>JBDJPA010000009.1:5455000-6655000 GCA_039654915.1 Aquilaria yunnanensis | reverse complement strand
GGGTCGGCAGGCTGGCCAAGTAGACTTTGAGTTCTTCCCAGGCTTTTTGGCAATCTTCATCCCAAGGATGACCATTCCTTCCGAGGTCGCCTTCCATCTTTACTGCCTTTGTGAGGACTTTGAAGAAGGGTCGACACCTATCTCCGTACCTGGAAATAAACCTGCTTAGAGAGGTTATTCTTCCGGTGAGTCTTTGCACGTCTTTGACTGTGGCAGGAGTTCGGAATTCAAGCAGAGCCTTAATCTTTTTGGGGTTAGCATCGATGCCTCTTTCGGATACCATGTACCCAAGGAACTTTCCCGAGGTCACCCCGAAGATGCATTTCTCAGGGTTAAGGCTGACACGATCCCCGTGCCCCTGCCCGGGATACCCTGTGAGCGTTTGTCTCACGGTGGATTGTAATTGGCTAGCTGGTTATGTGTGTGGATTAAATCCAATGCTACTAGTTGATTAACCTAGAAATGCAATATGTATGCACTTATGCTTTGACTTGGTTTATTAAAACCATAAAACATTTAATCATTTAGACATTTAGCCGGCTAGGTAAAATTCTATATAAATAAATACAAAATGCCAAAGCATATCAAAATCAACCTTTGAGTGATTAACTACACATACACCGCTCGTGAAAGCATTTATACATAAGTAACTAATGCTCTCACCCAGAGAACAATCCCCTGAGTCAAGGACTCTTTATAACATAAATACTGGAGGCAAAATAAAGTACTGTATCAAAATACAAGACTTTGCTGAGACCTTTACCCTAGCTCCCACTTTGGACTCCTGTCCCAGTGGCGAGTCTCACAAGTCCTTTGCCAAGTGCTACTAGGCTCTGCAGCCAAAGGAAGAAGCAAGTTAGTACCACAGCCTGACCAACAGACCAACTAATCACTTAAGCAAGCTAGAAACTTAAAGTTTCTCAACTACCGTACCTTTACAGACAAAAAGGTACTACCGTGATAATCCTCAGTGATTATCCGGTCCTGCTACTCCAGACTCTGCATAACAAACAGGGAGTGAGAATTCAACATTCTCAGTAAGGGTCTTCGATGTACCTACAAGAAAAATTACTAGGACTCTGGCTGCGAGCTCACACAGCATGAGGGTACTAGTCATATATATATAAACTAGGTCGGTAGACCTCTCCTCAAGTAGTCCTCTGTATCAGGCCAAGTGCAATCACTTAGCAACCTGACACATATACAGGCCAAGCACAATCACTTAGCAACCTGACATATAGGCCAAGCGCTATCACTTAGCAACCTATCATATGGCTCAAGGGCGAACCTTAGCAAGCCTCATTCAAACATAGAACCTCTCACCTAGTTGTTATGCAGGGGAATTTATGATGGGACTTGTAGACTAGGCCGCAGGGCCTCTTTGATGTAAACTAGATGAACAAGGTTTCGCCTCGGGGCCTCGTGGCTACCGCACGGCTAGGCCGACGAGGGTTCTAAACCTCTCACCTGAGCTATTGATAGCTAATTAAGTTCAATTGCAACATTTGTTTCCTTACTTGTTGCCTAAGCAACTTACTTACCTCAAACAGTTCAAGAAAACTCATACTTCCGGTGGGACTTTCGGAAGTCTCGGAGTACCATCGGGATCCTCGGACCCTTAGGCACGTTCCGAACCTTCCGTAGTCTCGGTCGGATCAACGCAGCAAAAAGTCAAACCCCCCATTTTTAGGTGCTGGCGCCGCGTCGCCAAAGGCAAAAGGAATTGGCGACGCGTCGCCAATGAACAAACGCTCTGTGAAGAAAAATTGAATTGGCGACGCGTCGCCAATCGTCGGGCGAATTGGCGCCGCGTCGCCAATTCTGCAAAAATGCAGAATTTGGCCGATTGCTGCTACGAACTTTGGCAACCAAATACATATAGCAAACATGCATCAAAAGTTACCAAATTTCATACACATGAAGTACATGTTGCAAGGAACAAAACCAACTATCAAAGCCAAACTATGATGCATTAGAAACATCAAACCAATCCTTCGAACATAGCTAGTCCATCATAATTCCCAAAAACGTTTCTTCACACCATACCCAAAAATTACTCAACTTTCTCAATCCATTTCAATCCAAAAGCAATCCAACAACTTAAAAACACTTTCTCCCTTACCTTAACACCAAGAACAAGCAAGAATTCGAACCCTTCCTCTTCCAAACAAGCTTCCAAAGTTCTACACAAATTCAAACCAAAACAAAGCTCCTAAACATCAAAAACACCTCTTCCAACCAAAACCCAAGCTTCCAATCAATCAAATAACACGAATTCAATCAAGAACATGAATCATACCTCGTTCAAAAACAGGGGATGGAGAAAAATGCCCTTTCAAGCTTCAAAAACATGGATTTAAGCTTGAAAATCACTTCTCCAAGCTTATACACCCTTAATTGCACCTTTTGGCACCAAAAGCTTTTGATTCCAAGCTTAATTTGAGAGAGAAATGGAGTGGAGAAGCTGGAAAACGTGTTATGGCAGCCCAAACCCCTCTTCCCTCTTCTTAAACCCCACTTAACCCTTCAAACCACCAAGGTTTCAAGTTTTGTGCAATTAGGTCCCCCATCTTTGTAACTTAACAGTTCTTGATTAAATCCTTGTCTATTTATTGAGTTTGAGTTAAGGTTAAAAGTTACGTCCTAAAAATTCATTTTAAAACACTCGGGACTCGTCCCGGCCACTCAGGGTGCAAAATTACCATTTTGCCCCTGAACTTAGTTCAGAGCTTTATTCTTGTCGGAACTTAGTGAACTTTGGCAAACTTCTTAATTCTTGCTAGGCAAACTTAAATTAAACTTCTAAACTAAATTCTAAAGTCCTTACCTCCCTCTAGAAGGGCCGTAACAAAGGCGGATCCCGAAGGCTCTGAGTTTTTGGAAGGTTTCCTCTAAATCTGCAATGTGGTAGCCAGGCAGTTTGCTTTTGACTATCATATCATCAACATACACCTCCATGTTCCTCCCCATTTGGTCTTTGAAGACTTTGTTCATCAGCCTCTGGTAGGTGGCTCCTGCATTTTTTAGTCCGAAGGGCATCCTGATATAGCAATATGTTCCTCCCTCAGTGATGAAGGCGGTCTTCTCTTCATCTTCGGGGTTCATCCTTATCAGATGATACCCACTGAAAGCGTCCAGGAAACTTAGGAGCCCATACTCGGCAGTTGAGTCTACTAGTTGGTCTATTGGCAGAAGAGGATATGAATCTTTCGGGCAAGCATCGTTCAAATTTCTGAAGTCGATGCACATCCGGAGCTTACTACTTCCTTCTTTTGTGGAAATTACCACGTTGCTTAGCCATTCGGGGTAGTTTACCTCCCGGATAACGCTAGCGTCTATCAGACGCTGGACTTCAGTCTTGACGAAGTCAATTTTGTGAGCCGAGATGCTCCATTTCTTTTGCCGGACAGGTTTTACTTCCGAACTCGCTTTGAGGCTATGCTGGATTACGCAAGGGTTTACCCCTGGCATGTCCTTCGGTGAGTAGGCGAACAGATCTTTATTTGCAAGCAAAAAAGATACAAGTTTTTCCTTGTCTCCTTCGGCCATGCTTTTCCCTATTCGGGTACTATGGCCTGGGACAAGCTCTACTTCTTCTGTTTCCGCTTTTGTGGGATCTTCTGCCTCGCCCCTTTCTAGCTCTTTTGCTTCTACAGCAAGTGCTAAGTTGCTTGCTGGAGCCTTTCGTGCTCTGACGAACACCTTTCTCACCTCGCCTTGATCAATGAAGATCTTTGCGTCTCCTCCTTTGGTGGCGAAGGTGACGGTCAAGTACTTTACATCAGAGCGAATGTGCAAATTTCCCTGTGTCTGTCTGCCGAGGATGGCGTTGTATGACGAAGGAACATCCATGACTATGAATCTTGCCATGGTAGAGGCGAACAACTCAGCAGTTCCTTTCTCCGAAGTTCCTTTCATCATCAAGGGGAGGTCGATGCACCCGAGGACAGGTAGCTCAGATTGTCCTACGCCGAACGTGGGTGAAGTAACAGCCTTGAGGTCACTCCTGGATACGCCCCAGCTTGGCAGCAAATGTGAGAACAAGACGTCTGCGTTTGACCCATCGTCCAGCAGTACCCTCTTGACGAGTTTCCTATCCTCGCCATTATCAGCAATGGATCGTCATGGGGAAATACGATGGTGGAGCCATCCTCGCGGGCCAATTTTTTCGTTGGGCTCTGATATTCCATCACCGCTATCTCTCTGGCCCTTCTTTTTCTTTCCGAGGATGGAAGTCCGGTTGTGATCGTCTGTATTACTCCTGCCGAAGGTGGAGGACGCCTTCTCGGACTTCGGTTCCTTCGCCTGTCTGAATCGTAATCCTCATCATCGGGCTTTCCTTCTTCCTCTTTTTTCCCCTTCGGGGAAGGCATTCTCAAATAACGCCGAAGCTGGCCCTGCTTTATCAGTGATTCGATGTACTTTTTCAACTGAAAGCAGTCTTCGGTGTCATGACAGTGATCACGGTGGAACTGACAGAACTTCTTCATGTTCCTTCTGTTGTCAGCAGTCATGCCGCTCGGTCGTTGGATTTGAGCCCCCTGTTTTTCCAACGCCATGAGGACGTTAGCCCTCGTGGTGCTCAAAGGTGTAAAGTTTTGGGGCTTCCTTCCTCCTACTCGCATTCTCCGAGGTCAGCCTCACTGTTCCGTTGGACACCGGGCTTGCTGGCTGGACTCTTCGCCACGAGCGTGAATATGGTCAGCCTTCGGTCCAGTCATTCTCAGCTCTTCGGCTGTCATATGTTGTTCAGCCCTTCAGTAGAATTCTCCCAGCGTGTCGGGGGGATCTTTGGAGAATTCATAAAACAAGTGCGAATCCCTCCGGAGGCCCCTCGTCATGGCGAGGATGCGGATTTCGGGACGAAAGTCCGGAACACTGAGGGCCTCTCTGTTGAACCTCTCGACATAGTCACGGATGGTCTCCCCGTTTCTTTGTGCTATGTCAAACATCTGGACGGGCATCTTCGCCGTCGGCTTGCTCTCAATGAACTGTTGGGTGAACGCTGTGGACAGCTCCTGGAACCCCCTGATGTTTCTGGGAGGCAGGGAATTGTACCAGGCAGTTGCTGGCCTTGCGAGGGTGACTTCAAAGCACTTGCAGAGTGTAGCATCATCAGCCCCGTGTAGCACCATGCTGTGTTTGTACTTTGTTAGGTGGGCCTGGGGATCAGTCCGACCCTCATAGGTCTCTAGCCGAGGTAGCCTGAAGTCACTTGGCATGGCCGCCTCGACCACTGTTCGGGCGAAAAGAGTTTCATCTCCAGAGACGGTTTCAGTTAGCCTGGCCCAAACAGGCTTGCGTGCCACCTGCTGATCCACTCTCTCCAGTCTTGCCAAGACTTTCTCCAGGAGGAGTGTAGCACTGGGCTCCTCTTCCTGGTGCTTGGAGGTTCTTCGGTAAGAGGACTGTTGCCGTCTCTTCGGGGAGCGACTTCGGTACCGAGGTGAGGGGGACTTTGCCTCTGGCAACAAACTTCTTCTGGACGGGACTTCGGGTCATTCAGACCTCGCTCTTTCCGCCAGCCGTGCTCCGAGGGGAAAGTTATCTGTCGAGGACTCTTCCCGTGGCTCCCCACTTCCCGAGCTATGATGGGTTGCCCTTGGGCTTTTCTCCCGAGGTCGTGCTGGCGAAGTGGGTTTTTGCGCCTGGGCTGGTGGCGGCCACCTTCGGTCTATCTGTTGTGTCATTTCAGCCACAACAGACCTCTGAAAGTCTCGTAAAAAACCCATGGTGATGACAAGAGGGCGTTCCTCTTCAGGCAAGGAAGTCTCTGGGGGACTTTGTTCGGTAGCTGGTTGGGTCTCAGGCGCGGACGGGGACTTCGGGAGTCCTTTGTCCTTCGAACACCGAGTTTCGACAACAGCTACCTGGGAGTAGTTTCCCACAGACGGCGCCAAATGATGCCCCAAATCATCTTCGTTTGCTGTCATGTTGACAAGTGGAGAGACTTCCTGAGGAGGCGAGCGCCTGGAGCTCTGGTTTCCCAGCTGAGTGTGCCTGAAAAGCTCAAAGAAGAGGTTAGGAGGTCCCCGGTTTGCTTTTCCGGGGAGGACCCTCCGACGCCCAAGTCAGTTTTCTGAGTGAAAGTGGAGGAAGAACACTAAGGGATTAAGTGTCTTGCCTGTTTTGTGTTTTCTCAGAGGGAGGAAAATGTCCATCCTTTGCCCAGTCCCATTTCCTAGTATTTATAGGAGTAGCTGGTTCGTTCAGATCATGACACGTGTTCGGTCGGATTTGATCTGTACTTTTGGACCTAGGGGACAGGTAGCCGTTTGCAGCCTCCTTTAGCCCTGGACCCGGATGGGTTGTGTCAGGACTGGGGCGGCTACGGCGTGTCAGTTCGCCGTTCTGATGTGACGTGTAGGGCTTGTGGGCGGCACGTCAGAGGCTCTTTAAATGCTCATACCGTACTCCCGAGGTCCCCTGGGCGAGGTCGCCCTTCGGTGCGTGCACCCTCTTCGGATTCTATCCATCCTTCGGTGCGAGCACCTCCTTCGGGATCTATCCCATAGTTCTGGGAGTTCCCTTGATGAACACCTTCTTCGGGACTCACACCCATAGTTCGGGGATTCCCTTGTTCAGGTGTTTCTTGTTCGGGGAAGATCCTCTTCGGGGCCTCTGCCTTCGGGGAGATTCTCCCTTGCTTCAGAGAGATGGCTCTCTTACCCGAAGACGGTCAGTTTGGCCCATCGATGGAGACGGTGTTGTCCTCGAAATTCCTGACGAGCTAACAAAAGTCTCGAGCTCATAGTGTTTGACTTCGCACCTTCCGAGGTTAGTGAAAAGATCCTCTCTTGGGTGACGTCAGACTCCTCGGCCAATATTCTGGCAGGGAGTTACTACCGAGGAGGCAATAGCCTTTGGCTATCAGATAGCTTTGGTGTTAGAGATGAATGAGTAAGGTGAAAAATAGGATAGAAATACAACTTCAGTGACTATACAATAAATTTTCCCTTTCACCATTCCTACTTGTGCCTCCACGTCGACAAAATATTGCCACAACATCATTTTGTTAGCATGTCTTTACATGTCACTAACGGTAGTGGAAAATATGCCCATTTCAAAAATGTTAGTGGCAAATTTCTCTAGAATAAGACTTTAGTAGCAAAACTACTCTGAGTTCTATACTTTAGTCACAAAATTGCCTTTTTTTCCATTATTTAAATAAGAAAATTTAACAAATTTAGGATATTCATAAACACACTCTCCATACCCATGACCAAAAGTCAAAGCATTTAGCCTTGACCCTACACTCAAGTAAACAATTTCCCTGTCCAAACTCAAATTCACAAAATTAGAAAAAGGAAAACGATGGGTAAAATGTTAGTGGACCCATAATTTGCTCTAGTTAAAGCGTCTCACTTAAGATATCTCAACTTTTTCCTACTGATAATTGATAATAGTCATATAACAGTCACGGAAATTGCCCCCACTGTGTTGCTACTAGTGGCTTTTAAAGAGGAAATGGACCAAATGGAGTGCAAACATAGAGTTTCAAAAAAGGAAACTCCATGGATTTGGTGCCACCCCAAGGAAGCTTTATAGTTTTCTCTTCAAATTTGTTTTGATATAAGACCTCCAAAGAGTCCCCTACTTTCTAACAATTCAAACAGATCTCTGTAGCCTACTTCTTGACACCGTATGGGTAGACAAACATTATCAGAAAATTTTATATGTCTATTCGTTTTGTGCTACAAATGTGGATGCATCAAGAATGAGACTACCTACATTTAGTAAGGCGTCGGAAGAGTAAATAAAATCTAAGGGCAACCTACAAATCTGGGGGACAAGCTTCTGTAGGTGTCGATGCCTGAAAATCCTGAGATAAAATTCAGTCCCTTGGTTGAGGCTTCAAACTAGGGATGACAATTGGGTGGGTCGGGTCAGGTTTCGGTCAGGTCATTTAGTTTTAAGTTTAGTTGGGTTAGTATCAATTCGGGTTTAGGACAAGTTATTTATGTTCGGGTTGAGTAGATTTCGAGTTCAGGTCAATCTTCTTCAGATTTAGGTTTAATTCAGGTCAAGTCAATTTCATTCTTGAGTAACTTCAAGTCAGCTTATTTAGGTTTTGGATGATATTCGGGTTGACATTTGATTCCAATTAAGTTATTGGTGCATAAGTTGGAATGACTATATTAATTTAATTTTTTATTTAGATTTTGCTAAAATTTAAATTAAAGAATTTAATTTTTTATGCAAATATTTGAAAAGTTTAGAGACCCATGTTGCAATTTTTATGAGTTACTAAAATGAAAATTTCAAAATTTAGGTACCTTATAACTAAAAAGTTACTAGGCCTAAAAAATAATCTAAAAAAAATTAATTTAACTATATATATATATATATATATAATTATTTTAATAAAAATACATAATTCAAAACCTTGCAAATTTGATTCATGAAACTATAAACTTGGTCATTTTAGAACTTAGAAAGTTGGTAGGATTAGATGTATTTAAATTATGTTATCACTTTGATTTATAATTTTTTAGGAATTTAGAATCAATATTTAGGGTCAAAATGGTAATTAATTTACTTTAGATACTAATTTGGAACCATAGAGGCCATTTGAGGTTAGTGTAGGTGAAATGGAAGAGTTTGGGTGTGAATTAGAGGTTTTTAAAAAGTTCTAAGCCAAATAAAAAATTTTGGAGTAAATCTATCAACTGTCGAGAGTTTAAGGTAAATCTGGCAATTTTATGAGGCAAAATCTGATTATTTCATAAAGTCGTTGGCTAATTCAACAAATCCTAGAAATGTTAGGCTAAATTGAAAAATTGAATAAAATTGGGGGCAGAACAGTAGGCTAAGAGTTTTGTTAGACTTAATTGGAATTCTTGCCAAGTTATATCCTAGTAGATATAAGCTTTTTCAAATTGGATTTGGATGAGGTTTAATCTTTCAAAATCTTATTAATCATGTTGATGTCCCCTCTAGTATAAATAGGGGTAACATTTTGATAAAAATCACAAGAAAAACTAGAAGAAATTCACAACCATAAGCTCTAGCCAGAAAAAGGTGAAACTATAACTTTAGGCCCTTATCTCGCCATCTTTAAATCCAGAAACCCTCAACTTCCCCAACTGCTGCCGCCACCCTTGGAAGTTGCATTCCTTTTGCCCAATGCTTTCAGTCGCTGCTCCAACCGTTGCTTCTGGTCCTAGCTTGCCGCCCCTGCTTCCCTACAAGCCACATGCGCCTGATCCAAGGGCACCCTACCTCTATTTTTGCCAATCAAAGGAGAGAAAAAGGATCACCACCCATCCTTTCAACCAACAAGTCCTAGAAGACCCCTAAACAAACCAAAACAAATTATTTTATTAATTTAATATTTAGATTTCATAAGATAGCTAAAAAATATATTTTTGAAGTACTTTTTGAATTTATTAAACTGCATGGTAATAATTAATGTACAATTTAGATAAATAATCAATATATAAAAAAATCATGAACTTTTAAATATTTGCTAACTATATATTTTATGTTAATTTGGGTTAAAATCAGGTCTTATCATATGTAGACTTAGGCCTTTTCAAGTTTGGATTAGGTCAATCTCAAGTTTAGGTCATTTTGGGTTCGGGCCAATTTAGGTTTAGTCCAATTCGGGTATTTTAGGTTTTGGGTTTTTCCAAGTTTCATTTTAATTGGGTTCGGGTTCACGTCGAGTTAGGTACAACTGGGTTCAGGTTATTGACTTTTCTGGCCAAATCAAGTCAAGTTAGGTCAGGTTTGGGTTTAGGTGGATTAGTCCAAGTTTTCAAGTTGGTGGCTGATGGCAGTTTCGTCATGTGACATGATAAGAGCAAGGGGGACTTCCGGTGGAGGAGAGAGCTTCAGGATGAGGTTTCCCAGGGGAAGGTGCCTGAAATGTCTAGAAAACTGAGGTTAGGATGTCCCCGGAGTATGTTTTCGGGGAGGAGCCTCCGATGCCCAAGTCAGTATTTTTGGAGATCAAGAGGTGATAGATAGTGGAGAAGTATGGTCCTTCGTATTTGAAAGACCTTCCTTTACCTGGGGCATTTTCCGAGTGTTTATAGAAAAGCGAACAGTAATAGCTCTCTTCATGTGTGATGGCCTAAGGCCTCATCGTTGTGAGTCATGATGACTGTTGAGGAGACTTCTAGGAGGAAGAACGCCTGGAAGGTGGATCGCCCCAAGGAGAGTACCTGAAAAGCTGGTAAACAGGGTTAAGAGGCCCCCGGAGTGTTTTTCCGGGGGGGGAGCCTCCGACGCCCAAGTCAGTGGTGGCCGGAAGAAGGAGAAAGTTACTAGCTCAAAGAGAAAGGCAGAAAAGTCTCGCCTCGTATTTTCTCAGAGTGTGGGAGCTGTATATCCGGCCTGCCAACCTCCTGTCAAGTATTTATTTCCTGTATATATAGGAATACCTAGCCCGTTCAGATCATGACACGTGTGCGGTCGGATGCTCCTGAACGTCTGGGCGTAGGGGACAGATAGTTGGTAACTAGATGGCCTCGAGCCTTGTGCTGAGACGGGCCATGATATGATTCTGATGGCGTCTGCGCGTCAGGGCGACTTTTTACGTCTGTGGTGGGACGTGTCAGAGGCTTCCTTAAATGCTTCCTTAAATGCGCCTGCCGTACTCCCGAGGTCCCTGGCCGAGGTCATCCTCTAGTTTGGACAGAGCCTCTTCGGGAAGCCTACCCTCAGTTCGGGGGTTCCCAGTTCCAGGGGGTTCCGCCTTCGGGGATATCATATTCGGGCAGCAATGTCTGGTGCCACTTTTCCGAAGGCGCGTTGTTCACAACCTTGGGGGGCGAATGGAGTCCTCAAGTTTTACTGGCGTGCCGAGGCTCGGAGCTCTCAGGCTATCTCCCGAGGTGCATGATTCCACCTATTCCCAGGAAGCGCCAGTTCTTCTGGCCATTGTTATGGCAGGGTATTCGGCCAGATTGAGGCGACAGCCTTTGGCTATCAATGTGGTCAGCCCAGATCGTGACACGTGTTCGGTGGGATGCGGTCCATGTCTTCGGGGAATAAGGGGTCACTCAACCGATCATAGGTCATAGGGCTAGGAGCCTAGGTGACCCGAGAGTGGTGTGCAAGAAAGTCCCTACAAGCGGCGTGTCAGAACGTATCTGGGAGTGGCGTGTCAGGGATGTGTCAAAGGCTCCTTAATTGCTCATGTCGTACTCCCGAGGTCCCTTTTCGTGGAAGAGACCTCTTCGGAGAAGAGCTTATCTCCCGAGGTTATTTTAGTACCGTAGGAGTATATTTCCCGATGGTGGCCTTTCCCAGGGATATCCCCATTTCTGAGGGTGGTTTAATCATTCCCCAAGGCTGGTACTGTTGTTTCCTGGGACGGAGGATTGCCGAGGTCGGATTTCAGAGGTCAAACATCCTTCTTTCCGTGGCGGGTGGTTTCTCTTCCGAGGTTGGTGCTTTGTCCGAACCTATGGGTTTGGAGGGTTATGGGCACCTCGGCTATCACATGCCCCCTCCCGAGAAGTCGAAACGGAGACTTCGGCTTTATGCTTCCAAGAAGGCTTTTTTGCCGAGCTCGTGGTCGGTGCTCCACTCAAGAAGTTGCTCTTCTCCAGAAGATTTCTTTTCATATCCGAGGTACCCTTCCCTAGTTCTTTGGGTGACCTCGGGGCACATGTAGCTTTTCTTTTCATTTTTTTCTGCTGCGGGTTTGTGAACCGTCGCATCCTTTGGTCAGACATGTCAGTTATGGATAAGCATGCCTGGGTTTTCGCAATGTCAAAGAGGCGTGCCCTAGGTCTTCGCGTTGGCTGACATGTGGCCGCTAGTAGATGGCGAAATAGTGACGCCGGTCACGCAAATTGCATCTCTTCACCTTTGATAAGTAATAATGAGGCTGTTGCCCCTTCGAGGGATAATAATGGCGACGTTTCATTTACCCTCTTCGGTCTATATAAGCAACTTTCGTCTCATTTTTGGCTCACTCTTTACTTTAGCTCTCATCTGTTCCAGAACCTTCTCTTGTCTTTTTCCTTTTTCTAGCGGCGGTTTTTACGGCGGAGCGATCTCCGGCAACTCTTCACAACGGCGTCTTGCAACCCAGATTTTATCAAAACCTTTGGTGCGTGCTTCATTCTGTAGTTCTTTTCCTTCCGAGGTTGTTTTTCCGAAGTACTTTTATTTCTTTCTTCCTTTTTTCAAAAAAATGTCGAATCTAACCCCGTTGATGACTATCCGGCCTTTCCCTGAAAGCTTTCTTCCTCTTGAATCTCACCCTTGTTCCACCACTTCGGAGAAGATGAGGAAGTGGGTGGCCAAATATTACCTTCCTTCTTACGTTGTCCCGAGGTTACCTACCCCGGGTACGTACGGTTTCATGGCTCGTTCGGATGAGGTTACCATTTACCAAGCTCAACTGAAAGCAGGTCTTTGTTATCCTCCCCATCGCTTAATATGCGAATTTTGTAAGTTCCACGGGATTGTCGTGAACCAACTTCCCCCAAATTCTTACTCTTACTTCAATTTTTTCTGTGCATGTGTAGGGTGTTTAAAGTAAACCCCCACTTTCTCTTCTTCATGCAGTATTACAAACTCCACCCGGTCTCGAAGGGCGGTTTTTACTTCCTGCTTCCCCGAGGGTCCGGGAGTAAGAAGTTTACCTTTACCTTTGACAACAGGGACAGCTGGCGAGGGTGGCAGAAGAAGTTTTTCTTTCTTCTAGTCCCTGAGTTTTGGAGCCACGTACCGCTCAGATGGGTCTCGAGGACCCTGAAGATTGACGTCGTCGATCCCCGGAAGCTCCTAACTCCTGTGCTGTTTGCCGAGTTTGATACATTTGATAGGCTTATCCGGGCTGTGGCCGACTGGGACCCCGAGGTTCCTCCGCGTTCATTTTACCCTTTTCCCATTAAGTGGGACCTTATGACCGAAGAGGTCCTTCGGGAATTGGGAGTGGTGAATGCGCACAAGAGTGATCCCGGGATGCCTGTGCCTGTTCTTCCGAGAAAAAAAACTTGGATAGTCATGCTCCTTCGGGGCGAGATCACATATGAGTATTTTTCCAAGAGTAAGTCTCTTTCCTGGTTTCGGTATCTGTTTTCCTTTTGGACTTATGCTGATACTTTTTCCTTTTGTAGAAATGGGCAATAAATCCGCTGGCTTCTACAAGTCTCTCTTCCTCGGCCAGGCCGATAGAGGGAAGCAGACGCGCAAGAAGGCGCCTGCCAAGAGGAAGAAGATGACCGGCGGCGGGACTTCTCAGTCCAAGAAGGCTAAGGCTGCTACTCCTCCTCCTCCTCCCGGAGACGTGGTTGAGGTGCCAGATCGGTCCCCTGGACTACCTTCAACCCATATGGACCATTTTTCGGATCCAGCCCTCCTCGGGGCCGCACTGAGCCCCGTCCTTTCTGCCGAGATCTCGGCCGAGCAGAGATCTGCGCAAGAGCTCGAAGAGAGCAAAAAAAGAAAAGGGAAAAATGTTCCCAGCAAAGTCCAGGGAGGTGAGTCTGAGGATGACGTTGCCGAAGTTCCACCAGGTTGGTTCCTTAGCCATTCTTCTAGAAATCTCAGTATTTTTCAGGTTTACGATTTTTTGGATGAATGGCTAAGGGATGATGTTCTGTCGAAACTTTGGCATGATATTGTAGAAGACATGCCTGCTGCTCCCTGGATGGAGACTCACGCCCGTTGTAGGGCTCTTCGGGACAGGCGGATCCCACAAGACAAGGTGCCAAAGGAGCCCTTCTGGACGTTCACAGAGGACATTAATTTGTTTTCTGAGGATAGCCAGCTGATGGCTCCCCAAATGGCGACGGGGGTGATGACCAATGCCACCTTCCAGTCGCTTGTCATTGAATGTCCCAATGAAGAGATCCTGGTGGCGAAGATGACCCAGCATGCCGCTCAGGTAGTTCTTTCTTCTTTTTTACTTAGAGAATTTTCTTCTAAGTTTCTATCGTTCTGATATTCATTCGGGACCCCCTTCTTTGCAGCTTTTGGCATACAGCGGGTACTTTCGTTCTTGGGCTGCAAAGCAAATGGAGTCCCGTTCTCGGTCCAAAGAGTTTTTGCGCAAAGCGAAGGAGTTTTGTGCCAAGTACGTCCTCAAATACGGCGAGCTTAATAAGATTGTAAAGGAGGACATTGTGAATCTTCGGGCCGAACTCGCAGCAAGCAAGCAGGAACTTCTTCTTGACTTTACAGCCAAGGTCGAAGACCTCGGCTCAAAGTGTGCTGTTCTTTCTTCAGAGAACGAGGCTCTTTGGAAAGCAAATGTTCAAGATGGCAAGAACCTTACGAAGGCATTTGCTTTGAATGTCGAGCTCCAGGCTGAGATTGATTCACTGAAGAAGAAGGAGACCAAGAGCAAAAAGAAGAAGAAGCTAGAAAGGAAGATTGATGCGCTTAAGGCTGAGCTGGCGGCTCTTCTTGCCGAAAAGGATCAGACCGAGAAGATGTCAAAGGTGTCTTACCAAGACGGTTTCTACTTGGCGCACCACCAAGTCCTTACTCGGCACCCTGAGCTCGACCATTCTTACCTGTCTGCCCTAGACTTCCCCAAAAAGCCCAGGGGGACATGGTCTAAGATCGAGTTTCTCAACCTTCCTCCGGCTGGGCCTGTGCCTCCGTCTGAGCCATCTGAAGATGATGAAGCCGAAGAGACACCAGATGCCCCTGCTCAGCGATAGGCTTTTTCTTTTCTTTTTTTGTACTCCTGCTGCTTTGTACTTTTTTTCCTTAGGATTTTTAATGAACATTTTTTCTCCAATCTCCATTCTTTCTTCTGAATATGAGTCATCAGAAGTTAGTGCAATCCTAAGTATGCATTTTTGGCGAACGCCTGCGCCTATGTTTTTCGGAGAGAGTCTTTTTAGACTTTTTCCTCATCCTGCCGAGTCGTTAGACTCCATCAAGGAGTTAGATCCAAAAAGAGAACCATCAAGGAACTTTTTTTTCTAGTAATGCGACCGTATTCGGCATGTACTTTTATTGGCGACTTCGGGGAGGAATAGTTACACGCTTTCTTTGAAAAAATGTCTAAGTATAGAATTTTTTTAGAGAATCTGAATGCCAAGTGTTTTTCAACTCTATTCCCTCGGTATCGCCTAGTTTGTAGATCCCTGGTCGCACCTCATCGAGGACCAAATAAGGTCCACTCCAATTTCCCTGAAGTACCCCTTCTGATGGCTTTCGTGGCTCAAATTCGGCCTTTCGGAGGACAAGGTCTCCCTTTTTGATTTCTTTTCTTCTCACATGTATGTTAGCAGTGCGAGCTATTCTTTGTTGTTCGATAGCTCCACAGCACGCTTGGGAGCTCTCCTGGCCATTTCCCTTTTGCCTCTTTTAGTCATTTCTTCAACCCATCTTTTATTGTCCTGTTGGATACTTCAACCTGCCTGTTACATTGGGGGTGGGCTACTGGGGCAAAATACATTTTTATGCCGAGGTCGGTCACGAATTCCTAGAATCGTCTATCTGTGAACTGGGTTCCATTGTCGGCCACTATTACTCTTGGTATGCCAAATCGGCATATGATGTTCTTCCATATAAACTTTTGAGCATCTTTTGCTGGGATTGATGCCAGTGGCTCTGCTTCTATCCACTTAGTGAAGTAGTCCACAGCGACTATGCAAAACTTTACCCCACCGAGAGCATTCGGGAGAGGTCCGATGAGGTGAATGCCCCATACGGCGAAAGGGGAAGGATAATCTGCTGAGTTTATTCTTTCTAAAGGTAGCTTTTGGATGTTGGCGTGCCTTTGGCAATTGTCACATCTTCGGACAAATTGCCTTGCATCTTTCCTCAAGGTTGGCCAAAAGTAACCTTGGCAAAGCAGTACCCCAGCGAGGGCGTCTGTTCCTATATGGAAGCCATAAGCTCCTTCGTGGACTTCTTCGAGTATTGTTCTAACATCATCTTCACCCACGCATCTCTTCAGGGGGCTCGCATACCCTTGTCTATACAGTTCGTCTCTGATGAGGAAGTACCTTCTTGATTGTTTTCATACTTTTGCGACCTTTTTCGGATCCTCAGGGAGTTTCGAGGTTGCCAGATACTTCCTGATGGGATCTCGCCATCCTCCCCCCGAGGTTGCTATGCACATCAGTTCCGTGCTAGGTTGCTTTAGCACCTCGGTGGGTTCCTTTGATTTGGCCAAAGAGTCAGCCTGGGCATTATCACTTCGGGGTACGTTTTCGATTTGTACCGAGTCAAACTCTCCAATGAGTTTTTTGACGAGATCCTGATATTTTGCCAAAGTTGGATCCTTCGCCGCGTATTCCCCCTTCGTCCTTCGGACTACCAGTTGTGAGTCACTGTGGACCATGAGGTCTTTTATGCCGACTTTCCTGGCCAGTTTTAGTCCTGCTATAAGGGCCTCATATTCGGCGATATTATTGGTAACATCAAAACCGAATTTAATTGCCTTAGTGGCCTCCATGCCTTTGGGTCCCCGAACGACTATTCCAGCGCCCTGGTGTTCTGCTCCCGATGCTCCATCGACAAAGAGCTTCCATTCTGGATTAACCCTTGTTCGGTGTTCCTCAGTGGTTTTGGCATTCTCTATTTCTGGGATTTCGACAATGAAAACTGCCAGCGCCTGGGGCCCTCCTTGGCTCGTAAGTAATGTCGTACTCCCTAAGTTCGATACACCATTTCGATAATCTTCCCGAATGCTCTACTATTTTCATTACATCGCGTAGAGGCAGGTTACTTCGGACGGTGATGGTGTGTCCTTGGAAGTAAGGTCGCAACCTTCTGCCAGCGAGCACTAAGGCATAGATGGCTTTTTGGAGCAATGGGTAACTGATCTCGGCGCCATGTAGGGACTTGCTTACATAATATACTGGCCATTGCCTCCCACCTTCTTCTTTTACCAGGACCGAACTCACCACTTTTTCGGTTACTATGAGATAAAGGTTGAGGGGTTCTCCTTCCCGGGGTTGTCAAAGTGTTGGCAACTTGGTCAGGTAGTTTTTAAGCTCGTCCCAGGCTTTCTGGCATTCTGAGTTCCATGGATGCTCTTGAGTTTCGAAGCTGTCATCACGTTTGGGGGATTTAGTGAGTAATTTGAAGAATGGTCGACATCGGTCGTCATACCTGGAGATGAATCTACTAAGGGAAGTGATTCTCCCGGTAAGCCTTTGTATATCTTTCATGGATGTGGGTGTTCAAAAATTCAGTAGGGCCTTGACTTTTTCAGGGTTGGTGTCTATTCCCTTTTCTGATACCATAAACCAGAGAAACTTTCCTGCACTTACCCCGAACACACATTTTTTGGGATTGAGACGTATGTCGTATTCCCGAAGTCGTTGGAAGGTTTCGGCAAGGTCAACGATATGATTACCAGGCATTTTACTCTTGACTATCATATCATCAACATATACTTCCATGTTTCTCCCAATTTGTGAATCGAATACCTTGTTCATCAGCCTTTGATAGGTAGCCCCTGCGTTTTTCAGCCCAAAGGGCATTCTGACGTAGCAGTAGGTGCCTATTTCTGTGATGAAGGCTGTTTTCTCTTCGTCTTCGGGCCTCATCCGAATCTGATGATATCCACTGAAGGCGTCGAGGAAGCTAAGAAGCCCGTATTCGGCTGTTGCATCTACCAGTTGGTCTATGGCTGGCAAAGGGTAAGAATCTTTTGGGCAAGCGTCATTCAAATTTCGGAAGTCAATGCACATTCGGAGCTTCTCACTTCCTTCTTTCGTGGCAATGACGACGTTGCTGAGCCATTTGGGGTATTTTACCTCTCTTATTACCCCGACCTCAATGAGGCGCTTAACTTCGGCTTTAACAAAGGAATTCTTGTGAGTCGATAGACTTCATTTTTTCTGTCGAATTGGTCTGGCGTTCGGCTGCACTCTAAGATCGTGGTGGATTATGCTGGGATCGACCCTAGGCATATCATTTGGCGAGTAGGCAAATAAATCTTTGTTCATACATAAGAAGGATACAAGCCTCTTTTTGTCGTCCTCGGCCAATTTTTTCCCAATTCGGGTGTTTCAGCCGGGGATCAACTCTACATCCTCTGTTTCTACTTCTTCGAGGCTTTCAGTTTCCTCCTCCATTGTTTCCCTGTCCATCGAGACCCTTTTTTCTTTTGCCGAGGTCTGTACTTGTATCTTTGCTGGGCTTTGCTTGGCCCTTGTGAAGACCTTCCTGACTTCGGCTTGGTCAATGAAGATATCTGCGTCTCCATCTTTGGTGGCGAAGGTGACTGTTAGGTACTTTATGTCTGGCCGGATGTGGAAGTTGCCTTGGGTCTGCCTTCCGAGGATAGCATTGTAAGCCGATAGCGCATCAATGACAACAAATCTTGTCTTGACGTAAGCCATTAACTCCTCCTGGCTATGGGGGCAAACCCCTTTTAGCATCAAAGGTAGGTCGATGTACCCAAAGATCGGAAGTTCGTAGGGTCCGACGCCGAATGTAGGGGAGCTGACTGGGCAAAGGTCACCCCTCGGAATGCCTAGCTTGGGCAGCAGATGGGAAAAGATGACATTGGTATTTGAGCCATCATCGAGGAGCACCCTTTTGACATCCCAGTTTCCTATCCTTGCCATGACAAGGAGTGGATCGTCATGGGGGAACTTTACTGTAGACCCATCTCTGCGAGTGAGTCTACTTGGGGAGTTTTCGTATTCCATTACGCAGATTTCTCTTATCTTCCTCTTTCTCTCGGCCGAGGGTATCCCAGTGGTGATGGTTTGGATAACCCCTGCTGATGGTGGTAGATTCTTCCGAGGACTTCTGTCCCGACGCCTGTCTGAGTCATATTCTTCGTCGTCCCCTCATCTCTGCTCTTCCTTTCTTCCTTTTGGGGAAGGCATCCGCAAGTACTGACGGAGTTGACCCTGTTTGATCAGGGACTTAATATATTTCTTCAACTGGAAACAATCTTCGGTGTCATGGCCATGGCCTCAGTGGAACTGGCAGAATTTCTTCATGTTTCTCTTGTTTTCCGAGCTCATGGCCTTTGGTCTTAGGACTGTGGTCCCTTGCCTTTCTAGTGCCATAAGGATGCTAGCTCTTGAGGTGTTCAAGGGGGTGAATGCCATGGGCCTTTTCCCCCTCTGCTTTCAGGGCCTTTCTCCTTCGTTCTGATGTCGGGGCTGATGGCTGGGTCCTTCGGCATGGGGGTCTTCTCCTTTGGGCCCTCCCATCCTGAGCTCTTCGGCTGTCATATGTTGTTCGGCCCTTCTATAGAACTCCCCAAGAGTTTCTGGGGGGTCTTTGGAAAACTCATAGAATAGTTAGGAGTCCCTCCGAAGTCCTCTGACCATTGCAAGGATGCGAATTTCTGGGCGAAAGTCGGCCACGCTCAGTGCTTCTCGATTAAACCTCTCAACGTAATCGCGAATGGTCTCCCCTCCTCGCTAAGCTTTGTCAAACATTTGTACTGGCATTTTGGCCATTGGTCTGCTACCAATGAACTACTGTGTGAAGGCAGTGGATAGCTCTTGGAAACTTAGCAAGCTTCCATGGGCCAAAGAGTTATACCACGCCGTTGCTGGTCCCGAGAGTGTTACTCCGAAGCACTTACAGAGCGTAGCGTCATTTACACCATGCAGTACCATGCTTCGTTTGTACTTCGTCAGGTGCGCCTGAGGGTCACTTTGTCCGTCATACATTTCTAGGTGAGGTACCTTGAAATCGCTGGGCATGGGTGCCTCCACCACCTTGCGTACGAAAGGTGACTCATCTCCGGTGTAAGAGTCAAACAATCTGGACCAGACTGGTTTTTGGGAGATTTGTCTCTCGACCTTCTCCAGTCTTCCCAGGATTCTTTCCATAAGGACAGCCATGTTGTCTTCTCCCTACTGTCGCACGTTCGCCGGCAATGGCGAATTCCTTCTTCTCCTTAGGGAGCAACTTCGGTGGGGAGGAGACGGGGACCTTCGGTAGGGGGACGCACTCCGTTGGTAGGAGGCCCTAGTCACTTTTGGTGCTCCCCTCCTAGTAGGTTGTACCTCAACGGGTTCATTTTCTATTGAGGAGGCATCAAGGGAGTCCCCACTTCCTGAACTTCGGTGGGTGGACCTCGAACTCCTTTCCCGGCGAGCAGTGGAGGGCGAGGCCCTTTGGACCAAAGGAGGTTGGGGCAACGTCTGATCAAGCTGTTGGGTCATTTCAGCGATGATGGAGCGTTGGAAATCTCGCAGGAAGTCCATCGTCACCGTTACGGGACGCTCATCCTCAGGCACAAAAGTCTCTACGACAGGCGTAGCGGTCACTGGTTGAGCCTCAGGCGCAGAGGGAGACTTAGGAAACCCTTTGTCCTTTGAGCACCGAGTCTCTACGACGGCAACATGGGAAAGGTTTCCCACAGATGGCGCCAAGTGGTGGCCGGTGGCAGTTTCGTCATGTGACATGATAGAAGCAAGGGGGACTTCCGGTGGAGGAGAGCGCTTCAGGAGGAGGTTTCCTCGGGGAGGGTGCCTAAAATGTCTAGAAAACTGAGGTTATGAGGTCCCCGGAGTATGTTTCCGGGGAGGAGTCTCCGACGCCCAAGTCAGTATTTTTGGAGATCAAGAGGTGATAGATAGTCGAGAAGTATGGTCCTTCGTATTTGAAAGACCTTCCTTTACCTTGGGCATTTTTCAAGTGTTTATATAAGAGTGAACGGTAATAGCTCTCTTCATGTGGTCGGCCCAGATTGTGACACGTGTTCGGTGGGATGCGGTCCACGTCTTCGGGGAATAGGGGGTCACTCAGCCGATCATAGGCCATAGGGCTAGGAGCCTAGGTGACCCGAGAGTGGCATGCAAGAAAGTCCCTACAAGCAGTGTGTCAGAACGTATCTGGGAGTGGCGTGTTAGGGATGTGTCACGCCTTTTCGGATAAGAGCTTATCTCCCAAGGTTATTTTAGTACCGTAGGAGTATATTTCCCATGGGTGGCCTTTCCCAGGGATATCCCCATTTCCGAGGGTGGTTTAATTGTTCCCCAAGGCTGGTACTGTTGTTTCCTGGGACAGAGGGTTGCCGAGGTCGGATTTCGGAGGTCAAACATCCTTTTTTCTGTGGCAGGTGGTTTCTCTTCCGTGGTTGGTGCTTTGTCCGAACCTATGGGTTCTGAGGGTGATGGGCACCTTGGCTATCACAAGTCAAGTCAAATTTTTCCACCTTTACCATTGGGTTTCGGGAGCCAAACAGCGCAGCGGAATTTAACCGAAACCCTCCAGGATCCAAGTGAAACGGGATAAACCGGGTGTTCGAAAATTTTCGTGCCTAATTTTCGGTCGAGCTCTCTCACTCAACTGTAGAGTCGAATCACAAAACCTGAACAGTTGACGTGTTTAGGCTCTCTATGGTATCCACACGAGCCTCTCGGGATCACCACGTTTCCACCACGTCCCGGCAGATGCGTTTCTCTTGCGCTCGCAGTGCTAGCTTGCATCCTCCAAGGAATTGAAAGAGAAGAGTGTGGCTGTCCTTTTTGGAGGCTAGGGCAAGGAGACCTACGAATTTCTCAGTTAAAAGTTGTATTTATAGTGAGACTCAACTTCCAGGCCTAACAGGTTTCAAAGCCCTAATCCAATTAGGATTTAATTTCGGGCTTAATAATGGCTCAACTCTTGGGCCCATTATTAATACGAAATTAAAGTGAAACAATAACCCAAATAATTAGCCCATGCACTCTAATGATCCAAATAGCTCTATGTGTGCGACCCAATAGGCTCTTGCCATGTTGGCAATGATCATAAATCACATTTATGATCATAAGTAATGAGCGGTGTCTAGCAACACATCATCGCTACCCAAGTGACAAGATTGTCGGTGAATCGACTAAATGTTTATGATCATCACCGATATATGCCATTGTCCCTTTGTCCAAGATATCAAGACTAAGCACGAGACATGGAATGTGTCACTCTCGTACAGCCCAATCTTTGGTTTCTTGATTACCGAGTAGACCAACTTAAACTGATGACATTGATATCATATATCAAGTCATCCAAGCTTGGCCATGCATTTTCTAAGTCTCACTCTGATGGCCAAGGGCCTCATCGTTTATAGTCATGATGACTGGAGGAGAGACTTCTGGGAGGAAGAACGCCTGGTGGATTGGATCGCCCAAAGGAGAGTGCCTAAAAGCTCAGAAACAAAGGGTTAGGAGGGCCCCGGAGTGTTTTTCCGGGGGGGTAGCCTCCGACGCCCAAGTCTCGCATGGTAATTTTCTCAGAGTGTGGGAGCCGTATTTTTGCCAACCAGCCTCCTACCAAGTATTAATTCCTGGTATTTATAGGAGTGCCTAGCCCGTTCGGATCGCGACACGTGTTCGGTCGGATGTTCCTGAATTTCTGGGCATAGGAGACAGATAGCTGGTAGCAGGTTGCCTTGAGCCATGTGCTGAGACGGGCCATGATGTGATTTTGATGGCGTCAGCGTGGCAGAGCGCCTTTTGAGGCGGATTGTGGCGTCTGTGAATGGATGTGTCAGAGGCTTCCTTAAATGCTTCCATAAATGCTCCTACCGTACTCCCGAGGTCCCTGGGTGAGGTCGTCCTTTGGTACGGACAGAGCCTCTTCGGGAAACAAGCCCTCAGTTCGGGGGTTCCCAGTTTCAGGGAGTTCCACCTTCGGGGATATCATGTTCGGCTCGCTATGTCTAGTGCCGCTTTTCCGAAGGCGATCTGTTCACAACCTTGGGGGGGCGAGTAGTGTCCTCGGGTTTCCTGGCATGCCGGGCTCGGAGCTCTTTGGCTATCTCCCGAGGTGCATGATCACACCTTTTCTCGGGTAACGCCAGCTTCTTCTGGCCATTCTTGTGGCAGGGAGTTTGGCCAGATAGAGGCGATAGCGTTTGGCTATCACATGCCCCCCTTTGGAAAGCCGAAGTGAAGACTTCGGTTTTGCATCTCTTTCCGATGTTGTTTATGGGAGTCTCTTTGGAAGCTCAACCTGTTCCGAGGATGCGCCTTTTGCCCGAAGATCATGGGCTTTTCTGCCTTGGCCTGTTCTTTGGTGTCTTCGAGGCGGAGCCTGTGCCGAAGATACACCTCTTGCCCGAAGGTCATGGGCTGTTCGGCCATAGCCTGTCTCTTGGCGTCCTTGAGTTGGCCTGCTCTTTGTTTCTGCAGGTCTGTTTGGCCAAGCGTGTCAGTCTGAGCGGCGCGTCCCAGTTTTCCAGGGATGTCAGAGGACGTGTCCCAGTTTTCAAGGGACGTTAGGAGGACGTGTCCCCCATTTTTGCGCAGCGGTTGACACGTGGCGCTTTGCCATTGGAGGATAGTCGCGTTGGTTACAGAGGGTGCGCCTTTTCAGGTGCAGAGAGCAGTTACGGCGACGGTTCACCTCCAAAGGGTACTTATGACGATGTTTCGGTTACCCACCTCTGGCTTATAAATAGCCCATCCCATCATAAGTTCCTTTTGCTTTTTCTTCTGCTCTTTTCTCTGCTTTGCCCCTGTTCTTGCACTTTCTTGCTTTCTGTGGCGGAGCTACCTTAATCAGAGCTTTTTTCCAGCCAAGTTTCACGACGGCGTCCTCAGATTTTGGCAAATCTTTCGATGGGTTTTTGTTTTCCAGAGCGTTTTGATCCCTGTGTGCTTTTGAGTTTTTCTCTGGAAACTGTTTTCTTCCATTTTCAAAACTCATTTTCATGTCGAAAATGCCCATTCCTGAGAGCTGGCAGCCTCTTTTAGCCCATCCTTGTTGCACCACCCCTGCAAAGTTAGAGAGGTGGAAGAAAAAATTCTTTCTTCCCTCTTACGACATTACTAGGCTGCCTCGTTCTAGCCATTATGCTTTTTCAAACCATAGTAAGGAGGTTACCGTTTTCCGAGCCCAGCTGAAGGCCGGTCTTCGGTATCCTCCCCTGAAGATGGTGTGTGAGTTCTGCAAATTTCGTGGCATTGCTGTGAACCAGCTTCCCCCGACCTCGTTCTTCTATTTTAATGCCTACCTCTGCATGTGTGGCATCTTCGGGATAGAACCCCATTTCATAATCTTTATGCAGTACTACAAGCTCTCTGTGGTCCCGAAGGGTGGCTTCTATTTCATGCTACCTCGGGGATCCGGGAGCAAGAAATTCATGTTCACCTTCGCCACTAAGGATAGCTGGCGGGGGTGGCAACAGAAGTTCTTCTTCCTGAAGATGGACGAGGCCTGGTCATACGTTCCGACCAAATGGGCTCAGGGAACACTGGATGTGGACGTTGTTGATCCGAGGATGCTGCTGACCCCAGAGTTGGCTCCTGTGTTCACGGATTTCAACGCCCACATTCGGGCTATCTCTGACTGGGATCCCGAGGTCGCTCCGCGCGCCCTTTACCCTTTTCCAATCAACTGGAAGTTGATGACCGAAGAGGTCCTTCGGGAACTAAAGGTGGTAAAGGAGCACGAGATTGACCTCAAGATGCCGGCTCCTGCCATCCCCGGGAAGGACTCCTGGTTGGTCAAGCTTCTTAAGGAGGAGATTTCTTTCGAAACGCTTGTCGAAAGTGAGTCATCTTCTACTCCTTTGCTGTTTTTTCCTCGGACTTACGCTGATGTTTCTCTCCTTTTTCAGAGATGGGCGACGGGACTGCCGCCTATTACAAGTCCCTTTTCTCCGGCCAAGTCGAGAAGGGGGAGCAGACAAAGAAGGCGGCTTCCCGAAGGTGGAAGTCCGTTCGTGCTGGTCCCTCGTCTAAACGGGCAAAGAGAACTGCCCAGGTTCCTCTAGAAGAAATTCCCGAGGAGACTGCCGAGGAGCCTGGGACAGCCGAGATTCCGACGTCTGAGGCTGCTGCTTCCGAGGTCCCTTCCGCCGATGTCCCTCCCCAGGGCCCCTCCACGCCGCAGGGCCTCCTTGATGTAGTGGTAGAAGTACCTTCTGCCGAGGAGCGGCGCAGGCGGAAGGGCAAGGGCATTTCGACCGAGGAGGCCGAGGACTTCGAGGACGCCGTTGTCGAGGTTCCACCAGGTTTGTTTCCAGACAAAGTGTACTTCCTTTGTTTTTTCTGGATTGGCTTCTTTGTCTTTAATCTCCTTCTCATTCTTACCATGCAGGGGAGTTGACTACCCCTGACTGGGCTGCCGAACATGCTCGGAAACGAGCTCTTCGGGACACCAAAATCCCGCAAGGGAAGATACCCAAGGAGCCTTTCTGGACGTTCACGGAGGACATGAATTTATACTCCGAGGACGTTCCTCAAATGGCAAGGAAATTTTGAAGGGGGTGCTCACCGAGGCCTCCTTCAAGGCTATAGCGGCGGCCCATCCGGGGGATAACACTCTCGCCGCAAAGATCACCGAGCATGCTGCTCAGGTATATCCTTCACAGCTCTTTCCCTTCAATTTTTTCCTAAGTGTTTGGCTCTTACTGACCTTGCGTTTATCTTCTTTGCAGCTGCTAGGGTACGCCGGCTTTCTCCGAGTTCGGGTGGCCAGGGAGGTTGCCTTCCGAACTTCGGCCACTCAGACCATGAATGAGGCGAGGATCGCACTCGCGGAGTCGGCCGCCAAAAACCAGCAGCTGAAAGAGGCTGCTGAGAAAGAAGTGACTGCCCTTTGGGAGGAATTCTGGAAGGAAAAAGAAGAACTTCAAAAGGATTCCTCCCAAAAGATCGCTAACCTCGGTGATCAAATAAAGGGGATGCTCGCCGCCAACGAAGATCTTCTCAAGCACAAGGCTGCTTCTGACAGCGTTATAGTGTCGTTGACGAGCGAGAATAACACTCTCCGGTCTGAGGTCGAGTCTTTGAAGAAGGGGTCCAAGGGGACGGAGCAGATAAAGGCGCTGAAGGAGGAGATTGCTGAACTGAAGGACAACCTTGACGACCTCGAGCTTGATAAGAACGAGTCTGAATAAATGGCCAAGGTTGCCTTTCAGGACGGCTTCTGCCTTGCTCGTCACCAGGTTCTCCAGAGGTTCCCAGATTTAGACCTCTCTTTTCTGGAGGCTCTAAACATTCCTGGGGGACCTCGGTGGGGATGGTCCAAGGTCAAACATTTGAACCTTGCTCCTTCAATTCCAGCGCCAAAGGTGGTGGAAAAGGGCGGGCAAGCGAGTGGCTCTCGGGACGCCGCGAACCCTTAGGCTGTTTTAGGGCCCCTTTTCCTTACCTTCTTTTTTGTATTCCTTCTTCGGGCACTTCTTCTGTAAAGCAGCTTTGCTCTTAATGAAGACTTTTTTGGCTAAGTGTTTTCTTGCAAGTTTCTTCATTTCCATTGTCCCGAACACGTTCGCTCAAGAGACTTCGGAAAACCTGCGATCAAAGAAACTCTTTTACCTTCCCTTGGCCGAGCCTGTTCGCTCCAGAGGCTTTTTGGAAAGTCTGAAAAATTTGACTAAGTCTTTTTGCAGGCTTTTGCATTTCCAATTTGTCCCGAACATGATTGCTCAAGGCACTTCAGAAAACCTTCAGTCAAATTTTTGTTTTTCCAGTTGTCCCGAGTATGTTTGCTCAAGGGACTTCGGAAAACCTTTCGCGAGAGTTTTCACTTCCCATTTTCCCGAGCACGTTCACTCAAGGGAGTTCGGAAAATTATCTCTGCGCTGGCTATGGCGAGTACTTCTGCGAGATTTTTGTTTTCCATCTTTCCCGAGCGTGATGGCTCAAGGGACTTCGGAAAGTCATATCTACGCTTTATCATGGCGAGCATCTTCGCGGAATTCTGCTTTGCACAATTTTGGATACTTAAGAACTTTCCTTAAGGGCATTCTGTACTTACAATTCCTCCGCTTCATCTTAGGTGTAGAATTTTTTCAAGGCGTCTGAGTGCCAAGTATTTTTCAATTCTACGCCTTCGGCATCGCCAAGCTTGTACACGCATTTTCGTACTTCGGCAAGAACCAGATAGGGTCCTTCCCAGTTTGTGTGAAGTACGCCATGGGATGGCCTTCGGGGTGCGAAGTCGGCCTTTCGAAGAACGAGGTCTCCCTTCTTGATTTCTTTTGGCTTGGCTCGTAAGTTTATAGCCGCGGCCACTCTTTACTGGAAAGCTTTTCTTCTCAGCTCGGCTATTTCTCTGTGTTCGGCCACAAGATCGAGATTGGTTCTCAGGCCGAGGTCGTTACCACCTTCGTCAAATACTTGCACCCGTACTGAAGGTTGAACTATCTCTACTGGTATAATGGCCTCTGTTCCGAAGATGAGTGAGAAAGGAGTCTCCCCTGTGGCTCTTCGGGGCGTCGTTCGGTAGCTCCATAATAGACTTTGGAGTTCTCCTGGCCATTTCCCCTTGGCTTCCCCCAGTCTCTTTTTCAGGCCATCTTTTATGGTCCTGTTCGTTACTTCCACCTGCCCGTTACTTTGGGGGTGAGCTACTGGGGCGAAGTGCATCTTTATTCCGAGGTCGCTGATAAATTCCTGGAATCCTTTGTCTATGAACTGGGATCCATTATCAGCTACTAGTGCCCTCGGTATGCCAAATCTGCATACGATGTTCTTCCATACAAACTTCTGCACTTCTTTTGCTGAGATAGTTGCTAGTGGTTCCGCCTCCACCCACTTTGAGAAATAGTCCACTGCTACCACGGAGAATTTCACGCCTTCGGTTGCTGTGGGGAGTGGCCCAATAAGGTCTATACCCCAGACTGCGAAGGGCCAAGGATAGTCTGCCGAAGTTACCATTTCCGAGGGTGTCCTCTGGATTTTTGCATGTCTCTGGCAACTACCGCACTTTCGGATGAACTGCCTTGCGTCCTTTCTCAGGGTAGGCCAGAAGTACCCTTGGCGGAGTATCACGGCTACAAGGGCATTAGTTCCAATGTGTGAACCACACATGCCTTCATGAACTTCTTCAAGGACCATTTCAGTACCCTCTTCATCCACACATCTTTGTAGCGGATTCGCATATCCCTGCCGGTATAACTCTTCGCCAAGCAGGAAGAATCTTCTGGAGCGTCTTCGCAGTCTTGCAGCATCACCGGGGTCTTCGGGGAGCAAATTCTCTGCAAGGTATCTTTTTATTGGGTCTTTCCACCCTGTTCCCGAGGTCACCATGCTCAGCACTGAGATGCTCGGATGGTCTAGCACCTCGGTATATGTTTTCGACTTCGCCAAGTAATCTACCTCAGTGTTATTCCACCGAGGTACATTTTTGATCCGTACGGCGTCAAACTCTTGGATGAGCTTTGCTACTAGCTCATGATATTTTGCCAAGATTGGGTCCTTCGCCCCACAATCTCCTGCCGTCTGCCGAACTACCAGTTGGGAATTGCTGTGAGCCTTTAAGTTTCTCACGCCAATCTTTCTGGCCAAGCGTAATCCCGCTATGAGGGCTTCATACTCAGCTACATTGTTGGTGACGTTGAAGCTGAACTTGATAGCCTTCATTACCTCCAGGCCTTCGGGGCCCCTGATAACTACTCCAGCTCCCTGGTGTTCGGACCCCGAGGCTCCGTCTACGTGCAAGGTCCATTCTGGCTCACCCTCTTTTGGATCTGAATGGCTCTTCTCAGTCGTGGGTATTTCGGTGATAAAATCTGCCAGTGCTTGAGCTTTTATGGCCTTCCGAGGCTCATACATGATTTTGTGTTCGACCAGCTCTATGCACCACTTGGAGAGCCTTCCCGAATGATCAACTCTCTTCATGACATCCCGTAGCGGCAGACTACTTCAGACGATGATGGGGTGAGCCTGAAAGTATGGTCGCAGCCTTCTCCCTGCAAGCACCAAGGCGTATATAGCTTTTTGAAGCAAAGGGTACCTGACTTCGGCGCCATGCAGGGACTTGCTGACATAGTAGACCGGCCATTGCTTTGGCCCTTCTTCTTTCACGAGGACTGAGCTCACAGCTTTTTCTGTGACGGCGAGGTACCGTACGAGGGGCTCTCCCTCCCGAGGTTGTCACTGAGTCGGCAGGCTGGCCAGGTAGACTTTGAGTTCTTCCCAGGCCTTTTGGCAATCTTCATCCCAAGGATGATCATTTCTTCCGAGGTCGCCTTCCATTTTTGCTACCTTTGTGAGGACTTTGAAGAAAGGTCTACACCTATCTCCGTACCTGGAAATAAACCTGCTCAGAGAGGTTATTCTCCCGGTGAGTCTCTGCACGTCTTTGACTGTGGCAGGAGTTCGGAACTCAAGCAGAGCCTTAATCGTCTCGGGGTTAGCATCGATGCCTCTTTCGGATACCATGTACCCAAGGAATTTTCCCGAGGTCACCCCGAAGATGCACTTCTCAGGATTAAGGCGGATCCCGAAGGCTCTGAGCTTTTGGAAGGTTTCCTCTAAATCTGCAACGTGGTAGCCAGGCAGCTTGCTCTTGACTATCATATCATCAACATACACCTCCATGTTTCTCCCCATTTGGTCTTTGAAGACCTTGTTCATCAGCCTCGAGTAGGTGGCTCCTGCATTTTTGATCCTGGAGGGCATCCTGATATAGCAATATGTTCCTCCCTCGGTGACGAAGGCAGTCTTCTCTTCATCTTCGGGGTCCATCCTTATCTGATGGTAGCCACTGAAGGCGTCTAGGAAACTTAGGAGCCCATATTCAGCAGTTGAATCTACTAGTTGATCTATTGGCGGCAAAGGGTATGAGTCTTTCGGGCAAGCATCGTTCAACTTTCTGAAGTTGATGCACATCCGGAGTTTGCTGCTACCTTCTTTTGTGGCAATGACCACGTTGCTTAACCATTCGGGGTACTTGACCTCCCTGATAACTTCAGCATCTAGGAGATGCTGGACTTCAGTTTTGACAAAGTTGCTTTTGTGGGCTGAGATGCTCCGTTTCTTTTGCCGGATAGGTTTTGCTTCCGGGCTTACTTTGAGGCTATGCTGTATTATGCCAGGGTTTACTCCTGGCATATCTTTCAGCGAGTAGGCAAACAGATCTTTACTTCTCAGCAGAAAGGATACAAGATTTTGCTTGTCACCTTCGGCCAAGCTCTTCCCTATTCGGGTAGATTGACCTGGGACAAGCTCTATTGCTTCCGTTTCTTCTTTGGCGAGATCTTCTTCTTTGCCTTTTTCTGGCGCCTTTGCCTCCATCCTTTGCGTGAGGTTGCTTGCCGGAGCTTTTCGTACTTTCACAAACACCTTTCTTACCTGAGCTTGGTCTATGAAGACCTCTGCATCTCCATCCTTGGTGGTGAATGTGACAGTCAAGTACTTCACATCAGGGCGAATATGCAGGTTCCCCATTGTCTGCCTTCCAAGGATGGCGTTGTACGAGGACGGGACGTCCATGACTATGAATCTCGCCATTGTCGAAGAGTACAACTCAGCTGCTCCGTTCACCGAAGTCCCTCTCATCATCAGCGGGAGATCGATCCATCCGAGGACGGGGAGTTCGGATGGTCCAACCCCAAAAGTGGGCGAGCTGACAGGCTTCAGTTCGCTGCTGGAGATGCCCAAGCTTGGCAGCAGGTGCGAGAATAGGACGTCAGCATTTGAGCCATCATCAAGCAACACTCTTTTGACGTCCCAGTTCCCTATTCTCGCCATAATCAGCAGCGGATCGTCGTGGGGGAAGACGACGGTGGAGCCATCTTTGTGAGCCAGCTTCTTTGATGGACTTTGATACTCCATGACTGCAATTTCTCTGGCTTTCCGCTTCCTTTCCGAGGATGGGAGCCCCGTGGTGATGGTTTGGATAACCCCTGCTGGAGGTGGAGTACGCCTTTTTGGACTTCTATTTCTCCGCCTGTCGGAGTCGTAATCCTCGTCTTCAGCCCTTTCTTCCTCCTCTTTTCTTCCCTTTGGGGAAGGCCTCCACAGGTAATTCCGAAGTTGGCCTTGTTTTATCAGCGACTCTATGTACTTTTTCAGCTGGAAGCAGTCTTCGGTGTCATGACCGTGGTCGCGATAAAACTGGCAGAACTTCTTGGCATTCTTTTTGTTATCGGCGGTCATGGCCCTTGGCCGCCGAATCTGCGTCCCTTGCCTTTCCAGCGCCATAAGGATGTTGGTCCGTGTAGTGCTCAGGGGCGTGAAACTTTGAGGCTTCTTTCCCCGCATCCTCCGAGATCGTCCTGTCTGTCCGGTCGGATTACGGGCTTGCTGATTGGACCCTTCGGCGCGGTGGTTGTCTGACTTTGGCCCAGCCATTCTCAGCTCCTCGGCTGTCATGTGCTGTTCGGCCCTTCGGTAAAATTCTCTGAGGGTGTCCGGGGGGTCCTTTGAGAACTCGTAGAACAGCTGTGAGTCCCGCCGAAGGCCCCGTGTCATGGCAAGAATGCGGATTTCGGGCCGAAAGTCTGGGACGCTCAGGGCTTCCCTGTTGAATCTTTCGACATAGTCTCGGATGGTTTCTCCGTTCGTCTGCTCTATGTCGAACATCTGGACAGGCATCTTCGCAGTAGGTCGGCTCCCAATGAATTGCTGCGTGAAGGCCGTGGACAACTCCTGGAACTCAGTAATGGTCCCTGAAGGCAATGAATTGTACCATGCAGTTGCTGGCCCTGTGAGGGTGACTTTAAAGCATTTGCACATGGTAGCGTCATCAGCACCGTGCATTATCATGCTGCGTCTGTACTTCGTCAGGTGGGCCTGTGGATCTGTACGGCCATCATAAATTTCCAGGCGAGGTACTCTGAAGTTACCTGGCATAGCTGCCTCAACGACGGCCTGAATGAATGGGGAGTCATCTTCGCAGCATGTTCCAGAGAGTCTGGCCCAAACGGGTTTTCTGGCCACTTGTTTCTCCACTCTGTCCAGCCGTGCTAGTATCTTCTCCATAAGCACTGTGGCGCTAGGGCCTTCTTCAGGGAATGGAGATCGCCGGCGCCTCTTCGGGGAGCGAGTTCAGCACTGAGGGGACAAGGACCTCGCCTCAGGCGACGAACTGCTTCGCTGTGAGACTCTTGGTCACTTGGACCCGGTTTGTCCCACAGGCCGTTTCCCGAGGGCTATATCTTCTGTGGATGATTCTTCGCGGGGGTCTCCACTCCCCGAACTGCGATGTGTAGACTTGGGGCTTCTCTCCCGAGGGCATGTCGGTGAGGGGGGTCTCTGGGCCTGTGCTTGCTGTGGCCACCTTCGGTCGATCTGCTGTGTCATTTCAGCAACGACCGAACGCTGAAAGTCCCTCAAGAAGCTCATGGTGACTACCAGAGGGCGGTCTTCCTCAGGCGCAGAAGTCCCTAGGAGTGTTTGCTCAGCAGCCGGTTGTGTCTCAGGCGCGGACGGGGACTTTGGGAGCCCCTTGTCCTTAGAACGCCGAGTTTCAATGACGGCGATCTCAGAGCGGGTTCCCACAGACGGTGCCAAATGATGGCCAAGGGCCTCATCGTTTATAGTCATGATGACTGGAGGAGAGACTTCTGGGAGGAAGAACGCCTGGTGGATTGGATCACCCAAAGGAGAGTGCCTGAAAGCTCAGAAACAAAGGGTTAGGAGGCCCCCGTAGTGTTTTTCCGGGGGGGGAGCCTCCGATGCCCAAGTCAGTGGTGGCTGAGAGAAAGGCAGAGAAAATAGCACAAAGGGCTGAGGAGTCTCGCCTGGTAATTTTCTCAGAGTGTGGGAGCCGTATTTTTGCCAACCAGCCTCCTGCCAAGTATTAATTCCTAGTATTTATAGGAGTGCCTAGCCCGTTCAGATCGCGACACGTGTTCGGTCGGATGTTCCTGAATTTCTGGGCATTGGAGACAGATAGCTGGTAGCAGGTTGCCTTGAGCCATGTGCTGAGACGGGCCATGATGTGATTTTGATGGCATCAGCGTGGCAGAGCGCCTTTTAAGGCGGATTGTGGCGTCTGTGAATGGATGTGTCAGAGGCTTCCTTAAATGCTTCCATAAATGCTCCTGCCGTACTCCCGAGGTCCCTAGGTGAGGTCGTCCTTTGGTACAGACAGAGCCTCTTCGGGAAACAAGCCCTCAGTTCGGGGGTTCCCAGTTTCAGGGAGTTCCGCCTTCGGGGATATCATGTTCGGCTCGCTATGTCTGGTGCCGCTTTTCCGAAGGCGATCTGTTCACAACCTTAGGGGGGCGAGTAGTGTCATCGGGTTTTCCTGGCGTGCGGGGCTTGGAGCTCTTCGGCTATCTCCCGAGGTGCATGATCACACCTTTTCTCGGGTAGCGCCAACTTCTTCTGGCCATTCTTGTGGCAGGGAGTTCGGCCAGATAGAGGCGATAGCGTTTGGCTATCACACTCTATCAAGGGGCTCGAAGATATCACTCCTGTTACATAGGAGGGACAAATCCCATCTTGATCATACAAATCCCTTCGCATGATATGTGACATACCCAATGACCACCTTCAAGTTCACTCAGTTACGAGCAACAAAGGAAAGTGTCAAAGTATGTGACTCACATGTAGGGAACCTTGATGATCTTAGGTCGAAGGACTGCATATACCATGATCACTATGAGAATCACTTATGACACTCATATAACGATCCATGTTGTGTTCTCATGGTGGGTTGGTCCAGTACACAAGTTCTCCAACTTGTACCCATATGTAGACTACATATCTCATATTAGTCTCCACATATGCTAGTCGTTATGTATTATTGCAACCCGCTCCACAATAATACTAGACCAGGGACATTTAAGAATATCATTATTCTAGGGTTACAATTATGTTTGTTAAGTTATGCAGAAACAAAACAACAAACATAATTGCTGGATTAATGCCTTAATAAAATATCATGACTCAATGTGCAAAAATACAATCATCTCATGATTGGCCTTTTGGGCACAACACTAACATGTACTTCATATGACGAACATGCAGGCCACAGAACAAAAACTTAGGCAATTTAATTTAGGGTTTTAGGGTTCAGGGAATTCAATTTAGGGTTTTAGGGTTTAGAGAATTTGATTTAGGGTTTTACGGTTTAGGGTTTAGGGAATGCACTCACCTATTCACACATGATGGTCCTACACTTTTTAGGGTTTAGGGAATTTAGTTTAGGTTGTATAAAGGTTTTACAGTCTAGGGAATTTAGTTTAGGGCTTTCGCATTTAGGGTTTAGGGAATTCATTTTAATTTGTGTAGTAGTTTTGGGGTGCATGGAATTCAGTTTAGGTTTTTTGGGTTTAGAGAATTCAGTTTTTGGTTCAAAGAATGCACTCACTTGATCACAAATGATGGTCCCACTTCTTTTAGGGTTTTGGGAATTGAGTTTAGGTTGTGTAAAGATTTTAATGCCTAAGGAATCTAGTTTAGGGTTTAGGATTTAGGGTTTAGGGTTTAAGGAATTCACCCACCACATATCACAAAGGCTATCGCCTCAATCTGGCCGAACACCCTGCCACAACAATGGCCAGAAGAACTAGCGCTTCCCGGGAACAGGTGGAATCATGCACCTCGGGAAATAGCCGGAGAGCTCCGAGCCTCGGCACGCCAGTAAAACTTGAGGACTCTATTCGCCCCCCAAGGTTGTGAACAGCGCGCCTTCGGAAAAGTGGCACCAGACATTGCTGCCCGAACATGATATCCCCGAAGGCGGAACCCCCTGGAACTGGGAACCCCCGAACTGAGGGTATGCTTCCCGAAGAGGCTCTGTCCGAACTAGAGGACGACCTCGCACAGGGACCTCAGGAGTACGGCAGGAGCATTTAAGGAAGCATTTAAGGAAGCCTCTGACACGTCCCACCACAGACGTAAAAAGTTGCCCTGACGCGCAGACGCCATCAGAATCACATCATGGCCCATCTCAGCACAAGGCTCGAGGCCATCTGGTTACCAACTATCTGTCCCCTACGCCCAGAAGTTCAGGAGCATCCGACCGCACACGTGTCATGATCTGAACGGGCTAGGTATTCCTATATATACAGGAAATAAATACTTGACAGGAGGTTGGTAGGCCGGAGATACAGCTCCCACACTCTGAGAAAATACCAGGTGAGACTTTTCTGCATTTCTCTTTGAGCTAGTGACTTTCTCCTTTTTCCGGCCACCACTGACTTGGGCGTCGGAGGCTCCCCCCCCGGAAAAACACTCCGGGGGCCTCCTAACCCTGTTTACCAGCTTTTCAGGTACTCTCCTTGGGGCGATCCACCTTCCAGGCGTTCTTCCTCCTATAAGTCTCCTCAACAGTCATCATGACTCACAACGATGAGGCCCCAAGCCATCACTTGGTGCCGTCTGTGGGAACCCGCTCGCAAATCGCCGTCGTTGAGACTCGGTGTTCTAAGGACAAGGGACTCCCAAGGTCCTCGTCCGCGCCTGAGATACAACCGGCCGCTGAGCAGACACTCCTAGAGACTTCTACGCCCGAGGAGGACCGCCCTCTGGTAATCACCATGAGCTTCTTGAGGGACTTTCAGCGCTCGGTCGTTGCTGAAATGACTCAGCAGATCGACCGAAGATGGCCACAGCAGTCACAGGCCCAGAAACCTTCCTCATCAGCACGCCCTCGGGAGAAAAGCCCTAAGTCTACACACCGCAGTTCAGGAAGTGGAGAGCCTCACGGAGAATCATCCACAGAAGATATAGCCCTCGGGAAACGGCCTATGGGACAAACCGGGTCCAAGCGACCGAGAGTCTCACAGCGAAGCAGTTCGTCGCCCGAAGCGAGGTCCCTGACCCCTCCGCGCCGAACTCGCTCACCGAAGAGGCGCCGTCGATCTCCCTCCCTCGAAAATGGTCCTAGTGCCACTGCGCTTACGGAAAGGATATTGGCACGGCTGGACAGAGTGGAGAAGCAAGTGACCAGAAAACCCGTTTGGGACAGGCTGTCGGGGGCATTATGCGAAGATGGCTCCCCGTTTATTCGCGCCGTCGTTGAGGCAGCTATGCCAGGCGACTTCAGAGTGCCTAGGCTGGAGATCTATGATGGCCGGACTGATCCACAGGCCCATCTGACGAAGTACAGACGGAGCATGATAATGCACGGAGCTGATGACGCTACCATGTGCAAATGCTTCGAAGTCACCCTCACGGGCCCAGCAACAGCATGGTACAATTCCTTGCCCCCAGGGACTATCACTGAGTTCCAGGAGTTGTCCACAGCCTTCACCCAGCAGTTCATTAGGAGTAGGCCGACGGCCAAAATGCCTGTGCAGATGTTCGACATAGAGCAGAGAAACGGAGAGACAATCCGAGACTATGTCGAACGATTCAACAGGGAAGCACTCAGCGTCCCGGACTTCCGGCCCGAAATCCGCATCCTCGCTATGACACGGGGCCTTCGGCGTGACTCACAGCTGTTCTACGAGTTCTCAAAGGACCCCCCGGAGACCCTCGGAGAATTTTACCGAAGGGCAGAGCAGCACATGACAGCCGAGGAATTGAGGATGGCGGGGCCAAAGTTTGATCATCACCGTGCCGAAGGGTCCAGTCAGCAAGCTCGGCATCTTTTTGAACACACAGGCCGACCACGACGAATGCGAGGAAGGAAACCTTAGAGTTTCACGCCCTTGAGCACGACGCGGACCAACATTCTCATGGCGCTGGAAAGGCAAGGGACGCAGATTCGGCGGCCAAAGGCCATGGCCGCCGATAATAAGAAGAATGCCAAGAAGTTCTGCCAGTTTCATCGCGACCACGGTCATGACACCGAAGACTGCTTCCAGCTGAAGAAGTACATAGAGTCGCTGATCAAACAGGGCCAACTTCACAAATACCTGCGGATGCCGTCCCCAAAAGGCAGAAAAGAGGAGGAAGAGAGGGCCGAAAACGAGGACTATGACTCCGACAGGCGGAGAAATAGAAGTCCAAAAAGGCGCCTTCCACCTCCAGTAGGGGTCATCCAAACTATCACCACGGGGCTCCCATCCTCGGAAAGAAAGTGGAAGGCCAAAGAAATTGCAGTTATGGAGTATCAAAGTCCATCGAAGAAACTGGCTCGCAAAGATGGCTCCACCGTCGTCTTCCCCCACGACGACCCGCTGCTGATAATGGCGAGAATAGGGAACTGGGACCTCAAGAGAGTGTTGCTTGATGATGGCTCAAATGCTGACGTCCTATTCTCGCACTTACTGCCGAGCTTGGGCATCTCCAGCAGTGAGCTTAAACCTGTCACCACGCCCACCTTCGGCGTTGGGCCATCCGACCTACCCGTCCTCGGATGGATCGACCTCCCCTTGATGATGAAAGGCACTTCGGTAGACGGAGCAGCTGAGTTGTACGCGTCCACAATGGCAAGATTCATCGTCATGGACGTCCCGTCTTCATACAACGCCATCCTTGGAAGGCAGACTCAGGGGAACCTGCACATTCGCCCCGATGTGAAGTATTTGACTGTCACATTCGCCACCAAGGATGGAGATGCAGAGGTCTTCATCGACCAAGCCGAGGTAAGAAAGGTGTTTGTAAAAGCACGAAAGGCTCCGGCAAACAACTCTACACAACGGTGGAGGCAAAGGCACAGGAGAAAGGCAAAGAAGGAGATCCCGCAGAAGCAGAAACGGAAGCAGTAGATCTTGTCCCAGGACAATCTACCCGAATAGGGAAGAGCTTGGCCAAAGGTGATAAGGAAAATCTTGTATCCTTTCTGCTGAAAAATAAAGATCTGTTTGCCTACTCGTCGAAAGACATGCCAGGAGTAAACCCTGGCATAATACAGCACAGCCTCAAAGTAAGCCCGGAAGCAAAACCTATCAGGCAAAAGAAATGAAGCATCTCAGCCCACAAAAGCAACTTCGTGAAAACCGAAGTCCAGCGCCTATTGGATGCTGAAGTTATCAGGGAGGTAAAATACCCCGAATGGTTAAGCAACGTGGTCATCGCCACAAAAGAAGGTAGCAGCAAACTCCGGATGTGCATTGATTTCAGAAACTTGAACGATGCTTGCCCGAAAGACTCATTTCCCTTCCCGCCAATAGATCAACTGGTAGATTCAACGGCCGAATATGGGCTCCTGAGCTTCCTAGATGCCTTCAGTGGCTACCATCAGATAAGGATGGACCCCAAAGATGAATAGAAAACTGCTTTCATCACCGAGGGAGGAACGTACTACTATGTCAGAATGCCCTTCGGGCTCAAAAATGCAGGAGCCACCTGCCAGAGACTGATGAACAAGGTCTTCAAGGACCAAATGGGGAGAAACATGGAGGTATATGTTGATGATATGATAGTCAAAAGCAAGCTGCCCGGCTACCACATTGTAGATTTGGAGGAAAGCTTCCAAAAGCTCAGAGCCTTCGGGATTCGCCTTAATCCCGAGAAGTGTATCTTCGGCGTGACCTCGGGAAAATTCCTTGGGTACATGGTATCCAAAAGAGGCATCGACGCCAATCCTGAGAAGATTAAGGCTTTGCTTGAGTTCCGAACTCCTGCCACAGTCAAAGACGTGCAGAGACTAACCGGAAGAATAACCTCTCTGAGCAGGTTTATTTCTAGGTACGGAGATAGGTGTAGACCTTTCTTCAAAGTCCTCACAAAGGCAGCAAAGATGGAAGGCGACCTCGGAAGAAACAATCATCCTTGGGATGAAGATTGCCAAAAGGCCTGGGAAGAACTCAAAGTCTACCTGGCCAGCCTGCCGACTCTGCGACAACCTCGGGAGGGAGAACCCCTCATACTGTACCTTGCCGTCACAGAAAAGGACGTGAGCTCGGTCCTGGTGAAAGAAGAAGGGCCGAAACAATGGCCGGTCTACTACGTCAGCAAGTCCCTGCATGGCGCCGAAGTCAGGTACCCTTTGCTTCAAAAAGCTATATACGCCTTGGTGCTTGCAGGAAGAAGACTGCGACCATATTTCCAGGCTCACCCCATCATCGTCCGAAGTAGTCTACCACTACGGGATGTTATGAAGAAAGTGGATCATTCGGGAAGGCTCTCCAAGTGGTGCATAGAGCTTGGCGAACACGAAATCACGTATGAGCCTCGGAAGGCCATAAAAGCCCAAGCATTGGCAGATTTTATCGCCGAAATACCCACCACTGAGGAGAACCACTCAGATCCGAAAGAAGGTGAGCCAGAATGGACCTTGCATGTTGACGGAGCCTCGGGGTCCGAACACCAGGGAGCTGGAATAGTTATCAGAGGACCCGAAGGCCTAGAGGTGATGAAGGCTATCAAGTTTAGCTTCAACGTCACCAATAATGTGGCTGAGTATGAAGCCCTCATAGCGGGATTACGCTTGGCCAGAAAGATTGGCGTGAGAAATTTAAGGGCTCACAGCGATTCCCAGCTGGTAGTTCGGCAGACGGCAGGAGATTATGGGGCGAAGGACCCAATCTTGGCAAAATACCACGAGCTGGTAACAAAACTCATCCAAGAGTTTGACGCCATGCGGATCGAAAATGTACCCCGGCGGAATAATACTGAGGCAGATTGCTTAGCGAAGTCCAAAACATACACCGAGGTGCTGGACCATCCAAGCATCTCCGTGCTAAGCATAACGACCTCGGGATCAGGGTGGAAGGACCCCATAAAGAGATACCTCGCAGAGAATGAGCTTCCCGAAGACGCCGGCACTGCTGCAAGACTGCGAAGACGCGCCGAAAGATTCTTCCTGATTGGTGAAGAGTTATATCAGCAAGGATATGCAAATCCGCTGCAGAGATGTGTGGGCGAAGAGGATACTGAGATGGTCCTCGAAGAAGTTCACGAAGGCATGTGTGGCTCGCACATCGGAACTGATGCCCTTGCAGCAGTGATACTCCGCCAAGGATACTTCTGGCCTACCCTGAGAAAGGACGCAAGGCAGTTTGTCCAGAAGTGCGGTAGTTGCCAGAGACATGCAAAAATCCAGAGGATACCCTCGGAAATGGTAACGTCGGCAGACTATCCTTGGCCCTTCGCAGTCTGGGGTATAGACCTTATTAGGCCACTCCCCACAGCGCCCGGAGGCGTGAAATTCTGCGTAGTAGCAGTGGACTATTTCTCAAAGTGGGTGGAGGCGGAACCACTAGCAACTATCTCGGCAAAAGATGTGCAGAAGTTCGTATGGAAGAACATCGTATGCAGATTTGGCATACCGAGGGTACTAGTAGCTGATAATGGATCCCAGTTCATAGACAAAGGATTCCAGGAATTCATCAGCGACCTCGGAATAAAGATGCACTTCGCCCCAGTAGCTCATCCCCAAAGCAATGGGCAGGTGGAAGTATCAAACAGGACCATAAAAGATGGCCTGAAAAAGAGACTTAGGGAAGCCAAGGGGAAATGGCCAGGAGAACTCCAAAGTGTATTGTCGAGCTACCGATTGACGCCACGAAGAGCCACAGGGGAAACTCCCTTCTCACTCGTCTTCGGAACAGAGGCCATTATCCCAATAGAGATAGTTCAGCCTTCAATACGGGTGCAAGTATTTGATGAAGGCGGAAATGACCTCGGTCTGAGAACTAAGCTCGACCTTGTTGCCGAACACAGAGAAATAGCCGAGCTGAGAAGAAAAGCTTTCCAGCAAAGAGTGGCCGCGGCTATCAACTTAAAAGCCAGGCCAAAAGAAATCAAAAAAGGAGACCTCGTACTCCGAAAGGCCGACTTTGCACCCCGAAGGCCATCTCACGGAGTACTTCGCGCAAATTGGGAAGGACCTTATCTGGTTCTCGCCGAAGTACGAAAAGGCGTGTACAAGCTTGGCGACGCCGAAGGCGTAGAATTGAAAAACACTTGGCATTCAGACGCCTTGAAAAAATTCTACGCCTAAGGTTGAGCGGAAGAGATATATTGTACAAGAAATATTCTAAGTACAGAATGGTCTGGAGAAGAATGGTCTTGAGAAAAATTTTTAAGTATACCAAATTGTCCAAGACAGAATTCCGCGAAGGTGCTCGCCACGAAAAAAGCAGATGTGACTTCCCGAAGTCCCTTGAGGCACTATGCTCGGGAAAAATGGGAAACAAGAATCTTGCAAAGGTACTCGGCATAATCAGTGCGGAGAAAATTTTCCGGACACCCTTGAGCGAACATGCTCGGGAAAAAGGGAAAGCAAGAATCTCACAAAAGTACACGCCAAAACAAAAGCAGAGGTAATTTCCGAACACCCTTGAGCGAACGTGCTCGGGAAAAAGGGAAATGGGCAATCTCGTGAAAATTTTCCTAAGTCCCTTGAGCAAATATGCTCGGGACAATAAGAAGACAGAAAAATTTGGCTGAAGGTTTTCCGAAGTCCCTTGAGCGAACATGTTCGGGATAAAAGGGAACAAAAAGCCTGCAAAAGACTTAGCCAAATTTTTACAAACTTTCCAGAAAGTCTCTTGAGCGAGCACACTTGGGACAAAGGAAGGTAAAAAGTTTCTTTGGTTGCAGGTGATAGCCAAAGGCTAACGCCTCCTCGGTAGTAACTCCGCGCCAGAATATTGGCCGAGGAGTCTGACGTCACCCAAGAGAGGATCGTTTTACTGACCTCGGAAGGTGCGAAGTCAAACACTATGAGCTCGAGACTTCGGTAGCTCGTCAGGAATTCCGAGGACAACACCGTCTCCATCGAGGGGCTAAACTGACCGTCTTCGGGTAAGAGAGCCATCTCCCTGAAGCAAGGGAGAATCTCCCCGAAGGAAGAGGCCCCAAAGAGGTCTTCCCCGAAGAAGAAACACCTGAACAAGGGAATCCCCGAACTATGGATTTGAGTCCCGAAGAAGGTGTTCATCAAGGGCGCTCCCAGAATTATGGGATAGATCCCGAAGGAGGTGCTCGCACCGAAGGACGGATAGAATCCGAAGAGGGTGCACGCACCGAAGGGCGACCTCGCCCAGGGGACCTCGGGAGTATGGTATGAGCATTTAAGGAGCCTCTGACATGTCGCCCACAAGCCCCACACGTCACATCTGAACGGCGAAATGACACGCCGCAGCTGCCCCAGTCCTGACACAACCCGTCCGGGTCCAGGGCTAAAAGAGGCTGCAAACGGCTGCCTGTCCCCTAGGTCCAGAGAGACAGATCAAATCCGACCGAACACGTGTCATGATCTGAACGGACCAGCTACTCCTATAAATACTAGGAAATGGGACTGGGCAAAGGATGGGCATTTCCCTCTCTCTGAGAAAACACAAAACGGGCAAGACACTTGATCCCTTAGTGTTCTTCCTCCACCTTCACTCAGAAAACTGACTTGGGCGTCGGAGGGTCCTCCCCGGAAAAGCAAACCGGGGACCTCCTAACCTCTTCTTTGAGCTTTTCAGGCACACTCAGCTGGGAAATCTGAGCTCTAGGCACTCACCTCCTCAGGAAGTCTCTCCACCTGTCAACATGACAGCAAACGAAGATGCCTTGGGGCATCATTTGGCGCCGTCTGTGGGAACTCACTCCCAGGTAGCTGTTGTCGAAACTCGACGTTCGAAGGACAAAGGACTCCCGAAGTCCCCAGCTGCGCCTGAATCCCAACCAGCTACCGATCGAAGTCCCCCAGAGACTTCCTTGCCTGAAGAGGAACGCCCTCTTGTCATCACCATGGGTTTTTTAAGAGACTTTCAGAGGTCTGTTGTGGCTGAAATGACACAACAAATAGACCGAAGATGGCCGCAACCAGCCCAGGCGCAAAAACCCACCTCGTCAGCACGACCTCGGGAGAAAAGCCCGAGGGCAACCCATCATAGCTCGGGAAGTGGGGAGCCACGAGAAGAGTCCTCGACAGATAACTTGCCCCTGGGGGCACGGCTGGCGGAAAGAGCAAGGTCTAAATGACCCGAAGTCCCGACCAGAAGAAGTTTATCAACAGAGGCAGGGTCCCCCTCACCTCGGTACCGAAGTCGCTCCCCGAAGGGACGGCACCAGGAAGAGGAGCCCAGTGCTACGCTCCTCCTGGAGAAAGTCTTGGCAAGACTGGAGAGAGTGGAACAGCAGGTAGCACGCAAGCCTGTTTGGGCTAGGCTAACTGAAACGGTCTCTGCAGATGAAACTCCTTTCGCCCGAACAGTGGTCGAGGCGGCCATGCCAAGTGACTTCAGGCTACCTCGGCTGGAGACCTATGAGGGTCGGACTGATCCCCAGGCCCACCTAACAAAGTACAAACGCAGCATGGTGTTACATGGGGCTGATGATGCTATGCTCTGCAAGTGCTTCGAAGTCACCCTCGCAGGACCAGCAACTGCCTGGTACAATTCCCTACCTCCCGGAAACATCAGGGGGTTCCAGGAGCTGTCCACAGCGTTCACCCAACAGTTCATTGGGAGCAAGCCGACGGCGAAGATGCCCATCCAGATGTTTGACATAGCACAGAGAAATGGGGAGACCATCCGTGACTATGTCGAGAGGTTCAACAGGGAGGCCCTCAGTGTTCCGGACTTTCATCCCGAAATCCGCATCCTCGCCATGACGAGGGGCCTCCGGAGGGATTCGCACTTATTTTACGAATTCTCCAAAGATCCCCCGGACACGCTGGGAGAATTCTACCGAAGGGCTGAACAACACATGACAGCCGAAGAACTGAGAATGACTGGACCGAAACATAACCAAATTCAAGCTCGTGGCGAAGGGTCCAGCCAGCAAGCCCGGTGTCCAACGGAACAAGCAGGCCGACCTCGGAGAATGCGAGTAGGAGGAAGGAAGCCCCAAAACTTTACACCTCTGAGCACCACGAGGGCTAACGTCCTTATGGCGTTGGAAAAACAGGGGGCTCAATTCCAACGACCAAGGGGCATGACTGCTGACAACAGAAGGAACATGAAGAAGTTCTGTCAGTTCCACCGTGATCACGGTCATGACACCGAAGACTGCTTTCAGTTGAAAAAGTACATTGAATCACTGATAAAGCAGGGCCAGCTTCGGCGTTATTTGAGAATGCCTTCCCCGAAAGGGAAAAAAGAGGAGGAAGGAAAGCCCGATGATGAGGATTACGATTCGGACAGGCGAGGGAACCGAAGTCCGAGAAGGCGTCCTCCACCTTCGGCAGGAGTAATACAGACGATCACAACCGGACTTCCATCTTCGGAAAGAAAAAGAAGGGCCAGAGAGATAGCGGTGATGGAATATCAGAGCCCAACGAAAAAATTGGCCCGCGAGGATGGCTCCACCATCGTATTTCCCCATGACGATCCATTGCTGATAATGGCGAGGATAGGAAACTGGGACGTCAAGAGGGTACTGCTGGATGATGGGTCAAACGCAGACGTCTTGTTCTCACACTTGCTGCCAAGCTTGGGCATATCCAGGGGTGACCTCAAGGCTGTTACTTCACCCACGTTCGGCGTAGGACCATCTGAGCTACCTGTCCTCGGGTGGATCGACCTCCCCTTGATGATGAAAGGAACTTCGGAGAAAGGAACTGCTGAGTTGTTCGCCTCTACCATGGCAAAATTCATAGTCATGGACGTTCCTTCGTCATACAACGCCATTCTCGGCAGACAGACACAGGGAAATTTGCACATTCACCCTGATGTAAAGTACTTGACCGTCTCCTTCGCCACCAAAAAAGGAGACGCAAAGATCTTCATTGATCAAGGCGAGGTGAGAAAGGTGTTCGTCAGAGCACGAAAGGCTCCAGCAAGCAACTTAGCACATGCTGTAGAAGCAAAAGAGCTGGAAAGGGGCGAGGTAGAAGATTCCACAAAAGCGGAAACAGAAGAAGTAGAGCTTGTCCCAGGCCATAGTACCCGAATAGGGAAAAATATGGCCGATGAAGACAAGGAAAAACTTGTATCTTTTCTGCTTGCAAATAAAGATCTGTTCGCCTACTCGCCAAAGGACATGCCAGGGGTAAACCCTTGCATAATCCAGCATAGCCTTAAAGTGAGTCCGGAAGTAAGACCTGTCCGGCAAAAGAAACGGAGCATCTCAGCTCACAAAAGTGAATTCGTCAAAACTGAAGTCCAGCGTCTGATAGACGCTAGCGTTATCCGGGAGGTAAACTACCCCGAATGGCTAAGTAACGTGGTAATTGCCACAAAAGAAGGAAGTAGCAAGCTTCGGATGTGCATCGACTTCAGAAATTTGAACGATGCTTGCCCAAAAGATTCATATCCTCTTCCACCAATAGACCAACTGGTAGATTCAACTGCCGAGTACGGGCTCTTAAGTTTCCTAGACGCCTTCAGTGGCTACCATCAGATAAGGATGGACCCCGGAGACGAAGAGAAGACTGCCTTCATCACCGAGGGAGGAACATATTGCTATATCAGAATGCCCTTCGGGCTAAAAAATGCAGGAGCCACCTACCAAAGGCTGATGAACAAGGTCTTCAAAGACCAAATGGGGAGGAACATGGAGGTATATGTTGATGATATGATAGTCAAGAGCAAACTGCCTGGCTACCACGTTGCAGATTTAGGGGAAACCTTCCAAAAGCTCAGAACCTTCGGGATCCGCCTTAATCCAGAGAAGTGCATCTTCGGGGTGACCTCGGGAAAGTTCCTCAGGTACATGGTGTCCGAAAGAGGCATCGACGCTAACCCTGAGAAGATTAAGGCTCTGCTTGAATTCCGAACACCTACCATAGTCAAAGACGTGCAGAGACTCACCGGAAGAATAACCTCTCTGAGCAGGTTTATTTCCAGGTACGGAGATAGGTGTCGACCCTTCTTCCAAGTCCTCACAAAAGCGGCAAAAATGGAAGGCGACCTCGGAAGGGATGGCCATCCTTGGGCTGAAGATTGCCAAAAAGCCTGGGAAGAACTCAAAGTCTACTTGGCCAGACTGCCGACTCTGCGGCAACCTCGGGAAGGAGAGCCCCTGGCACTATACCTCGCCGTCACGGAAAAAGCTGTGAGTTCGGTCCTCGTGAAAGAAGAAGGACCGAAACAGTGGCCGGTTTACTATGTCAGCAAGTCCTTGCATGGCGCCGAAGTCAGGTACCCTTTGCTTCAAAAAGCTATATATGCCTTAGTGCTTGCAGGGAGAAGGCTGCGGCCATACTTTCAGGCTCACCCCATCATTGTCCGAAGTAGTCTGCCACTGCGGGATGTCATGAAGAGAGTTGATCATTCGGGAAGGCTCTCCAAGTGGTGCATAGAGCTGGGCAAACACGAGATCACGTATGAGCCTCGGAAAGCCATAAAAGCTCAAGCACTGGCAGATTTTATCGCCGAAATACCCACCACTGAGGAGAGCCATTCAGATCCAAAAGAGGGTGAGCCAGAATGGACCTTGCACGTTGACGGGGCCTCAGGATCCGAACACCAGGGAGCTGGAGTGATTATCAGAGGCCCCGAAGGCCTAGAAGTAATGAAGGCCATCAAGTTCAGTTTCAATGCCACCAACAATATGGCCGAGTATGAGGCCCTCATAGCAGGATTACGCCTGGCCAGAAAAATTGGCGTGAGAAACTTGAAAGCCCATAGTGATTCCCAGCTGGTGGTCCGACAAATGGCAGGGGATTATGGCGCGAAAGACCCGACCTTGGCAAAATACCATGAGTTGGTAACAAAGCTTATTCGGGAGTTCGACGTCATGAAAATTGAGAACGTACCCCGACGAGAAAATGCTGAGGCAGACTGTCTGGCGAAGTCCAAAACTTGCACCGAAGTGCTAAGCCACCCCAGCATCGTGGTGTTAAGCATAGAGACCTCGGGGAAAGGATGGAAAGAACCAATCAAAATGTATCTCGCAACCAACACACTCCCCGAAGACCCCAGCGAAGCCGCAAAAGTGCGAAGGCGCTCCGGACGTTTCTTCTTAATTGGAGAAGAACTATATCGGCAAGGATATGCAAATCCACTACAGAGGTGTGTTAGTGAAGAGGATACTGAAATGATCCTCGAAGAAGTTCACGAAGGTGCCTGTGGTTCGCACATCGGAACCGACGCCCTAGCAGCAGTGATACTCCGCCAAGGATACTTCTGGCCTACCCTGAGAAGGGACGCCAAGCAGTTCGTCCAGAAATGTGGTAGTTGCCAGAGACATGAGAACATCCAAAGAACACCCTCAGAGTTCATGAGTTCGGCAGACTATCCTTGGCCCTTCGCAGTTTGGGGCATAGATCTAATTGGGCCACTCCCAACGGCGCCTGGAGGCGTAAGGTTCTGCGTGGTAGCAGTAGACTATTTCTCTAAATGGGTCGAGGCAGAACCCCTGACAACTATCTCGGCAAAAGAAGTGCAGAAGTTCGTATGGAAAAACATTGTATGCAGATTTGGCATACCGAGGGTACTCGTAGCGGACAATGGATCCCAGTTTGTAGACAAAGGATTCCGAGAATTCATTAGCGACCTCGGGACAAAAATGCACTTCGCCCCAGTAGCTCACCCCCAGAGTAATGGGCAGGTGGAAGTATCTAACAGGACCATAAAAGATGGTCTGAAAAAGAGATTGGGAGAAGCAAAAGGGAAATGGCCAGGAGAACTCCAAAGCGTGTTATGGAGCTACCGAACGACTCCCCGAAGAGCCACAGGGGAACGCCCTTTTCACTTGTCTTCGGCACAGAGGCCATCATCCCCGTCGAGATAGTACAACCGTCAATACGAGTCCAAGTGTTCGATGAAAAAGGAAATGACCTCGGCCTAAGAACCAAGCTCGACCTCGTCAGCGAACACAGAGAAATAGCCGAGCTGAGAAGAAAAGCTTTCCAGCAAAGAGTGGCAGCAGCCATAAACCTACGCGCCAGGCCAAAGGGAATAAAGCAGGGAGACCTCGTTCTCCGAAAGGCTGAATTTGCACCCCAAAAGCCGTCCCACGGGGTACTTCGTGCAAATTGGGAAGGACCCTACCTGGTACTTGCCGAAGTACGAAAAGGAGTATATAAGCTCGGTGATGCCGAAGGCATAGAATTAAAAAATACTTGGCACTCAGAGGCCTTGAAAAAGTTCTATGCCTAAAAAGTTCGGTGGGAAAGTTGTATTCCACAAGTTGGAAAAATTTGTCTAAGTAAAAAGTTCTGAAGAAGCACAAGGCAAGAGTCTCACGAAAGCAATCGCCGAGTAAAGCAAGAGTAAGGCTTTCCAAAGTCTCTTGAGCGAATATGTTCGGGACAAAGGAAAGTAAGAGTAAGGCTTTCCAAAGTCTCTTGAGCGAATATGTTCGGGACAAAGGAAAGCAAGTGTAAGGCTTTCCCAAGTCTCTTGAGCGAATATGTTCGGGAAAAAAGGAAAGCAAGAGCAAGGTTTTCCGAAGTCTCTCGAGCGAATATGTTCAGGACAAAGGAAAGCAACAGCATGGTTCTCCGAAGTCTCTCGAGCGAATTATGTTCGGGACAGGGAGAAACAAAAGAACCTGGCAAAAAACACTTAGCCGAAGTTGTATCTATTAAGCCAAAGAAGCGCTTGCAGAGAAGAAAGTTGCTGAAAGACTACAAAAAAGAAGAAGAAAATGAAGACAAAAGGCCCTAGTACAAGCTAAGGAACCTCGGCGTCCTGAGAACTGCCAGCCCCCGTGCTTTTGTCAGTAGCCTTCGACGCCGGGAGAAAAGGAGGCAGTCTCAAATGCTCGATCTTGGACCAAGTCCACCGAGGCTCCTTGGGGATGTTCATTGCTTCCAAGAAAGAGAGGTCGAAGTCTGGGAACTTCTGCAGAATCTGGTGCCGAGCGAGGCAGAAGCCGTCTTGAAAGCCTAACTTCGTCATATTATCGGCCTCCTGCTTCTTGACCTCCAAATCCTTGAACTTTTTCTTCAGTGACTTCACCTTCTTCTTCTCTTCTGAAGGCTCCTTCAGAGATGCGACCTCGGCTTCGAGTTGAGCCTTCTCCTCGAGCGCCTTCGCAAGGATTGCGTCACTTTCTGACTTACCCTTTTGAATCGCCTCGACGGTCGAAGTCAGCTCCGCCATTCGGGAGCCAAGGTCGGAAAGCTTCTGGGAGGTGTCTTTCTGGATTTCCTCTTTCTCTTTTTTGAACCCCTCCCGAAGTTCAGCAACCTCCTTCTCCGCAGACTGCTTGAGATGAGCATTTTCGGCTACTAGGGCCGAACACTTGTCCTTCGCCTTGGTATAATGATCCCAAAGTGCCGCCCTCTTCTCTGCCTCTCGCGCCACCCAAACACGGAGACACCCGGCATACCCCATCAGCTGCAAAAAATAGAGGGAAAATAATGCTAAGTACTTGGACAAAAAGTCAAAGACAAATTTGCCACTGAGGAAAATAATGCTAAGCACCTGGGCAGCATGTTCAGTGACTTTGGCGGCCAAGGAGTTATCGCCTGGGTAAGCCACCGTAATGGCCTTGTAAGATGCCTCAGTAAGCACCCCTTTGCACATTTGCCTGGCCATCTCGGGACAGTCCTCGGAGTACATATTCATGTCCTCCGTGAACGTCCAAAAGGGCTCTTTCGGCACTTTCCCTTCAGGAATTTTGGCATCCTGAAGGGCCCTCTTGCGGGCATGTTCGGTAACCCAGCCAGGAGAGGCCACCTCCGCTGCACAACAAGGCAGAAAAATTGGTTAAGGCCAGAAAAGTCTTAAGGGTTTGCAAGAGACAAAAGGATGTTTGACAAAGTGCAAACCTGCTGGCACCTCGGTAACGTCGTCGTCAGGAACCGTCGTCGCCTCAATAGAGATCCCCTTGCCTTTTATTTGGCGCCGCTCCTCGGCAGAAGGGGTCTCCTCCCCATCGCCCTCCAGAAGAGCATGCGAAGGCGTGGGGCTTTGAGGTGGGACGTCGGAAGAAGGGACGTCGGCAAAAGGAACCTCGGGCAAAGGGACAGCGCGATCTTCAGCTTCCTCGCCTGCCTCCTCCGGAATTTGCGGAAGAGAGGAAGGACCAGCCTTCCTGGCCAGTTTGGAAGGAGGGCCCGCCGAAGTGTGCTTCCGCCTCCGAGAGGCGGCCTTTTTTGTCTGCTCGCCCCTCTCGGCCTGCCCGGTAAAAAGAGCCTTGTAAAAGGCAGCCGCGTCATCACCCATCTCTGCAAAAGGAAAAAGAAGATCAGTGTAAGTCCAAGATGAAGTTATGAAGGAAAAAATGAGAAAGTAACTTACTCTCGTAAAAAGACTCATAAGTCTCTTTCCCCCGAAGGAGTTTTACGAGCCAGGAGTCCTTCCCCGAAGAAGCCGGTTTCGGCATATTGAGGTTTGTCTCATGCTCCTTTACCACCTTGAGTTCCCGAAGGACCTCTTCGGTCATGAGCCTCCAGTTGATCGGAAAGGGGTAAAGGGCACGAGGAGGGACCTCGGCAGCCCAGTCAGAGACGGCCCGGATGCGCCTGTCGAAGTCCTCAAAGATAGGTGCTACATCAGCGTCTAGCAGTATCTTCGGGTCAACAACATCCATCTTGAGCCTCCCCTGAGCCCACTTGGTCGGGACGCGCGACCAAGCCTCCGACTTCTTCAGGAAAAAGAATTTTTGTTGCCACCCTCGCCAGCTATCTTTGGTGGCGAAGGTGAATGTATACTTTTTGCTCCCGGATCCCCGAGGCAGCATAAAGTAGAAGCCACCCTTTGGGACCACGAAGAGCTTGTAGTACTGAAGAAAAACTACAAAGTGAGGTTTTATTTTGAAAACGCCGCACATACAGAGGAAGGCGTTGAAATAGCAGTACGAGTTCGGTGGGAGTTGGTTAACGGCAATGCCATGGAAGTTGCAGAACGCGCTAACCATCTCCGGGGGGGGATACCGAAGTCCGGCCTTCAGTTGGGCTCGGAAAACGGTGATTTCATCACTACGGTTGGAGAAAGCAAATTGGTCAGGACGGGGCAACCTCATCACAGAGTAAGAGGGTAAGAAAAAAATTTTCGTCCACTTCGCTAGCTTTGCCGCAGTAGTGCAGCAGGGGTGAGAAAGAAGAGGTTGCCAACTCTCGGGAACAGGCATGATGAAAATGAGTTCGGGAAAAACAAAGAAGAAGCTTTGAAAAAAAGCAAAAGGGACTAAAACCCACCAAAGGTCTTGCCGGAATCTGGATTCCTGGAAGCCGTCGTGAAAAGTGGTCGGAAAAACGCCTGAAAAAGGAGAACCACCGCGGAAAATCGGGAGAGAATTAGAAGGCAAAAGAAAGCAAAAGCAGAAGAAGAAAGAGGGTTATGACAGAACTGATATATATAGGCCGAGAAGGCCAGAACAACCGTCGCCATTAGTACCCCTCGGAAGGCGAAGCGTCGTCATAACTGCTAAGAGCACCTGAAAAGTCGCGCCTGCTGTACTCAGTGCATTCTTACCCAATAAAAAAGTGCCATGTGTCGGTCATCGCGCAGCAAACGTGCCACGTGTCGTCCATCACGTCGAGCACGCCCTCTGACACCATTTGGTCTAGAGGCGCCGCCCTAGACTGACTCTGCTCGATACAGGACGCGACGCATGAGCAGACCTATAAAGGCAAAAAAGTAGGTTACCTCGAAGACACCAAAAGACAGCCTGTGACTTCGGGCAAAAGGTCTATCTTCGGTACAAGGTTATCCTATTTTCCCTCGCCACGAAGACACCAAGAGATAGCCTGTGACTTCGGGCAGAAGGTGTATCTTCGGCACACGGACAGCCTATCTTCTCGCGCCTCGAGGATGCAAAAAGGACTGCCCATCGCTTCAGGCAGAAGAAGGTGTCTTCGGCGCAGATATCACAACCACAGGACCCGAAAACCGATGAACCGAAGTTTCTCACTTCGGCTTTTCGGAGGGGGGCCTGTGATAGCCAAAGGCTAACGCCTCCTCGGTAGTAACTCCGCGCCAGAATATTGGCCGAGGAGTCTGACGTCACCCAAGAGAGGATCTTTTTACTGACCTCGGAAGGTGCGAAGTCAAACACTATGAGCTCGAGACTTCGGTAGCTCGTCAGGAATTCCGAGGACAACACCGTCTCCATCGAGGGGCTAAACTGACCGTCTTCGGGTAAGAGAGCCATCTCCCTGAAGCAAGGGAGAATCTCCCCGAAGGAAGAGGCCCCAAAGAGGTCTTCCCCGAAGAAGAAACACCTGAACAAGGGAATCCCCGAACTATGGATGTGAGTCCCGAAGAAGGTGTTCATCAAGGGCGCTCCCAGAATTATGGGATAGATCCCGAAGGAGGTGCTCGCACCGAAGGACGGATAGAATCCGAAGAGGGTGCACACACCGAAGGGCGACCTCGCCCAGGGGACCTCGGGAGTACGGTATGAGCATTTAAGGAGCCTCTGACATGTCGCCCACAAGCCCCACACGTCACATCTGAACGGCGAAATGACACGCCGCAGCCGCCCCAGTCCTGACACAACCCGTCCGGGTCCAGGGCTAAAAGAGGCTGCAAACGGCTGCCTGTCCCCTAGGTCCAGAGAGACAGATCAAATCCGACCGAACACGTGTCATGATCTAAACGGACCAGCTACTCCTATAAATACTAGGAAATGGGACTGGGCAAAGGATGGGCATTTCCCTCTCTCTGAGAAAACACAAAACGGGCAAGACACTTGATCCCTTAGTGTTCTTCCTCCACCTTCACTCAGAAAACTGACTTGGGCGTCGGAGGGTCCTCCCCGGAAAAGCAAACCGGGGGCCTCCTAACCTCTTCTTTGAGCTTTTCAGGCACACTCAGCTGGGAAATCTGAGCTCCAGGCACTCGCCTCCTCAAGAAGTCTCTCCACCTGTCAACATGACAGCAAACGAAGATGCCTTGGGGCATCAGTAGGTTTTCCGAAAGTCTCTTGAGCAAACGTGTTCGGGACAGCGGAAATGAAGAAACTTGCAAGAAAGGACTTAGTCAAAAGATTGTTCATTTAGAGCAAACACTGCCTTACAAAAGAAGTGCCCAAAGAAGGAGCACAAAGGAGAAAAATAAGAGGAGCCCTAAAGCAAACTAGGGAGAGCCGGGCGGACGAAGACCAGGAAGCTTCAGATGCTCGACCTTGGACCACTGCCACCGAGGTCCCTCAGGAATATTTAGGCCCTCCAGAAAAGAGAGGTCCAAATCTGGGAACCTCTGCAGGACTTGATGCCGAACAAGGCAGAAGCCGTCCTGAATGGCGACCTTGGCCATTTGATCAGAAGTATGTTTTTGAACGCCAAGGACATTGAGCTCGTCCCTCAGCTCAGCAATCTCCTCCTCCAGCTCACTTGTCCCCAGCGTCCCTCCGGACTCCTTCTTCAGAGCCTCGACCTCGGCTCGGAGAGCATTGTTCTCATCCGTCAACCTCGCCGCAAGACTGTCAGAAACAGCCTTGTCCTTGACAAGATCTCCATTCGCGGCGAGCAGCCCCTTTACTTGGTCGCCGAGGTCGGCAATCTTCCGGGAGGAGTCCTTTTCAAGTTCTTCTCTCTTCTTCGAGAACTCCTCCCGAACGGCGGCGATTTGCTGAGAACAATCCGCTGCCAGCTGCTGGTTGCTGGTGACCAGGTTCGCAAGCAAAGCCTTCGCTTCACTGAGTTCCCACGAAGTCGCATCCTTGGAGGCAGCCTCTCTGGCCACCCAAACTCGGAGGTAACCAGCGTACTCCAGCAGCTACGGCAAGGCAAAAGTCCAGGTTAGTACAAGTCTAAACACTTAGAAAATTGAGGAAAAAGAGTGTAAAGACTATACCTGAGCAGCATGCTCGGTGACTTTTGCGGCGAGGGTATTATCCCTCGGGTGAGCCGCCGCAATGGCCCGGAAGGAGGCGCCAGTGGTCATCCCCTTCCAAATCTCCTTTGTCATTTTTGGACAATCGTCAGAGAACAAATTCATATCCTCCGTGATTGTCCAAAAGGGCTCCAAGGAGATCTTCCCCTCAGGGATTGTGGCATCGCGCAGGGCCCGTTTCCTCTCATGAATGGCCCTCCAGCCGGCAGTAGGAGGCTCCTCTGAAAGTGAGAAGAAAGTTAGGAGTAGAAGAAAAATTCGTGAAAAGTAAAGGAGCTGAACTTCGCCTAAAGGCATACCTGGAGGAACCTCGGAGACAGTGTCCTCGGGATCCTCGGGCCCCTCGGAAGAAAGACCCTTACCCTTCTGCCGATACTGCTCCTCGGCAGTAGGTACTTCTACCACTACAGTGTTTCTGGGGGCCTCGAGGTCGGGAGGAGGCACCTCGGCGGAAGTAGCGGGGACCTCGGCCGGTGAAATTTCAACAAGACCAGCCTCTTCACCAGCTTCTTCTTCCGAAAGCTCTGGCAGAGGAGGCTGGACAGCCTTCCTAGCTCGCTTCGCCGAAGGCCCCGCCCCTGTCGACTTCCTTCTTCGGGAAGCCACCTTCTTTGTCTGCTCCCCCTTCTCCACTTGGCCAGAAAAGAGGGCCTTGTAGTAGGCGGCAACCCCATCGCCCATCTCTGACAAAGAGAAGAAATATCTGCGTAAGTCCGAGGAAAAAATATAAAGGGGTGGAAGATTACTCACTTTCGGCAAAAGATTCGAAAGAAGTCTCCCCCTTAAGGAGCTTGACCAGCCAGGAGTCCTTCCCGGCGATGGCGGGAGCGGGCATATTGAGGTCAGTCACGTGCTCCTTAACCACTTTCAGCTCCCGAAGGACTTCTTCGGTCATCAACCTCCAGTTGATAGGAAAGGGGTAAAGAGCATGAGGAGAGACCTCGGGAGCCCAGTCAGCGACTGCCCGAATGCGGGCGTCGAAATCCGCGAACACGGAAGCCAACGGTGGGGTCAGCAGTATCCTCGGATCAACAACGTCTGCGTTCAGCACTCCCTGAGCCCATCTGGTCGGGGTATCAGACCATTTCTTATCCACCTTCAGGAAAAAGAACTTAGGCTGCCACCCCCGCCAGCTATCCTTCGTGTCGAAGGTGAAGGTGAATTTTTTGCTCCCGGATCCCCGAGGCAGCAGAAAATAGAAGCCACCCTTCGGGACCACGTAGAGCTTGTAGTACTACATGAAAATGATGAAGTGGGGCTCTATCCCGAACACACCACACATGCAGAGGTAGGAGTTAAAGTAGCAGTACGCGTTCGGGGGAAGCTGGTTCACAGCAATGCCATGGAATTGGCAGAACTCGCAAACCACCTTCGGGGGAGGATACCGAAGTCCGGCCTTCAGTTGGGCTCGGAAGACGGTAACCTCGTTGCCGCGGTTTGAAAAAGCAAAGTGGCTAGAACGAGGCAGCCTGGTCACAGCGTAAGAGGGAAGAAAGAATTTTTTCTTCCACCTCTCTAGTTTTTCGGGGGTGGTACAGCAAGGATGGGCCAGAAGAGGTTTCCAGCTCTCGGGAACAAGCATCGTAGACATGAAAAAGAGTTTGAGATGGAAAAGAAAATAGTTTCCAGAAAAAACTCAGAAGACGAGTTTGGAAAAAAACAATAGTTTTCCAGAAAAACTCAGAAAAACAGAGGAATCAGAGTACTCTGGAAATCAAAACCCACCAAAAGATTTGCCTGAGGACGCCGTCGTGAAAGTTGGTAGGAAAAGCTCTGATTAAAGAAGCTCCGCCACAGAAAGTAAGATAAAATGCAAGAACAGAGGGCAAAGCAGAGAGAGAGCAGAAAAACAGTAAGTGGGACTTATGATGGAATGGGCTATTTATAGGCCAAAGGTGGGTAGCCAAAAAGAAATCATAAGTACCCATTGGAGGCGAACCGTCGCCGTAACTGCCCACTGCACCCGAAAAGGCGCGCCCTCTGTAAATGACGCGTCTCTCTTCCAATGGCAAGAAGCCGCGTGTCAACCGCTGCGCAGAAATAGGGGACATGCCTCCCCAAACGTCCCTGGAAAACCGGGACACACCTCCTGATTGGGACACGTCGTTTGACATCCCTGAAAAGTGGAGACGCGCGCTCAGTCTGACACGCTTGGCCATCAAACCTGCAGAAATAAAAAGCAGGCCACCTCGAGGACACCAAGAGACAGGCTATGGCTGAACAGCCCATGACTTTTGGGCAAGAGGTGTATCTTCGGTATAGGCTTTGCCTCGGAGACACCAAAGAATAGGCCAAGGCCGAGCAGCCCAGACTCTCGGGCAAAAGGTGCGACCTCGGAACAGGTTATGCTTCCCAACAAGACTCCCAACGACAACCTCGGAAAGAGATGCAAACCGAAGTCTTCACTTCGGCTTTCCAGAGGGGGGCATGTGATAGCCAAAGGCTATCGCCTCAATCTGGCCGAACACCCTGCCACAACAATGGCCAGAAGAACTGGCGCTTCCCGGGAACAGGTGGAATCATGCACCTCGGGAGATAGTCGGAGAGCTCCGAGCCTCGGCACGCCAGTAAAACTTGAGGACTCTATTCGCCCCCCAAGGTTGTGAACAGCGCGCCTTCGGAAATGTGGCACCAGACATTGCTGCCCGAACATGATATCCCCGAAGGCGGAACCCCCTGGAACTGGGAACCCCCGAACTGAGGGTATGCTTCCCGAAGAGGCTCTGTCCGAACTAGAGGACGACCTCGCCCAGGGACCTCGGGAGTACGGCAAGAGCATTTAAGGAAGCATTTAAGGAAGCCTCTGACACGTCCCACCACAGACGTAAAAAGTCGCCCTGACGCGCAGACGCCATCAGAATCACATCATGGCCCGTCTCAGCACAAGGCTCGAGGCCATCTGGTTACCAACTATCTGTCCCCTACGCCCAGAAGTTCAGGAGCATCCGACCGCACACGTGTCATGATCTGAACGGGCTAGGTATTCCTATATATACAGGAAATAAATACTTGACAGGAGGTTGGTAGGCCGGAGATACAGCTCCCACACTCTGAGAAAATACTAGGCGAGACTTTTCTACCTTTCTCTTTGAGCTAGTGACTTTCTCCTTTTTCCCGCCACCACTGACTTGGGCGTCGGAGGCTCCCCCCCCGGAAAAACACTCCGGGGGCCTCCTAACCCTGTTTACCAGCTTTTCAGGTACTCTCCTTGGGGCGATCCACCTTCCAGGCGTTCTTCCTCCTAGAAGTCTCCTCAACAGTCATCATAACTCACAACGATGAGGCCCCAGGCCATCAGGAATCTAGTTTAGGGTTTAGGATTTAGGGTTTAGGGTTTAGGGTTTAAGGAATTCACCCACCACATATCACAAATGATGGCCTTGCTAATTGTAGGGTTTTGATGACTTTAGTTTAAGGTTCTGTTAGAGTTTTAGGGTTTATGGCTTAGGGTTTAGGAGATTCAGTTTAAGGCTTTAGGGTTTAGTGTTTATGTGTTTAGGGTTTTAGGGTTTAGTGATGGGTTTCGGGAGCCAAACAACGCAGCGAAATTTAACCGAAACCCTCTAGGATCCAAGTGAAACGGGGTAAACCGGGTGTTCGAAAATTTTCATACCTAATTTTCGATTCACATCTCTCACTCAACTGTACAGTCGAATCACAAAACCTGAACAGTTGACGTGTTCAGGCTCTTTATGGTATCCACACGAGCATCTCGGGATAACCACGCTTCCACCGCATCCCGGCAGATGCGTTTCTCTTGCGCTCGCAGTGCTAGCTTGCGTCCTCCAAGGAATTGCAAGAGAAAAGTGTGGCTGTCCTTTTTGGAGGCTAGGGCAAGGAGACCTATAAGTTTCTCACTAGAAGTTGTATTTATAGTGAGACTCAACTTCTAGGCCTAATAGGTTTCAAAGCCCTAATCCAATTAGGCTTTAATTTCGGGCTTAATAATGGCTCAACTATTGGGCCCATTATTAATACAAAATTATTGTGAAACCATAACTCAAATTATTAGCCCATGCACTCTAATGATCCAAATAGCTCTATGTGTGCGACCCAATAGGCTCTTACCACGTTGGCAATGATCATAAATCACATTTATGATCATAAGCAATGACCGGTGTCTAGCAACACATCATTACTACCCAAGTGACAAGATTGTCGATGATTTGACTGAACCTTTATGATCATCACCGATATATGCCATTGTACCTTTGTCCAAGATATCAAGACTAAGCACGAGACATGGAATGTGTCACTCTCGTATAGCCCAATCTTTGGTTTCTTGATTACTGAGCAGACCAACTTAAACTGATGACATTGATATCGTATATCAACTCATCCGAGCATGGCCATGCATTTTTCTAAGTCTTACTCTATCAAGGGCCCCGAAGATCATACATAGGAGTGACAAATCCCATCTTGATCATACAAATCCCTCCGCATGATATGTGACATACCCAATGACCTCCTTCAAGTTCACTCAGTTACGAGCAACAAAGGAAAGTATCAAAGTATGTGACTCACATGTAGGGAACCTTGATGATCTTAGGTCGAAGGACTACATATACCATGATCACTATCATAATCACTTATGACACTCATATAACGATCCATGTAGTGTTCTCATGGTGGGTCAGTCTAGTACAGAAGTTTTCCAACTTGTACCCATATGTAGACTACATATCTCATATTAGTCTCCACATATGCTAGTCGTTATGTTTTATTGCAACCCGTTCCACAATAATATTAGACCAGGGACATTTAAGAATATCATTATTCTAGGGTTACAATTATGTTTGTTAAGTTATGCAGAAACAAAATAACAAACATAATTGCTGGATTAATGCCTTAATAAAATATCATGACTCAATGTCCAAAATTACAATCATCTCATGATTGGCTTTTGGGTACAACACTAACATTTAGCATTTAGGATTTTGAGGTTAGGGTTTATGGGATGAACAATCATCAACATTATCATAGACAATTGGTTAACTATTCAATGGAGCGATTGCTTGGCACTTACCACCGATGTCAAAATAGCAGGTTGTAGAATATTGTTGATTTGTTTTGATGTCAATGATCTATACATTGAGCTAAAGAATGTAATAGATATTTGCAAAATATTTTTCTTCCATCATCATGAGTAGGAATTACTGATGGTAGAGACAATCAATAAGTTGTTCAAAAAAGAGATTGTTTAGCACTTGTTTCATTGATCACAAATGATGGCCTTGTTCTTGTATAACCTTGATTATGTGGTTCTGAAGGCAAAGAAGATTTGGACGATGATTGATATGCTTACTAATTTTTCATTATGCAGTAAAATAACAATTATTTAAAGTTCAATGTTTTGTAATTAGCATATTAAGTAGGTACCAAGTTTTTGAATTTAGTAACATCCAAAAATTGTAAATACCAACTCTATAAAAGTTACTATTTATGGTCAAACCTTGTTTCAAATTTCAAACTTGGTCCCCACAATTTTCTTGTATCTACAATTTAGTCCTTAAACTTTGGGTATTACCAATGTTGACACTATACAAAATGAGGAAATTGGCCCTTAATTTTCTATAATTTGTTAGCCCAATTCACTTAAATATTGAAATTTACAAATTGGTCATACGAGGTGTCTTAATTGATACCTACAACAATTAATAGAAATCGTTGCATACTATCATTATGTTCATAATGGAAGAATTTTCTATGGTTTGTTGATTTCATAGAAAAATCAAGGCAACTACCAAACCTAATAGTACAATGATTTTATTACAATTACATCATATCACAGAAAAGTCATCACAAGCTGGGTGGGAAACAAAAAGTTATAAAGTTTTGCAATTAAATTCTGTGGGAAAAAAATTTTCAATTTATGACAATTCTACTACAATATAACGCAATCATAGCATAATCACTACAGCATGTCTCAGGATATGAGGAAATTTTTGCAAAAATTTTGCTTCAATTTTCCCACTTTTCTGAAATCATAGCAAAATAGTCACGCAACAAAATTGTGGTACCCCTACATTGAATTTGCAATATTTGGTCATCTTTGTCTTGATTATTAGTATTATGCATGTTATGTTAGTGTTTGTAATTTAGGGTCTTGGTGATGAAAATTGTAGGTGGTGACTTAGTTGATGAATTTGAAAAATGTAGGTGACTTAGGTGAAAATAGTTGGGTAACTCAATTAATCAATTGTTAGAAGTTGGAGGACTTGAGTAGTAGAAATTTAAATCTTTGCAAATGCGTTATTGGGATGCAAATGAATAAAACTACATGTAAATATGCTAATTCATAAAAATAACAATAATTAACCAACCATTGTTAAGAATTAACAAATATTTGAAACTTTTAAAATTTTAGGATGGGTTGTCAAGTTTTAGGATTGTCATGCCTCTAACTTGTAGAGGCCTAAGGCTGGAAGTATGGTGAATGAAGTTAACATACAATTCAAGAAAAAGGAAAAAAAGTGGCAAGGAAAGCATGACAAAGTCTTTTGATTTAACCAGGTCCAAGAAAAATGGTGCTAAGTGTATTTAGGTAAGGCAATGGTGTTATTGTGCTAAAAATGGAGTTATGGGCTCAATTGATCAAATTGAGAAGTATACTGAGTGATGAGGTTGAAGCATAAATAGTAAGGAAGGGGTGAGATATGCCATGCAAATAAATGAGAGGATCAAGTAGAGGTTTGAGCCCAAAGTACTTTAACGTGTCTTTGGTTGATGAATGCACTGTTCCATGAAGTTTTAGGGTTGTTGGCCTAGCACCGATTGATTTTTTTCGGAGAAAAAGTTGAACTATAGGGCTATTCTGGTTGTTTGTGGGGTTTTTAAAAGAAGAAAAATTCAAATGAGAATCTAAGTGGAAGAGCTTGCTTTGGCCATAAGGCAACAAGATTGTGGAAGGAACAAGCTAAATTGTGCATCTGAAGGTGTACTTTGTGGTATGGGTTCAAATATGTTTCATTCCTTGAATTCAGAGGAGATTCTAGTTATTCTTGTGGAAATGATAGGCCTAGTAGATGGTTAATAAGCCAAATCAAGCTAGGAGCTATTATGGCCTAGGGTACCTTTCGAGTATTATTGGCATGTTCATAATTCATAATAAATCTTTTCCACTACATTGGTAATAGTGTGGATGCATCAAATTTATTTATACTTAAAAAAACATGTGAACTCACAGATAAGCACACCTATCATCAAAATATAGCAGTGACAAGTATCAAGATCATTTTTCTCGAGGAATGGAGGTTATCTACCATACTTAATATCTCCCTATTATATAACAAGCAATTAAGAGGATTTGCTTAACTAAATACCATGAATTAACAAAACAAAATAAAACAAAACTAATGTAGTAAAAAACACTGCTAACTATTGGTAGGCAACAGAAAACAACTAAAAAAATCAACGCTAAGAAATCGTCACTTAGAATCGAATCTCCCTAGAACTTCCTTTATGTTGTTTTTACTTTAGTTTAATACAAGTATGATTAACTTGGACCATGGAGTATTACTTAACATAGATTAGCTCCTTATTATTCCCGTTACACTAACCCTATTCTTAAGTCACCGAAAGGGTGTCTAGGCCTACAATGCTTCCTAAGAATGCATTATAAGTTCTACGATCCACTACCAGGTTTCACCCTGATCTGGAGGTATTATATCTCACCTATTACTCATGATTATGAGAATATGTTTTTTATCCAACTATAATCTACACAAACAAACAATATACTACATAACACATGTTCATCATCCCATATTGAATTAATAAGCTAGCTACTATTAATCAACGCAATAAAGCACATTGGATAAATTGCAAGAAAAACACAATCATATTAAACCAAAAATAATCAATACCATAAAATCACCCAAGGGTTCATCTACTCTAAGCATGTGTTGGAAAAGTTTAGCTCATAGTGCCGTAAAATAAACATAAAAGAATCAAAAGAAAACTAAGAAAAGAGTTATCCATGGTTGAATTTCTTATTCTATAAGAAATCTTCGATCAGGTACTCATAAAATGGTGTTGATCATTTGAATTGCCTCCGGCAGCCTTTCTCCATGAAAAACTCTATATTTTTTTGTCTATCTCCACCTTTCTTCATCTATCTTTTTTATTTTTCTGAATTAACTTGAGAAACCCTAAAATTTAGGCTAACATGGTTTGATACACGGTTGTGTTGCTCCTCTAGACTTTAAAATCTCACTTATTTCAACATAGTTTGGAACATGGGCATTTGAGGCACTACATGGGCAAGTATCAAGGCGTGTATACTCCAAAACTTTGCCAAAACTTGCAATTCAGCTTCTAAACTTCACCAAAATCCTTCTTAACTCACATGAAGCTAAATTATGAACTGAAAACAAAATATGAACTAATTAAACACCATATCCTAGAAAAAGCGTATCAAATGACAAGCAAATACTAGAGAAAAACTTGTAGAAAATGTAACTGAATATGAGCACATCAATAATGGTGTTTCTAGCTAGAATACGTAAAAAAGCAAGCATAAGGACTCTATCCTAAGTAGGCCAACCTAGTATAAGGTCTGGAGCTCTATGGTCTAACCTTAGAAAACCTAAATGAAGATAAGAAAATGGACCTAGCACTAGGCAATGCTTGTTTGGCCCTAAGGCTATAAAGCTAGGTTTGTGGTGTATGTGTCTTGTGTGCCTTCTTTCTTGGATGAGTGTGCTGACCCCATATTATATTTATTATATAGTCCTGTATATTACTGGTGTTGTCTTTTATGTTTTGATTGCAGGGTAAACTTGAAGGAGCCTTGTGCTTATGATATGATATGTATATGTAGATATGTAGGCACTTTGCGCATATTTGGCCTTTACTTAATGTTATCACTTATGCCCTGCTTACATTATTTCATGGAATGGTCTTGTTGAATGATTGTGGATTAGAGTGCTATTGATTTGTGTTTTGAGTTTCAAGTAATTTCGTGGACTATAAGTGTTAGTACTAGTAACCAATGATGCTTAATGTGAATTTATGATCAAGCATTGTGTTTATATGCTCGTAGGCACTTGCTACTATTGAGTGTAGGAGCTAGCTATGCTTATGATCTATTTCAGTGCCTAGGAAGCGTTATGTAAAAGCTTTGTTTTGTAAATGTAAGTGTGTGAAGAGTGTTAGCTAGTAGTGCCAAGACTAGTGCCTAAAAGGCCAGAGGGTAGGCCTACCAGGACACTTGTATGTATCTGCCTGGACACAAGCTAATATGTACTTTAAGTTTGGCTTTGTAAATGATGTCGCTTGTATTTTTGCCTCAAAGTAACCTACCAAACTAGTTTAAACTAAAATTTTGGGCACTAAACAGACTCTTTTAGTAAGCCAATAGGAATTATGTTGTTTCTTGACTAAAACCAAGAAACTGAGTGAAATTTGGCTAAGTGCCTTGAAAAATGTATGTTCTAAGCTACCCAATAAGGTTGTTTTGCTACATTATGCTATGAAACCTCTCAAGATACATGGTTATGCATATGGATGGGGGTTGTTTAGGGCATGACATAGTTGGTATCAGAGCTTTGGTTTCTAGGACATAAAACTAAGTGCCTGACTAGGTTGTTCCCACTAAAGTTTTAAGGACTTGAGTATTAAGCATTGGTTACTATTGTGTGCCCGCTATATGACATAATAGCATTGGTTACCATTGTCTAACATAATATCATTTTACACTTAGAAACTCAATACAACTTTACTTAGTTTCCTTTTCTTGGTTAATAAGAAGCTAATTTGAGGTATTCAAATAAAAAAAATTAAATTAAATGTACTTGCCATATCAAAATAAGTTATTGACTAGGAGATTTGTCACAACTGAGCCCATATTCGAGGAATTGTGGACTTAGATTGACACCTGCAAGAAGTATAGTCAGCCTATCAATCCCATTGTGCAATAGCTAAGGTTAATAATTTTTCAATTATAACTCTTCTTAACATCGCATTTATATTATATATATGTTTTTTTATTAATTCTAATTTATTTTTTACTGTACGAGGATTATGTCCAGTGGATTCCCCAAAAGTACCCTAGTCAAGACAACCACCTGTAGATGTTGGTGTATGGTGTGAGGTATGAGGCCTACAAAATAGGGTTGACTATTGGGCAGTTTGCAATGCATTTTGAATCAAACATCTTTGGTCCTTTCTAGGTATTTTTTGCTTCAAATTACTTTGTCTATCAATTCAAATCAATTTTATTTCACAAACTAACTGCAAAGTTACTTGCCAACTTCATTAGTTTCCATACGTTAATAAGGCCAAGGATAGAGAATGCTAAACTGTGGAGCCAATTCCCCTTGTTATGATCTGAGACCTGAGAGAAGCCTTAGCAATAAAATGATGCTGTAGTGAATGTCATCACTTCAAACAGCATGGCATCATACACGGAGCAACTATCCCACTTAACCTTTAAACCAAGTCCCCGACTCAACATGAAGATGATGGTAGTACTTAGTAAGCTCATGATGATTAGCCCAACTCCACATCTCATTGACTACCATTAGTGTATGCTTTAAATAGGAATAATTTTGTTTATTGATTGCAAATGATTGTAATTGAAACCTTTTTTGCACATGTTTGATAACTTTTATACACAGTACTTATTAATTCTACATTTGGTTATATATTTTTATTTGTGTGTATGTTTTTGTGTGGGTGTATGTATGTATGTACGTAGACACACATACATGCACACACACACACACACACACACAAATTAATAACAAAAAAATTGTTATTTAAGACAAAAGAACAAACCATTGCAGAACTTGAGCACCATTTTCATTAAAAAATTATCATAGGCAGTGCTAAAGGCAATGTAGTAAAATCATTAAAATGTTTCCATCACAAAATCATTGCAATAATGTGATAGAAAAAGTGTCATACCTAAATAATAACAAATCATTACACTCAAATTATGGCTATATCATCTACCAAAATCGTCACAGATACATTGCAATAAAATCATAGCTAAATAGTCAAACCAAAATCCTTGCAGATACATTACATTTGTCTGACAATCAAAATTTTCAAGGAGCACATTGATTATGCAATGTTTCCTATTTCCAACACTCAAATTTTTTACCATTTCATGCAATGATTATAATAATTGCAAATTAGCTTTTTCTATGATTCTCCTATGATAATTATCATTGGAAAAATACCTAATTGTTTGTAGTGAGTTACAATTAAATGGCTTTTATGAGGTTTAGTCATTAAAAATTGAACTCAAATGGAATTAAGAAGCATAGATTCAAAAGAAAAAAAAAAGAAATGGTGGATACTGGTAGCGCATCTGAGGGAGACTGGGAAAGTGCTGCAAGTAGCTTTGGTGTCATGAGTAGCTTGACTTGAAAGTAGACATGATGAGATGTTGACAATGAAGGAGGTCAAGTTTAGCAACTATGGTGGAGGAAGCGAATACTAGGAAAGCCATAATGGAGAGAAGAAGAGAACAAGTTGTTCACATATACTGATTTATCTTATACGGGTAGGAAAAGAGAGAAAACAAAGAGTTCAAAGGTTATATGAAAACATTGGCTCCACCTACCATATTTTATGTATATCATTGGGCCTTTAATGTTGGGGCTTCTAATTCAAATTTAAAAGTTTAGTTTTGAGAATTTTGTCTCATATACGGTAGCCTAATAGTTTCTATAGCTCTATGCGTATATTTATGTTTCTAGGTCATTTTACCATAAGTAACCTTTCTAATACAACTTGACACCTTTTTTGCTTTTAAAGTCATAAGGTTGTACATTTTACAACTCAATTAACATTTTTTATAACCAAAATTTTTTCCTAAGTCAAACAATCAACATCATTAGCTAGCTTCTCTTGTAACTCTTCATTCATGCTAGCATCCAATAAAGCATCTAAGGCTAAGGAATTTTTGAATTACATTTCAGCTCTTTCCAATCGGGATGATGTTACCCATTCTCATGATCAAAATATCCTTATCTTCTTTCCAGCATACTAACCTCCAATAGGGAAGATCCTTAGCACCACCATCTTCACAATCAAATATAGGAAATTGGCAAATTTATTCTACCACCAATCATATAAAAAACTTGCATTGAATTGAATATCTTTCAAAAGTTGCAAGGAACCTAGAAATTCTCCACACTTCTTTCACTTCAAATGATGCCTCCCCATCCAAACCATATCCCAATTATCCTCTACCATCCCCCACCTCTCATTTATTACACAAGTTTTGACTGTCTCAAGGCTATACAACTTAGGAAATTTAGCAAGCAACCTTGAATCACTCACCCAATTATCTAACCAAAACCTCATGCTTTCTTCATTTTCCAATTTCCTTCGAAGAGAATCAAGAAATGAGATAACACACTCCTTAATATCAGATCCTACTTTTAGAACACTTCCCCACACCTAAGAACTCCAACTTTCCTTCACATTTCCCCCAAAGCTACATTTTTAACCAAAACAACACCTAACAATCCTAACCCACAAAGCATCATCTTTATTTTTAAATGTTGTTCCTCCACATTAAAATATTAGAAATTTTACAAATAATAAATATAAAATTTAGACTAAATTTTTGGTGTCACTAGTGACACAAATTTGATGATTTTGTAATACAAAATTAGCGAACATTAAACCATAAAATAGGTTTAAAATATGAAAGATATTACCTATATATAAAAAAATAAGTTGGGTTGAGTTGGGGCCTACCTACTATGTTTTGACATTTCATGCCATATTAGTGTAGCGGCTTTGAACACGTGTCCCAAAGATAAAACAAACCAAGTATTTTGTTGTATCTCTAGGGACAAAGCCCGAGAAAATGGTGAGTGGAGGTAATAGGTAATTCCTTTATAACATATAGCCATAAATTTTAAAACCTATGGGTCAAATTGTAAATTATATTAAGGATACAGTACCAAAAGTGCAGTTTTTTCAAAATTCAAGAGGGGCAATCTTAAACGTGGCATCTCCTCTATGTACCTCCACACACACATGCACCTGTGAAGTAAAGCTCCACCCACGCATTTCTTTACCCAATATCATTTGAAGATACATATGAAAATAGTTTTTGTGGATTAAGAGACAAAGTAGATGAAGAAAGGGGGTTGAGAGAATACTATGAAAAACAAATGAACAAACAACACAAACACACATATGCTTGTGCATACACACAAACAATTTTGTAATTAGCCAGAAGCGCAAATAGCAAGAAACATAAAATTTTTTATTGAAATAAAATACTCCAACACAAACGTCCGTCACCACTGTCCTAACAATACCTAGTTTTTAGCTTTACGCTACCCATGCTCAAACCCTTAAACTCCTTTGAAGTAAGTACCTTACTCTAAGTCAACCACATTATATTTCTACCTGATGCCCAGCAGCATCTTCATCGGGTGACATTATGACTTCAGGAGGGACTTCCTGAAGGGAAGAACGTATGGAGCAAAGGTTTCCCAGAGAAGCGTGCTTGAAATGCTCAGAAAAAAGGGTTAGGAGGTCCACGGAGTATTTTTCCGGGGAGGAGTCTCCGACGCCCAAGTCAGTGTCCTGAAGGGAGAAAGAGGAGGAGCACTAAGGGGTTAGAAGGCCTTGCCTGCTTGTGTTTTCTCCGGGAGAGAGGGTCGGATCTTTTGCCAGGACCTGTTTCCTGGTATTTATGGGAATGCCCACCCCGTTCAGATCTTGACACGTGTTCGGTCGGATGCTTTTTGTACCTTCAGGCGTAGGGGACAAGTTGCCGTTTATAGGCCCCTTGAGTCTTGGACTGAAACTGGTTGTGACAAGACTCGAACAGCGTCAGCGCGTCAGATCGCCGTTTGAGGCGGCGTGTAATGCCTGTAGGCGACATTTCAAAGGCTCCTTAAATGCACATGCCGTACTCCCGAGGTCCTTCGGGCGAGGCCGTCCTTTGGTATGGATGCCCTTCTTCGGGAATTATGCCCTTAGTTCGGGGATTTCCCTGGTTCGGGGGTTCCGCCTTCGGGGAGAGTATCTCCTGCTTGCAACAGCTGGTTCTTTAACGCCTAAGACGATCCGTTGCTCCCCCGAGGGAGCCGGCAACATCTTTGAAATTCCTGACGTTCTATCCAAAGTTCTGAGTTTAAGGCGTTTGACTTCGCCCCTTCCGAGGTAAGTGTTAGCGCTTCCTTCGGATGACGCCAGGTTTCCTAGCCACTCTTTTGGCAGGAAGTATGTAGTAAGAGAGGCGATAGCCCTTTGGCTATCACAGGCCCCCCTTCAGAAAGCCGAAGTGGAAACTTCGGCTTGTCAGCTTTCGGAGAGCGCCCTTCGGGACCTTGGGTGTAATACTTGTGCCGAAGATGGACCTTTTGTCCGAAGACGTAGGCTGTTCGCCCATAGCCTGTCTTTTGGTGTCTTCGAGAAAGCCTACTTCTCTCCTTTTGTAGGTCTGCGCAACGTCGCGTCTCGTAACCAGGCGTGTCAGTCTGGAGCGGCGCGCCCGGGGTTTAGGGGTGTCAGAAGGCGTGTCCTTCTTTTGGCGTGGTGGCTGACATGTGGCAACTTGTTATTGGCGGTGACTGCATCGGATACAGCAGGTGCGCCTTTTTATGTGTAATGAGCAGTTATGGAAACTGTTCGCCCTCGCGGAGTACTTATGACTCCGATTCGCCTACCCCCTCGGCCTATATATATGCTATTCCGTCATAATCTCCTTTTGCTTCTACTTTTGCTTCTCTCTTGCCTTCTAATCGTTCTTGCATTTTCCCCTATTTTCTGGTGCTGTTGACGGAGCTTTTTCGGCCAGTTTTCACGACGGCGGCTTCAAACCCAGATTTTGGCAAAAGATTCGGTGGGTTTTGATTTCCAGAGTCTTTTGATTTTAAAGATTTTCCGAAGTCGGTTTTTCATTTCCCGAAGTCATTTTTTCTTCAAAAAATGTCTTCGCCAACGGTTTCCCCTATCCCGGAAAGTTGGCTTCCCCTTCTTGGTCATACTTGCTGTACGACCTCAGAAAAATTGGTAAGATGGACAAAAAAGTTCTTTCTTCCTTCTTACGCCACCACTAGACTTCCTGGACCTCAGGAGGTCAGTTTTATGAACTGCCAAAACGAGGTTACCATTTTTCACGCCCAACTGAAGGCCGGACTTCGGTACTCTCCCTCGAGGGTGATTTGCGACTTTTGCCCATTTCATGGCATTGCCGTAAATCAACTTCCGCCGAACTCGTACTTTTACTTTAACGACTTCCTTTGTATGTGTGGCATTTTCAAAATAGAACCCCATTTCATTCTTTTTTTGCAGTACTATAAGCTCTACACAGTCCCGAAGGGTGGCTTTTACTTTATGCTACCTCGGGGATTAGGGAGCAAAAAGTATATGTTCACCTTCGCCACTAAGGACAGCTAGCGGGGGTGGCAACAAATGTTTTTCTTTCTGAAGATGGAGGAGGCCTGGTCGTACATTCCGACCAAGTGGGCTCGGGGAAAATTGGAGATGGACGTCGTAGACCTGAGGATGCTGCTGACTCCTGAGTTGGCATCCAAATTCACGGACTTCGACCGACGGATCCGAGCAGTCTCCGACTGGGATTCCGAGGTCCTTTCACGCTCCCTCTACCCTTTCCCCATCATGTGGAAACTGATGACCGAAGAGGTCCTTCGGGAACTAGGGGTAGTGAAGGAGCATAAGACGAACCTCGGGATGCCGGCTCCTGCCATCACCGGGAAAGACTCCTGGCTGGTGAAACTCCTTCGGAAGGAGGTTACTTACGAGGACTTTTGTGAGAGTAAGTTATCCAAAAAAGTTTGTTACGGATACCACTTAGACTCACACTACTATTTTCCTTCTTTTTCAGAGATGGCCGACGAGTCCGCTGCTTACTACAAGGCGCTCTTCCTCGGTCAAGCCCAGAAGGGGGAGCAAACAAAGAAGGCCATTTCCCGAAGGTGGAATTGGTCTGGGGCCGGGCATCCTCGGCAAAGCGGGCAAAGAAAGACGCGCTTCTTGCTCCCCCAGAAATTCCTGAGGAGGTGTGCGAAGAGCCTGACGCAGCTGCTATCCCGCCGACCGAAGTCGCCGCTGACGTCCCTCCTCGGAGTCCTACTTCCTCGGCGGCTCTTCTAGATGCCTTGGTGGAAGTGCATTCTATCGAAGAGCACTGATATGATCAAGGAAGGCACACATGGAGAAGGCAAGGACCCATTGAAGGTTTCTAGTGGACCTATGACAAGGAAGAAAGCTAAGGAGCTCTCAAGTGCACTACAAGCCTTTGTTTCAAGTTTCTTCATGGAGAATGGACATGAAACTTCACAAGGAGCTGCTGGAACTTTCAAGAAACCATATGGAGATGATGGATATGCTTGGTACTCAGTTCTGGAGTGCTTAGACAAGTCACAAAATAAGGACACCAAGGACATCACTCAAAGTGCACCATTTGAGCCACCTTAAGTGTTCTTGATGCATTTTGTGCCCATAAGCTGGATTTTTGAGCTCTAACTTTCCAAACCTATTTTTCCACATCTAAAAGGAAGTTCATGTCATTGGAACTCAAATATTCAAGCTAGGAGCTAAAGATACAAGTGAAAGCCCTAAAGTGCCCAAAAATGCACCCGAAAAGGCTATTTGAATTTTATTTTCATTCAATTCATGTTTAGATACATTATTTAGGATGTTATTTAGGCTATGAAATTAATTCAGGTCACTTAGGATAGGTGGCATACGTTGCATACACAAAACAAGTTAGAAAGGGTTTAGGAGTCCTAATTGGACTAGGTTTTCTTGAGTCCTTTGTAACTAGGTTTCCTAGGTGACTTGGGCTGCGAAGTTTGCCCAGATTTTTACCCTAGTTTAGGCCTATATAAAGGCACATATTATGGATGTAAACAACAGATTAATGCCAAAATAATATTGCTCTTTAGAGAGGTTTTCTCTTTGGTTCTTTGTGGACTGCCTTGGTGCACAAGTGTGCTTGAGTTCTTGGAGTTCTATACTTCTCATTTCTAATCACAGGTTGATTAGGGGTGGGGGTTTCAAACCTAGTCTTTTTGATTTCTTGTGGAGCTTGAATCACATCTTGTGCGTGTTTCATGGTCTTTATACCATCGGGGTTCGCATCTCAGAGCCACAAGTTCCATTGAAGGACATATCTTGTGTTCTTGTTTATCTTCAGTTTTCTTTCACTTTTTTTTCTAGTAATTTCATGTCTTAATCCTCTGTTTTAATCCTTTTTCTTCTTGTTTCAGGTCTGTCCATTTTATTCCATCCTTGTTCAAGTCCGAAAATCACAAAAACAACAAAAAGAAGTCAATCCATGTTGTCTAGTTTTCTCGGTTTCAAATTGTTTGTTCCTGATTATTTCTTATCTTTCTGTTTCGTGTCCAGCCCTATTAATCTTTATTGTTTTCATTTTTTCCAGCATACTAGAGTCAAGAAAACACCAAAAAAAGAAGGACCCAAGTTGAGGAAGTTTCGGTATCAAAAGGTTGTTTCAAAATTGTGCAAGTTTTAATAGTTTCTTGTTTTGGCCGAATAGAAAACTGACTTTTTGTCTTTCGCAGTAAGGAATTTCGAGGAGAATGTTTGTTTAGCATAAAAACAACAAGCAAAAAAAAAAGATAAAAAGAAAAGAGAAAGGAAAAGAAAAGAACAAAGAAAAGAAAGCTTGCAAAAAGAGAAGTTTTTACAAAGTGTTGGAAGTTTTGTGCCCCAAAACCAATCCCATTGTTTTTTAGCCAAAAATCTTTCTTTGTGGTTCTTGTGATCATCAATTGCAAGAGCTTCTTAGAGTCTTTTAAAGCTTGTTTAGCCCACCTCTTTTGGAGTCAAAATAGATCTTTAAGAATTAAAGTTTTCTTGTGTGCTTTGAGGATAGTTTTCTTAGAACTTTTGAGAACTCTTTGAATAGCAATATCTCACTAACAAATTAAGTGTTTGAGTGTTCATCTTTTGAGTGAAACACGTGAGGTGAGTGTTTGTGAGGATCTTTGTTATTTTCAGGAGTATGGAGGGCCAAGAGGATAGGAGGATGGAAGTAAGTAACAATGATGAGCCAACCATGAGAGAGCTTCAAGAAACTCTCAATAGACTTGTTGGGAGGATTGAGGACATTGACTTGAGGTTGCCAAGGAGACCAAATCCCATCTTGCAACCAAGGAAAGGTCCAAGGAGAGAAGAGCCCGAGGAGGAAGAAGGGCATTGGCATGACCATGGGCTTCCAAGGAAGTGGGAGCCAAGGGAGGACAACAATCTAAGCTCCATCAAACTTACCATTCCACCTTTCCAAGGGAGGAGTGATCCAGATGCATATTGGGAGTGGGAGCAAAAGATTGAGATGGTGTTTGAGTGCCATCACTATTCTGAGGAAAAGAAAGTTAAAGTGGCTACTATTGAATTCACTGATTATGCTCTTGTATGGTGGAACCAGGTTGTCACTTCTAGGAGGAGGAATGAGGAGGAACCCATCAATACATGGAGAGCTCTTAAAGCCATGATGAGAAAGAGATTTGTTCCAAGTTACTACTATAGAGATCAACACCTCAAACTTCAAAGGCTTGTGCAAGGCCAAAGAAGTGTGGAGGACTATCATAAGGACTTGGAGATGACACTAAGCGGAGCCAATAACATTGAAGATGAAGAGGCTACCATTACTAGATTCATCAATGGCCTTAACCATGATATTGCCAATAAAGTGGAGATGGTGCCATATGTCAACATGGAGAATTTGCTTCACAATGCCACTAAGGCCGAAAGAATCATCAAGAGGTCTAAGGCATCCAAGATGGCTCAAGGAGGAAGTTCCACATGGAGGGGAACATGGAGCAAGGAGGCACCAAAGCCAAGAGTGGAGGCTACCAAGGGAGGCATGTCTCGGCCTCAACAAGACAAACCCAAGGTGCCACCCAAAGATGTGCCCAAGTCAAGGGAGATAGAATGCTTCAAGTGTAGAGGCAAGGGGCACTACATGAGAGATTGTCCTAACAGAAAGGTGATGATTCTCAAATATGATGGTGAGATCACATCCGTGGAGAAGGATGCCATGGAGGATACACCACCTTTGGAGGATGATGAGCAAAACACACTTGAGCCTGAGGAAGGTGACTTTGCTTTTGTTGCTAGGAGAGCTCTAAGTGTACAAGCCAAGGAGGAGGCCAATCAAAGGGAGTGCATATTCCACACTAGATGCTGAATCAAAGATCAAGTATGCAGCCTCATTGTTGATGGAGGAAGTTGCACCAATGTAGCAAGTTCAACCATGGTGGAGAAGTTGAAGCTTCCAACTCAAAAGCACCCACAACCATATAGGCTTCAATGGTTGAATGATGCCGGGGAGGTAAAAGTGGTAAATCAAGTTTCGGTTAAATTCAAAATTGGTACTTACCATGATGAAATTCTTTATGATGTTGTTCCTATGCATGCTTGCCACATTTTGCTTGGAAGGCCGTGGCAATTTGATAAGAAAGTCACACATAATGGAGAGAAAAACTTGTACTCATTTGTCCATGAAGGAAGGCCGGTCACACTTAGTCCACTTTCACCACAACAAGTTTTGGAGGATCAAAGGAAACTTCAAAGTAAGGTTGAGGGAAAAATAAATGAGGGGAAAGTTGAGGGCAAGAGTGAAGAGGGGAAAGCCGAGAGACAAAATGAGAGATCAATTGAGATGAGTGACCATGAGGGGAAGAAGAGTGGAGCGTTCCCGAGAGAAAAGAATGAGAGGAAGTTGAGTGGCAAAAAATAGTGCTATATTGCTAAAATGAGTGATGTGAGGAAAGCCATTCAAGCACAAAGACCGGTGCTTCTTTTAATTTACAAAGAATCTTTACTTGTTGTCAATGATCTAACACATCTTCCTAGTGTTGTTGCGTCTTTATTGCAGGACTTTGAAGATGTTTTCCCTGAAGATCCGAAAGGTTTGCCTCCAATTAAAGGCATTGAGCATCAAATAGACCTAGTCCCGGGAGCACCAATTCCAAATCGGCCAGCTAAAAAAACCAATCCCGAGGAGACTAAGGAGATTGAGAAGCAAGTAAAGGAGTTGTTGGACAAAGGCCTTGTGAGGGAAAGTTTGAGTCCTTGTGCCGTACCTGTACTTTTGGTGCCAAAGGAGGATGGTTCATGGCGCATGTGCATGGATTGTAGGACTGTCAACAAGATCACAGTAAAGTATAGACATCCTATTCCTAGACTTGATGATATGCTTGATGAGTTGCATGGTTTTACTTTATTTTCAAAGATTGATTTAAAAGGTGGGTACCATCAAATTAGAATGAGGGAAGGGGATGAATGGAAAACTACTTTCAAAACAAAGTTTGGACTTTATGAATTGTTAGTTATGCCTTTTGGATTAACTAATGCTCCTAGTACTTTCATGAGACTTATGAATCATGTCTTGCGTGACTTCATTGGTAAGTTTGTTGTTGTGTACTTTGATGATATCTTAGTATATAGCAAGAACTTAGAAGAGCATGTTGGACACCTCACACAAGTACTAAGCACTTTAAGAGGACAAAAGTTGTATGCTAACTTAAAGAAGTGCTCTTTTTGTGTTGACAAAGTTGTTTTCCTTGGATTTGTTGTGAGTTCACATGGAATTGAGGTAGATCAAGAGAAGGTGAGAGCCATAAAAGAATGGCCGACGCCAAAATCCATTACTGAGGTGAGATCTTTCCATGGGCTAGCTAGCTTCTATAGCAGGTTTGTTAGAAATTTTTCTACCATTGCTGCACTTCTAACTGAAGTTTTAAAGAAGAGTGTGGGATTTAAGTGGGGAAAAGCTCAAGAAGATGCTTTCGGGTTGTTAAAAGAAAAGTTATGCCATGCACCACTTTTAGCATTGCCTAACTTTGCTAATACTTTTGAAGTTACGTGTGATGCTTTAGGTATAGGCATTGGAGCTGTATTGATGCAAGGAGGACGCCCCATTGCATACTTTAGTGAGAAGTTGAATGCTGCTAGCTTGAACTATCCCACATATGACAAGGAGCTCTATGCTTTGGTAAGAGCTTTGGAGACTTGGCAACATTATTTGTGGCCAACAGAGTTTGTGATTCACACTGATCACCAAGCCCTTAAGTTTCTTAGTGGGCAAGGTAAGTTGAATAGAAGGCATGCTAAATGGGTAGAGTTTATTGAGTCATTCCCATATGTTATCAAATACAAGCAAGGTAAAGATAATGTAGTGGCGGATGCACTTTCAAGAAGGTATGCTTTACTTTCGGCTTTAGATGCAAAAGTTTTGGGTTTTGAACACTTGAAGGATTTATATGCTAGTGATGATGATTTCGGTGAGATTTATTCTAAGTGTTCTAAGTTTGCTTTTGAGAAGTTCTATCAAGTTAATGGGTTTCTTTTCAAAGAAAACAGGTTGTGCATTCCAAAGACATCTTTGAGGGAATTGCTCACAAAGGAAGCCCATTGTGGAGGACTTACGGGACACTTTGGACAAGCCAAGACTTTGTATACTTTGAAGGAACATTACCATTGGCCGAATATGGTAAAAGATGTGAGGAAGGTAAGTGAGCAATGCATTGCATGTAGGAAGGAAAAATCCACTCACACTTCACATGGGTTATACACACCACTTCCTACACCTAGTCATCCATGGGTAGATATTTCTATGGACTTTATTGTTGGATTGCCTAGGACTAAAGGAAACCGTGACTCAATCTTTGTTGTAGTTGATAGGTTTTCTAAAATGGCTCATTTTATTCCATGCAATAAGACTGATAATGCTATTCATGTGGCTGAATTGTTTTTCAAAGAGATTGTTAGACTTCATGGTGTTCCTAGAACTATAGTTTCGGATAGAGATACTAAGTTTCTAAGCCACTTTTGGAGGACTTTGTGGGGTAAGTTAGGAACTAAGCTTTTTTTTTCTACATCTTGTCACCCACAAACTGATGGGCAAACTGAGGTAACTAATAGGACTTTAGGTTCCATGCCTAGAGCTATCATTGGTAAAAATTTGAAAGCTTGGGAAGATTGTTTGCCTCATGTAGAATTTGCTTATAATAGGTCCATGCATTCTACTACTAATTTGTCACCTTTTGAGATTGTTTATGGTTTTAATCCTTTAACTCCATTGGATCTTTTGCCATTACCTACTCATGAGGTATCTAGTTTGGATGGTAGTAAGAAGGCCGAGAGCATCAAGAGGTTGCATGAGAAGGTTAAGCAACAAATTGAACTCAAAAATCAACAAGTTGCTAAGAAAGCCAACCAAGGCCGAAGGAGAGTTGTGTTTGAACCTGGAGATTGGGTTTTGTTACACATGAGAAAAGAAAGATTTCCAGCTGCAAGAAGGACTAAGCTTCATCCAAGAGGAGATGGACCATTCCAAGTCATTAAGAAGATCAATGACAATGCATAAATGCTAGACTTGCCGGGTGAGTACAATGTGAGTGCTACTTTTAATGTTTCTGATTTATCTTTGTTTGAACATGCAGATTCATGGATGAATCCTTCCAAGGAGGGGGCAGTTGATATGATCAAGGAAGGGACACATGGAGAAGGCAAGGACCCATTGAAGGTTTCTAGTGGACCTATGACAAGGAAGAAAGCTAAGGAGCTCTCAAGTGCACTACAAGCCTTTGTTTCAAGTTTCTTCATGGAGAATGGACATGAAACTTCACAAGGAGCTGCTGGAACTTTCAAGACACCATATGGAGATGATGGATATGCTTGGTACTCATTTCTGGAGTGCTTAGACATGTCACAAAATAAGGACACCAAGGACATCATTCAAAGTGCACCATTTGAGCCACCTTAAGTGTTCTTGATGCATTTTGTGCCCATAAGCTGGATTTTTGAGCTCTAACTTTCCAGACCTATTTTTCCACATCTAAGACGAAGTTCATGTCATTGGAACTCAAAGATTCAAGCTGGGAGCTGAAGATACAAGTGAAAGCCCTAAAGTGGCCAAAAATGCACCCGAAAAGCCTATTTGGGGGTTTTCGGGTTTAATCTTGTATTTGCATTTTATTTTCATTCAATTCCTGTTTAGATACATTATTTAGGATTTTATTTAGGCTATGAAATTAATTCAGGTCGCTTAGGACAGGTGGCATACGCTGCATACACAAAACAAGTTAGAAAGGGTTTATGAGTCCTAATTGGACTAGGTTTTCTTGAGTCCTTTGTACCTAGGTTTCCTAGGTGACTTGGGCTGCGAATTTTGCCCAGATTTTTACCCTAGTTTAGGCCTATATAAAGGCACATATTCTGGATGTAAACAACAGATTAATGCCGAAATAATATTGTTCTTTAGAGAGGTTTTCTCTTTGGTTCTTTGTGGACTGCCTTGGTGCACAAGTGTGCTTGTGTTCTTGGAGTTCTATACTTCTCATTTCTAATCACAGGTTGATTAGGGGTGGGGGTTTCAAACCTAATCTTTTTGATGTCTTGTGGAGCTTGAATCACATCTTGGGCGCGTTTCATGGCCTTTATAGCATCGGGGTTCACATCAAGCGCCGCAAGAGCAAAGGCAAGGAGATCTCTGTCGAGGGAGTCCAGGACTCCGACGACGATGTTGCCGAGGTGCCGCCAGGTTCTTTTTTTTTTTTTTAGATCACCTATCGTCTTTTATTTTTTTTACTTTGAGAATTACTTGTTTTGACAAGCTTCTTGTTCTGCCCTACAGAGGAGGTACCGTCTTCGGGTTGGATGGTCGAGCACGCCCGGAAACGAGCCATTCAGGATTCCCATATCCCAAAGGGGAAGATCCCGAGGGAGCCTTTCTGGTCATTTACGGAGGACATGAACTTGTACTCCGGCGACTCCCAGCTAATGGCCAACCAAATTTCGAGGGGGATCCTCACCGAGGCCTCCTTCAAGGCCATTTCTGAGGCGTGCTTGGATGATGAGTCCCTTGCTGCTAGAGTTTCTGAGCATGCTGCCCAGGTATACTTCACGCCTTTGTTTTTTCCTTTTGATTTCTTCTAAGTTCTTGGCTCATTTTTTTGTCTTACTGAGTTTGTTCTTACTTCTTTGCAGCTGTTGGGGTACACTGGCCTACTCAGACTTCGGGTGGTGAAGCAGGCAGCATTCCGATTCTCGGTCTTAGACTGCCTGGAAAAATCTAAGGCCATGTGCTCTAACTTGGCCGCAAAGAACATGGAAATGGCTCAAGCTGCGGAGAAGGAGGTTGCTGCCGTTCGGGAGGAGTTTTTGAAGGAAAAAAAGGAACTTTTGAAGGACTCCTCCCAAAAGATTTCTGACCTTGGCTCCAAGGTGGCGGAGCTGACTTCGGCAAACAAAGCACATCAAAAGGAGAAGTCAGAGTCTGAGGCTCTCCTGGCGAAAGTGCTTGCTGAAAAGGCTGCGCTCCAGGCCGAGGTCGAGTCTTTGAAGAAGGAGCCGAAGAAGAAGAAGATGAAGGCACTGAAGAAGGAGATCACAGATCTGGAGAATGAACTTGACGCTTTAGGGGTCGAGAAGGAGAAAGCCGAAGAGATGACAAAGGTCGGTTTTCAAGACGGATTTTGCCTCGCTCGGCATCAAGTTTTGCAGAGGTTCCCAGATCTGGACCTCTCCTTTTTGGAGGCCCTAAACATCCCTGAGGGTCCTCGGTGGTCTTGGTCCAAAATTGAGCACCTTAAATTGCCCTTCCCTCTTCCGGCATTGAAGGCGGTGGATGAGGCCGCAGGAACTGGTGGCTCCCGAGATGCCGAGATTCCTTAGCTTGCCTTAGGGTCCTTTGCCTTCTTTCTTTTTCTCCTTCCTTGTACTTTTTTGGCGAGCTTCCTTCTTTGTAAGCAGGTCTATCTTAATAAAGATTCTTTCTTTCTTTTGAGAAATTTTGGCTATGTCTTTTGTACTTAGAAATTTTTTATTTCCCATTGTCCCGAACACATTCGCTCAAGAGACTTCAGAAAATCATTTTCACACTTATCACGGCGGTCACTCTTGCGGAATTCTAACTTGTGCACTTTACGTTCAAGAAATTTGGCTAACTCTTTTGTACTTATACAATACAATTTTCCCACCAAAATCCTAAGCACAGAATTTTTTCAAGGCATCCGAATGCCATGTATTTTTTAATTATACGCCTTGGGCGTCACCGAGCTTGTAAACTCCTTTTCGTACTTCGGCAAGTACTAGGTAGGGACCTTCCCAATTTGTGCAAAGTACCCCGTGGGATGACCTTCGGGGTCCAAATTCAGCCTTTCAGAGAACGAGGTCCCTTTCCTTTATTCCCCTTGGCCTGGCTAGCAAGTTTATAGCCGCGGCCACTCTTTGCTGAAAAGGTTTTCTTCTCAGCTCGGCTATTTCTCTGTGTTCGCCGACGAGGTCAAGCTTGGTTCTCAGGCCGAGGTCATTTCCCCTTTCATCAAACACCTGGACTCGCACTGATGGTTGCACTACCTCGATTGGGATGATAGCCCCCGTACCGAAAACAAGTGAACAAGGTGTCTCCCCTGTGGCTCTTCGGGGTGTTGTTCGGTAGCTCCATAACACACTTGGGAGCTCTCCTAGCCATTTCCCTTTTGCTTCCCCCAGCCTCTTTTTTAGACCATCTTTTATGGTCCTATTAGATACTTCTACTTGCCTATTGCTTTGGGGGTGAGCTACTGGGGCGAAGTGCATCTTTATTCCGAGGTTGTTGGTAAATTCTTGGAACCCTTTGTCTATAAACTGGGACCCATTGTCGGCTACTAGTACCTTCGGTATGCCAAATCTACATACAATGTTCTTCCATACGAACTTCTGCACATCTTTTGCCGAGATAGTCACCAAGGGTTCTGCCTCGACCCATTTAGAGAAATAGTCTACTGCGACTACGCAGAACTTCACACCTCCAGGCGTTGTCGGGAGTGGCCCAATGAGGTCTATGCCCCAAACTGCGAAGGGCCAGGGATAGTCAGCCGAAGTTACCAATTCCGAGGGTGTCCTTTGGATATTCGTGTGTCTTTGGCAATTACCACACTTCTGGACGAACTGCCTAGCGTCCTTTCTTAGGGTAGGCCAAAAATATCCATAGCGAAGTATTACTGCTACTAGAGCATCGGTTCCAATGTGCGAACCACAAGCGCCTTCGTGAACTTCTTTGAGGATCATTTCAGTATCCTCTTCGCCAACACACCTCTGCAGTGGATTTGCATATCCCTGCCGATATAATTCTTCCCCAATTAGGAAGAAACAACCAGAACATCTCCGTACCTTCGCCGCTTCGTTGGGGTCTTCAGGAAGAGCACTGGTTGCGAGATATCTTTTTATCGGATCTTTCTAGCCTTTTCCCGGAGTTACTATGCTCAGCGCTGTAATGCTCGGGTGGTTTAGCACCTCGGTGCATGTTTTCGACTTTGCCAAGCAATCTGCCTCGGCATTATCTCAACGAGGCACATTTTTTATTCGTATGGTGTCAAACTCTCAGATAAGCTTTGCTACCAGTTCATGGTATTTTGCCAAGGTTGGGTCCTTCGCCCCGTAGTCCCCTGCTGTTTATCGAACTACCAGCTGGGAATCGCAGTGGGCTTTTAAGTTTTTTATACCGATTTTTCTGGCTAGGCGTAACCCTGCTATGAGAGCTCCGTACTCAGCCATATTGTTGGTGACGTTAAAGCGGAACTTGATGGCTTTCATGACTTCTAGACCTTCGGGGCCTCTGATAATTAGCCCAGCTCCCTGGTGTTCGGAGCCCGAGGCTCCGTCGACATACAAATTCCATTCTGGCTCACCTCCACCGAGATCCATATGGCTATCCTCGGTGGTGGGTACTTCAGCAATAAAGTCTGCCAAGGCTTGAGCTTTTATGGCTTTCCGAGGTTCATAAGTAATGTCGTGTTCGCCAAGCTCTATACACCATTTGGAAAGCCTTCCTGAATGATCGACTTTGCTCATGACGTCCTGTAGAGGTATACTACTTCAGACGATGATGGGGTGAGCCTGAAAATATGGCTGTAGCCTTCTCCCTGCTAGTACCAGGGCATATATAGCTTTTTGTAGCAATGGATATCTGACTTCGGCGCCGTGCAGGGACTTGCTTATATAATAAAATGGCCATTGCTTCGGCCCTTCCTCTTTCACAAGGACCGAGCTGTTAGTGTTGTGGCCAAAAGCCAATCATGAGATGATTGTATTTTTGCACATTGAGTCATGATATTTTATTAAGGCATTAATCCAGCAATTATGTTTGTTGTTTTGTTCCTGCGTAACTTAACAAACATAATTGTAACCCTAGAATAATGATATTCTTAAAAGTCCCTGGTCTAGTATTATTGTGGAGCGGGTTGCAATAATACATAACGACTAGCATATGTGGAGACTAATATGAGATATGTAGTCTACATATGGGTACAAGTTGGAGAACTTGTGTACTGGACCGACCCACCATGAGAACACTACATGGATCGTTATATGAGTGTCATAAGTGATTCCCATAGTGATCAGGGTATATAGTCCTTTGACCTAAGATCATCAAGGTTCCCTACATGTGAGTCACATACTTTGATACTTTCCTTTGTTGCTTGTAACTAAGTGAACTTGAAGGAGGTCATTGGGTATGTCACATATCATGTGGAGGGATTTGTATGATCAAGATGGGATTTGTCCCTCCTATGTAACGGGAGCGATATCTTCGGGCCCCTTGATAGAGTGAGACTTAGAAAATGCATGGCCATGCTCGGATGAGTTGATATGCGATATCAATGTCATCAGTTTAAGTTAGTCTACTCAGTAATCAAGAAACCAAAGATTGGGCTATACGAGAGTGACACATTCCATGTCTCGTGCTTAGTCTTGATATCTTGGACAAAGGGACAATGGCATATATCGGTGATGATCATAAAGGTATAGTCGAATCATTGACAATCTTGTCACTTGGGTAGCAATGCTGTGTTGCTAGACACCGCTCATTGCTTATGATCATAAATGTGATTTATGATCATTGCCAACGTGATAAGAGCCTATTGGGTCGCACACATAGAGAAATTTGGATCATTAGAGTGCATGGGCTAATTATTTGGGTTATGGTTTCACTTTAATTTCGTATTAATAATGGGCCCAAAAGTTGAGCCATTATTAAGCCCGAAATTAAATCCTAATTGGATTAGGGCTTTGAAACCTATTAGGCCTGGAAGTTGAGTCTCACTATAAATACAACTTTTAAGTGAGAAATTTGCAGGTCTCCTTGCCCTAGCCTCCCAAAAGGACAGTCGCACTCTTCTCTTGCAATTCCTTGGAGGACGCAAGCTAGCACTGCGAGGGCAAGAGAAATGCATCTGCCGGGACGTGGTGGAAGCGTGGTGATCCCGAGAGGCTCGTGTGGATACCATAGAGAGCTTGAACACGTCAACTGTTCAGGTTTTGTGATTCGACTCTACAGTTGAGTGAGAGATCTCAACCGAAAATTAGGTATGAAAATTTTTGAACACCTGGTTTACCCAGTTTCACTTGGATCCTGGAGGGTTTCAGTTAAATTCCACTGCGCTGTTTGGCTCCCGAAACCTAACAGTGGTATCAGAGCTACTGGTGAAACCCTAAATCGTGATTGAGTGTTGAATCGCATGATGCTATGTGTTCGATTGGTTTTTGGCCATGATTAATTAGATTGATTCATGATGCATGAAACCGAAATTCGTAATGAACGTATTAGATATATGAAGAAACGACACAAATTGGTTAATGAGATTAACCCGAAATTGATAGGTATGAGATACCTATATGGATTAGGATTCGTGCAATGGTTGCAAAAACCCTAGGTTTTTTCGGATTCGGCCTGTTCGGGCACCGAAAGTAAGGTATTTTTGGTGGCTCAAATGGAGGAGTCTCGGGTGCGTACTTGGTCAAAATAGAAGATTTCGGCCTAAGCAATTGTAAGACAATACCGCCCGCTGACCGGCCAGCGGGACCACCATATGCGAAGCGCCACATAAATAAAAACTGGTTAATCAACGCGCGAAAATTGGCATGCATCTTTGTTGAATGAGATTTGACATGATATGCTGATTGGTGTTTGTAGCATGGTGCATGGTTATAGCCCTTGATTGGTTGTACCTGTAAATACGGCCTGCGAGTCGTGCCTTTTCTTATCACTCTCATTGTACATTCTCTTCTCACCTTACTCCCCTCGAATGTAACTCGAGGTTTCTATTATTGATGTAATGGTGCATTATGGGATCATGCAAGGAGGTATGTCCAAGGAGGTGACAACAAAAGGGCAGCCAAGAAAGGAAGAGAAGGAGCTTGTGAAGACTCTTTTCTTTTCTTAGGCTTTTATGATATTCTCATTGGCTTGAGAATATCGCATAGTTTGGGCTATAACCATGTCACGTTTATTTCTTGTAAGCATGAGATGCATGTTTTATATTTGTATGTGATGCATGTATAAAACAACCGGAAATAACAAATTGGTGAGATCAAAAGATAAAATCCCTCAAACAAATATTAAGTCATTAAATGTGATGCCTTCCAAATGTTGGCACTCGTCAAGACTTTGATCAACATTAGGTGGGTTTGCCAAAGCAAAGCACCTATGTTCATCTTGGTAAGGCGCGATGGGATAATGGTGATATCCAAACTGCTAACTTTGGGTTCGACTTAACTAAGTCATCCTAATTGGATTAGGGACTTAGAGGCATAGAATTGGGCTTAAGTTCATGAGATGAGCTTGGACAAGTGTTGTTCACCCAACTATCCAAGAGTTGCATAAGATGCAATTGGCAAGGAGTTGCCTACCTAAATAGCTGTAACTTGAGAGAAAAGCCAAAGCTGACTCAGGTTGTGGTCAAATATGAATCTTGGCCCACTAGAATACCTTAGCGCCGAGGTGTTCCGAAATAATATTGAGGGTTATTATTTTGAAGAAAATAGTGGGAGTATCATTTAATAAAAGTCCTTATTAAATGAATTAAAATACATGACTCTTAGACTGCATATTTACTGTTGTAGATAACCATGGCACAAAACACATCGACACTTTCGTTGCGATCTATCCTTGAGAAGGAAAAACTTAATGGGACCAACTTTCTCAAATGGTACCGAAACTTGAGGATAGTCCTCAAACAAGAGAGAAAGGCTTATGGCCTAGAGCAGCCCATTCCGAATGAGCCTGCTGCCACTGCTCCAAGAGCTGAAAAGGATGCTCACAAGAGACATTCTGATGATGCTTTGGATGTTGCATGCCTCATGCTTATTACCATGGAATCTGAGCTTCAGAAGCAACATGAGAACATGGGGGCGTTCGATATGATCGAACATCTCAAAATGCTTTTCCAAGAGCAAGCTAGGCATGAGAGGTTTGAGACCTCTAAGGCATTGTTTCAGTGCAAGATGTCTGAGGGAAGTCCCGTGGGTCCTCATGTGCTCAAGATGATTGGGTACATTGAGAATCTTGAGAATTTGGGATTTGCTCTTCAGAAAGAGTTGGCTATCGATGTAGTATTACGATCGTTGCCTGAAAGCTACAGTCAGTTCATCATGAACTATAACATGAACGACTTTGACAAGTCCCTCCCTGAATTGCTCAACATGTTGAGAACTGCTGAGCAAAACCTTAAGAAGGCTAAGCCGATTTTGATGGTTCAAAAGGGCAAGGGAAAAGGAAAAGCCAACAAGAAGAAGGATAAAGCTAATGGAAAGTCCAATGCTAGTTCTTATTCAGCTGCACTGAAACTAAAGGGTGGTGTGGCAAAGGAAGGGGAGTGCTTCCATTGTAAGCAACCTGGACACTGGAAGCGCAACTGCAAGCTCTATCTTGAAGAACTTGCTAAGGAAAAAGGAAGTAAGACTTCCACTTCAGGTATTCTTGTTATAGAGGCTAACTTTTCTACTTCCTCATCTTGGGTATTGGATACTGGATGTGGATCTCACATTTGTGCAAATGTGCAGGATCTAAGTAGAAGTAGAAGATTGGCCTGAGGTGAAGTGGACTTACGTGTTGGAAATTGAGCAAGAGTTGCTGCCTTAGTTGTAGGGACTTATGTTCTCACTTTACCTAGTGGATTAGTTTTAGAATTAGACAACTGCTATTTTGTGCCTACTATTACTAGAAATTTGATTTCTATTTCTTGTTTGGACAAGAAAGGTTTTTCATTTATAATAAAGGACAAATGTTGTTCTATTTATTTGAATGAAATCTTTTATGGTAGTGCTCAACTTAGCAATGGGTTGTATGTTCTAGACCTCAAAGATCCAATCTATAATGTGAATACCAAGAAGGTCAGATTAAATGATTCAAACCCGACCTATCTCTGGCACTGTCGCTTGGGCCATATAAATGAGACCCGCATATCCAAGCTCCATAAGGATGGACTCTTGGACTCATTTGATTTTGAATCATATGAGACATGTGAGTCATGTTTGTTGGGCAAGATGACCAAAGCCCCATTCACAGGGCAAAGTGAAAGGGCTAATGACTTACTAGGACTCGTACATAGTGATGTATGTGGCCCTATATCCACACAAGCTAGAGGAGGTTTCCAATACTTCATTACTTTCACTGATGACTTCAGCAGATATGGCTATGTGTATCTCATGAGACATAAGTCAGAATCCTTTGAAAAGTTCAAAGAATTCAAGAATGAAGTAGAGAATCAACTCGGGAACAGTATTAAAGTGCTTCGATCAGATCAAGGTGGAGAGTACTTGGATCGAGAATACCTTGACTATTTGAAGAAGTGTGGTATAGTATCACAACTCACTCCACCAGGTACACCTCAATGGAATGGTGTATCTGAAAGGAGAAATCGAACTCTGTTAGACATGGTTCGCTCTATGATGAGTCAAGCTGACCTTCCAAACTCCTTTTGGGGACATGCTCTAGAGACAGCTGCTTTTACACTAAACCGAGTTCCATCTAAATCGGTTCAAAAGACACCATATGAGATATGGAGTGGGAGGCGTCCCAATTTGTCTTTTATGAAGATTTGGGGCTGGGACGCTTATGTGAAACGTCAATCCTCTGACAAACTAGGGCCCAAATCTCAAAATTGCATTTTTGTTGGGTATCCCAAAGAAACAAAGGGTTACTATTTCTACAATCCTTCTGAGAAAAAAGTGTTTGTTGCTCGAATTGGTGTCTTTTTGGAGAAAGAGTTTATCTCTAAAGAAACTAGTGGGAGGAAAGTAGAACTTGAAGAAATTCAAGAACAACAAGGAGACATCGAACCTGAACAGACACCGCAAGATGTTGTTCAAGAGTCTGTTCCTGTAGCACAGAGCCCACGTAGGTCTAGTAGGATTCGGCGTGAGCCCGAGAGATATGGATTTCTCGTGACTCACACCGGTGATGTGATGCTCATGGATCAGGATGAGCCCACAACCTACCAACAACCTATGTCAGGGCCTGACTCTGAGAAGTGGCTAGTGGCCATGAAATCCGAGATGGAATCCATGTATGAAAACCAAGTATGGACTTTGGTTGACCCACCTGAAGGGGTAAAACCCATAGGGTGCAAATGGGTTTTCAAGAAGAAAACTGACATGGATGGTAATGTGATTACCTTTAAGGGACGATTGGTTGTAAAAGGTTTCAAGCAAATTCATGGTATTGACTATGATGAAACTTTTTCACCAGTTGCTATGCTTAAATCCATCCGAATTTTGTTTGCTATTGCTGCACACTATGATTATGAGATATGGCAAATGGATGTCAAAACTGCATTCCTAAATGGAAAGCTACTTGAGGATGTGTACATGACACAACCTGAGGGTTTTGTCGCACCTGATAATGCCAATAAAGTGTGCAAGTTGCAAAGGTCCATTTATGGACTGAAGCAAGCTTCTCGAAGTTGGAATCTTCGTTTTGATGATGCAATCAAAGAGTTTGGTTTTATCAAAAATGAAGATGAACCTTGTGTCTACAAGAATGTTAGTGGGAGCGCTATTGTCTTCTTGGTGTTGTATGTGGATGACATACTACTCATCGGGAATGACATTCCTGAGCTACAGTCTGTGAAGACTTGGCTAGGGAAATGTTTCTCTATGAAGGACTTGGGTGAAGCAGCCTATGTGTTAGGCATCAGGATCTATAGAGATAGATCTAGAAAGCTTCTTGGCCTAAGTCAAAGTACATATATTGACAAGGTCCTAAAGAGGTTTAGCATGCAAGATTCCAAGAAAGGATTCTTGCCTATGTCACATGGTATCACTCATTCTAGATCTCAGTGTCCGAGTACAACTGAGGAGAGAGAGCGCATGAGTAAGATTCCATATGCCTCAGCAATTGGATCTATCATGTATGCCATGATATGTACTCATCCCGATGTCTCATATGCTTTGAGCATGACGAGTAGGTACCAATCGAACCCTGGTGAGAGTCACTGGACAGCTGTTAAGAACATCCTTAAGTACTTACGAAGGACTAAGGATGCATTCTTGGTCTTTGGAGGTGAAGATGAGCTCGTTGTAAGGGGTTACACCGATGCAAGCTTCTAATCCGATAAGGATGATTTTAGATCGCAATCTGGTTATGTGTTTTATATTGGTGGTGGTGCTGTGAGCTGGAAGAGTTCAAAGCAAGAGACAGTAGCTGACTCTACAACAGAATCTGAGTACATTGCCGCCTCTGATGCTACGAAGGAGGCAGTTTGGATCAAGAAGTTCATCACTGAACTTGGAGTGGTTCCAAGCATTGTCGACTCGATAGAGCTCTATTGTGACAATAATGGAGCAATCGCACAGGCTAAGGAACCTCGATCTCACCAGCGATCCAAACATATACTCCGATGCTATCATCTCATCAGGGAGATCATCGAGAGGGGTGATGTGAGGATATGCAGGACTTCGACAAATAGCAACATTGCTGATCCACTGACAAAGCCCCTTACGCAGCAAAAGCATGATAGCCATTCTAGGTCCATCAGTATTAGATACATGGATGATTGGCTTTAGTGCAAGTGGGAGATTGTTAGTGTTGTGGCCAAAAGCCAATCATGAGATGATTGTATTTTTGCACATTGAGTCATGATATTTTATTAAGGCATTAATCCAGCAATTATGTTTGTTGTTTTGTTCCTGCGTAACTTAACAAACATAATTGTAACCCTAGAATAATGATATTCTTAAAAGTCCCTGGTCTAGTATTATTGTGGAGCGGGTTGCAATAATACATAACGACTAGCATATGTGGAGACTAATATGAGATATGTAGTCTACATATGGGTACAAGTTGGAGAACTTGTGTACTGGACCGACCCACCATGAGAACACTACATGGATCGTTATATGAGTGTCATAAGTGATTCCCATAGTGATCAAGGTATATATAGTCCTTCGACCTAAGATCATCAAGGTTCCCTACATGTGAGTCACATACTTTGATACTTTCCTTTGTTGCTTGTAACTGAGTGAACTTGAAGGAGGTCATTGGGTATGTCACATATCATGTGGAGGGATTTGTATGATCAAGATGGGATTTGTCCCTCCTATGTAACAGGAGCGATATCTTCGGGCCCCTTGATAAAGTGAGACTTAGAAAATGCATGGCCATGCTCGGATGAGTTGATATGCGATATCAATGTCATCAGTTTAAGTTAGTCTACTCGGTAATCAAGAAACCAAAGATTGGGCTATACGAGAGTGACACATTCCATGTCTCATGCTTAGTCTTGATATCTTGGACTAAGGGACAATGGCATATATCGGTGATGATCATAAAGGTATAGTCGAATCATCGACAATCTTGTCACTTGGGTAGCAATGATGTGTTGCTAGACACCACTCATTGCTTATGATCATAAATGTGATTTATGATCATTGCCAACGTGATAAGAGCTTATTGGGTCGCACACATAGAGAAATTTGGATCATTAGAGTGCATGGGCTAATTATTTGGGTTATGGTTTCACTTTAATTTCGTATTAATAATGGGCCCAAAAGTTGAGCCATTATTAAGCCCGAAATTAAATCCTAATTGGATTAGGGCTTTGAAACCTATTAGGCCTGGAAGTTGAGTCTCACTATAAATACAACTTTTAAGTGAGAAATTCGCAGGTCTCCTTGCCCTAGCCTCCCAAAAGGACAGTCGCACTCTTCTTTTGCAATTCCTTGGAGGACGCAAGCTAGCACTGCGAGCGCAAGAGAAACGCATCTGCTGGGATGTGGTGGAAGCATGGTGATCCCGAGAGGCTCGTGTGGATACCATAGAGAGCTTGAACACGTCAACTGTTCAGGTTTTGTGATTCGACTCTACAGTTGAGTGAGAGATCTCAACCGAAAATTAGGTATGAAAATTTTCGAACACCCGGTTTACCCAGTTTCACTTGGATCCTGGAGGGTTTCGGTTAAATTCCGCTGCGCTGTTTGGCTCCCGAAACCCAACACGAGCTTACTGCTTTTTCTATGACGGCGAGGTATAACACGAGGGGCTCTCCCTCGCGATGTTGTCGCAGAGTGGGCAGACAGGCTAAGTAGATTTTGAGTTCTTCCCAGGCCTTTTGGCAATCCTCATTCCAAGGATGATCATTACTTCCGAGGTTGCCCTCCTTTTTTGCTGCCTTAGTAAGGACTTTAAAGAATGCTCGACACCGGTCTCCATATCTGGAAATAAACCTACTAAGAGAAGTTATCCTTCCAGTGAGTCTTTGCACATCCTTTACTGTGACGGGAGTTCGAAATTCGAGCAGAGCCTTAATTTTTTCGGGGTTAGCCTCAATGCCTCTTTCTGATACCATGTATCCAAGAAATTTTCCCGAGGTTATGCCGAAGATGCACTTTTCGGAGTTAAGGCGGATCCCGAAGGTTCTGAGCTGGTGGAAAGTTTCCTTTAGATTTGCAACGTGGTCGGTAGGCAGTTTGCTCTTGACTATCATGTCATCGACATAGACTTCCATATTCTTCCTTATTTGGTCGCTGAAGACCTTGCTCATCAACCTCTGGTAGGTGGCTCTTGCATTTTTGAGCCCGAAGGGCATCCTGATGTAACAATACGTTCCGCCTTCCGTGATGAAGGCAGTCTTCTCCTCATCTTCGGGGTTCATTCTTATTTGGTGATACCCACTGAAGGCGTCTAGGAAACTTAGGAGTCCGTATTCGGCAGTCGAATCCACCAATTGGTCTATTGGTGGGAGAAGGTACGAGTCTTTTGGGCAAGTATCATTCAAGTTTCTAAAGTCGATGCACATTCGGAGCTTACTGTTCCCTTCTTTTGTGGCGATAACCACATTGCTCAACCATTTGGGGTACTTGACTTCCCTGATTACTTCCGCGTCTAGTAAGCGCTGGACTTTGGTTTTGACGAAGTTATTTTTATGGACTGAGATGCCCGTTTCTTTTGCCGGACGGGTTTTGCTTCCGAATTTACTTTAAGGTTATGCTGTATTATGCGAGGATCTACCCCCGGAAAATCTTTCGGCGTGTAGGAAAACAGGTCTTTATTCATCAGTAGAAAGGATACAAGTTTTTTCTTGTCTCCTTCAGCCAAGTTTTTCCCTATTCGGGTACTTCGGCCTGGGACAAGTTCTACCTCTTCCATTTTTACCTTCGCGGGATCTTCTGCGTCGCCCTTTTTTGGCTTTCCACCTGGTAAAGCCTCTGCTTCTACCGTTTGCGCAAAGTTGTTTACTGGAGCTTTTTGTGCCTTGACGAACACTTTCCTTACTTCGCCCTGATCAACGAAGATTTCTGCGTCTCCATCCTTGGTGGCAAAAGTGACAGTTAAGTATTTTACATCAGGGCGAATGTGCAAATTTCCTTGTGTTTGCCTCGTAAGGATGGCGTTGTATGATGAAGGAACATCCATGACAATAAACCTTGTCATTGTGGAGGCAAATAATTCAGTTGTCCCGTCCACTGAAGTTCCTTTCATCATTAGGGGAAGATCAATCCATCCGAGGACGGGTAGCTCGGATGGTCCTACCCCGAAAGTAGGCGAAGTGACGGGCTTGAGATCGCTGTTGGATATGCCCAAGTTCGGTAGCAGATGTGAAAAGAGGACGTCAGCGTTTGATCCATCGTCAAGCAATGCTCTCTTGATGTCCCAGGTTCCTATCCTCGCCATGACCAAAAGCGGATCGTCATGGGGGAAGATGACAGTGGAACCATCCTTGCGGGCCAGCTTTTTCGCCGGACTCTGATATTCCATCACTGATATTTCTTTGGCCTTCATCTTTCTTTCCAAGGATGGGAGTCCTGTCGTAATTGTTTGTATTATTCCCGCCGGAGGTGGAGGACGCCTCTTCGGACTTCTATTCCTCCGTCTGTCGAAGTCGTAGTCCTCATCATCTGCCTTTCCTTCTTCCTCTTTTCTCCCTTTCGGGGAAGGCATTCGCAGATATCGCCGAAGTTGGCCTTGTTTTATCAGCGACTCTATGTATTTTTTCAATTGAAAACAATCTTCGGTGTCGTGGCCGTGGTCGCGGTGAAACTGGCAGAACTTCTTCATGTTCTTTTTATTATCAGCGGTCATGGCCCTTGGCCACTGAATCTGGGTCCCCTGTCTTTCCATTGTCATGAGGATGTTGGTCCTCGTGGTGTTCAGGGGTGTGAAGGTTAGGGGTTTCCTTCCCCTAATTCTTCGAGGTCGTCCCGCCTGGTCAGTTGAATACCGCATTTGCTGGCTGGACCCTTCGGCGCGGATGTGATCGGACTTCGGTCCACCCATCCTTAGTTATTCAGCCGTCATGTGCTGCTCGGCCCTTCGGTAGAATTCGCCAAGCGTGTCCGGAGGATCCTTGGAAAATTCGTAGAACAGCTGTGAGTCCCTCCGAAGGCCCCGTGTCATGGCGAGAATGCGTATTTCGGGGCGAAAGTCTGGAACACTTAAGGCTTCTCTGTTAAACCTTTCGACATAGTCGCGGATGGTTTCTCCGTTCTTCTGCGCTATGTCGAACATCTGGACAGGCATCTTTGCCATCGGCCGATTTCCAATGAATTGTTGTGTAAAGGTCGTAGATAACTCCTGGAACTCCCTGATGGTTCCTGGAGCCAACGAATTGTACCATGTTGTTACTGGTCCTGTGAGGGTGACCTCAAAGCATTTGCACAAGATAGGGTCATCAGCACCGTGCATCATCATGCTGCGTTTGTATTTTGTTAGATGGGCTTGTGGATCAGTTCGGCCATCATAGGTTTCTAGCCGAGGCACCCGGAATTCACCTGCCATGGCTGCCGAAACTACTGCTTGGGTGAATGGCGACTCATCCCCACAGAAAGTTTCAGACAGCCTTGCCCATACCGGTTTGCTAGCTATCTATTTTTCCACTCTTTCCAACCTCGCTAATATCTTCTCCATAAGGAACGTGGCACTAGGCTCTTCCTCCTGATGCTTGTAGGCTTCTGGGAAGGGAGATTGTCGGCGTCTCTTCGGGGAGTGACTCCGGCGCCGAGGGGATGGGGACTTCGCCTCAGGTGATGAGCTCCTTTGGCGCGGGACTTTAGGTCACTTGGACCCAGTTTGTCCCGTAGCTCGTGTCCCAAGCAGCATGTTTTCCGTCGAAGACTCCTCGCGCGGATCCCCGCTTCCCGAACTGCGGTAGGTTGGTTTAGGTCTTTTCTCACGAGGGCGTGCTGGCGAGGGAGGCCTTTGGCCCTGAGTTGGTTGCGGCCACCTTCGGTCTATTTGCTGTGTCATTTCAGCCACAACAGAGCGCTGAAAGTCGCGCAAAAAACTCATAGTTATGACTAGAGGACGCTCTTCCTCAGGCGAGGAAGTCCCTGGAAGGGTTTGCTCGATAGTCGGTTGAGCCTCAGGCGCGGACTAGGACTTAGGAAGCCCCTTGTCCTTTGAACGCCAAGTTTCAACGATAGTGACCTAAGAGCGAGTTCCCACAGACGACGCCGAATGATGCCCAGCAGCATCTTCGTCGGGTGACATTATGACTTCGGGAGGGACTTCCTGAAGGGAAGAACGTATGGAGCAAAGGTTTCGCAGAAAAGCGTGCCTGAAATGCTCAAAAAAAAAGGTTAGGAGGTCCTCGGAGTATTTTCTGGGGAGGAGTCTCCGACGCCCAAGTCAGTGTCCTGAAGGGAGATAGAGGAGGAGCACTAAGGGGTTAGAAGGCCTTGCCTGCTTGTGTTTTCTCCGGGAGAGAGGGTCGGATCTTTTGCCAGGGCCTGTTTCCTGGTATTTATGGGAATGCCCACCCCGTTCATATCTTGACACGTGTTCGGTCGGATGCTTTTTGTACCTTCGGGCGTAGGGGACAAGTAGCCGTTTATAGGCCCCTTGAGTCTTGGATTGAAACAGGTTGTGACAAGACTCGAACGGCGTCGGCGCGTCAGACCGTCGTTTGAGGCGGCGTGTAACGCCTGTGGGTGACATGTCAGAGGCTCCTTAAATGCACATGTCGTACTCCCGAGGTCCTCTGGGCGAGGCCGTCCTTTGGTACGGATGCCCTTCTACGGGAATTATGCCCGTAGTTCGGGGATTTCCCTGGTTCGGGGGTTCTGCCTTCGGGGAAAGTCTCTCCTGCTTGCAACAGCTGGTTCTTTAACCTCGAAGACGATCCGTTGGTCCCCCGGGGGAGCTGGCAAGATCTTTGAAATTCCTGACGTTCTATCCGAAGTTCTGAGTTCAAGGCATTTGACTTCGCCCCTTCCAAGGTCAGTGTTAGCGCTTCCTTCGGATGACGCCAGGTTTCCCGGCCACGCTTTTGGCAGGAAGTATGTAGTGAGAGAGGTGATAGCCCTTTGACTATCACAACCTTCCCCGTAGCTACCCAAAAAAATGATTTTTCTTTTCCTACACTCAAGCTGTTTAATAACATTCACAGGGGGCATGAAAACGAAGAGAATAAAAACAAGGCCAACCTTCTCATTACCAATTTTAACAAGCAATCTCCTCCAGACTAAAAGTGTTTCATGTCCGTCCACATATCGAGTTTGCTATTGGCTTTCTCAACAAGCTACTGCCATGGCTCCCTTTTCCTCATACTTGCTCCGACCAGAAGACAAAGACATTTAAACAAACTTTTTTCTTCACTGCAGTTTATCATCTTTAAACTTTAGCCACCCCAGTTTGATCCAAATCAACCCCCAAAATTCTTTTCTTTTGCAAATTCACCTTCAAACCTGATAATACTTGAAAGCATTTTAGAAGCCACATTATTTACCGCATTCTCTTCCCACCAATCCAAAACAAACAAAGTGTTGTCTGTATATACATATCACAAATAGGAAACCGCCAACTCAGTTTCTTCGACCCTGAAGCCAGGCAAATTCTTTTCAACAGCTTCTAACATCGTGATATGAAGAGACCCCCACAATTAGAAACAAAATGGGGACAACAGGTGCCCCTACCACACACACGTAGGATTGCCATTAGTATTGATTTAAAACTAGACTTGAAGCATGTTTTGATCCATCTCTACCATTTCAATCTGTAAATCCAATTGCTCGATAATCAAGTCAGAAAAATTCCAATTCTCGGATTCATAAGCCAGCTCAAAATCAACTTTGAATAATAATACCTTCATCCTTTTCCTCTTCGTAAAACTAACAAGTATATTTACAATAAAACTCCAAGAAAAATCTGCCTCCCTTACTGAACTTTACTTTGTCAAGTCCATATGAGAGTGAATACTAAATGCACGCACTTGTATAGCACTTTTTTTTTTTTTTTACCTTGGTGCGTTTTACTAAAATTTCACAATAAGCTTACAATCAATTAACCACTGTCGGCTTTGCCAGTAGCAGAATATATAATAATAAGAAAAAGGCGAAATGTGCCAACTTGATGTCGGCTCGGTTGTCTTGTACAAATCCTTCAAAGGCATTGTTTTGTATTCTTTATTCACCACCTAAAAAAAAAAAAAAGAGGCAAAACATATTAAAATTTTACTACCTCCGCCCACATTATTTGAAACATTTTATTTTTTTGACTTAAAATTAAATTCAATTTGTTCATAATATTATTTGCTAGAAAAAAATTAAAAAATATATTTAAAAATTATAGAAATTTATTTTTTATTTATATATAAATTTTCTTATTTATATATTAAAATATAAAAAATATAAAAATCATACATTAATTACTCTGAGTAGTGAATGTTCTAAAGAATTTGTGATAAAGAAATTATAAATTTTTTCCAGATATAATTTTAAAACAATACTAAACAAATTTCAGGCATATATAATTGAGTATGGGACCTAGTTAAACTTAAATTTTTTATAATTATTTGACGCATACCTGAAAATTTTTTCTTAAAAGGTTTAGTGTAAATCCAAAAAGAAAAATAAACACCATTAGCGCAGCTATAGAACAGAAAAAAGGATCGGGTGGGCCGCTGGAATAACTGCCGAGTAACTTAAAAAGTTAGCTAGCGCCGTCCAACCCAACGCCCAACACCAACTCCTGGCATACACCCAAACCCCTCCTCACCACCGCAGGCGGCAGTTCATCCCCAACTGGTCCCAACTTCCACCCGGATCATAAATGGCCGGCTCGCTCCTCCCCTGTCTTCACCAACGCCCACCCTCCCAATGGATAAGCGCACCACATCATCCAGTTCCACCAGCAGCGGCGCCGGCAGCGGAAGCCGCAATTTCCGTGGTGTCCGCTGCCGCAGTAACGGCAAATGGGTGTCTGAAATCCGGGAGCCCAAGAAGCCCAACAGGATCTGGCTGGGGACTTTCCCCAGCCCGGAAATGGCCGCCATTGCCTATGATGTGGCCGCCTTGGCCCTGAAGGGTCAGAATGCTGAGCTCAACTTCCCTAACTCTGCAGCGTCCCTGCCAGTGCCTGCCTCCACTTCTCCTCGTGACATCCAGGTAGCGGCGGCTTCTGCGGCCGCAGCTCTTGGTGCGGCTAAGGATGCTGTGGTGGGAAATAATGCTCGACAGCAGGAAAAGGCGGCGGTGGCAGCGGAGAAAGAGCCAGCCGCGGCGGCTTTTGTGGATGAGGATCTGATCTTTGATATGCCGAATGTGTTGTGTAACATGGCAGAAGGGATGCTTGTTTGTCCTCCCCAATTTGACCCTCCGGCCGACGATGATGCCGGTGGTAGTAACCCAGAAGATCAGGACCTTTGGAAATTTCCTTAATAATAATAATAATAACAATAATAATAATAATAAACCAACACCTTGGTAATAAAAAGAATAAAAAACGCAGTATTTAAAAGGGAAATGTGTGTTTAGCTACCTCTGTAAATTAAGGTGAACAAGTACTATCATGTTTGTGCTTTTTTTTTAATTTATTTAATAAATCTTTTATTGTCGATAAAAAAACATGTACTGTATTAGTTAATATGTGGTTGCTATGTTTATTATTGTACTGTTTTGTACAGTAATAATACCTTTTCCATGGTATTCCTACTTCGTAGTCTTGTATTCAATTACTTGACTTGTGAACTTCATAGTTCTTTTGTCACGTTGAAATTTATCTGTGTTTTTCAAGAAAAATTTTATTGTGATAACCGGTAGAAGTATATCGCATAATTATAATATACTTTTTAATATCTTATTTATTAATCAGATTACGACACATGATATTTAATAATTGCTTAAATTTTGAAACTAATTAGCTCACCATTATAACTTCGTGCACAGGTTTCTGCTTTAATATCTGAATATTATTTTATAATAGGACATCTTGTTATTAAAGCTGAGGATGATCTTTTGTTACCCTAAAAATAGTATACTTCATCATTAATTAATCGTGATCAAGCAATTTATCCTTCCCGTGTAGATTTGATTAATTACAGCTCAAATGTTAGCACCATAATTGAAAATGCAAACTTTTGTTTGTTATAAATGAGTAATTTTGTAATATATACTAGGTTATAAACATTTTTTAGGAGAAATTAAATATTTGTTGCTGAACCGTTTTAGGTTCACAAATCAACGTAGGTTTGATGCTTTTCCATAGTGTATCGATTTTTTGGCGTAACATAACAATAGGAAGTGTTAGCCCATAAAGAAAAAAGATCTTATATTCCATTTCATTTTTTTATGTTTGGTTTCCTGTTTTTTCTGGCCAATAGTGCTTTCTGGATTCAGGTAATCTGTAGTAAAAAAGCTTCTTTACATTTTAATTTTTAACTTTGTTTGAGTAAATATGTCGTAGGGTGGTATATAGGCGGAAACGTTACTAAAAGAAAAACGGAAATTTCTACAACTACATAAACCATATATATATATATATATCTTTGAGGTCCGTAACGTAGTTAGTTATTAACTTTTGTTGTTTTAAAGGTTTCGCTTAGGGTTATTGTTATATAACAGGTTATAGATGCAGCAGGTGCATCTATGCCGTTCTATGGTATGAGTGCTACATAAGACCCCTCCTTCGGACAATACAAACATTGTTGTCGCATCTATGATCCGTTACACTAAAGTTTCCCTTAGGCTTATGTCTCTCCCACATATGAAAATAAGAAATTTTTTGTCTTGTTTCTTGTGATGCAAGAAAAAATGGTTCACTACTAAAAAAATGCTATTTTCCACGGCATCACATTAAAAAATTGAATTTTTCAATGCATAACAATTGAAAAATGATACGTTAACAAATGGTGCATTGGAAAAGAAAGTTTTCAATAACCTAAGGGTTAGTTGTTGGTAATTATCAATGACTAGTTATTGAAATATAAGTAGCTGAAAAATTACCAATAGTTAGATTGTTGGAAAATTGGCCGTTGGATTATATTTTTTTTTAGTAATGCACTTGGTAACCCTTTGCTAGAAAACAACTTTTCAAATTTACAAAAAGAGAAATACATTTCATTCTTTTAATTGGGTTTAAACGAATTAATTCGCGACCTTTGTTTGGTGAGGAAAAAAAAATACTGGCAAGGACGTTTAGAGATTTTAGTCAAGAAATATGATTAACTTGTTGATCCAATTTGCTGGTGGTGATCCTTCTCCTAACTTCGCCTTTATATTTTGTTCGTACAAAATTTTACGAGTTGATAAAATATTTGATTTTTTTTACCGTTACCGCTAAATTTTGGATGATATTATATTATTTATTCTATGATGTTTGGAAATATAGACTTACTCTCCTATACTCTTTTAATTCTGTCAGTAAAACGTTGGTGAAAATTATAGTTAGTGTCCTAAACATAGACTAATATTATATTTACATTATAAAGTTTGTAAATATACACATTCTTTTTTACACTATCTCATAGTAATTTATAACATCTAAATTTAAACTGTCTTGCCATTAAAAAAAGTTAAACCATCTTATCACTATGTTAGATAATTTCACGTTGCCTAATTATTTAAAAAAATTAATTGACACTTAAAAACATGTTATTCTACATTTACAGATACTAATAATTTAAAATGTTTGTTCATGGAAAAAAGATTGTATAGACTACAAAAACAAGAAACGTTCATTTTTTAAAAGACAATTATACTAGATAGCTTAAAATTAAAGATTTCAAAAATTACTATTGTGCAATGAAAGAAAAAAAAATAAAGAAAATAATGGCAAAAGTGTAAATTTTCAAACATGAGGTGTGTAACTGTAATATTTATAATTTTGATTAACGGCTAAAAGTAAAATATATCTCAATGAGGTAACTTTCAGCTATCCGTCAGTTGCTAAAGATGAATTTGTGGGATTTTTTTTGAAACATTTTCATGAAGGTGATCATCTCTCTTTGACGATCAAAAGTTTTAATGTAAAGGTCAAATAACAAAGTATAATTTTGTTTTTGCTCTTTTGGGTTTTGGCACCATGTGGGATTCGGTCTTTCAGGAGTTTCCATTTGCTCTTTCGCGAATGGTGTTCTTGTTTTCTTTTTGTCTTCTCTCGCTCTTTTTTTTTTTTCTCTTAATTATGTTTTTGGTCATGTAACTATTTCTCAAAGTTAAGTTTGTGTCTTGTTGTTGCTATAAATTTTTTCTTGCCGATCAAAGAAGTTTGTTCTCCAGTATTGAGACAAGTGTTATTATTATTCTTTTCTCGGGTACATGAAAAAAAAAAGTCAAGCAAATTGAACCTTACGCCTCTTAATAATAACAGACCTTATTAATTAAGTTAACGTTTTGATTGTCATTGAGAAAAAGTGTTATAGCATGTACAAGTAATGCAATTTAAATGATAGAAACAAACTCCCCTTAATCCAAGGAAACCAACACCAACTAAAGCTTGGCAAATAAAGCACCCTGGATAATATCCTAGCCTATAACCAAAGAACAGAAGCTTAACCCAGAACAAAAATTACTTCCAAAACTCTAGCCTAAAACCAAATAAAGCAGCCTTATCTTGGGGGAAAATATAAAACTGGTCAGTTCTCAAAGTACTTTTCCAGTAACTTCATCCCTCATTCCAATTTTTTCAATTTAAATTTTAATGCCGAACCTTTTCTTCGTAGATCCATCTTTTACCATCCTTTCTGTTGAATTTTTACATTGTCAAGATTCTCCAAAATATCCAAAGCAAGCTCATCATACCTATCCAATGACTTCTCGGTAGGAACTATACTTTCAATATTTTTGTCATTAGAATCTAATGTCATTCCGTATCTTCGTTGTGTAACATGGTGAGTCTGGAGCAGGAACTTCCGGTGAGGGAACACCTGGATGAGGGGCCTCCGGTGGGAGAAGAACTGCAAGGACTTAGAAAAGTAAGGGTTAGGAGCTTCATGGAGTATTTTTTGGGGGAGGAGCCTCCGACACCCAAGAAAGTACTTTGTGAGAGTAGAGAAAGGGAATAGTAAGCAGAGTATAGCAAGAATTCCCTGTTACCTCTTCATGGTCCTTATGAAAGCACTGTGCAAGTATTTATAGGAGGGCGCAGGGAAAAGGCCGTTTGACATAGCCTGCTGAGATGGTGACACGTGTTCGGCCTGATTTAGTCCGTACCTCTGCAGAGGGCTCCTCCAGCTGGCTTTAGGCCGTTCTGACCAAGGGTGCTGGCGGGGGTGCTATGACAGGGGTGCCCGTGTCAGGGGCGTGTGCGAGGCTTTTGTGTCAGAGGCTCCTCAGCCATTTTGTCGTATGTCCACGTGGCCTTTTCGGGGGACCGAACTCCTTCGGAGTACAGAGCTCATTTGGGGAGGTGAGCTCCTTTGGAGGGAGGTCCCTTGTTTGTACGAGGCACCTTCGGTTGGGCTCTCCAGAGGTCAGGCTCGGGTACCTGATGATGGCACTTCGTGAGCACGCTCCGAGGGTGGCCCAAAGAGTATCCGAAGGTGGTTTTGGGCACGTGAGATCGATGCGAGGTCACCTTCAGGAAAGGTGGTGACCCCTTTTGACCGAAGTTCGTCCCATGGGTTTCCTGAGGGTAGCACCTATCCGGCTTGTCCAAGGGTGCTGAGGCCCTCTCTTTGCCGGGGTTTTGTCGTGTCTGTTTCGACTGGAGGTGGTGCGCTGGCCAAGGGTGCTGCGCACATGCGAAGTCCTTCAGGAGGTGATAGCCCTTCGGCTATCAGAATCCACCTCTAAATCTGCCTTACTATTATTTACCGCTTTAATAAAAAGAGTTAGCTCACACAAATCTTCAAACTTAGATCTAGCAAACTTAAAAAAGGGTCATTTTCTAATCTTACTAGAATAAGCCCACTGGAGGTTACCAAGCACCTTCCAACCAGCCCATACCCAACTGGCTAGGAGAAACCCTACTTTTTGTCTGATGCAAAATGCCACCAGTTTCATCTCCACTGTCTACCGTCCAGCAACCACCAGCTTCTCTAATAACCTCACTACCACTTAACTTGCCTCTTGCGCCGGATACCACTATATCACCATGACACCGTGCGGAAAAGCAATCGCCACATAAGGGTGCCATGGCAACCCCACTCCGCCATTTCACAATTAGAACTCTTCAATGACAGGTAGATACTACTCCTAAGCCATTCCTCCTTCTCTATGGCCACAGAACCTTTATCATCTGGCCTCCTTGACAATAGATGTTGACTCAACTTTTGTGTCTGTTTTTCCTCCTTCCTTCTTCCATGCTTAACACCAGAAATGGAGGCTTTCAACATGCACGTCCCCTTCACTTTAAGATGCCAAATAGGTTTGTTGCCACTACACTCAGAATTGCAGCGACCATCCATCTTGCCTTTATCTCCCACAGATTCAAATAATCCCCTAAAGTGATATAAACTCTATGAATTAAATCCTTTCGAGATTATTACGCTTGAATGGTTGGACCTCTTGACTTCAGACAATTCAAGAAATTGCCCATTGGAATTTTCTTTGCGTGATAGAAACAAATCTCGCCCATCTAAATGTTGAATCTTCTTAATCCCTTTCCATCGTGAACAGCCTTTACTCTCCTCTCAACACAAGATCAATTAATGAATTTTAGCATCAAATCTCATATTTTTGGCTCACGTTCTAGAGAGAAAAGAGAGAGTTGCTCACTCTAGAAGAAGTGCCTATTTCACATGTAATAATACCATTGTTAGATGAGGCTAAAACAAGTATTGAAATAAACGCCATGTTGCCCTTAGCTGAAGGGAAGAGCCCTCCGCTTTATCGTAGCCAATGAGTTGCCATAACCAATGTTTTAAAACCCGGACAGTTACTTAAACCATTGGAGGTCCCGGGTTGTGGTTTAACCGGTTTAACCTGTTGAACCGCCGGGTCAAATACACTTTCTATTTGTATTCTAAGGATTAGGGACTAGGGAGTGAATTTATTGTCAACAATAAAAAGATAGAACCTTAAAAGAAAATATGCAAACAATACAAGGACCAAGTTGATATTTAACCTAATATAAACTCTCACATCTACAAACCTAATTCTTAAGCCGCCACACACTTCCAGTTCTCTCCTTCACAGCCAACCATTACCATCTTCTAATTTACTCTACTTTTTTCCATTTTCTCAGAAACCTTCTCATATTCTTTGTTCAATATGCAATCCCCCTGAAAATTATAAAAAATCGCTCACATCTCTGTATTATTTTTTCGTGATAATTGTGAACTAATTAGAAACAGACGGCAGTGCAGGGGTAGGCAGGCATCGATGAGCAGAGTGGTGATGAGCAGAGCACGGAGTAGTGAGGACGAAGTCATGCACCCTCCTGATCGAGTCGCGAGCAGCAGAGTAAGGACAAACTACAAGCGCGAATTTAGCAACAGAGTGAGCACGGAAGGTGACAGTGAGCTGAGAGCCGCCGACTTGTCTTGATTTAACGGTTCACCGGTTTTGACGGTTTTTCATGATTTTGACCGGTTCTTGACTGAATCTAACCTAGGCCGATAGCCGGACCAACAGGTTATACGGTTCACGGCCTAATCGGTTGAACTGTCCAGCCCAGCTCGGTTTTAATAACATTGGCCATAACAGCGAAAGGATCCTGAAATTGTACCATTGACTTTCAAAAAAGTGAATAACTCAGTAAAACGTTCATGAAAATAAGGTTAATTGCTTCCTTTTACGGACTTATTACAACTGCAGCAAGTTACCGTTGCGACAAAATAGAATTTCTCGCAGAAGGAATCGTCTGACCCAACTAAGACATTGTTGACGTGTCATTCTCAGCTGATGTGGCGTTGAGACAATTGCAGATTGTGAGCCCAAGAATGTCAAGATGGATGGTGACACTTTAACCCCTGGCGGGCCATGCATCGTACAATTGTCTGGATATGGAAAAATGCCGAAACAGCTAAAACCATTGTATAAAAACATTATTAAATCTCAAGTAATAGCATACAAGTGGATTTATAAAAGTTTATTTACCCGAGTTATTTTTTAAAATCAGTTACTTATCACGGGATTTTATAATGTTTTAGGGTTTGTCCCGCCACTAATCCCACGAACGAATAATTCATTAATAATTTTTTTTAATTTAAATGTGCAACCAGTGCCTTTTCCTCGGCAAATAAGTCATCGTCAGTTAAGAGATATGCTAATATGAACATCCATAATCCAAAAATTGAGCCAAAAATGAGTAGTTTTGTTTGGCCATGTATGGGTAGCAAAATGCCTTATCGTTTCTTGCACTAATTGTTTACCACATTCTCCATCCGAAATTGGTTGAGTCATTTCCCCTTTTTAACTTAAATTTGACTTAAATTATTTTTCTATTTGAAAAAACTCAAAAAATTACATTTGAAAACTACAAGCTCTCATTTTATATTTGAGAATATAAATTTTACACTTATATACCAAAATGCTCAAGAAAAAAAATTATAAATTAATTATTATGGATGATATATGGCTCAAAGAAATCCTAACATGAACAGTGATTGAAGAAAATTTAATGTACAACTAATGAATACTTTAATTTTCAGCATATAAAATAAATGTAAAAATTAAGATATACTTAGTTATTATTGAAGAACTGAGTGATAGGCTTTTTGACAAAAGATGCATCGTTGAACATATCGGGGGAAGATGTGACTTGTTGTGAACACTAAGGGTCATATATTTAATTAACTTGAAAACATATAATTAAATATGTGGTTCACACTAAATACTTAACCAAAATCCTCTTAATGGTGATAGAGACGTATGTGGGGAAAAATAAAAGAAATAAAGCCTTTACAAGTTGTGTCTGCAACCTCTATTTTGAACAATTTCACTGCCCTTTATTTATAGAGGGTGAATTAGCACTTGTTTAGGGTTATAGCCATTCATAAAAGAGTCCCAACTCTTCATAAAAGATTGTACTAGTTCGCCAAGAGGTAACCTTATCTATCCATAATTTCTTCATTTGAAATAAAGCAATAACCACCATTAGAATGGATGTGTTAGTTTGGCCATAGAGTTGCAACTTTTTTATAAGTTGTGTCTGCTTAAATCAAGGTCATAACCACTTCTTAAAGGTTATTAAATTTGCTTAAAACATGACCCTTCACTAAAAGTCATGTTATTTCACTAATTAAGGAAGTTATGGCATGGTTATTAAGTAATTATCCCATGTATCAAGGTGTACATGTACATGTCATATAATTGCCACATGACATCTTCTTATTGGTTTCAAAGTGATGAAGTGTCACACAAATGTGCCACAACATCCTAACCAATTAACGATCTCTAGTTAATGTTAGAAGTGGAAATATGAGTTAGAGTGATAGCACGAGCATGTGGTGTTACCACACAAATTAGTAGCAAAACAAGTATATCTTAGTGCATCTATGAAATTTAGCAATCACTTTTATGAACAAAATTCCAATAGCTCTCACTCACACTAAATATACTTGATGAAACATATGGATAATGGATAAGGAACACTTGAAATACACTATTAGAAAAAAGAAACTAATATTTGCAAATTTGGGCACGTGACCCTAGGCATGACAACAAATGTCCTCCTTATGTAGTGGTTAAACATGCATTGGAGAATTGTCTTCATGACAAATCTTTAAACTAATCAGAGATCCTTGAACAAATTAAGGTTCATTAACGATACACATATCATTAATCATGCATATATGCATCAAGACTTTGTTGATACATAGTTTGGCTATAAAGCATCTCTTTTGTGAGTTTACTAATAAACTCTTTGTCAAGTACCAAACTCAGGATGCATCCATTTTTAAAGTCACCTTATACTTAAATCTTATAGTACATTAAGTAATACAATATTACACTAAGTACTACTTATAAGCACTCGTATTCAAGTATATAATGGCAGTGTATCAACTATCTGACTTGCAACATATGTAATCGAATTGTGATTTGAAACAATTTATAAACACACTATAAAGTCTTTCCTATTACACTCACTATGTAGTAATTTAACATCTAGTGATTACCCAATAAAAAACACATCTGGCTGAATTATTATAGCCATAGGAAGTTCACGAAAGTAACACTATGATTTTAAGTCAGTAAACAATAGCCAATGGTGAGTAGTGGAATAGCGAATGAAACTGACACATAAGAAAGAAAAGAGAAAAATTACTTATTTTCTTTCTATGATCAATTTGACAAATCAAAATACACCCAAGATATGTACAAGTGCTATGGTATGTTAGTGCACACACTCACAATGTTTGACAATCACTATTTATATGGTGTTTATCTCCATTTTAAACATTATTTGGGTGATTCCATATGGATTCCTACTAGGAACATAAGTCATTAACAAATGATGCAAGTTTCAAATTTCTCACATATGAGAAATCCACTTAGTCATATAGGTTAGGATGTATGTATGGGCATACAAATGCAGTGTGACTAACGCTTTACCTTGATCTCAAATAAGTAGCTTAGATCAAGATGACCTTTATGCTAAAGTTGTCATAAGTTGGAATATGTAACTTCCACTTGGATGTAAACCTTAATTAAGCCATATGTGACTAATTTAAGTAATGAATTAGACTTAAGACTTTAGTGGTCTTATCCTTATTTATGCTCTAAGAATAAGGGCAGGTTGTCTGTGTGAGAAAACCAACATTTAACCTATGTCTAGACATATATTTGATTTTTTTTGTTGTGATATAAGATAGATATATGATAAATATGTATGACATACATGCACTACAACCATCTCATATAAGTATGTACACATATATGATGAACATGTGCCACACATAGGTAGTGCAACTTATCATATCTTCGTACTAATAAGAGAAACAAAAAATGAAGTTAATCCAACTAGTTAGTTAAACTAACACTAACTTCATTTACATCTTTTAAATTTCAGTAGTTATATCATGCGCTTTACATTTTCATGAAATATGGACACCAAGGATGTGTAAATCACCACTAAAATAGTTTAATGCCAAACCACTACTAAGGTAGTGCTTAGCATACATGAGTCACTAATAACCCTTATATTTCATGCAAACAAGTTATTTTGTATGGAAACAAATACAACACAAACATATTGCTTACACAAAGTAATTTTTTTTCTTGCATAAAGCAAGAAGATACAACCAAATATAGATGTATATTCATCTTAAAACTTAAACCATAGTTTAGTGTAGTAATGTTACCTTGATAACACTCATTATTGTCTCATTACATCCAAATAATTAATGTAACATATATTCTTCCCTGACATGGTTCTCAGGATAGAGTAAAAAATGAATACTTAAACTAAATATCCTGATCAACTTGGTTAACATTCGATCATGCACACTTCATGATACATGTTAAACTTTAATAAGGAACTAATCCAAACTCTTTCATTCGAAGAGAAGTGTTCAGGGGGTGATGAGTAACAACCACAAGTTAGACTTGAAGTATGACCCAAGAACAAAATAACTATTTTTTCATTATTTCAAACCAATTTTAAGATTGCACATGAAATACTTTGAGACATTTGTCTTGAAGCATATTATACTATATAATCCTTAGACTATTCTATGAGTTCAAGGAAAAAAGTCATAAAAATTTGTAATTTCATGCAAGCTTCCTCACCATTTAAAGAAGCTAATTTGGGCTTATTATAAACTAGATGTATGCTTACATCCAAATCTAACTTTTGTTACTATAATAAACCTTATGCATATAAATTCCATTGAAAGTGTGAAACTATCCACCTATGGATCTTTAACTTTTAGATACAACCCCATTGAACTCCTATTAAGTTCAGGATCAACTAATGACACTTATAACCCAATGGTCCCATGTAGCATCTTCGTCCAAATAAAAGATCATTAAAATTGATGTACTAATTATCTTTTATGGCAATTCTTCATTTCTAATTTGGACAACTGAAGAGTCATTTTCACTTATGAAAGTTCTATTGATCTAGTACTTTTGCCAAATTAATAGAATCTTATGAGATACATAACCTTATGTCCTAGACTCGTTTCTTGGTCTTCTTGATCTTGCACTTATGCTAGATAAGATACTAAATGATCAAGAATAAGAAAGAACCAAAATTTTTACTAACATTACAATAGAGAAACAAAAAAATGATTGAAAAAAGTAACTGAAGTTTATTGCTTCTTTATTTAGTCATAAATCAGTCACTTATATATGGGGCTTACTAACATTGTGACTAAAAAATGACTAAATCGTGGTAGTCTGGCAGTCACTTTATTTAGTCATTTTATAGTCACAAATTTGGAAAACAATTTGAATGTCATTTTTTTTAGTTGCCACTTGGTAGTCGCTTAGCAATCACTTTTCTTGTTTAAAATTTAAAAGTTAGTCACTTTTTAGTCACAACTGTGAAATAAAAACTTAGCTACATCCCTTCCTAATCCATTCTACTTGCCATTTTCTTCTCTCTGCTTGAACTTCTTCACCTCGAACTTTTTTCAATTTCTTTGTTACAAGTTATAGGAGGATTGTTTACTATGCAGAAATAGGTAATTTTATTTGAGTTGATTTATTTGATATATACTAATGAAATTAAATTTAGTTACATGTACATTATAGATAAACCATATAATGTTTGTTAATGATGTTTTATATTTGAGAAATATTATGTATATTAAGCAACTATAAGAATATGTAGCTATTTTTTTTACATAATAAGTCTTTGTTTGAAAATCATTGATTGTCCATGTTGGATAGTTTAGAAATGAACATACATCTAGATTGTACTTTTCCATTTATGATTTATTTTAATGATGAATAACATTGAGCTGCATTTTACAGTGTTCCTCGGATACCGAATATGAGATTTTAGTCTCATATAAAAGGTGCATTTTGGGGAACTAAGGTGAGATGTTGTCAAAAATTTTTCATCAGATTAAGATAAATTACAACTTACAAGTACAATCTTGGTGTTTCATTTCTGAATAGGTTAGGGTCATTTCCCTATAGAATTTTTGTTAGTTCTATGTTCACGGTCATATATCTTTGTAATGTATTTTTATTTGTAATTCAATATATATTTTTAAATTTATGTTGTGAGAAACAAAAGCATGGGGGGTGGACATGAATGGATGTATGAAAGATTAATGATTGATGGATATATGAACCGAGAGTTCATATGAGTTTATATCAGGTGTAGAAAATTTTATAAGAATTTTTTTTGTAGTAGAGATAGTTAACTGATTAAATGTCCATGTCGGTGTTGTGGAAACATATGGTACTTAGAAAAAAAATGAAGTTGGATTACGTTTGTGTTGTTTTGGATTTGTTGATAACTACTATATTTGGTATTGTTATGGTGAGCAGTATGATATGCAATTTCATAATTTTTGTATGGGTGAAATATCAAATAATATATTGTCTTTAAGAACTATTTCATATAGAGATAAGAACAATAACAGTAGATCTAGTTGTGAACAAATGGCTATTGATTCGTTTGGGTGGAGTGCACAATGTAATGCAAGAATTGAAACTGATCAGAATAATTATAATAATAATCAAAAGGTGAATGTTCAAGTAGATAATGATGCATATGATGAAAAAAAATGATCATGATATTAATGTTACAAGAGTAGATGATGAATTACCGAATCCAGATGCGGAGAAATTTTACAAACTACTCGGTGATGTTGTGGGATGGATGCATGATACACATAAATTTATCAGTGGTCTCTCGGTTATTAAGTGAGAAAAGTAAACATAATATGTCAAAAAATTGCTTAAATGACACTATGTCAGTCATGAAGGAATTTGTTCCTAAAGATAATCAATTCCCAAATATGTTAAGCAAATGATAAAGAGTTTAGGTCTACCATCTGTGAAAATAGATGTGTGCCCACAAGATTGTATGTTGTTTAGTGGTGACAACTCAATGTTTATGCATTGTACAGTTTATAGGGATTGTAGATATAAAGAAGAGACAATAAATAGACGTAATAGAAAACCAATTCTGAAAAATGGTTTTACGGCACCTTCCAATTACCAACTGATTGAGGCGTTTGTTCCTATCTACTAGAACGGCTGAACATATGATATGGCTTGTGAGTAATCAAGCTACTTAGAAAGGTATAGTGGGTCATCCATGTCAAAGTGAGGCTTGGAAGCATGTTGATTTAACTTTTCCAAACTTTGTGGCAGAAATTTGTAATGTACAACTTGGGCTTTGTACAGATTGGTTTATGCCAAATTATGCTATGGGAAGGGCATATTCTATATGGCCGGTTTTCAATGTTGTTTATAATTTACTACAAAAATTATGTGTGAAAGAAGCATACATATTTCTATCATTGTTGATACTGGGTCCAAGGTCTTCAGGATGAAGTATTGATGTATTCTTATTGCTGCTTATTGATGAACTAAAGATGTTGTAGGCAGATAGAGTTGTAACATAAGATGCATTTTGATCTTAAAATTTCATGAAGCGAGCTTGTTTATTATGGAAAATTGGCGATTTCTTGACATATGGGATGCTTTCAGGTTGGAGTGCACGTGGGAGATTAGCAAGTCCATATTGCATGTTGAACATCGAGTCCTTCTAATTGAAGTATGGGAGGACAACGTGCTGGTAGGGCTGTTCTAGGAAATTCCTATCGAGAAATCAATCTTTCCATGGTAATATTACTACATTTCTTCCAAATTAAAGGGTAAGGGCAACAGTTGTTCCTCCAATGTCTGGTGAGGGTATCTATGTAGCCCTTGATCAAATGCAATTTTCACCTCTAGGCACAATGTCAAATAATCTTCATGTGCCCGATTTTGGTTCAATTCATAATTGGATTAAAAAATCAAATTTTTGGGGCCTACCATATTGGAAATAGTTGCTTGTAAGATATAATGTTGATGTAATGCATACAGAGAATAATTTTTTTGAAAATCTATTTTTCACAATGATGGATATTAAGGGTAAGACAAAGGATAACCCTAATGCCCAATTGGATCTCCAAGAGTTGGAAATGTGTCCTGAGCCACACTTGGTTAAAGATGGTAATACTAGAATGAAACCAAAGGCGATGTACGTTCTAGAGACAGAAGTGGTAAGACAAATATATGTATGGCTTAGAGGGTTGAAGTTCCCAGATGGATATGCATCTAATTTAGCATGTAACGTGAATGTTTCAGATTATAGTTTCTACGCATTTAAAAGCCATGACTATCACATATTTCTTCAACAACGATTATCAATTGCGTTATGTGGCTATATATCACCAGCTTTGTGGATCACTATATCAGAACGGTGTACATTTTTCTGCCAACTATGCTCATGGAAAATTAGGGTAGATGAAGTGGATAAACTAGAAAAACTCATCCTTATCACCATTTGCAAACTAAAGATGATATTTCCTCCTTCATTATTTGACCCGATGGAACACCTCCTAGTTCATTTAGCTAGTAAGCCCAAACATTGTGGTTTAGTCCAATTTCGGTAGATGTATCCTTTTGAGATGTATGAATATTGTTATTTGATTCTTTGAATACTATATCATTATAGTAATAGTTCATGTGTATTATTAAAATTTTTTTCAGTCATTTATAAGCTTATGCGGTCTCTTAAGAGAAAGGTGCGAAACAAAACAAAAATAAAGGGCTTAATTATGGAAGCTTATTTGGTTCAAGAGATGACACTTTTTACGAACATTATTTTGTCCATGACACAAGTACTAGACTCAGTTGTGTTCCTCATAACATGGCCATAAATAAGGCTTTTGGTGACTCTACACCTCTATTGTCATTGTTTCATAATGAAAACTGAAATTTCCTGATTTGTGGTTCACAAAGGGTTCTAGATGAAGATGCATTAAGTCAGGTGCATCTTTACATTTTACAAAATTATGAAGAAGTTAATCTATATTTGCGATTAGTAAAAATTGAGATTATATTATTTTTTTTTCATATGTTACAATATTCATGGTCTTGTGGAAAGAATCATATAGCATCTGTCACCTTGCAGGATTTTTAACGATGTTATGCGAAAAAAATTCCCGCATACAATGACGGGGAGATGTATGTGTTAGTGTTGTTTCGAAAAGCCAATCATGAGATGATTGTATTTTTTTCACATTGAGTCATGATATTTTATTAAAGCATTAATCCAGCAATTATGTTTGTTGTTTTGTTTCTGTGTAACGTAATTGATGGCGCTGGGCACCATCAGAATCCCCACTGTGTGCCGTGGAGACTGCAACAGGGACTTCTAGAGGTGCAGAAGAATCCAGGGAGAGGGTACTCTGTGTGGATCACCTGGGATGGCCGGTAGCGTCTTTGACTTGTGGTAGGAGGGCCTGCCTGAAACACTCAGAAGATAGGGGTTAAGAGGTCCCCGGAGTCTTTTTCCGGGGAGGAGCCTCCAACACCCAAGTCAGTGCTTAGCAAAGATGGAGAGAGAGAGAATAGTAAGCACAAGAGATTCTTGCCTACCATTGCCGTGTTCTCTCTTCAAGGCTCAGAGGAGAGGAGAAAGAAACCCATTTACCTCAAAGTATTTTTGGCGGAAAGATGAGAGAGAGAGAGAGAGAGGGAGGGAGCCCCCCTTTGCTCGGACCATTCTCCCGGTAAATATAGGAGGGGGTGAGCCTTTCGGATGGCAACACATGTATGAACGGATACCATCCGTACTTCTAGGCGTGGGGGCCCTTAGTCGTCTGCAGGCTCCTCGGGCCACAGTGTAGCCCTGCAGGGTGTAGGTTGTGACGGCGTGTCAAAGCGTGTCTGGGGGCGGCGTGTAAGAGTACGGTGTGTCAGAGCCTCCTTGATGGCTCCCGCCGTACTTCCGAGGTCCCCTGGGTTGACGTCTCCCTTCGGGGTGAAGGGCCTTTTCCCGGAGTCGTATTAGTACTTCGGCATATTTACAGGCGCCGAAGTTGGTCTCTTCAGGAGGCTTTCACCTGCAAGAGGTGGCTGGCGCTCCTCCTCGAAGCTAGTTCGGTTGCCCTCCTGATGAAGGTGTTACGGTAGTTTCCCGAGGTTAAGTGTTGGCGGGCTACCGGGGTTGCGTGCCTTAGGTGTTTTGCTCCCTTTTTCCGGGGGTCCTAAGGTGTTCGGGGCGATAGCACTTTGGCTATCAGTAATAAACATAATTGTAACCCTAGAATAATGATATTCTCAAACGTCCCTAGTTTAGTATTATTGTGGAGCAGGTTGCAATAATACATAATGACTAGCATATGTGGAGACTAATATGAGATATGTAGTCTACATATGGGTACAAGTTGGAGAACTTTTGTACTGGACCGACCCACCATGAGAACACTACATGGATCATTATATGAGTGTTATAAGTGATTCTCATAGTGATCATGGTATATGTAGTCCTTTGACCTAAGATCATCAAGGTTCCCTACATGTGAGTCACATACTTTGATACTTCCCGTTGTTTCTCGTAACTGAGTGAACTTGAAGGAAGTCATTGGGTATGTCACATATCATGCGGAGGGATTTGTATGATCAAGATGGGATTTGTCCCTCCTATGTAACGGGAGTGATATCTTCGGGCCCCTTAATAGAGTAAGACTTAGAAAAATGCATGTCCATGCTCGAATGAGTTGATATACGATATCAATGTCATCAGTTTAAGTTGGTCTACTCGGTAATCAAGAAACCAAATATTAGGCTATACGAGAGTGACGCATTCCATGTCTCGTGCTTATTCTTGATATCTTGGACAAAGGGACAATGGCATATATCGGTAATGATTATAAAGGTTTAGTTGAATCACTGACAATCTTGTCACTTGGGTAGCAATGATGTATTGCTAGACACCGCTCATTGCTTATGGTCATAAATGTGATTTATGACCATTGCCAACGTAGTAAGAGCCTATTGGGTCGCACACATAGAGCTATTTGGATCATTAGAGTGCATGGGCTAATAATTTGGGTTTTGGTTTCATAATAATTTCGTATTAATAATGGGCCCAATAGTTGAGCCATTATTAAGCCCGAAATTAAAGCCTAATTAGATTAGGGCTTTGAAACCCATTAAGCCTAGAAGTTGAGTCTCACTATAAATACAACTTTTAGTGAGAAATTCGCAGCTTCTTACCCTAGCCTCCCAAAAGGACAGCCGCACTCTTCTCTTGCAATTCCTTGGAGGATGCAAGCTAGCACTGCGAGCGCAAGAGAAACGCATCTGCTGGGACATGATGGAAGCATGGTGATCCCGAAAGGCTCTTGTGGATACCATAGAGAGCTTAAACACGTCAACTGTTCAAGTTTTGTGATTTGACTCTACAGTTGAGTGAGAGATGTCAACCGAAAATTAGGTATGAAAATTTTCGGACACTCGCTTTACCCCATTTCAATTGGATCCTGGAGGGTTTTGGTTAAATCCCACTGCGCTGTTTGGCTCCCGAAACCCAACAGTATGAGCTATGCACTCAACATTTCGGGTCATGGTTTTAACAACACGCATGCTTCACTTCCATTACCCTACTCGTTTTCAATATAAGTGGTTGTATTGTACTTATTTGCAGCTTCATGAACCTCAACCCATTACTTGTAGGATGAAATCCATCCTAACATCATATGAGAACATCCTGTTGAATTATTGCATGGGCCTCTATATTTAGGTACTAGTTTTAGCATATGCTTGGCAAATGGTTTATGCCTTCATGCTTGGGCTTATGGGTCTACAAAGTCGATTGCTAATTGGGGCATCTGTGTCAAAGGTGACACTGGAGACTCTTAAGGGTACAATTTCTATGGCATGATAAATGAAATAATCAAGCTATAATATTTAGGAGGCAAATGTACATGGTTTGATTCTGATGGTCTTCAGCATCATCGTTGTGCAACATAGTGAGCCCGAAGCAGAAACTTCTGATATCAGGACGTTAGGGCAGAGGACCTCCAAAGGCAGAGGAGCTGCAAGGGCTCAAAAAAATAGAGGGTCAGGAGTTCCCCGGAGTGTTTTTCCGGGGAGGAGTCTCCGACACCCAAGTCAGTATTTGGAGGTGGAAGATAAGCCAGAAGAGGAGGGATAGTCCGGTTGGGAGAGAGAGAGAGAGCCCCCCTTTACCTATGATGCCTCCCGAATATTTAAACGGAGGTGAATATGAGAAGTCTGTTTGCCATAGGCTGCCCATATCATAAAACGTGTTCGGTCGGATTTGATCCGTACCTCCAGAGAGAGGGGGAGCTTTTAGCCGACCATAGGCCGCTTAGCCGAAAGCCTAGGCAGCGTAAGGGTGGCGTGTCAAAGCGTGTCTGGAGGCGGCGTGTCGAGGGCCGTACGAGTACGGTGTGTTAGAGACTCCTTAGTTGTGTTGTTGTGTGCTTATGTGGCCTTTTCAGGAGACCGAACCCTCCCGGGGTCCAGAGCATCCTCGGGGAGGGGAACGTCTTCGGAGGGAGTTCCCTTGTTTTATACTAGACACCTTCGGCTGGGCTCTCCCGAGGTTAGGCTCGGGTTCTTGGTGACGATACCTCGAGAATGTGTCCCGAAAGTGGTCTTTGGGCATGCGAGGATGATAATAAGTTGCGTTTGGGAAGGGTGATGACTCCTCTTGACCGAAGTTCATCCCATGGGTTCCCTGAAGGTAGCGCTTATCCGGCTTGTCCGAGGGTTCTTGAGGCCCTATCTTTTCCGAGGTTTGGTCGCCTGTCCCGACCGTAGGTGGTGCATTGGCCCATGATGGCATACATGCATGAGGCCCTTCAGGGGCGATAGCCTTCGGCTATCAGATTCCACACGTGGAGTTCTCACACACCTACCATCTAGACTAGTTGATGTCAAATAGAGATCGAGATTATGCCCACTGGCACCTTTTATTCTTGCCTGGCAAGCTATACAAGTTTATTACTATTAGTATCCTCATACATCACTTTAGCAATCGTGGGCAGTAATTAAGGTAGAACCTAGGTACTTCATTGACTGTGACACTGATAATACGATGTAGAAGGGACCAGATTTGATAGTGGACTGACCAAATGAGGACGATGAACCATATCAACAACCTATTTACCAATTTGGAGGCATTTTGAGTGAATCTGATTAAAGCATAAAAGGCGCAATTGTATTGATTGACATAAACACGATAAGGGAAGTTCTTCAATCAGTGGACACCAATTTTAGCACTGTCAATCACATTGGTGAACTAGACAACACTAATGATGAATATTCTGAAACGGAACTACTGTTCGTGGAAGAAGATTAAATTGTAATTTAAACATATATTTTATACACTAATTGTACAAAACATAAATATATAAACATACACTTGCTTACATATATACATATTCATATACATATAAACATATACTTATATACATACATGTATATGTACACCTAGACATATACATATGTATATAAACAGATACATATACATGTACATTTTCATATAGTTATAGTTATATACTCATACATATATGGTGCCCGGTGGTAGTTTCGTCATGTGACATGATAGGAGCAAGGGGGACTTCCGATGGAGGAGAGCGCCTAAGGAGGAGATTTCCTAGGGGAAGGTACCTGAAATGTTTGGAAGACAGAGGTTAGGAGGTCCCCGGAGTGTGTTTCCGGGGAGGAGCCTCCGACGCCCAAGTCAGTACTCCGGAGATATGGAGGTGATAGAGAGTGGAGAAGTATGGTCTCCAGTGCTCTGCTACTTTACCTTGGGTGTTTACCGAGTATCTATAGAGGAGCGAACAGTAGTAGTTCTCCTTATGTGGCCGTCCTAGATCGTGACACGTGTTCGGTGGGATGCGATCCATGTCTTCGGGGAGCAAGGGGACACCCAGCCGATCATAGGCCGCCTGGCTAGGAGCCTAGGCAACCCGAGAATGGCGTACTAGGGTGTCTCTGTAAGCGGCGTGTCAGAACGTGTCTGGGGGGCATGTCGGGGATGTGTCAGAGGCTCTATAATTGCTCCTGTCATACGTTCCGAGGTTACTCTAGTATCACAGGAGTATGTTTCCCAAGGGTGGTCTTTCTCTGGGATACCCCTACTTCCGAGGATGCTTTAATCCTCCCCCCGAGGTTGGCACTATCGTTTCCTGGAACGGAGGATTGCCAAGGTCGGATTAGGGAGGTTAAACATCCTTCTTTCTATGGCAGGTAGTTTCTCTGCCGAGGTTGGTACTTTGTCCGAGTCTGGGGGCTCGGAAAGTGATGGGCACTTTGGCTATCACAAGCCGCCTTACGGGAAGTCGAAGCGGAGACTTCGGCTTTACGCTTCCGGGAAGGCTTTCTCGTTGAATTCGCGGTCAAAACTCCACTCAAGGAATTGCTCTTCTCCAGAAGGCGTTCTTTTATAGCCGAGGTGCCTTAATGAAGAGATCCTCGCGGCGAGGATGATCGAGCATGCCACCTAGGTAGTTCTCTTTTCTTTTTTACTTAGGAAATTTTCTTCTAAGTTTTTATCTCCTTCTGATACTTATTCAGGGCCCTTCTTTCCTGCAGCTTTTGGCATATAGCGGATACTTCCATGCCTGGGTGCAAAGCAAATGGAGTCCCATTCTTGGTCAGAAGATTCTCTGCACAAGACGAAGGAGTTTTGCGCCAAATATGTCCTCAAATACAGCGAGTTGAACAAGATTGCAAAGGAGGACATTGTGAATCTTCGGGCCGAGCTCGCGGCTAGCAAGCAGAAGCTTCTTCTTGATTTCTCAGCCAAGGTCGAGGACCTCGGCTCAAAGTGTGCTGCTCTCTCTTCGGAGAACAAGGCCCTTCGGAAGGAGAACGCTGAAGATAGCGAGAACCTTACGAAGGCGCTCGCTTTGAATGCCGAGCTCCAAGCTGAGGTTGATTCGCTGAAGAAGAAGAAGACTAAGAGCAAAAAGAAGAAGAAGCTGGAGGAGAAGATTGATGCACTTAAGGCCAAGCTGGCGGCTCTTAGTGCCGAGACGAATCAGATTGAGTAGATGTAGAAGGTTTCTTACCAAGACGGCTTTTCCTTGGCGCAGCACTAGGTCCTTGCTCGGCACCCTGAGCCTGGCCTCTCTTATTTTTCTGCCCTAGACTTCCCCAAAGAGCCCAGGGGCACATGATATAAGATCGAGTTTCTCAATGTCCCTCCGGCTAGGCCTATGCCGCCGACTAAGCCATCTAAAGATGATAATGTCGAAGAGACGCCGGATGCCCCTGCTCGGCCATAGGCTTCTTCTTTCTTTCTTGTACTCCTGCCGCTTTGTACTTTTTTGCCTTAAGATTTTTAATGAAGATTTTTTCTCCAATCTCCATTCCTTCTTCCGAATGAGAGTCATTAGAAGTTAGTGTAATTCTAAGTATGCATATTTGGCGGACGCCTGCGCCTACATTTTCGGAAAGAGTCATTTCAGATTTTTTCCGTATTCTGCCTTGTTTTTAGCCTCTATGAAGGAGTTTGTTCCAAAAGGAAGACCATTAAGGAACATTTCTCCAGTAACGAGGCCATATTCGGCATGTATTTTCATTGACGACTTCGGGGAGGAGTAGTTACAAGTTTTCTTTGAAAAAATGTCTAAGTAGAGAATTTTTTCAGAGAGTCTGAATGCCAAGTATTTTTCAACTCTACTCCCTCGGTATCACCCAATTTGTAGACCCCTGGGCAAACTTCATCGAGGACCAAATAAGGTCCACTCCAGTTTGCCCGAAGTACCCCTTCTGATGGCCTTTATGGCTCAAATTCGGCCTTTCGGAGAATAAGGGCTCCTTTTTTGATCTCTTTTCTTCTTATGTGTAAGTTAGCAGCGTGAGGTATTCTTTGTTGGAAAGCCTTTCTTCTTAGTTCGGCCATTTCGCGGTGCTCCCCAGTGAGTTCCAGTTTAGTCATCAAGCCGAGATCATTTCCTCCCTTGTCGAACACTTGTATTCTTACCGAAGGCTGTATGACCTCAATGAGGATAATGGCCTTTGTCCTGTACACGAGCGAGAATGGAGTTTCCCCCATAGCTCTTCGGGGGGTCGTACGGTAGCTCCGCAGCACACTCGGGAGCTCTCCTGGCCATTTCCCCTTTGCCTCCTTTAGTCTTTTCTTCAAGCCATCCTTTATTGTCCTGTTGGATACTTTGACTTGCCCGTTACTTTGAGGGTGGGCTACTGGAGAAAAATGCATTTTTATGTTGAGGTCAGCCATGAATTCCTGGAATCCTTTATCCGTAAACTGAGTTCCATTGTCGGCCACTATTACTCTCGATATGCGAAATCGGCATGTGATGTTCTTCCACACAAACTTTTGGGCATCCTTTGCCGAGATTGATGCCAGTGGTTTTGCTTCTATCCACTTAGTGAAGTAGTCCACTGCGACAATGCAGAACTTTACCCCACCGGGAGCATTTGGGAGAGGTCTGATGAGATCAATACCCCATATGGCAAAGGGGCAAGGATAATCTGCTGAGTTTATTCTTTCTGAAGGTAGCTTTTGGATGTTGGCGTGCCTTTGGCAATTGTCACATCTTCGGACAAACTGCCTTGCATCTTTCTTCAAGGTAGGCCAAAAGTAACCTTGGCAGAGTAGTACCCAGCAAGGGCGTCTGTTCCTATATGGGAGCCACACGCTCCTTCGTGGACTTCTTCAAGTATTGTTCTGAAATCATCTTCGCCTACACATTTTTGCAGGGGGCTCGCATACCCTTGCCTATATAGTTCTTCTCCAATGAGGAAGTACCTTCCTGAGCACTTCCCTACTTTCGCGGCCTCTTTAGGGTCCTCAGGGAGTTCCGAGGTTGCTAGATATTTCTTGATGGGGTCTTTCCATCCTTCCCCTGATGTTTCTATGCACATTAATTCTGTACTGGGCTGCTTCAGCACTTCGGTGGGCTCCTTGGATTTGGCCAAGGCGTCGGCTTGGGTATTATCACTTCGGGGCACGTTCTTTATGTGTACCGAGTCGAAATCTCCAATTTGTTTCTGGACAAGTTCGTGATATTTTGCCAAGGTCGGATCCTTTGCCGTGTACTCTCCCTTCATCTGCTAGACTATTAACTGTGAATCATTATGGGCCATAAGGTTTTTTATGCCGACTTTTCTGGCCATCTTTAGTCCGGCTATGAGGGCCTCATACTCGGCGATGTTATTGGTAACATTAAAACCGAACTTGATTGCTTTAGAGGCTTCCATGCCTTCGGGCCCCCGAAGGACCATTCTAGGTCCTTGATGTTCTGCGCCTGACGCTCCATCAACAAAGAACTTCCATTCAGGATCAGCCTCTGTTCGATCCTCCGCGACGGCTTCAGCATTTTCGATCTCAGGGATTTCGACAATGAAGTCTGCCAGTGCCTGGGCCTTTATTGCCCTTCTAGGTTTGTAAGTAATGTCGTATTCTCTGAGTTCGATGCACCATTTTGATAATCTTCTCGAATGCTCAACTTTTTTCATCACATCGTGTAGGGGCAGGTTGCTTCGGACGGTGATGGTGTGTCCTTGAAAGTAGGGTCGCAATCTTCTGCCTGCGAGTACTAAGGCGTAGATAGCCTTTTGGAGCAATGGGTATCTGGTCTCAACACCATGTAGGGACTTGCTTACATAATATACTGGCCATTGCCTCCCACCTTCTTCTTTTACTAGGACCGAACTCACAGCTTTTTCAGTGACCGTGAGGTAGAGGATGAGAGGCTCTCCCTCCCGAGGTTGCCGTGTTGTCGGCAGGTGGGTCAGGTAGCTTCTAAGCTCATCCTAAGCTTTCTGGCATTCTGTGTTCCATGGATGCTCCTGGGTCCCGGAGGTGTCGTCGCCCTTGGGGACTTTGGTGAGTACTTTGAAAGATGGACGACATCGGTCGCCGTACTTGGAAATGAATCTACTAAGGGAGGTGATTCTTCCGGTAAGCCTTTGTATGTCTTTGATGGAGGTAGGTGTTCAAAAATTTAGTAGGGCTTTCACTTTTTCAGGGTTAGCGTCTATTCCCCTTTCTAATACAATAAACCTAAGAAACTTTCCTAAACTTACTCCGAACACACACTTTTCAAGAGTAAGATGTATGGCGAACTCCCGAAGCCGTTGGAAGGTTTCAGCTAGTTCGGTGATATGATTACCTGGCATTTTGCTCTTGACTATCATATCATCAACGTATACTTCCATATTTCTCCTAATTTGTGAATCGAATACCTTGTTCATCAGCCTTTGATAGGTGGCCCCTGCGTTTTTAAGCCCGAAGGGCATTCTGACGTAGCAGTAGGTGCCCATTTCCGTGATGAAGGCTGTTTTTTCTTCGTCCTTGGGGTTCATCCGAATCTGATGATATCTGCTAAAGTCATCGATAAAGCTGAGAAGCCCGTATTCGACGGTTGTATCTACCAGCTGGTCTATGGCTGGCAAAGGGTAAGAATCTTTTGGGCAGGCGTCATTCAGATTTTGGAAGTCGATACACATTCGGAGTTTTTCACTTCCCTCTTTCATGGCAATAACCACGTTACTGAGCCATTCGAGGTATTTTACCTCTCTTATTACCCTGGCCTGAATGAGGGGATTAACTTTGACTTTAACAAAGGAATTCTTGTGAGCTGATAGGCTCCGTTTTTTCTGCCGAACTGGTCTGGCGTTTGGCTGCACTCTAAGATTGTGGTGAATTATGCTGGGGTCGACCCCAGGCATATCCTTCGGCGAGTAGGCAAATAGATCTTTGTTCATACACAAGAAGGATACAAGCCTCTTTATGTCTTCCTCGGCCAGTTTTTTCCCGATTCGGGTGTTTTGGCTAGGGGTCAACCCTATATCCTCTGTTTCTATTTTTTTGAGGCTTTCAGTTTCCTCCTCTATTGTTTCCCTGTCCATCGAGACCATTTTCTCTTTTGCCGAAGTCTGTACTTGGATCTTTGCTGGGCTTTGTCTGGCCCTTGTGAAGACCTTTCTGACTTCAGCTTGGTCAATGAAGATCTCTGCGTCTTCGTCTTTGGTAGCGAAGGTGACCGTTAAGTACTTAACGTCCAGGCGAATGTGGAAGTTGCCCTGAGTCTGCCTTCCGAGGAGAGCATTATAAGTTGACGGCAGATCAATGACTATAAATCTTGTCGGAGGCAATTAACTCTTCCTAGCTAAGGGGTGAAACCCATTTCAGCATCAAAGGCAGGTCGATATATCCGAGGACTGGAAGTTCGGAGGGTCCGACGTTGAAGGTGGGGGAGCTGACTGGGCTGAGGTCGCTTCTCGGAATGCCTAACTTAGTCAGCATATGAGAAAAGATGACGTCGGTGTTTGAGCCATCATCGAGGTGTACCCTTTTGACATCCCAGTTTCCTATCCTTGCCATGACAAGGTGACAAGGCCATCCCTGGCCCCTGCCCAGGACACCTGTGAGAACTTGGTCTCACGGCGGATTGCAGTTGGACTCATTGATATGTGCGCGGATTAAATCCATGTCACTAGTTGATTATCCTAGAATATGCAATATGCATGCTTTTTATGCTTTGACGGGTTATTTAAAACCATAAAATGTTAAAGTGGCCAAAATTTTTCATATAAAACAGGTAGAGCAGTCAAAGCATACAAATCAACCTTTATATGAGTTAACTACACATAGCAACATGCGTGAGCATTCATACATATAGTAGCTAATGCCCCCGCCTAGAAAGCAATCCTCGAGTCCATGACTCTTCATTTCATAACTAAGGAGGCAACTAGAGTACTATGTACACATACAAAATCCTTTACTGAGATCTTCTCATACTAACTCCCACCTTGGATGTGAAACCCAGTGGCGAGCTTTAGAGACTCCTCTGGACCCAACTAGGTCTAGCTATGCCTGACTATGTCCAATGTGCACTAGGCTCTGTAACCAATGAGCAAATCAGTTAGTACTGTGCAAGACCAACAAGCATCCAAACAAATAAATACTAGAATCAACAAAACTCAGGTATTCTACCTGTGCACCAAAAACTACTACCAGAGTAACCCTCAACGGTCACTCGGCCCAACTCCTACTGTATCTGCACAACAAAACAGTAAGGGTGAGAATCCAAGATTCTCAGTAAGGGGTAACCTCATGTACCGACAGTAAAACTGTGGACAGATATGAAATAACTCATGCATACTCTCTGTTGGCTCTAGCAGTGTGAGGGACCTCTCATATATGTAAATATATGGATATGCATACTCGGATCCCGAAGAACCACTCCTCACATAATTTTCTTACTTTCTCACGGGCGTCACTCCGTGGCTCACAAGTCTAGCCCTCAACTTGTGCCTCGTAAGCCTTAGCTTACGCCTGACTTATTATATAACCTCTCCTTAACTTTGTTGTGCAAGGGAATTGTGGTGAGAACTATGTAACTAGGTTATTAAACCTCATAACCTCAGTGCATTTGAAACCTCTCCTTACAACCCCGTGATTTCCAACACTGCCAGGTTGCCAAGGGTTCTAAAACCTACACCTCAAGCTCATGACACTTGGTTATATTCACTTGCAACTTAGTTTCCTTGCCTACTCAACAAGTAACCTCAAAACTTTTCAAAACTCAAGGAAACTCCCACTTCTTAAGGGACTTCAGGAAGCCTACAAGTACCCCTAGCATACTTGAGGGCTAAGGTACCCAAAGGACCTCCTTGGGACTCACCTCATTCATCTTAGCAAAATGTGCAAAATTCTGCCTTTAAAAATTACCCTCACTTTGATTCAAAACAACTTTAAATATTGGGTATTTTAGATGTTTATAAAACTTGGAAGTGATAGTACTCTCTCTTAGCTTTGCGTGGAACTTTGAATCACCTCAATCGGACACCCGAGCGAAAAGTTATGCTAAAAACAAAATCGGGTCTCCAATGCTGTCTTGGCGACGCGTTGACAACTGTGGCAACGCGTCGCCACAGTTGTCAACGTTCTGAGACAGTTTTACTGGATTGGCGATGCATTGCTGGTTTTGACCTGAAATTGGCGATGCGTCGCCAATCTGCAGAAATGCAAAATTGGCGCGTTTTACTGCTATGACCTTTGGCTACTTAGTACACATATCAAACATGCATAAAAAGCCACCAAACTTCACACACACTTAGTTCATCTTGCAAGGAACATAACCAACTATCACAATGCCATTAATGATCCTCTATAACATCATCAAATCTTCCTCAAACCTCATAGTTCACCACAATTCAACCAAAACTCATACTCAATGCTATGGCTAATTTCAATCAATTTCTTACAACAAACTCAAGCCACAAGCATTGTTCAAGCTTAAAAACACTACTCCCTTACCTCAACTCCATGATACAAGCTAGAATCACTCCTCTTTTCAAGCAACCAAGTGCAAGAAATCCTCACCTAAGTTCCAATCAAAACCAAAGCACCAAACATCACAATCTTCCTCTCTAACCAAAACCCAAGCCTCAATTCACTCAAATAACATAGAATTAACCAAGAACACAAATGCTTACCTCGTATCAAAAATAGGGGAGTAGAGAAATCATGCTTCCAAGCCTCCAAACCTTGTTTTCTAGCTTGAAATAAGTTCCTCTTGGTTGGTATCCTTGGATGGCAACTCTAGGAATCAAGATCACTTGATTTCTAGCTTGAATTGAGAGAGAAATGAGTGCTTGAGAGGGGAAAACGTGGTTATGGCAGCCATTAGCCACCTTTCCCTTCTTAAACCCTCACTCAACCCCTTAAGCCATTCAAGTTACAACCCTTAAACACATAAACCCCCATCTTTTAACACATGCTCATTTCTTGATTAATTCTTGTTATTTTTTCAAGTTTGAGTTAAGGTTAAAGGTTAAGTTACAAAACTTAACTTAAAACACTCGGGACCCCGCCCGGTTACTCAGGGTGCAAAATTACCATTTTGCCCCTACTCCTCATCTCGTGCTTAAACCTCCTTGGAACTTAGTGAATTTTTGTAACTCTTTTATTATAGCTTTGTAACCTTGAAATTAAAGTTCTAAACTTAATTTAGAACATTTTACCTATCCCGAGAGTGCTAATTACTAGGAGGTCCATAACACAAGGAGTGGATCGTCATGGGGGAACTTTACTGTAGACCCATCTCCACGAGTGAGTCTACTTGGGGAGTTCCCGTACTCCATTATGGAGATTTCTCTTGTCTTCCTCTTTCTCTCAGCCGAGGGTATCCCAGTAGTGATGGTTTGAATAACCCCTGCTGTTGGTGGCAACTTTTTTCGAGGACTTTGGTCCCGACGTCTGTCTGAGTCATATTCTTCGTCGTCCCCCCTTTTTTGTTCTTCCTTCCTTCCTTTTGGGGAAGCCATCTGCAAGTATCGATGAAGTTGACCCTGTTTGATTAGGGACTCGATATATTTCTTCAGCTGGAAACAATCTTCGGTGTCATGGCCATGGTCCCGGTGAAACTGACAGAATTTCTTCATGTTTCTTTTGTTTTCCGACGTCATAGCCTTTTGTCTTGGGACTGTGGTCCCTTACCTTTCTAGTGCCATAAGGATGTTAGCTCTTGTGGTGTTCAAGGGGGTGAATGTCAAGGGCCTTTTCCCCCTCTGCTTTCGGGGCCTTTCTCCCTCGTTTTGACGTCGAGGTTAATGGCTGGGCCGTTCGGCGCGAGGGTGCTCTCCTTTGGGTCCTCCTATCTTGAGCTCTTCGGCCGTCATATGCTGTTCGGCCCTCCTATAGAACTTCCCAAGAGTTTCTGGGGGGTCTATGGAAAACTCATAGAACAGTTGGGAGTCCCTCCGAAGTCCTCTGACCATCGCGAGGATGTGGATTTCTGGTCGAAAGTCGGGCACGCTTAGCGCTTCTCTGCTAAACCTCTCAACGTAGTCACGAATGGTCTCCCCCCCTCGCTGAGCTATGTCAAACATTTGTCCTGGCATTTTGGCAGTTGGTCTGCTACCAATGAACTACTGAGTGAAGGTAGTGGATAGCTCTTGAAAGCTTAGCAAGCTTCCGTGGGCCAGAGAGTTATACCATGCCGTTGCCGAACCCGAAAGTGTTACTTTGAACCACTTACAGAGCGTAGCGTCATCTGCGCCATGGAGTACCATGCTTCGCTTGTACTTCGTTAGGTGCGCCGGAAGGTCACTTCGTCCATCATAGGTTTCTAGGTGAGGTACCCTGAAATCGCTGGGCATGGGTGCGTCCACCACCTCGGACACGAAAGGTGACTCTTCTCGGGTGTAAGAGTCAGATAGCCTGGACTAGGCTGGTTTTCGAGAGATCTGTCTCTCGACCTTCTCCAGTCTCCCCAGGATTGTTTCCATAAGGACAGCCGTGTTGACTTCTCCTTACTGCCGCGTGTTTGCCGGTAATGGTGAATTCCTCCTTCTCCTTGGGGAGTGACTTCGGCATGGAGGAGATCGGGACCTTCGGTATGGGGACGCACTCCGTTGGTAGGAGGCCCTAGTCTCTTTTGGGGCTCCCCTCTTGGTAGGCCGTACCTCAACGGGTTCGTTTTCTGTTGAGGAGGCATCAAGGGAGTCCCCGCTCCCAGAACTTCGGTGGGTGGACCTTGAACTCCTTTCCCGACAAGCAGCCGGGAGCGAGGCCCTTCGGACCAAAGGAGGTTAGGGCAACCTCTGATCAAGCTATTGGGTCATTTCGGCGACGATGGAGCGTTGGAAGTCTCGTAGGAAGCCCATCGTCACCGTTACAGGGTGGTCATCCTCCAGCACAGAAGTCTCTGCCACAGGCAGAGTGTTCGTCGGCTGAGCCTCGGGTGCAAGGGGGGATCTTGGAATCCCTTTATCCTTTGAGCGCCGAGTCTCTACGATGGCGACATGGGAAAGAGTTCCCATAGACGGCGCCAAATGGTGCCCGGCGGCAGTTTCGCCATGTGACATGGTAGGAGCGAGGGGGACTTCTAGTGGAGGAGAGCGCCTAAGGAGGAGATTTCCTAGGGGAGGGTACCTAAAATGTTTGGAACATAGAGGTTAGGAGGTCCTTGGAGTGTGTTTCCGGGGAGGAGCCTCCGACACCCAAGTCAGTACTCCGGAGATATGGAGGTGATAGAGAGTGGAGAAGTATGGTCTCCAGTGCCCTGCTACTTTACCTGGGGTGTTTACCGAGTATCTATAGAGGAGCGAATAGTAGTAGTTCTCCTCATGTGGCCGTCCCAGGTCATGGCACGTGTTCGGTGGGATGCGATCCATGTCTTCGGGGAGCAAGGGGACACCCAGCCGATCATAGGCCACCTGGCTAAGAGCCTAGGCAACCCGAGAGTGGCGTACTAGGGTGTCTTTGCAAGCGGCGTGTCAGAACGTGTCTGGGGACGGCGTGTCGGAGATGTGTCAGAGGCTCCTTAATTGCTCCTGTCGTACGTTCCGAGGTTACTCTAGAATCACAGGAGTATGTTTCCCGAGGGTGGTTTTTCTCAGGGATACCCCCACTTCTGAGGATGGTTTAATCATCCCCCCAAGGTTGGCACTGTCGTTTCCTGGAATGAAGGATTGCCGAGGTCGAATTAGGGAGGTCGAACATCCTTATTTCTGTGGCAGGTAGTTTCTCTACTGAGGTTGGTACTTTGTCCGAGTCTGGGGGCTCGGAAGGTGATGGGCACTTTGGCTATCAGCAACAATACCAAAATCTTAAGGTCCAAATCTAAATTAAGCAGGAAGCAATTCTTAATTTGCACATCTTGTCCACCAACTCTTAGATATGTGCAATTTAGTTTCAAGGCTTCTGAGCAATACACTTAAACCACTCATGGACAATAATGACAATTCACACTTTATTAAGGATAAAGTGGAAATCAATGGAACCATGATATCTTGTTCTCAATACTTTTCCATCCTCTATCCAATCATAAAATGAAAAATGGGTCATTATGTGAAATGACCGAATTACCTTTTCGGCCCATCTTGCCTATATGACTAATTTTACCCTTCTTAAGCTACTATACCCCCATTAAACCAAGGCTTTAGCTTGCAAATATTATTCTAAGCATATAAAGTTACTTAAATAACTAAGATTACCTCAACAAACTGTCTTTAAGTCTTGGAGAGTCGTTATATAACTAGTCATACTTTGTTGTCTACCTTAAGACTATGTTGGATGATGTTTGCACTTATTTTAGGCATATTCTTTGGTGAGCAGGCAAACAGATCTTTATTTGAAAGTAAGAAAGATACAAGCAGCCTTTCCCTCCTTGAGCATATGCTTCATGATTTTAGTACTACGGCCAACATCAACTCTAAACCCTCAATCTTTATATCCTCACTTTTCCTCTTGAAGACGTTGGAAGATGACATCAAGCGTTGGGGGATGTGGTTCACCAATGAGCACCTTGAAGTCTAGTGCCGAGAATCAGCAATCAGGCTATCACCCTAATACCTCCCACTAGCAACCATCTGCGAGCCAGCCAATCTCAAATACTCCAATGGTAGACACCTGGAGGTGGATTAATCTTGCATCATAAGTAATTTTGCTTATGTCATTTTTAACTTATCCTTTTTTATAGAAATTTTTTTTAATGTTCTTCTAACATTTTCAATTTCTTCACAATTTTCTTAGCAACAAACAGTTTCAAAGATTTGTCAGCAACATCAGTAAGTCCAAGGGTGATGCCCTAAGGTGGAGTGACGTTCGAAAGGTGAGGGGTGAAAGTATATGGTGTAATTGTGGGTAAAAAAAATATACATTTTTATTATTATTCATATTGTTTAATTTTCACACTATACTATTTATTTTTTCAGCAATGATATTGGTTGCATCATATGAAATTGATAGCACTAAGTGAGAATACTTCACATTATTAGGCAACAAATACAAGAAAAAAACTTAATAATATCATAGATGAAATTATTAACCAGTACTTCAGTGACAAGTTGCCAAACAAAGAATTTAATCTCACTTGCCCTCTCCAGCTTGAGACCATTTTACTTGATCACTAGAACACTTTGTGCGACCACTGGATGACAGAAGACTGGCCGCACAAGATTGATGTTATGAACAAAAACCAAGTAGTTGCTACCAATTACATCACTTTAATTTCGATTTAGTATAATATTTAATTGACAAGTTTTGTTTTATTAAACTGCAGCTAGGGAGCATAATCGCAGAAGCATTCTCTTCGCCCCTTGACAAAGCCGATCATCTGGGATAGTGTGGTATAATTTAATATGTCAATAATATTTCATTGTTTTAATTTGTTTCTTACCTTAATTCATCATTTACTTTTTTATTTCTTTACATACCAGATGAAATATAGCAAGCCACCCTCTTTAGAGATTTCATTTGTCGTATCTCGATGAAATGTGGTCGACTGAAGTTTTATCTTAGGAGCATATTGACAATGCGGTAAGTAAACATATTTAAATTAGTATTATATTGAAATAACAATTTTTACAGTACTCACTTTTAACATATTACCTAACTCTTAATTTGTTATACATGTTTTAAGGCAAAGTACGGGGAGGAGGTCGTAGAAAAGTATGGCCCACATCCCAAAAACTACCCTAAGGAATACTAGGGAGGGTGGTGGGCACGCATCACAAGTGATAGTGGGCGAGGGTACCAGAGCTTTTAGCATTCCTTGAACAATTCTGACATGCATGATCAGAGGTATTTAATTTAAATATTTAACATTTATTTACATTAATTAAAAGTTAATAAATAATAACCATATTTGAATCTTAGGGGGTATGATGATGACCAGACAAAGCAGTTGTGTCAGGAGAATGTAGAACTCCAGGTGTAGCTTGCTACTATTTAGGAGGTCATATCACAGCGGCAGTGCATGCTTAGATGGACTCAAGGGTGCAGAGTTTAGAGACTTTGATATAGCAAATGAGGCAAAGGTGGCAAGCACGCACCAGCCAAGATTTGATGTCAGCTTACACTATGACAGTCGGCTAGATGCATGCTCAGGGCAACCTACCACATGGAGTTAATCCTGGCTACATACCATCGGGGTCGGGCTCAGGCGGTCTCTTACCCCAGCATCCTCATCCCTATCCAATGGCCCAAATAAGGATGATGGGGTATTATATCCTGAGCCATCCTACATCTGTAATATGGATGGTAGGGTCGATGCACTAGCATCTACAGTATTCGCAGATATCACCATATTCGCAGCCACCGCTGCTATAGCCAATGTATGAGCAACAGCCTTAACATGTCCTGAATCAAGTAATAGGATTCGACCAGGGATTAGATGCTTATTATCCATACATGCCTTGGGCAACTCTATAAAATCAGCAGAGCCAGCAAACTATGTTAAGGAGTCAGGTACTCGAAACACAGCGTACTTAGGGACCTTATGATGAGAAGTAGATTTTGATCTAACTGATCTAAACTTGTATGATTTACTTAATTTTACTGTAAAAATTTTACTTTGAAATTAATATTAATTATTTAGAATTATTTTCACTTAATTACTGTTTTATATTTTCAACATTTTTTGTAATTTTTGCATGTTTTATATATTATTGTTATTAAAAATTTAAATCAAAATGTAATTTTTTTATACGAAAAATATAGAGATTTAGTTGACTAGTAAAATGACTGAATTTTATTATCTTGGAGATAGCAACTAAATTTTTCAATCGCTACCTTATGACTGATATTTCAGTCACTTTAATCCAAGTGTTGGCCCACATAAAGGGACTAAAGTTGTTTGTCATTTTTTTTACTCACAACTCAGTTGCTTTCTTTTAACGACTAGTATTTTTTTGACTGAACAATTTAGTCATTGTGACTTCTTGTGACCGTTTTTTTAGTCACTTTCTTTTTTCTCTGTTGTAATGTGAGCCTTAGACCACCCTTATTGGAACAAGGTATTCGTAATGCTTTACGCATATTAAGCTATCCAAATAAGAAAGCTAAAGATGAACATACATAATCACTAGCCTTTTGGAATTTAATCAAGATGACAACTTTTTTCAAGATTCAGATTACGACATACTACACATTTCATGTCCATTGACACTCTTCTTTAAATGTTAATTGTTACCTAGGAAGACACATCTTCATAAGAGTGGTAACAACATTAAAATCAAACTTTTACAACCCTTTGGATGTTAAAATTTATTAAGAGGGCCACGTAACAATATCGCAGTAGGTATGACCTTAACTAACATTGGAAGATATTTCATTCTAACTTTGTAAATGAGCATGAATAAGATATTCTTCACAATAGTAGATGCTCAAATTAAAATATTTCTTGTTTAGAGAGAATACATAATTATTGTTAATACTTTTAAACTTAATTGAGATGTGTGAATGCATCAGCTACCTTTTTAACCATATACACATTATTTGAATTTTGTTGATAATTACTTCATACTTATGATCAGATTACAAAGACATGATCAATCAAGTTCATATTCACACTTTGCCAAAATGTTATGAATAAAGTATAAAATTGCACCAGAATGTATAATGCCAATCATACACATTACTTGGTTCATCTACTTTAAGACAATACCAAGTGTACCTCCCTCTATAAAACTCCACCATTTTGTTGGTGTTCTGGTTGCTTACTTGAACATCTCAAAATATACTAACATGGAGAAGCATCATGATCATGCACATTTGCATGATCATTTGGCACTTGAAGGGTATTGAGTCATCTATTATATGCCTATTTCTTGATCGTGGTGATTAATCTAAGCATCATAACCATAATCACAATGATCTTGATGATCAACCGCTTTATGTTCAAGAAATGGTGGTAGCAACATATTTGCGATTGGCCTTAATCATTCCCATACAATATAGGTTGCATCTAACACTTCTTGAGCTCTAAATTTTACAAGCTGAAAACCTCTTCGAAGGAACGTGTTTAATGACAAAAAGTATGAAGTAAAATTTAAATAATTACATCTAGAACTTAATCTAAACTTAATGTTCATTGAACTTCAAAAGATTCTAATTAAGTTGCCCAAAAGACATGTTATTTGAAACGTTCTTAAAACGTGGCCAATCGTAGTTATCTTGCACATATGCAAAGTAAACACATTTGTAGGGCCACTTCATAAAAAGAACCAAGTAAATCACTTATGACACACTAGTACTTTTTTTTTTCAACATAAATGTGCGTTACTGGAATATCACTTTTGGCATCCTAGTAAAAACTTACTAAAATCTGTGGAAAAATTAGTTACTAATACTATATAGCTATAATTTAAGATATAAGGAATTATTATTATTATCACTACGATAAAATATCATGTATAAGGAAAATTTACATGGTGAGCAAGATTTATACAAAGATTTTTTGAAAAACACATGCTTTTAAACTAAGTACATATTGCACAACTAATGTGTATTTTCTACAAAAGACTCACATATGACCAATTCTTAACCTTCAAACTTGAAGTTTTGTTCAACACAGACACATATGTTTTTTTGAACAATCCTTTTTACAAGAAATGCAAGTTTCGGCCCCTAATTCACCAATTCACAAAGAATTTTGATTCAGCCAAAGTGTATACACTATATATAATGTATAGTTTGAAAAGAATGAGAAACTATGTACCTTAGCCATTAAGCAACCCTTAGCTTAGGTTTTTTTGCAATACAAACCAAACACTTAGTTTGTTATTTCTTGCATTTGTCCTTCCTAAAAAATTTAAACATGAGGAATAATAACTTTATTTCATTTAGCACTTCCTGAACATCTTTGTGTGTGATGACTTCTTAGTCATCATTGATAGCCAAAGGGCTATTGCCCTTCAAATCCCCAAGCTCTAATGAAGCGCCACCCTCAGTAAAGGCAAACATCACCCTCGAAGAATGCGATCACCAACCTCGGGAAAACAGGGTCCGGCAACCTGACCCCCCAACCTCAGTGATCTACCATCACCCTTGCGGAATGGCAATACTGACCTCGGGAGTATGGTGCACAACCACCCTTGGTAAGATGACTTGACCACCTTCAGAAGAGTTAGACTCACCATCTTCGGCAGGAGAAAACACCCCCGAAGGGGATCATCCGTGCCGAGGGGATTCGCGAATAACTGGAGCAACCTCGGCAAGAAGCCCTCCTGTCCCGAAGAGGTCTCTCCCACCAAAGGGATCTCGAGAATACGACAAAAATGGTTAATGAGCCTCTGACACGCTGCCCTCGCACACGTCCTGACACGCCGCCTTTGTACAGGCCCTGACGCACAGACCTCCAATGACCCTGACTTCTGGCCTAAACGGCCTATGGCCAGTTAGAGGTCCCCATTCCCGAAGGTACGGACTGCATCCGACCAAACACGTGTCATGATCTAAGCGGGCTGTGTCAAACGGAAGTCCCTAACACCTCTTATAAATACTTGGGAAGCAACCTTAATAGGGGGGATTGAACTCTCAGGCAAAACACATTCTTCACTTTCAACTCACTATTCTTCATTTCACCAAATACTGACTTCGGCGTCGGAGGCTCCTCCACCGGAAAAACGCTTCGGGGACCTCCTAACCCTTTTCTTTTAGTGTTTCAGAAAATCTCTCCCTGGAAGTTTTTCCTCTAGATGCCCTCCTCACCGGAAGTCCCTTCCAGGCTTATTATGTCGTACAATGAAGATGCGAACAGGCATCATTTGGTGCCTTCTATGGGAACTCACTCTCAGGTAGCCGTCGTTGAGACTCGGCATTCTAAGGACAAGGGACTCTCGAAGTCCCCGTTTGCGCCAGAAACTCAACCGGCAACTGAACAACCCGTCGCAGGGACTTTCTTGCCTGAGGATGAACATCCTCTAACGATCACAATGAGCTTCCTACGTGGTTTTCAGCACTCTGTTGTGGCTGAAATGACCCAACAACTGGACCAAAGGTGGTCACAACCACATTTGGGCCCAAGGCGCCCTTCACGAACACCTCGTTGGGAGAGAAGCCCGAAATCTACTCATTGGAGTTCAGGGAGCGGGGACCAACGTGATGAGTCCTCAACGGAGGACATACCCCCCAGAGTCCGATGTACTAGAGAAGCGGGGTCCAAAGGGGCTAGGACTTCCCTCCTTCATTGCTAGAGCCCTCTGGGCAGCAAGAAGAGCCCAGGACCATCGTTCTCATGGAAAAAAATCCTAAAGAGATGGGAGAGGGTGGAAAGGTAAGTGGCTCGGAAACCCGTTTGGTCGAGGTTGTCGGAAACCTTCATCGAAGAAGAGTAACCATTTATCCGAGCAATAGTTCGGGCACTTATGCCAAGCGACTTTCGGGTGCCTCATTTGGAAACCTATGATGGGCGTAGTGACCCCCAAGCCCACTTGACCAAGTATAGGCATAACATGGTACTGTACGATGTCGATGATGCCACCCTTTGCAAGTGTTTTGAGGTCACTCTCTTCGGCCCGGCAACCGCGTGGTACAACTCTCTCGCCCCTGGGACTATAATGAGTTTCCAAGTGCTGTCAATGGAATTCATCAGCAACAGGCCGACGGTGAAGATGCCCGTTCAGATGTTCAACTTAGAGCAACGAAAGGGCAAAATGATCCGCGACTATGTTGAAAGGTTTAACCGAGAGGCCTTGAGCGTGCCGGACTTCCATCCTGAAATACGCATCCTCAGCACGATACAAGGACTTCGGCAAGACTCGTAACTCTTTTACGAGTTCTTGAAAGACCCTCCGGACCGCAGAGCCGAATAACACATGACAGCCGAAGAGCTGAGAATGGGAAGACCGAAGTCTAATCACCATCATCCCGAAGGCCAAAGTCACCAACCCCGGCATCTAGCTGAGGGCGGGGGAAAAACTCGGAAGCAGAAGGGGAAAAGACCAATGTCGTTTACTCTCCTGAACACCTCCCGAAAAAACATACTGCTGGCTATGGAAAGGCAAGGAAACCCAATCCAGCGCCCGAAGGCCATGACTTCAGAAAACAAGAAAAATATGAAGAAGTTTTGCCACTTCCATCGGGATCATGGACATGACACTATGGATTGCTTCCAGCTAAGGAAATACCTCGAGTCTCTGATAAAGCAGGGCCAACTTCGGCGCTACCTACGGATGCCCTCCCCGAAAGGGAGGAAGGAAGAGGAAAGGAAAGGAGATGATGAGGACTATGATTCCAATAGGCGTCAGAACCGAAGTCCCAAAAGACATCCGCCACCTTCGGCTGGAGTAATCCAGACGATCACCACTGGATTGCCTTCGGCAGAAAAAAAAAGAAAAGCCAGGGAAATCTCGGTGATGGAATTTTGTAGCCAATCGAATAAGCTTGTTCGGAAAAATGGGTCCACCGTAGTATTCTCTCATGACGACCCACTTCTAATCATGGCAAGGATAGGGAGTTGGGATGTCAAAAGAGTGCTCCTCAATGATGGTTCTAATGCCGACGTCTTATTCTCTCACCTGCTGCCGAATTTGGGTATCTCAAAAGGCGATCTCAAGCCTGTCACTTCCCTACCTTTGGGGTAGGTCCGTCCGAACTCCCTGTCCTCGAGTGGATTGACCTACCTCTAATGCTAAGAGGAACTTCGCCACAAAACAAGGGTGAGCTCTTTGCTTCCACAATGACAAGGTTCATCGTCATAGACGTTCCTTCGTCATACAATTCCATCCTTGGGAGGCAGACGCAAGGGAATCTCCACATTCGCCCAGATGTGAAGTACTTGACTGTTACCTTTACAACCAAGGATGAAGATGCTAAGATCTTCATCGACCAAGGGGAAGTAAGAAAGGTCTTTGTGAAAGCAAGATAGGGCCCAGCAAAGATCCACACACAGACTGCGGGAGCAAAGGCCATGCTTACAGGGGAGGCAAAGGGAGAAGAAATAGAAAACCCTGAGAAAATAGAAACAGAAGATGTGGAGCTTGTCCTAGGCCGAAGTACCCCTGTAGGGAAAAAACTGGTCGATGCTGACAAGGAAAAACTTGTATCTTTTCTGTTAATGAACAAAGATCTGTTTGCCTACTCGCCGAAAGACATGCCTAGGGTAAACCCTCGCATAATCCAACATAGCCTTAAGGTGCGCCCAGAGGCAAAGCCTTTCGGCGCATAAGAACAACTTCATCAAAACCGAAGACCAACGCTTAATGGAAGCAGGTGTAATAAGGGAAGTCAAATACATCGAATGGCTTAGTAACATAGTTATCACCACAAAGGAAGGGAGTGATAAACTCTGAATGTGCATCAACTTCTGAAACGTGAATGATGCTTGCCCTAAAGATTCATATCCTCTGCCACCAATAGATCAGTTGGTAGATTCAACCGCCGAGTATGGCCTTCTTTGTTTTCTTGATGCCTTCAGCGGGTATCATCAAATCAGGATGGACCCTGAAGATGAGGAAAAAACCGCCTTCATCACCGAAGTTGGTACATATTGCTATATTAGGATGCCCTTTGGACTTAAGAATGCAGGGGCTACATACCAAAGGTTGATGAACAGGGTCTTCAACTCCCAAGCTGGGAGAAACATGGAAGTCTATGTCGATCATATGATAGTTAAGAGCAAACTGCCCAGTAGTCATATCACAGACTTAGAGGAAACATTCCACCAACTGAGGAACTTTGGAATCCGTCTTAACCCCAAAAAATGCGTGTTCGGGGTAAATGTGGGTAAGTTCCTCAGATTCATGGTGTCGGAGAGAGGTATCGACGCCAATCTAGAAAAGGTCAAGGCCCTGCGGGATTCCGAACTCCCATGATGACTAAGGATGTGCAAAGACTCACGGGGAGAATCACGTCCCTCAGCAGATTTATCTCCAGATATGGGGATCACTGCCGACCATTCTTTAAGGTCCTCACTAAGGCAGCAATAAAAGGTGGCGACCTCAGAACCGAGGTGCGGCCTTGGAACAAGACTGTGAAAAGGCCTGGGAAGAGCTTAAAGTCTACCTAACTCATCTACCGACACTTCGACAGCCACGGGAAGGAGAACCCCTCATGCTCTACCTTGCCGTTACCGAAAAGGCAGTAAGTTTGGTCCTTGTAAAGGAAGAAGGGGCAAAGCAATGGCCAGTATATTATGTGAGCAAGTCCCTACATGGTGCCGAAGTCAGGTACCCCTTGCTACAAAAGGCTGTTTATGCCCTAGTACTTGCAAGCAGAAGGCTACGTCCTTATTTCTAAGGCCACCCCATCATCGCCCGAAGTAGCCTGCCCCTTCGGGATATCATGAAGAAGGTAGACCACTCGGGAAGGCTTTCGAAGTGGTGCATGGAGCTCAGTGAGTATGACATCACCTATGAACCGAGGAAGGCTATAAAAGCTCAGGCATTGGTAGATTTCATTGTCGAGGTACCCATTGCCGAAGAAAGTCAACCCAACCTCGGGAATAATGAACCTGAGTGGACTCTGTTTGTTGACAGGGCCTCCGGCTCCGAACATCAAGGAGTTGGGGTAATTCTTCGTGGTCCTGAAGGTATAGAAGCTATGAAAGCTATCAAATTTGGGTTTAATGTCACCAACAATATGGCAGAATATGAAGCCCTCATAGCAGGTTTGCACCTTGCCAAAAGAATTGGTGTGAGAAACCTAAAGGCCGACAACAATTCTCAGCTAGTGGTCCAAGAAATGGTAGGGGACTATAGCGCGAAGGACCCAACTTTGGCAAAGTATCATAAGCTAGTATCAAAGCTCATCCAAGAGTTTGACGTTGTGCACATTGAGAACGTGCCTCGTCGAGACGATACTGAAGCAGATACTTTGGCCAAGTCAAAAAAGTCCACTGAAGTGCTAAGTCAGCCGAGCATAGCGATAATGAGCATAGCAACCTCAGAAAGAGGATGGAAAAATCCCATAAAAAAGTACTTGATGGCTTCGGAGCTTCCCGAAGACCTTCTTGAGGCAGCAAAAGTGTGAAAACGTTCGGGGTGATATTTCCTGATCGGGGAGGAGTTATATCGATAAGGGTACGCAATCACACTGCAAAGGTGTGTTAGTGAAGAGGATGTTGAGATAGTCCTCAAAGAAATCCACAAGGGGGCCTGTGGTTCCCACATAAGAACTAACACCCTGACAGAAGTACTACTCTACCAGGGGTACTTCTAGCCCACCCTAAGAAAGGACACGAGGCAGTTTGTCCAGAAATGTGACAATTTCCAAAGACACGCCAACATCCAGAGGCTACCATCGGAAGTGATAACTTCGGCTAACTACCCTTGCCCCTTCGCAGTATGGGGTGTTGACCTTATTGGGCCTCTCCCAATGGCACCCGGAGGAGGTCTCGAAGCCCTCTTGTCTCGAAGAGGTCTTTCCCACCGAAGGGATCTTGAGAATACGACAAAAAAGGTTAAGGAGCCTCTGACACGCCGCCCTCGCACACGTCCTGACATGCCGTCTTCGTACATGCCCTGACACACAGACCTCCCACGGTCCTGACTTCTGGCCCAGACGGCCTATGGCCAGCTAGAGGTCCCCATTCCTGAAGGTACGGACTGCATCTGACCGAACACGTGTCATGATCTAAGCCGGCTGTGTCAAACGGAAGTCCCTAACACCCTCCTATAAATACTTGGGAAGCGACCTTAATAAGGGGTATTGAACTCTCAGGTAAAACACATTCTTCACTTTCGACTCACTATTCTTCATTTCACCAAATATTGACTTTGGCGTTGGAGGCTCCTCCCCCGGGAAAACGCTTCGGGAACCTCTTAACCCTTGTTCTTTGAGTGTTTTAGGCAATCTCTCCCTGGAAGTCTCTCCTCTAGACACCCTCCTCACCGGAAGTCCTTTCTAGGCTTATCATGTCATACAACGAAGATGCAAACAGGCATCAATCATCAAGTTTCCGATTAAAATTTAGTTCATTAATAAGTCCACTTATGAAGTTAGCAATATACAACGTGTAATATTTAGTATATTAAATAGGTGTATATATTATCACAGCAAGAAAATTTCAAGCACAAGTAAAATAAAACCAACTTATTTGTGGCAAAATAACCAAAAACACAGGTAATGGACATGTATAAAATTGGTTCTGGCATGTTTTGACTATTTTAGTTCTCTTAAATTGCTTTATGTACATATAAAAAGTGATTATTAATAAAGAGTCAATAATATAATCAAACAAAAATAATATATGCAATTTTAGCTATTAGTATGGCTAGAAAAACTTTTAAGAACACAAAGTTCAAAAAAAAGATGCACAAATTGCATACATATAAGGCTGAATACACCAAAATAACCTATATGCTTATCATCATATCTTTTGTTACCCACTCCGGGGTAGTCTAGTTATGGTGCCAAAACTGTGCATTTAGACTCCCAAGATTGGTAATGTTCTGTAGGCCATCAGAACACTACCCTTAGTGTATATACTCAAGTGGCCCTCTTGAGCACTATGTATGTTGGACATATATTGGTCCAAACATCACACACATATTCACATTTCATGCACACCATGGCAGCAAAGAAGGAAAACACTAGCACAAGTCTTAGTTTTGGCTTCCATACATTAGGCAATCTTGTTAAGCTCTAGTGGCCAGCTACTGCACCTGTAACTTCCACTAATAAACTGTATCATTATAGCCACATAGATCCTTTTTTTTTTGTGCCATTATCAAGTAGAGACCTGGATAAAACCAAATAATTTTGTTTTACATCAACAGCCCACCTATGGACCAAGTTATGGATTTTTTAAGTTGGTTACAAAATTCTGACCAAATGAACAATAACTAAGCCAACTTTGCAATGTCATATCTTTGGCTACAGGGCTCTAAATTCATAAATTCCAAATCCCAGTTAACCCTCTGGATGTGTTATAGGTTTGGTAAAAATTAAATACCAAGATTACTTCTACACAGGTAGATATTAAACTTTAGGTCCAGAGTCGAAATTCTGGCAACTTTTGGACCATTTTGCCCATACAATTTTTCCAAATCATGAAAACACTTCATTCACAAGGGGAAAGCCTTCCAAGGCTATCCCATATATGTCCATTACATATAGGAATTACATTATCTTTATTTTAACAAATTTATGTGGCCAAAACAGAATTTACAAGTAAGCAGCCCATCATTCACACTTAGGCAGCTTTGCACCACATCACTTACATAGCCAAAACATTACTCAAATGTTCACATAATTATCTCATTTTACATACACTACATGTGCATGCATACATGCACTACAATATGGTCTTAACTCATCTAAATACGCACCCTAGCTTATAGGAGGTCCTGAGACACAATGGACTCCAAAAATAGGATGCCGGACAGCTGCTGCACAACACAATAAGTACCACCTTTAAAAATACCAAATGTGCTCCTAAAATCACCAAAATTTCCAGATCATAACTAGATATATGGAAGTTCATGTACCTAAAAATTTAGATCAAAACTTAAACCACAAAGGTTATTTTGAAGGTGATCTTTCTGCTGGACCTGAAATGAAAGAATTGAGGGGAGTAAGTTTCATTCAGAAACTTAGTAAGGGTAACACTTGGATTCAATAGGCAATGTAACCATAATTAAAACCTGCATCCAAATACACTAAAACAAAAAAACCACAATGCATATATACAAGATATAGCAACCAAATGCAGCAGCCAAACACAAACAACAAACACATGAAATGTGGCAGCAGCATATACCATAGGTTAGTCTATAAAACACATAATAAACATAATCAAATCACTTTGGCAGCCCTCCTCAAGCTAATGCTTGGTCTTAGGAAGATTTTAACACTAGTTAGTACTAACTTTGGGCTCCAGAAACCCTCAGTTTACTGCCATCATTGTGCACTTCACACTAGGTCACAAAACCTTCAATAAGTGCACTCCCCTCATTAAGCTTGGTTCATCAAGCTCATGGCTCTCTTCCAAGCTTAGCCCTAGCTCCATGGATGTTTAAAAATTTTATAAAACAGTCCATGAGAGCAAGAGAACCCTTACCAAAGTGGGTAGGCTGAAAATCAAGCTTGATCCTTGAAGTATCCAAGAAATAGCTCTAGTTTGCTTCCAATTGCTTCCTTTTGCCTTCAATTTCAATCAATTGCAAGTTTGAAGGTGTGGTGGCTGTGGAGGAAGTATGGCTGTGTTCTTGGGCTGGGGGAGGACGAAAATGAGAGAGGGATAAGTGATTTGGCCACTTAAATGGCCATAAATGTGCTTAAGGGAACCAAAACACACTTAACAAGTTTAACCTTGCTTTATGTCATTTTCCTTCTCACTAATTATGGTTTGTTTGTCTTAAAATCATTGGTACACATGTGCCCAAAATATTTGACTAATTATCAAGTCTTGGCTGCCTCCCCCATGCTGGGATAACCCCACAATTTCACCCTTAGACTTAAGTCAAAAGCTTGAACACCTTAAGGTTTACACTAGGACATTTAGGTCATTATTGCCTTTAGTGTTTCCTTTGTCCAAACTTGTCTTCCATGAGCAATTTGGTCCTCCAATAGCACTTTCATACCATTTATATCCTTCCTATAACTCTCCAGGTCTCTTTCTTGAGAGTTTTGCAACTGAGTACCTGAATTTCCAGAACCTTACAATAAAGTCCATAGGTTGCCTGACAAACAAGCAATCCTTTAGGCTTTTCTTGGGGGCCAAGTTACCAACTTGGAACACTTTTAAGGAGGTTTTGATCATGCCTTTCACCCCCCACACTTCAATCACTATGGTGAGAATTACCCAATATAATGGTTTTTAGCCATTATGACACACTTGTAATTCTCCCATTTTATGAGGTGGTAACATCTTTTGGTTAACTTATTAGACTTACCAAGTTTAAACATGCATATAGATTTTATATTTAGTAACTAAAACTAAATCTTCATAGATAAATTAATGTTAAGGTCAATTATATTAGTACAGCATGCAAAAAATTTTCAGACAACCTAAGGCTGTCTAATGGAGCACACACTGAACCTATGGCTCTCATACCAATAAAGAAATTTTGGTGTGCAACTAATGAACACTTTAATTTCCAAGATATAAAATAAATGTGCAAATGAAGACATACTTGGTTATTATTGAAGAACTGAGTGATAGGCTTCTTGACAAAAAACGTCTAGCATGTTGCATTAGACGTGACTTGTTATGAACACTAAGGATCATATATTTAATTAACTTGAAGACAAGTCATTAAAAAAGCAGCAGAGACCAAATAATCAACCAAAATTCTCCTAATGGTGATAGAACATCATGTACGACAAAATAGAAGAAATAGAGCCTTTAGAATTTGTGTTTGCAACCTTTATTTTGCATAATTCTACTGCCCTCTATTTATAGATGGTGAATTGGCACTTATGTAGGGTGATAACCCTTGATAAAATAGTCTCAACTCTTTATTAATGGTTATACTAGTTCACCAAAAGGTATCCTTATCTACTCACAACTTCTTCCCTTGAAATAAGACAATGACCACCTTTAGAAGGGATATGTTAGTTTGGCCATGGAGTTGTAACTTTTCTAGGAGCTGTGTCATCTTAAATCAAGGCCATAACCACCTCCTAATGGTTGTTAATTTAGTCTAAAATATGACCCTTCACTAAAAGTTATGTTACTTCTCTAATTAAGGTAATTAAGGTGAGTGACTACCTTCCCAAGGTGTTGGCATAGACATGTCCTTTCATCTAAAGGTCATATCCCATCATATTATGACTAGTTATGGTGTGGTTATTAAACAATTATCTCATACATCAAGGTGTACATATACATGTCACATAATCACTATTATTGGTTCCAAGGTGATGATCTGTCACTTACATGTGCCACAACATCCTAATGAATTAACTATCTCTAGTTAATGTTAAAAGCGCTAATGTGAATTAGAGTGACAACACCAACATATGGAGTGACTATATTAGTTAGTGGTCAAACCACATGAAGTGTAAAAATTCCCCATATGTTAATGTCTCTTAATTATGATTTATTTCTAACCAATTAGTACAATAGGAGATTATTTATTTATTTTAAAAATATTAATAACATATTTACCTTGAAAAATACTTTAGTAAGTAAATTGTCCCCTAACTAAGATATATACACACACATACAGAATTTAGATGGATTAATTTAGGGACTGGGCAAAGTTGCTTTTAAGATCATTTGTATTGTTTGTCATATGTTGCTCAATAATCAATGCTACAAAATATGTTACTTTGATGTATAATTATCTTTTGTAATTTAGGGGGAATTCATTGAAGATAGTCAACAATATGTTTTTTTTTTGTAACCATAAATAGAAATAGTTAAGCTAAGGTGGTAAATGTTAAAATGAGGAATGAAGAAACATGGATGTAAGTTGGTGCTACATGTTGATGAGGTATTACAATCAAAGTACAAGGATCCAAATTCTCTATAATGGTCTTGAAGGATTGAACTAGTCTAGCTGATGCAATGTGAGAGGCTGCCAAGTCTCGAAGAATTGCGAAAGCTTTAAAACATTGAGTTAGAATAATGATATTATTTAAACCAAACTTGAGGGCTGTGAAATAGCTCCTTGTATAACTCTGATTTTTGCTTCTAAAACTGAGGCACATGTTGGGAATAACAAACCATCCTCAAGATAAGAGCAGCATTAGAACCCATCCACAGCCAAGAAGCAGCCCTTAGGTTAAAGTGACCATGCCAAGCCGCATCCACTATAAAAATTTAGGGTGGTTCTGATTTGGGATAATGCTTGTAAACTCCCTAGAGGTGAAAAAAGTGGGTTAAAAGTAGGGGTTGTCAATTTGGAAATTTGCTTCTTGAAAGCTCTAGCTTAATGCATCAGTTGAATAAGATCATCCCTTTTAGCTTGAAGAGATGGAACATTGAAATCTAGTTGTTGAAATCTTGGGTAGCAATGAGATAGAAAAGCCACATAAGTGAATTCCCTTGATTACTGTTGTCCAAAATAAAGCTAAAAAAATTTTGTAAGTAGGGCAAACTTAAAATAGATTGAAAGAAAAGTCCCTGTCTTTTGTTTTTTAACAGAAACACTTTATCAACTTGTATTAAGCAACATTCTGAACATCATGTTCAGCAACACAAGAGAGTACATATGGCAATTACTCTATCGCAACAATAAAAACATCCTCGTTAAGAGCCAACTTTATAAAAGAATGCATTAATTGATCAAATTTTCTAAAATAATGGGAAATAAACCATACAGGGACATTTGAAAAAAATATGCTGAGTTGTTCAAATGATCGTCCATACTTCTTAGCTGAATAGTGTAGCACTTTGAACGGTGTTAATAGTTGCCAATTAGTTTGACTCTAAGATCACTCAATGGGCAGCAAAATCTGCCACCAATTGCATGTTTTACGAGGCTACAAGGCTTTCTACAAAGAATGGTTCTTAGAGGCCAAAAGCAGGAGCGGCCTACAGCAACAATCCTTCACTCATCTAGGATTACAATGCTTATTTCAAGCTTTACTGCTCCACTCAATGTAGTGCCCATATTGATTTTCCACCATTTTGCTGGTGGAGGCTTATAAACTGACAAGGATTGAAGGTGTGAAGGTAGAGATAAGCATCTCATGTCATTGCTTACCTACTCGACATGCCATATGACAACTTTCCTAGTCAACGACTAGCTTTGACCTGACAAGTATGTTTTATTTAACTGTTTTTACCTAAATGCCTCAAGTTATTATCATATTAAGCAAGAAAGACAAGCTAAGTAGAGTAAAGATGGGTTCCTAAGTATGATTTGGCACCAAAAAGTCATACGGGTGAAATGGTAATTTTGACCCAACCGAGTGGCATGGCTATAATTTTGATTAAAATAGGGTCATGTATGTATTTTTTTGCTAATTAAGTTAAGACCATAAGTTATTTTAGCTATTAGAACCATCATTTGAAAAAAAAAATGCGAAAATTTCACTAAGTGTTCAAATGAGCCATTTATGTCTTAAGTGGCTTAAGTGTCCAAGCGGCTAAGTGTAGGAGGCATAAAAGCATTCTTTGGAACCAGGGAGGGATGTTTCTGAGAGTGTGTCTAGTGGCCAAAGTGAAACAAAATAGAACTTGAGGGCCAAGACATAAGAAAAACAAAAAGTAAGCTTTAGTGGAGTTGGTAGGATATTTCTAACAAGTGTTGACCTCCATCATTCATCTTTTTCTTTCTGGTGGTTCTCTCTCCCCAGTAGATTGTCTACTCTAGGAAATTTGAAGGCCCCAAGTGAAATCAAGAAGCCTCCAACTCATTGTTTGTGCATTTATTTCATTTTAGCTCTTTGTTGCTTGTTTTGAGCAAAAACCATAAGGTAAGCTTCTTGATTTGGTTTGAGATAGTTCTAGGTTGATTGTGTAGCTAGAAATAGTCTTGATTTGAAGTTCTTGGTGCCATATTATGTTGCTTTTAGGTCTGGAACTCAAGAGAGCTACATTGAGCTCAAGTGTGCTTGTGGTGCTTATGTTTTGTTTTTGTTAATGGATGAATTTGAAGTAAGGTTTCAAGTTATTTTAGCTCAAATAATTAAAATAAATATAGTATTACATGTTGGAATGAAGTAGAAATAAGAACCATATGAATTGGCTTTAAGGAATGAAATTTTGAGCAAGTTTTGTGCAAGATAGCATAAGTGCATGAAGCATTGTTAAGCCACTGGTGACACGTCACCAACCTTGAAGACATGTCCCCAACAACCTCCTAGGAAGCTCAAGAACTGATTCCCTAGGTGTCAGTACCCTTACCTCAGTGTTTGGCCAAGGCCAAAAAAGCAAGGCAAATGCATTAAAACCAAAGGGACTTAAGTGAAAATTGGTAATATCATGAATAGGCTTACCTGAGGCTTATCGGGATTGATTTGTGCAAGAAAAAAATGGCTTATAGTGGCAATATTGAAAAATAATTTTTAAGGGCCAAAATGTACTCTTAATTGGGTGCTAATAGTGATGCTAAGATGCATAGAGAGATCTAATTGTACCATGCAAACTAGAGTGGAACCGAGGAAGGTGTTAGAACCATTTTCATGTACATGTAGCGCCTAGCTGATTTTTGCATCGCACCACTAGTTAGTCAGTTGTCTAAATGGGTCAAAGGAACCATTTGGGGTCAATGCATGTGTTCTTGACAAAGGAAGGTCGGGTTCTTGGTGATTCTATAGCAAAGTTTGATACTTGGAGTTTGATTGAAGAATCAAGCTCACATTTGGTGTTCTCGGCAACAGGCAACCAAGTAAGCTTGAGTTCAAAGCTTGATATTGAAGAATTGAGCTTGACCGAGAGTTTAAGGCTAGAAATTGGTAAGGATTCACTATACTCTACTTGATTTTGGTATTGTTCCATGTTCAAGTAGGTATTTGGCTTCTAAGTGATAGTAAATTAAGCTAAGTGAGCTTAGAATGCCGTAAGTGCTTATGGAATTACCTTCGGGTATATGTGTTAGCTATTAAATGCAAGTACTAAATTTCATTATGGGTAGGCTGGCCTATGGATGAACTTTGAGCACTAGTAGAATGGGATTTTAATAGAGGTGAACACACGGAATGAAATCATGTGTACTTGCTAGTTGGTTTTCTACTGAGAATGAACAATGTGTGTGGTGTGTGCTTTGATGCTTTGTTTGTGCTTGCTAACCATTACTAGATGTAGATTTTATATGTATATGTTGTTGTATACACTTGTGTTTCATGTTTTCATGTCTTTGTCGCAGGTTAAGCTTGTGAATGGAAGGTTAAGCCTTTGGACCTAACTAAATAAGCTCAAATGAGCTAAAGTGAAATCCTTACTGAGTTGTATAACTCATGCCCTATTTTATGTATGTGTTTCACGAAAGGGGTTTGAGCTAGATTAGCTTACTTGTGTATTAAGCTTGTTGTTGGTTAGGCTAAGGTATGTACTATATCGAGAAGAGTTGCTTAATAAGTACATAGTGCAAGTCTTGAATCTTTTAAGAAACTCATGTGTTTGAGCTTTTGTAGGCTTGAGTGTAGATTGTGGGACAAGTTTAGAACCATGGATGTGTGCCCATGGGCCCTAGTTTTATGGTTTGCACTTTTGATCATGTGTCTAGTTGTGCGGCTCTTTTTGTAAACCTTGATAATGTACCACACTTTCAAAGTAGTTCTCGGGTACTTTTAAGTACATGGGCATGTAATGTGTAACTAGGTGGTGTTTGTATTTTGAGTGCTCTTGGTAACAAACCAAGGGCCTATGCACTAGTAAGATGTATATTTATATGAATGACACCTCGAATGGCTTATGACTCTTATGTACGTGTTGTGAATGGAAGACTAAGTTTGTGTTATAAAGTTTTGTGTACCTTTGGTTATGAACCATGTTGTGCTAAACCTCTCTTGGTATTGATGTGTATAAGTTGTACATTAGACATGGAAAAGTTTATGATTTCAAACTCTTATGGATATGGGCTTCTTGGTTGACATGCATTAGAATGCCACACTTGATGAGCACACATGAAACAATTAAATGATAAGACATTTAAATCTTGCCTTGTGATGCAAGTAATAACTACATATTTACTTGGTTAGCCTCTTGGGGCACCTCCTACGTCTTAGCCATACGAGTAGAATTTATATGCTTGTGTGAAGGACATGGCCAAGTAATAAGCTTAGCTATAAACTACTATAAGTTTACTATTTGAATATAAGTCTTGGTACTTTTGATTGCCCGATTGACTAGTACTACAGGCGTACTGGTTGGGGCCTGTGTGGGGTGTGGCAGGCTTTGTTGGTATTAGAGCTTTGGTTAAGCTATAAGGGTTTGTCTAGAATTGTTCCCACTTAGGTTTATATAAACTTGTACTTATTGAGCATATGTGAATAAATGCATACTTGAGTGCAAGATGAGAACCTGAGGCAAGGATAGGGAATTCCTGAGCAAGATGAAAGTAGAACAACCCATCCAAGAGATGGACAACCAACAATTGAGCCTGAAGGGCAGCAAGATATACTAGAACCTATTTTGGCTGAAAGACCTAATTGCAAGGAAAATGCAACTGGACCTAGCAGGGGTAGACAAGAAAACATGGAACAGATGATAAAACAATGCAAGCCACCATAGCTCAATTGGTGGTGGGTATGTAAGCCTTGGCTAGAGGCAAAGCTCAGGGACATGAAAGTCCAGAGTAGACTAAGGTAGAAGAGAATAGAGAAGGTGAAGGTAGGAAATGAAGAAGGCCTAGTCAAGAACTAGTAAATTATGACCAAGCAAGCAGGAATGGAGGAGACAAAGAGGAAGAGGAAGGTGATGAAGAAAGGAGACATCCAAGGACCAGGAGAGTGAGATTAGAAATAAGGCAAGACACTAAAGCTGAAGTGGAGGAGAGTCCAGAGGTGGAAGAACTGGACATTTGCATGGCTCCAAGAAGGATTGAGTCTCCTACAGGAGTTATAGTCAGAGGATGGCCACCAAGAGGTGGAGCCTGAAATATAGAAGTCAGAGGAGAAAGACAAAGAAGAAGTGGACTTAGGGAGGGCTAGTTGGAAGGATTCTTGGCATTGAAACCTCATGTTTTCATGGGCGGTTGTGACCCAGAAGAAGCTTAATTTTGGGTTTATCAGGTAGAGGATATATTTGAGAGGATGGAAGTATCCTCTACATAGAAAGTACTCCTAGCCATCTTTAGACTTAAGGGGAATGTAGAGCTCCGGTGGAGAGCTTTACAAAGGACTTACCAGGACAAGAATCAAAGGAGGCCACTTGCAAAGAGAAGATCAATGAGGTGGGCTGAATTCTTCCAAGTCTTTCAACAATAATATGTGAGTAAAGCTTTGAAAGATCAGAAACAGGTGGAATTTGATCAGTTAGAGCAAGGAAGTCTCAGTGTGATGGAGTATGAACAAAAATTTAACAGCCTGATAAGATATGCTCCACAATATGATGGACAAGAAGAACTCAGAACCAAGAGGTTCTTGAGAGGCTTATGGCCTAAACTAAGGAAAATCCTCAGAGCTATGGGAGCTAAAGATTACTGCTAAGTAGTGCAGAGTGCTATAGCACTTGAACAAGAATTCAAGGAACAAATAAGTAGTGGCCTAGGAAGTGGAAGTGGCTCATAAAAAGGGCACCAGAAAAGACATAGAGAAGAAGTAGAACCTGGTGGAGGGAGGAAATAAAACAAGAAAGAAAAAGGACCACAACAATATGGTCCTCAGTGCCCTACCTGTGGAAAGTTCCATGGCAACAAGCCATGTTTTAAATTGACTAATGGTTGCCACAAGTGTCAAGCCCTAGACCACTGGGTGAAAGATTGCCCAAAAATGGGGGATGAAAAGAAAATGCTAGGGAGGTTCAACCCTAGATGCCATGGAGGGCAATAGCATATGCCACAAATGAAGGTCAACATGCATAACCTAGGAGAGGAGCATGTAAATAAGCTGCCACAGGATCAAAGGAGGCAAAATGCACCTCCTAGCAAAGTATTCCAAGTAGAGACCTCCAAGAGAGTGCCAAATGCACTAAAGGCTGAAGCAGATGAGAGGGAGACTAGCCAACAAAGGCTGAGCAAAAGAGCTCTAAAAGGTACTATTTACCTTAATGGCCCATTAGTATCTGCACTGTTTGATGCTGGAGCTTCATTGTCTATAATTGCATCTGACTTGGTTAAGACCATGAATTTAGAAGTAAGACACATGACAAATATGTATTTAGTCTAGATTGCTGGCAATGAAATCTTGTTTACATATCACATAGTTGAGAATTATGTGATCCAGTTTGACAAGCTGAAACTGAGAGCAGACTTAATAGTGTTGGACACTTATGATTATGACGTGATCTTAGGCATGAATTGGCTAAGCGAAAATAAAGTGGTTAGAGATTGTCGTGCAAGACAATTATTGGTGCCTGGTTGTAAAGCGTTTGAATTGGACACGTCACTTGAACTAGTCTTGGATTACCAAATTAAAGGGTGAAAGTTGATAACTCCAGAAAATGAACATGAATGCTTGGAATTGAATGAACAATGAGTGACTAGTGAGCTTAGTCAAATTCCTATAGTCCAAGACTACCTAGGGGTCTTCCCTGCAGACCTACCTGGACTACCACCTATAAGAGAGGTAGAGTTTGAAATTAAACTGGTACTAGGAGCAACTCTTGTGTTTATAGCTCCATATAGAGTGGCATTGACTAAAATGGTAGAACTGAAGAAGCAATTAGATGAGTTGCTTGAAAAAGGGTTCATTAGACCTAGTGTGTCTCCTTGGGGAGCACCTATCTTGTTTGTGGAAAAGAAAGATGGAACCCTTAGACTCTGTATAGATTATAGAAAACTTAATGCCTTGACCATTAAGAGCAAATACACCTTCCCAAGAATTGAAGATCTATTTGATCAGTTGAAGGGAGCCAAAGTGTTCTCCAAAATAGACCTAAAGTCTGGTTATTTCCAGTTGAGGGTTAAGGAAGAAGATATACCTAAAACTACTTTCAGAACTAGATATGGACATTTTGAATATACAGTGATGCCATTTGGGCTCACAAATGCACCTACATTTTTCATGGACCTTATGCAAAGGGTGTTTAGAGTATACCTAGACCACTTTGTGTTAGTTTTTATTGATGACATTCTGGTATATTCAAAGGATGAGGAAACTCATAGAGCACACCTAAGGCTTGTACTTGGCTTGCTCCAAGAGCATAAACATTATGGGAAATTGAGTAAATGCAAATTTTGGACCCGAGAGATTGGATTTTTGGGTCATGTACTTAATGACCAGGGATTAGCAGTAGATCTTGAAAAGGTCAGATCATTTTTGGATTGGAAGCAACCCTAAAATGTTAGAGAAATCAGAAGCTTCCTGGGATTAGCTGGCTATTATAGAAGATTTGTACCAAAATTTTCTGTTATAGCTGCTCCTATGACCCAATTAACTAGAAAGAATCAGAAATTAGTATGGGAAAGTTATTGTGAAAGTAGCTTTCAAGAGCTTAAAAGAAGGTTAACAACAGCTCCTATGTTAGTCTTGCCAAACCCTGAAAAGACTTATGAGGTATATACTGATGCATCAAATGTGGGGTTGTGTTGTGTCCTGATGCAAGATAAGCAGGCCATTGCTTTTGGATCAAGACAACTGAGATCACATGAAAAGAGATATCTAGTGCATGACTTGGAACTAGCAGTAATGGTCTTTGCCCTCAAGAAATGGAGACACTACCCATTAGGTAATAAATTTCAAGTCTATACAGACCATAAAAGCCTCAAATACCTTTTCACTCAAAAGGACTTGAACAAGAGGGAGAGAAGATGGTTGGAATACCTAAAGGATTTTGATTGTGTGATTGAATATACAGCTGGCAAAGCCAATGTAGTGGTAGATGCCTTAAGCAAAAACTACACTGGAAGGAGGACGAGAAGACATAAGGCCAAGAGCCTTAATCTTACTTGGCTAGCAAGTCAATGGTTAAAATGGGAACATGAACAATTAACTGTGCTTACTATTACACCTGAATGGAAGGAACTCATCAAAGGAGTATAGCTTGGTGTTGAAAAAATTAATCTGATATCTGGCCAAAGGAGAGGGGAACTATTTCAAGGTTTCTCCTATAAGCACGGACTGTTGTACTTCCAAAATAGATTATATGTACTTGAAAAGGATGGAGTGAGATCCCAGATTCTGGAAGAGGCACACTCTAGCAAACTTAGCATGCAGCCCGGAGCTACAAAGATGTATCATGCTCCCAGGGCTTACTGATGAATACTCATAAGTGTATTGCTATTAAGGGTTTAAATCATCATTATACACTTTCAGTATGATTAATTTCTATATTCTGAGCATTTTTCCACCAGATTACTATTCACACATTTTTACTATTCACACATATTTTTACTATTCAAAGTTACTATTTACCGACTTACTCTTCGTACGCATATTTACTATACATATGCAGTTTACTGTTCAATAATATTAAAATATAAATATTAAATATTTTTTTTACATAGGTAAAAATCATCACTTGGTGGCCCTTCACGAGAAAAAATCATATTTGGAGCTATAGGCATCGAAACTAAGTGATTCCAAATTCATCTGAAAACCAACACATAGATCTTCAACTCTGCTTCATTCCGCAAGCTAGTTTGATCGTTTTCATTGCTGAAATCTGATTATAGATGAGACCATTCGTTCTTTCATGTGCTGAAGAGCAGTTTCGGTAGAAAAATCATAACTTGAGTTACAAATGTCCGATTTGAATAAGTAAGCTATTGATTCGAAGCTAAAGAGGAGATCTACAACTTCTGTGCTTTAAGGAAAAGCTAATCTAATGTCTACAATGGTCAAAAAATTAAAAGAAGTTGTGGCCTGCCATTATTGATTTGTATTTATCTACATTTTACCATTTTATGTTTACCATTTCACCCACCCCAAAACTCTATAAATAGGCACCTTGGGGGGATGGTGAAGCATGCCATTTTTCTTAAGCTTCCTTTATGTTCTTATATCATTTTTAGATTTTCTCCTTTGTTCTTGTTCTTATTTTTCAATACCAAACCTATGTCCAAGTGTTTTTTAGTTCTTTTTCTTGTTCTTCTTTTGATCTTTCAATCCATGTTTATTTCATCTTTCTACATGTTGCTTACTTTTATTATGGCTAACTAATTTTCTTTTTGCTAAGCTGAAAGGGTGAAGCTTTCGGTATAGAGGTTATGATTGATTTGAATGAATCACAACGTTAACGGTATTTTCTTCCTTAATATATTGAACTTCCCTCCTTGTTAAGTGGGAGTCTTGATTCATCATAGTCAATTATTGGCACAAAATCTGCTTGATTCCCTCTATAGAACATGGTTCTGCCGGCTATATTGGAATCTTGAGTTATTGTCGACAAAGGTTGGCATGATGGATACTTGAACCCATTAACAAGTGTTGGTGTTTTAAGATCAATGAAAGTTAATACTAACTAAATTCCCCGATTGGGACCTCCTTTATGTGTAGATTCCAATTGAGTGGCAAGATGGGCTAAAATTAATTATAACCGATATACTAAAAGTGGATCCCCTAACCTTAGCTATTTTATTTGAATTTGAATTTTTAATCAATACTTGTTCACACTTTGCACCAAATACTTTCTTTCTTAAAAACCTGTAATTTGTATTTTTAATTCACTTCCCTGTGGTTCGACACTCGGACTCTCGAGATTTATTACTTGCAATAACCTACACTTGGTTTACAACTGCTAGAGTGCAGCAAGTTTTTGGCGCCATTGCCGGGGAAGTAAAATTAGAGTACAAGTTTAATTTTTTTTCTTTTTGTTCTTTTTATTTTGTTTTATTTTGTTTTGTTCTTTATATGGCATGCTGAGCCTCCTATCTTTTATTTTTTGTTCATATTGCTTCCTTTTTATTTATTTTTCTTATTATTATTGTATGGAAGGCTGTGCGTCCTTCCTAACTTGTTATTGATATTTTTTTTTCTTGTTGTTATTTTGTTTATGTATGAAAGCTTGGTCACGTACATCAAGTGGTAGACTGGTAAGAGAATCTCCAACTTCTTCAAACATAGTTGAACACATTAATGAACAAATAGATAACCATTCTCTTCATAATGACCAAGATCAACCTAGGACACTTAGAAAAACATAAACCCCATAAGAAATAGCACACTGTCACGTTTAATTTTTCCTGCTGATGCATGTAACTTCAATTTCAAGCCATGTATTATTCAGCTTTTACCAACTTTTCATGGCTTTGATTCTGAAAATCCATACTTGCATTTGACAGAGTTTGAGGAAGTCTGTCACACATATAACAACCTAAACTGTAGCATGAACACCATTAGGCTTAAGCTTTTTCCTTTTTCTTTAAAAGATAAAGCTAAAACTTGGCTACAGTATCTTAGGTCAGGCTCTGTTAATTAATGGGATGAACTGCAACAATAATTTTTGAAAAAAAAATTTCCTGCCCATAGAACAAATTCTTTCAAAAGACAAATCACCACTTTCACACAAAAATCAGAAGAAACTTTTTACCAATGTTGGGATAGATACAAGGATTTACTTAACACATGGCCACACCATGGTTTTGAAACTTGGAGATTAGTCTCACATTTTTATGAAGATTTGACACCTAGGGAAAGACAAATGGTGGAAAGGATGTGCAAAGGAACATTTGAGGATAAAGATCCTGATGAGGCAATGAATTATCTAGACATATTAGTAGAGAATGCATAGAATTGGGACACCACTGGTACTTATGAGGCCCTAGGTAAGACTCAATCACTTGCATCTAGTGGAGGCATATACTATCTTAAGGAAGATAATGACCTTCAAACAAAGTTCGCACCTCTATCTAGAAAGGTTAAAGCCTTAGAAATAAAGAAAATTGGTCAATTAAAATCTGTTGAAGAAATTGTTTGTTACATTTGTGAGACCAATGATCATCCCACGAGCAATTGCCCAACCTTGCCCTCTTTCAAAGAATGTCTCCATGAACAAGTCAATGCATTGAACAACTTCAAGAAGCCAACCCAAAATCCATACTCGTAAACCTACAATCCTGGTTGGAGGAATCATCCAAATTTTAGTTGGAGAGACGATAATCATGCTCAATTGTCACAACCACCTTTGCACACCAAACAAAATTTTCAACAATCTCGAGGGTATGCACCATTCATTGATTCATTGAGAAGCAAGAGTCTATCAATGCTCAAACAAGTCAAACTATGATTGATTTGAAAGATATCAATGCTCACATAAGTCAAACCATGATTGATTTGAAAGATACTCTTGCAAAATTTGCATCTGCGCTCAACATTCAAGAGAAAGGAAAATTTCCTTCTCAACCACAAGAAAATCCTAAAGGTCAAACCATGAATCAAGTAAAGTCAATCATTACACTCCATAGCGGTAAGGTTGTTGAAAAATCAATTCCTAATCCTTGCAAAGAAGATGATGAGTCAACTTTTAAGAGTAAATAAGGGGTTGAACCTTTACCAAGTGAAGAACAAATTGAATCTCTACCGACACCTCCATTTCCTCAGGCGTTAACTATTCCAAAGAAGGTGAATCAAAATCCCAAAATTTTAGATATTTTCAAGCAGGTAAATATCAATATCCCTTTGTTGGATGCGATCAAATAGGTACCTCCTTATGTCAAATTTTTAAAGGATTTGTGCACCGTTAAAAGAAAACTGAATGTGAAAAAGAAAGCCTTCTTGGCCAAACAGGTAAGTTCTGTTATTCAAAATAACACTACTTTGAAATACAAAGATCCTGGCTATCCAACAATCTCATGTTTTATTGGAGAACATAAAATTGAGCAAGCATTACTTGATCTTGGGGCTAGTGTAAACTTACTTCCATATTCAGTTTACAAAAAACTAAATTTGGGTGAGTTAAAACCAACCGAGGTAACTCTTTTGCTTGCTGACAGATCAGTGAAACCGCCTAGAGGAGTCGTTGAAGATGTATTTGTCCAAGTTGATAAATTTATATATCCTGTGGATTTTATTGTTTTGGATACACCACTAGTGGAAATTAAGAATTTAATACCTATTATTTTGGGACGTCCATTTTTAGCAACTTCTAATGCTTTGATTAATTGCAGGAATGGATTGATGAAGTTGTCATTTGGAAATATGACATTATAGCTAAATGTTTCAACTTGCTTAAGCAGTCCCCTGAAAAAAGAAGATGTTTGTATCATTGGTGAAATTATAGAAAACTATAGCCAAGAAGGGAGTATCTCTGATCCTCTTGAAAAGTGTTTAGTTAATTCATTAGAATCAAGAATGAAAATGGATCAGGATATTTCTAACATATTTGCATTACTTGATTCTTCACAGGTAGAAGGAAACACACATTGGAAACCAAAAATTGAGGAGTTGGAAAAACCTAAAGTTGAAGAACAAGATGAAATAGCCACACTAGGGTTGAAGCCATTGCCCAAAGAATTGAAATATGCATTCCTTGGAGAAAACTCTTCTTATCAGGTGGTAATTTCATCTACTTTCACATTTGAGTAAGAAGCTAAGTTGATTGAGTTACTTAAGAGGCAGAAAAGTGTAGTTGGATGAACATTAAAGGACATAAAGGGCATTAATCCCTTAATTTGTTCAGATAGAATAAATTTAGAGGATAATGCTAAATCTTATCAACAACTTCAGAGAAGACTCAATCCACACATGAAAGAGGTTGTAAGATCTGAAGTTCTCAAATTACTTGATGTGGGAATTATTTACCCTATCTCTGACAGTAAATGGGTTAGTCCAATTCAAGTTGTTCCAAAGAAGTCCGGCATCACAATGGTGATAAATGAAAAGGGTGAATCTTTACCAACTCGAATACCATCTAGTTGGAGAATGTGCATTGATTATAGGAAATTAAATCTTGCCACTAGAAAAGATCATTTTCCACTATCTTTCTTGGACCAAATTTTAGAAAGAGTAGTAGGACATCCTTTTTATTGCTTTCTTGATGGCTATTCAGGTTATTATCAAATTCCAGTGACTCTCGTGTACCAAGAAAAGATCACATTCACATTTCCCTTTGGAACTTTTGTATTTAGACGCATGCCTTTTGGACTTTGCAATGCCCCAGCAACATTTCAAAGATGTATGCTGAGTATTTTTAGTGACATGATTGAAAAATATCTTGAAGTTTTCATGGATGATTTAACCGTTTATGGAAATTCATTTGATAATTTTCTTGAAAACTTCAAAAAGGTTTTAAAAAAATGTGAAGAAAAAGGTTTGGTGTTAAATTGGGAAAAATGTTATTACATGGTCACCTCTGGAATTGTTTTGGGTCATGTTGTATCTTCCAAAGGAATCGAAGTTGATAAAGCAAAGGTGGAACTCATTGCTCAGTTACCTTCACCTAAAACTGTTAGAGAAATTCGCTCATTTTTAGGACATGCAGGCTTTTATCAAAGGTTCATTAAGGGGTTTAGTGAAATATCTAGACCACTTTGCAACCTCCCTGTGAAAGATGTTTCATTTGAATGGACTCAAGAATGCCAAAATTCTTTCAATAAGTTAATTGGTCTTTTAACATCCTCTCCAATCATGCAACCCCCAGACTGGTCCTTGCCTTTTGAGGTAATATGTGATGCTAGTGATTATGCCGTTGGTGATGTTTTAGGACAAAGAAAGGAAGGTAGGCCATATGTAATTTATTATGCAAGTAGAACTTTGAATAGCGCACAAGTGAACTATACTACAACTGAGAAAGAACTACTTGTAGTAATATTTGCATTAGATAAATTTCATTCTTATCTAATTGGTTCAAAAACTATTGTTTACACTGACCATTCTGTTGTCAGGTATCTAATGTCAAAGCAAGATGCTAAACCAAGGCTAATACGCTGGATATTATTACTTCAAGAATTCAACATTGTGATCAAGGATAAGAAGGGCACCAAAAATGTTGTCGCTGACCATTTATCAAGGCTGACAATGGATTCAACAATTGAGGCTGCACCCATAAATGATTTTTTTCCTGATGAATTTTTATTCTCTATCACTACAGTAACTTGGTTTGCTAATTTTGTCAATTTTTTTGTGACAGGATGGATGCCAGCTCAATGGAGTGCTCAAGATAAGAAGAAATTTTTACATGAAGTGAAAAACTTTTACTGGATAATCCTTATCTTTTCAAATATTGTCCTGATCAGATATTCAAGAGATGCATATCTGAAAATGAGGTAAAAAGTGTTATTGAATTTTATCATTCAGAAGCATGCGGAGGGCATTTTTCATCAAAGAAAATAGCTGCAAAGGTTTTGTAGTCTGGATTTTACTGGCCCTCTTTATTCAAAGACGCACATGTATTCTGCAAAGCCTTTGAAAATTGTCAAAAATTAGGATCAATTTCAAAAAGAAACATGATGCCTTTGACTTCTATTCTTGTGATTGAAATTTTTGACTGTTGGGGAATAGATTTCATAGGGCCATTTCCACCATAATTTAGCTGTGTGTACATTTTAGTAGCAGTAGATTATGTTTCAAAATGGGTAGAGGTAATTCCGTGTCGGAATAATGATCACAAAACTGTAATTAAATTTTTGAAGGAAAATATTTTGAGTCGATTTGGGATTCCTCGGGCCATAATAAGTGATGGAGGAACACATTTTTGTAACAGACTATTTGAATCCTTGTTGAAGAAGTATGGTATCACACATAAGGTTGCCACCCTTTATCACCCACAAGCAAGTGGACAAGTAGAATTAGAAAATAGGGAGATAAAACAAATCCTTGAAAAAACAGTCAACCCAAATCGAAAGGATTGGTCTTTGAAACTAACCGATGCACTTTGGGCTTACCGTACTGCTTTCAAAACATCACTTGGCATGTCTCCTTATAGGTTAGTTTATGGAAAACCTTGTCATTTGCCTGTGGAACTTTAACATAAAGCTTTTTGGGTTATTAAAGCTTTCAATTCAAATCTCAATGATGCTAGTGTTTTGCGCAGGTTACAACTAAATGAGCTAGAAAAGTTGAGAAATGATGCATATGAGAATTCGAAAATATATAAAGCTAGAACCAAAGCTTTTCATGAAAAGAAAATCTTAAGAAAAACACTTGAGGTTGGTCAAAAGGTTTTGCTTTATAATTCTCGACTTCATATATTTCCTGGAAAACTGAGATCTAGATGGAGTGGACCTTTTATTGTGAAACATGTTTATCCTTATGGGGCCATTGACATTGAAAACCCTAAAAATGGTAATGTGTTTAAAGTAAATGGACAAAGAGTTAAAATATTTTTGGAGAATCATGATTTTCAAGAAGTAGTTGATCTTAATGACCCTCACAATGATCATGGTAAGTAAAAGTAAATACATTTTCTCTTTTTAGATAGTTTTCTTTTAAGTTTCATTTTTTTTATTTCTTTCTTTGCTTTTCGTCTTTTTCTGGTTAAGTGGTGGATACGGTACTCCGTAGCTCTCACGTCGGTTGTTTCAGTTTCCCATAATAACTGATTTTTTTCTCTTTCCCTTCTTTCAATTTCTTCTAAAAAAAATGGATTCTACTCTTTCTACTTTGCAAAAATACTTTCCTACTCTCCCAATGAATGTTCTCAAAAGGATTTACCAAGCTAGATGTGAACTATTAAGAGTTTTGATGCACTAAGGCATTCCTGAAGATGTGCATTGGTTAATTGAAGCTAAGGTCCGTTTGGCTGGTGAAACCCCAGATGCATTTGTGTCTCACATGCCGAGCCTAGGCAAAAGCTCTTATGCCAAAAAGTGAAGAGCGAAAAGGTTACGAGTCTGTCATAAATGTGGTTGATGGACTTGTGATACTAGTGTCGTTCTTTAGGAATGGTGTCCGATAATCGAGAAGATAAAATACAATTCATTAAGAATGGCCTGAGTAAGGATTCTTTGGATAATATCCAATTGACTCTTGAGACGCATTCTTGTGCATTAGTGCAACATGAACTTCTTGGTTTATGGAGTATTTTTCATAAAGAACAAGAGCGTTATAGTCTTGGGAATCTAACTTTAAAAGACCCTGTTTACTAGTTTGTAAGAAAACTAGATGGGAAGCAAATCCCTGACTCTTAGAAGCCGTTGAAGCCGTTACTGGATGTAAAACCAGTGGAAGATGTGAGCCACAGTCATAACTACTGTACATACAAGCTGTCATTTTTGAAAATTTTCTATTTCTTCTGAAAATAATCTACCTACTCCTGTAGGTGTAATCATTGCATTATCCTTTCATCTCTATAAATGCATGTTCTTCTTTTCATTTTTTACAGGGTTAAGAATAGAAATGGAGGGAACCTCAACTCATAGATTTTGAAATATTTGTGTATTTTGTGGATCTTTTCTTGAAAAGGATGAAGAGTTCTTGAGGGCAGCCAACCATTAGGGTAGGTACTAGCTGAGTGAAATATACATTTGGTTTATGGGGGAGGTAGCATCGGATTGATGAGAGGTGTAGCAACAGCAGCATCTGTAGGAGGTAGCCATGTTTTAGGTATCATCCCTGCACCTTTGAAATTGATTTCTAGAGGCACGATTGGAGAATAATTAGTGGTTAAAAACTTGCAAGAGCGTTTGTTGTAAATGCTCTATAATTCTGATGCCTTTATTGCTCTACTAGGAGGGTTTTGCACATTGGGGGAAATTTTTCAAATTACTTCCATGGCCTAACTTAATTTGCACCAGAAACCGATTGGGCTATTAAATGTTAATAATTTCTTTGCAGATTTGTTATCTTTTATGGATCATGCTATGCAGGAGAAATTTATCTCAGAGACGGCACGATGGATCCTAATATCTGCATCAACTGTTAAAGAATTGCTAGACAAAATGCAAGCTTTCGTTCATAAACCAGATCTTGCAGTGATTCAGATAGACTGGACACAATAGTCTTTCCCAATTAGTTCCATCCCATACGTGTCCTTTACCCTGCTTGTTTTGTTTTTGTGATGAAACACTGTGGAAAAGAGCAATTGGACTTCTGGATCTTTTTATCTTGTCTTTTAGTTTTACTATCAGCATTTTCTTTATTTTGGTTTAAGTTATTTCAGGTTTTTCATTTTCAATAACTACCATTTTAGGTAATCTCTTCTTCACTCTTCTTATCTATATTTTGACATTGGGGACAATGTCTTAATTTGGTTGGGGAGAGGGATAGTTGTCATATTTTTTTCTTCTTTTAGGATAGTTTTTCTCATGCTGATATTAAAACTATTGGACAAAGCCCTTAGTTTAGGATGGCTGAGTAAGGAGTAATCTTACTCTTGAGACGCATCCTATTAGGCATGCTAGTCATAACATTTTGGGGTAGCTAGGTTTTAACCCTATTTGGATGACATATCTCACAAGTAATCTATATTTTCTAAAGAAAATATTAGATGAAACCTGAATATTAATTCCAAGCATCCATTCCCTTGCATAAATTGTCAGTTTTATTGTCATTTTTTTTATATTTTTGTGGTAGTGTTGATTATTGATTTTCATTTTTAATTTTATTTTTTTCATGTTCAAGTACATGTTTGCATGATAGTTGCATGTAGGAACATTTAGCATGAATTTAGGTTGTTTGTTTGCATTTAGGAACCCAACTCATGAAAATATCATCATTGGATATATGCTTTGTAAATTTGAAATGGTTGTTAATTTTTAAAAGCAGTTAAAGTATGTTGCTTGTTACCTAAGGAAAATAAATAACCTGTGAGCACTTTTGAGCCTTTAGTGTTTATTAGATGTGTGAATTTCTTTGTTGAGAGTGCTTACTTTGTGTTTTGAGCTAGACCTTGCTTGGATGAGTGGTCTTAAGGACCCATGCAACCTCACTTCTTGTATGTAAATTTAAGGAAGAAGATGGCATTTTAGGGCCAACCACTTACCAAAAGGCTAACCTTGTATAGTATCCCTTAGTGAACCCCTTTGAGCCTTATAGCCTTATTCTTTGTTTGAACCCTATATGTTTAACCACCTCCACTTCATTTTGATCCTTTATTGTCCTTGGAACTACTGATGCTTATGTCATTATGGGCTTAGGGAATTAAAATGAATGTGTTGTTTTTGGTAAAATAAAGAATAAGTGTGGGGTGTACTTCAAAATATGTTTGGTTACCTTGTACTTAATTTTTCATAGTGGAAAAATTGGGGTGAGTTGAGCTTAAATCATAAAAATTGTGTGTATATCATTGGATGGTTGAGTTTTAAACAAATTTTGATTTATGGTAGAAAGAGCCAAAAAGTGAGATCATAAGAAAAAGCCCTCATAAAATAAAGTGAAAAAAAAATCTTTGATTTCATAATATTTGGCCTCTGTTTCTTTTATGGTAGTCTAAAACATTTTTTTTTTATCTTTCAATTTCAAATAAAATTATATATGCTCATAACCATATGGAATCCTTATTAAAGCAAAGATGAAAGACATCTTCTTTTATCTTTTTCTGACAGATAAACGCATAATCATGGGAGACAGTTAAAAAAAAAAATAGCTTCAGCCTTAATATTTGTACAAATCAAATGAGGTCAGCCATTTTGAAATGGAGAGAGGTAAAAAAAAGAGAGAGAAAAGAAAAAAAATGTTAAATTCAATAAGTTTGAAACTCAACAATATTTATTTTCTAAACTCATGTGTTGTTAAGGAATTGTGTTTTGGAGAGAACTTGGAGACTAGGGTTGGGTATTTAGTGTTTTAGGTGCCCACATTTATTGTATTACTAGTTCTCTTAAACTCCACCATTAAAAGGCCTCCATTCGATTGCCGTTTTCACCAAACCCAGCCTCATTACAACCTTGTATAAAGACCGTTGGACTTAAATTTATGTGCAGAATCTAGTGAGGGTAGAGTTGGATCCCCTTGCAAGCTCCAAATTGAGAAACACAAAGTAGGTTGTTCACAAACCTGTTGGGTTTCGGGAGCCAAACAGCGCAGTGGAATTTAACCAAAACCCTCCAGGATCCAAGTGAAACGGGGTAAACCGAGTGTTCGAAAATTTTCATACCTAATTTTCGATTGAGATCTCTCACTCTACTGTAGAGTCGAATCACAAAACCTGAACAGTTGACGTGTTCAGGCTCTCTATGGTATCCACATGAGCCTCTCGGGATCACCACGCTTCCACCACATCCCGGCAGATGCGTTTCTCTTGCGCTCGCAGTGCTAGTTTGCGTCCTCCAAGGAATTGCAAGAGAAGAGTGTGGCTGTCCTTTTGGGAGGCTAGGGCAAGGAGACCTATGAATTTCTCACTTAAAAGTTGTATTTATAGTGATACTCAACTTCCAGGCCTAATGGGTTTCAAAGCCCTAATCCAATTAGGATTTAATTTCGGGCTTAACAATGGCTCAACTCTTGGGCCCATTATTAATACGAAATTAAAGTGAAACCATAACCCAAATAATTAGCCCATGCACTCTAATGATCCAAATAGCTCTATGTGTGCGACCCAATAGGCTCTTGCCATGTTGGCAATGATCATAAATCACATTTATGATCATAAGCAATGAGCGGTGTCTAGCAACACATCATTGCTACCCAAGTGACAAGATTGTCGGTGAATCGACTAAACCTTTATGATCATCACCGATATATGCCAGTGTCCATTTGTCCAAGATATCAAGACTAAGCACGAGACATGGAATGTGTCACTCTCGTATAGCCCAATCTTTGGTTTCTTGATTACCGAGTAGACCAACTTAAACTGATGACATTGATATCATGTATCAACTCATCCAAGCATGGCCATGCATTTTCTAAGTCTCACTCTATCAAAGGGCCAGAAGATATCACTCCTGTCACATAAGAGGGACAAATCCCATCTAGATCATACAAATCCCTCCGCATGATATGTGACATACCTAATGACCTCTTTCATGTTCACTCAGTTACGAGCAACAAAGGAAAGTATCAAGGTATGTGACTCACATGTAGGGAACCTTGATGATCTTAGGTCGAAGGACTGCATATACCATGATCACTATGAGAATCACTTATGACACTCATATAACGATCCATGTAGTGTTCTCATGGTGGGTCGGTCCAGTACACAAGTTCTCCAACCTGTACCCATATGTAGACTACATATCTCATATTAGTCTCCACATATGCTAGTCATTATGTATTATTGCAACCTGCTCCACAATAATACTAGACGAGGGACGTTTAAGAATATCATTATTCTAGGGTTACGATTATGTTTGTTAAGTTACGCAGAAATAAAACAACAAACATAATTGATGGATTAATGCCTTAATAAAATATCATGACTCAATGTGCAAAAATGCAATCATCTCATGATTGGCTTTTGAGCGCAACACTAACAAAACCTACATTAAAATAAGTGCAACTACTTAGGAAGTGATCCTCTATCTCAGGTAACAAGGACTTAACTTTTTCTTTTTTCATTAATTACTTGCAAGTCAAATTTACAAGTGTTATATATTCATAGCATGATTTGTCATGAGTTGTTAGATTATGTATTTTGTTTATTTTCTTAGGTTACACTTGCTAGGGACTAGCAAGAACCTGGTTGGGGGGTGTGATGAATACTCATAAGTATATTGCTATTAAGGGTTTAAATCATCATTATATACTTTGAGTATGATTAATTTCTATATTCTAAGTATTTTTCTTTCGGGTTATTATTCACACATTTTTACTATTCACACACATTTTTACTATTCAAAGTTACTATTTACCAACTTATTGTTCATACGTATATTTCACTGTTCATACGTGTATTTACTGTACATACGCGGTTTACTGTTCATTAATATTAAAATATAAATATTAAATAATTATTTTTTTTATGTAGGTAAAAAGCATCAATTGGTGGCCCTTCGTGAGAAAAAATCATATTTGGAGCTATAGGTATCGGAACTGAGTTATTCCAAATTCATCTAAAAGCCAATACATAGATCTTCAACTCTGCTTCATTCTGCAAGCTAGTTTGATAGTTTTCAATGTTGAAATCTGATTATAGATGAGACCATTCATTCTTTCGTGTGCTGAAGAGAAATTTCGGTATAAAAATCATAACCTAAGCTACGGATGTCCGATTTGAATAAGCAAGCTATCAATTCGAAGCCAAAGAGGGGATCTACAACTTTTATGCTTTGAGGAAGAGCTGATCTAATGTCTACAATGGTCGAAAAATTAAAAGAAGTTGCATCCTGCCATTATTGATTTATATTTACCTACATTTTACCATTTTATGTTTACCATTTCACCCACCCCAAAACTTTATAAATAGGCACCTTGGGGGGAGGGTGAAGCATGCCATTTTTCTTAGGCTTCATTTATGTCCTTCTATCATTTTTAGATTTTCTCCTTTGTTCTTGTTTTTATTTTTCAATACCAAAGCTCTGTCCAAGTGTTTTCCCGTTCTTTTTCTTGTTCTTCTTTTGATCTTTCAATCCATGTTTATTTCATCTTTCTACATGTTGCTTAATTTTATTATGGCTAACTAATCTTCTATTTGCTAAGGTGAAAGGGTGAAGCTTTTGGTATAGAGGTTATGATTGATTTGAATGGATCACAACATTAACGGTATTTTCTTCCTTAAAATCTATTTAACTTCCCTCTTTGTTAAGTGGGAGTCTTGATTCATCATAGTCAATCATTGGCACAAAAGCTGCTTGATTCCCTCTATAGAACATGGCTTTGTCGGCTATATTGGAATCTTGAGTTATTGTTGACAAAGGTTGGCATGATGGATACTTGAACCCATTAACAAATGTTGGCGTTTTAAGATCAATGAAAGTTAATACTAACTAAATTCCCCGATTGGGACCTCCTTTATATGTGGATTCCAATTGAGTGGCAAGATGGGCTAAAATTAATCATAACCGATATGCTAAAAGTGGATCCCCTAACCTTAGCTATTTTATTTGAATTTGAATTTTTAATCAATACTTGTTCACACTTTGCACCAAATACTTTCTTTCTTAAAAACCTATAAATTGAATTTTTAATTCACTTCTCTGTGGTTCGACACTCAGACTCCCGAGATTTATTACTTGTGACAACCTACACTTGGGTTACAATTGCTAGAGTGCAACACTTACTTTTGTTGGCCATATATGAAACATGGCATTAGTACTCATGTAGCTAAGTGTGAAGTATGCCAACAAGTGAAAGTTGAACACCAGAAACTAGGAGGGAAGCTTCAAAGCTTACCCATACCTGAAAGAAAGTGGGGGTCCATACCTATGGACTTTGTGGTGGGAATGACACTGACAAGAAGGAAACATGATGCCATTTGGGTTATTGTAGACAGATTGACCAAGGCAGCTGACTTTCTCCCAATAAAACTCATAGATTCTCTAGAAAAACTTGCCCAACTTTACATAAAGGGGATAATGAGACTTAATGGTGTACCTGATAATATTGTGTCAGATAGGGATCCTAGGTTTGTTTCTAGGTTTTGGAAATCCCTACATCAGGCATTAGGTACTAAACTTAAGTTTTGCTCAACATAACATCCACAAACAGATAGACAGATAGAAAGAACTATTCAAGTTCTGGAAGACATGCTAAGATGTTGTGTAATTGATTTTTAAGGAGAATGGGATGTGCATATCCCATTAGTGGAATTCTCATACAATAATAGCTATCATTCAGTAATTGGAATGGCCCCATATGAAGCTTTATATGGTGGAAAATGCATAACTCGACATTGCTGGCATTAGCTAGAAGATAAGTTGAAATTGGGACTAGAAATCATAAAAGAGACTATTGAAAGATAAAGGTGACCCAAGCCAGGATCAAGACTACTAATGATAGACAACAATCTTATGCCAACCTAGAATGAAGAAGAGACCTGGAATTCCAGGAGGGAGACTAGGTGTGACTTAATGTTTCTCCTATGTGATAGCCAAAGGGCTATTAACTCTTCTAGAATTCCCAAACTGACCTGAGAAGCACAACCCTCGGGAAACTTGAGTGACCAACCTTGGGAAAGAGGGGGCCCTTACCATCCTCGGGAAGAACATCACCTTAGAATCGAGAGAGATCTCCAGATCACCTAGCCAAAAACCACCCTCGGGAGAGACCTAACACCAACCTCGATGAATGACAACCACCCTCAGTTGGTAACAGAACCGACCTCGGAAAACCTATAAACTACCACCTTTAGAATAGCAAATTCACTATGTCACACCTCACATAGGCCCGAGCCCAAGTTCTAAGGGTGAGCTCCCAAAACTGAAGTTTAATCTCAAACCTTTCAATTCGGCCAATTAACAGAACATAACCTTAAGTCTTATTTTCTTAAGGTATTTAGCTTGGGAGGTGGCCCAGGAGGCTTATAGGTAAGTCCAATTGTTTAATTGAAATAGAAGTAAGGCCTAATACCAGTTTCTTGCAGAACAAGCAAGGCTTTAACAAGTTACTTGCAAGACAAGCAAGGCAACACTTAATGAACTTTAAGTGCTTAAGTTGTGTGCAATCAAGTATGCTATCTTAGAATGACAACCAAAAAGCCCAAGTTATCCTTTGATTTGAAAACACATGTTTGAGTGCACATGTACATTAGGCCATACTAAGTACAAGGAGGTTCACAACAAAAACATAACTTCCATTCACATAAACATGCCATCCATTGAACCATAACATCCATCATATATACAAATCCAAAACCAAGCCATAAGGGCAAACATAACTTGGCTAGCAAGGTACTCCATGTACCACAAAATAACTAGGCAACCAAGACTACACCATATGTACATACAAAAGTAGTCTACCTAGTACACATACATGGCTACATGCCATGATTGCAAAGGCTTCCAAACCAAGTTATGTTACAACCCAAAACCACTAATGGTCAAACAACACCTTCAGTATGCCATACAACAAGACACACTGCAAAACCAAACCTATGGCCATGTTCATGGTCATTGATAGCCAAAGGCTATCGCCTCAATCTGGCCGAATACCCTGCCACAACAATGGCCAGAAGAACTGGCGCTTCCCGGGAATAGGTGGAATCATGCACCTCGGGAGATAGCCTGAGAGCTCCGAGCCTCGGCACGCCAGTAAAACTTGAGGACTCCATTCGCCCCCCAAGGTTGTGAACAGCGCGCCTTCGGAAAAGTGGCACCAGACATTGCTGCCCGAATATGATATCCCCGAAGGCGGAACCCCCTGGAACTGGGAACCCCCGAACTGAGGGTAGGCTTCCCGAAGAGGCTCTGTCCGAAATAGAGGACGACCTCGCCCAGGGACCTCGGGAGTACGGCAGGCGCATTTAAGGAAGCATTTAAGGAAGCCTCTGACACGTCCCACCACAGACGTAAAAAGTCACCCTGACGCGCAGACGCCATCAGAATCATATCATGGCCCGTCTCAGCACAAGGCTCGAGGCCATCTAGTTACCAACTATCTGTCCCCTACGCCCAGACGTTCAGGAGCATCCGACCGCACACGTGTCATGATCTGAACGGGCTAGGTATTCCTATATATACAGGAAATAAATACTTGACAGGAGGTTGGCAGGCCGGATATACATCTCCCACACCCTGAGAAAATACCAGGCGAGACTTTTCTGCCTTTCTCTTTGAGCTAGTGACTTTCTCCTTCTTCCGGCCACCACTGACTTGGGCGTCGGAGGCTCCCCCCCCGGAAAAACACTCCGGGGGCCTCCTAACCCTGTTTACCAGCTTTTCAAGTACTCTCCTTGGGGCGATCCACCTTCCAGGCGTTCTTCCTCCTAGAAGTCTCCTCAACAGTCATCATGACTCACAACGATGAGGCCTTAGGCCATCATTTGGCGCCGTCTGTGGGAACCCGCTCGCAGATTGCCGTCGTTGAGACTCGGCGTTCTAAGGACAAGGGACTCCCAAGGTCCTCGTCCGCGCCTGAGATACAACCGGCTGCTGAGCAGACACTCCCAGAGACTTCTACGCCCGAGGAGGACCGCCCTCTGGTAATCACCATGAGCTTCTTGAGGGACTTTCAGCGCTTGGTCGTTGCTGAAATGACTCAGCAGATTGACCGAAGATGGCCACAGCAGTCACGGGCCCAGAAACCCTCCTCATCAGCACGCCCTCGGGAGAGAAGCCCCAAGTCTACACACCGCAGTTCAGGAAGTGGAGAGCCTCGCGGAGAATCATCCACAGAAGATATAGCCCTCGGGAAACGGCCTGTGGGACAAACCGGGTCCAAGCGACCGAGAGTCTCACAGCGAAGCAGTTCGTCGCCCGAGGCGAGGTCCCTGACCCCTCCGCGCCGAACTCGCTCCCCGAAAAGGCGCCGTCGATCTCCCTCCCGCGAAAATGGTCCTAGCGCCACTGCGCTTATGGAAAGGATATTGGCACGGCTGGACAGAGTGGAGAAGCAAGTGACCAGAAAACCCGTTTGGGACAGGCTGTCGGGGGCATTATGCGAAGATGGCTCCCCGTTTATTCGCACCGTCGTTGAGGCAGCTATGCCAGGCGACTTTAGAGTGCCTAGGCTGGAGATCTATGATGGCCGGACTGATCCACAGGCCCATCTGACGAAGTACAGGCGGAGCATGATAATGCACGGAGCTGATGACGCTACCATGTGCAAATGCTTTGAAGTCACCCTCACGGGCCCAGCAACAGCATGGTACAATTCTTTGCCCCCAGGGACTATCACTGAGTTTCAGGAGTTGTCCACAGCCTTTACCCAGCAGTTCATTGGGAGCAGGCCGACGGCCAAAATGCCTGTACAGATGTTCGACATAGAGCAGAGAAACGGAGAGACGATCCGAGACTATGTCGAACGATTCAACAGGGAAGCACTCAGCGTCCCGGACTTCCGGCCCGAAATCCGCATCCTCGCTATGACACGGGGCCTTCGGCGTGACTCACAGCTGTTCTACGAGTTCTCAAAGGACCCCCCGGAGACCCTCGGAGAATTTTACCGAAGGGTAGAGCAGCACATGACAGCCGAGGAATTGAGGATGGCGGGGCCGAAGTCTGATCATCACCGCGCCGAAGGGTCCAGCCAGCAAGCTCGGCATCTTTCTGAACACACAGGTCGACCACGGCGAATGCGAGGAAAGAAACCTCAAAGTTTCACACCCTTAAGCACGACACGGACCAACATTCTCATGGCGCTGGAAAGGCAAGGGACGCAGATTCGGCGGCCAAAGGCCATGGCCGCCGATAATAAGAAGAATGCCAAGAAGTTCTGCCAGTTTCATCGTGACCACGGTCATGACACCGAAGACTGCTTCCAGCTGAAGAAGTACATAGAGTCGCTGATCAAACAGGGCCAGCTTCGCAAATACCTGCGGATGCCCTCCCCAAAAAGCAGAAAAGAGGAGGAAGAGAGGGCCGAAAACGAGGACTATGACTCCGACAGGCGGAGAAACAGAAGCCCAAAAAGGCGCCTTCCACCTCCAGTAGGGGTCATCCAAACCATTACCACGGGGCTCCCATCCTCGGAAAGAAAGCGGAAGGCCAGAGAAATTGCGGTTATGGAGTATCAAAGTCCATCAAAGAAATTGGCTCGCAAAGATGGCTCCACCGTCGTCTTCCCCCACGACGACCCGCTGCTGATAATGGCGAGAATAGGGAACTGGGACGTCAAAAGAGTGTTGCTCGATGATGGCTCAAATACTGACGTCCTGTTCTCGCACTTACTGCCGAGCTTGGGCATCTCCAGCAGCGAACTTAAACCTGTCACCACGCCCACCTTCGGCGTTGGACCATCGGAACTACCCGTCCTCGGATGGATCGACCTCCCTTTAATGATAAAAGGCACTTCGGTAGACGGAGCGGCTGAGTTGTACGCGTCCACAATGGCAAGATTCATCGTCATGGAGGTCCCGTCTTCGTACAACGCCATCCTTGGAAGGAAGACTCAGGGGAACCTGCACATTCGCCCCGATGAGAAGTACTTGACTGTCACATTCGCCACCAAGGATGGAGATGCAGAGGTCTTTATCGACCAAGCCGAGGTAAGAAAGGTGTTTGTAAAAGCACGAAAGGCTCCGGCAGACAACTCTACACAAATAGTGGAGGCAAAGGCGCAAGAGAAAGGCAAAGAAAGAGATCCCGCAGAAGCAGAAATGGAAGCAGTAGATCTTGTCCCAGGACAATCTACCCGAATAGGGAAGAGCTTGGCCAAAGGTGATAAGGAAATTCTTGTATCCTTTCTGCTGAAAAATAAAGATCTGTTTGCCTACTCACCGAAAGACATGCCAGGAGTGAACCCTGGCATAATACAGCACAGCCTCAAAGTAAGCCCGGAAGCAAAACCTATCAGGCAAAAGAAACGAAGCATCTCAGCCCACAAAAGCAACTTCGTGAGAACCGAAGTCCAGCGCCTATTGGATGCTGAAGTTATCAGGGAGGTCAAATACCCCGAATGGTTAAGCAACGTGGTCATTGCCACAAAAGAAGGTAGCAGCAAACTCCGGATGTGCATTGATTTCAGAAACTTGAACGATGCTTGCCCGAAAGACTCATTTCCCCTCCCGCCAATAGATCAACTGGTAGATTCAACGGCCGAATACGGGCTCCTGAGCTTCCTAGATGCCTTCAGCGGCTACCATCAGATAAGGATGGACCCCGAAGATGAAGAGAAAACTGCCTTCATCACCGAGGGAGGAACGTACTGCTACATCAGAATGCCCTTCGGGCTGAAAAATGCAGGAGCCACCTACCAGAGACTGATGAACAAGGTCTTTAAGGACCAAATGGGGAGAAACATGGAAGTATATGTTGATGATATGATAGTAAAAAGCAAGCTGCCCGGCTACCACGTTGCAGATTTGGAGGAAACCTTCCAAAAGCTCAGAGCCTTCGGGATTCGCCTTAACCCCGAGAAGTGTATCTTCGGGGTGACATCGGGAAAATCCCTTGGGTACATGGTATCCGAAAGAGGCATCGACGCCAATCCTGAGAAGATTAAGGCTCTGCTTGAGTTCCGAACTCCTGCCACAGTCAAAGACGTGCAGAGACTAACCGGAAGAATAACCTCTCTGAGCAGGTTTATTTCCAGGTACGGAGATAGGTGTAGACCTTTCTTCAAAGTCCTCACAAAGGCAGCAAAGATGGAAGGCGACCTCGGAAGAAACAATCATCCCTGGGATGAAGATTGCCAAAAGGCCTGGGAAGAACTCAAAGTCTACCTGGCCAACCTGCCGACTCTGCGACAACCTCGGGAGGGAGAACCCCTCGTACTGTACCTCGCCGTCACAGAAAAGGCCGTGAGCTCGGTCCTGATAAAAGAAGAAGGGCCGAAACAATGGCCGGTCTACTACGTCAGCAAGTCCCTGCATGGCGCCAAAGTCAGGTACCCTTTGCTTCAAAAAGCTATATACGCCTTGGTGCTTGCAGGAAGAAGACTGCGACCATATTTCCAGGCTCACCCCATCATCGTCCGAAGTAGTCTACCACTACGGGATGTTATGAAGAGAGTTGATCATTCGGGAAGGCTCTCCAAGTGGTGCATAGAGCTTGGCGAACACGAAATCACCTATGAGCCTCGGAAGGCCATAAAAGCCCAAGCATTGGCAGATTTTATCGCCGAAATACCCACCACTGAGGAGAACCACTCAGATCCGAAAGAAGGTGAGCCAGAATGGACCTTGCATGTTGACGGAGCCTCAGGGTCCGTACACCAGGGAGCTGGAATAGTTATCAGAGGACCCGAAGGCCTAGAGGTGATGAAGGCTATCAAGTTCAGCTTCAACGTCACCAATAATGTGGCTGAGTATGAAGCCCTCATAGCGGGATTACGCTTGGCCAGAAAGATTGGCGTGAGAAACTTAAGGGCTCACAGCGATTCCCAGCTGGTAGTTCGGCAGACGGCAGGAGATTATGGGGCGAAGGACCCAATCTTGGCAAAATACCACGAGCTGGTAACAAAACTCATCCAAGAGTTTGACGCCGTGCGGATCAAAAATGTACCCCGGCGGAATAACACTGAGGCAGATTGCTTAGCGAAGTCCAAAACATACACCGAGGTGCTAGACCATCCAAGCATCTCCGTGCTAAGCGTAACGTCCTCGGGAACAGGGTGGAAGGACCCCATAAAGAAATACCTCGCAGAGAATGAGCTTCCCGAAGACGCTGGCAATGCTGCAAGACTGCGAAGACGTGCCGGAAGATTCTTCCTGATTGGTGAAGAGTTATATCGGCAAGGATATGCAAATCCGCTGCAGAGATGCGTGGGCGAAGAGGATACTGAGATGGTTCTCGAAGAAGTTTACGAAGGCATGTGCGGCTCGCACATTGGAACTGATGCCCTTGCAGCAGTGATACTCCGCCAAGGATACTTCTGGCCTACCCTGAGAAAGGACGCAAGGCAGTTCGTCCAGAAGTGCGGTAGTTGCCAGAGACATGCAAAAATCCAGAGGATACCCGTAGAAATGGTAACATCGGCAGACTATCCTTGGCCCTTCGCAGTCTAGGGTATAGACCTCATTGGGCCACTCCCCACAGCACCGGGAGGCGTGAAATTCTGCGTGGTAGCAGTGGACTATTTCTCAAAGTGGGTAGAGGCAGAACCACTAGCAACTATCTCGGCAAAAGAAGTGCAGAAGTTCGTATGGAAAAACATCGTATGCAGATTTGGCATACCGAGGGTACTAGTAGCTGATAATGGATCCCAGTTCATAGACAAAGGATTCCAGGAATTCATCAGCGACCTCGGAATAAAGATGCACTTCGCCCCAGTAGCTCACCCCCAAAGCAATGGGCAGGTGGAAGTATCAAACAGGACCATAAAAGATGGCCTGAAAAAGAGACTTGGGGAAGCCAAGGGGAAATGGCCAGGAGAACTCCAAAGTGTATTGTGGAGCTACCGAACGACGCCACGAAGAGCCACAGGGGAAACTCCCTTCTCACTCGTCTTCGGAACAGAGGCCATTATCCCAATAGAGATAGTTCAGCCTTCAATACGGGTGCAAGTATTTGATGAAGGCGGAAACGACCTCGGTCTGAGAACTAAGCTCGACCTTGTGACCGAACACAGAGAAATAGCCGGGCTGAGAAGAAAAGCTTTCCAGCAAAGAGTGGCCGCGGCTATCAACCTAAAAGCCAGGCCAAAAGAAATCAAAAAAGGAGACCTCGTTCTCCGAAAGGCCGACTTTGCACCCCGAAGGCCATCTCACGGCGTACTTCGCGCAAATTGGGAAGGACCTTATCTGGTTCTCGCCGAAGTACGGAAAGGCGTGTATAGGCTTGGCGATGCCGAAGGCGTAGAATTGAAAAACACTTGGCATTCAGACGCCTTGAAAAAATTCTACGCCTAAGGTTGAGCGGAAGAGATATATTGTACAAGAAATATTCTAAGTACAGAATGGTCTTGAGAAAAATTCTTAAGTATACCAAATTGTCCAAGACAGAATTCCGCGAAGGTGCTCGCCACGAAAAAAGCAGATGTGACTTCCCGAAGGCCCTTGAGCCACTGTTCTCAGGAAAAATGGGAAACAAGAATCTTGCAAAGGTACTCGGCATAATCAGTGCAGAGAAAATTTTCCGAACACCCTTGAGCGTACATGCTCGGAAAAAAGGGAAAGCAAGAATCTCGTAATAGTGCACGCCAAAACAAAAGCAGAGATAATTTCCAAACACCCTTGAGCGTACATGCTCGGGAAAGAGGGAAATGAGCAATCTCGTGAGAATTTTCCTAAGTCCCTTGAGCAAATATGCTCGGGACAATAGGAAGACAGAAAAATTTGGCTGAAACTTTTCCGAAGTCCCTTGAGCAAACATGTTCGGGATAAAAGGAAACAAAAAGCCTGCAAAAGACTTAGCCAAATTTTTGCAAACTTTCCAGAAAGTCTCTTGAGCGAGCACACTCGGGACAAAGGAAGGTAAAAAGTTTCTTTGGTTACAGGTTTTCCGAAAGTCTCTTGAGCAAACGTGTTCGGGACAGTGGAAATAAAGAAACTTGCACGAAAGGACTTACCCGAAAAGATTGTTCATTTAGAGCAAACGCTGCCTTACAAAAGAAGTGTCCAAAGAAGGAGCACGAAGGAGAAAAATAAGAGGAGCCCTAAAACAAACTAGGGAGAGCCGGGCGGACGAAGGCCAGGAAGCTTCAGATGCTCGACCTTGGACCACTGCCACCGAGGTCCCTCAGGAATATTTAGGCCCTCCAGAAAAGAGAGGTCCAAATCTGGGAACCTCTGCAGCACCTGGTGCCGAGCGAGGCAGAAGCCGTCCTGAAAGGCGACCTTGGCCATGTTATCAGAAGTACGTTTTTGAACGCCAAGGACATTGACCTCGTCCCTCAGCTCAGCAACCTCCTCTTCGAGCTCGCTTATCCCCAGCGTCTCTCCGGACTCCTTCTTCAGAGCCTCGACCTCGGCTTGAAGAGCATTGTTCTCGTCCGTCAACCTCGACGCAAGACTGTCAGAAACAGCCTTGTCCTTGACAAGATCTTCGTTGGCGGCGAGCAGCCCCTTTACTTGGTCGCCGAGGTCGGCAATCTTCCGGGAGGAGTCTTTTCAAGTTCTTCTCTTTCCTTCGAGAACTCCTCCCGAACGGCAGCAAGTTGCTGAGAACAATCCGCTGTCAGCTGCTGGTTGCTGGCGATCACCTTCGCAAGCGAAGCCTTCGCTTCACTGAGTTCCCGCGAAGTCGCATCCTTGGAGGCAGCCTGTCTGGCCACCCGAACTCGGAGATAACCAGCGTACTCCAGCAGCTACGGCAAGGCAAAAGTCCAGGTTAGTACAAGTCTAAACACTTAGAAAATTGAGGAAAAAGAGTGTAAAGACTATACCTGAGCAGCGTGCTCGGTGACTTTTGCGGCGAGGGTGTTATCCCCCGGGTGAGCCGCCGCAATGGCCCGGAAGGAGGCGTCAGTGGTGATCCCCTTCCAAATCTCCTTTGTCATTTTTGGACAATCGTCGGAGAGCAAATTCATATCCTCCGTGATTGTCGAAAAGGGCTCCAAGGGGATCTTCCCCTCAGGGATTATGGCATCGCAGAGGGCTCGTTTCCTCTCATGAATGGCCCTCCAGCCAGCAGCAAGGGGCTCCTCTGAAAGTAGGAAGGAAGTTAGGAGCAGAAGAAAAATTCGCGAAAGGAAAAGGAGCTGAACTTCGCCTAAAGGCATACCTGGAGGAACCTCGGAGACAGTGTCCTCGGGATCCTCGGGCCCCTCGGAAGAAAGACCCTTACCCTTCTGCCGGTACTGCTCCTCGGCGGTGGGTACTTCTACCACTACAGTGTTTCTGGGGGCCTCGAGGTCGAGAGGAGGCACCTCGACGGAAGTAGCGGGGACCTCGGCCGGTGGAATTTCAACAAGTCCAGCGTCTTCGCCAGCTTCTTCTTCCAAAAGCTCTGGCTGAGAAGGCTGGAGAGCCTTCCTAGCTCGCTTCACCGAGGGTCCCGCCCCTGTCGTCTTCCTTCTTCGGGAAGCCGCCTTCTTTGTCTGCTCCCCCTTCTCCACTTGGCCAGAAAAGAGGGCCTTGTAATAAGCGGCAGCCCCATCGCCCATCTCTGAAAAAGAGAAGAAATATCAGCGTAAGTCCGAGGAAAAAGTATAAAGGGATGGAAGATTACTCACTTTCGGCAAAAGTTTCGAAAGAAGTCTCCCCCTTAAGGAGCTTGACCAGCCAGGAGTCTTTCCCGGCGATGGCGGGAGCGGGCATATTGAGGTCAGTCACGTGCTCCTTAACCACTTTCAGCTCCCGAAGGACTTCTTCGGTCATCAACCTCCAGTTGATAGGAAAGGGGTAAAGAGCACGAGGAGAGACCTCGGGAGCCCAGTCAGCGACTGCCCGAATGCAGGCGTCGAAATTCGCGAACACGGAAGCCAAGGGTGGGGTCAGCAGCATCGTCGGATCAACGACGTCTGCGTTCAGCACTCCCTGAGCCCACCTGGTCGGGACATCAGACCAGTTCTTATCCACCTTGAGGAAAAAGAACTTAGGCTGCCACCCCCGCCAGCTATCCTTCGTGTCGAAGGTGAAGGTGAATTTTTTGCTCCCGGATCCCCGAGGCAGCAGGAAATAGAAGCCACCCTTCGGGACCACATAGAGCTTGTAGTACTGCATGAAAATGATGAAGTGGGGCTCTATCCCGAACACGCCACACATGCAGAGGTAGGCGTTAAAATAGCAGTACGCGTTCGGGGGAAGCTGGTTCACAGCAATGCCATGGAATTGGCAGAACTCGCAAACCACCTTCGGGGGAGGATACCGAAGTCCGGCCTTCAGTTGGGCTCGGAAGACGGTAACCTCGTCGCCACGGTTTGAAAAAGCAAAATGGCTAGAACGAGGCAGTCTGGTCACAGCGTAAGACGGAAGAAAGAATTTTTTCTTCCACCTCTCTAGTTTTTCGGTGGTGGTACAGCAAGGATGGGCCAGAAGAGGTTTCCAGCTCTCGGGAACAGGCATCGCAGACATGGAAAAGAGTTTGAGATGGAAAAGAAAATAGTTTCCAGAAAAAACTCAGAAGACGAGTTTGGAAAAAACAACAGTTTTCCAGAAAAACTCAGAAAAACAGAGGAATCAGAGTACTCTGAAAATCAAAACCCACCAAAAGATTTGCCTGAGGACGCCGTCGTGAAAGTTGGTAGGAAAAGCTCTGATTAAAGAAGCTCCGCCATAGAAAGCAAGATAAAACGCAAGAACAGAGGGCAAAGCAGAGAGAGAGCAGAAAAAGAGCAGAAAAACAGTAAGTGGGACTTATGATGGAATGGGCTATTTATAGGCCAAAGGTGGGTAACCGAAAGAACATCATAAGTACCCATTGGAGGCGAACCGTCGCCGTAACTGCCCGCTGCACCCGAAAAGGCGCGCCCTCTGTAAATGACGTGCCTCTCCTCCAATGGCAAGAAGCCACGTGTCAACCGCTGCGCAGAAATGGGGGACGTGCCTCCCCAAACGTGCCTGGAAAACCGGGACACGCCTCCTGATTGGGACACGTCGTTTGACATCCCTGAGAAATGGAGACGCGCCGCTCAGTCTGACACGCTTGGCCATCAGACCTGCAGAAATAAAAAGCAGGCCACCTCGAGGACACCAAGAGACAGGCTATGGCTGAACAGCCCATGACTTTTGGGCAAGAGGTGTATCTTCGGTACAGGCTTTGCCTCGGAGACACCAAAGAATAGGCCAAGGCCGAACAGCCCAGACCCTCGGGCAAAAGGTGCGACCTCGGAACAGGTTATGCTTCCCAACAAGACTCCCAACGGCAACCTCGGAAAGAGATGCAAACCGAAGTCTTCACTTCGGCTTTCCAGAGGGGGGCATGTGATAGCCAAAGGCTATCGCCTCAATCTGGCCGAATACCCTGCCACAACAATGGCCAGAAGAACTGGCGCTTCCCGGGAATAGGTGGAATCATGCACCTCGGGAGATAGCCTGAGAGCTCCGAGCCTCGGTACGCCAGTAAAACTTGAGGACTCCATTCGCCCCCCAAGGTTGTGAACAACGCGCCTTCGAAAAAGTGGCACCAGACATTGCTGCCCGAATATGATATCCCCGAAGGCGGAACCCCCTGGAACTGGGAACCCCCGAACTGAGGGTAGGCTTCCCGAAGAGGCTCTGTCCGAACTAGAGGACGACCTCGCCCAGGGACCTCGGGAGTACGGCAGGCGCATTTAAGGAAGCATTTAAGGAAGCCTCTGACACGTCCCACCACAGACGTAAAAAGTCACCCTGACGCGCAGACGCCATCAGAATCATATCATGGCCCGTCTCAGCACAAGGCTCGAGGCCATCTAGTTACCAACTATCTGTCCCCTACGCCCAGACGTTCAGGAGCATCCGACCGCACACGTGTCATGATCTGAACGGGCTAGGTATTCCTATATATATAGGAAATAAATACTTGACAGGAGGTTGGCAGGCCGGATATACAGCTCCCACACCCTGAGAAAATACCAGGCGAGACTTTTCTGCCTTTCTCTTTGAGCTAGTGACTTTCTCCTTCTTCCGGCCACCACTGACTTGGGCGTCGGAGGCTCCCCCCCCGGAAAAACACTCCGGGGGCCTCCTAACCCTGTTTACCAGCTTTTCAGGTACTCTCCTTGGGGCGATCCACCTTCCAGGCGTTCTTCCTCCTAGAAGTCTCCTCAACAGTCATCATGACTCACAACGATGAGGCCTTAGGCCATCAGTCATGAAAGTGAAGACTATGATCAGAGCTAAGGTCCACATGTCCATAGCTACCCACCTAGACAAGTCCCAACTCTACAAGCCTGCACAACTTAACACATAAGTCTCGACCAACTTCAAAATAAGACTTGTAATGTACAAAACCATTAAGCCAAGCACACATTGGCACATACCTTGATAAATAAGCATAAATAAGCACAACACACAAGCACAAACTCAAGCAATACTACTCAGGCTGAATATCCTTTCTTGAAAAACAATATGATGGGAAATGAGCATATAACTCAGTAGGGATTCACTGATATCTACCAACTCTTTAAGAGTCTATTTAGTTAAGCCGAGAGTACATCTCAAGACTTAACCTCCATTAGCTCAAGTATACCTGCAAAATAAGACACAAAGACAAGGAAAACACAACATACACATATACATGCTAACATACCTGAAACATATAAGCACAATAAGCAAGTAATTGGTTAGCAAGCACAAGGAATCACTCAAGCACACAATGAACACACACACACACCACCATGACCATTCGGCCAAGTTCCATAACATGTGCCATTGTGCACTTTTGCACACAAAACTTCACCATAATGTCCACTTCCACTAGAGCTCTGAAATGCCTAGCAAAAAGGCCACATTCACTAGCATTTCTAGCACATGTCCATAGTTCATTAGCTAATTAACAACCATAGCCGAAACAATCTCAATAGCCCATCAAGTAACTAAGGTCATTTAGCAAATTTAACCATCACTTAGCTACTTTAATACTTGAATCATGGTATACTACCAAGCAGTCAAGCATAAGTGAAACCTTACCTCAATCAAGCTTTCGGCCAAAGTCTAGCTTCCAAACCGAAACGTTCCTCACACAATTGGCCTAACATAATCACCAATTAAACATCACTACTTCTTGTTCATGGAACGTAGACCATGTATTCAAGGAAAAACACAAAGATTACCTCAAACCCTAGCTTGATATGTCTCGGCCTTTCTTGCTCCTTCAAATGCAAGCTTGATCTTGAGTTGCTAAGTACCAAAACTAAAGCCTCCTAGCTTGTCCTCTTCACTCTAGCTCCAATTGTCTCCTTAACGCCTTTAACCTGAGACCAATTGGTGTAAGCTCAAGAACAAAACCAAGAGCACAAGGGAGAGCAAGTCTCGGTCAAGGAAGAACAAGCCTGAAATGAAGAAAAAATGGCTTAAGTGGACTTAGGCAATCCGGTTACAAGCCACATGTACTTAAAATGGCACTAAGGCTAGTTTTCAGCCCTCATTAATTTGCATGGCTCAATGAAGCCGTCACATCTTCACAGTCACATTTCCATCACCAAAACACATGTTCACTTAGGCACTTAGGTCACTTCATAGCGTTCATTGCCAAGCACACAAAATAAAGTGTCTAATGTGTCCATTAAACCCATGTGCAACTAGCCAAGTAACTAGCATAAGTACTAGTTAGGCATGATGCTTAACACCTTAGTGGGGAACATGATTAGACTAGCCATCATGGTTGTCTACCATATTTTGGCCTAGTATGCCATAAATCCTTACATAATTTTGCATGGCCGAAAGTTAACATTTAAATTTAGTAGTTCCACTAGTACCACTAGTTTAAATGTACATTTTTGTCTGCCAACTTTGTTTCCTGCCAAGCTCAGCATAGTCTTCCTTTTTAGTGCACCTAAGGCACATAGTTCTGTAATTTTGCATTCTCATCACCACCACTTTTGCTCAATTGAGTCCCCTTTTGTATTTTAGTAGTATATTTCTCATCTTTCTTGGCCTTAGCCAAGCTCAGAAGGGTGGTCCTAACACACCAAGTTCGGGAAAGTATATCCCCATCCTCGGTCGGGAAGAGTGTCTTCCGAATGTGCCCTACTCTACCACAGGGCCTCTCCTAGTTGCCCTCGATGGCTATATTGAGCCGAATGGGGCCTCCTAATCCAAAGGACCCTTATACTCTGAAGGGGTCTCATTCTCCGAATGGGTCTCGCGGAGATATGACAAACATGGTTAAGGAGCCTCTGACAGAGAGACCTCGAACATGCCCCTGCCCTCTGGCCGAAACGGCCTACGGCCAGCGGGAGATACCTATCTCCAATGGTACGGATCAAATATGACCGAACACATGTCACGATCTAAACATTCTGTGTCGAACGGCCTCATCCTTCCACCCTCCTATAAATACTTTGGAAGGACCTTGGTGAGGAAGGACATAAAACTCTTGCTATTTTCCTTACTCTCTGCTCCCTACTACTAGCACTCTCAAAAACACTAACTTGGGCATCGGAGGCTCCTCTCCCAGAAACACATTACGGGGAGCTCCTAACCTTGGTTCTTCTGAGTGTTTTAGGCACCTTTATACTGGAAGTCTCTCCTTCAGGCTAGCATGTCATACGACGAGGATGCCAACAGATTTCAGGTCGCTTTTGTTGAGCCAAGTATTCTAAGGACAAGGGACTCACGAAGTCCCAGTCCGTGCCTGAAGCTCCAACAGTGACTAAACCACCTGCGGTAGAGACTTCTTTGCCTAAGGATGAACGTCCCAAAGTTACCCCGCCGGAGCTCAGGAAGCGGGGGCTCTCACGATGAGTCTTCAACGGAGAATATACCCTCCAGAGGACATAACGCGGTAGAAACGGTGTCAAAACAACCTAGGACTTTTCACTGGTGAAGTTCATCCCCGTACGAGAGGTCCTAGTTGATAGCCGAAGTGCTATCGCCCTGGCCCACTGACTTCGGAGAAAGAGGGGGCCAAACACCTGAGATATACGACCTCGGAAGCCCCATCGTACCAACCTCAAAAAACTACCATATCGCCTCTCCATCAGAGGATGAATGAACCGACTTCAGAAGAATGAGAACACCCCGAAGAGACGGTATCACCCCGGGGAGAGGTCCTTGCTCGTCCCCCTAAAAGGTAAGGTCGGCCGAAGGGACCTTGGAGGAGCGATGGGTGACTCGAAAGAGTCTCTGACATATTCGCCCGTACGCACTAGACGTTGACCTCAAGCACTCTGACAGCCCACTACGGTCTGTGCTCTGACATGCTGAGACACGCTTCTCGACAAACCACTGCCCGAGAAAGCCTGCAGGCGGCTGGCCACTCTTCTGCTCAGAGGTACGGACGGCATCCATCCTTACACGTGTCACAATCAGAGGTGCTCATTTTCTCCTATTTACAGTAGGAAAGGCTCCTGGTAAACAGGGGCTGGACGAAGCCAGGACAGGGGCCGGACAGGGGCTTTTTGGAGCTCCAGGGTTCTAGCTTCCTCCTCTCTTTCCTTTGGACATGCCAGAAAAAGGCCTCCGGCGGGATTCTTTCCCTTCTGTGCATACTAGAGAAATACTCCCGGCAAGTCTATTTTGTGCTTACTCTTTGTCATTTAGAGGCACTGACTTGGGCGACGAAGGCTCCTCCCCGGAAAACCACTCATGGGACCTCCTAACCCCTGTTTTCTGTATGTTTCAGGCCGGACTACTTGGGGGCATCCCCTTTTCAGGCTCTCTCCAGCACCGGAAACCCTTCACGGCCACCGCTATCCACCATCGGACGGCCACGCATGACATTCCTCAGGAGGTCCCTGTTACCCCCGTCGTGGAGCCACGGCAGGAACACAAACGATGGCTAACCCCACGCCGTCATTTGGCGCCGTCTGTGGGAAACTTTCCAGGCAGCCGTGGTCGAAAACTCAGCGTTCTAAGGACAAAGGCTCCCTGAGGCCCCCGTCCGCGCCGGAGACTCGCCCGACGGCGAACAATTAAGAGCAGGGACTTCCCATCCCGAGGATGATCCTCCTGTGGATATCGCCGTGGCTTTCCTGCATAGTTTCCCACGCGTCGCCATGGTCGAAGTAGTGCAGGGGGTAGGCCAAAGATGGTCGTGTGCAAATTCGAGCCAAAGTCTCCTCTCTCAACCCTTTCGACAAGAGAAGTAGTGGTGACCCAAGAGTTCAGGGGGAAAACAAAGAGTAGTGGGATGAGTTCCCAAAGGACGTGGTTCCCCTCGGAACATGATGGACGGGAAAGGTAGAGTCGGTGGTATCCAGACCTCCCCATCAAAAGTGTTCGGGCCAAAGAAAGGTTGTTGTTCCTCCGGTAGCAACACCGAATCCACTACCCTGAAAAGACGCCTACGCTTTGATATTAAACAGGCAAAAGGCTATGATCCTACTCCAACGGACACACTACCATCGTCCAAAAATAAGCCGCCCCCGCTCAACGTCAGAGGGAATAGGGTAATCGGGCAAGTGCACCAAACTCCAAAGATATTACATCGCGCACAAGCCCAGAGGGGCAATATAACCCCAGGCGCTAGCAGACTATTGCCGAAATTCCAGAAACAGAAAAAGGGAAATCCAATGAGGACCGAATATAGGTGAAATCCAAAAGAAGGAACTCCCAACCAAAGAAATCCCAGGCGCAAAAATGCTGCGGCACGGGAACGGTACCTCGGAGGCCCGAGGATAGGGAAGTCACCTGAGTTAGCATATTCGGTTAATAAAGTGTTGAACCACGCAAGCCCAGCATTGCTAGGAATAAAAACCTAGGACAAGGGAAGCAGGAACCCCACAAAGAGACATCTCCCAAGAGTCCCGGAAAACCCTCACGAAGTGGTGAAGAATGCAAAAAAATGCCCCGCAAGTAGGCATCTCCCAAGAATCCTAAAAATCTTCATGAAATGGCGAAAAGTACAGAAAATGTTCCGGACAGTCTTCCTTGATTGAAGAGGAATAACATCGGTAGGGAAGCCTAGGCCTGTTATAGAAAGGCATCGACAGAAAGGGGTGCAGAGCAGCACGCAAAAAGAGGTGCGAACAAATGCGTCCAAAAAGGGCGAGAATGGTCAAAAACGCACCAGCACCCGAAAGACTGCCTTTGAAATAAAATACCTGAAAGACTCCCGTCGGAGTGGGAAACCCCGAAAGAGAGCCCAGGCCTGTTATAGAAAGGCATCGGCAGAAAGGGGTGTAGAGCAGCACGCAAAAAGAGGTGCGAACAAATGAGTCCAAAAAGGGTGAGAATGGTAAAAAATGCACCAGCACCCGAAAGACTGCCTTCGGAATAAAATACCCGAAAGACTCCCGTCGGAGTGAGTAACCCCGAGAGACTGCCCTCTGTCCTCAACAGAAAAGGGCAAATACGGTCCACTACCAACAACGCCTGAAGTGTAATGCTATGAGAAAGCAATAAATTACTTCGTTTCGTGAGACAAGATAGAACCCCTACTGATCAAGCAGGCAAAAGGTATACAAAAGCCTACTTAAAGGAACATGACACACCAAGATGGCATATTATTGCCGGTAGCATAATGGCTTCAGTCTTTAGACGAATGAGGCCAAAAAGTTCGCCATTAGCTCCGGAGTGAAATGACATTTCGGTCCACCAGCTTAGCTCTGAAGCAACAAGCAAGTGGAGTCCCCGAATAGAAATGTACACCAGGGACTACGGAAAAGTAAGGAGAAGCAAAGGGGAGAAGGTCCAGAATGGCCGAGAAAATTCCTTGTGGGAATTATCAGACAAACTAATAGCCAAAGGCTGTCGCCTCAATCTGGCCGAATACCCTGCCACAACAACGGCCAGAAGAACTGGCGCTTCCCGGGAATAGGTGGAATCATGCACCTCGGGAGATAGCCTGAGAGCTCCGAGCCTCGGCACGCCAGTAAAACTTGAGAACTCCATTCGCCCCCCAAGGTTGTGAACAACGCGCCTTCGGAAAAGTGGCACCAGACATTGCTGCCCGAATATGATATCCCCGAAGGCGGAACCCCCTGGAACTGGGAACCCCCGAACTGAGGGTAGACTTCCCGAAGAGGCTCTGTCCGAACTAGAGGACGACCTCGCCCAGGGACCTCGGGAGTACGGCAGGCGCATTTAAGGAAGCATTTAAGGAAGCCTCTGACACGTCCCACCACAGACGTAAAAAGTCGCCCTGACGCGCAGACGCCATCAGAATCATATCATGGCCCGTCTCAGCAGAAGGCTCGAGGCCATCTAGTTACCAACTATCTGTCCCCTACGCCCAGACGTTCAGGAGCATCCGACCGCACACGTGTCATGATCTGAACGGGCTAGGTATTCCTATATATACAGGAAATAAATACTTGACAGGAGGTTGGCAGGCCGGATATACAGCTCCCACACTTTGAGAAAATACCAGGCGAGACTTTTCTGCCTTTCTCTTTGAGCTAGTGACTTTCTCCTTCTTCCGGCCACCATTGACTTGGGCGTCGGAGGCTCCCCCCCCGGAAAAACACTCCGGGGGCCTCCTAACCCTGTTTACCAGCTTTTCAGGTACTCTCCTTGGGGCGATCCACCTTCCAGGCGTTCTTCCTCCTAGAAGTCTCCTCAACAGTCATCATGACTCACAACGATGAGGCCTTGGGCCATCACAAACTTACCAAAAAACCACATGGAGAAAAAACCTTCCTTCCTTACTCGCCTGCAAAGGCCACTGCCCACTTAGAGCAATACAGCTACCAAGTGAAGCGTGAGTATTCGGTGGAAGGAAGAAATAGCCTCGAATTGGGGAACCGAACTCGAGTCACTCCCCGAAGCATGAACGAGCTCAGGAGAAGTGTTTTCTCCGTAAAAGGTGGCCGTGGGCGAAAAATTATGCCGAACGCCAAAAGGAGATCTCATTCTCCGAAAGGCCAAGACAGAACCCCGAGAACTACCTCAGGGGAGAACTTCGGCCACTAAGAAAAAGGACCTCGCTTGATCCAGGGCGAGGTCCGAAAGAGAGCATTATCAGCTTAGCAGCGTCAAAGGGAGAAAATCGAGAAATACCCTAGAAGAGTTCTATACTTAGAATTTCATTCTATACTTTAGAATTTTTAGATGAACAAACTATACTTAGCGAAATTTCTCTTTCATCCTGTATAGGTTACCCGCCGAACAAAGCTGAAGCACACGTGCTCGAAGGCTATGTTAAGGGTTGGCACGACGTCCGTCAAAGGCAATCAACGAGGATAGACTAGTGTTCGCCTGAAAAGTCTTTGATAGCCGAGAAAGTGAGATCGGCCAGCAGAAAGGGCAAGCAATGGCTTTCCAAAATCCCCTAGCCGAAAGTAGCCAGGGCAACTGGAAAACAAAAATTGCTCAAGTCAGACAAAGCGAAGAAATGAAGAAGAATCCATTAAAGAAGGTCCTTGGTACAAGAGGAGTACAAGAGAAGCACGAAAATGAAAAACCCTAGGATGTCTAAGGATCCCCAGCGATGTGAGAAGTTCCGGCTCTCGTTTCTCTAGCTGTCGCCTTTGGTGCAAGTAAAGGAACAGGTGGCAGGTTGAGGTGATCAGCTTTTGACCAAGTCCATCGAGCACCCTCGGGAATATCTAGGGCCGCAAGAAAGGAGGTCTCGAGGTTTGGGTATTGTTGCAGAAATTGATGACGAGCTAGACAGAAGCCATCCTAAAAGGACAGCTTTGACATTTGGACGGCTTTGTCCTTTTCTACGTCTAGCAAGTCTGCTTTATTCTCAAGACCAAAAACCTCTTTCTCGAGACCCAGGATCTCCTCCTTAAGATTGGCAATCCTCCTCACCAATCCCTTTACGTTCCTTCTCTTCATCGCACTCCTCCTCAGAAAATAGACCCTGGCTTGAATAGCCGCTTTTTCGGCAAGAGTTTTCTTCAGAAGGGCATCTTCTTCTTCTTTCTCCTTCTGAATAACCTCATTGGCCGAAGTCAAACGCACAACCTGCTTGCCAAGGTCCCGCATTTTGCGGGAAAAAATCCTTCAAGAGGTCCGATTGGCATATCAGGAACTCATCCCAGAGCTGGACCACCTCCTTCCTGGCTATGCGCCTTAACTCGACATTAGCTATGTCCGAGTTAATACAGAAGAGCCTGGCGTTCTCTAGTTCACTTTCAGCCCGAGCTCGGGCAGAAGACTGCTCTGCCACCCAAACTCGGAGGTGCTCACTGTACCCCAAAAACTACAAAGAAGAAGGAGAAAATCCTCAGTGAAAGCAGCATAAGGGATGGCAAAACACTTGGGCAAAAAAGAGGAGGCCAAAAGGATTACTTGAGCAGCACGCTCAGAAACTCGAGTGGCGAGGATATCCCCAGAAGCACAGTCCTCGGCAACTGCCTTAGAAGAAGCCTTGGTAAGAACACCCCTCGCCATCTAGGGAGTCATCTCTTGGCAATCCCTGGGGAACAAGTTCATGTCCTCCGTGAAAGACCAAAACAGCTCCCTCAGAACCTTGTGTTTTGGGAGAAAGGAGCCCCGGAGAGCCCGTCTTTGGGCATGGTCAACCATCCATACTGGGGCCGCTCGGTCCTCTGGAAAATGGAGGGGCGCAAGTCAGGAAGGGCTCCCTGAAAACACAAGTTATGAGGAAGGAGGTGTCAAAAAAAAATCGGACGCAAACCTGGCGCAACCCCGGTAACCTCCTCCACAAAGGCCAGAATGTGCTTGCCTTTCTCCTTGCGACGTCTCTCCAGCTTTTTAATAGTAGGACTCTCGGGCAAAGAGCCTAAAAGCTCCACTGACGAGGTAGGACTCGACGGAGTTAAAAGGGTGACTACTCCGGCGGGCACCTCGGCTGCAGCAGTATCAGCCAGAGAAGATGTTGCAGCTACTTCGGAGGGGGCAGCAACCCTGGTGGATATCGGAGTGACATCAACCATGGCGAAGGTTGCAATAGCATCGGTGGAAGTGGCTATCGCATCGGTTGAGATAGCAACCTTGGTGGAGGTAGCAATAACTTCATCGACCTCCACCACATCTTCCGAAGGTGGAGTAAGTGCTCTCTTCTTTGACTTCTTGGCCGAAGACGGTCCGCTCCCAGTAGACTTACGTCTTTTGGAGCCATTTTTCTTTGCTTGTTCTCCCTTCTCTACTTGACCAAGGAAGATACTCTTGTAGTAGGCGGCAGAATTGTCAGCCATCTCTGAAAAAGGGGGAAAAGCATCAATATGAGTCCAAAAAGGGCACTGAAGCTGAAGATGTGAGTCCAAAAATGGTTAGCCAAAAAAGGAGCTTCCGGGAAGAAAGGAAAATGCCAGCAAAAACCGAAAAAATACGACTTCGGGAGGCTGAGAAGTTAGCAGAAGTCAAACGATTCCCGAGGAAGGCACTCATGAAAAGCCTTGCCGAAGTCAGGATTCCTGGACGCCGTCGTAAATAATGGCCAAAAATCGCTCCGCCGTGCAGACCGTCGCTAAAAGAGATGGAAAAGGCGAGAGAAAACGAGAGCAAGGGTAAGAGCAACGAAAAAAGAAATGAAAAGAATGGCAAGGGGAGGCTTATATAGAGCATGGAAGGGCAATTGAAAAGGCGTCATAACTGCTGCGTGGGAGTGAAACGTCACCGTAATTACCCTTCCCGCGCAAAAAGATGTGACATCCCAATTGACGCTTGCCACGTGTCGACCATCGCGAGAAACTAGGGCATGTTTTCTGACATCCTGAAGATCTGGGTGCATCCCCAGATTGACACGCCCAGTTTCAAGGCATGACAGTCCACTAATTTAAGACAAAAAAGATAAGATTGGAAATCTCGACGACGCCGAAAGGCAGGTATACGACATCTGCCTGAACAAACTACGCCCTTAAAATGGCGAAGTACCTTCCTTGCAAATGATATAAGCTGGATCCTCTGAAAGTGCTCCCGAAAGGGCTACAAGCCGAAGTTACACTCCGACTTTCCGAAGAAGGGCATGTGATAGCCGAAGTGCTATCGCCTTGGCCCACTGACTTTGGAGAAAGAGGGGGCCAAACACCTGAGATATACAACCTCAGAAAACTACCATATCGCCTCTCCATCAGAGGACGAATGAACCGACTTCGGAAGAATGAGAACACCCCGAAAAGACGGTATCACCCCGGGGAGAGGTCCTTGCTCGTCCCCCTAAAAGGTAACGTTGGCCGAATGGACCTCGGAGGAGTGATGGGTGACTCGAAGGAGTCTTTGACATATTCGCCCATACGCACTAGACGTTGACCTCAAGCACTCTGACAGGCCACTGCTGTCTGTGCTCTGACACGATGAGACACGCTTCTCGACAAACCACTGCTCGAGAAAGCCTGCAGGCAGCCGGCCACTCTTATGCTCAGAGGTACGAACGGCATCCGTTCATACACGTGTCACGATCAAAGGGGCTCATTTTCTCCTATTTATAGTAGGAAAGGCTCTCGGTAAACGGGGGCTGGACGAAGCCAGGACAGGGGCTGGACAGGGGCTTTTTGGAGCTCCAGGGTTCTAGCTTCCTCCTTTCTTTCCTCTGGACATGCCAGAAAAATGCCTCCGGCGAGATTCTTTCCCTTCTGTGCATACCTGAGAAATACTCCCGGCAAGTCTATTTTGTGCTTACTCTTTGTCATTTAGAGGCACTGACTTTGGCATCGGAGGCTCCTCCTCGGAAAACCACTCCGGGGACCTCCTAACCCCTGTTTTCTGTTTGTTTCAGGCCAGACTACTTGGGGGCGTCCCCTTTCCAGGCTCTCTCCAGCACCGGAAACCCTTCACGGCCATCGCTATCCACCATCGGACGGCCACGCATGACATTCCTCAGGAGGTCCCTGTTACCCCCGTCGTGGAGCCATGGCGGGAACACAAACGATGGCTAACCCCACGGCGTCACTAATCCCCACACCGACAAAGTTACTCTCCGAAAAGGAGATGTTGCTCTCCGTTTCTGGCAACCACCAGACAGCGAGCGGAAAACAATCCTACCACCCTCATGGAAAAGATCCTAGAGAGGTTGGAAAAGGTAAGAAGACAAATCTCCCAGAAGCCTGTTTGGTTGAGGTTGTCGGAGATGTCGGAGATGTTCACCGGAGAAGAGTCACCCTTCATCCGTGCAGTGGTAGAGGCACCTATGCCGAGTGACTTATGAGTACCTCGCTTGGAAACATATGATGGATGTAGAAAACCCCAAGCTCACTTGACGAAGTATAGGCGCAACATGGTGTTGCACGGTGCTGATGATGCCAACCTTTGCAAATGCTTTGAAGTTATCGTTTCAAGGTTGGTAACTACATGGTATAACTCCCTGGCTCCCGGAACCATAATGTGTTTCTAGGAGCTATCCACTGCATTCACCCAGTAGTTCATTGGAAGTAGGTCGATGGCGAAGATGCCTGTCCAAATGTTTGACATAGCCCAAAAGAATGGGGAGACCATTCTTGATTATGTTGAGAGGTTCAACTGAGAAGTGCTAAGTGTGCCCGACTTTTGCCCTGAAATCTGCATCCTTGCCATGATCAGGGGACTTCGGAGAGATTCACAACTCTTCTATGAGTTCTCCAAAGATCCCCCCAATACCCTCGGTGAATTCTACCGAAGGGCAAAATAGCACATGACAGCTGAAGAACTACGAATGGGAGGGCCGAAGTCTAACCACAATCATCTCGAGGGTCAGGCTCACCAACCTCGGTATCTGACCAAGGGTGGGGGTAGACCTTGGAAACAAAGAGGGAAGAGGTAGGTGTCATTCACTCCCTTGAACACCACGAGGACAAACATACTGATGGCCATGGGGAGGCAAGGGACTACTATCCAACGTTCGGAGGCCATGACCTTGGAGAATAAGAAGAACATGAAGAAATTTTTCCAATTTCACTGAGACCATGGGCATGACACCAAGGATGACTTCCAGGTGAAAAAGTACATAAAATCTCTGATCAAACAAAGCCAACTGCAATGATACCTGCGAATGCCGTCCCCTAAAGGAAGAAGGGAAGAAGAAAGGAAAGGGGAAGATGATGACTATGATTTTGACCGACGCTGGAACTGAAGTGTTGGGTTTCGGGAGCCAAATAGCGCAGTGGAATTTAATTGAAACCCTGCAGGATCCAAGTGAAACGGGGTAAACCGAGTGTTCAAAAATTTTCATACCTAATTTTCGGTTGAGATTTCTCACTCAACTGTAGAGTCAAATCACAAAATCTGAACAGTTGACATGTTCAGGCTCTCTATGGTATCCATATGAGCCTCTCGGGATCACCACGCTTCCAACACGTCCCGGTAGATGCGTTTCTCTTGCGCTCGTAGTGCTAGCTTGCGTCCTCCAAGGAATTGCAAGAGAAGAGTGCGGCTATCTGATACGATCAAAGAATGCACAACTAAGGATGGCAATGATCCATTGAAGATAACTAGTGGACCATTGACAAGGAAGAAGGCTAAGGAGCTCACTAGTGCACTTCAAGCTTGGATTTTGACAGATTGGCGATGTTCTGGTAGAAAAATCATATCTTGAGGTAAAAGGATCATAATTGAGTGATTCTTGATTAATTGGAAAGATAACTTCTGGAGCTACAAATCATACGAAGACCATCAAATCCATTTTGCATGTTAAGGAGGTCCAATTTAGCTTCAAAGTCGCGATTTGCGAGTTATCGCTGGTTCAGAAGCAGTTGCAGTATTTTGGGCATATCTTTCGATTTAGAAGTCCATTTTGTGTGATTCAGGCGTGGTGTCGAAGCTAAGAAAGATATCTACAACTTTCATGCTTTTCATTTTGATAAATTGTGGCTGCAACAAGTTCGAATTTCAGCTTGAAGTTGAAGACACAAGCAAGAAGTACCCGAGAAGACTATTTTGGGGGTTTTATGGCCAATCTTGTGTAGTAACGTATTTTGTTTTATTTTCCTGCTTATTTACATTATTTAGGATGTTATTTAAGCCATGGAAGTGATTTAGGTCACTTAGGACAAAGGGAATTCGCTGCACACCTTAAACATGTGTTAAAAGTGTGCTAGAGTCCTAGTTTGACTAGGTTTTCTTGAGTCCTTTGTAACTAGGTTTCCTAGGTGACTTGGGCTGCGAATTTTGCCTAGATTTTTACCCTAGTTTAGGTCTATATAAAGGCACATATTCTGGATGTAAACATACAGATTATTGCCGAAATAATATTGCTCTTTGGAGAGGTTTTCTCTTTGGTTCTTGGCGGACTGCCTTGGTGCACAAGTGTGCTTGTGTTCTTGGAGTTCTATACTTCTCGTTTCTAGTCACAGGTTGATTAGGGGTGGGGGTCTTCAAACCCAGTCTCTTTGATGTCTTGTGGAGCTTGAAAAACATCTTGGGCGAGTTTCATGGTCGTTATACCATCGGGGTTCGCATCACTATCCTTTTGGGAGGCTAGGGCAAGGAGACCTACGAATTTCTCACTTAAAAGTTATATTTATAGTGAGACTCAACTTCCAGGCCTAATGGGTTTCAAAGCCCTAATCCAATTAGGATTTAATTTCGGGCTTACTAATGGCTCAACTCTTGGGCCTATTATTAATATGAAATTAAAGTGAAACCATAATCCAAATAATTAGCCCATGCACTCTAATGATCCAAATAGCTCTATGTGTGTGACCCAATAGGTTCTTGCCATGTTGGCAATGATCATAAATCACATTTATGATCATAAGCAATGAGCGGTGTCTAGCAACACATCATTGCTACCCAAGTGACAAGATTGTCGGTGAATCGACTAAACCATTATGATCATCACCGATATATGCCATTGTCCCTTTGTCCAAGATATCAAGACTAAGCACGAGACATGGAATGTGTCACTCTTGTAGAGTCCAATCTTTGGTTTCTTGATTACCGAGTAGACCAACTTAAACTGATGACATTGATATCATATATCAACTCATCCAAGCATGGCCATGCATTTTCTAAGTCTCACTCTATCAAGGGGCCCGAAGATATCACTCCCGTTACATAGGAGGGACAAATCCCATCTTGATCATACAAATCCCTCCGCATGATATGTGACATACCTAATGACCTCCTTCAAGTTCACTCAGTTACGAGCAACAAAGGAAAGTATCAAAGTATGTGACTCACATGCAGGGAACCTTGATGATCTTAGGTCGAAGGACTACATATACCATGATCACTACGAGAGTCACTTATGACACTCATATAATGGTCCATGTAGTGTTCTCATGGTGGGTCGGTCCAGTACACAAGCTCTCCAACTTGTACCCATATGTAGACGACATATCTCATATTAGTCTCCACATATGCTAGTCATTATGTATTATTGCAACCCGCTCCACAATAATACTAGACCAGGGACGTTTAAGAATATCATTATTCTAGGGTTACAATTATGTTTGTTAAGTTACACAAACACAAAACAAGAAACATAATTGCTAGATTAATGCCTTAATAAAATATCATGACTCAATGTGCAAAAATACAATCATCTCATGATTGTCCTTTTGGGCACAACACTAACATGAAGTCCTAGAAAGCATCCACCACCTCCGGCGGGAGTAATCTAGACAATCACCACTAGGATACACTCAGCCGAGAGGAAAAGGAAAGTCTGGGAAATCTCGATGATGGAGTTCAGAAACCTAGCGAACAAGCTTGTTTGGAAAGATGGGTCTTGATGGCCCAGGGCCTCATCGTTGTGAGTCATGATGACTGTTGAGGAGACTTCTAGGAGGAAGAACGCCTGGAAGGTGGATCGCCTCTAGGAGAGTACCTGGAAAACTGGGAAACAGGGTTAGGAGGCCCCCGGAGTGTTTTTCCGGGGGGGGAGCCTCCGACGCCCAAGTCAGTGGTGGCCGGAAGAAGGAGAAAGTCACTAGCTCAAAGAGAAAGGCAGAAAAGTCTCGCCTAGTCTTTTCTCAGAGTATGGGAGCTGTATCTCCGGCCTGCCAACCTCCTGTCAAGTATTTATTTCCTGTATATATAGGAATACCTAGCCCGTTCAGATCATGACACGTGTGCGGTCGGATGCTCCTGAACGTCTGGGCGTAGGGGACAGATAGTTGGTAACTAGATGGCCTCGAGCCTTGTGCTGAGACGGGCCATGATATGATTCTGATGGCGTCTGCGCGTCAGGGCGACTTTTTACGTCTGTGGTGGGACGTGTCAGAGGCTTCCTTAAATGCTTCCTTAAATGCGCCTGCCGTACTCCCGGGGTCCCTGGGCGAGGTCGTCCTCTAGTTCGGACAGAGCCTCTTCGGGAAGCCTACCCTCAGTTCGGGGGTTCCCAGTTCCAGGGGGTTCCGCCTTCGGGGATATCATATTCGGGCAGCAATGTCTGGTGCCACTTTTCCGAAGGCGCGTTGTTCACAACCTTGGGGGGCGAATGGAGTCCTCAAGTTTTACTGGCGTGCCGAGGCTCGGAGCTCTCAGGCTATCTCCCGAGGTGCATGATTCCACCTATTCCCGGGAAGCGCCAGTTCTTCTGGCCGTTGTTGTGGCAGGGTATTCGGCCAGATTGAGGCGACAGCCTTTGGCTATCAGGTCTATCGTGAAGTTCCCTTATGATGACCCCCTCCTAATTATGGCAAGGATAGGGAGTTGGGATGTCAAAGAGTGCTCATTGATGATGGTTCCAATGCCGATGTTCTGTTCTCCCACCTATTGCCGAACTTAGGCATCTCCAAGGGTGATCTCAAACCTATTGATCTGCCTTTGATGCTAAGGGGAACTTCAGTTCAGAAGAAGAAATAGCTATTCGGCTCCACAATGACAAGGTTCATCACCATAGATGTCCCTTCTTCATACAATGCCATCCTCAAAAAGCAGACACAAGAAAATCTCCACATTTGCCCAGATGTGAAATTCCTAATAGTCATCTTCGGCACGAAGGAAGGGGACGTAGAGATATTCATTGATCAAGCTGAGGTGAGGAAAGTCTTCGTGAAGGCAAGACAAAGTCCAATGAAAGTTCATGCACAAACTTTAGAAGAAAAGAGCATACTCGCTAAAAGGCAATAGGAGAAGGAGTAGGTGACTTTGAAAAAATAGAAATAAAGGATGTAGAACTTGTCCCAGCCCAAAGTACACGAGTGGGGAAACAACTGGCCGAAGGTGAATAACAAAAACTTGTATCTTTTTTATTATTGAACAAAGATTTGTTTGCCTACTCTTCGAAGGACATGCCTGGGGTAGACCTTCAGATAATTCAACATAGCCTTAAAGTTCATCCAGCGGTGAAGCCTGTCTGGAAAAAAAAGCGCAGCCTCTCGGTGCATAAGAACAACTTTGTTAGAGCCGAAGTCCAATGGTTAATGGAGGTAGGTGTAATCAGAGAACTCAAGTAGCCCGAACGGCTTAGCAATGTTGTTATCGCCACGAAGGAAGGGAGTGATAAGCTCCGAATGTGCATCGACTTCTGAAAGATAAACGATGGCTGTCCTAAAGATTCTTATCCTTTACCACCTATAGATCAATTGGTGGACTCAACTGCCAAATATGGTCAGCTTAGTTTCCTCGACGCCTTCAGCGGATACCACCAAATCTGGATGGATCCCAAAGACGAGGAAAAAATTGCCTTCATCACCGAAGTCGGGACCTACTGCTACATTAGAATGCCCTTCGGCCTTAAGAATGTAGGGGCCACGTACCAAAGGCTTGATAGCCAAACGCTATCGCCTCTATCTGGCCGAACTCCCTGCCACAAGAATGGCCAGAAGAAGCTGGCGCTACCCGAGAATAGGTGTGATCATGCACCTCGGGGGATAGTCGAAGAGTTCCGAGCCCGGAACGCCAGGAAAACCCGAGGACACTACTTGCCCCCCCAAGGTTGTGAACAGATCGCCTTTCGAAAAGCGGCACCAGACATAGCGAGCCAAACATGATATCCCCGAAGGCGGAACTCCCTGAAACTGGGAACCCCCGAACTGAGGGCTTGTTTCCCGAATAGGCTCTGTCCGTACCAAAGGACGACTTCACCCAGGGACCTCGGGAGTACGGCAGGAGCCTTTATGGAAGCATTTAAGGAAGCCTCTGACACGTCCTTTCACAGACGTCACAAGCCGCCTCAAAAGGCGCTCTGACACACGGACGCTCTGAATCACATCATGGCCCATCTCAGCACATGGCTCAAGGCAACCTGCTACCAGCTATCTGTCCCCTACGCCCAGAAATTCAGGAACATCCGACCGAACACGTGTCGCGATCTAAACGGGCTAGGCACTCCTATAAATACCAGGAATTAATACTTGGCAGGGGGTGGTTGGCAGAACACTGCTCCCACACTCTGAGAAAATTACCAGGCGAGACTCTTCAGCCCCTTCGTGCTATTTCCTCTGCCTTTCCTCAGCCACCACTGACTTGGGCGTCGGAGGCTCCCCCCCCGGAAAAACACTCCGGGGGCCTCCTAACCCTTTGTTTCTGAGCTTTCAGGCACACTCCCTTGGGCGATCCATCCTCCAGGCGTTCTTCCTCCCGGAAGTCTCTCCACCAGTCACCATGACTATAAACGATGAGGCTCCACACCATCATTTGGCGCCGTCTGTGGGAAACCGCTCTGAGATCGCCGTCGTTGAGACTCGGCGTTCTAAGGACAAGGGACTCCCAAGGTCTCAGTCCGCACCTGAGATACAACCGGCTGCTGAGCAGACACTCCCAGAGACTTCTGTGCCCGAGGAAGACCGCCCTCTAGTAATCACTTTGAGATTCCTGAAAGACTTTCAGCGTTCGGTCGTGTCTGAAATGACGCAGCAGATTGACCGAAGATGGCCACAGCAAACACAGGCCCAGAGCCCCCCCTCACCAACACGCCCTCGGGAGAAAATCCCCAAGTCTACTCATCGCAGCTCGGGAAGTGGAGATCCGCGCGAAGAATCGTCCACGGAAAATATGCCCATCGGGAAACAGCCTGTGGGACGAAAGAGGTCTGAGCGACCAAGGGTTTTGCAGCGAAGAAGTTTGTCGGCTGAGGAGAGGTCCCCGTCCCCTCAGCGCTGTACTCGCTGCCCGAAGAGGCGCCGGCAGTCTCCCTTCCCCGAAGGAGGGCCCAGTACCACAGTGCTTATGGAGAAGATACTAGCACGGCTAGATAGAGTGGAGAAGCAAATGGCCAGAAAACCTGTCTGGGCCAGACTCTCGGGGACCTTCTACGAAGATGACTCCCCTTTCACTCGTGCCGTTGCTGAAGCAGCCATGCCAGGTGACTTCAGAGTGCCTCGGCTGGAGATATATGATGGCCGCACTGATCCACAGGCCCATCTGACGAAATACAGATGCAGCATGATAATGCACGGTGCTGATGACGCTACCATGTGCAAATGTTTTGAAGTCTCCCTCACAGGGCCAGCAACTGCGTGGTACAATTCATTGCCTCCAGGGACCATCACTGAGTTCCAGGAGTTGTCCACGGCCTTCACGCAGCAATTCATCGGGAGCAGGCCGACTGCGAAGATGCCTGTCCAGATGTTCGACATAGAGCAGAGAAATGGAGAGACCATCCGAGACTATGTCGAAAGGTTCAATAGGGAAGCCCTAAGCGTCCCAGACTTTCGGCCCGAAATCCGCATTCTTGCCATGACACGGGGCCTTCGACGGGACTCACAGCTGTTCTACGAGTTCTCAAAGGACCCCCCAAACACCCTCGGAGAATTTTACTGAAGGGCCGAACAGCACATGACAGCCGAGGAGCTGAGAATGGCTGGGCCAAAGTCAGACAACCACCGCGCCGAAGGGTCCAATCAGCAAGCCTGTAATCCTACCAAACAGGCAGGACGATCTCGCAGGATGCGGGGAAGGAAGCCTCAAAGTTTCACGCCCCTGAGCACCACACGGACCAACATCCTCATGGCGCTGGAAAGGCAAGGGACACAGATTCGGCGGCCAAGGGCCATGACCGCCGATAATAAGAAGAATGCAAAGAAGTTCTGTCAGTTTCATCGCGACCACGGTCATGACACCGAAGACTGCTTCCAACTGAAGAAGTACATAGAGTCGCTAATAAAACAGGGCCAACTTCGCAAATACCTGCGGATGCCCTCCCCAAAAGGCAGAAAAGAGGAGGAAGGAAGGGCCGAAGATGAGGACTACGACTCTGACAGGCGGGGAAACCGAAGTCCAAAAAGGCGCCCTCCACCTCCGGCAGGGGTTATACAAACAATCACCACGGGGCTCCCATCCTTGGAAAGAAAGCGGAAAGCCAGAGAAATTGCGGTCATGGAATATCAAAGACCAGCGAAGAAACTGGCCCGCGAAGATGGATCCACCGTCCTCTTCCCCCACGACGATCCACTGCTGATAACGGCGAGGATAGGGAACTGGGACGTCAAAAGGGTGCTACTTGATGATGGATCAAATGCTGACGTCCTATTCTCGCACTTACTGCCGAACTTGGGCATCTCCAGCAGCGAGCTTAAGCCTGTCACCACGCCCACCTTCGGCATTGGGCCATTCGAACTACCCGTCCTCGGATGGATCGACCTCCCACTGATAATGAAAGGGACTTCGGTAGGTGGAGCAGCTGAGTTGAACGCCTCCACAATGGCGAGGTTCATCGTCATGGACGTCCAGTCCTCGTACAAACCCATCCTTGGAAGGCAGACACAGGGAAACCTGCACATTCGCCCTGATGTGAAGTACTTGACTGTCACATTCGCCACCAAGGATGGAGATGCAGAGATCTTCATAGACCAGGCCGAGGTAAGAAATGTGTTTGTGAAAGCACGAAAGGCTCCGGCAAACAACTCTACACAAACGGTGGAGGCAAAGGCGCAGGAGAAAGATAAAGGAGAAGATCCTGCAAAGGCAGAAACGGAAGCAGTAGATCTTGTCCCAGGACAATCTACCCGAATAGGGAAGAGCTTGGCCGAAGGTGACAAGGAAAAACTTGTATCCTTTCTGCTGGAAAATAAAGATCTATTTGCCTACTCGCCAAAAGATATGCCGGGGGTGAACCCTGGCATAATACAGCACAGCCTCAAAGTAAGCCCGGAAGCAAGGCCTGTCCGGTAAAAGAAACGAAGCATCTCAGCCCATAAGGGCAACTTTGTCAAAACCGAAGTCCAGCGACTGTTGGAAGCCAAAGTTATCAGGGAAGTGAAGTACCCCGAATGGTTAAGCAATGTGGTCATGTCCACAAAAGAAGGTAGCAGCAGACTCCGAATGTGCATCGATTTCAGAAATTTGAACGATGCTTGCCCGAAAGACTCATACCCTCTGCCGCCAATAGATCAGCTGGTAGATTCAACTGCGGAATATGGGCTCCTAAGTTTCCTAGACGCCTTCAGTGGCTACCATCAAATAAGGATGGACCCCGAAGATGAAGAAAAAAACTGCCTTCATCACCGATGGAGGAACATACTGCTATATCAGGATGCCCTTCGGGCTCAAGAATGCGGGAGCCACCTGCCAAAGGTTGATGAACAAGGTCTTTAAGGACCAAATGGGGAGAAACATGGAGGTATATGTTGATGATATGATAGTCAAGAGCAAGCTGCCTGGCTACCACGTTGCAGATCTAGAGGAAACCTTCCAAAAGCTCAGAGCCTTTGGGATTCGGCTCAATCCTGAAAAGTGCATCTTCGGGGTAGCCTCGGGAAAGTTCCTTGGGTACATGGTGATGGCCTGGGGCCTCATCGTTGTGAGTCATGATGACTGTTGTGGAGACTTCTAGGAGGAAGAATGCCTGGAAGGTGGATCGCCCCAAGGAGAGTACCTGAAAAGCTGGAAAACAGGGTTAGGAGGCCCCTGGAGTGTTTTTCCGGGGGGGGAGCCTCCGACGCCCAAGTCAGTGGTGGCCGGAAAAAGGAGAAAGTCACTAGCTCAAAGAGAAAGACAGAAAAGTCTCGCCTCGTATTTTCTCAGAGTGTGGGAGCTGTATCTCCGGCCTACCAACCTCCTGTCAAGTATTTATTTCCTGTATATATAGGAAAACCTAGCCCGTTCAGTTCATGACACGTGTGCGGTCAGATGCTGCTGAACTTCTGGGCGTAGGGGACAGATAGTTGGTAACCAGATGGCCTCGAGCCTTGTGCTGAGACGGGCCATGATGTGATTCTGATGGCGTCTGCGCGTCAGGGCGACTTTTTACGTCTGTAGTGGGACGTGTCAGAGGCTTCCTTAAATGCTTCCATAAATGCTCCTGCCGTACTCCCGAGGTCCCTGGGCGAGGTCGTCCTCTAGTTCGGACAGAGCTTCTTCGGGAAGCATACCCTCAGTTCGGGGGTTCCCAGTTCCAGGGGGTTCCGCCTTCGGCGATATCATGTTCGGGCAGCAATGTCTGGTGCCACTTTTCCGAAGGCGCGCTGTTCACAACCTTGGGGGGCGAATAGAGTGCTCAAGTTTTACTGGCGTGCCGAGGCTCGGAGCTCTCCGGCTATCTCCCGAGGTGCATGATTCCACCTGTTCCCGGGAAGCGCCAATTCTTCTGGCCATTGTTGTGGCAGGGTGTTCGGCCAGATTGAGGCGATAGCCTTTGGCTATCACATGCCCCCCTCTGGAAAGCCGAAGTGAAGACTTCGGTTTGCATCTCTTTCCGAGGTTGTTGTTGGGAGTCTTGTTGGGAAGCATACCCTGTTCCGAGGTCGCACCTTTTGCCCGAGGGTCTGGGCTGTTCGGCCTTGGCCTATTCTTTGGTGTCTCTGAGGCAAAGCCTGTACCGAAGATACACCTCTTGCCCAAAAGTCATGGGCTGTTCAGCCATAGCCAGTCTGTTGGTGTCCTTGAGGTGGCCCGCTTTTTATTTCTGCAGGTCTGATGGCCAAGCGTGTCAGACTGAGCGGCGCGTCTCCACTTTTCAGGGATGTCAAACGACGTGTCCCAATCAGGAGGTGTGTCCCGGTTTTCCAGGGACGTTTGGGGAGGCGTGTCCCCTATTTCTGCGCAGCGGTTGACACGCGGCTTCTTGCCATTGGAAGAGAGACGCGTCATTTACAGAGGGCGCGCCTTTTCGGGTGCAGTGGGCAGTTACGGCGATGGTTCGCCTCCAATGGGTACTTATGATCTCTTTTCGGCTACCCACCTTTGGCCTATAAATAGCCCATTCCATCATAAGTCCCACTTACTGCTCTCTCTCTGCTTTGCCCTCTGTTCTTGCGTTTTATCTTCCTTTCTGTGGCGGAGCTTCTTTAATCAGAGCTTTTCCTACCAACTTTCACGGCGGCGTCCTCAGGCAAATCTTTTGGTGGGTTTTGATTTCCAGAGTACTCTGATTGCTCTGTTTTTCTGAGTTTTTCTGGAAAACTGTTGTTTTTTTCCAAACTCGTCTTCTGAGTTTTTTCTGGAAACTATTTTCTTTTCCATCTCAAACTCTTTTTCATGTCTACGATGCCTGTTCCCGAGAGCTGGAAACCTCTTCTGGCCCATCCTTGCTGTACCACCCCCGAAAAACTAGAGAGGTGGAAGAAAAAATTCTTTCTTCCCTCTTACGCTGTGACCAGGCTGCCTCGTTCTAGCCATTTTGCTTTTTCAAACCGCGGCGACGAGGTTACCGTCTTCCGAGCCCAACTGAAGGCCAGACTTCGGTATCCTCCCCCGAAGGTGGTTTGCAAGTTCTGCCAATTCCATGGCATTGCTGTGAACCAGCTTCCCCCGAACGCGTACTGCTATTTTAACGCCTACCTCTGCATGTGTGGCGTGTTCGGGATAGAGCTCCACTTCATCATTTTCATGCAGTACTACAAGCTCTACGTGGTCCCAAAGGGTGGCTTCTATTTCCTGCTGCCTCGGGGATCCGGGAGCAAAAAATTCACCTTCACCTTCGACACGAAGGATAGCTGGCGGGGGTGGCAGCCTAAGTTCTTTTTCCTGAAAGTGGATAAGAACTGGTCTGGTGTCCCAACCAAATGGGCTCAGGGAGTGCTGAACGCAGACGTCGTTGATCCGAGGATGCTGCTGACCCCACCGTTGGCTTCCGTGTTCACGGATTTCGACGCCCGCATTCGGGCAGTCGCTGACTGGGCTCCCGAGGTCTCTCCTCGTGCTCTTTACCCCTTTCCTATCAACTGGAGGTTGATGACCGAAGAAGTCCTTCGGGAGCTGAAAGTGGTTAAGGAGCACGTGACTGACCTCAATATGCCCGCTCCCGCCATCGCCGGGAAGGACTCCTGGCTGGTCAAGCTCCTTAAGGGGGAGACTTCTTTCGAATCTTTTGCTGAAAGTGAGTAATCTTCCACCCCTTTATGTTTTTTCCTCGGACTTACGCTGATATTTCTTCTCTTTTTCAGAGATGGGCGATGGGGCTGCCGCCTATTACAAGGCCATCTTTTCTGGCCAAGTGGAGAAGGGGGAGCAGACAAAGAAGGCGGCTTCCCGAATAAGGAAGACGACAGGGGCGGGGCCCTCGGCGAAGCGAGCTAGGAAGGCTGTCCAGCCTCCTCAGCCAGAGCTTTCGGAAGAAGAAGCTGGCGAAGAGGCTGGTCTTGTTGAAATTCCACCGGCCGAGGTCCCCGCTACTTCCGCCGAGGTGCCTCCTCTCGACCTCGAGGCCCCCAGAAACACTGTAGTGGTAGAAGTACCTACTGCCGAGGAGCGGTACTGGCAGAAGGGTAAGGGTCTTTCTTCCGAGGGGCCCGAGGATCCCGAGGACACTGTCTCCGAGGTTCCTCCAGGTATGCCTTCAGGCGAAGTTCAGCTCCTTTGCTTTTCGCGAATTTTTCTTCTACTCCTAACTTCCTTCTCACTTTCAGAGGAGCCTGTTACTGCTGGCTGGAGGGCCATTCATGAGAGGAAACGGGCCCTGTGCGATGCCACAATCCCTGAGGGGAAGATCCCCTTGGAGCCCTTTTGGACAATCACGGAGGATATGAATTTGTTCTCCGACGATTGTCCGAAAATGACAAAGGAGATTTGGAAGGGGATGACCACTGACGCCTCCTTCCGGGCCATTGCGGCGGCTCACCCGAGGGATAATACCCTTGCCGCAAAAGTCACCGAGCATGCTGCTCAGGTATAGTCTTTACACTCTTTTTCCTCAATTTTCTAAGTGTTTAGACTTGCACTAACCTGGACTTTTGCCTTGCCGTAACTGCTGGAGTACGCTGGTTACCTCCGAGTTCGGGTGGCCAGAGAGGCTACCTTCAAGGATGCGACTTCGCGGGAACTCAGTGAAGCGAAGGCTTCGCTTGCGAAGCTGGTCGCCAGCAACCAGCAGCTGACAGCGGATTGTTCTCAGCAAATCGCCACCGTTCGAAAGGAGTTCTCGAAGAAGAGAGAAGAACTTGAAAAGGACTCCTCCCAGAAGATTGCCGACCTCGGCGACCAAGTAAAGGGGCTGCTCGCCGCCAACGGAGATCTTGTCAAGGACAAGGCTGTTTCTGACAGTCTTGCGGCGAGGTTGACGGATGAGAACAATGCTCTCCGAGCCGAGGTTGAGGCTCTGAAGAAGGAGTCCGAAGGGACGCTGGGGATAAGCGAACTGGAGGAGGAGATTACTGAGCTGAGGGACGAGCACAACGACCTTGGCGTCCAAAAACATACTTCTGATCAAATGGCCAAGGTCGCCTTTCAGGACGGCTTCTGCCTTGTTCGGCACCAAGTCCTGCAGAGGTTCCCAGATTTGGACCTCTCTTTTTTGGAGGGCCTAAATATTCCTGAGGGACCTCGGTGGCAGTGGTCCAAGGTCGAGCATCTGAAGCTTCCTGCTCTTCGTCCGCCCGGCTCTCCCTAGTTTGCTTTAGGGCTCCTCTTATTTTTCTCCTTTGTGCTCCTTCTTTGGGTACTTCTTTTGTAAGGCAGCGTTTGCTCTAAATGAACAATCTTTTGGCTATGTCCTTTCTTGCAAGTTTCTTCATTTCCACTGTCCCGAACATGTTTGCTCAAGAGACTTTCGGAAAACCTGCAACCAAAGAAACTTTTTACCTTCCTTTGTCCCGAGTGTGCTCGCTCAAGAGACTTTCTGGAAAGTTTGCAAAAATTTGGCTAAGTCTTTTGCAGGCTTTTTGTTCCCTTCTATCCCGAACATGTTCGCTCAAGGGACTTCGGAAAACCTTCAGCCAAATTTTTCTGTCTTCCTATTGTCCCGAGCATATTTGCTCAAGGGACTTAGGAAAATTTTCACGACATTGCTCATTTCCCTTTTTCCCGAGCTCGTTCGCTCAAGGGTGTTCGGAAATTACCTCTGCTTTTGTTTTGGCGTGTACTTTTGTGAGATTCTTGCTTTCCCTTTTTCCCGAGCATGTTCGCTCAAGGGTGTTCAGAAAATTTTCTCTGCATTGATTATGCCGAGTACTTTTGCAAGATTCTTGTTTCCCATTTTTCCCGAGCATAGTGGCTCAAGGGACTTCGGGAAGTCATATCTGCTTTTTTCGTGGCGAGCACCTTCGCGGAATTCTGTCTTGGACAATTTGGTATACTTGAAAAATTTTTCTCAAGACCATTCTTCTCCAGACCATTCTGTACTTAGAATATTTCTTGTACAATATATCTCCTCCGCTCAGCCTTAGGCGTAGAATTTTTTCAAGGCGTCTGAATGCCAAGTGTTTTTCAATTCTACGCCTTCGGCGTCGCCAAGCTTGTACACGCCTTTTCGTACTTCGGTGAGAACCAGATAAGGTCCTTCCCAATTTGCACGAAGTACTCCGTGAGATGGCCTTCGGGGTGCAAAGTCGGCCTTTCGGAGAACGAGGTCTCTTTTTTTGATTTCTTTTGGCCTGGCTTTTAAGTTGATAGCCGCGGCCACTCTCTGCTGGAAAGCTTTTCTTCTCAGCTCGGCTATTTCTCTGTGTTTGGCCACAAGGTCAAGCTTAGTTCTCTGACCGAGATCGTTTCCGCCTTCATCAAATACTTGCACCCGTATTGAAGGCTGAACTATCTCTATCGGGATAATGGCCTCTGTTCCGAAGACGAGTGAGAAGGGAGTTTCCTCTGTGGCTCTTCGTGGCGTCGTTCGGTAGCTCCACAATACACTTTGGAGTTCTCCTAGCCATTTCCCCTTGGCTTCCCCAAGTCTCTTTTTCAGGCCATCTTTTATGGTCCTGTTTGATACTTCCACCTGCCCATTGCTTTGGGGGTGAGCTACTGGGGCAAAGTGCATCTTTATTCCGAGGTCACTGATGAATTCTTGGAATCCTTTGTCTATGAACTGGGATCCATTATCAGCTACTAGTACCCTCGGTTTGCCAAATCTGCATACGATGTTCTTCCATACAAACTTCTGCACTTCTTTTGCCGAGATAGTTGCTAGTGGTTCTGCCTCTACCCACTTTGAGAAATAGTCCACTGCTACCACGCAGAATTTCATGCCTCCGGGCGCTGTGGGGAGTGGCCCAATAAGGTCTATACCCCAGACTGCGAAGGGCCAAGGATAGTCTGCCGACGTTACCATTTCCGAGGGTATCCTCTGGATTTTTGCATGTCTCTGGCAACTACCACACTTCTGGACGAACTGCCTTGCGTCCTTCCTCAGGGTAGGCCAGAAGTATCCTTGGCGGAGTATTACTGCTGCAAGGGCATCAGTTCCAATGTGCGAGCCGCACATGCCTTCGTGAACTTCTTCGTGGACCGTCTCAGTATCCTCTTCGCCCACACATCTCTGCAGCGGATTTGCATATCCTTGCCGATATAACTCTTCACCAATCAGGAAGAATCTTCCGGCGTGTCTTCGCAGTCTTGCAGCATTGCCGGTGTCTTCGGGAAGCTCATTCTCTGCGAGGTATCTCTTTATGGGGTCCTTCCACCCTGTTCCCGAGGTCGTTACGGTTAGCACGGAGATGCTTGGATGGTCTAGCACCTCGGTGTATGTTTTGGACTTTGCTAAGCAATCTGCCTTAGTGTTATTCTGCCGGGGTACATTTTCGATCCGCACGGCGTCAAACTCTTGGATGAGTTTTGTTACCAGCTCGTGGTATTTTGCCAAGATTGGGTCCTTCGCCCCATAATCTCCTGCCGTCTGCCAAACTACCAGCTGGGAATCGCTGTGAGCCCTTAAGTTTCTCACGCCAATCTTTCTGGCCAAGCGTAATCCCGCTATGAGGGCTTCATACTCAGCCACATTATTGGTGACGTTGAAGCTGAACTTGATAGCCTTCATCACCTCTAGGCCTTCGGGTCCTCTGATAACTATTCCAGTTCCCTGGTGTTCGGACCCCGAGGCTCCGTCAACATGCAAGGTCCATTCTGGCTCACCTTCTTTCGGATCTGAGTGGTTCTCCTCAGTGGTCGGTATTTCAGCGATAAAATCTGCCAATGCTTGGGCTTTTATGGCCTTCCGAGGCTCATACGTGATTTCGTGTTCGCCAAGCTCTATGCACCACTTGGAGAGCCTTCCCGAATGATCAACTCTCTTCATCACATCCCGTAGTGGTAGACTACTTCGGACGATGATGGGGTGGGCCTGGAAATATGGTCGCAGTCTTCTTCCTGCAAGCACCAAGGCGTATATAGCTTTTTGAAGCAAAGGGTACCTGACTTCGGCGCCATGCAGGGACTTGCTGATGTAGTAGACCGGCCATTGTTTCGGCCCTTCTTCTTTCACCAGGACCGAGCTCACGGCCTTTTCTGTGACGGCGAGGTACAGTATGAGGGGTTCTCCCTCTCGAGGTTGTCGCAGAGTCGGCAGGCTGGCCAGGTAGACTTTGAGTTCTTCCCAGGCCTTTTGGCAATCTTCATCCCAAGGATGATTGTTTCTTCCGAGGTCGCCTTTCATCTTTGCTGCCTTTGTGAGGACTTTGAAGAAAGGTCTACACCTATCTCCGTACCTGGAAATAAACCTGCTCAGAGAGGTTATTCTTCCGGTTAGTCTCTGCACGTCTTTGACAGTGGCAGGAGTTCGGAACTCAAGCAGAGCTTTAATCTTCTCAGGATTGGCGTCGATGCCTCTTTCGGATACCATCTACCCAAGGAATTTTCCCGAGGTCATGCCGAAGATACACTTCTCGGGATTAAGGCGAATCCCGAAGGCTCTGAGCTTTTGGAAGGTTTCCTCCAAATCTGCAACGTGGTAGCCGGGCAGCTTGCTTTTGACTATCATATCATCAACATATACCTCCATGTTTCTCCCCATTTGGTCCTTGAAGACCTTGTTCATCAGTCTCTGGTAGGTGGCTCCTGCATTTTTTAGCCCGAAGGGCATTCTGACATAGCAGTACGTTCCTCCCTCGGTGATGAAGGCAGTTTTCTCTTCATCTTCGGGGTCCATCCTTATCTGATGGTAGCCGCTGAAGGCATCTAGGAAGCTCAGGAGCCCGTATTCGGCCGTTGAATCTACCAGTTGATCTATTGGCGGGAGGGGAAATGAGTCTTTCGGGCAAGCATCGTTCAAGTTTCTGAAATCAATGCACATCCGGAGTTTGCTGCTACCTTCTTTTGTGGCGATGACCACGTTGCTTAACCATTCGGGGTATTTTACCTCCCTGATAACTTCAGCATCCAATAGGCGCTGGACTTCAGTTTTCACGAAGTTGCTTTTGTGGGCCGAGATGCTTCGTTTCTTTTGCCTGATAGGTTTTGCTTCCGGGCTTACTTTGAGGCTGTGCTGTATTATGCCAGGGTTCACTCCTGGCATGTCTTTCGGCGAGTAGGCAAATAGATCTTTATTTTTCAGCAGAAAGGATACAAGATTTTCCTTATCACCTTTGGCCAAGCTCTTCCCTATTCGGGTAGATTGTCCTAGGACATGATCTACTGCTTCCGTTTCTGCTTATGCGGGATCTCCTTCTTTGCCTTTCTCCTGGGCCTTCGCCTCCATCGTTTGTGTAGAGTTGTTTGCCGGAGCCTTTCGTGCTTTTACAAACACCTTTCTTACCTCGGTTTGGTCGATGAAGACCTCTGCATCTCCATCCTTGGTGGCGAATGTGACAGTCAAGTACTTCACATCGGGGCGAATGTGCAGGTTCCCCTGAGTCTGCCTTCCAAGGATGGCATTGTACGAAGACGGGACGTCCATGACGATGAATCTTGCCATTGTGGACGCGTACAACTCAGCTGCTCTGTCTACCGGAGTGCCTTTCATCATCAAGGGGAGGTCGATCCATCCGAGGACGGGTAGTTCGGATGGCCCAACGCCGAAGGTGGGCGTGGTGACAGGTTTAAGCTCGCTGCTGGAGATGCCCAAGCTCGGCAGTAAGTGCGAGAATAGGACGTCAGCATTTGAGCCATCATCAAGCAACACTCTCTTGACGTCCCAGTTCCCTATTCTCGCCATTATCAGCAGCGGGTCGTCGTGGGGGAAGACAACGGTGGAGCCATCTTTGCGAGCCAGTTTCTTTGACGGACTTTGATACTCCATAACTGCAATTTCTCTGGCCTTCCGCTTTCTTTCCGAGGATGGGAGCCCCGTGGTGATGGTTTGGATGACCCCTACTGGAGGTGGAAGGCGCCTTTTCGGACTTCTGTTTCTCTGCCTGTCGGAGTCATAGTCCTCGTTTTCGGCCCTCTCTTCCTCCTCTTTTCTGCCTTTTGGGGAGGGCATCCGCAGGTATTTGCGAAGTTGGCCCTGTTTGATCAGCGACTCTATGTACTTCTTCAGCTGGAAGCAGTCTTCGGTGTCATGACCGTGGTCGCGATGAAACTGGCATAACTTCTTGGCATTCTTCTTATTATCGGCAGCCATGGCCTTTGGCCGCCGAATCTGCGTCCCTTGCCTTTCTAGCGCCATGAGAATGTTGGTTCGTGTCGTGCTCAAGGGCGTGAAACTCTGAGGTTTCCTTCCTCGCATTCGTCGTGGTCGGCCTGTGTGTTCAGAAAGATGCCGAGCTTGCTGACTGGACCCTTCGGCGCGGTGATGATCAGACTTCGGCCCCGCCATCCTCAATTCCTCGGCTGTCATGTGCTGCTCTGCCCTTCGGTAAAATTCTCCGAGGGTCTCCGGGGGGTCCTTTGAGAACTCGTAGAACAGCTGTGAGTCACGCCAAAGGCCCCGTGTCATAGCGAGGATGCGGATTTCGGGCCGGAAGTCCGGGACGCTGAGTGCTTCCCTGTTGAATCGTTCGATATAGTCTCGGATTGTCTCTCCGTTTCTCTGCTCTATGTCGAACATCTGCACAGGCATTTTGGCCGTCGACCTGCTCCCAATGAACTGCTGGGTGAAGGCTGTGGACAACTCCTAGAACTCAGTGATAGTCCCTGGGGGCAAGGAATTGTACCATGCTGTTGCTGGACCCATGAGGGTGACTTCGAAGCATTTGCACATGGTAGCGTCATCAGCTCCGTGCATTATCATGCTCCGTCTGTACTTCGTCAGATGGGCCTGTGGATCAGTCCGGCCATCATAGATCTCCAGCCTAGGCACTCTGAAGTCACCTGGCATAGCTGCCTCAACGACGGCGCGAATAAACGGGGAGCCATCTTCGCATAATGCCCCCGACAGCCTGTCCCAAACGGGTTTTCTGGTCACTTGCTTCTCCACTCTGTCCAGCTGTGCCAATATCCTTTCCATAAGCACAGTGGCGTTAGGACCATTTTTGCGGGGGGGAGATCGACGGCGCCTCTTCGGGGAGCGAGTTCGGCGCGGAGGGGTCAGGGATCTCGCCTCGGGCGACGAACTGCTTCGCTGTGAGACTCTCGGTCGCTTGGACCCGGTTTGTCCCACAGGCCGTTTCCCGAGGGCTATATCTTCTGTGGATGATTCTCCGCGAGGCTCTCCACTTCCTGAACTGCGGTGTGTAGACTTGGGGCTTCTCTCCCGAGGGCGTGCTGATGGGGAGGGTTTCTGGGCCTGTGACTGCTGTGGCCATCTTCGGTCGATCTGCTGAGTCATTTCAGCAACGACCGAGCGCTGAAAGTCCCTCAAGAAGCTCATGGTGATTACCAGAGGGCGGTCTTCCTCGGGCGTAGAAGTCTCTGGGAGTGTCTGCTCAGCGGCCGGTTGTATCTCAGGCGCGGACGAGGACCTTGGGAGTCCCTTGTCCTTAGAACGCCGAGTCTCAACGACGGCGATTTGCGAGCGGGTTCCCACAGACGGCGCCAAATGATGGCCTGGGGCCTCATCGTTGTGAGTCATGATGACTGTTGAGGAGACTTCTAGGAGGAAGAACGCCTGGAAGGTGGATCGCCCCAAGGAGAGTACCTGAAAAGCTGGAAAACAGGGTTAGGAGGCCCCCGGAGTGTTTTTTTGGGGGGGGAGCCTCCGACGCCCAAGTCAGTGGTGGCCGGAAAAAGGAGAAAGTCACTAGCTAAAAGAGAAAGGCAGAAAAGTCTCGCCTGGTATTTTCTCAGAGTGTGGGAGCTGTATCTCCGGCCTACCAACCTCCTGTCAAGTATTTATTTCCTGTATATATAGGAAAACCTAGCCCGTTCAGATCATGACACGTGTGCGGTCAGATGCTCCTGAACTTCTGGGCGTAGGGGACAGATAGTTGGTAACCAGATGGCCTCGAGCCTTGTGCTGAGACGGGCCATGATGTGATTCTGATGGCGTCTGCGCGTCAGGGTGACTTTTTACGTCTGTAGTGGGACGTGTCAGAGGCTTCCTTAAATGCTTCCATAAATGCTCCTGCCGTACTCCCGAGGTCCCTGGGCGAGGTCGTCCTCTAGTCGGACAGAGCCTCTTCGGGAAGCATACCCTCAGTTCGGTGGTTCCCAGTTCCAGGGGGTTCCGCCTTCGGGGATATCATGTTCGGGCAGCAATGTCTGGTGCCACTTTTCCGAAGGCGCGCTGTTCACAACCTTGGGGGGCGAATAGAGTCCTCAAGTTTTACTGGCGTGCCGAGGCTCGGAGCTCTCCGGCTATCTCCCGAGGTGCATGATTCCACCTGTTCCCGGGAAGCGCCAGTTCTTCTGGCCATTGTTGTGGCAGGGTGTTCGGCCAGATTGAGGCGATAGGCTTTGGCTATCACATGGTATCCGAAAGAGGCATTGACGCTAACCCCGAGAAGATTAAGGCTCTGCTTGAATTCTGAACTCCTGCCGCGGTCAAAGACGTGCAAAGGCTCACCGGAAGAATAACCTCCCTAAGCAGGTTTATTTCCAGGTACGGAGATCGGTGCCGACCTTTCTTCAAAGTCCTCACAAAGGCAGCAAAAAGGGAAGGCGACCTCGGAAGGAATGATCATCCCTGGGATGAAGATTGCCAAAAGGCCTGGGAAGAACTCAAAGTTTACCTGGCCAGCCTGCCGACTCTGCGACAACCTCAGGAGGGAGAGCCACTCGTATTGTACCTCACCGTCACGGAGAAAGCTGTAAGCTCGGTCCTCGTGAAAGAAGAAGGCCCAAAGCAATGGCCAGTCTATTACGTCAGCAAGTCCCTGCATGGCACCGAAATCAGGTACCCTTTGCTTCAAAAAGCTATATACGCCTTGGTGCTTGCAGGAAGAAGGCTGCGACCATACTTTCAGGCTCACCCCATCATCGTCCGAAGTAGTCTACCACTACGGGATGTTATGAAGAAAGTTGATCATTCAGGAAGGCTCTCCAAGTGGTGCATAGAGCTTGGCGAGCACGAAATCATATATGAGCCTTGGAAGGCCATAAATGCCCAAGCACTGGCAGATTTTATCGCCGAAATACCCACCACTGAGGACAGCCACCAAGATTCGAACGACGGTGAGCCAGAATGGACCTTGCATGTTGACGGAGCCTCAGGTTCCGAACACCAGGGAGCTAGAATAGTTATCAGAGGACCCGAAGGCCTGGAGGTAATGAAGGCTATCAAGTTCAGCTTCAGCGTCACAAACAATGTGGCTGAGTATGAAGCCCTCATAGCGGGATTACGCTTGGCCAGAAGGATTGGCGTGAGAAACTTAAAAGCTCACAGCGATTCCCAGCTGGTAGTTTGGCAGACGGCAGCAGATTATGGGGCGAAGGACCCAATCTTGGCAAAATACCACGAGCTGGTAGCAAAGCTCATCCAAGAGTTTGACGCCGTACGGATCAAAAATGTACCTCGGCGGAATAACACTGAGGCGGATTGCTCGACGAAGTCAAAAACATACACCGAGGTGCTAGACCATCCGAGCATCTCAGTGCTGAGCATAGCGACCTCGGGAAAAGGATGGAAAGATCCCATAAAGAGATACCTCGCAGAAAATATGCTCCCCGAAGACCTCGGCGACGCTGCGAGACTGCGAAGACTCTCCGGCCGATTCTTCCTGATTGGTGAAGAGTTATACCGGCAGGGATATGCAAACCCGCTACAGAGATGCGTGGCTGAAGAGGATACTGAAATGATCCTTGAAGAGGTCCACGAAGGCATGTGTGGCTCACATATCGGAACTGATGCCCTTGCAGCGGTAATACTTCGCCAAGGATACTTCTGGCCTACCCTGAGAAAGGACGCAAGACAGTTCGTCCGGAAATGTGGTAGCTGCCAGAGACATGCGAACATCCAGAGGGCACCCTCGGAAACGGTAAGTTCAGCTGACTATCCTTGGCCGTTCGCAGTCTGGGGTATAGACCTTATTGGGCCACTCCCCACAGCACCCGGAGGCGTGAAATTCTGTGTTGTAGCAGTGTACTATTTCTCTAAATGGGTCAAGGCAGAACCGCTGGCAACTATCTCGGCAAAAGAAGTGCAGAAGTTCGTATGAAGAACATTGTATGCAGATTTGGCATACCGAGGGTACTAGTACCTGATAATGGATCCCAATTCATAGACAAAGGATTCCAGGAATTTATCATCGACCTCGGAATAAAGATGCACTTCGCCCCAGTAGCTCACCCCCAAAGTAACGGGCAGGTGGAAGTATTGAACAGGACCATAAAAGATGGCCTGAAAAAGAGACTGGGAGAAGCAAAAGGGAAATGGCCTGGAGAACTCGAAAGCGTATTGTGGAGCTACCGAACGACGCCCCGAAGGGCCACAGGGGAAACTCCCTTTTCACTAGTCTTCGGGACAGAGGCCATTATCCCAGTCGAGATAGTCAGACCATCAATATGGGTGCAAATATTTGATGAAGGTGGAAACGACCTCGGCCTCAGAACCAAGCTCGACCTCATCGGCGAACACAGAGAAATAGCCGAGCTGAGAAGAAAAGCTTTTCAGCAAAGAGTGGCCGCGGCTGTAAACTTACTGGCCAGGCCAAAAGAAATCAAGAAGGGAGACCTCGTTCTCCGAAAGGCTGACTTTGCACCCCGAAGGCCGTCCCACGGAGTACTTCGCGCAAACTGGGAAGGACCTTATCTGGTTCTCGCCGAAGTACGAAAAGGCGTGTACAAACTTGGCGACGCCGAAGGCGTAGAATTGAAAAATACTTGGCACTCAGACGCCTTGAAAAAATTCTACGCCTAAGATGAAGCGGAGGAATTGTAAGTACAGAATGCTCTTATGGAAAGTTCTTAAGTATCCAAAATTGTGCAAAGCAGAATTCCGCGAAGATGCTCGCCGTAATAAAGCGCAGATTGACCTTCCAGAATCCCTTGAGCCATCACGCTCGGGAAAAGATGGAGAAATCTCGCAGAGGCAGTTTTTCGAAGTCCCTTGAGCCATCATGCTCGGGAAAGATGGGAAACAAGAACGTCGCAGAAGTACTCGCCGAAATAAGCACAGAGACAGTTTTCCAAAGTTCCTTGAGCCATCACGCTCGGGAAAAATGGAAAACAACGACTCTCCTCCAATGGCAAAGCACCACGTGTCAACCGCTGCGCAAAAATGGGGGACACGTCCTCCAAACGTCCCTTGAAAACTGGGACACGTCTTCTGACATCCCTGGAAAACTGGGACGCGCCGCTCAGACCGACACGCTTGGCCAAACAGACCTATAGAAACAAAGAGCAGGCCAACTCGAGGACGCCAAGAGACAGGCTATGGCCGAACAGCCCGTGACCTTTGGGCAAGAGGTGTATCTTCGGCACAGTCTCCACCTCGAAGACACCAAAGAACAGGCCAAGGCCGAAGAGCCCATGATCTTCGGGCAAAAGGCTCATCCTCGGAATAGGTTGAGCTTCCAAAGAGACTCCCATAAACAACCTCGGAAAGAGATGCAAAACCGAAGTCTTCACTTCGGCTTTCCAAAGGGGGGCATGTGATAGCCAAACGCTATCGCCTCTATCTGGCCGAACTCCCTGCCACAAGAATGGCCAGAAGAAGCTGGCGCTACCCGAGAATAGGTGTGATCATGCACCTCGGGGGATAGCCGAAGAGCTCCGAGCCCGGCACGCCAGGAAAACCCGAGGACACTACTTGCCCCCACAAGGTTGTGAACAGATCGTCTTCGGAAAAGCGGCACCAGACATAGCGGGCCGAACATGATATCCCCGAAGGCGGAACTCCCTGAAACTAGGAACCCCCGAACTGAGGGCTTGTTTCCCGAAGATGCTCTGTCCGTACCAAAGGACGACCTCACCCAGGGACCTCGGGAGTACGGCAGGAGACTTTATGGAAGCATTTAAGGAAGCCTCTGACACGTCCTTTCACAGACGTCACAAGCCGCCTCAAAAGGTGCTCTGACACACGGACGCTCTGAATCACATCATGCCCCATCTCAGCACATGGCTCAAGGCAACCTGCTACCAGCTATCTGTCTCCTACGCCCAGAAATTCAGGAACATCCGACCGAACACGTGTCGCGATCTGACCGGGCTAGGCACTCCTATAAATACCAGGAATTAATACTTGGCAGGGGGTTGGTTGGCAGAACACTGCTCCCACACTCTGAGAAAATTACCAGGCGAGACTCTTCAGCCCCTTCGTGCTATTTCCTCTGCCTTTTCTCAGCCACCACTGACTTGGGCGTCGGAGGCTCCCCCCCGGAAAAACACTCCGGGGGCCTCCTAACCCTTTGTTTCTGAGCTTTCAGGCACACTCCCTTGGGCGATCCATCCTCCAGGCGTTCTTCCTCCCGGAATTCTCTCCACCAGTCACCATGACTATAAACGATGAGGCTCCACGCCATCAAGGCTGATGAACAAGGTGTTTGACTCCCAAATTGGGAGAAATATGGAAGTATATGTCAATGTTATGATAGTTAAGAGTAAACTACCTAGTAATCATATCTTAGACTTAAAGGAAACATTGTATCAACAACAGGAATTTAGAATCCGTCTCAACCCTGAGAAGTGCGTATTCGGAGTGCGGGCAAGGTCCTCAAATTCATGGTATCGGAAAAAGGTATCGATGCCAACCCAGAAAAGGTTAAGGCCTTGTTAGGATTTTGAACTCCCACAATGACAAAGGACTTGCAAAGACTCACAGAGAGAATCATAGCCCTTAGCAGATTCATCTCCAAATACGGGGATAAATGCTGACCATTCTTCAAAGTGTTCACCTAAGCAGAAAAAAATGAAGGTGACTTCTGTTCAAAGGAACACCCTTGGAACGAAGATTGCCAAAAGGCTTGGGATTAGCTCAAAAGCTACCTAACCCGTCTGCCGACATGTTGGCAGTGGCGGGAGGGTGAGCCCCTCATCTTCTACCTCACCATCACTAAAAAGGCAGCAAGCTCAATGTTAGTAAAGGAAGATGGAGGAAAGCAATGGCCAGTGTACTATGTGAGTAAGTCCTTGCGTGGTGCCGAAGTCAAGTACCCTCTTCTACAAAAGGCCATTTATGCCCTAGTATTGGCAAGTAGAAGGTTGTGACCTTACTTCCAAGGGCACTGATAGCCAAAGGGCTATTGCCATTCAAATCCCTGAGGTCTAACGAAGCACAACCCTTGGAAAAGGCAAGTGTCACCCTCTAAGAATGTGGGCACCAACCACAGGAAAACAAGGTCTGGCACCCTGATCGTCCGACCTCAGTGATCCATCATAACCCTCGGGAAATGGCAATACTGGCCTCAGGAGTATGGTGCACTACCACCCTCGGTAAGATGACCTGGCTATCTTCGGGAGAGGTTGAATGGGCATCTTTGGCAGGAGAAAACACCCCTGAAGGGGATCATCCGCATCGAAGGGACTCGTGGATAACTGAAGCAACCTCGGTGGAAAGCCCTCTTATTCCGAAGAGGTCTCTTCTACCAAAGGGATATCAAGAATATGACAAAAATGGTTAAGGAGGCTTTGGCACGCCGTCCTTGTACACATTTTGACACGCTGCCTTCGTGCGCGCCCTGACACACAGACCTGCTACGACCTTGACTTCTGCCCAGACGACTTATGGCTAGCTAGAGGTCCCCATTCCCAAAGGTACGGATTGAAACCAACCGAACATGTGTCACGATCTGAGCAGTTTGTGTCAAGGAGACTTCCCCTAAACACCCTCCTATAAATATTCGGGAAGCTCTTAGGCAAAATTGGTTTTTCTTGAACTTCACCAAATACTGACTTGGGCGTCGAAGGCTCCTCCCCTGGAAAAACACTCTGGGGACCTTCTAACCTTTGTTCTTTGAGTGTTTCAGGCGATCTCTCCCAGGAAGTCTCTCCTTCAGACGCCCCTTCCCCTTACCGGAAGTCCCTTTCAGGCCCACCATGTCGTACACCGAAGATGCCAGTGGGCATTATTTGGCGCCGTCTGTGGGAACCCACTCTTAGGGGCTATCATTGAGACTTGGTGTTCTAAGGATAAGGCACTCCCGAAGTCCCCGTCTGCGCCGGAAGCTCAACCGGTGGCCGAACAACTCATCGCCGAGACTTCCTTGCCTGAGGACGAACGTCCTCTAACCATCACGATGAGTTTTCTATGTGATTTTCAATGCTTTGTTGTGGCTAAAATGACATAACAACTGGACCAAAGGTGGTCACAACAGCCTTCAGGACGAAGCGCACCCTCACCAGCACCCCGTTGCAAGAGAAGCCTGAAATCTACTCACCGAAGTTCGGGGAGTGGGGACATCCGTGATGAGGCCTCGATGGAGGACGTGCCTCCTAGAGTTTGATGTACTGGAGAAATGGCATCCAAAGGGGCTAGGCCGTCCCACCGGTGAAGTTCTTCACCAGAGGAAAGATCACAATCCCCCTAGCACCAAAATTACTCCCCGAAAAGGTAGCGTCATTCTCCATTGCTGTAGGCCTCCAGGCAACGAGAAGAGCCCAGGGCCACCATCCTCATGGAAAAAATCCTATAGAGGCTGGAAAAAGTAGAAAGGTAGATCGCCCGAAAGCCAGTATGGTCAAGGTTATCTGAGACCTTTACTGGAGAAGAGTCACCCATCATCCGGACGGTAGTAGAAGCACCAATGCCAAGCGACTTTTGAGTCCCTTACTTGGAAACCTACGATGGATGTAGTGACCCTCAAGGCCACCTAACCAAGTACAGACACAGCATGGTGCTACACGGTGCCGATGATGCCACCCTCTGCAAATTCTTTGAGGTTACCCTCTCCGGTCCGGCAACTGCGTGGTATAACTCCCTCGCCCCTGGAACAATAGTGAGTTTCCAAGAGCTGTCCACAGCATTCACGCAACAGTTCATTGGCAGTTGACTGACAGCAAAGATGCCCATCCAGATGTTCAACATAGCATAGAGGAATAGGGAAACCATTCATGAATATGTTGAAAGATTTAACCGAGAGCCCTAAGCATGCTAGACTTCCATCCTGAAATATGCATCCTCGCCATGATACAGGGACTTTGACAAGACTCACAACTTTTTTACGAGTTCTCAAAAGACCCTCCAGACACCCTTGGCAAGTTCTACCATAGAACCAAATAGCACATGACAGCTGAAGAGCTGAGAATGGGAGGATCGAAGCCTAATCATTATCATCCCGAAGGTGAAAGTCACCAACCCCGGTATCCAGCCGAAGGTGGGGGAAAGACTCGGAGGCAGAAGAGGAAAAGACCCAAGTCATTTACTCCCCTAAACACCTCCTGAACAAACATACTGCTGGCCACGGAAAGGTAAGGAAACCCAATCCAGCGTTCGAAGGTCATGGCTTCTAAAAAGAAGAAAAATATGAATAAGTTTTGCCAATTCCATCGGGATCATGTGTTGGGTTTCGGGAGCCAAACAGCGCAGTGGAATTTAACCGAAACCCTCCAGGAACCAAGTGAAACGGGGTAAACCGGGTGTTCAAAAATTTTCATTCCTAATTTTTGGTTGAGATCTCTCACTCAACTGTAGAGTTAAATCACAAAACCTGAACAGTTGACATGTTCAGGCTCTCTATGGTATCCACACGAGCCTCTCGGGATCACCACGCTTCCACCACGTCCTGGCAGATGCGTTTCTCTTGCGCTCGAAGTGCTAGCTTGCGTCCTTCAAGGAATTGCAACAGAAGAGTGTGGCTGTCCTTTTTGGAGGCTAGGGCAAGGAGACCTATGAATTTCTAACTTAAAAGTTGTATTTATAGTGAGACTCAACTTCCAGGCCTAATGGGTTTCAGAGCCCTAATGCAATTAGGATTGAATTTCGGGCTTAATAATGGGTTAACTCTTTGGCCCATTATTAATATGAAATTAAAGTGAAACCATAACCCAAACAATTAGCCCATGCACTCTGATGATCCAAATAACTCTATGTGTGTGACCCAATAGGCTCTTGCCATGTTGGCAATGATCATAAATCACATTTATGATCATAAGCAATGAGCGGTGTCTAGCAACACATCATTGCTACCCAAGTGACAAGATTATCGATGATTTGACTAAACCTTTATGATCATCATTGATATATGCCATTGTCCCTTTGTCCAAGATATCAAGACTAAGCACGAGACATGGAATGTGTCACTCTCGTATAGCCCAATCTTTGGTTTCTTGATTACAGAGTAGACTAACTTAAATTGATGACATTGATATCGTATATCAACTCATCCGAGCATGGCCATGCATTTTCTAAGTCTCACTCTATCAAGGGGCCCGAAGATATCACTTTCGTTACATAGGAGGGACAAATCCCATCTTGATCATACAAATCACTCCGCATGATATGTGACATACCCAATGACCTCCTTCAAGTTCACTCAGTTACGAGCAACAAAGGAAAGTATCAAAGTATGTGACTCACATGTAGGGAACCTTGATGATCTTAGGTCGAAGGACTACATATACCATGATCACTATGAGAATCACTTCCGACACTCATATAACGATCCATGTAGTGTTCTCATGGTGGGTCGGTCTAGTACACAAGTTCTCCAACTTGTACCCGTGGAAACTAATATGAGATATGTAGACTACATATCTCATATTAGTTTCCACATATGCTAGTCATTATGTTTTATTGCAACCCGCTCCATAATAATACTAGACTAGGGACGTTTAAGAATATCATTATTTTAGGGTTACGATTGCGTTTGTTAATTTAAGCAGAAACAAAACAACAAACATAATTGTTGGATTAATGCCTCAATAAAATATCATGACTCAATGTGCAAAAATACAATCATCTCATGATTGGCTTTTTGGGCACAACACTAACATCATGGGCATGACACTGAGGATTGCTTCCAACAAAGGAAGTACATCAAGTCTCTAATAAAGCAAGGCCAACTTTGACGCTACCTGTGGAAGCCCTCTCTGAAGGGGAGGAGGGAAGAGGAAGGGAAAGGAGATGACGAGGAATATGATTCTGATAGGTGCTAGAACCGTAGTCCCAAAAGACATCTGCCACCTCTGGCTGGAATAATACAGACGATCACCACAGGACTACCTTCGGCAGAAAGAAAAAGAAAATCTAGGGAGATCTCGGTGATGGAATTCAGTAACCCATCAAAAAAGCTTGTTTGGAAAAATGGGTCTACCATAGTATTCCCTCATGACGACCCGCTTCTAATCATCGCAATGATAAGGAGTTGGGATGTCAAAAGAGTACTCCTCAATGTGGTTCTAATGCTGACGTCTTATTTTCTCATTTGCGGCCGAATTTGGGTATTCCAAAAAGCGATCTCAAGCCTGTCACCTCCCCTACCTTCGAAGTAGGTTCGTTCGAACTCCTATCCTCCCTATAATGCTAAGGGGAACTTCACCACAGAACAAGGATGAGCTTTTTGCTTCCACAATGACAAGGTTCATTGTCATAGATGTCCCTTCGTCATATAATGCAATCCTTGGGAGACAGACACAAGGAAACCTCCACATTCATCCAGATGTGAAATACTTGACTGTCACCTTTGCCACAAAGGATGGAGATGTTGAGATCTTCATCGACCAAGGGGAAGTGAGAAAGGTCTTTGTAAAAACAAGGAAGGTCCCAGCGAAAAGCCACACACAGACTTCAGGAGTAAAGACCGTGCTCGCAGGGGAGGCAAACGGAGAAAATAAAAAAAGATCTCAAGAAATAGAAACAGAAGATGTAGAACTTGTCCTAGGCCGAAGTACCCAAATGGGGAAAAAATTGGCCGAAGGTGACAAGGAAAAACTTGTATCCTTCATGTTAATGAACGAGCATCTGTTTGCCTACTCACTGAAGGACATGCCTAGGGTAGACCCTCGCATAATCCAACATAGTCTTAAGGCGCGCCCAGAGGCAAAGCCCGTCCGACAAAAAAAGTGAAGCATCTCGATGCATAAGAACAACTTCCTTAAAACCGAAGTCCAACACTTAATAGAAGCAGGTGTAATCAGGGAAGTCAAACACCCCGAATGGCTTAGTAATGTGGTTATTGCCACTAAGGAAGGGAGTGATAAACTCTTAATGTGCATCGACTTTCAAAACGTGAACGATGCTTGCCCTAAAGATTCATATCCTCTACCACCAATAGATTAGTTGGTAGATTCAACCGCCGAGCATGGCCTCCTTAGTTTTCTTAACGCCTTTAGTGGGTATCATCAAATCAGGATGGCCCCGAAGACGAGGAAAAGACCACCTTCATCACCAAAGTTGGTACATACTGCTATATTAGAATGCCCTTCGGGCTTAAGAATGTAGTAGCTACATAACAAAGGTTGATGAATAGGGTCTTCAACTCCCAAATCGGGAGAAACATGGAAGTCTACATCGATGATATGATAGTTATGAGCAAACTACCTACTAGTCATATCACAGACTTAGGGAAAACATTCCACAAACTGAGGACCTTCAGAATCTGTCTCAACCCTGAAAAATGCATATTCAGGGTGAACGCGGGTAAGTTCCTCGGATTCATGGTGTAAGAAAGAGGTATCGACGCCAATCCAGAATAGATCAAGGCCTTACTAAGATTTTGAATTCCGATGACGACTAAGGATGTGCAAAGACCCACAGGAAGAATCACGTCCCTCAACAGATTTATCTCCAGATATGGGGATCGCTGCCGACTGTTCTTCAAGGTCTTCACTAAGGCAGCAAAAAATGATGGTGACCTCAGAATTGAGGTGCATCCTTGGAATGAAGACTGCCAAAAGGCCTGGGAAGAGCTTAAGGTCTACCTAACTCATCTGCCAACACTTCGGCAGCCATGGGAAGGGCAGCCCTCATACTATACCTCACCGTCACCAAAAAGGGGCTAAGTTTGGTCCTTGCGAAGGAAGAGGGGGCAAAGCAATGGCTAGTATATTATGTGAGCAAGTCCCTGCATGGTGCTGAAGTCAGGTACCCCTTACTACAAAAAGCTATTTATGCCCTGGTGCTTGCAAGCAGAAGGCTACGTCCGTATTTCCAAGGCCACCCCATTATTGTTTGAAGTAACCTACCTCTTCGAGATATCATTAAGAAGGTAGACCACTCGGGAAGGCTTTTGAAGTGGTGCATCGACCTCGGTGAGTATGATATCACATATGAGCCGAGGAAGGCAATAAAAGCTCGAGCATTGGCAGATTTCATTGCCGAGGTAAGCATTGCCGAAGAAAGTCAACCTAACCTCAGGAATAACGAACTTGAGTGGACTCTATTTGTCGATGGGGCCTCCGGCTCCAAACATCAAGGAGCTGGAGTAATTCTTCATGGTCCCGAAGGTATGGAAGTCATGAAAGCCCTCAAATTTGGGTTTAACGTCACCAACAATATGGCAAAATATGAAGCCCTTATAACAGGGTTATGCCTTGCTAGAAGAATTGGCATGAGAAACCTAAAGGCCGACAGCGATTCTCAGCTAGTAGTCCGACACATGGCAGGGGACTATAGCGCGAAGGACCCAACTTTGGCAAAGTATCACGAGCTTATATCAAAGCTCATTCAAGAATTCAACGTAGTACACATTGAGAATGTGCCTCGCCAGGACAATATTGAAGCAGATACTCTGGCAAAGTCAAAAAAGTCCACCGAAGTACTAAGTCACCCGAGCATAGCAATAATGAGCATAGCAACCTCAAAAAGAGGATGGAAAAATCCCATAAAAAAGTATCTTATAACCTTAGAGCTTCCCATAGACCTTCGCAAAGCAGCAAAAGTGCGAAGATGTTCCAGACGATATTTCATAATCGGAGAAGAGTTATACCGACAGGGGTACGCGAGTCCGCTGCAAAGGTGTGTCAGCGAAGAAGACATAGAGATAGTCCTCAAAGAAGTCCACGAGGGGGCCTGCGGTTCCCATATAGGAACTGACGCCTTAGCAGGAGTACTACTTCGTTAGGGGTACTTCTGGCCCACCCTAAGAAAGGACGCAAGGCAGTTTGTCCAGAAATGTGATAATTGCCAAGGACACGCCAACGTCCAAAGGCTGCCCTTGAAAATGATAACTTTGACTAACTACCCTTGTCCCTTTGTAGTATGGGGCATTAACCTCATCGGGCCACCCCCGACTACACCCGGAGGAGTAAAGTTCTGCGTGGTCGCAGTAGATTACTTTACTAAATGGATCGAGGCAGAGCCCCTGGCAACCATTTCGGCAAAGGACATACAAAAATTTCTGGAAGAACATCGTATGCAGATTCAGCATACCGAGGGTGATAGTGGCCAACAATGGTTCCCAATTTGTTGACAAGGGATTCCAAGAGTTCATCACCGACCTTGGGGTAAAAATGCACTTCACCCCGGTAGCTTATCCCCAGAGCAACGGATAGGTAAAGGTGTCTAACAGAACCATAAAGGATGGCTTGAAAATGAGATTGAGGGAAACAAAAGGAAAATGGCTAGGAGAACTCCCTAGTGTACTATGGAGCTATCGAACAACGCACCGAAGAGCCACATGTGAGACACCTTTCTCGCTCGTCTTCAGCACAGAGGCCATTATTCCTATTGAGGTGGTCCAGCCATCAGTCAGGGTCCAAGTGTTCGACGAAGAAGGGAATGATCTCGGGTTGAGGATTAAGCTCAACCTAATTGATGAACACAGAAAAGTGGCTGAGCTTAGAAGAAAAGCTTTTCAGCAAAGGGTAGCCATAGCTGCTAACCTGCATGTCAGGTGAAAAGGAATCAGGAAGGGAGACCTTGTTCTCTGAAAGGCTGAGTTTGAACCCCGAAGACAATCTCATAGAGTACTTCGGGCAAACTGGGAAGGGCCTTATTTGGTCCTTGACGAGGTTTGGCCAGTGGTCTATACGCTTGGAGATACTGAAGGCAGGGAATTGAAAAACACATGGCATTCAGATGCTCTGAAGAAATTCTACATTTGGAAATTTTTCAGGAAATTGTACACTTAGAAAAATTTCTAAGTACAAAAAAGCTTTCTGGGAAAAATAGCCCCATCTAAGAAATCTAACCGAACAAGGTGCGAGTATTTACTTGCGAAAATCACACATTTTCCTTGAAGGCGCGACAACTGAACATGGTTGATAAAAGGTGCGAAAAATATCTTCCTGAGGGTCCTAGATTGAAAGTGGTCAAACTGACTCTTGGAACCAGAGATTATTTAAGGAGAAACTCGCCTTGAGACTTCACCAAATTTTGGAAGAAAAAAGAAATTTTATTAAAAGGAGCCTTATTACAAGAAGAGGGTTACAAAGAAGAAGAAAAAGTGAAGCCCTGGACACCTAAGAGACCCCGCCATCATGAGAAGTTCCATCACCAATGTCCTTTGTCGTGACCTTTGGCGCCGAAGGAAGAGCAAATGGCAGGTTGAGTTGATCTATCTTGGACCAGGCCCAGCGAGGCCCCTCGGAGATGTCCAAAGCCACTAGGAAGGAGAGGTTAAGGTCGGGATACTTTGCCAAGATTTGATGTCGAGCCAGACAACAGTCATCTTGGAAAGCAACCTTGGTTGCTTGGTCAGCCTTGTCTTTCTCGATGAACAAAGCGTCCAGCTCGTTCTCCAACTTGGCGACCTCCTTCTCGAGCTTCTTCGTCTTCTTCTTCTTCTTTGTCTTTTTCTTCAGTGCCTCGACCTTGGCCTGAAGATCAGCATTGTCAGCAAGGGCCTTCCTTAGGAGAGTAGAGTCTTCCTCCTTCTCCTTCTGATAGTCCTCGTTGGCTGAAGTCAGTTCAACTACCTTTGAGCTGAGGTTAGACATCTTCTAGGAGAAATCCTTTAAGAGCTCCTTCTGACCCTTCAAGAACTCCTCCCGAAGTTTGGCAACCTCCTCCTTGGCTATTTTGCTCAGCTCGACGTTCTTGACGATCGAGTTGGCGCAAAATACCTTGGCCTTTTCCAGACACTCTTCGGCCCAAGATCAGACTGAAGACTGTTTTGTTGCCCAAGCTCTGAAATATCCACTGTACGCCAAGAGCTGTAAAAAAAAAAGGACATTTGGTGAAGTTTTACAAAGAAAACTAAACACTTAGAAAAATTTGGAGAAAAGATGAAGGGTCTGAAGAATACCTAGGCAGTGTGTTCAGACATCCTCGCAGCGAGGACCTTCTTGTTCGGGCATTCATCTGCCAAAGATTTGAAAGTTGCTTGGGTGAGCATGCCCCTCGCCATTTGCTGGTTGTCTTCAGAGAACAAGTTCATGTCCTCCGTGAAAGACTAGAAAGGCTCCCTCGGAACCTTATCCTTCGGGATATGGGAGTCCCGAAAGGCCCGTTTCCAGGCGTGCTCCACCATCCATCCCGGGGGTGCTAGTTCCTCTGCAAAGTCACGCCACAGTTCCATCAGTACATTGTCCCTTAGCCATATGTCTAAAAGATCAAGAATGCTAAAGATGTCTAAATTTATAAAGAAATGGCTAAGGGGCAAACTTGGCGGAACCTCGGCAATGTCATCGTCGGAATCATGGACTTCCCCTACTTCGGCAGGGACATGTTTGCACTTGCTTCGTCTGTGCTCCTTGAGTTCTTCAGTAAAAGGGCCCCCAGCCGAAGAGCCTAAGATGTTCGTCGAAGTAATAGGACTCCAGGGAGTGGAGCTGATGGTTAGCTCCGATGGCAGGTCGACATGGACCACAGGCTGGTCCTCGACCTCCACATTGTCCTCCGGGGGAGGAGGAAGAAGGTCCTTCTTCACCTTCTTTGCCGAAGACGGCCCGCATCCAGATGCCTTTCGCCTCTTTGGGGCCACCTTTTTCTTCTGTTCCCCCTTCTCGGCTTGACCAAGGAAGAGGGACTTGTAGAAGGCAGCTGACTGGTTGCCCATCTCTGAAAAAGGAATAAAATATTAGTGTAAGTCCAAAGGGATACTTATACCAAAATTTGGAAAGCAACTTGCTCTGAAGAAGGGCTTCATAAATGAGCTCCTTCCGGAGGAGCATCACCAGCCATGACTTTTTCCCGTCGATGGCAGGAGCTGGCATGCCGAGATTGGTTTTGTGCTCCTTGAGCACCCCTAGCTCTCGAAGAACCTCTTCAGTCATAAGGTTCCACCTGATGGGGAAGGGATACAAGGAGCGTGGTGGGACCTCGGTATCCTAGTCAGTGACAGCCTGGATACGTCTGTCGAAGCTATCAAATCTCGCTGCTAACTCAGGAGTTAGCAACTTCTTGGGATTAACAACGTCCATCTCCAGTGTCCCCCAGGCCTACCTAGTTGGCACGTGCGACCACGCCTCTGCCACCTTCAGGAAGAAGAACTTCCTTTGCCACCCTCGCCAACTGTCTTTAGTGTCAAAGGTGAACATATATTTTTTGCTCCCAGATCCCCAAGGTAGCATGAAATAGAAGCCACCCTTCGGGACTGAATAGAGCTTGTAATACTGCATGAAGATGATGAAGTGGGGTTCTATCTTGAAAACCCCACACATGCAGAGAAAGGCATTGAAGTAAGAATATCAATTGGGAGGAAGTTGATTTACGGCTATGCCATGGAATTGGAAAAATTCACAAATCATCTTTGGTGGAGGAAACCAAAGTCCGACCTTAAGTTGGGCTCAGAAAACAGTAACCTCGTCCGATCTATTCATGAAGCTGAATAGGCCAGGATGGGGTACCCGGATAACGACATAAAAAGGAAGAAAAAATTTAGTTATCCACTTTGTTAACTTCTCCGAAATGGTACAACACGAATGAGACATGAGAGGAAGCCAGCTCTCGGGAGTAGTTTGGACGGACATGATTGGGACAGGGGAAGACATGTTCGGTTAAAAGAAACAGCTTCGGGAAAGAATGTCAAGGGACTTTGGGAATAAGAAAACAACTTTAGACTCTAGAAAAAATGTAAACAGAAGAAACCGAGGGACCTCTAGAAGGGAAACCCACCGAAATGCTTGCCAAAGCCAGGATTAGTTGACGCCGTTGTAAAAGGCCATCGGAAATCGCTCTGCCGCTTACATCGCTGCCAAAAAGAAAGAAGAGCTCGAGAGCAGACAAGAGCAGGACAGAAGCAAAGGAAAACAAATGAGGGCCATGAGGGGAAGGAAAGTTTATATAGACTGAAGGGGGGTAACCAAATCATTGCCATAACTACACTTTGAAGGTGAATTGTCACCATAATTAACCCTCGAAGGCAAAAGGACGCGGCTGGTGTAACCGATGCAACTGCCCCCCAGTCACCGTATGCCACATGTCATCCAACGCAAGAAAGGAAGGCACGCTTTCAGACAACACGGATGCCAAGGCAAGTATATCCGAAGTGATGCATTTGTCTAGTTAGAAGATGTAACGACTCACTGACAAACGTCAGAGGCCCAAGGAAAGAGGATTTCCACCTTGGGCTGGCGAAATAACTTTCAAAAATGTGGGAAATTCGGCGATAACTGCAAAAACCACTTGAGTACGAGGGGAGCCATCTCAGTTAGGAAGAGACATCCCGCATCCCCGAAACTCCCCCCAAAGAAGATAACCTTGGCTAAGTAAATCGGTTAGAACGACTGAGCTAGCCACCTCCTTCCACAAAAACTCCCATGATTTACCCAAGTAACCGAAGTTATAACTTCGGCCTTCTGTGGGGGGCATATGATAACCAAAGGGCTATTTCCCTTCAAATCCCCGAGGTCTAACAAAGCGCCACCCTCAGAAAAGGTGAGCGTCACCCTCTAAGAATGTGAGCACCAACCTCGAGGAAACAGGGTCCGGCACCCTGATCCTCCGACCTCAGTGATCCACCATCACCCTTGGGAAATGGCAATACTGGCCTCAGGAGTATGGTGTACTACCAACCTCGGTAAGATGACTTGGCTATCTTTGGGAGAGGTTGAATCAGAATCTTCGGCTGGAGAAAACACCCCCGAAGGGGATCATCCACGCCGAGGGGACTCACGGATAATTGAAGCAACCTTGATGGAAAGCCTACTATTTCGAAGAGGTCTATTCTACCGAAAGGATGTCGAGAATACGACAAAAAAGGTTAAGGCACCTCTGACACACCGCCCTCGTACACATTTTGACACGCCGCCTTCGTACGTGCCCTGACACACAGACCTCCTACGACCCTGACTTCTGCCCAAATGGCCTATGGCCAGCTAGATGTCCACATTCCTGAAGGTATGGACTACATCCAACCGAACACGTGTCACGATCTGAGCGGTCTGTGTCAAGCGGACTTCCCCTAAACACCCTCCTATAAATATTCAGGAAGCTCTCAGGCAAAATTGATTTTTCTTGAACTTCACCAAATACTTAATTGGGCGTCGGAGGCTCCTCCCCTGGAAAAACACTCTGGGGACCTCCTAACCCTTGTTCTTTAAGTGTTTCAGGCGATCTCTCCCAGGAAGTCTCTCCTTCAAATGCTCCCTCCCCTCATTGGAAGTCCTTTTCAGGCTCACCATGTCATACAGCGAAGATGCTAGCGGGAATTAGGCACCCCGTCATGGTCAGAAGTAACCTACCTCTTTGAGATGTCATGAGAAAGGTGGACCACTCGGGAAGATTGTCAAAATAGTGCATTGAGCTTGGTGAATACGATATTACCTAGGAGCCGAGAAGGGCAACAAAGGCCCAAGCATTGGCAAACTTCATTGACGAAGTCCCAAAAACTGAGGATACTCCAGAAGACCTTGGAAAAGATGAACCTGAGTGGACACTCTTTGTTGATGGAGCCTTCGGTTTCGAATACTGATGGCCTAAGGCCTCATCGTTGTGAGTCATGATGACTGTTGAGGAGACTTCTAGGAGGAAGAACGCCTGGAAGGTGGATCGCCCCAAGGAGAGTACCTGAAAAGCTGGTAAACAGGGTTAGGAGGCCCCCGGAGTGTTTTTCCGGGGGGGGAGCCTCCGACGCCCAAGTCAGTGGTGGCCGGAAGAAGGAGAAAGTCACTAGCTCAAAGAGAAAGGCAGAAAAGTCTCGCCTGGTATTTTCTCAGGGTGTGGGAGCTGTATATCCGGCCTGCCAACCTCCTGTCAAGTATTTATTTCCTGTATATATAGGAATACCTAGCCCGTTCAGATCATGACACGTGTGCGGTCGGATGCTCCTGAACGTCTGGGCGTAGGGGACAGATAGTTGGTAACTAGATGGCCTCGAGCCTTGTGCTGAGACGGGCCATGATATGATTCTGATGGCGTATGCGCGTCAGGGTGACTTTTTACGTCTGTGGTGGGACGTGTCATAGGCTTCCTTAAATGCTTCCTTAAATGCGCCTGCCGTACTCCCGAGGTCCCTGGGCGAGGTCGTCCTCTAGTTCGGACAGAGCCTCTTCAGGAAGCCTACCCTCAGTTCGGGGGTTCCCAGTTCCAGGGGGTTCCGCCTTCGGGGATATCATATTCGGGCAGCAATGTCTGGTGCCACTTTTCCGAAGGCGCGTTGTTCACAACCTTGGGGGGCGAATGGAGTCCTCAAGTTTTACTGGCGTGCCGAGGCTCGGAGCTCTCAGGCTATCTCCCGAGGTGCATGATTCCACCTATTCCCGGGAAGCGCCAGTTCTTCTGGCCGTTGTTGTGGCAGGGTATTCGGCCAGATTGAGGCGACAGCCTTTGGCTATCACATGCCCCCCTCTGGAAAGCCGAAGTGAAGACTTCGGTTTGCATCTCTTTCCGAGGTTGCCGTTGGGAGTCTTGTTGGGAAGCATAACCTGTTCCGAGGTCGCACCTTTTGCCCGAGGGTCTGGGCTGTTCGGCCTTGGCCTATTCTTTGGTGTCTCCGAGGCAAAGCCTGTACCGAAGATACACCTCTTGCCCAAAAGTCATGGGCTGTTCAGCCATAGCCTGTCTCTTGGTGTCCTCGAGGTGGCCTGCTTTTTATTTCTGCAGGTCTGATGGCCAAGCGTGTCAGACTGAGCGGCGCGTCTCCATTTCTCAGGGATGTCAAATGACGTGTCCCAATCAGGAGGCGTGTCCCGGTTTTCCAGGCACGTTTGGGGAGGCACGTCCCCCATTTCTGCGCAGCGGTTGACACGTGGCTTGTTGCCATTGGAGGAGAGGCGCGTCATTTACAGAGGGCGCGCCTTTTCGGGTGCAGTGAGCAGTTACGGCGACGGTTCGCCTCCAATGGGTACTTATGGTGTTCTTTCGGTTACCCACCTTTGGCCTATAAATAGCCCATTCCATCATAAGTCCCACTTACTGTTTTTCTGCTCTTTTTCTGCTCTGCCCTCTGTTCTTGCGTTTTATCTTGCTTTCTATGGCGGAGCTTCTTTAATCAGAGCTTTTTCCTACCAACTTTCACGACGGCGTCCTCAGGCAAATCTTTTGGTGGGTTTTGATTTTCAGAGTACTCTGATTCCTCTATTTTTCTGAGTTTTTCTGGAAAACTGTTGTTTTTTCCAAACTCGTCTTCTGAGTTTTTTCTGGAAACTATTTTCTTTTCCATCTCAAACTCTTTTTCATGTCTGCGATGCCTGTTCCCGAGAGCTGGAAACCTCTTCTGGCCAATCCTTGCTGTACCACCCCCGAAAAACTAGAGAGGTGGAAGAAAAAATTCTTTCTTCCGTCTTACGCTGTGACCAGACTGCCTCGTTCTAGCCATTTTGCTTTTTCAAACCGTGGCGACGAGGTTACCGTCTTCCGAGCCCAACTGAAGGCCGGACTTCGGTATCCTCCCCCGAAGGTGGTTTGCGAGTTCTGCCAATTCCATGGCATTGCTGTGAACCAGCTTCCCCCGAACGCGTACTGCTATTTTAACGCCTACCTCTGCATGTGTGGCGTGTTCGGGATAGAGCCCCACTTCATCATTTTCATGCAGTACTACAAGCTCTATGTGGTCCCGAAGGGTGGCTTCTATTTTCTACTGCCTCGGGGATCCGGGAGCAAAAAATTCACCTTCACCTTCGACACGAAGGATAGCTGGCGGGGGTGGCAGCCTAAGTTCTTTTTCCTCAAGGTGGATAAGAACTGGTCTGGTGTCCCGACCAGATGGGCTCAAGGAGTGCTGAACGCAGACGTCGTTGATCCGAGGATGTTGCTCACCCCACCGTTGGCTTCCGTGTTTGCGGATTTCGACGCCCGCATTCGGGCAGTCGCTGACTGGGCTCCCGAGGTCTCTCCTCGTGCTCTTTATCCCTTTCCTATCAACTGGAGGTTGATGACCGAAGAAGTCCTTCGGGAGCTGAAAGTGGTTAAGGAGCACGAGACTGACCTCAATATGCCCGCTCCCGCCATCGCCGGGAAGGACTCCTGGCTGGTCAAGCTCCTTAAGGGGGAGACTTCTTTCGAAACTTTTGCCGAAAGTGAGTAATCTTCCATCCCTTTATACTTTTTCCTCGGACTTATGCTGATATTTCTTCTCTTTTTCAGAGATGGGCGATGGGGCTGCCGCTTATTACAAGGCCCTCTTTTCTGGCCAAGTGGAGAAGGGGGAGCAGACAAAGAAGGCGGCTTCCCGAAGAAGGAAGACGACAGGGGCGGGACCCTCGGCGAAGCGAGCTAGGAAGGCTCTCCAGCCTTCTCAGCCAGAGCTTTTGGAAGAAGAAGCTGGCGAAGACGCTGGTCTTGTTGAAATTCCACCGGCCGAGGTCCCCGCTACTTCCGCCGAGGTGCCTCCTCCCGACCTCGAGGCCCCAAGAAACACTGTAGTGGTAGAAGTACCCACCGCCGAGGAGCGGTACCGGCAGAAGGGTAAGGGTCTTTCTTCCGAGGGGCCCGAGGATCCCGAGGACACTGTCTCCGAGGTTCCTCCAGGTGTGCCTTTAGGCGAAGTTCAGCTCCTTTTCCTTTCGCGAATTTTTCTTCTGCTCCTAACTTCATTCTCACTTTCAGGGGAGCCTCTTACTGCTGGCTAGAGGGCCATTCATGAGAGGAAACGGGCCCTGCGCGATGCCACAATCCCTGAGGGGAAGATCCCCTTGGAGCCCTTTTGGACAATCACGGAGGATATGAATTTGTTCCCCGACGATTGTCCGAAGATGACAAAAGAGATTTGGAAGGGGATCACCACTGACGCCTCCTTCCGGGCCATTGCGGCGGCTCACCCGGGGGATAATACCCTCGCCGCAAAAGTCACCGAGCAAAAGTCACCAAGGATGCGACTTCGCGGGAACTCAGTGAAGCGAAGGCTTCACTTGCGAAGGTGATCGCCAGCAACCAGCAGCTGACAGCGGATTGTTCTCAGCAACTTGCTGCCGTTCGGGAGGAGTTCTCGAAGAAAAGAGAAGAACTTGAAAAGGACTCCTCCCGGAAGATTGCCGACCTCGGCGACCAAGTAAAGGGGCTGCTCGCCGCCAACGAAGATCTTGTCAAGGACAAGGCTGTTTCCGACAGTCTTGCGTCGAGGTTGACGGACGAGAACACTGCTCTTCAAGCCGAGCTCGAGGCTCCGAAGAAGGAGTCCGGAGAGACGCTGGGGATAAGCGAGCTCGAAGAGGAGGTTGCTGAGCTGAGGGACGAGGTCAATGTCCTTGGCGTTCAAAAACGTACTTCTGATGACATGGCCAAGGTCGCCTTTCAGGACGGCTTCTGCCTCGCTCAGCACCAGGTGCTGCAGAGGTTCCCAGATTTGGACCTCTCTTTTCTGGAGGGCCTAAATATTCCTGAGGGCCCTCGGTGGCAGTGGTCCAAGGTCGAGCATCTGAAGCTTCCTGGTCTTCGTCCGCCCGGCTCTCCCTAGTTTGTTTTAGGGCTCCTCTTATTTTTCTCCTTCGTGCTCCTTCTTTGGACACTTCTTTTGTAAGGCAGCGGTTGCTCTAAATGAACAATCTTTTCGGCTAAGTCCTTTCTTGCAAGTTTCTTCATTTCCACTGTCCCGAACACGTTCGCTTCAAGAGACTTTCGGAAAACCTGCAACCAAAGAAACTTTTTACCTTCCTTTGTCCCGAGCGTGCTCGCTCAAGAGACTTTCTGGAAAGTTTGTAAAAATTTGGCTAAGTCTTTTGCAGGCTTTTTGTTTCCTTTTATCCTGAACATGTTCGCTCAAGGGCCTTTGGAAAACCTTCAGCCAAATTTTTCTGTCTTCCTATTGTCCCGAGCATATTTGCTCAAGGGACTTAGGAAAATTTTCAAGAGATTGTTCATTCCCTTTTTCCCGAGCACGCTCGCTCAAGGGTGTTCGGAAATTACCTCTGCTTTTGTTTTGGCGTGTACTTTTGCGAGATTCTTGCTTTCCCTTTTTCCCGAGCATGTTCGCTCAAGGGTGTTCGGAAAATTTTCTCTGCACTGATTATGCCGAGTACTTTTGCAAGATTCTTGTTTCCCATTTTTCCCGAGCATAGTGGCTCAACGGACTTCGGGAAGTCATAACTGCTTTTTCGTGGCGAGCACCTTCGCGGAATTTTGTCCTGGACAATTTGGTATACTTAAAAATTTTCTCAAGACCATTCTTCTCCGGACCATCCTGTACTTAGAATATTTTTTGTACAATATATTTCTTCCGCTCAACCTTAGGCGTAGAATTTTTTCAGGGCGTCTGAATGCCAAGTGTTTTTCAATTCTACGCCTTCGGCGTCGCCAAGCTTGTACACGCCTTTTCGTACTTCGGCGAGAACCAGATAAGGTCCTTCCCAATTTGCGCGAAGTACTCCGTGAGATGGCCTTCGGGGTGCAAAGTCGGCCTTTCGGAGAACGAGGTCTCCTTTTTTGATTTCTTTTGGCCTGGCTTTTAAGTTGATAGCCGCGGCCACTCTTTGCTAGAAAGCTTTTCTTCTCAGCTCGGCTATTTCTCTGTGTTCGGCCACAAGGTCGAGCTTAGTTCTCAGACCGAGGTCGTTTCCGCCTTCATCAAATACTTGCACCCGTATTGAAGGCTGAACTATCTCTATTGGGATAATGGCCTCTGTTCCAAAGACGAGTGAGAAGGGAGTTTCCCCTGTGGCTCTTCGTGGCGTCGTTCGGTAGCTCCACAATACACTTTGGAGTTCTCCTGGCCATTTCCCCTTGGCTTCCCCAAGTCTCTTTTTCAGGCCATCTTTTATGGTCCTGTTTGATACTTCCACCTGCCCATTGCTTTGGGGGTGAGCTACTGGGGCGAAGTGTATCTTTATTCCGAGGTCGCTGATGAATTCCTGGAATCCTTTGTCTATGAACTGGGATCCATTATCAGCTACTAGTACCCTCGGTATGCCAAATCTGCATACGATGTTTTTCCATACGAACTTCTGCACTTCTTTTGCCGAGATAGTTGCTAGTGGTTCTGCCTCTACCCACTTTGAGAAATAGTCCACTGCTACCACGCAGAATTTCACGCCTCCGGGCGCTGTGGGGAGTGGCCCAATGAGGTCTATACCCCAGACTGCGAAGGGCCAAGGATAGTCTGCCGACGTTACCATTTCCGAGGGTATCCTCTGGATTTTTGCATGTCTCTGGCAACTACCGCACTTCTGGACGAACTGCCTTCCGTCCTTTCTCAGGGTAGGCCAGAAGTATCCTTGGCGGAGTATCACTGCTGCAAGGGCATCAGTTCCAATGTGCGAGCCGCACATGCCTTCGTGGACTTCTTCGAGGACCATCTCAGTATCCTCTTCGCCCACACATCTCTGCAGCGGATTTGCATATCCTTGCCGATATAACTCTTCACCAATCAGGAAGAATCTTCCGGCGCGTCTTCGCAGTCTTGCAGCATTGCCGGCGTCTTCGGGAAGCTCATTCTCTGCGAGGTATCTCTTTATGGGGTCCTTCCACCCCATTCCCGAGGTCGTTACGCTTAGCACGGAGATGCTTGGATGGTCTAGCACCTCGGTGTATGTTTTGGACTTCGCTAAGCAATCTGCCTCAGTGTTATTCCGCCGGGGTACATTTTCGATCCGCACGGCGTCAAACTCTTGGATGAGTTTTCTTACCAGCTCGTGGTATTTTGCCAAGATTGGGTCCTTCGCCCCATAATCTCCTGCCGTCTGCCGAACTACCAGCTGGGAATCGCTGTGAGCCCTTAAGTTTCTCACGCCAATCTTTCTGGCCAAGCGTAATCCCGCTATGAGGGCTTCATACTCAGCCACATTATTGGTGACGTTGAAGCTGAACTTGATAGCCTTAATCACCTCTAGGCCTTCGGGTCCTCTGATAACTATTCCAGCTCCCTGGTGTTTGGACCCCGAGGCTCCGTCAACATGCAAGGTCCATTCTGGCTCACCTTCTTTCGGATCTGAGTGGTTTTCCTCAGTGGTGGGTATTTCGGCGATAAAATCTGCCAATGCTTGGGCTTTTATGGCCTTCCGAGGCTCATACGTGATTTCGTGTTCGCCAAGCTCTATGCACCACTTGGAGAGCCTTCCCGAATGATCAACTCTCTTCATAACATCGCGTAGTGGTAGACTACTTCGGACGATGATGGGGTGAGCCTGGAAATATGGTCGCAGTCTTCTTCCTGCAAGCACCAAGGCGTATATAGCTTTTTGAAGCAAAGGGTACCTGACTTCGGCGCCATGCAGGGACTTGCTGACGTAGTAGACCGGCCATTGTTTCGGCCCTTCTTCTTTTATCAGGACCGAGCTCACGGCCTTTTCTGTGACGGCGAGGTACAGTACGAGGGGTTCTCCCTCCCGAGGTTGTCGCAGAGTCGGCAGGCTGGCCAGGTAGACTTTGAGTTCTTCCCAGGCCTTTTGGCAATCTTCATCCCAGGGATGATTGTTTCTTCCGAGGTCGCCTTCCATCTTTGCTGCCTTTGTGAGGACTTTGAAGAAAGGTCTACACCTATCTCCGTACCTGGAAATAAACCTGCTCAGAGAGGTTATTCTTCCGGTTAGTCTCTACACGTCTTTAACTGTGGCAGGAGTTCGGAACTCAAGCAGAGCCTTAATCTTCTCAGGATTGGCGTCGATGCCTCTTTCGGATACCATGTACCCAAGGAATTTTCCCGACGTCACCCCGAAGATACACTTCTCGGAGTTAAGGCGAATCCCGAAGGCTCTGAGCTTTTGGAAGGTTTCCTCCAAATCTGCAACGTGGTAGCCGGGCAGCTTGCTTTTTACTATCATATCATCAACATATACTTCCATGTTTCTCCCCATTTGGTCTTTAAAGACCTAGTTCATCAGTCTCTGGTAGGTGGCTCCTGCATTTTTCAGCCCGAAGGGCATTCTGATATAGCAGTACGTTCCTCCCTCGGTGATGAAGGCAGTTTTCTCTTCATCTTCGGGGTCCATCCTTATCTGATGGTAGCCGCTGAAGGCATCTAGGAAGCTCAGGAGCCCGTATTCGGCCGTTGAATCTACCAGTTGATCTATTGGCGGGAGGGGAAATGAGTCTTTCGGGCAAGCATCGTTCAAGTTTCTGAAATCAATGCACATCCGGAGTTTGCTGCTACCTTCTTTTGTGGCAATGACCACGTTGCTTAACCATTCGGGGTATTTTACCTCCCTGATAACTTCAGCATCCAATAGGCGCTGGACTTCGGTTTTCACGAAGTTGCTTTTGTGGGCTGAGATGCTTCGTTTCTTTTGCCTGATAGGTTTTGCTTCCGGGCTTACTTTGAGGCTGTGCTGTATTATGCCAGGGTTCACCCCTGGCATGTCTTTCGGCGAGTAGGCAAACAGATCTTTATTTTTTAGCAGAAAGGATACAAGATTTTCCTTATCACCTTTGGCCAAGCTCTTCCCTATTCGGGTAGATTGTCCTGGGACAAGATCTACTGCTTCCGTTTCTGCTTCTGCGGGATCTCCTTTTTTGCCTTTCTCCTGCGCCTTTGCCTCCACCGTTTGTGTAGAGCTGTTTGCCGGAGCCTTTCGTGTTTTTACAAACACCTTTCTTACCTCGGCTTGGTCGATGAAGACCTCTGCATCTCCATCCTTGGTGGCGAATGTGACAGTCAAGTACTTCACATCGGGGTGAATGTGCAGGTTCCCCTGAGTCTGCCTTCCAAGGATGGCGTTGTACGAAGACGGGACGTCCATGACGATGAATCTTGCCATTGTGGACGCGTACAACTTAGCTGCTCCGTCTACCGAAGTGCCTTTCATCATCAAAGGGAGGTCGATCCATCCGAGGACGGGTAGTTCGGATGGCCCAACGCCGAAGGTGGGCGTGGTGACAGGTTTCAGCTCGCTGCTGGAGATGCCCAAGCGCGGCAGTAAGTGCGAGAATAGGACGTCAGCATTTGAGCCATCATCAAGCAACACTCTCTTGACGTCCCAGTTCCCTATTCTCGCCATTATCAGCAGCGGGTCGTCGTGGGGGAAGACGACAGTGGAGCCATCTTTGCGAGCCAATTTCTTTGATGGACTTTGATACTCCATAACTGCAATTTCTCTGGCCTTCCGCTTTCTTTCCGAGGATGGGAGCCCCGTGGTGATGGTTTGGATGACCCCTACTGGAGGTGGAAGGCGCCTTTTTGGACTTCTGTTTCTCCGCCTGTCGGAGTCATAGTCCTCGTTTTCGGCCCTCTCTTCCTCCTCTTTTCTGCCCTTTGGGGAGGGCATCCGCAGGTACTTGCGAAGTTGGCCCTGTTTGATCAGCGACTCTATGTACTTCTTCAGCTGGAAGCAGTCTTCGGTGTCATGACCGTGGTCGCAATGAAACTGGCAGAACTTCTTGGCATTCTTCTTATTATCGGCGGCCATGGCCTTTGGCCGCCGAATCTGCGTCCCTTGCCTTTCCAGCACCATGAGAATGTTGGTCCGTGTCGTGCTCAAGGGTGTGAAACTTTGAGGTTTCTTTCCTCGCATTCGCCGTGGTCGACCTGTATGTTCAGAAAGATGCCGAGCTTGCTGGCTGGACCCTTCGGCGCAGTGATGATCAGACTTCGACCCCGCCATCCTCAATTCCTCGGCTGTCATGTGCTGCTCTGCCCTTCGGTAAAATTCTCCGAGGGTCTCCGGGGGGTCCTTTGAGAACTCGTAGAACAACTGTGAGTCACGCCGAAGGCCCCGTGTCATAGCGAGGATGCGGATTTCGGGCCGGAAGTCCGGGACGCTGAGTGCTTCCCTGTTGAATCGTTCGACAATAGTCTCGGATCGTCTCTCCGTTTCTCTGCTCTATGTCGAACATCTGTACAGGCATTTTGGCCGTCGGCCTGCTCCCAATGAACTGCTGGGTAAAGGCTGTGGACAACTCCTGAAACTCAGTGATAGTCCCTGGGGGCAACGAATTGTACCATGCTGTTGCTGGGCCCGTGAGGGTGACTTCAAAGCATTTGCACATGGTAGCGTCATCAGCTCCGTGTATTATCATGCTCCGCCTGTACTTCGTCAGATGGGCCTGTGGATCAGTCCGGCCATCATAGATCTCCAGCCTAGGCACTCTGAAGTCGCCTGGCATAGCTGCCTCAACGACGGTGTGAATAAACGGGGAGCCATCTTCGCATAATGCCCCCGACAGCCTGTCCCAAACGGGTTTTCTGGTCACTTGCTTCTCCACTCTGTCCAGCCGTGCCAATATCCTTTCCATAAGTGCAGTGGCGCTAGGACCATTTTCGCGGGAGGGAGATCGACGGCGCCTTTTCGGGGAGCGAGTTCGGCGCGGAGGGGTCAGGGCCCTCGCCTCGGGCGACGAACTGCTTCGCTGTGACACTCTCGGTCGCTTGGACCCGGTTTGTCCCACAGGCCGTTTCCCGAGGGCTATATCTTCTGTGGATGATTCTCCGCGAGGATCTCCACTTTCTGAACTGCGGTGTGTAGACTTGGGGCTTCTCTCCCGAGGGCGTGTTGATGAGGAGGGTTTCTGGGCCTGTGACTGCTGTGGCCATCTTCGGTCGATCTGCTGAGTCATTTCAGCAACGACCGAGCGCTGAAAGTCCCTCAAGAAGCTCATGGTGATTACCAGAGGGCGGTCCTCCTCGGGCGTAGAAGTATCTGGGAGTGTCTGCTCAGCAGCCGGTTGTATCTCAGGCACGGACGAGGACCTTGGGAGTCCCTTGTCCTTAGAACGCCGAGTCTCAACGACGGCAATCTGCGAGCGGGTTCCCACAGACGGCGCCAAATGATGGCCTAAGGCCTCATCGTTGTGAGTCATGATGACTGTTGAGGAGACTTCTAAGAGGAAGAACGCCTGGAAGGTGGATCGCCCCAAGGAGAGTACCTGAAAAGCTGGTAAACAGGGTTAGGAGGCCCCCGGAGTGTTTTTCCGGGGGGGAGCCTCCGACGCCCAAGTCAGTGGTGGCCGGAAAAAGGAGAAAGTCACTAGCTCAAAGAGAAAGGCAGAAAAGTCTCGCCTGGTATTTTCTCAGGGTGTGGGAGCTGTATATCCGGCCTGCCAACCTCCTGTCAAGTATTTATTTCCTGTATATATAGGAATACCTAGCCCGTTCAGATCATGACACGTGTGCGGTCGGATGCTCCTGAACGTCTGGGCGTAGGGGACAGATAGTTGGTAACTAGATGGCCTCGAGCCTTGTGCTGAGACGGGCCATGATATGATTCTGATGGCGTCTGCGCGTCAGGGCGACTTTTTACGTCTGTGGTGGGACGTGTCAGAGGCTTCCTTAAATGCTTCCTTAAATGCTTCCTTAAATGCGCCTGCCGTACTCCCGAGGTCCCTGGGCGAGGTCGTCCTCTAGTTCGGACAGAGCCTCTTCGGGAAGCCTACCCTCAGTTCGGGGGTTCCCAGTTCCAGGGGGTTCCGCCTTCGGGGATATCATATTCGGGCAGCAATGTCTGGTGCCACTTTTCCGAAGGCGCGTTGTTCACAACCTTGGGGGGCGAATGGAGTCCTCAAGTTTTACTGGCGTGCCGAGGCTCGGAGCTCTCAGGCTATCTCCCGAGGTGCATGATTCCACCTATTCCCGGGAAGCGCCAGTTCTTCTGGCCGTTGTTGTGGCAGGGTATTCGGCCAGATTGAGGCGACAGCCTTTGGCTATCAAATACCAAGGAGCTGGAGTAATCTTCTGGAATCCTGAAGGTATGGAAGCGAGGAAGGAAATCAAATTCGGATTCAATGTTACCAACAATGTCGCAAAATATGAAGCCCTTATAGAAGGCTTGAGGCTGGCAAAAAGTGTTGGTGTAAGGAATCTCAAGGCCCACAGTGATTCTCAGCTAGCGGTACAACAAACGGCGGGGGACTACAGGGCAACCCAAACTTGGGAAAGTACCATGATCTCATGAAAAATCTCATCCAGGAGTTCGACACGGTACGTATAGAAAATGTACCTCGGTGACACAATATGGAAGCCGATACTCTAGCCAAATCAAAAGAGTCCCATAAGGTATTGTATTAGCCAAGTGTGGCGGTAATGTGCATATTTACCTCGGGAAGAGGGCGGAAAGGCCCTATCAAGAAATACCTCACAACGTCAAAAGTTCTCGAAAACCCTCTCGAAGCCACAAAAGTGCAAAAGCACTCAGGAAGATACTTCTTGATTGGGGAAGAATTGTACCGACAAGGGAATGCAAGTTCGTTACAGAGGTGTGTCAGCGAAGAGGACGCTGAAGCTGTCCTGAAAGAAGTCCATGAGGGGGCTTACAATTTTCACATAGGAACTGATGCCCTGGCGAGAGTACTACTTCAGCAAGGATATTTTTGGCCCACCTTAAGGAAGGATGTGAGGCAATTCGTCCAGAAATGCGACAAATGCCAAAGACACGCACCTTTCCAGAGACTACCTCAGAAATGATAACTTCGGCAAATTACCCTTGTCCCTTTGTCGTTTTGGGTATTGACCTTATTGGACCTCTCCCACCAGCTCCAGGAGGAGTGAAGTTCTGTGTAGTCACCGTAGATTGTTTCACGAAGTGGATCGAGGTAGAGCCTTTAATGGCAATCTCGGTGAAGGACATACAGAGATTTATCTGGAAGAACATCATACGTAAATTTGGCATACCAGGGGTGATAGTAGCTGATAATGATTCCCAGTTTACTGATAAAGGTTTCCAGGAATTCATAGTCAACCTTGGAACAAAGTTGCACTTCGCCCCGGTAGCCCACCCTCAGAGCAATGGAGAAGTTGAATTTTCCAATAGAACAATAAAGGATGGCATGAAAAAAAGGTTGAAGGAAGCAAAGAGAAGATGGCCAGAAGAGCTTCTGAGTATCCTATGGAGCTATCAAACAACCCTTAGAAGGGCCACGGGTGAGACGCCCTTCTCACTCATCTTCGGTGTAGAGGCCATTATCCCTATCTAGGTCGTACAACCATCGGTCAGGATACAAGTGTTTGACGAAGAAGGGAACAATCTCAGTTTAAGAACCAAGTTAGACCTCATTGACAAGCACAGAGGAAAAGCTTTCCAGCAAAGAGTAGCCGTCGCTACCAACCTGCACGTAAAGTGAAAAAGAATCAAAAAGGGGGGCCTCGTCCTCTGAAAAGCCGAATTTGAAACCCGAATACCATCTCATGGAGTACTTTGGGCGAACTGGGATGGATCTTATTTGGTTCTCGATGAAGTTCGGTCAAGAGTCTACAAGCTCGATGACACCAAAGGTGGAGAATTGAAAAATACATGGCATTTAGATTTCTTGAAAAAATTCTATACTCAGAAATTTTTTCTAAGGAAAAATTGTACAATTATCACCGATGGTGACTGACCGAACATGGTGTAAAAACCGAACGAAGTTTTTCCTAAAAATGCCTATGTGCAAGATTATACAATGTTTCCAAAGGCATAATGACCGAACATGTTGGCCTCCGAAGGTGAAAATGAAACATGTTCACTTTCGAAGGGGAAAACCGAACATGGTCACTATCAAAGAAGTATTCGTGAAAATAGACAGTTTTTTGCCGAAGAATATCATCTGACCATGGTTGAAAAAGACATTTAGCTACTTCACAGAAAGTTAAGTTTAGCCGAAGATGTGCAACCGAACATGGTCACCTCCGATGGATGACAACCAAAGATGGTCATTTTATAAAAGTGCCTCAGTAAATTTGCACACTTAGAAAAATTTTCAAGAAGAAAGTTGTGTAAAAACACCAAAGAGGCATAACCGAAGATGGTTATATCCGAAGGTGAATATTTCCTTCAACCAAACATGGTTTCAAAAGAAAAATGTTTCATGTGACCAAACATGGTCGTACCCGAACGAAGAAAGCCCTTCCTGAAGTGCATAAGTGAAGAACTTAGAAAAATTTTCAATGATGAAATGGTCCGAACATGGATATGTCCGAAGGGTCACTTTTTTTGAAAAATGTTAACCGAACGTGGTTGGTGAAAAAAGGGCTTAACTAATTGTTCATATGTTAAGTTTTCACGAAATATGGTCTTTTTCCAAAGGATGATGATCGAACATGGTCACGAAACCCTTCGATGCGGAAGATAGTTTAGTAAGGAACTTAGCCTAAATTTTGAAGAAAGAAGTTTTATTGAAATTTCATTAAAAAGTACAAAGGGAGCAAATTACAAGAGAAAAAAGCAAAACGAAGCTTATTCCGGGTCTTGGACACCTGCTGGCTCCTCGGCATCTTCAGCTACCTCACCTTCGGCGTCATTTTCTTCGGCAGCAACTGTTGGGCCCGAAGGTGGATTAGCTGGGAGATTGAGGAACTTTATCCTTGGCCACTCCCAAGATAGTGCTTTGGAGATGTCCAAGGCTACCAGAAAGGAAAGGTCGAGGTCGAGAAATTTGGACAGAACTTGGTGATGAGCCAGGCAAAAACCGTCATGATAAGAGGACTTAGTTGCATGGTCAGACTTATTCTTCTCCACATGCAAGTCCTCCAGTTCATTATTGAGGACCATGACCTCCCTCTTGAACTTCTTCCTTTTCTTCTTCTCCTTCTTTAGCTTGTCAACCTCAGCTTGGAGTTCGGAATTAAGAGCAAATGCCTTTGTAAGATCAGCAACAGCATCATCTCTCTCTTTTTGGAAATCCTCGTTCGCCGAGGTCAAAGATATCAACTTCGCACTGAGGTCTGACATCTTCGACGAGAAGTCTTGAATCAGCTGCCCTTGGCTCTTATGCACCTCCTCCCAAAGGTTAGCCAGATCCTCCTTGGCTATCTTATTAAGCTTGTCCTACTTAACGATTGAGCTGGCAAGAAGTTCCTTGGCGTTAGCCAAACTCTCCTCTAACCAACTTTCGGACCAAGATTTGTTTAGCTACCCAGTCCCGAAGGTACCCACTGTACGCCAATAGTTGAAAGAGGAAATTCTGAATAAGGGTCAAAAAGGAAAATCATAAATTTTCTAAGTCTTAAGGAATTGAAGTTTACCTGGGCAGCCTGCTCGTTAATCCTCGTGGTGAGGACTTCTTTGTTGGGGCACTCCTCAGTCAGGGACTGGAAAGTGGCATTTGTCATGACACGCTTCGCCATCTGTGGAGCCATCCTCTGGCTATCCTCGGAGAACAGGTTCATGTTCTCCGTGAAAGTCCAGAAGGGCTCCCTCGGGACCTTGTCCCTCGGGATTTTGGATTCCCGAATAGCCCTTTTTCGGGCGTGGTCCTCCGCCCAGGGGCCCTGTACTTCTTCACCAGCAAAGTCACGCCGAAGTTCCATTAGAACATTATCGCTTAGCCATTCATCTATAAAGTCTAAAATACCAAAAATTCCCAAACTCATAGAAGAATGATGATAGCCAAAGTGCTATCGCCCCGAACACCTAAGGACCCTGGAAAGGAGGGAGCTAAATGCCTGAGGCACGCGACCTCGGTAGCCCGCCAATACCAACCTCGGGAAACTACTGTATCGCCCTCATCGGCAGGGTGACCGAGTGAGCTTCGGGGAAAATTACCAGCCACCTTCTGCAGGTGAAAGCCCCCCGAAGGGCTAACTTCGGAGCCAGGGAATTCCTCAAAGAACCACTGCGACTCTGGGAAAAGGTCCCTCACTCCAAAGTGAGACATCAACCAAGGGGACCTCGGAGGTATGGCATGAGCCATCAAGAAGCCTCTGACGTTACGCCCGTACACCCTACATGCCGCCCTCACAGACACTCTGACACGCCGCTGCTGCCTGCGTCCTATCATGTAGGGCTATGATTACTGCAGCTTGTGGCCCAAGGAACCTGCAGGCGGCTAGAGGCCCCCCACACCCAGAAGTACGAATGGTATCCTTCCATACATGTGCTGCAATCTGAAGGGCTCACCATCTCCTATATATACCAGGGGAATGGTCATAGGTAGGGGGATCTCTCCCCTCTCTCCGCTCTGAATCCTCTCCTGCCAGCCCTCAAAAGAAAACACGACCAGGCAAGACTCTCTTGTACTTGCTGCTCTCTCTCCACCCCTCCCAAAGCACCGACTTGGGCATCGGAGGCTTCTTCCCGGAAAAAGACTCTGGGGACCTCCTAACCCCTATTTTCTGAGCATTTCAGGCCAGTCCTCCTAAGGAATCCCATTGTGGGCGCTCTCCTGTATAGGAAGCCCTACTCGGCTTCGTCACACCACCTGGAAGCACCTGTTGCATTCACCACGACACACAGTGGAGATGCTGATGGCCATCGTCTGAACTCGCTTGCACCTCCAGAAGCACCTGTTGCATTCACCACAACACACAGTGGAGATGCTGATGGCCATCATTTGGCACCGTCTGTGGGAAATCACTCGCAGATCGTCGTTGTTAAAACTCGGCATTCTAAGGACGAGGAACCTCCGAGGTCCCCGTCCGCGCCAGAGGTTCAACCGGCAACCGAACGACTGCAGTAGGGACTTCCGTGCACGAGGATGAACGTCCTCTGACTACTACCATAGGCTTCCTATGTGAGTTCCCATGCCCTGTCGTGGCTGGAATGACGTAGCAGTTAGACCGAAGATGGCCATAGCAAAATTTGGGCCGAAGGCCCTCCTGACCAGTACCTCATCGGGAGAAGGATCCCACATCAACTCATGGGAGTTCGGAAGTAGAGATCAACGAAGATGAGTCCTCGACGGGAAACATACCCTTTAGAACACAACCTGTGGGAGAAGCAGGGTCAAAATGACCCCGAGCTTCCCGTTGAAGGAGTTCTGCACCCAAGGAAAAGTTGCCATCTCCTCAGCAACAAGGGCATATACCTATTACCCCAAAAAAGCAAAGTACGCCTTGTTCTTTGCAAGAAGAAGGCTATGACTCTACTTTCAAGGTCACGCTACCACTGTCCGGAGTAACTCACCTCTGCGTGATGTCATGAAAAGAGTAGAGCATTTGGGAAGATCATCAAAAGGGTGCATCGAGTTTGGAGGATACTGCATCACGCACAAGCCTAGAAGGGCAATAAAAGCTTAGGCGCTGGCAGACTTCATTGCTGAAATCCCAGGAGTAGAAAATGTTGAAACCAACGAGGGAAACCGAGCGAAGGTAGATCTAGAGTGGAAACTCCTTGGAACCCCGAGCGAAGAACATCAGGGAGCTTAAGTAGCCTTTCGGGAGCCCGAGGGCAGAGAAGCCACTGGAGCAATCAAATGTGGTTACCAAAGTGTTGGGCCATCCGAGCGTGGCAACGCTAAGTATAGCAACCTCAGACAAAGGGTGGAAAGACCCTACAAAGAGGTATCTTGCAACCAGAGAGTCCCAAAAATCCTCACGAAGTGGCAGAAAGTGCAAAGATGTTCCGGACGATATTCCCTAATTGAGGAGGAATTATACCGGCAAAGGTACACAAGTCCGTTACAGAGATGTATTGGTAAAAAGGGTGCAGGACAATTCGTCCAGGAGGTGTGAAAATCGCCAGAGATATACCAGCACCCAAAAGTTGCCTTCGAAGTGGATAACCCCGGAAGAATACCCTTGCCTCTTTGAAGTATAGGGCATAGACCTCACCGGGCCACTCCCGACAACACCCGAAGGAGTGAAGTCCTGCGTAAATAGCAGTGGACTACGTCACTGAGTGGGATGAGGCAAAACCCCTAGTGACCATTCCGGCAAAAGATATACAAAAGTTTGTCTAGAAGAACATGATGTGCAGATTTGGCATACCGACGGTGATAAGGGCCGATAATGGTTCCCAGTCTATGAACGAGGGATTCCAAGAATTCGTCACCAGCTTCGGAATAAATATGCACTTCGCCCCACTAGCTCCACCCCAGAGCAATAGACAAGTGAAGGTAGCCAACAGAGCTATAAAAGAGGGAATGTAAAAGAGGTTGGGGGAAGCAAAGGGAAAATGGCCAGCAAAACTTCCTACTGTACCAGGGAGTTATCGGACAACTCCCCGACGGCTCACGGGGGAGACACCTTTCTCGCTTATCTCCAGTACAGAGGCCATTATCCCTGTTGAAATAGTATGGCCATCAGTCAGAATAAAGGTGTTCGACGAAAGAGGAAATGACCTCGGGTTGATAACTAAGCTCGACCTAGTTGACAAACACAAAAATGGCCGAGCTCAGAAGAAAGGCCTTTCAGCAAAAGGTGGCCATAAGCGCAAACCTGCATGATAGGCTGACACGACCGCCCGTGCCCCTACCTAGGAAGCCCTGTTAAAGTTGGTCTCATGGTGGTTTGCAATTGGCTAGTTGTGTATGTGTGCGGATTAAATTCGATGATACTAGTTGATTAACCTAGAATATGCAATAGGCATGCTCTTATGCTTTGACTTCGTTTATTAAAACCATAGAACATTAAAACATTAACTTGGCCAAGTAATTTCTACACAAAAATAAGTAAAAATAGCCAAAGCATATGAAATCAACATTTGTATGAGTTTACTACACATAACAACTCATGAGGACATTCATACATAAAGTAGACTAATGCCCTCAGCCAAGAGTAATCCTAGAGTTGAGGACTCCTCATAACATAGACTGTGGAGGCCACTGAAATATTGTATAAATACAAGCATTTACTGAGATCTCTTTAACCTAACTCCCACCTTGGATACACGTCCCAGTGGGGAGTCTCAAAAGTCCTTTGCCAAGTGCTACTAGGCTGTGCAGCCAAAGGAAGATACTAGTTAGTACTGTTACCTAACCAACAAGCCATCTAAGTACTTATGTAGACTAGAATCACAAGGATTCTCAACTACCGTACCTGTACACACAAAAGAGTACTACCGAGATAATCCTCAACGATTACCCGGTCTAGCAACTTCAGGCTCTGCATAACAAAACCAAGGAGTGAGAATTTGACAATTCTCAGTAAGGGATCTTCAATGTACCTGCAAGAAAATACTAGGACTCTTGTTGCAAGCTCACACAGAACGAGGATTCTATTATATGCACATATAACTAGGCCAAAAGACTTCTCCTCAAGTAGTCCTCCTCACGGAGCATCACTCCGCGCATAGTGAGTTTTGATCATTAACACGCTCCTAGCAAGCCGAAGCTTGCTGAATGCAATCATGTAGCCTTCCCATCGCCGTTATGCAGGGGAATTGTGGTGGGACTTGTAGACTAGGCCGTAGGGAGTCTTTGATGTAGACTGGATGAACAAAGTTTCACCTTGTTACCTCGTGGCTATGGCACGGCTAGGCCGACAAGGTTTCTAAACCTCTCACCTGAGCTAGTGGTAGCTAATTATGTTCATTTGCAACATAGTTTCCTTAAAAACTTGCCTTCATTTTAAGTTAATATAAATCTAAAAATGGGACATTCTAAGTGTTTTTAAAACATTGAGGTGATAGTACTCCCTCTTAGCTTTGCTTGGAATCTTGAATCACCTTAATTGGACACCCGAGCAAAAAGTTATGCTGAAAACAAAACCGGGTGTCGAATGTTGTCTTGGCGACGCGTCGCCATAGTTGTCGATGTTCTGAGACAATTTTCTGGATTGGCGACGTGTCGCTGGTTTTTGACCTGTAAATGGTGACGCGTCGCCAATCTGCAGAAATGCAGAAATTGGCGCATTTTGCTGCTATGAACTTTGGACGATTCCTACACATACCAAACATGCATGGAATGCCTCCAAATTTCATACACACATAGTACATGTTGCATAGAACATAACCAACTATCAAAAGCTAAGCTATGATGTCTAGAAACATCAATCCAATCCTTCAAAATCCTCTAGTCCACCACAATTCAACAAAAATGTTTGCCTAATGCCATAGCGTAAACTACTCGAATTCTTCAAGCAAACTGAAGCTAATGGAATTCATTGAACTTGAAAATATATCTCCCCTACCTCAACTCCAAGTAACAAGCAAGAATTAATGCCTTTTTCGTTCAACCAAGTTCACCAAAGTTCTACACAAGTTCCAATAAAAAACAATTGCACCAAACATCAAAACTTCACTCTCTAACCAAAACCCAAGCTTCAAACTAACTAACAAACATGAATTCAATCAAGAACACATTCCTTACCTCGTTCAAAAATAGGGGAAGTAGGAAAACGCCCTTCCAATCCTAAAAAACATGGTTTCAAGCTTGAAAATGCTTCCTCCTAGCTTATATACTTTGAATTGCTTCTGTTGGCACAAAAAACTCTTGATTTCAAGCTTAATTTGAGAGCTAAATGGGGGTGAGAAGGCTGGAAACGGGATTATGGCAGCCATAGTCCACTTTCCCCTTCTTAAATCCTCACTTAACCCAAAAAAACCTCAAAGTATTAAGCTTCTTACAATTAAGCCCCCCATCTTTGTAACTTAGTAATTCTTGATTAAATTCTTGTCTATTTTTGAAGTTTGAGTGAAGGTTAAAGTTAAGTTATAAAAATTCATTTTAAAATACTCGGGACTCGGCCCGGCTATTCAAGATGCAAAATTACCATTTTGCCTCTGAACTTTGTTCAGTGCTTTATTCTTCTCAGGACTTAGTGAACTTTGCTAAACTTCTCTATTCTTGCTATGTAAACTAGAATTAAGTTTCTAAACTTAATTTAAAACACTTTACCTTCCTCAATTGTGCCTCCTACTAGAAGGGCTAAAACATTCTCCCTTCCTTCTTGAATTTGGTCCCCCAAATTCCGTTGCAACTCCGTAAAAATACTAGGATATCTTTTCAGCATATCCTGCTCCATCTCCCAGGTAGCTTCCTCCTCACTATGGTTAGGCCAGAGGATCTTAACCATCGGAATCCACTTAGTTTGCAATTTCTTGACTTGCCTATCAAGTATCTGAACTGGTTTCTCCTCATAGGTCAAGTCTTCCTGAATGGGTATTACTAAAGGATTAACAACCTATCCTGGTTCAACTATGCATTTTCTAAGTAGACTAACGTGAAACACATTATGCACTTGAGATAGGTTAGGTGGTAAAGCTAACCGATAAGCAACTTTCCCTACCTTCTCTAACACTTCATAAAGTCCAATATATCTAGGAGCTAACTTGCCCCTTTTCCCAAAACGGTTAACTCCTCTCATGGGCGACATTTTCAGAAGTACTTTATCCCCAACTTCAAAGCTCAAGTCTCTTCTCCTCAAATTCGCATACTTGGTCTGCCTGTCATTGGCTGTCTTGATCCTCTGCTGCATCAACTTAATCTTAGCTGAAGTGTCAACTATGATTTCAGGTCCAATAACTACCTTGTCTGCCAGATCTGCCCAACAATGAGGTGTCATACATTGCCTCCCATACAAAGCTTCATAGGGCGCCATTCCAATAATAGTTTGATTACTGTTATTATAAGCAAATTCGATCAGTGGTAAATGCTGATCCCAATCACCTCTGAAATCAATAGTACACATCTGTAGCATATCCTCTAAAGTCTGAATCACTCTCTCAGATTGCCCATCAGTTTGAGGATGAAAAGCAGTACTGAGACTAACTTTACTTCTCAATGCTTCTTGAAAAGCATTCCAAAATCATGATGTAAACTGAGGATCTCTGTCAGATATAATCTGATCCGGTATCCCATGGAGTCTCACAATCTCCTTGAGATACAACTGAGCCAACTTCTCCAATGTATAAGTGATTCTGATTGGTATAAAGTGTGCCGACTTCATCAGTCTATCAACCACTACCCATATAGTATCATGCTGACTCCGGGTATTTGGTAACCCTGCTAGGAAATCCATAGTAACGGATCCCTACTTCGTCACTAACAAAGGTAAACTCTAAAGTGTGCCTACTGGTTTCTGTTGTTCAGCTTTCACCATCTGACATGTCAAACACTTCGCCACATATCGTCATACATTCCTTTTCAATCCTGGCCACCAGAAATGTGTCTTCAGATCTTGATACATCTTACTAACACCAGGGTGGATATTCAAAGTGCTACTATGTGCCTCCTGTAGGACTTGCTGCCTAAGTCCATCTACATTCAGTACATAGAGACAATCTCCATAATTTAATATTCCATCTTTGTATCTGAATTCCTTCCTCATAGTGCCATGCTTTGCCTCTCCGGAAATTTTCTTCAACAATGGATCTTTCATCTGAGCTTTTTTAACTTTGACTAACCAAGCTGACTGGACTTCCAAAACGTAGACTAGGGATTTTTCTCGACTTTTCCATAATTCATGCAAAGCTAAGAAATAGTCCCTCAAAACTCCTTCAGAGGAATCCGTAGCCTGATCTTTAGATAAGATCACTCCCGTGTACTTCCAACTCAATGCATCTGCTACCACATTTCCCTTGCCAGCACAGTACTTAATTGAATAGTCGTAATCTTTTATGTACTCAATTCATCACCGCTGTCTCATATTCAAATCCTTATGGGTAAATAAATATTTCAAACTCTTATGATCGGTGAAGATTCTGAACGACCTTCCCATCAAATAATGCCTCCACAACTTCAGTAAAAAAATCACTGCTGCCAGCTCAAGATCATGAACAGGATAGTTCAATTCATTAGGCCTCAACTGTCTCGAACCATAAGCAATCACCTTACTGTCTTGCATCAATACACATCCCAATCCAGAACCAGATGCATCAGCATAAACTATAAAGGCTCTGTTCGGATCTGGTAAGACAAGTATAGGTGCACTAGTCAATCTTTCCTTCAACTTTCTGTAAGCTTCTTCACACTTCGGTGTCCACTCAAAATTATGAGTCTTTTTGGTCAATGTTGTCAACGATGTAGCTATCACAGAGAATTTCTCTATAAAACATCTGTAGTAACCTGCCAAACCCAAGAAACTCATGACCTCTATAACTGTAGTCGGTCTCTTCCACTCAACTACCACTTGAACTTTTTCAGGATCAACTGAAAACCCTTGAGCACTGATGATATGCCCCAAAAATTGAATCCTCCCGGACCAAAACTCACACTTAAACAACTTTGCATAGTACTGACTATCCTTCAGCACTTGTAAAACTGTTCTAAGGTTATCCTCATGCTCTGATGTAGACTGTGAATATACCAGAATATCATCAAAGAAGACTTCAACAAACTGATCCAAAAATGGCTTAAAGATCTGATTCATGGCTTCCATAAATACTGCTGGAGCATTTGTCACACCAAAAGGCATAACCGTACATTCATAATGTCCATACCTCGTCTTGAAACCAGTCTTCAAAATATCTTCCTCCTTAACTTTGATCTGAAAGTACCGAGACCGAAGATCAATTCTAGAAAACACCTTCGCTCCCCTGAGTCTGTCAAATAGAAGATCAATTCTAGGAAGTGGATACTTATTCTTGATTGTCACTACATTCAACTTCCTATAATCAATGCACAATCTGAAAGTTCCATCTTTCTTCCTCACAAATAACACTGGAGCTGCCCACGGTGAGACACTAGGCCTTATAAAGCCTTTCCTTAGCAGTTCCTCCAACTGCTTCTTTAATTCATCCATCTCAGGAGCTGACATCCTATAAGGTGGTATGAAAATAGGTTCAACCCCTAGTTGCAGATGGATTGCAAACTCAGTATCCCTTTTAGGTGGTAACCCAGGTAACTCTACTGGAAATACCTTAGGAAACTTATTAGCTACAGGAATTCTCCCCAGTTCCTCCTCTATATCCACTCCATTCAACGAATAATACTCATCTTCACCAACTATGGAGATGGTATCTATAAGTCTAAGGTGTAGACTCTTAGTGCTAGATGCCAACCCTCCTGTGCAAGTCACTCTAGCTCCCTGAGCATCAGTAATGTCAACTGAGTGATTCGCACAGTCAATTTGTGCCTTATGCTTACCTAACCAATCCATTCCCAACACTAGGTCATAAGACCTCAACTCTATCACCCATAACTCACAGCAGAAATCATGATCACATAACTGCAAGGGATACCTAGTAACCACTTCATTGGTGATAGCCAAACGCTATCGCCTCTATCTGGCCGAACTCCCAGCCACAAGAATGGCCAGAAGAAGCTGGCGCTACCCGAGAAAAGGTGTGATCATGCACCTCGGGAGATAGCCGAAGAGCTCCGAGCCCGGCACGCCAGGAAAACCAGAAGGACACTACTCGCCGCCACAAGGTTGTGAACAGATCGCCTTCGGAAAAGCGGCACCAGACATAGCGAGCCGAACATGATATCCCCGAAGGCGAAACTCCCTGAAACTGGGAACCCCCGAACTGAGGGCTTGTTTCCCGAAAAGGCTCTGTCCGTACCAAAGGACGACCTCACCCAGGGTCCTCGGGAGTACGGCAGGAGCATTTATGGAAGCATTTAAGGAAGCCTCTGACACATCCATTCACAGACGCCACAATCCGCCTCAAAAGGCGCTCTGCCACGCTGATGCCATCAAAATCACATCATGGCCCATCTCAGCACATGGCTCAAGGGAACCTGCTACCAGCTCTCTGTCTCATATGCCCAGAAATTCAGGAACATCCGACCGAACACGTGTCGCGATCTGAACGGGCTAGGCACTCCTATAAATACCAGGAATTAATACTTGGCAGGAGGCTGGTTGGCAAAAAATACGGCTCCCACACTCTGAGAAAATTACCAGGCGAGACTCCTCAGCCCTTTGTGCTATTTTCTCTGCCTTTCTCTCAGCCACCACTGACTTGGGCGTCGGAGGCTCCCCCCCCGGAAAAACACTCCGGGGGCCTCCTAACCCTTTGTTTCTGAGCTTTCAGGCACTCTCCTTTGGGCGATCCAATCCACCAAGCGTTCTTCCTCCCAGAAGCGTCTCCTGCACTCATCATGACTCTGAACGATGAGGCCCTTGGCCATCATTTGGCGCCGTCTGTGGGAACCCGCTCTGAGATCGCCGTCGTTGAAACTCGGCGTTCTAAGGACAAGGGGCTCGCAAAGTCCCCGTCCGCGCCTAAGACACAACTGGCTGCTGAGCAAACACTCCCAGGGACTTCTACGCCTGAGGAAGACCGCCCTCTGGTAGTCACCATGAGCTTCTTGAAGGACTTTCAGCGTTCCGTCATTGCTGAAATGACACAGCAGATCGACTGAAGGTGGCCACAGCAAGCACAGGCCCAGAGACCCCCCTCACCGACACGCCCTCGGGAGAGAAGCCCCAAGTCTACACATCGCAGTTCGGAGAGTGGAGACCCTCGCGAAGAATCATCCACAGAAGATATAGCCCTCGGGAAACGGCCTGTGGGACAAACCAGGTCCAAGCGACCGAGAGTCTCACAGCGAAGCAGTTCGTCGCCTGAGGCGAGGTCCTTGTCCCCTCAGCGCCGAACTCGCTCCCCGAAGAGATGCCGTCGATCTCCATTCCCTGAAGAAGGCCCTAGCGCCATAGTGCTTATGGAGAGGATACTAGCACGGCTGGACAGAGTGGAGAAACAAGTGGCCAGAAAACCCGTTTGGGCCAGACTCTCTGGAACATGCTACGAAGATGACTCCCCATTCATTCAGGCTGTCGTTGAGGCAGCTATGCCAGGTAACTTCAGAGTACCTCGCCTGGAAATTTATGATGGCCGTGCAGATCCACAGGCCCACCTGACGAAGTACAGACGTAGCATGATAATGCACGGTGCTGATGACGCTACCATGTGCAAATGCTTTGAAGTCACCCTCACAGGGCCAGCAACTGCATGGTACAATTCATTGCCTTCAGGGACCATTACTGAGTTCCAGGAGTTGTCCACGGCCTTCACGCAGCAATTGATTAGGAGCCGACCTACTGCGAAGATGCCTGTCCAGATGTTCGACATAGAGTAGAGGAACGGAGAAACCATCCGAGACTATGTCGAGAGATTCAACAGGGAAGCCCTGAGCGTCCCGGACTTTCGGCCCAAAATCCGCATTCTTGCCATGACACGGGGCCTTTGGCGGGACTCACAGCTGTTCTATGAGTTCTCAACGGACCCCCCGGACACCCTCGGAGAATTTTACCGAAGGGCCGAACAGCACATGACAGCCGAGGAGCTGAGAATGGCTGGGCCAAAGTCAGACAACCACCGCGCCGAAGGGTCCAATCAGCAAGCCCGTAATCCGACTGGACAGGCAGGACGATCTCGGAGGATGTGGGGAAAGAAGCCTAAAAGTTTCACGCCCCTGGGCACCACACGGACCAACATCCTTATGGCGCTGGAAAGGCAAGGGACGCAGATTCGGCGGCCAAGGGCCATGACCGCCGAAAACAAAAAGAATGCCAAGAAGTTCTGCCAGTTTCATCGCGACCACGGTCATGACACCGAAGACTGCTTCCAGCTGAAGAAGTACATAGAGTCGCTGATAAAACAAGGCCAACTTCGGAAGTACCTGCGGATGCCTTCCCCAAAGGGAAGAAAATAGGAGGAAGAAAGGGCCGAAGACGAGGATTACGACTCCGACAGGCGGAGAAATAGAAGTCCAAAAAGGCGCCCTCCACCTCCAGCAGGGGTTATCCAAACCATCACCACGGGGCTCCCATCCTCGGAAAGAAAGCGGAAAGCCAGAGAAATTGCAGTCATGGAGTATCAAAGTCCATCAAAGAAGCTGGCTCGCAAAGATGGCTCCACCGTCGTCTTCCCCCACGACGATCCACTGCTGATTATGGCGAGAATAGGGAACTGGGACGTTAAAAGAGTGTTGCTTGATGATGGCTCAAATGCTGATGTCCTATTCTCGCACCTGTTGCCGACTTGGGCATCTCCAGTAGTGAACTGAACCCTGTCACCTCGCCCACTTTTGGGGTTGGACCATCCGAACTCCCCGTCCTCGGATGGATCGATCTCCCGCTGATGATGAGAGGGACTTCGGTGAACGGAGCAGCTGAGTTGTACTCTTCCACAATGGCGAGATTCATCATCATGGACGTCCTGTCCTCGTACAACGCCATCCTTGGAAGGCAGACAATGGGGAACCTGCATATTCGCCCTGATGTGAAGTACTTGACTATCACATTCGCCACCAAGGATGGAGATGCAGAGGTCTTCATAGACCAAGCTCAGGTAAGAAAGGTGTTTGTGAAAGTACGAAAAGCTCCGGCAAGCAACCTCATGCAAATGATGGAGGCAAAGGCGCCAGAAAAAGTCAAAGAAGAAGATCTCAGCAAAGCAGAAACGGAAGCAATAGAGCTTGTCCCAGGTCAACCTACCCGAATAGGGAAGAGCTTGGCCGAAGGTGACAAGGAAAATCTTGTATCCTTTCTGATGAGAAGTAAAGATCTGTTTGCCTACTCACCGAAAGATATGCCAGGAGTAAACCCTGGCATAATACAGCTGATAGCCAAAGGCTATCGCCTCAATCTGGCCGAATACCCTGCCACAACAACGGCCAGAAGAACTGGCGCTTCCCGGGAATAGGTGGAATCATGCACCTCGGGAGATAGCCTGAGAGCTCCGAGCCTCGGCACGCCAGTAAAACTTGAGGACTCCATTCACCCCCCAAGGTTGTGAACAACGCGCCTTCGGAAAAGTGGCACCAGACATTGCTGCCCGAATATGATATCCCCGAAGGCGGAACCCCCTGGAACTGGGAACCCCCGAACTGAGGGTAGGCTTCCCGAAGAGGCTCTGTCCGAACTAGAGGACGACCTCGCCCAGGGACCTCGGGAGTACGGCAGGCGTATTTAAGGAAGCATTTAAGGAAGCCTCTGACACGTCCCACCACAGACGTAAAAAGTCGCCCTGACGCGCAGACGCCATCAGAATCATATCATGGCCCGTCTTAGCACAAGGCTCGAGGCCATCTAGTTACCAACTATCTGTCCCCTATGCCCAGACGTTCAGGAGCATCCGACCGCACACGTGTCATGATCTGAACGGGCTAGGTACTCCTATATATACAGGAAATAAATACTTGACAGGAGGTTGGCAGGCCGGATATACAGCTCCCACACTCTGAGAAAATACCAGGCGAGACTTTTCTGCCATTCTCTTTGAGCTAGTGACTTTCTCCTTCTTCCGGCCACCACTGACTTGGGCGTCGGAGGCTCCCCCCCCGAAAAAACACTCCGGGGGCCTCCTAACCCTATTTACCAGCTTTTCAGGTACTCTCCTTGGGGCAATCCACCTTCCAGGCGTTCTTCCTCCTAGAAGTCTCCTCAACAATCATCATGACTCACAACGATGAGGCCTTGGGCTATCATTTGGCGCCGTCTGTGGGAACCCGCTCGCAGATCGCCGTCGTTGAGACTCGGCGTTCTAAGGACAAGGGACTCCCAAGGTCCTCGTCCGTGCCTGAGATACAACCGGCTGCTGAGCAGACACTCCCAGAGACTTCTACGCCCGAGGAGGACCGCCCTCTGGTAATCACCATGAGCTTCTTGAGGGACTTTCAGCGCTCGGTCGTTGCTGAAATGACTCAGCAGATCGACCGAAGATGGCCACAGCAGTCACAGGCCCAGAAACCCTCCTCATCAACACGCCCTCGGGAGAGAAGCCCCAAGTCTACACACCGCAGTTCAGAAAGTGGAGATCCTCGCGGAGAATCATCCAGAGAAGATATAGCCCTCGGGAAACGGCCTGTGGGACAAACCGGGTCCAAGCGACCGAGAGTCTCACAGCGAAGCAGTTCGTCGCCCGAGGCGAGGGCCCTGACCCCTCCGCGCCGAACTCGCTCCCCGAAAAGGCGCCGTCGATCTCCCTCCCGCGAAAATGGTCCTAGCGCCACTGCGCTTATGGAAAGGATATTGGCACGGCTGGACAGAGTGGAGAAGCAAGTGACCAGAAAACCCGTTTGGGACAGGCTGTCGGGGGCATTATGCGAAGATGGCTCCCCATTTATTCGCACCGTCGTTGAGGCAGCTATGCCAGGCGACTTCAGAGTGCCTAGGCTGGAGATCTATGATGGCCGAACTGATCCACAGGCCCATCTGACGAAGTACAGGCGGAGCATGATAATGCACAGAGCTGATGACGCTACCATGTGCAAATGCTTTGAAGTCACCCTCACGGGCCCAGCAACAGCATGGTACAATTCTTTGCCCCCAGGGACTATCACTGAGTTTCAGGAGTTGTCCACAGCCTTTACCCAGCAGTTCATTGGGAGCAGGGCGACGGCCAAAATGCCTGTACAGATGTTCGACATAGAGCAGAGAAACTGAGAGACGATCCGAGACTATGTCGAACGATTCAACAGGGAAGCACTCAGCGTCCCGGACTTCCGGCCCGAAATCCGCATCCTCGCTATGACACGGGGCCTTCGGCGTGACTCACAGCTGTTCTACGAGTTCTCAAAGGACCCCCCGGAGACCCTCGGAGAATTTTACCGAAGGGCAAAGCAGCACATGACAGCCGAGGAATTGAGGATGGCGGGGCCGAAGTCTGATCATCACCGCGCCGAAGGGTCCAGCCAGCAAGCTCGGCATCTTTCTGAACATACAGGTCGACCACGGCGAATGCGAGGAAAGAAACCTCAAAGTTTCACACCCTTGAGCACGACACGGACCAACATTCTCATGGCGCTGGAAAGGCAAGGGACGCAGATTCGGCGGCCAAAGGCCATGGCCGCCGATAATAAGAAGAATGCCAAGAAGTTCTGCCAGTTTCATCGCGACCACGGTCATGACACCGAAGACTGCTTCCAGCTGAAGAAATACATAGAGTCGCTGATCAAACAGGGCCAACTTCGCAAGTACCTGCGGATGCCCTCCCCAAAGGGCAGAAAAAAGGAGGAAGAGAGGGCTGAAAACGAGGAATATGATTCCGACAGGCAGAGAAACAGAAGTCCAAAAAGGCGCCTTCCACCTCCAGTAGGGGTCATCCAAACCATCACCACGGGGCTCCCATCCTAGGAAAGAAAGCGAAAGGCCAGAGAAATTGCATTCATGGAGTATCAAAGTCCATCAAAGAAACTGGCTCGCAAAGATGGATCCACCGTCGTCTTCCCCCACGACGACCCGCTGCTGATAATGGCGAGAATAGGGAACTGGGACGTCAAGAGAGTGTTGCTTGATGATGGCTCAAATGCTGACGTCCTATTCTCGCACTTACTGCCGAGCTTGGGCATCTCCAGCAGCGAGCTGAAACCTGTCACCACGCCCACCTTCGGCGTTGGGCCATCCGAACTACCCGTCCTCGGATGGATCGACCTCCCTTTGATGATGAAAGGCACTTCGGTAGACGGAGCAGCTGAGTTGTACGCGTCCACAATGGCAAGATTCATCGTCATGGATGTCCCATCTTCGTACAACGCCATCCTTGGAAGGCAGACTCAGGGGAACCTGCACATTCGCCCCGATGTAAAGTACTTGACTGTCACATTCGCCACCAAGGATGGAGATGCAGAGGTCTTCATCGACCAAGCCGAGGTAAGAAAGGTGTTTGTAAAAACACGAAAGGCTCCGGCAAACAGCTCTACACAAACGGTGGAGGCAAAGGCGCAGGAGAAAGGCAAAAAAGGAGATCCCGCAGAAGCAGAAACGGAAGCAGTAGATCTTGTCCCAGGACAATCTACCCGAATAGGGAAGAGCTTGGCCAAAGGTGATAAGGAAAATCTTGTATCCTTTCTGCTAAAAAATAAAGATCTGTTTGCCTACTCGCCGAAAGACATGCCAGGAGTGAACCCTGGCATAATACAGCACAGCCTCAAAGTAAGCCCGGAACCAAAACCTATCAGGCAAAACAAACGAAGCATCTCAGCCCACAAAAGCAACTTCGTGAAAACCGAAGTCCAGCGCCTATTGGATGCTGAAGTTATCAGGGAGGTAAAATACCCCGAATGGTTAAGCAACGTGGTCATTGCCACAAAAGAAGGTAGCAGCAAACTCCGGATGTGCATTGATTTCAGAAACTTGAACGATGCTTGCCCGAAAGACTCATTTCCCCTCCCGCCAATAGATCAACTGGTAGATTCAACGGCCGAATACGGGCTCCTGAGCTTCCTAGATGCCTTCAGTGGCTACCATCAGATAAGGATGGACCCCGAAGATGAAGAGAAAACTGCCTTCATCACCGAGGGAGGAACGTACTGCTATATCAGAATGCCCTTCGGGCTGAAAAATGCAGGAGCCACCTACCAGAGACTAATGAACAAGGTCTTTAAAGACCAAATGGGGAGAAACATGGAAGTATATGTTGATGATATGATAGTAAAAAGCAAGCTGCCCGGCTACCACGTTGCAGATTTGGAGGAAACCTTCCAAAAGCTCAGAGCCTTCGGGATTCGCCTTAACCCCGAGAAGTGTATCTTCGGGGTGACGTCGGGAAAATTCCTTGGGTACATGGTATCTGAAAGAGGCATCGACGCCAATCCTGAGAAGATTAAGGCTCTGCTTGAGTTCCGAACTCCTGCCACAGTTAAAGACGTGCAGAGACTAACCGGAAGAATAACCTCTCTGAGCAGGTTTATTTCCAGGTACGGAGATAGGTGTAGACCTTTCTTCAAAGTCCTCACAAAGGCAGCAAAGATGGAAGGCAACCTTGGAAGAAACAATCATCCCTGGGATGAAGATTGCCAAAAGGCCTGGGAAGAACTCAAAGTCTACCTGGCCAGCCTGCCGACTTTGCGACAACCTCGGGAGGGAGAACCCCTCGTACTGTACCTCGCCGTCACAGAAAAGGCCGTGAGCTCGGTCCTGATAAAAGAAGAAGGGCCGAAACAATGGCCGGTCTACTACGTCAGCAAGTCCCTGCATGGCGCCGAAGTCAGGTACCCTTTGCTTCAAAAAGCTATATACGCCTTGGTGCTTGCAGGAAGAAGACTGCGACCATATTTCCAAGCTCACCCCATCATCGTCCGAAGTAGTCTACCACTACGGGATGTTATGAAGAGAGTTGATCATTCGGGAAGGCTCTCCAAGTGGTGCATAGAGCTTGGCGAACACGAAATCACGTATGAGCCTCGGAAGGCCATAAAAGCCCAAGCATTGGCAGATTTTATCGCCGAAATACCCACCACTGAGGAGAACCACTCAGATCCGAAAGAAGGTGAGCCAGAATGGACCTTGCATGCTGACGGAGCCTCGGGGTCCGTACACCAGGGAGCTGGAATAGTTATCAGAGGACCCGAAGGCCTAGAGGTGATGAAGGCTATCAAGTTCAGCTTCAACGTCACCAATAATGTGGCTGAGTATGAAGCCCTCATAGCGGGATTACGCTTGGCCAGAAAGATTGGCGTGAGAAACTTAAGGGCTCACAGCGATTCCCAGCTGGTAGTTCGGCAGACGGCAGGAGATTATGGGGCGAAGGACCCAATCTTGGCAAAATACCACGAGCTGGTAAGAAAACTCATCCAAGAGTTTGACGCCGTGCGGATCGAAAATGTACCCCGGCGGAATAACACTGAGGCAGATTGCTTAGCGAAGTCCAAAACATACACCGAGGTGCTAGACCATCCAAGCATCTCCGTGCTAAGCGTAACGACCTCGGGAATGGGGTGGAAGGACCCCATAAAGAGATACCTCGCAGAGAATGAGCTTCCCGAAGACGCCGGCAATGCTGCAAGACTGCGAAGACGCACCGGAAGATTCTTCCTGATTGGTGAAGAGTTATATCGGCAAGGATATGCAAATCCGCTGCAGAGATGTGTGGGCGAAGAGGATACTGAGATGGTCCTCGAAGAAGTCCACGAAGGCATGTGCGGCTCGCACATTGGAACTGATGCCCTTGCAGCAGTGATACTCCGCCAAGGATACTTCTGGCCTACCCTGAGAAAGGACGCAAGGCAGTTCGTCCAGAAGTGCGGTAGTTGCCAGAGACATGCAAAAATCCAGAGGATACCCTCGGAAATGGTAACGTCGGCAGACTATCCTTGGCCCTTCGCAGTCTGGGGTATAGACCTCATTGGGCCACTCCCCACAGCGCCCGGAGGCGTGAAATTCTGCGTGGTAGCAGTGGACTATTTCTCAAAGTGGGTAGAGGCAGAACCACTAGCAACTATCTCGGCAAAAGAAGTGCAGAAGTTCGTATGGAAAAACATCGTATGCAGATTTGGCATACCGAGGGTACTAGTAGCTGATAATGGATCCCAGTTCATAGACAAAGGATTCCAGGAATTCATCAGCGACCTCGGAATAAAGATGCACTTCGCCCCAGTAGCTCACCCCCAAAGCAATGGGCAGGTGGAAGTATCAAACAGGACCATAAAAGATGGCTTGAAAAAGAGACTTGGGGAAGCCAAGGGGAAATGGCCAGGAGAACTCCAAAGTGTATTGTGGAGCTACCGAACGACGCCACGAAGAGCCACAGGGGAAACTCCCTTCTCACTCGTCTTCGGAACAGAGGCCATTATCCCAATAGAGATAGTTCAGCCTTCAATACGGGTGCAAGTATTTGATGAAGGCGGAAATGACCTCGGTCTGAGAACTAAGCTCGACCTTGTGGCCGAACACAGAGAAATAGCCGAGCTGAGAAGAAAAGCTTTCCAGCAAAGAGTGGCCGCGGCTATCAACTTAAAAGCCAGGCCAAAAGAAATCAAAAAAGGAGACCTCGTTCTCCGAAAGGCCGACTTTGCACCCCGAAGGCCATCTCACGGAGTACTTCGCGCAAATTGGGAAGGACCTTATCTGGTTCTCGCCGAAGTATGAAAAGGCGTGTACAAGCTTGGCGACGCCGAAGGCGTAGAATTGAAAAACACTTGGCATTCAGACGCCCTGAAAAAATTCTACGCCTAAGGTTGAGCGGAAGAAATATATTGTACAAAAAATATTCTAAGTACAGGATGGTCCGGAGAAGAATGGTCTTGAGAAAATTTTTAAGTATACCAAATTGTCCAGGACAAAATTCCGCGAAGGTGCTCGCCACGAAAAAAGCAGATATGACTTCCCGAAGTCCGTTGAGCCACTATGCTCGGGAAAAATGGGAAACAAGAATCTTGCAAAAGTACTCGGCATAATCAGTGCAGAGAAAATTTTCCGAACACCCTTGAGCGAACATGCTCGGGAAAAAGGAAAGCAAGAATCTCGCAAAAGTACACGCCAAAACAAAAGCAGAGGTAATTTCCGAACACCCTTGAGCGAACGTGCTCGGGAAAAAGGGAATGAGCAATCTCGTGAAAATTTTCCTAAGTCCCTTGAGCAAATATGCTCGGGACAATAGGAAGACAGAACAATTTGGCTGAAGGTTTTCCGAAGGCCCTTGAGCGAACATGTTCGGGATAAAAGGAAACAAAAAGCCTGCAAAAGACTTAGCCAAATTTTTACAAACTTTCCAGAAAGTCTCTTGAGCGAGCACGCTCGGGACAAAGGAAGGTAAAAAGTTTCTTTGGTTGCAGGTTTTCCGAAAGTCTCTTGAAACAAACGTGTTCGGGACAGTGGAAATGAAGAAACTTGCAAGAAAGGACTTAGCCAAAAGATTGTTCATTTAGAGCAAATCGCCTTACAAAAGAAGTGCCCAAAGAAGGAGCACAAAGGAGAAAAATAAGAGGAGCCCTAAAACAAACTAGGGAGAGCCGGGCGGACGAAGACCAGGAAGCTTCAGATGCTCGACCTTGGACCACTGCCACCGAGGTCCCTCAGGAATATTTAGGCCCTCCAGAAAAGAGAGGTCCAAATCTGGGAACCTCTGCAGCACCTGGTGCCGAGCGAGGCAGAAGCCGTCCTGAAAGGCGACCTTGGGCATGTTATTAGAAGTACGTTTTTGAACGCCAAGGACATTGACCTCGTCCCTCAGCTCAGCAACCTCCTCTTCGAGCTCGCTTATCCCCAGCGTCTCTCCGGACTCCTTCTTTAGAGCCTCGACCTCGGCTTGAAGAGCATTGTTCTCGTCCGTCAACCTCGACGCAAGACTGTCGGAAACAGCCTTGTCCTTGACAAGATCTTTGTTGGCGGCGAGCAGCCCCTTTACTTGGTCGCCGAGGTCGGCAATCTTCCGGGAGGAGTCCTTTTCAAGTTCTTCTCTTTTCTTCAAGAACTCCTCCCGAACGGCAGCAAGTTGCTGAGAACAATCCGCTGTCAGCTGCTGGTTGCTGGCGATCACCTTCGCAAGCGAAGCCTTCGCTTCACTGAGTTCCCGCGAAGTCGCATCCTTGGAGGCAGCCTGTCTGGCCACCCGAACTCGGAGATAACCAGCGTACTCCAGCAGCTACGGCAAGGCAAAAGTCCAGGTTAGTACAAGTCTAAACACTTAGAAAATTGAGGAAAAAAGTGTAAAGACTATACCTGAGCAGCATGCTCGGTGACTTTTGCGGCGAGGGTAAGATCCCTCGGGTGAGCCGCCGCAATGGCCCGGAAGGAGGCGTCAGTGGTCATCCCCTTCCAAATCTCTTTTGTCATCTTCGGACAATCGTCGGAGAACAAATTCATATCCTCCGTGATTGTCCAAAAGGGCTCCAAGGGGATCTTCCCCTCAGGGATTGTGGAATCGCGCAGGGCCCGTTTCCTCTCATGAATGGCCCTCCAGCCAGCAGTAAGAGGCTCCCCTGAAAGTGAGAAGGAAGTTAGGAGCAGAAGAAAAATTCACGAAAGGAAAAGGAGCTGAACTTCGCCTAAAGGCATACCTGGAGGAACCTCGGAGACAGTGTCCTCGGGATCCTCGGGCCCCTCGGAAGAAAGACCTTTACCCTTCTGCCGGTACCGCTCCTCGGCAGTGGGTACTTCTACCACTACAGTGTTTCTGGGGGCCTCGAGGTCGAGAGGAGGCACCTCGGCGGAAGTAGCAGGGACCTCGGCCGGTGGAATTTCAACAAGACCAGCGTCTTCGCCAGCTTCTTCTTCCAAAAGCTCTGGCTGAGAAGGCTGGAGAGCCTTCCTAGCTCGCTTCGCCGAGGGTCCCGCCCCTGTCGTCTTCCTTCTTCGGGAAGCCGCCTTCTTTGTCTGCTCCCCCTTCTCCACTTGGCCAGAAAAGAGGGCCTTGTAATAAGCGGCAGCCCCATCGCCCATCTCTGAAAAAGAGAAGAAATATCAGCGTAAGTCCGAGGAAAAAGTATAAAGGGATGGAAGATTACTCACTTTCGGCAAAAGTTTCGAAAGAAGTCTCCCCCTTAAGGAGCTTGACCAGCCAGGAGTCTTTCCCGGCGATGGCGGGAGCGGGCATATTGAGGTCAGTCACGTGCTCCTTAACCACTTTCAGCTCCCGAAGGACTTCTTCGGTCATCAACCTCCAGTTGATAGGAAAGGGGTAAAGAGCACGAGGAGAGACCTCGGGAGCCCAGTCAGCGACTGCCCGAATGCGGGCGTCGAAATCCGCGAACACGGAAGCCAACGGTGGGGTCAGCAGCATCCTCGGATCAACAACGTCTGCGTTCAGCACTCCCTGAGCCCATCTGGTCGGGACACCAGACCAGTTCTTATCCACCTTCAGGAAAAAGAACTTAGGCTGCCACCCCCGCCAGCTATCCTTCGTGTCGAAGGTGAAGGTGAATTTTTTGCTCCCGGATCCCCGAGGCAGCAGAAAATAGAAGCCACCCTTCGGGACCACATAGAGCTTGTAGTACTGCATGAAAATGATCAAGTGAGGCTCTATCCCGAACACGCCACACATGCAGAGGTAGGCATTAAAATAGCAGTACGCGTTCGGGGGAAGCTGGTTCACAGCAATGCCATGGAATTGGCAGAACTTGCAAACCACCTTCGGGGGAGGATACCGAAGACCGGCCTTCAGTTGGGCTCGGAAGACGGTAACCTCGTCGCCACGGTTTGAAAAAGCAAAATGGCTAGAACGAGGCAGTCTGGTCACAGCGTAAGACGGAAGAAAGAATTTTTTCTTCCACCTCTCTAGTTTTTCGGGGGTGGTACAGCAAGGATGGGCTAGAAGAGGTTTCCAGCTCTCGGGAACAGGCATCGCAGACATGAAAAAGAGTTTGAGATGGAAAAGAAAATAGTTTCCATAAAAAACTCAGAAGACGAGTTTGGAAAAAACAACAGTTTTCCAGAAAAACTCAGAAAAATAGAGGAATCAGAGTACTCTGAAAATCAAAACCCACCAAAAGATTTGCCTGAGGACGCCGTCGTGAAAGTTGGTAGGAAAAAGCTCTGATTAAAGAAGCTCCGCCACAGAAAGCAAGATAAAACGCAAGAACAGAGGGCAGAGCAGAAAAAGAGCAGAAAAATAGTAAGTGGGACTTATGATGGAATGGGCTATTTATAGGCCAAAGGTGGGTAACCGAAAGAACATCATAAGTACCCATTGGAGGCGAACCGTCGCCGTAACTGCCCGCTGCACCCGAAAAGGCGCGCCCTCTGTAAATGACGCGCCTCTCCTCCAATGGCAAGAAGCCACGTGTCAACCGCTGCACAGAAATGGGGGACGTGCCTCCCCAAACGTGCCTGGAAAACCGGGACACGCCTCCTGATTGGGACAAGTCGTTTGACATCCCTGAGAAATGGAGACGCGCCGCTCAGTCTGACACGCTTGGCCATCAGACCTGCAGAAATAAAAAGCAGGCCACCTCGAGGACACCAAGAGACAGGCTATGGCTGAACAGCCCATGACTTTTGGGCAAGAGGTGTATCTTCGGTACAGGCTTTGCCTCGGAGACACCAAAGAATAGGCCAAGGCCGAACAGCCCAGACCCTCGGGCAAAAGGTGCGACCTCGGAACAGGTTATGCTTCCCAACGAGACTCCCAATGGCAACCTCGGAAAGAGATGCAAACTGAAGTCTTCACTTCGGCTTTCCAGAGGGGGGCATGTGATAGCCAAAGGCTATCGCCTCAATCTGGCCGAATACCCTGCCACAACAACGGCCAGAAGAACTGGCGCTTCCCGGGAATAGGTGGAATCATGCACCTCGGGAGATAGCCTGAGAGCTCCGAGCCTCGGCACGCCAGTAAAACTTGAGGACTCCATTCGCCCCCCAAGGTTGTGAACAACGCGCCTTCGGAAAAGTGGCACCAGACATTGCTGCCCGAATATGATATCCCCGAAGGCGGAACCCCCTGGAACTGGGAACCCCCGAACTGAGGGTAGGCTTCCCGAAGAGGCTCTGTCCGAACTAGAGGACGACCTCGCCCAGGGACCTCGGGAGTACGGCAGGCGCATTTAAGGAAGCATTTAAGGAAGCCTCTGACACGTCCCACCACAGACGTAAAAAGTCGCCCTGACGCGCAGACGCCATCAGAATCATATCATGGCCCGTCTCAGCACAAGGCTCGAGGCCATCTAGTTACCAACTATCTGTCCCCTACGCCCAGACGTTCAGGAGCATCCGACCGCACACGTGTCATGATCTGAACGGGCTAGGTATTCCTATATATACAGGAAATAAAAACTTGACAGGAGGTTGGCAGGCCGGATATACAGCTCCCACACTCTGAGAAAATACCAGGCGAGACTTTTCTGCCTTTCTCTTTGAGCTAGTGACTTTCTCCTTCTTCCGGCCACCACTGACTTGGGCGTCGGAGGCTCCCCCCCCGGAAAAACACTCCGGGGGCCTCCTAACCCTGTTTACCAGCTTTTCAGGTACTCTCCTTGGGGCGATCCACCTTCCAGGCGTTCTTCCTCCTAGAAGTCTCCTCAACAGTCATCATGACTCACAACGATGAGGCCTTGGGCCATCAACAGCATAGCCTCAAAGTAAGCCCGGAAGCAAAACCTGTCCGGCAAAAGAAACGGAGCATCTCAGCCCACAAAAGCAACTTTGTCAAAACCGAAGTCCAGCGTCTCCTAGATGCTGAAGTTATCAGGGAGGTCAAGTACCCCAAATGGTTAAGCAACGTGGTCATTGCCACAAAAGAAGGTAGCAGCAAATTCCGGATGTGCATCGACTTCAGAAACTTGAACGATGCTTGCCCGAAAGACTCATACCCTCTGCCGCCAATAGATCAACTGGTAGATTCAACTGCTGAATATGGGCTCCTAAGTTTCCTAGACGCCTTCAGTGGCTACCATCAGATAAGGATGGACCCCGAAGATGACGAAAAGACTGCCTTCATCACCGAGGGAGGAACATATTGCTATATCAGGATGCCCTTCGGGCTCAAAAATGCAGGAGCCACCTACCAGAGACTGATGAACAAGGTCTTCAAAGACCAAATGGGGAGAAACATGGAAGTGTATGTTGATGATATGATAGTCAAGAGCAAGCTGCCTGGCTACCACGTTGCAGATTTAGAGGAAACCTTCCAAAAGCTCAGAGCCTTCGGGATCCGCCTTAAATTTGAGAAGTGCATCTTCGGGGTGACCTCGGGAAAATTCCTTAGGTACATGGTATCCGAAAGAGGCATCGATCCTAACCCCGAGAAGATTAAGGCTCTGCTTGAGTTCCGAACTCCTGCCACAGTCAAAGACGTGCAGAGACTCACCGAAAGAATAACCTCTCTGAGCAGGTTTATTTCCAGGTACGGAGATAGGTGTCGACCTTTCTTCAAAGTCCTCACAAAGGCAGCAAAAATGGAAGGCAACCTCGGAAGAAATGATCATCCTTGGGATGAAGATTGCCAAAAAGCCTGGGAAGAACTCAAAGTCTACTTGGCCAGCCTGCCGACTCTGCGACAACCTCGGGAGGGAGAGCCCCTCGTACTGTACCTCGCCGTCACAGAAAAAGCTGTGAGCTCGGTCCTCGTGAAAGAAGAAGGGCCAAAGCAATGGCCGGTCTACTATGTCAGCAAGTCCCTGCATGGCGCCGAAGTCAGGTACCCTTTGCTTCAAAAAGCTATATACGCCTTGGTGCTTGCAGGGAAAAGGCTGCGACCATACTTTCAGGCTCACCCCATCATCGTCCGAAGTAGTCTGCTGCTACGGGATGTCATGAAGAGAGTTGATCATTTAGAAAGGCTCTCCAAGTGGTGCATAGAGCTGGGCGAACACGAAATCACGTATGAGCCTCGGAAGGCCATAAAAGCTCAAGCACTGGCAGATTTTATCACCGAAATACCCACCACTGAGGAGAGCCATTCAGATCCAAAAGAGGGTGAGCCATAATGGACCTTGCACGTAGACGGAGCCTCGGGGGTCCGAACACCAGGGAGCTGGAGTAATTATCAGGGGCCCCGAAGGCCTGGAGGTAATGAAGGCTATCAAGTTCAGCTTCAACGTCACCAATAATGTAGCTGAGTATGAAGCCCTCATAGCGGGATTACGCTTGGCCAGAAAGATTGGTGTGAAAAACTTAAAGGCTCACAGCGATTCCCAGCTGGTAGTTCGGCAGACGGCAGGAGATTATGGGGCGAAGGACCCAATATTGGCAAAATATCATGAGCTAGTAGCAAAGCTCATCCAAGAGTTTGACGCCGTACGGATCAAAAATGTACCTCGGCGGAATAACACTGAGGCAGATTGCTTGGTGAAGTCGAAAACATATACCGAGGTGCTAGACCATCCGAGCATCTCAGTGCTGAGCATGGCGACCTCGGGAACAGGGTGGAAAGACCCAATAAAAAGATACCTCGCAGAGAATTTGCTCCCCGAAGACCCCGGCGATGCTGCAAGACTGCGAAGACGCTCCGGAAGATTCTTCCTGATTGGCGAAGAGTTATACCGGCAGGGATATGCAAATCCGCTGCAAAGATGTGTGGATGAAGAGGATACTGAAATGGTCCTTGAAGAAGTTCACGAAGGCATGTGTGGTTCACAGATTGGAACTAATGCCCTTGCAGCAGTGATACTCCGCCATGGGTACTTCTGGCCTACCCTGCGAAACGACGCAAGGCAGTTCGTCCGGAAGTGTGGTAGTTGCCAGAGACATGCAAAAATCCAGAGGACACCCTCGGAAATGGTAACTTCGGCAGACTATCCTTGGCCCTTCGCAGTCTGGGGTATAGACCTTATTGGGCCACTCCCCACAGCACCCGGAGGCGTGAAATTCTGCGTGGTAGCAGTGGACTATTTCTCAAAGTGGGTGGAGGCGGAACCACTAGCAACTATCTCGGCAAAACAAGTGCAGAAGTTTGTATGGAAGAACATCGTATGCAGATTTGGCATACCAAGGGCACTAGTAGCTGATAATGGATCCCAGTTCATAGACAAAGGATTCCAGGAATTTATCAGCGACCTCGGGATAAAGATGCACTTCGCCCCAGTAGCTCACCCCCAAAGTAACGGGCAGGTGGAAGTAACGAACAGGACCATAAAAGATGGCCTGAAAAAGAGACTGGAAGAAGCCAAGGGGAAATGGCCAGGAGAACTCCAAAGTGTATTATGGAGCTACCGAACGACGCCCCGAAGAGCCACAGGGGAGACTCCTTTCTCACTCGTCTTCGGAACAGAGGCCATTATCCCAGTAGAGATAGTTCAACCTTCAGTACGGGTGCAAGTATTTGACGAAGGTGGTAACGACCTCGGCCTGAGAACCAATCTCGATCTTGTGGCCGAACACAGAGAAATAGCCGAGCTGAGAAGAAAAGCTTTCCAGCAAAGAGTGGCCGCGGCTATAAACTTACGAGCCAGGCCAAAAGAAATCAAGAAGGGAGACCTCGTTCTCCGAAAGGCCGACTTCGCACCCCGAAGGCCATCCCATGGCGTACTTTGTGCAAACTGGGAAGGACCCTATTTGGTTCTTGCCGAAGTACGAAAAGGCGTGTACAAGCTTGGCGACGCCGAAGGCGTAGAATTGAAAAATACTTGGCACTCAGACGCCTTGAAAAAATTCTACGCCTAAGATTAAGCGGAGGAATTGTAAGTACAGAATGCCCTTAAGGAAAGTTCTTAAGTATCCAAAATTGTGCAAAGCAGAATTTCGTGAAGATGCTCGCCATGATAAAGCGTAGATATGACTTTCCGAAGTCCCTTGAGCCATCACGCTCGGGAAAAATGGAAAACAAAAATCTCGCAGAAGTACTCGCCATAGCCAGCGCAGAGATAATTTTTTGAACTCCCTTGAGCGAACGTGCTCGGGAAAATGGGAAGTGAAAAATCTCGCGAAAGGTTTTCCGAAGTCCCTTGAGTAAACAAGCTCGGGACAACTGGAAAAACAAAAATTTGATTGAAGGTTTTCCGAAGTCCCTTGAGCAATCATGTTCGGGACAAATTGGAAATGCAAAAGCCTACAAAAAGACTTAGTCAAATTTTTCAGACTTTCCAAAAAGCCTCTGGAGCGAACAGGCTCGGCCAAGGGAAGGTAAAAGAGTTTCTTTGATCGCAGGTGTTCCGAAGTCTCTTGAGCGAACGTGTTCGGGACAATGGAAATGAAGAAACTTGCAAGAAAACACTTAGCCAAAAAAGTCTTCATTAAGAGCAAAGCTGCTTTACAGAAGAAGTGCCCGAAGAAGGAATACAAAAAAGAAGGGAAGGAAAAGGGGCCCTAAAACAGCCTAAGGGTTCGCGGCGTCCCGAGAGCCACTCGCTTGCCCGCCCTTTTCCACCACCTTTGGCGCTGGAATTGAAGGAGGAAGGTTCAAATGTTCGACCTTGGACCATCCCCACCGAGGTCCCCCAGGAATGTTTAGAGCCTCCAGAAAAGAGAGGTTTAAATCTGGGAACCTTTGGAGAACCTGGTGACGAGCAAGGCAGAAGCCGTCCTGAAAGGCAACCTTGGCCATTTGATCAGACTCGTTCTTATCAAGCTCGAGGTCGTCAAGGTCGTCCTTCAGTTCAACAATCTCCTCCTTCAGCGCCTTTATCTGCTCCGTCCCCTTGGACCCCTTCTTAAAAGACTCGACCTCAGCCCGGAGAGTGTTATTCTCGCTCGTCAACGACACTACAACGCTGTCAGAAGCAGCCTTGTGCTTGAGAAGATCTTCGTTGGCGGCGAGCATCCCCTTTATTTGATCACCGAGGTCAGCGATCTTCTGGGAGGAATCCTTTTGAAGTTCTTCTTTTTCCTTCCGGAACTCCTCCCGAAGGGCAGTCACTTCTTTCTCAGCAGCCTCTTTCAGCTGCTGGTTTTTGGCGGCCGACTCCGCAAGTGCGATCCTCGCCTCATTCATGGTCTGAGTGGCCGAAGTTCGGAAGGCAACCTCCCTAGCCACCCGAACTCGGAGAAAGCCGGCGTACCCCAGCAGCTGCAAAGAAGATAAACGCAAGGTCAGTAAGAGCCAAACACTTAGGAAAAAATTGAAGGGAAAGAGCTGTGAAGGATATACCTGAGCAGCATGCTCGGTGATCTTTGCGGCGAGAGTGTTATCCCCCGGATGAGCCGCCGCTATAGCGTTGAAGGAGGCCTCGGTGAGCACCCCCTTCGAAATTTCCTTAGCCATTTGAGGAACGTCCTTGGAGTACAAATTCATGTCCTCCGTGAACGTCCAGAAAGGCTCATTGGGTATCTTCCCTTGCGGGATTTTGGCGTCCCAAAGAGCTCGCTTCCGAGCATGTTCGGCCGCCCAGTCAGGGGTAGTCAACTCCCCTGCATGGTAAGAATGAGAAGGAGATTAAAGACAAAGAAGCCAATCCAGAAAAAACAAAGGAAGTACACTTTGTCTGGAAACAAACCTGGTGGAACCTCGACAACGCCGTCCTCGGAGTCCTCGACCTCCTCGGCCGAAATGCCCTTGCCCTTCCGCCTGCGCCGCTCCTCGGCAGAAGGTACTTCTACCACTACATCAAGGAGGGCCTGCGGCGCGGGGGGGCCCTGGGGAGGGACGTCGGCGGAAGGGACCTCGGAGGTAGCAGCCTCAGACGCCGGAATCTCGGCTGTCCCAGGCTCCTCGGCAGTCTCCTCAGGAATTTCTTCTAGAGGAACCTGGGCAGTTCTCTTTCCCGTTTAGACAAGGGACCAGCACCAACGAACTTCTGCCTTCGGGAAGCCGTCTTCTTTGTCTGCTCCCCCTTCTCCACTTGGCCGGAGAAAAGGGACTTGTAATAGGCGGCAGTCCCGTCGCCCATCTCTGAAAAAGGAGAGAAACATCAGCGTAAGTCCGAGGAAAAAACAGCAAAGGAGTAGAAGATGACTCACTTTCGACAAGCGTTTTGAAAGAAATCTCCTCCTTAAGAAGATTGACCAACCAGGAGTCCTTCCCGGCGATGGCAGGAGCCGGCATCTTGAGGTCAGTCTCGTGCTCCTTTACCACCTTTAGTTCCCGAAGGACCTCTTCGGTCATCAACTTCCAGTTGATTGGAAAAGGGTAAAGGGCGCGCAGAGCGACCTCGGGAACCCAGTCAGAGACAGCCCGAATGCGGGCGTCAAAATCCGCGAACACAGGAGCCAACTCTGGGGTCAGCAGCATCCTCGGATCAACAATGTCCACATCCAGTGTTCCCTGAGCCCATTTGGTCGGAACGTACGACCAGGCCTCGTCCATCTTCAGGAAGAAGAACTTCTGTTGCCACCCCCGCCAGCTATCCTTAGTGGCGAAGGTGAACATGAATTTCTTGCTCCCGGATCCCCGAGTTAGCATGAAATAGAAGCCACCCTTCGGGAACACAGAGAGCTTGTAGTACTACATAAAGATTATGAAATGGGGTTCTATCCCGAAGATGCTACACATGCAGAGGTAGGCGTTAAAATAGCAGAACGAGTTCGGGGGAAGCTGGTTCACAGCAATGCCATGAAATTTGCAGAACTCGCACACCATCTTCGGGGGAGGATACCGAAGACCGGCCTTCAGCTGGGCTCGGAAAATGGTAACCTCCTTACTATGGTTTGGAAAAGCATAATGGCTAGAATGAGGAAGCCTAGTAATGGCGTAAGAGGGAAGAAAGAATTTTTTCTTCCACCTCTCTAACTTTGCAGGGGTGGTGCAACAAGGATGGGCTAAAAGAGGCTGCCAGCTCTCAGGAATGGGCATTTTCGACATGAAAACGAGTTTTGAAAACGGAAGAAAATAGTTTCCAGAGAAAAACTCAAAAGAACACAGGGATCAAAACGCTCTGGAAAACAAAAACCCACCGAAAGATTTGCCAAAATCTGAGGACGCCGTCGTGAAAGTTGGCTGGAAAAAAGCTCTGATTAAGGTAGCTCCGCCACAGAAAGCAAGAAAGTGCAAGAACAGGGGCAAAGCAGAGAAAAGAGTAGAAGAAAAAGCAAAAGGAACTTATGATGGGATGGGCTACTTATAAGCCAGAGGTGGGTAACCGAAACATCGTCATAAGTACCCTTTGGAGGTGAACCATCGCCGTAACTTCTCTCTTTACCTGAAAAGGCGCGCCCTCTATAACCAACGCGACTCTCCTTCAACGGAAAAGTGCCATGTGTCAACCGCTGCGCAAAAATGGGCGACACGTCCTCCAAACGTACCTTGAAAACTGGGACACGTCCTCGGACATCCCTGGAAAACTGGGACGCGCCGCTCAGACTGACACGCTTGGCCAAACAGACCTGCAGAAACAAAGAGCAGGCCAACTCGAGGACGCCAAGAGACAGGCTATGGCCGAACAGCCCATGACCTTCCGGCAAGAGGTGTATCTTCGGCACAGGCTCCGCCTCGAAGACACCAAAGAACAGGCCAAGGCTGAACAGCCCATGATCTTCGGGCAAAAGGCGCATCCTCGGAACAAGTTGAGCTTCCAAAGAGACTCCCATAAACAACCTCGGAAAGAGATGCAAAACCGAAGTCTTCACTTCGGCTTTCCAAAGGGGGGCATGTGATAGCCAAACGCTATCGCCTCTATCTGGCCGAACTCCCTGCCACAAGAATGGCCAGAAGAAGCTGGCGCTACCCGAGAAAAGGTGTGATCATGCACCTCGGGAGATAGCCGAAGAGCTCCGAGCCCGGCACGCCAGGAAAACCCGAGGACACTACTCGCGCCCCCAAGGTTGTGAACAGATCGCCTTCGGAAAAGCGGCACCAGACATAGCGAGCCGAACATGATATCCCCGAAGGCGGAACTCCCTGAAACTGGGAACCCCCGAACTGAAGGCTTGTTTCCCGAAGAGGCTCTGTCCGTACCAAAGGACGACCTCACCCAGGGACCTCGGGAGTACGGCAGGATCATTTATGGAAGCATTTAAGGAAGCCTCTGACACATCCATTCACAGACGCCACAATCCGCCTCAAAAGGCGCTCTGCCACGCTGACGCCATCAAAATCACATCATGGCCCGTCTCAGCACATGGCTCAAGGCAACCTGCTACCAGCTATCTGTCTCCTATGCCCAGAAATTCAGGAACATCCGACCGAACACGTGTCGCGATCTGAACGTGCTAGGCACTCCTATAAATACCAGGAATTAATACTTGGCAGGAGGCTGGTTGGCAAAAAATACAGCTCCCACACTCTGAGAAAATTACCAGGCGAGACTCCTCAGCGCTTTGTGCTATTTTCTCTGCCTTTCTTTCAGCCACCACTGACTTGGGCGTCGGAGGCTCCCCCCCCGGAAAAACACTCCGGGGGCCTCCTAACCCTTTGTTTCTGAGCTTTCAGGCACTCTCCTTTGGGCGATCCAATCCACCAGGCGTTCTTCCTCCCAGAAGTCTCTCCTCCAGTCATCATGACTCTGAACGATGAGGCCCTTGGCCATCAATTGGTTACAATAAAACCTCTCCCTACAGTCCTGATGAGTCTTAACTCACCTGAGATTTCTCGCTGCAATTTAAACTTATCTACCAAGGCAGAAGATATCACTGAAAGTGTAGCTCCCGTATCAAAAAGCACTCTAACACTACCGTTCTGAAAAGTAAAATTACCTCCAATGACGGACGGTTCTCTGGTCACCTAACTCGTCAGGGCGAAAACCCTCGGCTCAACCGCTGCTGCGGCTACACCAAGCCAATTCCCTATGGCGAGGGGTACAGGGGGTAAATTCTGGGGCGGACCTGTCATCGGTCAAGCCCTTGGGCATTCTCTAACCATAAATATTACAAGCATCTGTCCCCAGAGTACATGGTCTTCCACCATGAAACCGTCTACATCTAGGACATAAACCCGTCTTCCTTTTCTTGGATGGACCTTGGTTCTCCACCATTGGTCGCTTCCCGGCACTCTTTCCTAAGTTGGCTGGTCCAACCTCCACCTTTTTTATAGATGCTCTGGAATCCTCCAATTCCCTTTCTAAGGCCAACGCTTTCTGAACCACCTGGCGATAGCTCCTGATATCCACTATCGCCATATACCTCCTGAGTACAGGTTTCAAACCTTGGAAAAACTTTTTAGCTTTCAGCTCATCATCACCCATAATATACGGAGCATACCAGATAAGAGAATTATAGCGCTACTCATACTCTCACACTGACATCTCTCCCTGCGTCAGATTCTCAAACTGAATCCTCCTCTGAACCTATGCAGCTTCATTGATGTATTCTTGTCGGAACTTATTCTCGAAGTCTGACCACTTGAGCACCTTTTTCTTATGCTCTGGGTGAGTACTATTACTTTCCCTCAACAACTCCATCACATCATCCCACCATAAACTGGCTCTTCCTCTCAACAAGAAAGGCACCAAAGTCGTCTTCTGCTCTGATCATAACCACCACAAGTGAAAAGTCTGTTCATCCTGGACAACCAATCCTCTGCTTTGTCAGGATCACCTATCCCATCAAAGCTCGGTGGATCAACAGTCTTAAACTTCTCCAACAATCTCATCTGATGTGGAGTGTCTCCTTTCCTTGGAGCCTCCATCACCTCTGGTTCCCCTTCCTCCTCATGAACATAATTTCTACGTCCATGAGCTCTGGGCACTTGCTGTTGCTCAGCATGCCTTTCTTGATCCTGATGTGGATCATTCTCCTCCTGGACAACACCTCTGTCCTCATAATCCTTGAACATCTCAGTCACAAGGGTGTTCATACCCTGTGCCACTTGGACCATAGTCTCTGTCAACCCCTGTAATACCCTGGATATCTCATCCAGCCTTGCCACAACTGGGTCACTAGAACCTTCACCAGGTTCCCTAGTTCCCCTTGAAGCTCCTGACCTAGTGTCAACCATAGCGACCTACAACCATAGCCAGACAATATTCCCCAGATGTTGGTCAGTACTAACTTCCTAGCACTTGGACTTTCCAATCTAGATCTTAGTCTTAGCCTCCAATATCTATGAAATGAGTCCTAAGCACTGATACCAAAAACACTGACACGACCGGCCGTGCCCCTGCCCAGGAAGCCCTGTGAGAGTTGGTCTCACGGTGGATTGCAATTGGCTAGTTGTGTATGTGTGAGGATTAAATCCCATGATATTAGTTGCTTAACCTAGAATATGCAATATGCATGATCTTATGCTTTGACTTGGTTTATTAAAACCATAGAACATTAAAACATTAACTTGGCCAAGTAATTTCTACACAAAAATAAGTACAAATAGCCAAAGCATATGAAATCAACATTTGTGTGAGTTTACTACACATAACAACTCTTGAGGACATTCATACATAAAATAGACTAATGCCCTCACCCAAGAGTAATCTTAGAGTCAAGGACTCCTCATAACATAGACTCTGGAGGCAACTAAAATACTGTATAAATACAAGCATTTACTGAGATCTCTTTAACCTAACTCCCACCTTGGATACACGTCCCAGTGGGGAGTCTCAAAAGTCCTTTGCCAAGTGCTACTAGGCTGTGCAGCCAAAGGAAGATACTAGTTAGTACTGTTACCTGACCAACAAGCCATCTAAGTACTTATGTAGACTAGAATCACAAGGATTCTCAACAACCATACCTGTACACACAAAAGAGTACTACCGAGATAATCCTCAACGATTACCCGATCCAGCAACTTCAGGCTCTGCATAACAAAACCAGGGAGTGAGAATTCGACAATTCTCAGTAAGGGATCTTCAATGTACCTGCAAGAAAATACTAGGACTCTTGCTGCGAGCTCACATAGCACGAGGGTTCTATTATATGCACATATAACTAGGCCAAAAGACCTCTCCTCAAGTAGTCCTCCTCATGGAGCATCACTCCGTGCCTAGTGAGTTTTGATCACAAACCTGCTCCTAGCAAGCCAAAGCTTACTGAAGGCAATCATGTAGCCTTCCCATAGCCGTTATGCAGGGGAATTGTGGTGGGACTGTTGGGTTTCGGGAGCCAAACAGCGCAGCGGAATTTAACCGAAACCCTCCAGGATCCAAGTGAAACGGGGTAAACCGGGTGTTCGAAAATTTCATACCTAATTTTCGGTTGAGATCTCTCACTCAACTGTAGAGTCGAATCACAAAACCTGAACAGTTGACGTGTTCAGGCTCTCTATGGTATCCACACGAGCCTCTCGAGATCACCACGCTTCCACCACATCCCGGGAGATGCGTTTCTCTTGCGCTCGCAGTGCTAGCTTGCGTCCTCCAAGGAATTGCAAGAGAAGAGTGCGGCTGTCCTTTTGGGAGGCTAGGGCAAGGAGACCTGCGAATTTCTCACTTAAAAGTTGTATTTATAGTGAGACTCAACTTCCAGGCCTAATGGGTTTCAAAGCCCTAATCCAATTAGGATTTAATTTCGGGCTTAATAATGGCTCAACTCCTTGGCCCATTATTAATACGAAATTAAAGTGAAACCATAACCCAAATAATTAGCCCATGCACTCTAATGATCCAAATAGCTCTACGTGTGCGACCCAATAGGCTCTTGCCATGTTGGCAATGATCATAAATCACATTTATGATCATAAGCAATGAGCGGTGTCTAGCAACACATCATTACTACCCAAGTGACAAGATTGTCGGTGAATCGACTAAACCTTTATGATCATCACCGATATATGCCATTGTCCCTTTGTCCAAGATATCAAGACTAAGCACGAGACATGGAATGTGTCACTCTCGTATAGCCCAATCTTTGGTTTCTTGATTACCGAGTAGACTAACTTAAACTGATGACATTGATATCATATATCAACTCATCGGAGCATGGCCATGCATTTTCTAAGTCTCACTCTATCAAGGGGCCCAAAGATATCACTCCCGTTACATAGGAGGGACAAATCCCATCTTGATCATACAAATCCCTCCGCATGATATGTGACATACCCAATGACCTCCTTCAAGTTCACTCAGTTACGAGCAACAAAGGAAAGTATCAAAGTATGTGACTCACATGTAGGGAACCTTGATGATCTTAGGTCGAAGGACTACATATACTATGATCACTATGAGAATCACTTATGACACTCATATAACGATCCATGAAGTGTTCTCATGGTGGGTCGGTCCAGTACACAAGTTCTCCAACTTGTACCCATATGTAGACTACATATCTCATATTAGTCTCCACATATGCTAGTCATTATGTATTATTGCAACCCGCTCCACAATAATACTATACTAGGGACATTTAAGAATATCATTATTCTAGGGTTACAATTATGTTTATTACGTTACGCAGAAACAAAACAACAAACAAAATTGCTGGATTAATGCCTCAATAAAATATCATGACTCAATTTGCAAAAATACAATCATCTCATGACTGGCTTTTTGGGCACAACGCTAACAGGGACTTGTAGACTAGGCCGTAGGGCCTCTATGATGTAGACTAGATGAACAAGGTTTCACCTTGTGACCTCATGGCTATGGCATGGCTAGGCCGACAAGGGTTCTAAACCTCTCACCTGAGCTAGTGGTAGCTAATTTTGTTCATTTGCAACATAGTTTCCTTAAAAACTTAACTTCATTTTAAGTTAATATAAATCTAAAAATAGGACATTTTAAGTCTTTTTAAAACATTGAGGTGATAGTACTCCCTCTTAGCTTCACATGGAATCTAGAATCGCCTCAATCAGACACCTGAGCAAAAAGTTATGCTGAAAACAAAACAGGGTGTCAAATGTTGTCATGGCGACGCGTCGCCATAGTTGTCGACGTTCTGAGACAATTTTTTGGATCGGCGATGCATCGTTGGTTTTTGACCTGTAAATGGTGACACGTCGCAAATCTACAGAAATGCAGAAATTGGCGCATTTTGCTGCTATGAACTTTGGACGATTCCTACACATACCAAACATGCATGGAATGCCTCCAAAATTCATCCACACATAGTACATGTTGCATAAAACATAACCAACTATCAAAAGCTAAGCTATGATGTCTAGAAACATCAATTCAATCCTTCAAAATCCTCTAGTCCACCACAATTCAACCAAAACGTTTACCTAATGCCATAGCGTAAACTACTCGAATTCTTCAAGCAAACTCAAGCTAATGGAATTCAATGAACTTGAAAACATATCTCCCTTACCTTAACTCCAAGTAACAAGCAAGAATCAATCCCCTTTTCGTTCAACCAAGTTCACCAAAGTTCTACACAAGTTCCAATAAAAAACAATTGCACCAAACATCAAAACTTCACTCTCTAACCAAAACCAAAGCTTCAAACTAACTAACAAACATGAATTCAATCAAGAACAGATTCCTTACCTCATTCAAAAATAGGGGAAGTAGGAAAACGCCCTTCCAAGCCTCAAAAACATGGTTTCAAGCTTGAAAATGCTTCCTCCTAGCTTATATACTTTGAATTGCTTCTGTTGGCACCAAAAACTCTTGATTCCAAGCTTAATTTGAGAGCTAAATGGGGGTGAGAAGGCTGGAAACGGGATTATGGCAGCCATAGTCCACTTTCCCCTTCTTAAACCCTCACTTAACCCAAAAAAACCTCAAAGTATTAAGCTTGTTACAATTAAGCCCCCCATCTTTGTAACTTAGTAGTTCTTGATTAAATTCTTGTCTATTTTTCAAGTTTGAGTTAAGGTTGAAAGTTAAGTTATAAAAATTCATTTTAAAACACTCAGGACTCACCCCGGCTATTCAGGATGCAAAATTACCATTTTGCCCCTAAACTTCGTTCAGTGCTTTATTCTTCTTAGAACTTAGTGAACTTTGCTAAACTTCTCTATTCTTGCTATGTAAACTTGAATTAAGTTTCTAAACTTTATTTAAAACACTTTACCTTCCTCAATTGCGCCTCCCACTAGAAGGGCTATAACATAGGCCAAAAGGAATAACGAAAGGAGACCTCATCCCCCAAAAGGCCGAGTTTGAAGCCCGAAAACCGTCCCATGGGGTACCTCGGCCAAATGGGAAAGGGCCTTATTTGGTCCTAGATGAGGTCCGAAAAGGAGTATACAAGCTTGGCGACACCGAAGGAGGAAAACCGAAAAGTACATGGCACTCGGATGCCTTAAAGAAATTCTATACTTAGAATTTTAGATGAGAAATTGTACAAGTGAGAAATTTCTCTAAGTATAGAAGTTTTCCCCTATCTGAAAGTACTCACCGAAGAAAGGTGAAGTCCATTGACTCCCGAAAGTCTTGTTTTCCTTCCAAAGTTGGTTGGGTTATATGCCTAAAAAAGGTGAAGTCCATCAAGTACGGCTGACAAAGATAGGCTAAAACTTGCCTAAGTAAACTTCGGAAACAAAGAGAGTTTACCCAAAGGTTGGCAGAAGAAATGAGCAAAATGTACCTTTCTAAAGTCCCCTGACTGAAAGTGGTCTGGACAATTGGGAAACAAAAATTGCTCATACCTTTCCAAAGTCCATTGACCGAATGTGGTCGGGACAACAGGGAAAAATGGCTCAAAAGACTTAACTAGATTATGAAGGAAAATTCATTGAAGAAGGTCTTAGTATAAGGAGAAGGTTATAAGAAGAAAAATACAAAGAACAAAAAGAAGGCAAAGGCCCTAGAATATCTAAGGGACCCCGGCCTCATGGGAAGCTCCGGCTCCTGAGTCTTCTGCCGCCACCTTCGGTGCAGGAGGAGGGGCAAATGGCAGGTTAAGGAGCTTGATTTTCGACCAAGTCCACTGAGGCCCTTCGGGAATATCCAGGGCAGCCAAGAAGGAAAGGTTGAGGTCCAGATATTTCTTCAGAAATTGGTGACAAGCTAGGCAGAAGCCGTCCTGAAAGGCAACCTTGGTCGCCTAAACGGGCTTTGTCCTTTTCCACAACCAAGTCGTCCGCCTCATTTTGAAGATCCGAAACCTCCTTCCGAAGGTCCACAACCTCCTTCTCCAACTCCATTATCTTCTTCTTCTTCTTCGAATCCTTCTTCAGTGAGTCAACCTTGCCTTGAAGTTCGTCCTTGTCAGCAAGAGCCTTCATCAGGAGAGCAGCTTCTTCTTCCTTCTCCTTCTGAATGGCCTCGTTGGCCGAAGTTAAGCTCACAACCTTCTCACCAAGGTCGGACATCTTCTTGGAGAAATCCTTCAGGAGCTCCTCTTGGCCCTTCAAGAATTCCTCCTGTAGATTGGCAACCTTCTCTTTGGCTTTTTGGCTCAACTCAGTGTTCGTCACGACCGAGTTAGCATAGAAGACCTTGGCCTTCGCTAATTTATCCTTGATCCAAGCCCGGACCAAAGATTGCTTTGCTACCCAAGCTCGAAGGTATCCACTATACCCCAGGAGCTGCAAAAAAGGAGGAACTTAGTGAACTTTACACAAGGAAAAGCCAAAACACTTAGGGAAAAAAATAGGAGGAAAAATGAAGGAGCCTGAAGAATTACCTGAGCAGCATGCTCGGAAACTCTAGCGGCAAGGGAATCCTTGGAGGCACACTACTCGGCAACTGCCTTGAAGGAAGCCTGAGTGAGTATGCCGCTCGCCATGTGAGGAGCCATTTCCTGGCAATCCTCGGAGAACAAATTCATGCCCTCTGTGAAAGACCAGAACGGCTCCCTTGGAACTTTGTGTTTTGGGATCTGGGAATCCCGAAGAGCCCGCCTTCGGGCCTGCTCAACCATCCAAGCTGAGGGCGCCAAATCCTCTGTAAAATAGAAAACATGCGTCTCATCAGGCAAAACTCCTTGACTGAGAAAGCCATGAGATTGTGAAAACTGAAACAGGGATAAGAGACAAACCTCGCGCAACCTCAGCGACGTCGTCGTCGGAGTCCCGGACCTCTTCCACGTCGGCAGGGACATGTTTGCCTTTGTCCCTTCGGCATTTTTCCAACTCCTCGGTAGAGGGACTTCTTGCCAAAGAGGCTAAAAGATCCACCGATGTGGCGGGACTCAGAGAAGTAGTAACAGCGACCACCCCGGCAGGCACCTCTGCGGGAGTTTCAGGTTCGGCGAGAGTTACAACCATGGTGGAAGTTACAACCGTGGTAGAAGTTGCAATGACACAACCAACCACCATGGAAGTTGCAATGACACCGCCGACCTCCGCCACATCCTCCGAGGGTGGAAGAAGGGTGTCCTGCTTTGCCTTCTTGGCCGAAGACGGTCCGCTCCCAATAGTCTTGTGCCTCTTGGAGATGCCTTTCTTCGTTTGCTCTCCCTTCTTGGCCTAACCAAGGAAGAGAGACTTATAGTAGCCAGCAGACTCATCGCCCATCTCTGAAAAAGAGGGAAAACATCAGTGTGAGTCCAGACAGGCACTTATGCTGAAAAACTTTGAAAGGAACTTACTTTCAAAGAAGGCTTCATAAGTGAGCTCGCTTCGAACGAGCTTCACTAGCCAAGAGTCCTTCCCCTCGGAAGCAGGAGCTGGCATGCCAAGATCCGTCTTGTGCTCCTTAACCACCCCCAACTCCTGAAGAACATCCTCGGTCATGAGTTTCCACATGATGGGGAAGGGGTAGAGAGAGCGTGGAGAAACCTTGGCATCCCAGTCGGCGACAGCACGGATACGTCTGTCGAAGTCATCAAACCTCACCGCCAACTCGGGAGTTAGCAACTTTTTGGGATCCACGACATCCGTCTCCAACTTTCCCCAAGCCCACTTTGTCGAAACATACGACCAGGCCTCGGGCACCTTTAGGAAGAATAACTTCTTTTGCCACCCTCGCCAGCTATCTTTGGTAGCGAAGGTGAACATGAATTTTTTGCTCCAAGATCCCCGAGGTAGCATAAAATAGAAGCCACCCTTCGGGACTGGATAAAGCTTGTAATACTATACGAACAGGATAAAATGGGGTTCTACACCGAAGACCCCGCACATGCAGAGAAAGGCATTGAAATAGCAGTACGAGTTGGGAGGAAGCTAATTTACAGCTATGCCATGAAATTGGCAAAAGTCACAAATCATCCTTGCTGGAGGATACTGAAGTCCGGCCTTCAGTTGGGCTTGCAAAACAGTAACCTCGTCGTCCCGATTCATAAAGCTGAAGTGGCCGAGGTGGGGTAACCTCGTGGTGGCGTAGGAGGGAAGAAAAAGTTTGCCTGTCCACTTCTCTAATTTCTCAGAAGTGGAGCAACAAGGGTGAGACATAAGAGATTGCCAGCTCTCAGGAATAGCCGAAGACATGGGTGACCAAAAAAGAGACTTCGAAAAAGAAGAAAAATGACTTCGGGAAGCTAAAAGAAAAGTAGAAACCGAAGGAAGAACCCACCAAAGGTCTTGCCGAAATCAGGATTCCTGAACACCGTCGTGCAAGATGCCAGAAATCACTCCGCCATTAATACCGCCACAAAAAAGGCACGAAAGTAGACAAGAGCAAAATGAGACGTAAAGGAAAACAAATGAAGACTATGAGAGGAGGATGCTTATATAGATCGAGGAAGGGTAGCCAAAAGGGCGTCATAATTGCTGCGCGAAGGCGAAACGTCGCCATAATTGCCCCTCATGCTTGAAAAGGCATGCCCATCCCAACCAACACCAGCCACGTGTGACCCATCACGAGAAACTATGACACGTTTTCTGACATCTTGTAAACTTGGGCGCGCTACTCCAGACTGACACTCCTAGATTCAAGACGTGACGGTCCAAAGGGCAGGAAAACTAAAAAGGTTGGGTATCTCGAAAACACCAAAGGGCAGACAGGTGACACCTGTCTGAACAAGGCATATCCGATAGGTGGCGAAGTGCCTCCCCTGCGAATGTCACACTTCGAGTCCTGAAAAGCGCCCATAAAAGGACCACTAGCCGAAGTCTCCACTCCGGCTTCCCGAGGGGGGGCATGTGATACCCAAAGTGCTACTGCCCCGAACACATAAGGACCCCGGGAAGGAGGGAGCCAAATGCCTGAGGCACACGACCTCGGCAGCCCGCCAATACCAACCTTGGGAAACTACCGTATCTCCTCCATCGGGAGGGCAACCAAGTTAGCTTTTGCGGAGAAGTGCCAGCCACCTTCTGCAGGTGAAAGCCCCTCGAAGGGCTAACTTCGGAGCTAGGGAATACCCCGAAGAACCACTGCGACTCCGGGAAAAGGTCCCTTACTCCGAAGTGGGACATCAACAAAGAGGACCTCGGAGGTACAGCATGAGCCATCAAGGAGCCTCTGACGTTACGCCTGTACACCCTGCACGCCACCCTCACAGACACTCTGACGCGCTGCTGCTACCTACGTCCTATCATGTAGGGCTATGATTATCGCAGCTCGTGGCCCAAGGAGCCTACAGGCGGCTAGGGGCCCTCCACGCCCAAAAGTACGGATGGTATCCGTCCATACACGTGCTACAATCTGAAGGGCTCACCCCCTCCTATATACACCAGGGGAATGGTTACAGGCAGGGGGATCTCTCCCTTCTCTCCGCTCTAAATCCTCTCCTTCCAGCCCTCAAAAGAAAACACGGCCAGGCAAGACTCTCCTGTACTTGCTGCTCTCTCTCCACCCCTCCCAAAGCACTGACTTGGGCATTGGAGGCTCCTCCCCGGAAAAGACTCGGGGGCCTCCTAACCCTTGTTTTTTGAGCATTTCAAGTAGATCCTCCTGAGGAATCCCGTTTCTGGCGCTCTCCTGTACCGGAACCCCTGCTCGGCTTTGCCGCACCACCTGACGATCATGCTGCAAGCCATCATCTGAACTCGCTTGCACCTCCGGAAGTACCTGTTGCATTCACCACGACACACAGTGGAGATGCCGATGGCCATCAAATGACTAAGGGACAAACCTGGAGGAAGTTCGGCGTCTTCTCCCTCAAAGTCATTGACTTCGAGGACTTCGGTGAGAACACCTTTTCCTTTCCTTTGTCGGCATTCCTAAAGCTCTTCGGCCGAAATTCCACTGACTAAAGTCCTTAAACTCATCGTAGCCGTGTCCGGACTAAACGAAGTCAAATAGATGGCCGTCCCCGAAAGGTGGTCAACCCGAATAGGAGTTTGGTCCAATACCCTCGCATCGTCCTCTAGAGGAGGAGGCAGGGAGTCCTCCTTAGCCTTCTTCGACTTCGATGTCAAAGATGGTTCTCCGTTCCCCTTCTTCCACTTTGGCGCTGCCTTTTTCCTTTGCTGCTCCACCTTCTCGGCTTGGCCGAGGAAAAGATTCTTGTACAAGGTAGTAGACTTATTACCCATCTCTGTTAAAAGAAGAACATCAGTGTAAGTACAAAGGATATATATAACAAAAATCTGGAAAGGAACTTGCTCTCTTCAAGAGGCAAAAAAGTGAGTTCGCCCAAATTGAGTTTTACCAACCACGCATTCTTGCGATCAAAAAGGGGCTCCAGCATACCCTTGTTGATAATATGCTCCTTTACTACCCCAAGCTCCCGAAGGACCTCTTCGGTCATAAAGTTCCACCTAATGGAGAAGGGGTATAGGGAATGCGGAGGGACCTCGGGATCCCAATCCGCAACAGCCTGAATACGGCTGTCAAATTCTTTTAATTGGGCTTCTAACTCCAAAGTTAGTAGTTTTCGAGGATCTACTACATCAATGTCAAGAGTCCCCGAGGTCCATTTGGTTGGCACATGTTTCCACTTCTCATCCACCTTCAAAAAGAAGAACTTCTTCTGCCACCCTCGCCAACTGCCCTTCATTCTAAAGGTGAATGTATATTTCTTTCTTCCAGATCCCCAAGGAAGCAAGAAGTAGAACCCACCATTCGGAACAGGGTGTAGTTTGTAGTATTGCATAAAGAAGATGAAGTGGGGCTCTATCCCGAAGACCCCACACATGCAAAGGAAGGCGTTGAAATAAGAATAGGAGTTCGGAGGAGGTTGGTTCACGGCTATGCCATGGAATTGACAAAAGTCGCAAACCATCTTCAGAGGGGGATACCGAAGTCCGGCCTTCAGCTGAGCCCTGAAGACGGTAACCTCATCCGAATGAGAGGCATAACTAGGCATACCAGGGCTAGGAAGCCTAGTGACAGCATAAGAAGGAAGAAAGAATTTGGTTAACCACTTTTGGACTTTCTCTGAAGTGGCACAGCTCGGATGAGAGTTAAGCGTAAGCCAACTCTCAGGATGGGCTGAACTTTAACTTGATGATAAGACATGTTCGGCATGAAAGCTCTAACCTCGGGGAATGAAGGAGAAAATTTTGGGAAAAAAAAGGGAGAATCGGAAATAAACCCACTTAGCTCGGATCGAGGTATAAACTTCGGAAGATCACCGCAATTGTTGCTGGAAATCGCTCTGCCGCTAGCACCACCGCCAAATAGAAGGTGAAAAAGGGAGAGAAAATCATAGAGCAAAGGCAATGAAAAATAACAGGTGTGGAAGACTCTGGAAGAGGAATGGTTTATATAGACCGAAGGAGGCAAGCGCAGCATCGCCATAATGACCCTTCGCAGGCGAACGGTTGTAATCAATGTAATGGATGGGACAGTCGCTAGTCGCCTAGTGACACGTTTCACCTGGTGTGAGAAACAAGGGCACACTCCTGATAGCTGTTGGACCTATGCAAGTCCTTCCTGAGGAGACGCGTCTATCTAGTCAAAGGATATGATAATTCACTGCTAGCCATGAGTCTTTCCCGGGGAGACATGTCCATCTATTCAAAAGATGTGATGATTCACTAGCAGGCAATAAAAAACTCATAAGGGGAATGTACACTTCGTCCCGAAGGAACAACTTCTGGAACACCCTTAGCTTGGGCAAAGAATGAGTACCACCTAATGCCGAAGGCACTACCTCGGCTAGGAGAGGCGTCTTGAACCAAAGAAGGGCCCTCATCTAAAGAAGGTAACCTCGGTCAAAAATTTAGTTTACTTGTTGAGACAATCGTCACCTACCACAAAGAGTTCCATGAAATGCTTGCAAAAGCTCAAGTACCGAAGATACAACTTTGCCTTTCCAAGGGCGGCATGTGATAGCCAAAGGGCTATTAACCTTCCTAGAATTCCCAACGTGTCCTGAGAAGCACCACCCTCGGGAAACCTAAGTGACCAACCTCGGGAAAGAGGGGGCCCTTACCATCCTCAGGAAGAACATCACCTTAGAACCGAGATCTCCAGATCACCTAGCCAAAAACTACCCTCAGGAGAAACCTAGCACCAACCTCGGTGAATGACAACCATCCTCAATTGGTAATAGAACCGAGCTCGGAAAACCTATAAACTACCACCTTCGGAATAGCGAACTCACCAAGTTCGGGAAAGTATATCAACATCCTCAGTCGGAAAGAGTGTTTTCTGAAAGTGCCTTTCTTAATTGGCTTCGGTGGCTATATTGAGCCGAAAGGCGCCTCCTAATCCGAAGAAGCCTTATACTTTGAAGGGGTCTCATTCTCTGAAGAGGTACTGCAGAGATACGACAAAAACAATTAAGGAGCCTCTGACAGAGAGACCTCACACACGCCCCTACCCTTTAGCTGAAACGGCTTATGGCCGACTGGAGATACCTATCTTTAAGGGTACCGATCAAATCTGACCAAACACATGTCACGATCTGAACAGGCTATGTCAAACGGCCTCCTCCGTCCACCCTCCTATAAATACTTAGGAATGACCTTGGTAAGGAAGGACATAGAACTCTTACTATTTTCCTCACTCTCTGCTCCTTACTACTACTACTCTCAAAAACACTAACTTGGGCGTTGGAGGCTCCTCCCCCGAAAACACATTCCAAGGAGCTCCAAACCCTGGTTCTTCTGAGTGTTTCAGGCACCTTCATACTGGAATTCTCTCCTTCAGGCTAGCATGTCATATCATGAGGATGCCGTCGGGCATTATTATGGAAGGAGTAATAAGATTTGGAAAGAAAGGGATATTAGCACCCAAATATTTAGGGCCATACCAAGTGTTGGATGAAATTGGAAGTGTGGCTTATAAACTAGATTTACCACCTAAACTTAGCCATGTTCATGATTTATTTCATGTAAGTTTCCTTAAGAAGTATATTCCAAGTTCTAAGCAGATAATGTTACCCACTAGTGCATCTATGACACCAAACCTAACATATAAGGAGGTGCCTGTTCAAATCCTAGCTAGAGACACTAGAAGTTGAGAAGTAGATGGATTTCCATGATTAACATTCAATGGAGTAATCATACTCCGGAAGAGGCAACTTAGGAAGTAGAAGAAAAAATTGGCAAATGTTACCCTTATGTGTACCCAAAACTTGTGAAGAATTTGGAGGACCAAATTCTTTAAAGAGGGAGGGTGTTGTTAGTACCCTTACCTCAATGTTTGGCAAAGGCCAAAAATGCAAGGCAAATGCATTAAAACTAAAGGGACTTAAAGGAAAATGGTAATATCATGCGTAGGCCTACTCGAGGCTTATTGGGTTTGATTTGTGTAAGAAAAAAATCACGTTTTGATGTCCTTCTATCGCTCAGCTGGCAGATTTTGACAGGACGACCACGTGTGGGCGGACCAGCACGTGGTAGTAATATCACCGTTCAGTCAGAGGGCGGCATGAAGCCTTGAACCCTCGACCTTTGGCTTTACAGCCTGATGGTTAGACGTAACTCCCCCTGAGGGAGTGTAAATCTTAAGGTCGAGGGTTCAAGGCTCCGTGCCACCCTCTGACTGAACGGTGATAATACTACCACATCCTGGTCCACCCACATGTGGTCATCCTGTCAAAATCTGCCGGCTGAGCGATAGACGGACATCCAAACGTGCGTTTTGATGTCCGATCCCTCACAGACAGCGCCTTATTAGGAGGACGACCACATGGACTCTCGGGGGTCCACGTGGTAGTATTGTCCGCTTTGGTGCCTAGGGCGGCCTTGTTCAGCCTTGAACCCTAAACCTCACGGATTTAAATCCACTCGGAGTGGGTCGCATCTAACCACCAGGCTGTAGCCTGATGGTTAGACGCAACTCCCCCTGAGGGAGTGTAAAGCCTAAGGTCAAGGGTTCAAGGCTCCGTGCCGCACTCTGACTGAACGGTGATAATACTACCACGTGCTGGTCCACCCACACGTGGTCGTCCTGTCAAAATCTGTCGGGTGAGCGATAGACGGACGTCAAAACACACGTTTTGATGTTCGATCCCTCACAGACGGTGTCGTATTAGGAGGACGACCACATGGACTCCCGGGGGTGCACGTGGTAGTATTGTCCACTTTGGTGCCTAGGGCAGCCTTGTTCAGCCTTGAACCCCAGACCTCACGGATTTACACCTACTCCGAGTAAGTGTAAATCCATGAGGTCCGGGGTTCAAGGCTGAACAAGGCCGCCCTAGGCACCAAAGCGGACAATACTACCATGTGGACCCCTGGGAGTCCATGTGGTCATCCTCCTAATACGGCACCGTCTATGAGGGATCAGACATCAGCTTGTAGTGGTGATATTGAAAAATAAAGTTTAAGGGTTGAAATGTACTCTTAGTCGGGTGCTAGTAGTGATGCTAAGATGCATGAAAGGATCTAATTGTACCATGCAAAATAGAGTAGAACCGAGGAAGGTGTTAGAACCATTTTCATGTACATGTGGCACCTAGCCAATTTTTGCATGGCACCACTAGTTAGCCAGTTGTCTAAACGGGTCAAAGGAGCCATTTGAGATCAATGCATGTGTTCTTGATGAAGGAGGGTCGGGTTCTTGATTCCATAGCAAAGTTTGATACTTGGAGCTTGCATTGAATAATCCAGCTCACATTTGGTGTTCTCGGCCACAGGCGACCAAGTAAGCTTGAGTTCAAAGCTTGATATTGAAGAATTGAGCTTGACTGAGAGCTTAAGGCAAGAAATTGGTAAGGATTCACTATACTCTACTTGATTTTGGTATTGTTCCATGTTCAAATAGGCATTTGGCTTCTAAGTGATAGTAAATTAAGCTAAGTGAACTTAGAATGCCATAGGGGCTTATGGAATTACCTTTGGGTATATGTGTTATGGTTGCTAGCAAGCTACTATATGCAAGTACTAAAGGTCATCATGTGTAGGCTAGCCTATGTATGAACTTGGAGCTCTAGTGGAATGGGATTTTAATGGGGGTGAAACATAAAATGAAATCATGTGTACTTGTGATAGCCGAAGGACTATCGCCTCTCCTAGAACGTACCTCCTATCAAAAGCATGCTCGGGAAGCCTCGCACCATCCGAGGGAGGCACTAGTACTGACCTTGGACTAGGCGAATTCCAATGCCTAGAACTCGGGATTTAGCCTAGTACCCCAGAGAGCTCCAAAGGTGCAGACAGCCCCCTCGGGGGATTACACGGATCGCCTTTGGGATATAAGAACCAGCTACCGCAAGCAAGAGAGGATATCCCGAAGGCAGAACCTGCGAACTAGGCAGCGCCCCGAACTGCGAACATAACTCCTGAAGAAGGGTGTTCGTCCCAGAGAACGACCTCGCCCAAAGGACATCGGGAGTACGGCAGGAGCATTTAAGGAGCCTCTGACACATCGCCCACAGACGCACCATGTCACCTCAAACGACGCTCTGACATGCCGACGCCGCCCAAGCCTTGTCACAACCTGTCTCGGACCAAGGCTCGAGGGAGCCTACAAGCAGCTACTTGTCCCCTTTGTCCAAAGGTACACAGCAGATCTGACCGAACACGTCTCACGATCTGAACGGGCCAAACACTTCTATAAATACCAAAGAGCAGCCCCTTGCAAATGGTTGGTCAGTCAGTTGAGAGGATACGAACAGGCAAGGCCACTAAACCCTTGAGTGCTCTCTTTCCTTCACCTCTCAGAAAACTAACTTGGGCGTCGGAGGCTCCTCCCCGAGAAAACATCTCGGGGACCTCCTAACCTTTCCTTTTGGGCTCTTCAGGTAGCACTCCCTGGGAAACCTCCACTCCGGGCGTTCTCCTCCTCAGGAAGTCCTTCTAGAAACCACCATGTCCTCCAGCGAAGATGTCTCCGGACATCATTTGGCACCGTCTGTGGGAACCCACTCTCAGGTTGCCGTCGTTGAGACTCGGCGTTCTAAGGACAAAGGACTCCCGAAGTCCCCGTCCGCGCCTGAAGTCCAACCGGCTGCTGAGCAAACTCTTCTAGGGACTTCCACGCCCGAGGTAAAACGTCCTCTGGTCATAACCTTGAGCTTCCTCCATGACTTCCAATGCTCTGTTGTGGCTGAGATGACACAACAGATAGATAGAAGATGGCCACAACAAGCTCAAACCCAAAGGTCTCCTTCACCGGTACGCCCTCGGGAAAAAAGCCCCAATGCAGTCCGCCGCAGTTCGGGGAGTGAAGACCCACGTGAGGAGTCTTCAACAGAAAATATGCCCCTCGGGGCACGCCTTCCAGGGCAAACGGGGCCTAACCAACCCAAAATTCGACGCCGAAGGAGCCCTTTGCCCGAAACGAGGTCACCCTCTCCCCGACGATGAAGCCATTCTCCGAAGAGGCGCCGTCAATCTCCTCCACCTGAGGAAGAACCTAGCGCCACCGCCCTCATGGAGAAAATATTGGCAAGGCTGGGCAGAGTCGAGAGGCAGGTGGCTCGCAAGCCAGTTTGGGCCAGACTGTCTGAGTCTTTTTGTGGGGATCAGTCTCCTTTCACCCGAGCTGTGGTCGAGGCAGCTATGCCAGGTGACTTCAGGGTACGTCGGCTAGAAACGTACGATGGTCGGACCGACCCACAGGCCCACCTGACGAAGTACAGATGCAGCATGATGATGCACGGTGCGGACGACGCCACCTTGTGCAAGTGCTTCGAGGTCACCCTCTCTGGGCCAGCAACCGCGTGGTACAACTCCTTGGCTCCAGGAATCATTGAAAAATTCCAGGAGTTATCAACAGCCTTCACCCAACAGTTCATCGGGAGTCGCCCGACGGCGAAGATGCCCGTTCAAATGTTCGACATAGCGCAAAGAAGCGGAGAAACTATACGCGACTATGTCGAGAGGTTCAACAGAGAGGCTTTAAGTGTTCCAGACTTTCGGCCCGAAATACGCATCCTCGCCATGACAAGGGGCCTTCGGAGGGATTCCCAACTCTTCTACAAATTCTCCAAGGACCCTCCAGACACACTGGGCGAATTCTACCGACGGGCCGAACAGCACATGACGGCCGAAGAACTAAGAATGGGCGGACCCAGGCCCGAGCACACCCGTGGCGAGGGGTCCAGCCAGTAGGCACGCTATCCGACCGACCAGCCACCCCGACCCCGGAGAATGCGAGGAAGGAAACCCCCGAACTTCACAGCGCTGAACACCACGAGGACCAACATCCTCATGACTCTGGAGAGGCAGGGAACACAAGTTCAGAGGCCAAGGGCCATGACCGCTGAAAATAGAAAAAACATGAAGAAGTTCTGCCAATTTCATCGCGATCATGGTCACGACACTGAGGATTGCTTCCAGCTGAAGAAGTATATTGAATCGCTGATAAAACAAGGTCAACTTCGGCGGTACCTACTGTTGCCTTCCCCGAAGGGGAGGAAAGAGGAGGAAGGAAAGGTAGAAGATGAGGACTACGACTCCGACAGGCGGAGAAACCGAAGTCCGAAGAGGCGCCCTCCACCCCCTGCGGGAGTCATACAAACAATCACGACGAGGCTCCCATCCTCAAAAAGTAAAAGGAAGGCCAGGGAAATAGCTGTCATGGACTATCAAAGTCCGGCGAAGAAGCTATCCCGAAAAGATGGTTCCACAGTCGTCTTCCCTCACGACGACCCACTCCTGATCATGGCAAGAATTGGAAACTGGGATGTCAAAAGGGTATTACTTGATGACGGATCAAACGCTGACGTCCTATTTTCACAACTGCTGCCGAGCTTGGGCATATCCATCAGTGATCTCAGGCCTGTCACTTCACCGACCTTCAGGGTAGGACCGTCCGAGTTACCCGTCCTCGGATGGATCGACCTTCCATTAATGATGAGAGGGACTTCGGTCAAAGGACCAGCTGAGGTGTTTGCCTCGACAATGGCGAGGTTCATCGTCATGGATGTCCCCTCATCATACAACACCATCCTTGGAAGGCAGACGCAGGGAAATCTGCACATTCGCCCTGACGTGAGATATTTGACTGTCACTTTCGCCACCAAGGAAGGAGATGCAGAAATCTTCATAGATCAGGGCAAAGTAAGAAAGGTGTTCGTCAAAGCCCGAAAAGCCCCAGCAAACAATTCCACACAAGCTGTAGAAGCAGGGGCTTCAAAGTCAAAAAAGGGCGAGAAAGAAGATTCTGGCAAGGTAGAAATGGAAGAAGTGGAACTTATCCCAGGACGAAGTACCCGAATAGGGAAAAACTTGTCCGATGGAGATAAGAAAAAACTTGTATCCTTTCTGGTAATGAATAAAGACCTGTTCGCCTACTCGCCGAAAGACATGCCGGGGGTAAATCCGCGCGTAGTACAGCATAGCCTCAAAGTAAGTCCGGAAGCAAAGCCTGTCCGGCAAAAGAAACGGGGCACCTCAGCCCATAAAAATGACTTCATCAAAACAGAAGTCCAACGTTTATTGGAGGCAGATGTAATCAGGGAGGTCAAGTACCCCGAATGGCTAAGCAATGTGGTGATCGCCACAAAAGAAGGAAGCAACAAACTTCGGATGTGCATCGACTTCAGAAACCTGAATGATGCTTGCCCAAAAGATTCATATCCTCTCCCGCCAATAGATCAACTGGTAGATTCAACTACCGAATACGGGCTCCTAAGTTTCCTAGACGCCTTCAGCGGCTACCATCAAATAAAGATGGACCCCGAAGATGAAGAAAAAAATAGCCTTCATCACCGAGGAGGGGACGTACTGTTACACTAGGATGCCCTTCGGGCTCAAAAATGCAGGAGCCACCTACCAGAGGTTGATGAGCAAGGTCTTTAATGACCAAATAGGGAGGAACATGGAAGTCTACGTAGATGACATGATAGTCAAAAGCAAGCTGCCTGTTGACCATGTCACAGACCTAAGGGAGACTTTTCACCAGCTCAGGACCTTCGGAATTCGCCTTAACCACGAGAAGTGCACCTTCGGGGTAACTTCGGGAAAGTTCCTTGGGTACATGGTATCAGAAAGAGGCATTGATGCTAACCCAGAGAAAATTAAGGCTCTGTTGGAATTCCGAACTCCTGCCACAATAAAAGATGTGCAGGGACTTGCTGGAAGAATAACCTCCCTTAGCAGATTTATTTCTAGATATGGAGACCGGTGTCGAGCATTCTTCAAAGTCCTCACTAAGGCAGCAAAAAAGGAGGACGACCTTGAGAGTAATGATCATCCTTGGAATAAGGACTGCCAAAAAGCTTGGGAAGAACTCAAAATCTACATGGCTCGCCTGCCCACTTTGCGACAGCCCCGCGAAAGAGAACCTTTTGTGTTGTACCTTGCCGTCACAGAAAAAGCAGTAAGCTCAGTGCTTGTGAAAGAGGAAGGGGCGAAGCAGTGGCCAGTCTACTATGTGAGCAAGTCCCTGCATGGCGCCGAAATCAGATATCCTTTATTACAGAAAGCTATATATGCCTTGGTCCTGGCAGGACGAAGGCTACGACCATATTTTCAGGCTCACCCCATCATCGTCCGAAGTAGTTTACCCCTGCGGGACGTCATGAAGAAGGTTGACCATTCGGGAAGGCTCTCCAAATGGTGTATAGAACTTCACGAACACGACATCACTTATGAACCTCGGAAAGCCATAAAAGCTCAAGCCTTGGTAGATTTCATTGCCAAGGTCCCCATTACCGAGTTCGGGGTTCCCAGCTTTCGGGAATAGGCATAACTAGCAGAAAACCGAGTTCGGGAAAAGGCAAAAAGCTATTTTGAAGAAAAAATTTGGAAAAGCAGAAGAAACTGAAAGCTAAAACCCACCAAACATTTTGCCAAAATCCGGATTTGAGGACGCCGTCGTGAAATGATTGCCGGAAAACCACTCTGTCAAAAAGCACCGCCGTAAGAAAGCAGGAAAAACACTGCGGCAGTTGAGAGACAGAAGAGAGCAAAAGCAAAAGCAAAAGGGGGTTATGGAGGATTAAGGGTATATATAGACCGAGGAAGGGTAGGCGAATTGATGTCATAAGTGCTGTGTGAAGGTGAATTGTCGCCATAATTGCCCATTCTGCATAAAAAGACGCACCTGCTGTAACCAATGTAACCCTCTCTAATGACGGCGTGCCACGTGTTAGCAACCACGCCCGAACGTCTCAGTTCCACTTGAGCTTTCAGGAACCAAGCTTGATTCATCAATAGCAGCACTTCAAGGAATCAAAATCACACAACTGAAGCTTGTTTCCTCACTCAAGCTTCAATCCTCCTCTCCTTGACCTTAGCCCGAAACCATTTCGGCAAAACTTCAAGAACACAACAAGGGAAGGCCTTGACCGAAATGATCTCCCTTCGTTGAAGTGGATACATGCACATCCGGTCATGTGCCACTTGGGATGAAAGTGGTTCTAATGCCCATGATGGTTCCCCATTTATTTGCATGGCTCATTTAACCCTCCAGGGCTCTATTACTTCGTTTTAGTCCTTAAAAAATAGGTACTGTTGGTATTATTATTGTTTCTTGGCTCACAATGCCAAGCACTAACTAAAAGAGTTTAAAATGACCATTAGTCCCATGTATGTTTCAGCCGAGTACTATAACAAGTACAATTTAGGCAAATCAAGGCAATGATGACTTAATTCCTTAGTGGGAGACAAGATTTGACCGGTTACCATTGAAATTTACAAAAAATTGGCCTAGTATCCCACTAGTCCCCTTACAACTTTGCATGGTCAAAAGCTTTCATTCTTAATTTCTAGTTTCACTAGCATCACTAGTTCAAGTGTGCATTATAGTTCTCCCATTTTATTTTCCTGCAATCATCCCATGGCCATTTTCTTTGTGCATTTAGAACCCGAAAGTCATCAATTTAGCACATACACCACTATGCCTTGCTTTCACAAATCTCCATGTTTTTTTTTCATAACATTTTTTTGTTTTCTTGGCCTGGGCCAAGCACTAGGGAATGATCCTAATACAACTCTTGGGAACAGGTCGAACAGACATAAGTGGGATTGGATCAGACATGTTCAGAAAGAAGAAGTCTAACCTCGGGAAGGCAAAAGAAAAAGAATTGGGAAGACACACAAAAAATACCAAAGAATGACTTCGAAAAAGAGACCCACCTAGCTCAGAACAAGGTATGAACTTCGGAAGACCACCGCAAGTGTCACTGGAAATCGCTCCGCCACTAGCACTGCCGCCGAAAAAAAAAAGAGGCAAGAGGAAACTCGAGAGCAAAAGATAGAAAAAGAATATGAGTGGAAAAAACTGAGGAGGAAGGGTTTATATAGGTCGAAGGAGGGAGGCGAAGCATCGCCATAATGATCCCTCGAAGGCGAAGAAACGCGACTAACGTAACAGATGCGATTGTTCGCCAGTCACCTGGCGACATGTGTCACCCGATGCGGGAAATGAGGGCATGCCTCCTGACAGCTAGTAGACCTATGCAAGCTTTGCCCAAAGTGACACGTCTATCCAATCAGAAAATGTGACAATCCACTGAGGCAACAAAAAATTGAAAGGGGAATATACACTTCTGTTCGAAGAAATAACTTCAGGAAAATCAAAAGCTCGGCCAAAAATTAGGAAATACCGCTTAAATGATGATGGGATTACCTCAGCTTGAAGAGTCAACATGAACCAAAGAAGCGCCCTCTTCCAAAGAAGGTGACCTCGGTCAAAATTCAGTAATGATAACTAAGGCGACCGTCACCTCCCACAAAGAGCTCCACAATATGCTCGCAAAAGCTCAACTCACCAAAGATACAACTTCGGCTTCCCGAGGGGGCATGTGATAGCCAAAGGGCTATTACCCTTGGAGATTTCCCAGATTTGCCTGGTGAGTATCACCCTCGAGGAATACACGTGACCAACCTCGGGAAAAAGGGAGCCCCCACCATCCTCGGTGTGGACACCATGTAACTGCCAAAGGGCCAATGTCTCCGAAGATCTTATCACCTAGCCAAAGACCACTTTCGGGAGGACCTAGTCCCGACCTCAACTACCTTCGGTAAGTGATTGGACTAACCTCAGAAAGGGCATGAACAACCACCCTCAGTTATCGAGCCCACCAACTTTGGAGTGTATATCTCCGCCTTCAGCAAGGGAAAGCGTCTCCCAAAGAAAGCGTCTCCCAAAGGTGCCTCATTCTACCAAAGGACCTCTCTACCAACACTCAGTGGTAATGTCGGGCTGAAAGAGACCTCCTGCGTCGAAGGAACCTTATACTCCGAAGTGGTCTAGTTCCCCAAAGTGGTCTTGCGAAGACACGAAAAAAATGGTTGGGGAGCCTCTAACACAGAGATCTCGCACACGCCACTGACATAGAGACCTCCCACACGGCCTTAACCTCTGGCCAGAACAGGCTAAGGCCAGTTGGAGATACCCATCTATAGATGTACGGATCGCATCCGGCTGAACATGTGTCATGATCTAAGTGGGTTGTGTCAAACGGCCTCCTCTTTACGCCCTCCTATAAGTACCTGGGAGTGACCTTGGTAAGAAGGATAGGAGACTCTCTCTACTTTCTACTCTCCACTCTCTGCTCCTTATTCCCCAAATACTGACTAGGGCGTCGGAGGCTCTTCCCCCGGAAACACATTCTGAGGAGTCTCTAACTCTTGTTTTTCTGAGTCTTGCAGCCACCCTCATATCGAAAGTCTCTCATCCAAACGCCTTCATACCGGAAATCCCTACTTCAGGCCACTACATCACACAACGAGGATGCCAACGGGCATCAAATGTACTTCTCCCATTATTCTTTATAACGGGAGCACATGTCAAAAATTAAACCATGAAGTATCATACTTTCTTATATATAAGAAAGCAATTCTCAACCAGAGGATAACATGCATGAGTGGACATGTAAACTCGATGACCAATATCATCTTACCTTGATTATTTATGTAAATCAAGATGACCATTCCGCTGAAGTTGTCATATGTTGGTGGATATGACTCCCACTTGAATGTATAACCTTTGTAGGTCACATATCTCTACATTGTAGAGATAACACAGATTTAAGACTGTACCGGTCTCATCCTTACTCTTACACAAAGATGTAAGGGCAGATAACCCGTGTGAGAAGATCAGCCTCAGCCTATGATTTGACATGTCTTTCATGAATTTATTTTCATTGTGGTATCTAGATGAAGTGCACTTGACTCAGAACTATCATATGTGTATTTTACTAATAAATAAATATCATACAATCCAAGTCCATATTTAGTGGACACAAGAAGGGGAACAATCATACCAACATCTATCATAATCTACGGAGTCCCATTGCCTTGACATGTCTAGCAAAAGGAATTGGTGGTAAAGGCTTTGTGAGAGGATCAACCACCATCAAATCCGTAGATAGATATTCTATCTTGACTTCTCTCTCTTCTATTGCATCTCTAACAAAGTTGTTACCACCTCACAAAATGGGAGAATTACAAGTGTGTCATAATGGCTAAAAATCATTATATTGTGTAATTCTCACCATAGTGATTGTAGTGTGGGGGATAAAAGGTATGATCAACACCTCTTTAAAAGTGTTCCAAGTTGGTAACTTGGTCCCCAAGAAAAGCCTTAAGGATTGCTTGTTTGTTAAGCAACCTATGGACTTTTTTGTAAGATTTTAAAAATTCGGGTACTCAATTGAAAACTTTCACAAAGGAGATTTGGACAGTTATGGGAAGGATATGAATGGTATGAAAGTACTACTAGATGACCAAATTGCTTATGGAAGACAACTAAGGACAAAGAAAACACAAAAAGGCATAAAGGACCTAAGTGTCCTAATGTAGGCCTTAAGATGTGTATGTCTATGACTTAAGTCAAATGAAAGTTTTGTGGGGTTATCCCACATAAGTAGGGCTGCTAAAGGAGGATAAGGATGGTCAAATGTGGGCCAAAAGATTAAGACTAAGAAACCATAGTCTTGTAGCAAGGAAAAATGACATAAGACAAGGTTAAGACTACTTAAGTGTGTTTAGTGTACTTTTGACTATTTAAGTAGTCAAGGCCACCTTTGCTCTCTAAATTTCGGCCTCCACCAGCAAAAAGAAAGCCAGCCCTCTCCTCCACACTTCCTCCATAGCCACCATACCTTCAAACTCAAAACTACTTGCACTTGAAGTCAAGGAAGCACAATTGGAAGCTATTGCTTGAGTGCACCTAGGATCAAGCTCCAATTTCAGCATACCCATCAAGGAAAGGGTTCTCTTGCTCTCATGGGTTGTTTTCTATATTTTCAAACATCCATGGAGCTAGGGCTAAGCTTGGAAGAGAGCCATGTGCTTGATGAACCAAGCTTAGTGAGGGGAGTGCAGTTATTGAAGGTTTTGTGACCTAGTGTGAAGTGCACAGTGATGGCAGCGAATTTCAGGGTTTCTAGAGCCCAAAAGTTAGTACTAACTACTTTTAAAATCCTCCTAAGACCAAGCATTAGCTTGAGGAGGGCTGCCATAGTGATTTATTTAAGTTTATTGCATGTTTTATGGACTAACCTATGGTACATGTTGCTGCCACATTTCATGTGTTTGTTGTTTGTGTTTGGCTGCTGCATTTGGTTGCTATATCTTGTATATGGGCATTGTGTTTTTTGTGTTTAAGTGTCTTTGGATGCAGGTTTTAATGAGGATCACATTATCTTAAGAAACCAAGTGTTACCCTTACTAAGTTTCTCAATGAAACTTACTCCCCTCAATTCTGTCATTTCAGGTCCAGCTGAAAGATCACCTTCAAACTAAATTTGTGTCTAAAATTTCAGGTACATGAACTTCCATATGTCTAGTTGTGATCTGGCATGTTTGGTGATTTTAGGAGCACATTTGGTATTTTTAATGGTGGTACTTACTGTGTTGTGCAGCAGCTGTCCAGCATCCTGTTTTTGGAGTCCATTGTGTCTCAGGACCTCCTGTAACCTAGGGTGCGTATTTAGCTGAGTTAAGACCATATTGTAGTGAATTTATGCATGTACATGTAGTGTATGTAAAATGAGACAAGTATGAGAACATTTGAGTAATTTTTTGGCTATGTAAGTGATGTGGTGCAAAGCTGCCTAAGTGTGAATGATGAGCTGCTTACTTGTAAATTCTGTTTTGACCAGATAAAGTTGTTAAAAGAAAGGGAATTTAATTCCTATGTGTAATGGCCATATATGGGATAGCCTTAGAGGCTTTCCCCTTGTGAATGAAGTGTTTGCATGGTTGGAAAATTTGTATGGGCAAAATGGTCCAAAAGTTGCCAGAATTTCGACTCTGGACCTAAAGTTTAATATCTCCCTGTGTAGAATTAATCTTGGCATGAAATTTTGACCACACCTATAGGAAATCTAGAGCGTTAACTGGGCTTTGGAATTTCTGGATTTAGAGCCCTGTAGCCAAATATATGACGTTGCAAAGTTGGCTGAGTTACTGTTCATTTGGTCAGAATTTTGTAACCAACTTAAAAAATCCATAACTTGGTCCATAGGTGGGCTATTGATGTAAAACAAAATTTCTTGGTTTTCTATAAGTCTCCACTTGATAATGGAGCAAAGAAAATAGGGGCTATGTGGCTAGAATGATACATTTTATTACTGGAAGTTACAGGTGCAGTAGCTGGTCACTAGAACTTAAGAAGATTGCCTAATGTGTGGAAGCCAAAACTAAGACTTGTGCTAGTGTTTTCCTTCTTTGCTGCCATGGTGTGCATGAAATGTGAATACATGTGTGATGGTTAGACCAATATGCATGTATTTACATAGTGCTCAAGAGGGTCACTTGAGTATGTACACTAGGGGTGTTGTTCTGATGACCTACAGGACACACCAAACCTGGGAGTTTAAATGCACAGTTTTGGCACCATAACTAGACTACCCCGGAGTGGGTAACAAAATTTATACTTTATGCTTATATGTTTGGTCTTTCCATGGTACTTAGGGTCCTTGGTATATGCTAAAGTAGCCATACAAGCACAATATATGGTGAGTGGATTCTAAATAGAGACCATTGACCCTAAATGTTCCAGGAAAAAACTTATCCATAGAGCCTCTTACACTGTAGCTGCACTTGCAACAAACTCAGCCTCCATCGATGACAATGCTGTGCGAGTTTGTTTCTTGCTACTCTTTGAGATGGCACCATTCCCAAGCATAAAGACATAACCTCAAGTGGACTTGCTACTATCTCTATCTCCACCCCAATCGGCATCAAAGGACCCAAGTAGGCTAAGTTCTCTTCCTTAGTAACATAGCCAATAATCCTTTGTACCCTTAAGGTATCTAAGGATTATCTTGACACACTTCCAATAACTAGGGCCAAGGTTTGAAGAATATCTTGCCATTAGGCCTATTGCTTGACTTATGTCAGGCCTTGTGCAAAGCATGATATACATTAGGCTACCTATGGCACTAAGGTATGAAACCTTCTCTATTTCCTTTTTTTTCTTGAGGAGTAGTTGGGGACATAGCCTCATTGACCTCATAACCCACACCCAAATTGGAGTTCATGGGTTTTTAGTTTATCATGTTGCAGCATGCAAGGACCTTATCTATATAAGGCTCTTCTGACAATGCTAGCAACGTAGCCTTTCTATCTCTTAGGATCTTAACTCCAAGGATATAAGCAGCTTCTCCCATGTCCTCCATATCAAACATGGAAGATAACCATTCTTTAATGGTTTTTTACAAACTTTAGCCACTACTAGCTATCAAGATGTCATAAACATATAAAATCAATATTGTAAATTCAAACCTTTTATTGAGCACATAAACACAATGGTCTTCATGCAACATCACAAAACTAAAGTTTGCAATGGCATGATGGAACTTCAAGTCCCACTGTCTTGAAGCTTGCTTAAGACCATAAATAGACTTCTTTAATCTACAAACTTTGTGCTCTTGACCCTTTACAATGAAACCTTATGGTTGTTTCATGTAAATCTCCTCTCCCAAGTCTCCATTAAGAAAAGCAGTATTTACATCAACTTGATGTAACTCTAGGTCCTAATGTGCAATAATAGCTAGTAACAATCCTATTAAATTGAATTTCATAACAGGAGAGAAAGTGTCTTTATAATCAATACCTCCATTCTGTGTGAACCCCCTAGCCACTAAATGGGCCTTATACCTCTCAATTGAACCATCATAATTGGTCTTAATTTTGAGAACCCACTTGTTCCCAATTGCTTGATGGCCAGGAGGAAGGTCAATCAAGTCCTATACCTTATTTTTATGCATGAAATCCACCTCCTCTTGCATGGTAGACATCCACTTATTTTTATCTATACCCTCAAAAGCCTTTTGCACATTACCTGGTTCATCTACCATTGATCAAACCAAGTTAGTCTTACTCTCATCAATAATCCACCACTGATTCCAGTGCCTAGGTGGTCTAAATTGCCTACTTGAACATTCAAGCTAGGCTGAATAGGAGGCACAACATTATCATGCACCCCCATTTCATCTTGTGGTGCGATATTACGTGGCTCTTGTGAAGCCTCTTCTTGTGGCTCAAGGTGGGGTACCTTTTGTTCCATTCCTCCTTCTTGATGTTGATCTTCCTCATGATCAACATATGCTTGATCTTCATGGTTGATAGCCAAATGTCTATCACGCTTGGATAGCCTCTAAGGGTGACTGACAAAGTACCATCCTCAGAAATGCATCTGACCCACCTCGGGAAAAATGGGATCCTCACCACCCTCGGCTAATGACACCACCACCCTCGGATTGGCATGATATGCCATCCTCAGCCAAGTTATTTGGTGACCTCGGGGATCATTTCCCCACTCTCGGAAGAATATGGCATCCTCTGAAGATCCTTCACACTGCCGAGGAGCCTCCTATTAGTGTTGTGCCCAAAAGCCAATCATGAGATGATTGTATTTGTGCACATTGAGTCATGATATTTTATTAAGGCATTAATCCAGCAATTATGTTTGTTGTTTTGTTCCTGCATAACTTAACAAACATAATTGTAACCCTAGAATAATGATATTCTTAAAAGTCCCTGGTCTAGTATTATTGTGGAGTGGGTTGCAATAATACATAACGACTAGCATATGTGGAGACTAATATGAGATATGTAGTCTACATATGGGTACAAGTTGGAGAACTTGTGTACTGGACCGACCCACCATGAGAACACTACATGGATCGTTATATGAGTGTCATAAGTGATTCCCATAGTGATCAGGGTATATGTAGTCCTTCGACCTAATATCATCAAGGTTCCCTACATGTGAGTCACATACTTTGATACTTTCCTTTGTTGCTCGTAACTGAGTGAACTTGAAGGAGGTCATTGGGTATGTCACATATCATGCGGAGGGATTTGTATGATCAAGATGGGATTTGTCCCTCCTATGTAACGGGAGTGATATTTTCGGGCCCCTTCATAGAGTGAGACTTAGAAAATGCATGGCCATGCTCGGATGAGTTGATATGCGATATCAATGTCATCAGTTTAAGTTAGTCTACTCGGTAATCAAGAAACCAAAGATTGGGCTATACGAGAGTGACACATTCCATGTCTCGTGCTTAGTCTTGATATCTTGGACAAAGGGACAATGGCATATATCGGTGATGATCATAAAGGTATAGTCGAATCATCGACAATCTTGTCACTTGGTTAGCAATGATGTGTTGCTAGACACTGCTCATTGCTTATGATCATAAGTGTGATTTATGATCACTGCCAACGTGATAAGAGCCTATTGGGTCGCACACATAGAGCAATTTGGATCATTAGAGTGCATGGGCTAATTATTTGGGTTATGGTTTCACTTTAATTTCGTATTAATAATGGGCCCAAGAGTTGAGCCATTATTAAGCCCAAAATTAAATCCTAATTGGATTAGGGCTTTGAAACCCATTTGGCCTGGAAGTTGAGTCTCACTATAAATACAACTTTTAAGTGAGAAATTCGCAGGTCTCCTTGCCCTAGCCTCCAAAAAGGACAGCCGCACTCTTCTCTTGCAATTCCTTGGAGGACGCAAGCTAGCACTGCGAGCACAAGAGAAACGCATCTACCGGGACGTGGTGGAAGCGTGGTGATCCCGAGAGGCTCGTGTGGATACCATAGAGAGCCTGAACACATCAACTGTTCAGGTTTTGTGATTTGACTTTATAGTTGAGTGAGAGATCTCAATCGAAAATTAGGTATGAAAATTTTCGAACACCCGGTTTACCCCGTTTTACTTGGATCTTGAAGGGTTTCGGTTAAATTCCGCTGCGCTGTTTGGCTCCCGAAACCCAACAGTGGTATCAGAGCTACTGGTGAAACCCTAAATCGGGATTGAGTGTTGAATCGCATAATGCTATGTGTTCGATTGGTTTTCGGCCATGATTAATTAGATTGATTCATGATGCATGAAACCGAAATTCGTAATGAACATATGAGATATATGAAGAAACGACACAAATTGGTTAATGAGATTAACCCGAAATTGATAGGTATGAGATACCTATATGGATTAGGATTCTTGCAATAGTTGCAAAAACCCTAGGTTTGTTCGGATTCGGCCTGTTCGGGCACCGAAAGTAAGGTATTTTTGGTGGCTCGAATGGAGGAACCACCGCCCGCTGACCGACCAGCGGGACCGCCGTATGCGAAGCGCCACATAAATAAAAACTGGTTAATCAACGCGCGAAAATTGGCATGCATCTTTGTTGAATGAGATTTAACATGATATGCTGATTGGTGTTTGAAGCATGGTGCATGGTTATAGCCCTTGATTGGTTGTACTTGTAAATACGGCCTGCGAGTCATGCCTTTTCTTATCACTCTCATTGTACATTCTCTTCTCACCTTACTCCCCTCGAATGTAACTTGAGGTTTCTATTTTTGATGTAATGGTGCATTATGGGATCATGCAAGGAGGTATGTCCAAGGAGGTGATAACAAAAGGGTAGCCAAGAAAGGAAGAGAAGGAGCTTGTGAAGACTCTTTTCTTTTCTTAGGCTTTTATGATATTCTCATTGGCTTGAGAATATCGTATAGTTTGGGCTATAACCATGTCACATTTATTTCTTGTAAACATGAGATGCATGTTTTATAATTGTATGTGATGCATGTATAAAACAACCGGAGATAACAAATTGGTGAGATTAAAAGATAAAATCCCTCAAACAAATATTAAGTCATTAAATGTGATGCCTTCCAAATGTTGGCACTCGTCAAGACTTTGATCAACATTAGGTGGGTTTGCCAAAGCAAAGCACCTATGTTCATCTTGGTAAGGCGCGATGGGATAATAGTGATATCCAAACAGCTAACTTTGGGTTCGACTTAACTAAGTCATCCTAATAGGATTAGGGACTTAGAGGCATAGAGTTGGGCTTAAGTTCGTGAGATGAGCTTGGACAAGTGTTGTTCACCCAACTATCCAAGAGTTGCATAAGATGCAATTGGCAAGGAGTTGCCTACCTAAATAGCTGTAACTTGAGAGAAAAGCCAAAGCTGACTCAGGTTGTGGTCAAATATGAATCTTGGTCCACTAGAATACCTTAGCGCCGAGGTGTTCCAAAATAATATCGAGGGTTATTATTTTGAGGAAAATAGTAGGAGTATCGTTTAATAAAAGTCCTTATTAAATGAATTAAAATACATGACTCTTACACTGCATATTTACTGTTGTAGATAACCATGGCACAAAACACATCGACACTTTCGTTGCGATCGATCTTTGAGAAGGAAAAACTTAATGGGACCAACTTTCTCAAATGGTACCGAAACTTGAGGATAGTCCTCAAACAAGAGAGAAAGGCTTATGTCCTAGAGCAGCCCATTCCGAATGAGCCTACTGCCACTACTCCAAGAGCTGAAAGGGATGCTCACAAGAGGCATTCTGATGATGCTTTGGATGTTGCATGCCTCATGCTTATTACCATGGAATCTGAGCTTCAGAAGTAACATGAGAACATGGGGGCGTTCGATATGATCGAACATCTCAAAATGCTTTTCCAAGAGCAAGCTAGGCATGAGAGGTTTGAGACCTCTAAGGCATTGTTTCAGTGCAAGATGTCTGAGGGAAGTCCCGTGGGTCCTCATGTGCTCAAGATGATTGGGTACATTGAGAATCTTGAGAATTTGGGATTTGCTCTTCAGAAAGAGTTGGCTATCAATGTAGTCTTGCAATCGTTGCCTGAAAGCTACAGTCAGTTCGTCATGAACTATAACATGAACGACCTTGACAAGTCCCTCCCTGAATTGCTCAACATGTTGAGATCTGCTGAGCAAAACCTTAAGAAGGCTAAGCCCATTTTGATGGTTCAAAAGGGCAAGGGAAAAGGAAAAGCCAACAAGAAGAAGGATAAAGCTAATGGAAAGCCCAATGCTAGTTCTTCTTCAGCTGCACTGAAACCAAAGGGTGGTGTGGCAAAGGAAGGGGAGTGCTTCCATTGTAAGCAACCTGGACACTGGAAGCGCAACTGCAAGCTCTATCTTGAAGAACTTGCTAAGTAAAAAGGAAGTAAGACTTCCACTTCAGGTATTCTTGTTATAGAGGCTAATTTTTCTACTTCCTCATCTTGGGTATTGGATACTGGATGTGGATCTCACATTTGTGCAAATGTGCAGGATCTAAGTAGAAGTAGAAGATTGGCCCGAGGTGAAGTGGACCTACGTGTTGGAAATGGAGCAAGGGTTGCTGCCTTAGCCGTAGGGACTTATGTTCTCACTTTACCTAGTGGATTAGTTTTATAATTAGACAACTGCTATTTTGTGCCTACTATTACTAGAAATTTGATTTCTGTTTCTTGTTTGGACAAGAAAGGTTTTTCATTTATAATAAAGGACAAATGTTGTTCTATTTATTTGAATGAAATCTTTTATGGTAGTGCTCAACTTAGCAATGGGTTGTATGTTCTAGACCTCGAAGATCCAATCTATAATGTGAATACCAAGAAGGTCAGATTAAATGATTCAAACCTGACCTATCTCTGGCACTGTCGCTTGGGCCATATAAATGAGTCCCGCATATCCAAGCTCCATAAGGATGGACTCTTGGACTCATTTGATTTTGAATCATATGAGACATGTGAGTCATGTTTGTTGGGCAAGATGACCAAAGCCCCATTCACAGGGCAAAGTGAAAGGGCTAATGACTTACTAGGACTCGTACATAGTGATGTATGTGGCCCTATATCCACACAAGCTAGAGGATGTTTCCAATACTTCATAACTTTCACTGATGACTTCAGCAGATATGGCTATGTGTATCTCATGAGACATAAGTCAGAATCCTTTGAAAAGTTCAAAGAATTCAAGAATGAAGTAGAGAATCAACTCGGGAAAAGTATTAAAGTGCTTCGATCAGATCGAGGTGAAGAGTACTTGGATCGAGAATTCCTTGACTATCTGAAGGAGTGTGGTATAGTATCACAACTCACTCCACCAGGTACACCACAATGGAATGGTGTATCTGAAAGGAGAAATCGAACTCTGTTAGACATGGTTCGCTCTATGATGAGTCAAGCTGACCTTCCAAACTCCTTTTGGGGACATGCTCTAGAGACAGCTGCTTTTACACTAAACCGAGTTCCATCTAAATCGGTTCAAAAGACACCATATGAGATATGGAGTGGGAGGCATCCCAATTTGTAATTTATGAAGATTTGGGGCTGTGACGCTTATATGAAACGTCAATCCTCTGACAAACTAGGGCCCAAATCTCAAGAATGCCTTTTTGTTGGGTATCCCAAAGAAACAAAGGGTTACTATTTCTACAATCCTTTTGAGCAAGCAAAAAGTGTTTGTTGCTCGAACTGGTGTCTTTTTGGAGAAAGAGTTTATCTCTAAAGAAACTAGTGGGAGGAAAGTAGAACTTGAAGAAATTCAAGAACAACAAGGAGACATCGAACCTGAAATGGAACCTGAACAGACACCGCAAGATGTTGTTCAAGAGTCTGTTCCTGTAGCACAGAGCCCACGTAGGTCTAGTAGGATTCGGCGTGAGCCCGAGAGATATGGATTTCTCGTGACTCACACCGGTGATGTGATGCTCATGGATCAGGATGAGCCCACAACCTACCAACAAGCTATGTCAGGGCCTGACTCTGAGAAGTGGCTTGATATGATCAAGGAAGGCACACATGGAGAAGGCAAGGACCCATTGGAGGTTTCTAGTGGACCTATGACAAGGAAGAAAGCTAAGGAGCTCTCAAGTGCACTACAAGGCTTTGTTTCAAGTTTCTTCATGGAGAATGGACATGGAACTTCACAAGGAGCTGCTGGAACTTTCAAGACACCATATGGACATGATGGATATGCTTGGTACTCAGTTCTGGAGTGCTTAAATAAGTCACAAAACAAGGACACCAAGGACACCACTCAAAGTGCACTATTTGAGCCACCTTAAGTGTTCTTGATGCATTTTGTGTCCACAAGCTGGATTTTTGAGCTCTAACTTTCCAGACCTTCATTACCACATCTAATATGAAGATTCATGCCATTGGAACTCAAAGATTCAAGCTTGGAGCTGAAGATACAAGAGAGAACCTTAAAGTGCCCAAAATGCACCCAAAAAGGCTATTTGGGAGTTTTCGGGTTAATCTTGTATTTATATTTTATTTTCGTTCAAATCCTATTTAGATACATTATTTAGGAAGTTATTTAGGCTATGGAATAGTTTTAAATCGTTTTGGGCAAGTGGAATACGCTGCATTTATTAAACTTGTTCAGACTAGGAATTAGAGTCCTAATTTGACTAGGATTTCCTATGTCTTTGTATCTAGGATTCCTAAGGGATTTAGGCTGCGAATTTTGCCCAGCTTTTAACCCTAGTTTAGGCCTATATAAAGGCACATATTCTGGATGTAAACACACAGAAAAATTTCGAAATAATATTGCTCTTTGGAGAGGTTTTCTCTTTGGTTCTTGGCGGACTGCCTTGGTGCACAAGTATGCTTGTGTTCTTGGAGTTCTATACTTCTCGTTTCTAATCACAGGTTGATTAGGGGTGGGGGTCTTCAAACCCAGTCTCTTTGATGTCTTGTGGAGCTTGAAAAACATCTTGGGCGAGTTTCATGGTCGTTATACCATCGGGGTTCGCATCATGGCTAGTGGCCATGAAATCCGAGATGGAATCCATGTATGAAAACCAAGTATGGACTTTGGTTGACCCACCTGAAGGGGTAAAACCCATAGGGTGCAAATGGGTTTTCAAGAAGAAAACTAACATGGATGGTAATGTGGTTACCTTTAAGGGACGATTGGTTGCAAAAGGTTTCAAGCAAATTCATGGTATTGACTATGATGAAACTTTTTCACCAGTTGCTATGCTTAAATCCATCCGAATTTTGTTTACTATTGCTGCACACTATGATTATGAGATATGGAAAATTGATGTCAAAGCTGCATTCATAAATGGAAAGCTACTTGAGGATGTGTACATGACACAACCTGAGGGTTTTGTCACTCCTGAGAATGCCAATAAAGTGTGCAAGTTGCAAAGGTCCATTTATGGACTGAAGTAAGCTTCTCGAAGTTGGAATCTTCGTTTTGATGATGCAATCAAAGAGTTTGGTTTTATCAAAAATGAAGATGAACCTTGTGTCTACAAGAAGGTTAGTGGGAGCGCTATTGTCTTCTTGGTGTTGTATGTGGATGACATACTACTCATCGGGAATGACATTCCTGAGCTACAGTCTGTGAAGACTTGGCTAGGGAAATGTTTCTCTATGAAGGACTTGGGTGAAGCAGCCTATGTGTTAGGCATCAGGATCTATAGAGATAGATCTAGAAAGCTTCTTGGCCTAAGTCAAAGTACATATATTGACAAGGTGCTAAAGAGGTTTAGCATGCAAGATTCCAAGAAAGGATTCTTGCCCATGTCACATGGTATCAGTCTTTCTAGATCTCAGTGTCTGAGTACAACTGAGGAGAGAGAGCGCATGAGTAAGATTCCATATGCCTCAGCAATTGGGTCTATCATGTATGCCATGATATGTACTCGTCCCGATGTCTCATGTGCTTTGAGCATGACGAGTAGGTACCAATCGAACCCCGATGAGAGTCATTGGACAGCTGTTAAGAACATCCTTAAGTACTTATGAAGGACTAAGGATGCATTCTAGGTCTTTGGAGGTGAAGATGAGCTCGTTGTAAGGGGTTACACCGATGCAAGCTTCCAATCCGATAAGGATGATTTTAGATCGCAATCTGGTTATGTGTTTTGTATTGGTGGTGGTGCTGTGAGCTGGAAGAGTTCAAAGCAAGAGACAGTAGCTGACTCTACAACAGAATCTGAGTACATTGCCGCCTCTGATGCTGCGAAGGAGGCAGTTTGGATCAAGAAGTTCATCACTGAACTTGGAGTGGTTCCAAGCATTGTCGACTCGATAGAGCTCTATTGTGACAATAATCGAGCAATCGCACAGGCTAAGGAACCTCGATCTCACCAGCGATCCAAACATATACTCCGACGCTATCATCTCATCAGGAAGATCATCGAGAGGGGTGATGTAAGGATATGCAGGACTTCGACAGATAGCAACATTGCTGATCCACTGACAAAAGCCCCTTACGCAGCAAAAGCATGATAGCCATTCTAGGTCCATCGGTATTAGATACATGGATGATTGGCTTTAGTGCAAGTGGGAGATTGTTAGTGTTGTGCCCAAAAGCCAATCATGAGATGATTGTATTTTTGTACATTGAGTCATGATATTTTATTAAGGCATTAATCCAACAATTATGTTTGTTGTTTTGTTCCTGCGTAACTTAACAAACATAATTGTAACCCTAGAATAATGATATTCTTAAAAGTCCCTGGTCTAGTATTATTGTGGAGTGGGTTGCAATAATACATAACGACTAGCATATGTGGAGACTAATATGAGATATGTAGTCTACATATGGGTACAAGTTGGAGAACTTGTGTACTGGACCGACCCACCATGAGAACACTACATGGATCGTTATATGAGTGTCATAAGTGATTCTCATAGTGATCAGGGTATATGTAGTCCTTCGACCTAAGATCATCAAGGTTCTCTACATATGAGTCACATACTTTGATACTTTCCTTTGTTGCTCGTAATTGAGTGAACTTGAAGGAGGTCATTGGGTATGTCACATATCATGCGGAGGGATTTGTATGATCAAGATGAGATTTGTCCCTCCTATGTAATGGGAGCAATATCTTCGGGCCCCTTGATAGAGTGAGACTTAGAAAATGCTTGGCCATGCTCGGATGAGTTGATATGCGATATCAATGTCATCTGTTTAAGTTAGTCTACTCGGTAATCAAGAAACCAAAGATTGGGCTATACGAGAGTGACACATTCCATGTCTCGTGCTTAGTCTTGATATCTTGGACAAAGGGACAATGGCATATATCGGTGATGATCATAAAGGTATAGTCGAATCATCGACAATCTTGTCACTTGGGTAGCAATGATGTGTTGCTAGACACTGCTCATTGCTTATGATCATAAATGTGATTTATGATCATTGCCAACGTGATAAGAGCCTATTGGGTCAGACACATAGAGCAATTTGGATCATTAGAGTGCATGGGCTAATTATTTGGGTTATGGTTTCACTTTAATTTCGTATTAATAATGGGCCCAAGAGTTGAGCCATTATTAAGCCCGAAATTAAATCCTAATTGGATTAGGGCTTTGAAACCCATTAGGCCTGGAAGTTGAGTCTCACTATAAATACAACTTTTAAGTGAGAAATTCACAGGTCTCCTTGCCCTAGCCTCCAAAAAGGACAGCCGCACTCTTCTCTTGCAATTCCTTGGAGGACACAAGCTAGCACTGCGAGCACAAGAGAAACGCACCTACCGGGATATGGTGGAAGCGTGGTGATCCCGAGAGGCTCGTGTGGATACCATAGAGAGCCTGAACACGTTAACTGTTCAGGTTTTGTGATTCGACTCTACAGTTTAGTGAGAGATCTCAATCGAAAATTAGATATGAAAATTTTCGAACGCCCGGTTTACCCCGTTTCACTTGGATCCTGGAGGGTTTCGGTTAAATTCCGCTGCGCTGTTTGGCTCCCGAAACCCAACACCTCCCTCCACGGCCCTCAGAGAGCAAAGTCGGATCGAAGGAGGCTCGCCTGTCAAAGGGGTCTCGCTCCCCGAAGAGAGTCCATCACCGAAGGAGTTCTCAGCCAGATAAGACAAAAAGGGTTAGGAGCCTCTGACACAGATGACCTCGCATACGCCTCTAACACACAGCCCTCCCACACAGCCTTGACCTTCAGTCAGAACGGCTATAGACAGCTGGGGGCACCTGTCCCCGAACGAACGGATCAAATCTGGCCAACCACGTGTCATGATCTGGGACAAGCGGTAGTAGGAGGGCTCCTCCTAGGGACCTCCGATAAATACCTGTGGAGAACCTTGGTAAGGACATGAAAACAAGACAACAAGTAAGAGAGAGGGAACTCTAGCCATCATCTGCTCTTCACTCCATCTTACTTTCATCCTCAAAAGACTAAGTTAAGCATCGGAGGCTCCTCCCTCAGAATCACACTCCGGGGAGTCTCTAACCTCTGTTTTACTAAGTCTTGCAGCCACATCCTTGCCGAAAGCCCCTCTCCAAGGCACCTTCTTCACTGGAGGACTCTTTACAAACACCTTCATACCGGAAGTCCCGTTTGCAACTACACCATGTCACATAAGAAAGATGCCGCCGGGCATCAATGGTAATCAAACAGATGAGGTGGCTACAATGGAATTCCCATGGGAGGAACACTACCCCTAGGATATGTGGCATCTAATGTTCCTAGGGCACTAGATTGACCTATCTCATAGGCCTCTTCCAAAGAGTTCATATTATTACCTTCATCAACTTTTGGGAACTCATCTTCCACAAAATTGACATCCCTTGACTCAAAGACATTCCCACCTTTATGAGTTATATTTAAAAATATATAACCTTTCAAGTGTTCTAAGTAGCCAAGGAAAATACATTTCCTTCGTTTAGGTCCTAATTTTCCTAGTGGATGAATTGCAATGTGAACATATGCAACACATCTTCAGGAGCGTAAATGGCCTAGATTAGGTAATCTCTTGGTTCATAACTCATAAGGTATGGTACCAACAAACTTGGAAGACACTCTATTAAGGATATATGCTGCACAAAGCAAGGCATCACCCCGAAAGGTGATGTCCATATTGGCCCTAGCCATCATGGAACATGCCATATCCATGAGAGTCCTATTCCTTCTTTCAACCACTGCATTTTGTTGGGGTGTCCTTGGAAGGGTAAGTTGTCTTGCAATGTCTTTCTTTTCACAAAAGGCCTTGAATTTATTTCATAAGTACTCACTTCCATGATCAGTCCTTAAAGACTTGATTGTCTTACCCAATTGATTCTCCACTAAGTTCACATAAGTTTCGAAACACCTAAGTGTTTCATGCTTATTCAGTAAGAATACATGGGCATAACGAGTATAGTCACCAATGAAGGTAATAAAATATTTAAACCCAAGTCTAGATGATACTCTCATTGGTTCACAAAGGTCAGAGTGGATCAATTGCAAAGGATTACTACACCTAGTTGCCTTACCAAAAGGTTTTCTCGCAGTCTTTCCCATAAGGCATGATTGGAAACTTGGTAAGGAAAAATTGGACAAAGACTGAATTAAGCCACTCGTGGCTAACTTATTCATTCTTTCTTGTCCAATGTGTCCTAACCTATCATGCCAAGTCATTGGACTCATGGCATTAGCAATGTAGCAACTGCATTAGCAACATTCATATTTAACTTAAACAAGCCATTACGGATTGAACAAGAACAAATCTTACTTCTACCATAAGTAATATTTATAAGCCTATGTAAGAAGTTCATAGAATATCCATAGTTCATAAGGGAACTAATAGAAATCAAGTTTCTAGCCATGCCAGGTACATATAATACATCGATAAGTATTAAATCTTGTGTTTCCAATGGGACCCTACACGTGCCAATCCCCTCCATAACCAAACTTGCATTATTACACACAGAAACAATCCTTGCCCCTCTAGGCAACTTCCTATAGGCAACATAACATTTCCTTTCCTTGGCTATATGGTTCATCACTCCTGAATCAATATTGCACGAAGAATTAGATTTAAAAAGGTTAGCACATGACACAACATGTATTAAAAATGGAATCTCATCATAAACATGTATCTTAGACGAGTCCTTGCACTCTTTAGCAAAGTGTCCCTTATTACCACAATTGAAGCACTTAAGCTTACTCTTGTTCCTCTTCTTAAACTTCTTCTTGTTGGGTCCATTTCCCTTGCCTTCCTCCTTGAACCTTTTCTTGTTCTTTTGGGAAAAAGAAGTCTTGGCGACATATGCCCTAAAGTGGTCTTTTATTGCCTTGAATTCTGCCTCTAAAAGCATATGTCTAGCAATATCATCAAAATTCTTAATTTCACTATTGTGGTGCAAGTTGACCTTCATCCACTGCCACTCCTCATCGGGCAGGGAGTGGATTATGGCCTGCACTTGCTGCTCATCTGTGAGAACAAGACCAATGCCCTTAAGTTGAGAGATCATGCATGACATCTCATGCAAATTAGTGGTCATTGTATGGTCTGGCCTCTTCATATAATTCTCAAACCTAAGAATCATGGACCATTATTTCTCTAAAGAAACATCCCCAAACTTGGCTTTGGTAGTATCCCAAATTGCCTTGGCTGATTCAAGCATTGAGAAGTCTGCCATGAACTCATCTATCATCGTACTTAACAATGTGTTGTGAGCCATGATATCTTTCTTCCTATATGCCTCATAGGCACTTGGGTCCTGTCTATTGGCTGGTGGTTCCACATTTGTGAGCACATCAATTGCATCTTGCTCAATTAAAATGAATTGGACCTTTTGTTGCCAAATGGGATAGTTATCTCCATCAAGCTTAATGTCCTTATTTAATTTGGCAATGATATTCTTGCAAGCCATCTATGCAATATTCAATATGCAAGAACACTTCAACCACAACAAGACTAATTCAACCACCAAGAAAACATAAATCAACTAATTCATGCTATAACATGACAAAAGCATGCATTCTAACACACAATTAGATATTTCATAACATGTTTCATTAATTCACATAAGCATGGTCTTAATTCAATCACAAGTATGCACAAATGGACAGCCTTGAACATTCAATAAATTCTAAGGAATTTCCCTATTAAATTTGACTCTAATTAGTGTCAAATTTATCATTTAGAACTTAGAAACATTTATGAGCATTGCGACATTTTTCTTATAATTTTTTTATTTGCCTCAAAACCCAAGAATATTAAGTATGTTCTTAACTGTCCATTTTCTGGTTAAACTGCCATCTCCATAAGCAAATTATTAAAATCCAATGAAATGGTGTTTAAAACACATGAAATTTTCCATAAACATACATAACATGTCTAGAAAGCATATATTAAAAATTCACAAAATTTTGAAATCGTTTGCTATTTTAACTAACACAACTTTTCGGAGTTAACAAAACTGCATCTCTTTGACAATCACCATACTGGTTCGAACAAAAAATTATTAAAATCGAACAAAATTAATTCCAAAAATCATGAAATTATTCATATTACCTTAATAAATGTTAATAAAGTTTTTTTTATTAGTTTCAAGATTTTTAGATAACATTTAGTATGTTAAAAAAATTTTAACACTTAATAATTGTAACTGTCAGCATGCCAGAATTTTCTGTCTATCCAAAAAATATTAATATTAAACATTAACCAAATAAACCCCAAAAATTATGAACACTTCCAGATCAAATTCTGACATCCCAAGGAACATCGTCTTACATTTTCAAAATTTTTAGAAATTATTTGCTACCTTTTGTTATTTTGTTTTTAGAAAGACGTTTGTCATAACCTTGGCTCTGATACCATTTGAAATTTTCAAATCATATGAACATTAAAAAAATTAAGGACATACCTTAAGTTCCAAAATGAGTAATGAAGAGACAAAAGTTGATCTTCTTGAAACCTTGAAATAAACCAATGCCAGATAGGAGTGAAGAGCCCTTATATTATTCACATTTGAACGCACAATACTTGTTTCCTTATTTTGTGATGAAGAGAATAGAGAAGAATCAAAGTATATATCAAAATGAGAGAGTCACACAAGAGAAAATGGAGTAGTTATATATATATATACCCTTTTAACTCAATAACTACCTCTTCTCATCTCTTATTTCTGAAATAATATGTCTCTTACAAGAGACATATCATTTCTCCAAATTATCCTGTGTGGTAAAGTTTTTCTGCTCTTTTGCCACATGACACATATTCATTGGCCAATAGTATAAATTACATATATTAACGTATATGTAAGTGTGTTTTAAAGAATGCATTTAGCCACTCAAGCTAAATAATTCTAACAAAATCAGAATCAATAAATACAAATCGGTTAACTTGCCCTAGCATAAAAAAGCATAACTAGTAAATTTGAACTGGTTAACTAGTCCTATCATAAAAAGTATAACCAATAAATTTCAATTGGTTAACTGGTACTAATAAAAAAAAACCAACCAACTAGAACCACTTTACTAGTTCAAATTTGAATGGGTGAATACATGCTTCCAATTAGTGGAAACTAATTCTTCATAGAGCCATTCTTGGAGTAAGTGGTTAGCATTTGAACTAGTTAATAGGTTCAATAAAAACAATTCTATGAATTTGAGCCAATTGTAAAATTCTAGAGCCACCTCAAATCCAACCGTTTTTGTGGACCGGTGAGTGACGGGCTCAAAAAATTTAGAACCAGTTTTGTTCCTAAAAGGCCTAAAGACATTTTTGGCCCCTGAACTCGTTTCACCCGGACACTTAGCCCCCTAGACTATGACTCGGACCAACTCGCCCCTTAAACTATCAAAAGTGGGACACTTTACCCCTTTATGCATCATGTGCTCGTCACATGTGCGCTTGGAAGCAAACGTCGTTCAAGTCTGTTTCTGTTTCTCTCTCTAATTTTCTCTCTCCACTACTTTCATGGCTTCTTCTTCTACTACCGCTGCGAGCAAATCAAATCCCAAGCGCCTCGATCCCGCCGTTGCCATCTTCCAACCCACCCCAGCTAATAGTGGCGGTCACCTCCAGCCTTTTCTACCTTACGGTCCTTCTCCTCCTGCTTTACACCCTCCGCTTGAGTCTTACGGTCATCCCTGTCTTGTTCCACTGCCACAAGTTTCTTTCTTCCCACACGCCATTTATACGCCGCCGGCATTCTATGTGCATCCCTTCAACTTTTGCTACTATCCTCTGCGACGCCGCCGACTCCGACAAACCATTTGGGCTTCAACGGAATTTCTCCAAGTGAATACCAGTCTCCTTCCTCGTCCTCCTTCTCCTCCACATCTCTCCACCGTCATCCTCTGTATCATCTCACCCCTACCCCTCCACCACCCCTCCTCTCGCCCACAAACTCATCCTCAAATCCGCCCGTCCCCGCACGGGCTCCACCAACACTGTCCTCGTCACAGGAGCCGCTGGCTTCGTTGGTAGCCACGTTTCCCTCGCCCTCCACCGCCGCGGCAATAGTGTCGTTGGTGTCGACAAATTCAACCACTACTATGACCCGGATCTTAAACGATCACGGCAAGCGCTCCTCGAGAAGTCAGGGATTTTCGTCGTGGAAGGCGATGTCAACGACAAGCACCTCCTCCAGCAGCTATTCGATGTTGTCCTGTTCACCCATTTGATGCACCTGCCGGTGCAGGCCGGCGTGCATACGCTATGGAGAATCCAGGGTCTTATGTGCATAGCAATATTGCTGGCTTTGTGAACTTGCTCGAGGTCTGCCAATCAGCAAACCCGCAATCCACAATCATCTGGGCGTCTTGTAGTTCAGTTTATGGGTTGAATTCTAAGGTGCCTCTTTCAAAGAAGATGCTGAGGCAAAATTGAATGGGAAAACCTCATTGATGATAAAACCCTATTTTTATCAGTTATTCTCGTGCCACAACTCTTGCCTCTCTGACGGACTTGAACGAAGTTTGCTTCCAAGAGCACACGTGACGAGCACATGATGCATAAAGGGGTAAAGTGTCCCACTTTTGATAGTTTAAGGGGTGAGTTGGTCCGAGTCATAGTTTAGGGGGCTAAGTGTCCGAGTGAAACGAGTTCAGGGGCCAAAAATATTTTTAGGCCTTCCTAAAACTAGTTTTAATTGGCTTATTTGTTGTAGTGTTCATAGGAAAGTGAGGGAATCTCCTCATTGTAAAAATTGTGTTATGATGACGATTGGCTCCAACTACCTATAATCGAACCATCTAAAGTGATTCGTTCTTTTTGAAATTTAAATTATAGGGTTTAAACTTAGCTACTAATTAATTAAAAGTACGTAAACTAGCCTTTCAATCCTTTTCTTTTTTGTTCTTTTATCCCGGTGATTAATTATTATTAATATGCTTGGTTTTTAGATATTGATTGTGTTAGTATGAAAAGTAAAATGTGTAAAATATCTAATTATCGAAGACGAATTAAAAAATCAATAAATTTTTTTTGTCTTGGATCGACTTAAAATATTCATAAAAAAGAGGAGAAGAAAACATGTTATTCTCAACATATATTATAAAGCCTGGCAATACTAAAATGAACCCAAATTCCGATGAAGAATTTTCTGACAGTGGAAGGCAGTCGGAAATTCGATGGATGGCCATTCAATCGGGCCGGCGAGGTGACAATTTGCTCCCCCACTGTCCTTTGTTTTGAAAATGGAAGAGGGAATAGAAGTTGGGGGAAAAGAGTGGACTGATGGCATTTTCTGGCCTTCTAAAATCCAACAGCTAGTCGGCGGTTTATTCTGGCGAGAAGTGGCAGTTGTGTGAAAAGAATAATTGGTATTTATTTGTGATTTTCTTGATCCCCTAAGTACTTTGTTATCAATATTGTTGGTGATAGCCAAAGGCTGTCGCCTCAATCTGGCCGAATACCCTGCCACAACAACGGCCAGAAGAACTGGCGCTTCCCGGGAATAGGTGGAATCATGCACCTCGGGAGATAGCCTGAGAGCTCCGAGCCTCGGCACGCCAGTAAAACTTGAGGACTCCATTCGCCCCCCAAGGTTGTGAACAACGCGCCTTCGGAAAAGTGGCACCAGACATTGCTGCCCGAATATGATATCCCCAAAGGCGGAACCCCCTGGAACTGGGAACCCCCGAACTGAGGGTAGGCTTCCCGAAGAGGCTCTGTCCGAACTAGAGGACGACCTTGAAGATTTTCAGGATCTCAATAATAACATACTCTTATGTTATTCATTTGTGTATATGCCACATGCATATAAGTTTTCCATACATATTGTCTCAAAAACAATATCTAGCATGCTATTTGAGTTCAACATGAATATAGACATACTTATCCAGTCAAACAAACTTAGCATGCCACTAAGATCATTCATAAAATTTAAATCCTTAGCATGCTACTAAAGCAAGAAAGGATGCGTACCTTCCTTTTTGATAGTCTTGTGCCGAAAAGGAAAAGGAAGGACTTGATCTTAGAGATACGCCTTGAGGCTTGAATTGAGATGAAGAATCTCAATATAATTCCACCCACAATGCTCTAAGAAAGTGTCTAATATTTCGGCTCTTTAAAGGAATGAAAGGAGGAATTTTTCTCTCAAGAAAAATGGTGCAAATTGAGTGTAAAATTCGTACTCTCAATGGCCAGCCACTAAAGGCTATTTATAGATGACCAAAAGGCACACCTTTACACCAAGAAAGGTGTCCTTTAAGCCAAAGAACACTTCCTTTGGCTAAGGGTCATGTATGGTGGCGAAAATACATGTCTTTTAGCCAAGGAACACTTCCTTTGGCCTATAACCACCCATAACTACCTTATGGGCGAAAATACATGTCTTTTAAGTCAAGGAACACTTCCTTTGGCCTATAACCACCCATAACTACCTTATGGGCGAAAATACATGTCTTTTAAGTCTAAAGGACATCACATTTGGTGCAATAACCACCTCAACCACCTCCATGGCCGAACATACATGTCCTTTAAAGTCAAAGGACATCACTCTTGGTGCTATAAGCACCCTATGGCCGAATATACATGTCCATTCACTCAAGGAACACTTCCTTTGGATGAAAGGACATGTTCTTTTAGCCAAGAGTTATTTCTTTTGATGAAGAGACATACCTTTACACAAAAGATGTGTCTCTTGGTGGTTTTGAGCTAAAAACAAGGTGAGCTGGCACAAAGCTAGCTCAATATGCTACTTATGCACCATTGAGCTCCTTTGAGCTCCAACCAAGCACCATGAACTAAGGTCCAGCTTCAAGAACTGACCTTGAGCTGGAGTTAGCTGCTTTCAGCTGAAGTAAACTGAAGTCCAGCTACACTCAGCTACCAAAAGCTGAAGTGAGCTGACTTGAGATGACTTGAGCTGAAGTCCAGCTACATTCAGCTACCATAAGCTAAAGTGAGCTGACTTGAGCTTACTTGAGCTAACTTGAGCTGAAGTCCAGCTACATTCAGCTACCATAAGCTGAAGTGAGCTGACTTGAGCTGACTTGAGCTGAAGTCCAGCTACATTCAGCTACCATAAGCTGAAGTGAGCTGACTTGAGCTGACTTGAGCTAACTTGAGCTGAAGTCCAGCTACATTCAGCTACCATAAGCTGAAGTGAGCTGACTTGAGCTGACTTGAGCTAACTTGAGCTGAAGTCCAGCTACTTTGAGCTACTTATAGCTGAAGTGAGCTGACTTGAGCTAAGGGGAGCTACTTCTAGCTGCCTTAGATACCTTTTCAAGCTATAGTTAGCTCAACGAGCTCAAATCCTATCTTAAAAGGATCTTGGTGCGCCAAGAATTCCAACAAACTCCCACTCGCACTAAGATGCTTTTAAAACTCCCAGCTCCCACTCAAAACAAAACTCCTTAATCCTTATAGCCGAAATAATCTAGACACTTCTACATATATAGAGTTGTGGGTGCGACCTCAAGGCACACACACTAAGTCTCTTCTATTGAGGTTGTTAGACTCTCAATAGAAGATTGTCCTCTCCTCATAGTTTGAACTTCTTCAAACTTTCCTTGAACACATCAAGTACAAGTGTGTTGCTTAAACACATCAAGCTTTCTTGAACACATCAAGTTTTTCTTGAACACATCAAGTTTTGCCTTTCAGACCCCAGACATATGATACACTTCTTAATCACAATCAGTCTCTTTCTCTGAATTTCAACTCCTTGAAATCCATGATTGTATTAAGCATTGTGTACTCATTTAAATCACAATTCAATCTATCATACTACTCACAGTAATATGTGGGCCCAAGATTGAATTTAGTGAACGTGTACCATCTTAATGTCTTTCCTTTGAGCTTCAACTACTTAGGTCAATGAATTAACATGATCACCCAAAAGGAGGATACTCCAGTCTCATTTCTCTAAGACCTTCGACAACCAATCAAAGTGATCATAATTAACTCAACTTCCTAATAGCAAGCTATAGTCACTAAGAGTCTGATTTGAAGAATCTCACACTAAGCAAGAACAGAGACAACTTGCTTAAATTCTTCTATGGTCGTATTTCATGGTCATGGAACACTTGGAAACACATCCATTAAAGTTCCAGAATACACTTCTAAGGTGTTTTACTCATGTCACTCCCACTTGGAGTGATCTCCATTCCAATTGAGGAGTGTGTCATTTCTCCCTCTTAAAACACCATTAAGTGTACTCCTCTTAACATATAAAAGGAGGACATGTCAATAACCATGAAATTTCTCCATGTAAGCCCTTGCTTACATCTAACATAGGCTAGGATGTATGAATGGTCATACAAACTGAATGCACCAAAGCATTGAACCTTGATTACTCATAATCTAGGCGACCATGAAAGGCTAAAGTGTCATGTGTTGGAGCATGACTCCCACTTAAATGTACCATTCATTTAAGTCTTTAGCCAGTCTCATCCTTAATCTTACACAAAGATCAAGGGCGAATGACTCGTGTGAGAAAGTCATTCTCTACCTATGTTTGACATGTTCATTTGTTCGTTGTGTTTTCTAAAATTGAACTGATTATTTCATAAAATAATCTATATTATCACAAAAATAATACTTAACATGTGTGACACCAAAGAGGTGAAGTACATCCAACATTTACATTCTTCTAAGACCAATTGCTCTAACATGTCGAGCAAACACAAGTGGTGGCAATGGCTTAGTGAGAGGATCTGCCACCATCAGGTCTGTAGAAATGTACTCAATCCTAACTTCACCCTCTTCAATTGCATCCCTTACAAAGTTATATTTCATGCTAATGTGCTTGGTTTTTCCATGGTATTTGGGGTCCTTAGTATAAGCCATGGCTGCCATACTATCACTGTAGATAGTAATAGGTCTCTCAATAGAAACCTTGGACTCCAAATTCTTAAGGAAATAACCTAGCCAAAGGGCTTCTTGTACAGCTGAGGCACATGAAACAAATTCAGCCTCCATTGTGGACAATGCTGTACAAGTTTGCTTCTTACTACACCAAGTAGTAGCACCACCATTTAGCATGAAAAGATAACCAGATGTAGACTTGCTGGAGTCTCTATCCCCACCCCAATCAGCATCAGAATAGCCACGTAAACCAAGGTCTTTACCTTGGTAACAAAGCCAATAATCCTTAGTACCCTTGAGGTACCTTAGGATCCTCTTGACATTCTTCCAATGCTCCAGACCAGGGTTGGAAGAATATCGTGCTAAAAGACCAACCGCTTGGCTGATGTCTGGCCTTGTACATAACATGGCGTACATCAAGCTACCAATGGCACTTAGGTAGGGAATCTGAGCCATCTCTTCCTTCTCCTTTGGAGTCTTAGGACATAAGTCCTCTCCAATCTTGCAACCATATGCAAGAGGTGTACTCATGGGCTTTGCATTTGTTAAGTTGAACCTTGCAAGAATCTTATCAATATAAGATTCTTGAGAAAGGGCCAATAGCCTTGCCTTTCTATTCCTCAGGATCTTCACCCCTAGAATAAAGGCAGCCTCTCCCATATCCTTCATGTCAAAGGTGGAAGACAACCATCCCTTGATGGTACTTAACAATGCAAGCCTATTACTTGCAATCAGTATATCATCTACATATAGAGTCAATACTGCAAAACTAGACCCAGAAGAGTACAAGTATACACAATGGTCTTCATGCATCATCACAAAGCCATAGTTTGTGATTGCATGGTGAAACTTCAAGTACCACTGTCTTGAAGCTTGCTTAAGACCATAGATAGACTTCTTTAGTCTACATACCTTGTCCTCTTGACCCTTTTGGACAAACCCCTCAGGTTGTCTCATATATATCTCCTCACTCAATTCACCATTGAGAAAGGCGGTCTTTACATCCATCTGATGTAACTCTAAGTCTAGATTTGCCACAATGGCAAGTAATATCCTGATGGAAGTGAATTTCACAACAGGAGAGAAGGTGTCTTTGAAATCAACACCCTCCTTCTGTGTGAAACCCTTGGCCACCAACCGGGCCTTGTATCTTTCGATACTTCCATCAGAGTTCACCTTGATCTTGAGAACCCACTTGTTCCCAATTGCCTTACGGCCTAGAGGAAGATCACTTAACTCCCAAACCCCATTGAGGTGCATCGAATGCAACTCATCCTTCATTGCATTTAGCCACTCTTCCCTTTGTTCACCCTCAAGAGCCTCCTCAATGTTACTTGGCTCATCTATCTCAGATGCAACCAAGTTTGCCTCACTATCCAGGATCCACCATTCTTTAGGTGGTCCAAATTTCCTCATTGATCTTCTCAATATAGGCTGAGATGGAGGCAACTCATGCTCCATCTCTTGAGGCTCAACATTTTGTCCTTGAGTATCCTCAACTCCCTCTTGAACAAAACCTTCCTCTTGGAAGTCTTGCTCATGTTGGTCCACAACAACAGGGATTTCTAGAGCCATTGCTCCACGTGGTTGAGGTACTCCCTCTAGAGTAGGTGCATGTGTCCCAAGTGTCCTTATGACACTTGGTTGACCCTCATCTAGGATCTGGCTTAATGAGGTTAAGTCACCACACTCACCAACTTTGGGGAACTCATCCTCCACAAAGTTAGCATTCCTTGCATCAAAGATGTTCCCAATTTTGTGACTTACATCCAAGAACACATAACCCCTAGATTGTTCAGCATAACCAAGGAAGGCACACTTCCTCCCTCTTGGACCCAACTTTCCCAAAGGGTGGTCCGTTATGTGAACATAAGCTAAACAACCCCAAGGGCGTAAATAGCTTAGGTTAGGAGTTTTCTTCTTCCATAACTCATATGGAGAAGAATTCACATTCTTGGTGGGTACTCTATTAAGGACATGAACTGCACACAGCAGTGCATCACTCCAATAAGTGATGTCTAAATTGGCCTTTGCCATCATGGAACGTACCATGTCCATAAGAGTTCTATTCTTCCTCTCAGACACTCCATTCTGTTGGGGTGTCCAAGGAAGGGTGAACTCCCTCTCAATACCTTTCAAGTCACAAAATGCTTTGAATGCATTAGATGTATACTCTCCACCCCTATCTGTCCTCAAGGACTTAATCTTCTTACCTACTTGGTTCTCAACCAAGTACACATACTTCTCAAAGCATGCCAAGGCCTCTGCCTTGTTTCTGAGTAAGTAGATATGGGTGAATCGAGTATAATCATCTGTGAATGTGATGAAATACTTAAATCCATTTCTAGATTCAACCCTCATTGGCCCACACAGGTCAGAGTGAACTAAACTAAGTGCCTCACCTCTCCTAGTTGCTTTGCCAAAAGGCTTTCTTGTGGCTTTGCCTTCTAGGCATGATTGACAACTTGGAAGGACAACCTTGGTCAAGGAACCTAGCAAGCCACCCTTGGCTAGCTTGTTCATTCTATCTTGACCAATATGACCTAACCTTTCATGCCATCTCATTTCATTTGTGACCTCTGTCACATAGCAACTAGGACTTGCAACAGAATGGTCAGTTGGCTTTAACTCATAAAGCCCATTATTAACTGAACAAGTGCACACTATCTGATTATCTTTAATAATAGACACACTATTATTAAAGAAATTAAAGCAATAATTGTACTTCAACATACAACTTATAGAAATCAAATTTCTACAAATGTTTGGTACATACAATACATCTATTAGATACAAATATCCAATATCTATAGGAATTCTACATGTTCCTATGCCTTCCACTTCCAGCCTGGCATCATTTCCTACTGAAATGTGCTTAGCTCCTTTTGAGAGCTTCCTGTAGGCCACAAACCAGGACTTCTCCCGTGCTATGTGGTCTGTTGCTCCCGAGTCTACAATCCACAAAGAATTGCACTCAGTTAGTAATGTACATGACACAACATGTACAATGGAAGTAGAAGGGTATGTATGTACCTTGGGTGGACCTTTGCAATCCTTTGCAAAGTGTCCTTTATACCCACAGTTGAAGCACTTTAGCTTGCTTATGTCCCGTTTCTTCTTAAACCTTTTCTTAGAAGCAGGAACTTTTCCCTTGCCCTTCCTTGGCCCTCCTTTTCCACCATTCTTCTTCCATCCCTTCTGGATAGAAGATGAGGCAACATATGCCTTAGAATGGTCCTTGAGGGCCATTACCTCAGCCTCAAGGAGGAGGTGACGGGCAATGTCATCAAATGACATTATTTGAGGGTTATGGCGTAAGTTGACCTTCATCAACTGCCATTCCTCATCAGGCAAGGAACGAATTATTGCTTGCACTTGTTGCTCATCAGTGAGCACATGCCCTGCCGTCTTGAGTTGGTGGATCATGCGTGACATCTCACGCAAGTGAGCACTCATAGAGTGATCAGCACGCTTCACATAATTCTCAAACCTGAGAATCATCGAGCGTTGTTTCTCTACAGAAACATCTCCATACTTGGCCTTGACAGAGTCCCATATGGCCCTGGCCCCCTCAAGCATGGAGAATTCCACCATAATCTCATCCACCATAGTGGAAAGGAGAGTGACTCTACACATAGAGTTCTTCTTTAGGAATGCCTCATAGGCAGTCTTATCCTCTCCCTCAGCAGGAGGCATGATCTCTTGAGTGAGTACATCAAGAGTATCTTGCTCAGTTAAAATGAATTTGACTTTCTGTTGCCAAATTGAATAGTTTTCACCATCCAATTTGAGGTCACGGTTTAATTCAGCAACAATATTCTTACAAGCCATCTACATTGATGCAATTCACATGTTTTAGTTCAATTTACACAACAAGACTCAACAAAGCAACATGTGTATGAAAACAACTTCTAACATGCTCATATATGGCAAAAGAGATGCATATAACATTCGATCAGAAATATATAAACATGCCTTCATTGTTTCATACACATATCCTTTATTAACCTTCATCGAAATCATACACATATGTATGATCCTAAATCATGCTCACAACATGTAACATATACATATTCATAACCTGGGCTCTGATACCAATTGAAGATTTTCAGGATCTCAATAATAACATACTCTTATGTTATTCATTTGTGTATATGCCACATGCATATAAGTTTTCCATACATATTGTCTCAAAAACAATATCTAGCATGCTATTTGAGTTCAACATGAATATAGACATACTTATCCAGTCAAACAAACTTAGCATGCCACTAAGATCATTCATAAAATTTAAATCCTTAGCATGCTACTAAAGCAAGAAAGGATGCGTACCTTCCTTTTTGATAGTCTTGTGCCGAAAAGGAAAAGGAAGGACTTGATCTTAGAGATACGCCTTGAGGCTTGAATTGAGATGAAGAATCTCAATATAATTCCACCCACAATGCTCTAAGAAAGTGTCTAATATTTCGGCTCTTTAAAGGAATGAAAGGAGGAATTTTTCTCTCAAGAAAAATGGTGCAAATTGAGTGTAAAATTCGTACTCTCAATGGCCAGCCACTAAAGGCTATTTATAGATGACCAAAAGGCACACCTTTACACCAAGAAAGGTGTCCTTTAAGCCAAAGAACACTTCCTTTGGCTAAGGGTCATGTATGGTGGCGAAAATACATGTCTTTTAGCCAAGGAACACTTCCTTTGGCCTATAACCACCCATAACTACCTTATGGGCGAAAATACATGTCTTTTAAGTCAAGGAACACTTCCTTTGGCCTATAACCACCCATAACTACCTTATGGGCGAAAATACATGTCTTTTAAGTCTAAAGGACATCACATTTGGTGCAATAACCACCTCAACCACCTCCATGGCCGAACATACATGTCCTTTAAAGTCAAAGGACATCACTCTTGGTGCTATAAGCACCCTATGGCCGAATATACATGTCCATTCACCCAAGGAACACTTCCTTTGGATGAAAGGACATGTTCTTTTAGCCAAGAGTTATTTCTTTTGATGAAGAGACATACCTTTACACAAAAGATGTGTCTCTTGGTGGTTTTGAGCTAAAAACAAGGTGAGCTGGCACAAAGCTAGCTCAATATGCTACTTATGCACCATTGAGCTCCTTTGAGCTCCAACCAAGCACCATGAACTAAGGTCCAGCTTCAAGAACTGACCTTGAGCTGGAGTTAGCTGCTTTCAGCTGAAGTAAACTGAAGTCCAGCTACACTCAGCTACCAAAAGCTGAAGTGAGCTGACTTGAGCTGACTTGAGCTGAAGTCCAGCTACATTCAGCTACCATAAGCTGAAGTGAGCTGACTTGAGCTTACTTGAGCTAACTTGAGCTGAAGTCCAGCTACATTCAGCTACCATAAGCTGAAGTGAGCTGACTTGAGCTGACTTGAGCTGAAGTCCAGCTACATTCAGCTACCATAAGCTGAAGTGAGCTGACTTGAGCTGACTTGAGCTAACTTGAGCAGAAGTCCAGCTACATTCAGCTACCATAAGCTGAAGTGAGCTGACTTGAGCTGACTTGAGCTAACTTGAGCTGAAGTCCAGCTACTTTGAGCTACTTATAGCTGAAGTGAGCTGACTTGAGCTAAGGGGAGCTACTTCTAGCTGCCTTAGATAACTTTTCAAGCTATAGTTAGCTCAACGAGCTCAAATCCTATCTTAAAAGGATCTTGGTGCGCCAAGAATTCCAACAGACCTCGCCCAGGGACCTCGGGAGTACGGCAGGCGCATTTAAGGAAGCATTTAAGGAAGCCTCTGACACGTCCCACCACAGACGTAAAAAGTCGCCCTGACGCGCAGACGCCATCAGAATCACATCATGGCCCGTCTCAGCACAAGGCTCGAGGCCATCTAGTTACCAACTATCTGTCCCCTACGCCCAGACGTTCAGGAGCATCCGACCGCACACGTGTCATGATCTGAACGGGCTAGGTATTCCTATATATACAGGAAATAAATACTTGACAGGAGGTTGGTAGGCCGGATATACAGCTCCCACACTTTGAGAAAACACCAGGCGAGACTTTTCTGCCTTTCTCTTTGAGCTAGTGACTTTCTCCTTCTTCCGGCCACCACTGACTTGGGCGTCGGAGGCCCCCCCCCGGAAAAACACTCCGGGGGCCTCCTAACCCTGTTTACCAGCTTTTCAGGTACTCTCCTTGGGGTGATCCACCTTCCAGGCGTTCTTCCTCCTAGAAGTCTCCTCAACAGTCATCATGACTCACAACGATGAGGCCTTAGGCCATCATTTGGCGCCGTCTGTGGGAACCCGCTCGCAGATTGCCGTCGTTGAGACTCGGCGTTCTAAGGACAACGGACTCCCAAGGTCCTCGTCCGCGCCTGAGATACAACCGGCTGCTGAGCAGACACTCCCAGAGACTTCTACGCCCGAGGAGGACCGCCCTCTGGTAATCACCATGAGCTTCTTGAGGGACTTTCAGCGCTCGGTCGTTGCTGAAATGACTCAGTAGATCGACCGAAGATGGCCACAGCAGTCACAGGCCCAGAAACCCTCCTCATCAACACGCCCTCGGGAGAGAAGCCCTAAGTCTACACACCGCAGTTCAGAAAGTGGAGATCCTCGCGGAGAATCATCCACAGAAGATATAGCCCTCGGGAAACGGCCTGTGGGACAAACCGGGTCCAAGCGACCGAGAGTCTCACAGCGAAGCAGTTCGTCGCCCGAGGCGAGGGCCCTGACCCCTCCGCGCTGAACTCGCTCCCCGAAAAGGCGCCGGCGATCTCCCTCCCGCGAAAATGGTCCTAGCGCCACTGCGCTTATGGAAAGGATATTGGCACGGCTGGACAGAGTGGAGAAGCAAGTGACCAGAAAACCCGTTTGGGACAGGCTGTCGGGGGCATTATGCGAAGATGGCTCCCCGTTTATTCGCACCGTCGTTGAGGCAGCTATGCCAGGCGACTTCAGAGTGCCTAGGCTGGAGATCTATGATGGCCGGACTGATCCACAGGCCCATCTGACGAAGTACAGGCGGAGCATGATAATGCACGGAGCTGATGACGCTACCATGTGCAAATGCTTTGAAGTCACCCTCACGGGCCCAGCAACAGCATGGTACAATTCGTTGCCCCCAGGGACTATCACTGAGTTTCAGGAGTTGTCCACAGCCTTTACCCAGCAGTTCATTGGGAGCAGGCCGACGGCCAAAATGCCTGTACAGATGTTCGACATAGAGCAGAGAAACGGAGCACTCAGCGTCCCGGACTTCCGACCCGAAATCCGCATCCTCGCTATGACACGGGGCCTTCGGCGTGACTCACAGCTGTTCTACGACTTCTCAAAGGACCCCCCGGAGACCCTCGGAGAATTTTACCGAAGGGCAGAGCAGCACATGACAGCCGAGGAATTGAGGATGGCGGGGCCGAAGTCTGATCATCACCGCGCCGAAGGGTCCAGCCAGCAAGCTCGGCATCTTTCTGAACATACAGGTCGACCACGGCGAATGCGAGGAAAGAAACCTCAAAGTTTCACACCCTTGAGCACGACACGGACCAACATTCTCATGGCGCTGGAAAGGCAAGGGACGCAGATTCGGCGGCCAAAGGCCATGGCTGCCGATAATAAGAAGAATGCCAAGAAGTTCTGCCAGTTTCATCGCGACCACGGTCATGACACCGAAGACTGCTTCCAGCTGAAGAAGTACATAGAGTCGCTGATCAAACAGGGCCAACTTCGCAAGTACCTGCGGATGCCCTCCCCAAAGGGCAGAAAAGAGGAGGAAGAGAGGGCCGAAAACGAGGACTGTGACTCCAACAGGCGAAGAAACAGAAGTCCAAAAAGGCGCCTTCCACCTCCAGTAGGGGTCATCCAAACCATCACCACGGGGCTCCCATCCTCGGAAAGAAAGCGGAAGGCCAGAGAAATTGCGGTTATGGAGTATCAAAGTCCATCAAAGAAATTGGCTCGCAAAGATGGCTCCACTGTCGTCTTCCCCCACGACGACCCGCTGCTGATAATGGCGAGAATAGGGAACTGGGACGTCAAGAGAGTGTTGCTTGATGATGGCTCAAATGCTGACGTCCTATTCTCGCACTTACTGCCGAGCTTGGGCATCTCCAGCAGCGAGCTGAAACCTGTCACCACGCCCACCTTCGGCGTTGGGCCATCCGAACTACCCGTCCTCGGATGGATCGACCTCCTTTTGATGATGAAAGGCACTTCGGTAGACGGAGCAGCTGAGTTGTACGCGTCCACAATGGCAAGATTCATCGTCATGGATGTCCCATCTTCGTACAATGCCATCCTTGGAAGGCGGACTCAGGGGAACCTGCACATTCGCCCCGATGTGAAGTACTTGACTGTCACATTCGCCACCAAGGATGGAGATGCAGAGGTCTTCATCGACCAAGCCGAGGTAAGAAAGGTGTTTGTAAAAACACGAAAGGCTCCGGCAAACAGCTCTACACAAACGGTGGAGGCAAAGGTGCAGGAGAAAGGAAAAAAAGGAGATCCCGCAGAAGCAGAAACGGAAGCAGTAGATCTTGTCCCAGGACAATCTACCCGAATAGGGAAGAGCTTGGCCAAAGGTGATAAGGAAAATCTTGTATCCTTTCTGCTAAAAAATAAAGATCTGTTTGCCTACTCGCCGAAAGACATGCCAGGAGTGAACCCTGGCATAATACAGCACAGCCTCAAAGTAAGCCCGGAAGCAAAACCTATCAGGCAAAAGAAACGAAGCATCTCAGCCCACAAAAGCAACTTCATGAAAACCGAAGTCCAGCGCCTATTGGATGCTGAAGTTATCAGGGAGGTAAAATACCCCGAATGGTTAAGCAACGTGGTCATTGCCACAAAAGAAGGTAGCAGCAAACTCCGGATGTGCATTGATTTCAGAAACTTGAACGATGCTTGCCCGAAAGACTCATTTCCCCTCCCGCCAATAGATCAACTGGTAGATTCAACGACCGAATACGGGCTCCTGAGCTTCCTAGATGCCTTCAGCGGCTACCATCAGATAAGGATGGACCCCGAAGATGAAGAGAAAACTGCCTTCATCACCGAGGGAGGAACGTACTGCTATATCAGAATGCCCTTCGGGCTGAAAAATGCAGGAGCCACCTACCAGAGACTGATGAACAAGGTCTTTAAAGACCAAATGGGGAGAAACATGGAAGTATATGTTGATGATATGATAGTAAAAAGCAAGCTGCCCGGCTACCACGTTGCAGATTTGGAGGAAACCTTCCAAAAGCTCAGAGCCTTCGGGATTTGCCTTAACCCCGAGAAGTGTATCTTCGGGGTGACGTCGGGAAAATTCCTTGGGTACATGGTATCCGAAAGAGGCATCGACGCCAATCCTGAGAAGATTAAGGCTCTGCTTGAGTTCCGAACTCCTGCCACAGTCAAAGACGTGCAGAGACTAACCGGAAGAATAACCTCTCTGAGCAGGTTTATTTCCAGGTACGGAGATAGGTGTAGACCTTTCTTCAAAGTCCTCACAAAGGCAGCAAAGATGGAAGGCGACCTCGGAAGAAACAATCATCCCTGGGATGAAGATTGCCAAAAGGCCTGGGAAGAACTCAAAGTCTACCTGGCCAGCCTGCCGACTCTGCGACAACCTCGGGAGGGAGAACCCCTCGTACTGTACCTCGCCGTCACAGAAAAGGCCGTGAGCTCGGTCCTGATAAAAGAAGAAGGGCCGAAACAATGGCCGGTCTACTACGTCAGCAAGTCCCTGCATGGCGCCGAAGTCAGGTACCCTTTGCTTCAAAAAGCTATATACGCCTTGGTGCTTGCAGGAAGAAGACTGCGACCATATTTCCAGGCTCACCCCATCATCGTCCGAAGTAGTCTACCACTACGGGATGTTATGAAGAGAGTTGATCATTCGGGAAGGCTCTCCAAGTGGTGCATAGAGCTTGGCGAACACGAAATCACGTATGAGCCTCGGAAGGCCATAAAAGCCCAAGCATTGGCAGATTTTATCGCCGAAATACCCACCACTGAGGAGAACCACTCAGATCCGAAAGAAGGTGAGCCAGAATGGACCTTGCATGTTGACGGAGCCTCGGGGTCCGTACACCAGGGAGCTGGAATAGTTATCAGAGGACCCGAAGGCCTAGAGGTGATGAAGGCTATCAAGTTCAGCTTCAACGTCACCAATAATGTGGCTGAGTATGAAGCCCTCATAGCGGGATTACGCTTGGCCAGAAAGATTGGCGTGAGAAACTTAAGGGCTCACAGCGATTCCCAGCTGGTAGTTCGGCAGACGGCAGGAGATTATGGGGCGAAGGACCCAATCTTGGCAAAATACCACGAGCTGGTAAGAAAACTCATCCAAGAGTTTGACGCCGTGCGGATCGAAAATGTACCCCGGCGGAATAACACTGAGGTAGATTGCTTAGCGAAGTCCAAAACATACACCGAGGTGCTAGACCATCCAAGCATCTCCGTGCTAAGCGTAACGACCTCGGGAATGGGGTGGAAGGACCCCATAAAGAGATACCTCGCAGAGAATGAGCTTCCCGAAGACGCCGGCAATGCTGCAAGACTGCGAAGACGCGCCGGAAGATTCTTCCTGATTGGTGAAGAGTTATATCGGCAAGGATATGCAAATCCGCTGCAGAGATGTGTGGGCGAAGAGGATACTGAGATGGTCCTCGAAGAAGTCCACGAAGGCATGTGCGGCTCGCACATTGGAACTGATGCCCTTGCAGCAGTGATACTCCGCCAAGGATACTTCTGGCCTACCCTGAGAAAGGACGCAAGGCAGTTCGTCCAGAAGTGCGGTAGTTGCCAGAGACATGCAAAAATCCAGAGGATACCCTCGAAAATGGTAACGTCGGCAGACTATCCTTGGCCCTTCGCAGTCTGGGGTATAGACCTCATTGGGCCACTCCCCACAGCGCCCGGAGGCATGAAATTCTGCGTGGTAGCGGTGGACTATTTCTCAAAGTGGGTAGAGGCAGAACCACTAGCAACTATCTCGGCAAAAGAAGTGCAGAAGTTCGTATGGAAGAACATCGTATGCAGATTTGGCATACCGAGGGTACTAGTAGCTGATAATGGATCCCAGTTCATAGACAAAGGATTCCAGGAATTCATCAGCGACCTCGGAATAAAGATGCACTTCGCCCCAGTAGCTCACCCCCAAAGCAATGGGCAGGTGGAAGTATCAAACAGGACCATAAAAGATGGCCTGAAAAAGAGACTTGGGGAAGCCAAGGGGAAATGGCCAGGAGAACTCCAAAGTGTATTGTGGAGCTACCGAACGACGCCACGAAGAGCCACAGGGGAAACTCCCTTCTCAGTCGTCTTCGGAACAGAGGCCATTATCCCAATAGAGATAGTTCAGCCTTCAATACGGGTGCAAGTATTTGATGAAGGCGGAAACGACCTCGGTCTGAGAACTAAGCTCGACCTTGTGGCCGAACACAGAGAAATAGCCGAGCTGAGAAGAAAAGCTTTCCAGCAAAGAGTGGCCGCGGCTATCAACTTAAAAGCCAGGCCAAAAGAAATCAAAAAAGGAGACCTCGTTCTCCGAAAGGCCGACTTTGCACCTCGAAGGCCATCTCACGGAGTACTTCGCGCAAATTGGGAAGGACCTTATCTGGTTCTCGCCGAAGTACGAAAAGGCGTGTACAAGCTTGGCGACGCCGAAGGCGTAGAATTGAAAAACACTTGGCATTCAGACGCCCTGAAAAAATTCTACGCCTAAGGTTGAGCGGAAGAAATATATTGTACAAAAAATATTCTAAGTACAGGATGGTCCGGAGAAGAATGGTCTTGAGAAAATTTTTAAGTATACCAAATTGTCCAGGACAAAATTCCGCGAAGGTGCTCGCAACGAAAAAAGCAGATATGACTTCCCGAAGTCCGTTGAGCCACTATGCTCGGGAAAAATGGGAAACAAGAATCTTGCAAAAGTACTCGGCATAATCAGTGCAGAGAAAATTTTCCGAACACCCTTGAGCGAACATGCTCGGGAAAAAGGGAAAGCAAGAATCTCGCAAAAGTACACGCCAAAACAAAAGCAGAGGTAATTTCCGAACACCCTTGAGCGAACGTGCTCAGGAAAAAGGGAATGAGCAATCTCGTGAAAATTTTCCTAAGTCCCTTGAGCAAATATGCTCGGGACAATAGGAAGACAGAAAAATTTGGCTGAAGGTTTTCTGAAGGCCCTTGAGCGAACATGTTCGGGATAAAAGGAAACAAAAAGCCTGCAAAAGACTTAGCCAAATTTTTACAAACTTTCCAGAAAGTCTCTTGAGCGAGCACGCTCGGGACAAAGGAAGGTAAAAAGTTTCTTTGGTTGCAGGTTTTCCGAAAGTCTCTTGAAGCAAACGTGTTCGGGACAGTGGAAATGAAGAAACTTGCAAGAAAGGACTTAGCCAAAAGATTGTTCATTTAGAGCAAATCGCCTTACAAAAGAAGTGCCCAAAGAAGGAGCACAAAGGAGAAAAATAAGAGGAGCCCTAAAACAAACTAGGGAGAGCCGGGCGGACGAAGACCAGGAAGCTTCAGGTGCTCGACCTTGGACCACTGCCACCGAGTTCCCTCAGGAATATTTAGGCCCTCCAGAAAAGAGAGGTCCAAATCTGGGAACCTCTGCAGCACCTGGTGCCGAGCGAGGCAGAAGCCGTCCTGAAAGGCGACCTTGGCCATGTCATCAGAAGTATGTTTTTGAACGCCAAGGACATTGACCTCGTCCCTCAGCTCAGCAACCTCCTCTTCGAGCTCGCTTATCCCCAGCGTCTCTCCGGACTCCTTCTTCAGAGCCTCGACCTCGGCTTGAAGAGCATTGTTCTCGTCCGTCAACCTCGACGCAAGACTGTCGGAAACAGCCTTGTCCTTGACAAGATCTTCGTTGGCGGCGAGCAGCCCCTTTACTTGGTCGCCGAGGTCGGCAATCTTCCGGGAGGAGTCCTTTTCAAGTTCTTCTCTTTTCTTCGAGAACTCCTCCCGAACGGCAGCAAGTTGCTGAGAACAATCCGCTGTCAGCTGCTGGTTGCTGGCGATCACCTTCGCAAGCGAAGCCTTCGCTTCACTGAGTTCCCGCGAAGTCGCATCCTTGGAGGCAGCCTGTCTGGCCACCCGAACTCGGAGATAACCAGCGTACTCCAGCAGCTACGGCAAGGCAAAAGTCCAGGTTAGTACAAGTCTAAACACTTAGAAAATTGAGGAAAAAAGTGTAAAGACTATACCTGAGCAGCATGCTCGGTGACTTTTGCGGCGAGGGTATTATCCCCCGGGTGAGCCGCCGCAATGGCCCGGAAGGAGGCGTCAGTGGTCATCCCCTTCCAAATCTCTTTTGTCATCTTCGGACAATCGTCGGAGAATAACTTCATATCCTCCGTGATTGACCAAAAGGGCTCCAAGGGGATCTTCCCCTCAGGGATTGTGGCATCGCGCAGGGCCCGTTTCCTCTCATGAATGGCCCTCCAGCCAGCAGTAAGAGGCTCCCCTGAAAGTGAGAAGGAAGTTAGGAGCAGAAGAAAAATTCGCGAAAGGAAAAGGAGCTGAACTTCGCCTAAAGGCATACCTGGAGGAACCTCGGAGACAGTGTCCTCGGGATCCTCGGGCCCCTCGGAAGAAAGACCTTTACCCTTCTGCCGGTACCGCTCCTCGGCGGTGGGTACTTCTACCACTACAGTGTTTCTGGGGGCCTCGAGGTCGAGAGGAGGCACCTCGGCGGAAGTAGCGGGGACCTCGGCCGGTGGAATTTCAACAAGACCAGCGTCTTCGCCAGCTTCTTCTTCCAAAAGCTCTGGCTGAGAAGGCTGGAGAGCCTTCCTAGCTCGCTTCGCCGAGGGTCCCGCCCTTGTCGTCTTCCTTCTTCGGGAAGCCGCCTTCTTTGTCTGCTCCCCCTTCTCCACTTGGCCAGAAAAGAGGGTCTTGTAATAAGCGGCAGCCCCATCGCCCATCTCTGAAAAAGAGAAGAAATATCAGCGGTAAGTCCGAGGAAAAAGTATAAAGGGATGGAAGAATACTCACTTTCGGCAAAAGTTTCGAAAGAAGTCTCCCCCTTAAGGAGCTTGACCAGCCAGGAGTCTTTCCCGGCGATGGCGGGAGCGGGCATATTGAGGTCAGTCACGTGCTCCTTAACCACTTTCAGCTCCCGAAGGACTTCTTCGGTCATCAACCTCCAGTTGATAGGAAAGGGGTAAAGAGCACGAGGAGAGACCTCGGGAGCCCAGTCAGCGACTGCCCGAATGCGGGCGTCGAAATCCGCGAACACGGAAGCCAACGGTGGGGTCAGCAGCATCCTCGGATCAACGACGTCTGCGTTCAGCACTCCCTGAGCCCATCTGGTCGGGGCATCAGACCAGTTCTTATCCACCTTGAGGAAAAAGAACTTAGGCTGCCACCCCCGCCAGCTATCCTTCGTGTCGAAGGTGAAGGTGAATTTTTTGCTCCCGGATCCCCGAGGCAGCAGGAAATAGAAGCCACCCTTCGGGACCACATAGAGCTTGTAGTACTGCATGAAAATGATGAAGTGGGGCTCTATGCCGAACACGCCACACATGCAGAGGTAGGCGTTAAAATAGCAGTACGCGTTCGGGGGAAGCTGGTTCACAACAATGCCATGGAATTGGCAGAACTCGCAAACCACCTTCGGGGGAGGATACCGAAGACCGGCCTTCAGTTGGGCTCGGAAGACGGTAACCTCGTCGCCACGGTTTGAAAAAGCAAAATGGCTAGAACGAGGCAGTCTGGTCACAGCGTAAGACGGAAGAAAGAATTTTTTCTTCCACCTCTCTAGTTTTTCGGGGGTGGTACAGCAAGGATGGGCCAGAAGAGGTTTCCAGCTCTCGGGAACAGGCATCGCAGACATGAAAAAGAGTTTGAGATGGAAAAGAAAATAGTTTCCAGAAAAAACTCAGAAGACGAGTTTGGAAAAAACAACAGTTTTCCAGAAAAACTCAGAAAAACAGAGGAATCAAGTACTCTGGAAATCAAAACCCACCAAAAGATTTGCCTGAGGACGCCGTCGTGAAAGTTGGTAGGAAAAAGCTCTGATTAAAGAAGCTCCGCCACAGAAAGCAAGATAAAACGCAAGAACAGAGGGCAGAGCAGAAAAAGAGCAGAAAAACAGTAAGTGGGACTTATGATGGAATGGGCTATTTATAGGCCAAAGGTGGGTAACCGAAAGAACATCATAAGTACCCATTGGAGGCGAACCGTCGCCGTAACTGCCCGCTGCACCCGAAAAGGCGCGCCCTCTGTAAATGACGCGCCTCTCCTCCAATGGCAAGAAGCCACGTGTCAACCGCTGCGCAGAAATGGGGGACGTGCCTCCCCAAACGTGCCTGGAAAACCTGGACACGCCTCCTGATTGGGACACGTCGTTTGACATCCCTGAGAAATGGAGACGCGCCGCTCAGTCTGACACGCTTGGCCATCAGACCTGCAAAAATAAAAAGCAGGCCACCTCGAGGACACCAAGAGACAGGCTATGGCTGAACAGCCCATGACTTTTGGGCAAGAGGTGTATCTTCGGTACAGGCTTTGCCTCGGAGACACCAAAGAATAGGCCAAGGCCGAACAGCCCAGACCCTCAGGCAAAAGGTGCGACCTCGGAACAGGTTATGCTTCCCAACAAGACTCCCAACGGCAACCTCGGAAAGAGATGCAAACCGAAGTCTTCACTTCGGCTTTCCAGAGGGGGGCATGTGATAGCCAAAGGCTGTCGCCTCAATCTGGCCGAATACCCTGCCACAACAACGGCCAGAAGAACTGGCGCTTCCCGGGAATAGGTGGAATCATGCACCTCGGGAGATAGCCTGAGAGCTCCGAGCCTCGGCACGCCAGTAAAACTTGAGGACTCCATTCGCCCCCCAAGGTTGTGAACAACGCGCCTTCGGAAAAGTGGCACCAGACATTGCTGCCCGAATATGATATCCCCGAAGGCGGAACCCCCTGGAACTGGGAACCCCCGAACTGAGGGTAGGCTTCCCGAAGAGGCTCTGTCCGAACTAGAGGACGACCTCGCCCAGGGACCTCGGGAGTACGGCAGGCGCATTTAAGGAAGCATTTAAGAAAGCCTCTGACACGTCCCACCACAGACGTAAAAAGTCGCCCTGACGCGCAGACGCCATCAGAATGATATCATGGCCCGTCTCAGCACAAGGCTCGAGGCCATCTAGTTACCAACTATCTGTCCCCTACGCCCAGACGTTCAGGAGCATCCGACCGCACACGTGTCATGATCTGAACGTGCTAGGTATTCCTATATATACAGGAAATAAATACTTGACAGGAGGTTGGCAGGCCGGATATACAGCTCCGACACTTTGAGAAAACACCAGGCGACACTTTTCTGCCTTTCTCTTTGAGCTAGTGACTTTCTCCTTCTTCCGGCCACCACTGACTTGGGCGTCGGAGGCCCCCCCCCCCGGAAAAACACTCCGGGGGCCTCCTAACCCTGTTTACCAGCTTTTCAGGTACTCTCCTTGGGGCGATCCACCTTCCAGGCGTTCTTCCTCCTAGAAGTCTCCTCAACAGTCATCATGACTCACAACGATGAGGCCTTAGGCCATCAGTTGGTGGAAGTTGGCACCTCGATCAACAATAATACTTCCAATACTAATGAAGAAGCACGTTAAAGAAACAAAAAAAAAAAAAAAAGAATCAGCATTACAGATCTGGCATTAGGTTGTTCAAGGTTCGAAAGTGTACATGTACTTCTTCATAAATTTTTTTTAAAATATATAAAGCTCAGAGTCAACTTCAGAAATTCTTTTTTTTTACCTAATGTGTTTGTGCCTCATCTAGTTGAGGTAGTATAATGCACCATAATAAAAATCATAACACTGTTAAATTTTAGTATCGAATATTATATTGAGAGTGGCTACTTCAGACTGTCTGATATCAGATTGAAAGTGTCTGTTCCTGGTGTTTAGTGTCTGTTTTTATTATCTAAATACTCTTTTGTCTCAAATTTTTTGTACCATTCATTTTTCAGTAATTAATCTATAATTTTTATTTTTAACATTTTAGTATATAAATAAAAAACCTTTATATGTGAATTATAAATCAAGACATATAGGTTTTAAATATAATTTTTTAATCTTTTTTCTAACAAACAATAATATAAATAAATTTAAGTTAAACCAGATAAAAAAGTTAAATGAAGTAAAGAAAGTGGGCGGGATGGAGTATTTGTAATTTGCCTTTAAATTGTCAAAGTATGGCAGCTTTTTAATTCAAATTTAACAATTAATTGAATCATGCTATATTTTCGAAGGATTAACTACATGGGAAGTGGGGTTTAGGTACGATCATTTGCCACAATTAAAAATGAGGCAAAAAAATCATAGCAGACTCGTCACTAAAAGACATATTGACCTGCCGATGGCCAGCACAGCGATGATTTTCTGATGATTTCTTTTCCTACGATTATAATTGTTTCTACTGTAGACAAGAACCGACAATTTTGCTACAATTATATGTCGACGATTCTGATCGTCTCAAATTCCTACACCTTGTGATAGTTTTTGCTATGATAATAAAAGTAGAAAAAAAAGGTGTCGAAAAATTGTAGTAAACACTGCTTGAAATTTGGTAGCGAAAAAGTGTCAAAAAATCTTATAGTCCGTTTTAACAAAAAAGTAGCAATTTAGAATGATTAAAAAGGGGGCAATTTATAATGACTATAACTAGCTAGTTTAATTAATTTGCATGAAGTTGTGTTTTCATCTCTAAACTGGCTATATAGTTGTAGACCATTAAATTCCCTTCTAAGAACTATAAAACTAGCAAAAAAGTGTTGAACAATCTGGTTAATTTTAGTCATTGATAATGATTATACTAACGGATTTGAACTTTTCAATAATTTTTAATTCACACAAATAATTAGCGTTCTAGGTGCAAGCCGTGGGGAAATCGTACAAAAAAAAATGAAATTGAGGGTAAATCAAAGCAAAAATAAACCACATCGAGGCAAAATGGTTTGAAAATTGAAAGGAAATTTTAAGATATTTTGGTAGGACATGAAAATGGTGGGGGGATTTTCGGTGGGACATCTTCGGCGATTTAAATCGTCACAGGATGCGTGGCAACATCGACGGTCAAGCAAGCGCCACATGGAAGAGCAGCCTGCCTGTAACTGATGATTTTTGTCACGATTTTTGGCCCAATTTTGCGACGATTATTCCTTGATTCTGGCGTAATCTCTCAAGTATTTCACTCACAGTTCCTCCTCTCATTTACTATCAGCAGCTATCCATCCTCTTTGCTCCTCTCCTCTAACCTCTTCTACTCACATTGCTTCCTTGCCTACAATTGCCCTCTCCATCACTAGAAACGCCTTTTCCTTCAATCGCTTCTTCATCATCGAAATCACCTCTCACCCTTGTCGCCCTCCGCATCTCCTTTCCTACGTATGTGGCCCTACATCTCAAGCTTGTCCTCCTTATCTCCTTGTTGATCTGTCGCCAACCTATCCTCCTCGTTGCCATACCTCCATCGCCCTCCCTCCCTAGTCTCAACCTATTGCCCTTCATCGCCAATCTCGATCTGCCACCTCACCTCCCATCACCCTCCACTACAATGCAAACATAGGATAGTGAATGAGGAAACAGTTGCTTTCAGCCGCTAATTGCAACTAACTAGCGACTAAATGTGTCAGTTACAAAAGCCTTAGTCACTAAGTGGTTAGTAACTACCTAATGACTGAATGATTCAGTTGCCCAATTTTTAAACCCTAGCAAAATAGAGACTGAAATGTTAGTCACTATTAGTGACTGAAACCTTAGTTGCTAGTACCAATTTAATTGTTTTTTAAAAAATTAACTGCTAAGATGTTTACGTGTATATGCATATATATAAATGAAATGTACTAAATGCAGTAACAAATTGTAATAATAAAAATGTTCAATTAAAATAAATATAGAATCTAAACGTAATATTATTAATTTGGAAAAGAGGAGGAAGAAGGAGAAATGAAGGAGAGGTCGGAGCTAAAAAAAAAAGAAGAGGAAGGAGACATGAAGGAGGCAAAAGAAGGAGAAATGAGAATGGAAAGGCCAAAGCTAAAGAAGAAGGAGGAGAAATGAGGAAGGAGGAAGAAGAAGGAGAAAAGATGAAGGAAAGGTCGAAGTTAAGGAAGAAGAAGAGGAAGGAGAAATGAAGGAGTAAGGAGTAAAAATGAGGAAGGAATGGCCAGAGCCGAAGTTTTTAATTTGTTTTTGATAGCCAAACGCTATCGCCTCTATCTGGCCGAACTCCCTGCCACAATGATGGCCAGAAGAAGCTGGCGCTACCCGAGAAAAGGTGCGATCAGGCACCTCGGGAGATAGCCGAAGAGCTCCGAGCCCGGCACGCCAGGAAGCCCCGAGGGCACTACTCGCCCCCCCAAGGTTGTGAACATATCGCCTTCGGAAAAGCGGCACCAGACATAGCGGGCCGAACATGATATCCCCGAAGGCGGAACTCCCTGAAACTGGGAACCCCCGAACTGAGGGCTTGTTTCCCGAAGAGGCTCTGTCCGAACTAGAGGACGACCTCACCCAGGGACCTCGGGAGTACGGCAGGAGCATTTATGGAAGCATTTAAGGAAGCCTCTGACACGTCCTTTCACGGACGTCATAAAGTCGCCTGAGTAGGCGCTCTGACATATGGACGCCATCAGAATCACATCATGGCCCATCTCAGCACGTGGCTCAGGACAACCTGCTACCAGCTATCTGTCTCCTACGCCCAGAAACTCAGGGAACATCCGACCGAACACGTGTCGTGATCTGAACGGGCTAGGCGCTCCTATAAATACCAGGAATTAATACTGGGCAGGAGGCTGGTTGGTTGGCCAAACACGGCTCCCACACTCTGAAAAAACTATCAGGCGAGACCCTTCAGCCCTTTGTGCTATTTCCTCTGCCTTTTCTCAGCCACCACTGACTTGGGCGTCGGAGGCTCCCCCCCAGGAAAAACACTCCGGGGGCCTCCTAACCCTTTGTTTCTGAGCTTTCAGGCACCCTTCTTCGGGCTATCCATTCCACCAGGCGTTCTTCCTCCCAGAAGTCTCTCCACCAGTCACCATGACTATAAACGATGAGGCCCTTGACCATCAGTTTTAGTGACTGAAATAACAACTAAAGCATATTAGCAACTGATTCCAAAGCATAATATAAAATATACAACTGACTAGTGATTGAAAATTTAAAATTAGCAACTGAAATTTTCAGTCGCTAGTCAGTGGCAATAACTACATGGCACACAAGCGAGCAACTGAGTTGACTAGCGACTGAAATTTACTTGCTCCATCACTTCTCTCTTGCAGTGCTCTATCCTTAGGCTATCCTCCTCACCTCCTTGTCGATCTGTGACCCTCTACTCATGGCCTATCCTCTTTTCCGCCTCACCTCCATCGCCCTCCCTTAACTCACCTCCGTTGCCCTCCACTCCTTGCCTCTACCCTTTCCTACCCTCCTTGTCTCATTGCCTGCAATTGCCTTCTTTGTTGCTAAAAAACTTCTCATGTTAGTTGCCTCTCTATTGCTGAAAATGTCGGAAGTACTATAATATTAATATAATATACTAAAATTAGCATTTAAAAAAACTAAGAACAATGAATAGCAGAATTGAGTGTATATTTGCTACAATTTTAATCATTGCTCATTGATCGATGGAAAACTGTTGCTCCAAAATCAAAGGTGAATCGTTGCTTTCTAACCGAGGCAAAATCGTCGCTTGAAGGAATCGATGGAGAATTGCCACTAAAAGAGCGTGGATGTAAATCGTCACAAATTTGCCTTGATATAGCAACGATTCTTAATTAGAAGTGAAGTTTTTCTGATGACCTTTGCTATAATTTTTGTGGTAGCAACTTTGCCTTCTGCTACAATGTTGCTACAATTTTTTCCCATTGCAAATAGGCAAATTTCTTGTAGTGATATTTATGTAGAAAATGAGTAATTTTATTATTTCCTTTTTTTATTCTAATTAATTACTGTTTTTTCTATTATGTGAAAAGTGAAACGATTCATAGTTTATGGTTGTTGAATGCCCAGTGTGATAGTTTGAGCATCTACATTTTGTAAGGAAGTGTCTTGTCTTAAATTTTTGTTTTGGTGCCTACGTGTTCAATTATAGTGATTAAATGTCTAGTATGATAGGTTAGGTGTGTTGAATTTGATAATAGACTGTTTTTTTCCTACATATTTTTGGCATCTAAGTGTCTAATATGTGGCATTTGAATGTCTAATATGATAGGTTGTGATGGCCTGGGGCCTCATCGTTGTGAGTCATGATGACTGTTGAAGAGACTTCTAGGAGGAAGAATGCCTGGAAGGTGGATCGCCCCAAGGAGAGTACCTGAAAAGCTGGAAAACAGGGTTAGGAGGCCCCCGGAGTGTTTTTCCGGGGGGGGGGGGGGGAGCCTCCGACGCCCAAGTCAGTGGTGGCCGGAAAAAGGAGAAAGTCACTAGCTCAAAGAGAAAGGCAGAAAAGTCTCGCCTGGTATTTTCTCAGAGTGTGGGAGCTGTATCTCCGGCCAACCAACCTCCTGTCAAGTATTTATTTCCTGTATATATAGGAATACCTAGCTCGTTCAGATCATGACACGTGTGCGGTCGGATGCTCCTGAACTTCTGGGCGTAGGGGACAGATAGTTGGTAACTAGATGGCCTCGAGCCTTGTGCTGAGACGGCCCATGATGTGATTCTGATGGCGTCTGCGCGTCAGGGCGGCTTTTTACGTCTGTGGTGGGACGTGTCAGAGGCTTCCTTAAATGCTTCCTTAAATGCTCCTGCCATACTCCCGAGGTCCCTGGGCGAGGTCTTCCTCTAGTTCGGACAGAGCCTCTTCGGGAAGTATACCCTCAGTTCGGGGGTTCCCAGTTCCAGGGGGTTTCGCCTTCGGGGATATCATGTTCGGGCAGCAATGTCTGGTGCCACTTTCCCGAAGGCGCGCTGTTCACAACCTTGGGGGGCGAATAGAGTCCTCAAGTTTTACTGGCGTGCCGAGGCTCGGAGCTCTCTGGCTATCTCCCGAGGTGCATGATTCCACCTGTTCTCGGGAAGCGCCAGTTCTTTTGGCCATTGTTGTGGCAGGGTGTTCTGCCAGAATGAGGCGATAGCCTTTGGCTATCACATGCCCCCCTCTGGAAAGCCGAAGTGAAGACTTCGGTTTGCATCTCTTTCCGAGGTTGTCGTTGGGAGTGTTGTTGGGAAGCATAACCTGTTCCGAGGTCGCACCTTTTGCCCGAGGGTCTGGGCTGTTCGGCCTTGGCCTGTTCTTTGGTGTCTCCAAAGCAAAGCCTGTACCGAAGATACACCTCTTGCCCAAAAGTCATGGGCTGTTCAGCCATAGCCTGTCTCTTGGTGTCCTCGAGGTGGCCTGCTTTTTATTTCTGCAGGTCTGATGGCCAAGCGTGTCAGACTGAGCGGCGCGTCTCCACTTTTCAGGGATGTCAAACGACGTGTCCCAATCAGGAGGTGTGTCCCGGTTTTCCAGGGACGTTTGGGGAGGCATGTCCCCTATTTCTGCGCAGCGGTTGACACGCGGCTTCTTGCCATTGGAAGAGAGACGCGTCATTTACAGAGGGCGCGCCTTTTCAGGTGCAGCGGGCAGTTACGGCGACGATTCGCCTCCAATGGGTACTTATGATCTCTTTTCGGCTACCCACCTTTGGCCTATAAATAGCCCATTCCATCATAAGTCCCACTTACTGTTTTTCTGCTCTCTCTCTGATTTGCCCTCTATTCTTGCGTTTTATCTTGCTTTCTGTGGCGGAGCTTCTTTAATCAGAGCTTTTCCTACCAACTTTCACGACGGCGTCCTCAGGCAAATCTTTTGGTGGGTTTTGATTTCCAGAGTACTCTGATTCCTCTGTTTTTCTGAGTTTTTCTGGAAAACTGTTGTTTTTTTCCAAACTCGTCTTCTGAGTTTTTTCTGGAAACTATTTTCTTTTCCATCTCAAACTCTTTTCCATGTCTACGATGCCTGTTCCCGAGAGTTGGAAACCTCTTCTGGCCCATCCTTGCTGTACCACCCCCGAAAAACTAGAGAGGTGGAAGAAAAAATTCTTTCTTCCCTCTTACGCTGTGACCAGGCTGCCTCGTTCTAGCCATTTTGCTTTTTCAAACCGCGGCGACGAGGTTACCGTCTTCCGAGCCCAACTGAAGGCCGGACTTCGGTATCCTCCCCCGAAGGTGGTTTGCGAGTTCTGCCAATTCCATGGCATTGCTGTGAACCAGCTTCCCCCGAACGCGTACTGCTATTTTAACGCCTACCTCTGCATGTGTTGCGTGTTCGGGATAGAGCCCCACTTCATCATTTTCATGCAGTACTACAAGCTTTACGTGGTCCCGAAGGGTGGCTTCTATTTCCTACTGCCTCGGGGATCCGGGACCAAAAAATTCACCTTCACCTTCGACACGAAGGATAGCTGGCGGGGGTGGCAGCCTAAGTTCTTTTTCCTAAAGGTGGATAAGAACTGGTCTGGTGTCCCGACCAAATGGGCTCAGGGAGTGCTGAACGCAGACGTCGTTGATCCGAGGATGCTGTTGACCCCACCGTTGGCTTCCGTGTTCGCGGATTTCGACGCCCGCATTCGGGCAGTCGCTGACTGGGTTCCCGAGGTCTCTCCTCGTGCTCTTTACCCCTTTCCTATCAACTGGAGGTTGATGACCGAAGAAGTCCTTCGGGAGCTGAAAGTGGTTAAGGAGTACGAGACTGACCTCAATATGCCCGCTCCCGCCATCGCCGGGAAGGACTCCTGGCTGGTCAAGCTCCTTAAGGGGGAGACTTCTTTCGAATCTTTTGCCGAAAGTGAGTAATCTTCCACCCCTTTACATTTTTTCCTCGGACTTACGCTGATATTTCTTCTCTTTTTCAGAGATGGGCGATGGGGCTGCCGCTTATTACAAGGCCCTCTTTTCTGGCCAAGTGGAGAAGGGGAAGCAGACAAAGAAGGCGGCTTCCCGAAGAAGAAAGTCGACAGGGGCGGGGCCCTCGGCGAAGCGAGCTAGGAAGGCTGTCCAGCCTCCTCAGCCAGAGCTTTCGGAAGAAGAAGCTGGCGAAGAGGCTGGTATTGTTGATATTTCACCGGCCGCGGTCCCCGCTACTTCCGCCGAGGTGCCTCCTCTCGACCTCGAGGCCCCCAGAAACACTGTAGTGGTAGAAGTACCTACTGCCGAGGAGCGGTATCGGCAGAAGGGTAAGGGTCTTTCTACCGAGGGGCTCGAGGATCCCGAGGACACTATCTCCGAGGTTCCTCCAGGTATGCCTTTAGGCGAAGTTCAGCTCCTTTGCTTTTCGCGAATTTTTCTTCTACTCCTAACTTCCTTCTCACTTTCAGAGGAGCCTCGTACTGCTGGCTGGAGGGCCATTCATGAGAGGAAACGGGCCCTCCGCGATGCCAAAATCCCTGAGGGGAAGATCCCCTTGGAGCCCTTTTGGACAATCACGGAGGATATGAATTTGTTCTCTGACGATTGTCCAAAAATGGCAAAGGAGATTTGGAAGGGGATAACCACTGACGCCTCCTTCCGGGCCATTGCGGCAGCTCACCCGAGGGATAATACCCTCGCGCAAAAGTCACCGAGCACGCTGCTCAGGTATAGTCTTTACACTCTTTTTCCTCAATTTTCTAAGTGTTTAGACTTGTACTAACCTGGACTTTTGCCTTGCCGTAGCTGCTGGAGTACGCTGGTTACCTCCGAGTTCGGGTGGCCAGAAAGGCTGCCTCCAAGGATGCGACTTCGCGGGAACTCAGTGAAGCGAAGGCTTCGCTTGCGAAGCTGGTCGCCAGCAACCAGCAGCAGGCAGCGGATTGTTCTCAGCAAATCGCCGCCGTTCGGGAAGAGTTCTCGAAGAAGAGTGAAGAACTTGAAAAGGACTCCTCCCGGAAGATTGCCGACCTCGGTGACCAAGTAAAGGGGCTGCTCGCCGCCAACAGAGATCTTGTCAAGGACAAGGCTGTTTCTGACAGTCTTGCGGCGAGGTTGACGGATGAGAACAATGCTCTCCGAGCCGAGGTCGAGGCTCTGAAGAAGGAGTCCGAAGGGACGCTGGGGACAAGCGAGCTGGAGGAGGAGATTGCTGAGCTGAGGGACGAGCTCAACATCCTTGGCGTTCAAAAACATACTTCTGATCAAATGGCCAAGGTCGCCTTTCAGGACGGCTTCTGCCTTGCTCGGCACCAAGTCCTGCAGAGGTTCCCAGATTTGGACCTCTCTTTTCTGGAGGGCCTAAATATTCCTGAGGGACCTCGGTGGCAGTGGTCCAAGGTCGAGCATCTGAAGCTTCCTGGTCTTCGTCCGCCCGGCTCTCCCTAGTTTGTTTTAGGGCTCTTCTTATTTTTCTCCTTTGTGCTCCTTCTTTGGGCACTTCTTTTGTAAGGCAGCGTTTGCTCTAAATGAACAATCTTTTGGCTAAGTCATTTCTTGTAAGTTTCTTCATTTCCACTGTCCCGAACACGTTTGCTCAAGAGACTTTCGGAAAACCTGCAACCAAAGAAACTTTTTACCTTCCTTTGTCCCGAGTGTGCTCGTTCAAGAGACTTTCTGGAAAGTTTGTAAAAATTTGGCTAAGTCTTTTGCAGGCTTTTTGTTCCCTTTTATCCCGAACATGTTTGCTCAAGGGACTTCGGAAAACCTTCAGCTAAATTTTTCTGTCTTCCTATTGTCCCGAGCATATTTGCTCAAGGGACTTAGGAAAATTTTCACGAGATTGCTCATTTCCCTTTTTCCCGAGCACGTTCGCTCAAGGGTGTTCGGAAATTACCTCTGCTTTTGTTTTGGCGTGTACTTTTGTGAGATTCTTGCTTTCCCTTTTTCCCGAGCATGTTCGCTCAAAGGTGTTCGGAAAATTTTCTCTGCTCTGATTATGCCGAGTACCTTTGCAAGATTCTTGTTTCCCATTTTTCCCGAGCATAGTGGCTCAAGGGACTTCGGGAAGTCAAATCTGCTTTTTTCGTGGCGAGCACCTTCGCGGAATTCTGTCTTGGACAATTTGGTATACTTAAGAAATTTTTCTCAAGACCATTCTTCTCCAGACCATTCTGTACTTAGAATATTTCTTGTACAATATATCTCCTCCGCTCAAACTTAGGCGTAGAATTTTTTCAAGGCGTCTGAATGCCAAGTGTTTTTCAATTCTACGCCTTCGGCGTCGCCAAGCTTGTACACGCCTTTTCGTACTTCGGTGAGAACCAGATAAGGTCCTTCCCAATTTGCATGAAGTACTCCGTGAGATGGCCTTCGGGGTGCAAAGTCAGCCTTTCGGAGAACGAGGTCTCCTTTTTTGATCTCTTTTGGCCTGGCTTTTAAGTTGATAGCCGCGGCCACTCTTTGCTGGAAAGCTTTTCTTCTCATCTCGGCTACTTCTCTGTGTTCGGCCACAAGGTCGAGCTTAGTTCTCAGACCGAGGTCGTTTCCGCCTTCATCAAATACTTGCACCCGTATTGAAGGCTGAACTATCTCTATTGGGATAATGGCCTCTGTTCCGAAGACGAGTGAGAAGGGAGTTTCCCCTGTGGCTCTTCGTGGCGTCGTTCGGTAGCTCCACAATACACTTTGGAGTTCTCCTGGCCATTGCTTTGGGGGTGAGCTACTGGGGCGAAGTGCATCTTTATTCCGAGGTCGCTGATGAATTCCTGGAATCCTTTGTCTATGAACTGGGATCCATTATCAGCTACTAGTACCCTCGGTATGCCAAATCTGCATACGATGTTCTTCCATACGAACTTCTGCACTTCTTTTGCCGAGATAGTTGCTAGTGGTTCTGCCTCTACCCACTTTGAGAAATAGTCCACTGCTACCACGCAGAATTTCACGCCTCCGGGCGCTGTGGGGAGTGGCCCAATAAGGTCTATACCCCAGACTGCGAAGGGCCAAGGATAGTCTGCCGACGTTACCATTTCCGAGGGTATCCTCTTGATTTTTGCATGTCTCTGGCAACTACCGCACTTCTGGACGAACTGCCTTGCGTCCTTTCTCAGGGTAGGCCAGAAGTATCCTTGGCGGAGTATCACTGCTGCAAGGGCATCAGTTCCAATGTGCAAGCCGCACATGCCTTTGTGAACTTCTTCGAGGACCATCTCAGTATCCTCTTCGCCCACACATCTCTGCAGCGGATTTGCATATCCTTGTCGATATAACTCTTCACCAATCAGGAAGAATCTTCCGGCGCGTCTTCGTAGTCTTGCAGCATTGCCGGCGTCTTCGGGAAGCTCATTCTCTGCGAGGTATCTCTTTATGGGGTCCTTCCACCCTGTTCCCGAGGTCGTTACGCTTAGCACGGAGATGCTTGGATGGTCTAGCACCTCGGTGTATGTTTTGGACTTCGCTAAGCAATCTGCCTCAGTGTTATTTCGCCGGGGTACATTTTCGATCCGCACGGCGTCAAACTCTTGGATGAGTTTTGTTACCAGCTCGTGGTATTTTGCCAAGATTGGGTCCTTCGCTCCATAATCTACTGCCGTCTCCCTAACTACCAGCTGGGAATCGCTGTGAGCCCTTAAGTTTCTCACGCCAATCTTTCTGGCCAAGCGTAATCCTGCTATGAGGGCTTCATACTCAGCCACATTATTGGTGACGTTGATGCTGAACTTGATAGCCTTCATCACCTCTAGGCCTTCGGGTCCTCTGATAACTATTCCAGCTCCCTGGTGTTCGGACCCCGAGGCTTCGTCAACATGCAAGGTCCATTCTGGCTCACCTTCTTTCGGATCTGGGTGGTTCTCCTCAGTGGTGGGTATTTCGGCGATAAAATCTGCCAATGCTTGGGCTTTTATGGCCTTCCGAGGCTCATACGTGATTTCGTGTTCGCCAAGCTCTATGCACCACTTGGAAAGCCTTCCCGAATGATCAACTCTCTTCATAACATCCCGTAGTGGTAGACTACTTCGAACGATGATGGGGTGAGCCTGGAAATATGGTCGCAGTCTTCTTCCTGCAAGCACCAAGGCGTATATAGCTTTTTGAAGCAAAGGGTACCTGACTTCGGCGCCATGCAGGGACTTGCTGACGTAGTAGACCGGCCATTGTTTCGGCCCTTCTTCTTTCACCAGGACCGAGCTCACGGCCTTTTCTGTGACGGTGAGGTACAGTACGAGGGGTTCTCCCTCCCGAGGTTGTCGCAGAGTCGACAAGCTGGCTAGGTAGACTTTGAGTTCTTCCCAGGCGTTTTGGCAATCTTCATCCCAAGGATGATTGTTTCTTCCGAGGTCACCTTCCATCTTTGCTGCCTTTGTGAGGACTTTGAAGAAAGGTCTACACCTATCTCCGTACCTGGAAATAAACCTGCTCAGAGAGGTTATTCTTCCGGTTAGTCTCTGCACGTCTTTGACTGTGGCAGGAGTTCGAAACTCAAGCAGAGCCTTAATCTTCTCAGGATTGGCGTCGATGCCTCTTTCGGATACCATGTACCCAAGGAATTTTCCCGACGTCACGCCGAAGATACACTTCTCGGGATTAAGGCGAATCTCGAAGGCTCTGAGCTTTTGGAAGGTTTCCTCCAAATCTGCAACGTGGTAGCCGTGCAGCTTGCTTTTGACTATCATATCATCAACATATACCTCCATGTTTCTCCCCATTTGGTCCTTGAAGACCTTGTTCATCAGTCTCTGGTAGGTGGCTCCTGCATTTTTTAGCCCGAAGGGCATTCTGACATAGCAGTACGTTCCTCCCTCGGTGATGAAGGCAGTTTTCTCTTCATCTTCGGGGTCCATCCTTATCTGATGGTAGCCGCTGAAGGCATCTAGGAAGCTCAGGAGCCCGTATTCGGCCGTTGAATCTACCAGTTGATCTATTGGCGGGAGGCAAAATGAGTCTTTCGGGCAAGCATCGTTCAAGTTTCTGAAATCAATGCACATCCGGAGTTTGCTGCTACCTTCTTTTGTGGCGATGACCACGTTGCTTAACCATTCGGGGTATTTTACCTCCCTGATAACTTCAGCATCCAATAGGCGCTGGACTTCGGTTTTCACGAAGTTGCTTTTGTGGGCTGAGATGCTTCGTTTCTTTTGCCTGATAGGTTTTGCTTCCGGGCTTACTTTGAGGCTGTGCTGTATTATGCCAGGGTTCACTCCTGGCATGTCTTTCGGCGAGTAGGCAAACAGATCTTTATTTTTCAGCAGAAAGGATACAAGATTTTCCTTGTCACCTTTGGCCAAGCTCTTCCCTATTCGGGTAGATTGTCCTGGGACAAGTTCTACTGCTTCCATTTCTGCTTCTGCGGGATCTCCTTCTTTGCCTTTCTCCTGCGCCTTTGCCTCCACCGTTTGTGTAGAGTTGTTTGCTGGAGCCTTTCGTGCTTTTACAAACACCTTTCTTACCTCGGCTTGGTCGATGAAGACCTCTGCATCTCCATCCTTGGTGGCGAATGTGACAGTCAAGTACTTCACATCGGGGCGAATGTGCAGGTTCCCCTGAGTCTGCCTTCCAAGGATGGCGTTGTACGAAGACGGGACGTCCATGACGATGAATCTTGCCATTGTGGACGCGTACAACTCAGCTGCTCCGTCTACCGAAGTGCCTTTCATCATCAAGGGGAGGTCGATCCATCCGAGGACTGGTAGTTCGGATGGCCCAACCCCGAAGGTGGGCGTGGTGACAGGTTTAAGCTCGCTGCTGGAGATGCCCAAGCTCGGCAGTAAGTGCGAGAATAGGACATCAGCATTTGAGCCATCATCAAGCAACACTCTCTTGACGTCCCAATTCCCTATTCTCGCCATTATCAGCAGCGGGTCGTCGTGGGGGAAGACGACGGTGGAGCCATCTTTGCGAGCCAGTTTCTTTGATGGACTTTGATACTCCATAACTGCAATTTCTCTGGCCTTCCGCTTTCTTTCAGAGGATGGGAGGCTCGTGGTGATGGTTTGGATGACCCCTACTGGAGGTGGAAGGCGCCTTTTTGGACTTCTGTTTCTCCGCCTGTCGGAGTCATTGATAGCCAAAGGCTATCGCCTCAATCTGGCCGAACACCCTGCCACAACAATGGCCAGAAGAACTGGCGCTTCCCGGGAACAGGTGGAATCATGCACCTCGGGAGATAGCCGGAGAGCTCCGAGCCTCGGCACGCCAGTAAAACTTGAGGACTCTATTCGCCCCCCAAGGTTGTGAACAGTGCACCTTCGGAAAAGTGGCACCAGACATTGCTGCCCGAACATGATATCCCCGAAGGCGGAACCCCCTGGAACTGGGAACCCCCGAACTGAGGGTATGCTTCCCGAAGAGGCTCTGTCCGAACTAGAGGACGACCTCGCCCAGGGACCTCGAGAGTACGGCAGGAGCATTTATGGAAGCATTTAAGGAAGCCTCTGACACGTCCCACTACAGACGTAAAAAGTCGCCCTGACGCGCAGACGCCATCAGAATCACATCATGGCCCGTCTCAGCACAAGGCTCGAGGCCATCTGGTTACCAACTATCTGTCCCCTATGCCCAGAAGTTCAGGAGCATCTGACCGCACACGTGTCATGATCTGAACGGGCTAGGTTTTCCTATATATACAGGAAATAAATACTTGACAGGAGGTTGGTAGGCCGGAGATACAGCTCCCACACTCTGAGAAAATACCAGGCGAGACTTTTCTGCCTTTCTCTTTGAGCTAGTGACTTTCTCCTTTTTCCGGCCACCACTGACTTGGGCGTCGGAGGCTCCCCCCCCGGAAAAACACTCCGGGGGCCTCCTAACCCTGTTTTCTAACTTTTCAGGTACTCTCCTTGGGGCCTCAACAGTCATCATGACTCACAACGATGAGGCCCCAGGCCATCATTTGGCGCCGTCTGTGGGAACCCGCTCGCAAATCGCCGTCGTTGAGACTCGGCGTTCTAAGGACAAGGGACTCCCAAGGTCCTTCATCACCGAGGGAGGAACGTACTGCTATGTCAGAATGCCCTTCGGGCTCAAAAATGCAGGAGCCACCTACCAGAGACTGATGAACAAGGTCTTCAAGGACCAAATGGGGAGAAACATGGAGGTATATGTTGATGATATGATAGTCAAAAGCAAGCTGCCCGGCTACCACGTTGCAGATTTGGAAGAAACCTTCCAAAAGCTCAGAGCCTTCGGGATTCACCTTAATCCCGAGAAGTGTATCTTCGGCGTGACTTCGGGAAAATTCCTTGGGTACATGGTATCTGAAAGAGGCATCGACGCCAATCCTGAGAAGATTAAAGCTCTGCTTGAGTTCCGAACTCCTGCCACAGTCAAAGACGTGCAGAGACTAACCGGAAGAATAACCTCTCTGAGCAGGTTTATTTCCAGGTACGGAGATAGGTGTAGACCTTTCTTCAAAGTCCTCACAAAGGCAGCAAAGATGGAAGGCGACCTCGGAAGAAACAATCATCCTTGGGATGAAGATTGCCAAAACGCCTGGGAAGAACTCAAAGTCTACCTGGCCAGCCTGCCGACTCTGCGACAACCTCGAGAGGGAGAACCCCTCGTACTGTACCTCGCCGTCACAGAAAAGGCCGTGAGCTCGGTCCTAGTGAAAGAAGAAGGGCCGAAACAATGGCCGGTCTACTACGTCAGCAAGTCCCTGCATGGCGCCGAAGTCAGGTACCCTTTGCTTCAAAAAGCTATATACGCCTTGGTGCTTGCAGGAAGAAGACTGTGACCATATTTCCAGGCCCACCCCATCATCGTCCGAAGTAGTCTACCAGTACGGGATGTGATGAAGAGAGTTGATCATTCGGGAAGGCTCTCCAAGTGGTGCATAGAGCTTGGCGAACACGAAATCACGTATGAGCCTCGGAAGGCCATAAAAGCCCAAGCATTGGCAGATTTTATCGCCGAAATACCCACCACTGAGGAGAACCACTCAGATCCGAAAGAAGGTGAGCTAGAATGGACCTTGCATGTTGACGGAGCCTCAGGGTCCAAACACCAGGGAGCTGGAATAGTTATCAGAGGACCCGAAGGCCTAGAGGTGATGAAGGCTATCAAGTTCAGCTTCAACGTCACCAATAATGTGGCTGAGTATGAAGCCCTCATAGCGGGATTACGCTTGGCCAGAAAGATTGGCGTGAGAAACTTAAGGGCTCACAGCGATTCCCAGCTGGTAGTTCGGCAGACGGCAGGAGATTATGGGGCGAAGGACCCAATCTTGGCAAAATACCACGAGCTGGTAACAAAACTCATCCAAGAGTTTGACGCCGTGCGGATCGAAAATGTACCCCGGCGGAATAACACTGAGGCAGATTGCTTAGCAAAGTCCAAAACATACACCGAGGTGCTAGACCATCCAAGCATCTCCGTGCTAAGCGTAACGACCTCGGGAACAGGGTGGAAGGACCCCATAAAGAGATACCTCGCAGAGAATGAGCTTCCCGAAGACGCCGGCAATGCTGCAAGACTGCGAAGACGCGCCGGAAGATTCTTCCTGATTGGTGAAGAGTTATATCGGCAAGGATGTGCAAATCCGCTGCAGAGATGTGTGGGCGAAGAGGACACTGAGATGGTCCTCGAAGAAGTTCACGAAGGCATGTGCGGCTCGCACATTGGAACTGATGCCCTTGCAGCAGTAATACTCCGCCAAGGATACTTCTGGCCTACCCTGAGAAAGGACGCAAGGCAGTTCGTCCAGAAGTGTGGTAGTTGCCAGAGACATGCAAAAATCCAGAGGATACCCTCGGAAATGGTAACGTCGGCAGACTATCCTTGGCCCTTCGCAGTCTGGGGTATAGACCTTATTGGGCAACTCCCCACAGCGCCCGGAGGCGTGAAATTCTGCGTGGTAGCAGTGGACTATTTCTCAAAGTGGGTAGAGGCAGAACCACTAGCAACTATCTCGGCAAAAGAAGTGCAGAAATTCGTATGGAAGAACATCGTATGCAGATTTGGCATACCGAGGGTACTAGTAGCTGATAATGGATCCCAGTTCATAGACAAAGGATTCCAGGAATTCATCAGCGACCTCGGAATAAAGATGCACTTCGCCCCAGTAGCTCACCCCCAAAGCAATGGGCAGGTGGAAGTATCAAACAGGACCATAAAAGATGGCCTGAAAAAGAGACTTGGGGAAGCCAAGGGGAAATGGCCAGGAGAACTCCAAAGTGTATTGTGGAGCTACCGAACGACGCCACGAAGAGCCACAGGGGAAACTCCCTTCTCACTCGTCTTTGGAACAGAGGCCATTATCCCGATAGAGATAGTTCAGCCTTCAATACGGGTGCAAGTATTTGATGAAGGCGGAAACGACCTCCGTCTGAGAACTAAGCTCGACCTTGTGGCCGAATACAGAGAAATAGCCGAGCTGAGAAGAAAAGCTTTCCAGCAGAGAGTGGCCACAGCTATCAACTTAAAAGCCAGGCCAAAAGAAATCAAAAAAGGAGACCTCGTTCTCCGAAAGGCCGACTTTGCACCCCGAAGGCCATCTCACGGAGTACTTCGTGCAAATTGGGAAGGACCTTATCTGGTTCTCGCCGAAGTACGAAAAGGCATGTACAAGCTTGGCAACGCCGAAGGCGTAGAATTGAAAAACACTTGGCATTCAGACGCCTTGAAAAAATTCTACGCCTAAGGTTGAGCGGAGGAGATATATTGTACAAGAAATATTCTAAGTACAGAATGGTCTGGAGAAGAATGGTCTTGAGAAAAATTTTTCAAGTATACCAAATTGTCCAAGATAGAATTCCGCGAAGGTGCTCGCCACGAAAAAAGCAGATATGACTTCCCGAAGTCCCTTGAGCCACTATGCTCGGGAAAAATGGGAAACAAGAATCTTGCAAAGGTACTCGGCATAATCAATGCAGAGAAAATTTTCCGAACACCCTTGAGCGAACATGCTCGGGAAAAAGGGAAAGCAAGAATCTCGCAAAAGTACACGCCAAAACAAAAGCAGAGGTAATTTCCGAACACCCTTGAGCGAACGAGCTCGGGAAAAAGGGAAATGAGCAATCTCGTGAAAATTTTCCTAAGTCCCTTGAGCAAATATGCTCGGGACAATAGGAAGACAGAAAAATTTGGCTGAAGGTTTTCCGAAGTCCCTTGAGCGAACATGTTCGGGATAGAAGGGAACAAAAAGCCTGCAAAAGACTTAGCCAAATTTTTGCAAACTTTCCAGAAAGTCTCTTGAGCGAGCACACTCGGGACAAAGGAAGGTAAAAAGTTTCTTTGGTTGCAGGTTTTCCGAAAGTCTATTGAGCAAACGTGTTCGGGACAGTGGAAATGAAGAAACTTGCAAGAAAGGACTGAGCCAAAAGATTGTTCATTTAGAGCAAACGCTGCCTTACAAAAGAAGTACCCAAAGAAGGAGCACAAAGGAGAAAAATAAGAGGAGCCCTAAAGCAAACTAGGGAGAGCCGGGCAGATGAAGAGCAGGAAGCTTCAGATGCTCGACCTTGGACCACTGCCACCGAGGTCCCTCAGGAATATTTAGGCCCTCCAGAAAAGAGAGGTCCAAATCTGGGAACCTCTGCAGGACTTGGTGCCAAACAAGGCAGAGGCCGCCCTGTAAGGCGACCTTGGCCATTTGATCAGAAGTATGTTTTTGGACGCCAAGGTTGTTGAGCTCGTCCCTCAGCTCAGCAATCTCCTCCTCCAGTTCGCTTATCCCCAGCGTCCCTTCGGACTCCTTCTTCAGAGCCTCGACCTCGGCTCGGAGAGCATTGTTCTCATCCGTCAACCTCGCCGCAAGACTGTCAGAAACAGCCTTGTCCTTGACAAGATCTCCGTTGGCGGCGAGCAGCCCCTTTACTTGGTCGCCGAGGTCGGCAATCTTCCGGGAGGAGTCCTTTTCAAGTTCTTCTCTCTTCTTCGAGAACTCCTCCCGAACGGCGGTGATTTGCTGAGAACAATCCGCTGTCAGCTGCTGGTTGCTGGCGACCAGCTTTGCAAGCGAAGCCTTCGCTTCACTGAGTTCCCACGAAGTCGCATCCCTGAAGGCAGCCTCTCTGGCCACCTGAACTCGGAGGTAACCAGCGTACTCCAGCAGCTACGGCAAGGGAAAAGTCCAGGTTAGTGCAAGTCTAAACACTTAGAAAATTGAGGAAAAAGAGTGTAAAGACTATACCTGAGCAGCATGCTCGATGACTTTTGCGGCGAGGGTATTATCCCTCGGGTGAGCCGCCGCAATGGCCCGGAAGGAGGCGTCAGTGGTCATCCCCTTCCAATTCTCCTTTGTCATTTTCGGACAATCGTCGGAGAACAAATTCATATCCTCCGTGATTGTCCAAAAGGGCTCCAAGGGGATCTTCCCCTCAGGGATTGTGGCATCGCGCAGGGCCCGTTTCCTCTCATGAATGGCCCTCCAGCCAGCAGTAACAGGCTCCTCTGAAAGTGAGAAGGAAGTTAGGAGTAGAAGAAAAATTCGCGAAAAGCAAAAGAGCTGAACTTCGCCTGAAGGCATACCTGGAGGAACCTCGGAGACAGTGTCCTCGGGATCCTCGGGCCCCTCGGAAGAAAGACCCTTACCCTTCTGCCGGTACCGCTCCTCGGCAGTAGGTACTTCTACCACTACAGTGTTTCTAGGGGCCTTGAGGTCGAGAGGAGGCACCTCGGCGGAAGTAGCGGGGACCTCGGCCGGTGGAATTTCAACAAGATCAGCCTCTTCGCCAGCTTCTTCTTCCGAAAGCTCTGGCTGAGGAGGCTGGACAGCCTTCCTAGCTCGCTTCGCCGAGGGCCCCGCCCCTGTCGTCTTCCTTCTTCGGGAAGCCGCCTTCTTTGTCTGCTCCCCCTTCTCCACTTGGCCAGAAAAGAGGGCCTTGTAATAGGCGGCAGCCCCATCGCCCATCTCTGAAAAAGAGAAGAAATATCAGCGTAAGTCCGAGGAAAAAACATAAAGGGGTGGAAGACTACTCACTTTCGGCAAAAGATTCGAAAGAAGTCTCCCCCTTAAGGAGCTTGACCAGCCAGGAGTCCTTCCCGGCGATGGCGGGAGCGGGCATATTGAGGTCAGTCACGTGCTCCTTAACCACTTTCAGCTCCCGAAGGACTTCTTCGGTCATCAACCTCCAGTTGATAGGGAAGGGGTAAAGAGCACGAGGAGAGACCTCGGGAGCCCAGTCAGCGACTGCCCGAATGCGGGCGTTGAAATTCGCGAACACGGAAGCCAACGGTGGGGTCAGCAGCATCCTCGGATCAACGACGTCTGCGTTCAGCACTCCCTGAGCCCATCTGGTTGGGACACCAGACCAGTTCTTATCCACTTTCAGGAAAAAGAACTTAGGCTGCCACCCCCGCCAGCTATCCTTCATGTCGAAGGTGAAGGTGAATTTTTTGCTCCCGGATCCCCGAGGCAGCAGGAAATAGAAGCCACCCTTCGGGACCACGTAGAGCTTGTAGTACTGCATGAAAATGATGAAGTGGGGCTCTATCCCGAACACGCCACACATGCAGAGGTAGGCGTTAAAATAGCAGTACGCGTTCGGGGGAAGCTGGTTCACAGCAATGCCATGGAATTGGCAGAACTCGCAAACCACCTTCGGGGGAGGATACCGAAGTCCGGCCTTCAGTTGGGCTCGGAAGACGGTAACCTCGTCGCCGCGGTTTGAAAAAGCAAAATGGCTAGAACGAGGCAGCCTGGTCACAGCGTAAGAGGGAAGAAAGAATTTTTTCTTCCACCTCTCTAGTTTTTCGGGGGTGGTACAGCAAGGATGGGCCAGAAGAGGTTTCCAGCTCTCGGGAACAGGCATCGTAGACATGAAAAAGAGTTTGAGATGGAAAAGAAAATAGTTTCCAGAAAAAACTCAGAAGACGAGTTTGGAAAAAAACAACAGTTTTCCAGAAAAACTCAGAAAAACAGAGGAATCAGAGTACTCTAGAAATCAAAACCCACCAAAAGATTTGCCTGAGGACGCTGTCGTGAAAGTTGGTAGGAAAAGCTCTGATTAAAGAAGCTCCGCCACAGAAAGCAAGATAAAACGCAAGAATAGAGGGCAAAGCAGAGAGAGAGCAGTAAGTGGGACTTATGATGGAATGGGCTATTTATAGGCCAAAGGTGGGTAGCTGAAAAGAGATCATAAGTACCCATTGGAGGTGAACCGTCACCGTAACTGCCCACTGCACCCGAAAAGGCGCGCCCTCTGTAAATGACACGTCTCTCTTCCAATGGCAAGAAGCCGCGTGTCAACCGCTGCGCAGAAATAGGGGACACGCCTCCCCAAACGTCCCTGGAAAACCGGGACACACCTCCTGATTGGGACACGTCGTTTGACATCCCTGAAAAGTGGAGACGCGCCGCTCAGTCTGACACGCTTGGCCATCAGACCTGCAGAAATAAAAAGCGGGCCACCTCGAGGACACCAAGAGACAGGCTATGGCTGAACAGCCCATGACTTTTGGGCAAAAGGTGTATCTTCGGTACAGGCTTTGCCTCGGAGACACCAAAGAATAGGCCAAGGCCGAACAGCCCAGACCCTCGGGCAAAAGGTGCGACCTCGGAACAGGTTATGCTTCCCAACAAGACTCCCAACAACAGCCTCGGAAAGAGATGCAAACCGAAGTCTTCACTTCGGCTTTCCAGAGGGAGGCATGTGATAGCCAAAGGCTATCGCCTCAATCTGGCCGAACACCCTGCCACACCAATGGCCAGAAGAACTGGCGCTTCCTGGGAACAGGTGGAATCATGCACCTCGGGAGATAGCCGGAGAGCTCCGAGCCTCGGCACGCCAGTAAAACTTGAGGACTCTATTCGCCCCCCTAGGTTGTGAACAGCGCGCCTTCGGAAAAGTGGCACCAGACATTGCTGCCCGAACATGATATCCCCGAAGGCGGAACCCCCTGGAACTGGGAACGACCGAACTGAGGGTATGCTTCCCGAAGAGGCTCTGTCCGAACTAGAGGACGACCTCGCCCAGGGACCTTGGGAGTACGGCAGGAGCATTTATGGAAGCATTTAAGGAAGTGTCTGACACGTCCCACTATAGACGTAAAAAGTCGCCCTGACGCGCAGACGCCATGAGAATCACATCATGGCCCGTCTCAGCACAAGGCTCGAGGCCATCTGGTTACCAACTATCTGTCCCCTACGCCCAGAAGTTCAGGAGCATCTGACCGCACACGTGTCATGATCTGAACGGGCTAGGTTTTCCTATATATACAGGAAATAAATACTTGACAGGAGGTTGGTTGGCCGGAGATACAGCTCCCACACTCTGAGAAAATACCAGGCGAGACTTTTCTGCCTTTCTCTTTGAGCTAGTGACTTTCTCCTTTTTCCGACCACCACTGACTTGGGCGTCGGACGCTCCCCCCCCGGAAAAACACTCCGGGGGCCTCCTAACCCTGTTTTCCAGCTTTTCAGGTACTCTCCTTGACGCGATCCACCTTCCAGGCGTTCTTCCTCCTAGAAGTCTCCTCAACAGTCATCATGACTCACATCGGGGCGAATGTGCAGGTTCCCCTGAGTCTGCCTTCCAAGGATGGCGTTGTACGAGGACGGGACGTCCATGACGATGAATCTTGCCATTGTGGACGCGTACAACTCAGCTGCTCCGTCTACCGAAGTGCCTTTCATCATCAAGGGGAGGTCGATCCATCCGAGGACGGGTAGTTCGGATGGCCCAACGCCGAAGGTGGGCGTGGTGACAGGTTTAAGCTCGCTGTTGGAGATGCCCAAGCTCGGCCGTAAGTGTGAGAATAGGACATCAGCATTTGAGCCATCATCAAGCTACACTCTCTTGACGTCCCAGTTCCCTATTCTCGCCATTATCAGCAGCGGGTCGTCGTGGGGGAAGACGACGGTGGAGCCATCTTTGCGAGCCAGTTTCTTTGATGGACTTTGATACTCCACAACTGCAATTTCTCTGGCCTTCCGCTTTCTTTCCGAGGATGGGAGCCCCGTGGTGATGGTTTGGATGACCCCTACTGGAGGTGGAAGGCGCCTTTTTGGACTTCTGTTTCTCCGCCTGTCGGAGTCATAGTCCTCGTTTTCGGCCCTCTCTTCCTCCTCTTTTCTGCCTTTTGGGGAGGGCATCCGCAGGTATTTGCGAAGTTGGCCCTGTTTGATCAGCGACTCTATGTACTTCTTCAGCTGGAAGCAGTCTTCGGTGTCATGACCGTGGTCGCGATGAAACTGGCAGAACTTTTTGGCATTCTTCTTATTATCGGCGGCCATGGCCTTTGGCCGCCGAATCTGCGTCCTTTGCCTTTCCAGCGCCATGAGAATGTTGGTCCGTGTCGTGCTCAAGGGCGTGAAACTTTGAGGTTTCCTTCCTCGCATTCGTCGTGGTCGGCCTGTGTGTTCAGAAAGATGCCGAGCTTGCTGACTGGACCCTTCGGCGCGGTGATGATCAGACTTCGGCCCCGCGATCCTCAATTCCTCGGCTGTCATGTGCTGCTCTGCCCTTCGGTAAAATTCTCCGAGGGTCTCCGGGGGGTCCTTTGAGAACTCGTAGAACAGCTGTGAGTCACGCCGAAGGCCCCGTGTCATAGCGAGGATGCGGATTTCGGGCCGGAAGTCCGGGACACTGAGTGCTTCCCTGTTGAATCGTTCGACATAGTCTCGGATTGTTTCTCCGTTTCTCTGCTCTATGTCGAACATCTGCACAGGCATTTTGGCCGTCGGCCTGCTCCCAATGAACTGCTGGGTGAAGGCTGTGGACAACTCCTGGAACTCAGTGATAGTCCCTGGGGGCAAGGAATTGTACCATGCTGTTGCTGGGCCCGTGAGGGTGACTTCGAAGCATTTGCACATGGTAGCGTCATCAGCTCCGTGCATTATCATGCTCCATCTGTACTTCGTCAGATGGGCCTGTGGATCAGTCCGGCCATCATAGATCTCCAGCCTAGGCACTCTGAAGTCGCCTGGCATAGCTGCCTCAACAATGGCGCGAATGAACGGGGAGTCATCTTCGCATAATGCCCCCGACAGCCTGTCCCAAACGGGTTTTCTGGCCACTTGCTTCTCCACTTTGTCCAGCCGTGCCAATATCCTTTCCATAAGCGCAGTGGCGCTAGGACCATTTTCGCGGGAGGGAGATCGACGGCGCCTCTTTGGGGAGCGAGTTCGGCGCGGAGGGGTCAGGGACCTCGCCTCGGGCGACGAACTGCTTCGCTGTGAGACTCTCGGTTGCTTGGACCCGGTTTGTCCCACAGGCCGTTTCCCGAGGGCTATATCTTCTGTGGATGATTCTCCGCGAGGCTCTCCACTTCCTGAACTGCGGTATGTAGACTTGGGGATTGTCTCCCGAGGGCGTGCTGATGAGGAGGGTTTCTGGGCCTGTGACTGCTGTGGCCATCTTCGGTCGATCTGCTGAGTCATTTCAGCAGCGACCGAGCGCTGAAAGTCCCTCAAGAAGCTCATGGTGATTACCAGAGGGCGGTCTTCCTCGGGCGTAGATGTCTCTGGGAGTGTCTGCTCAGCGGCCGGTTGTATCTCAGGCGCGGACGAGGACCTTGGGAGTCCCTTGTCCTTAGAACACCGAGTCTCAACGACGGCGATTTGCGAGCGGGTTCCCACAGACGGCGCCAAATGATGGCCTGGGGCCTCATCGTTGTGAGTCATGATGACTGTTGAAGAGACTTCTAGGAGGAAGAACGCCTGGAAGGTGGATCGCCCCAAGGAGAGTACCTGAAAAGCTGGAAAACAGGGTTAGGAGTCCCCCGGAGTGTTTTTCCAGGGGGGGAGCCTCCGACGCCCAAGTCAGTGGTGGCCGGAAAAAGGAGAAAGTCACTAGCTCAAAGAGAAAGGCAGAAAAGTCTCGCCTGGTATTTTCTCAGAGTGTGGGAGCTGTATCTCCGGCCAACCAACCTCCTGTCAAGTATTTATTTCCTGTATATATAGGAATACCTAGCCCGTTCAGATCATGACACGTGTGCGGTCGGATGCTCCTGAACTTCTGGGCGTAGGGGACAGATAGTTGGTAACTAGATGGCCTCGAGCCTTGTGCTGAGACGGGCCATGATGTGATTCTGATGGCGTCTGTGCGTCAGGGTGGCTTTTTACGTCTGTGGTGGGACGTGTCAGAGGCTTCCTTAAATGCTTCCTTAAATGCTCCTTCCGTACTCCCGAGGTCCCTGGGCGAGGTCGTCCTCTAGTTCGGATAGAGCCTCTTCGGGAAGTATACCCTCAGTTCGGGGGTTCCCAGTTCCAGGGGGTTCCGCCTTCGGGGATATCATGTTCGGGCAGCAATGTCTGGTGCCACTTTCCCGAAGGCGCGCTGTTCACAACCTTGGGGGGCGAATAGAGTCCTCAAGTTTTACTGGCGTGCCGAGGCTCGGAGCTCTCCGGCTATCTCCCGAGGTGCATGATTCCACCTGTTCCCGGGAAGCGCCAGTTCTTCTGGCCATTGTTGTGGCAGGGTGTTCGGCCAGATTGAGGCGATAGCCTTTGGCTATCAGGTTGAAAGTCTAAATTTGGAAATGAAGCGCCTTGATTATATGTTAAGTATATCTTTCATGTCTATGTGTTGTCCAAGTGTCCAATTGTGGTGATTTAATGTCTAGTATGACACATCCAATGTCAAAATCTAGTAAGAGATGTGCCTTGTCTACATGTACAAGTATATGTTTTAGCTTGGTTTGAATGGTGTTCAAGTGTTCGACTATGTTGGTTAAATACCTAGTGTGATAGATTAAGTGTGTACATTTAGTAAATGAGTCTCTAGTCCACATATTTATGGTGTTCAAGCATTCATTTTGTATTGGTTGGATGTCTAATTTGATAATTTGAGTGTCTAAATCAGTTAAGCAAATACCTGAAACTGAATTATAGTTTTCTTTAAATGGACATCTACTAATTGGGTTAGATAATGTTGAGACCATAAGTGAACACTAGATGTCACCGCCCACACAGGCCCCAGCCTATGCACCCTCAGTGCCACTCACCAATTCTACCCAAGAGTTATTTGGATACTCTTAAGTTCAGGTGTTATTAACTACCTATTGTTTTAGCTATTTGGTGCCGGGCAGCAATTTCGTCATGTGACATGGTAGGAGCGAAGGGGACTTCCTGATGGCCAAGGGCCTCATCGTTTATAGTCATGGTGACTGGTGGAGAGACTTCTGGGAGGAAGAACGCCTGGTGGAATGGATAGCCCAAAGGAGAGTGCCTGAAAGCTCAGAAACAAAGGGTTAGGAGGCCCCCGGAGTGTTTTTCCGGGGGGGGAGCCTCCGACGCCCAAGTCAGTGGTGGCTGAGAAAAGGCAGAGGAAATAGCACAAAGGGCTGAAAAGTCTCGCCTGGTAGTTTTCTCAGAGTGTGGGAGCAGTGCTTTGCCAACCAACCAGCCTCCTGCCAAGTATTAATTCCTGGTATTTATAGGAGTGCCTAGCCCGTTCAGATCACGACACGTGTTCGGTCGGATGTTCCCTGAGTTTCTGGGCGTAGGAGACAGATAGCTGGTAGCAGGTTGCCCTGAGCCACGTGTTGAGATGGGCCATGATGTGATTCTGATGGCGTCCGTGTGTCAGAGCGCCTATTCAGGCGGCTTTATGACGTCTGTGAAAGGACGTGTCAGAGGCTTCCTTAAATGCTTCCATAAATGCTCCTGCCGTACTCCCGAGGTCCCTGGGTGAGGTCATCCTTTAGTTCAGACAGAGCCTCTTCGGGAAACAAGCCCTCAGTTCGGGGGTTCCCAGTTTCAGGGAGTTTCGCCTTCGGGGATATCATGTTCGGCTCGCTATGTCTGGTGCCGTTTTTCCGAAGGCAATCTGTTCACAACCTTGGGGGGGCGAGTAGTGTCCTCGGGGTTTCCTGGCGTGCCGGGCTTGGAGCTCTTCGGCTATCTCCCGAGGTGCCTGAGCGCACCTTTTCTCGGGTAGCGCCAGCTTCTTCTGGCCATCATTGTGGCAGGGAGTTTGGCCAGATAGAGGCGATAGCGTTTGGCTATCACTTCCGGTGGAAGAGAGCGCCTAAGGAGGAGATTTCCTAGGGGAGGGTACCTGAAATATTTGGAAGAAAGAGGTTAGGAGGTCCCCTGAGTGTGTTTCAGGAGAGGAGCCTCTGACGCCCAAGTCAGTACTCCGGAGATATGGAGGTGATAGAGAGTGGAGAAGTATGGTCTCTAGTGCCCAACCACTTTACCTGGGGTGTTTACCGAGTGTATATAGAGGAGAGAACAGTAGTAGTTCTCCTCATGTGGCCGTCCCAGATCGTGACACGTGTTCGGTGGGATGTGATCCACGTCTTCGGGGAGCAAGGGGACACCCAGCCGATCATAGGCCGCATGGCTAGGAGCCTAGGCAACCCGAGAGTGGTGTACTAAGGTGTCTCTACAAGCGTCGTGTCAGAATGTGTCTGGGGCCGGCGTGTCGGGGATGAGTCAGAGGCTTCTTAATTGCTCCTGTCGTACGTTCTGAGGTTACTCTAGTATCACAAGAGTATGTTTCTCGAGGGTGGTCTTTCTCGGGGATACCCCTACTTCCGAGGATGGTTTATTCGTCCCCCCGAGGTTGGCACTGTCATTTCCTGGAACGGAGGATTGCCGAGGTCGGATTAGGGAGGTCGAACATCCTTCTTTCCGTGGCAGGTAGTTTCTCTGACGAGGTTGGTACTTTGTCCGAGTCTGGGGGTTCGGAAGGTGATGGGCACTTCGGCTATCACATGCCCCCTCCCAGGAAGTCGAAGTAGAGACTTCGGCTTTACGCTTTTAGGATGGCTTTTTCGTCGAATTCGCGGTCGGAACTCCACTCAAGGAATTGCTCCTCTCCAGAAGGCGTTCCTTCACAGCCGAGGTACCCTTCCCTAGTTCCCTTGGTGACCTCAGGACACGTGCAACTTTTGTTTTCATTTTTTCTGCTGCGAGTTTGTGAATCGTCGCATCTTTTGGTCAGATATGCCAGTTATGGATAAGCATTCCTGGGTTTTCGTGATGTCAGAGGGGCGTGCCCTAGTTCTTCGCGTTGGATGACACATGGCCACTAGTGGATAGCGAAATAGTTACGCCGGTCACACTAACTGCGTCTCTTCGCCTTTGAGAAGTAATAATGAGGCCGTTGCGTCTTCGAGGGATAATAATGACGACGCTTCACTTACCCTCTTCGGTCTATATAAGCACCTCTCGCCTCATTTTTGCCTCACTCTTTGCTTTAGCTCTCATCTGCTCTAGAGCCTTCTCTTGTCTTTTTCCTTTTTTCGGCAACGGTTTCTACGGCGAAGCGATTTCCGGCATCTTGTACGACGGCGTCCAGTAACCCCGACTTCAGCAAAGCTTTTGGTGGGTGTTCCCTTTTGTAGCTTTCTCTTTTTTCTTCCGAGGTTGTTTTTCCAAAGTCTTTCTGTTTCCTTCCTCTATTTTTGCCGAGGTCATCCTTATTTTTTTCAAAAAATGTCGAATCCGACCCCGTTGATGGCTGTCCGGCCTTTCCCTAAAAGCTTTCTCCCCCTTGAGTCTCGTCCCTGCTGTACCACTTCGGAAAAAATGATGAAGTGGATGGCTAAATATTACCTTCCTTCTTACATCGTCCCGAAGTTACCTCTCTCGGGTACGTACGGTTATTCAGCTCTCTCGGGTGAGGTCACCGTTTACTGTGTTCAGCTGAAAGCTGGTCTTCGGTATCCTCCCCATCGGATGATATGCGAATTTTGCAAATTCCACGGGATTGCCGTGAACCAACTCCCCCCAAATTCTTACTCTTACTTCAATTCCTTCCTGCATGTGTAGGGTGTTTAAGATAAACCCCCACTTTCTTTTCTTCATGCAGTATTACAAACTTCACCCGGTCCTGAAAGGTAGCTTTTACTTCTTGCTTCCCCAAGGATCCGGGAGTAAAAAATTTACCTTTACCTTCGACAACAAGGACAGCTGGCGAGGGTGACAGAAGAAGTTTTTCTTCCTGTCGGTCCCCGAGCTTTGGAGCCACGTGCCGATCAGATGGGCTTCGGGGACCTTGAAGATTGACGTCGTTGACCCCCGAAAGCTCCTAACTCCGGAGCTGTTTGCCGAGTTTGATAAGTTTGATAGACTTATCCGGGCTATGGCAGACTGGGACCCCGAGGTCCCTCCGCATTCATTCTACCCTTTTCCCATCAAGTGGGACCCCATGAATGAGGAGGTCCTTCGGAAACTGGGAGTGGTGAATGCGCACAATAGTGACCCCGGCATGCCCGTGCCCGTTCTTCTGGGGAAGAAGGCTTGGATAGTCATGCTCCTTCGGGGCGAAATTTCATATGAGGCTTTTGCAGAGAGTAAGTCACTTTTCAGGGCTTGATATTTGTTTTCCTTTTTGCCTTAAACTGATATTTTGTCCTTCTGCAACGATGGGCGATCAATCCGCTGACTTCTACAAGTCCCTTTTCCTCGGGCAGGCCGAGAGGGGGGAGCAAACGCGCAAGAAGGTGCCTGCCAAGAGGAAGAAAACGGCCGGCGGACCTTCTAGGTCCAAGAAAGCTAAGGCTGCCACTCCTCCTCCCCTCACAGATGTGGTTGAGGTGCAAGATCGGTCCCCTGCCCAACCTCCGAGCCCCGTGGATCCTCCTCCGGATCCTGCTCTCCTTGGGGCAGCACTAAGCCCCGTTCTTACTGCCGAGGCTTTAGCTGAGCGAAGGTCTGCTCAGGAGCTCGAAGAAAGAAGAAGGAGGAAGGGGAAGAATGTTCTTGGTGAAGTTCGGGGGGGCGAGTCTGAAGACGACGTCGCTGAAGTTCCACCAGGTTGGTTCCCATAGGCGGCGCCAAATGGTGCCCGACAGCAGTTTCGTCATGTGACATGGTAGGAGCAAGGGGGACTTCCGTTGGAGGAAAGCGCCTAAGGAGGAGATTTCCCAGGGGAGGGTACCTGTAATATTTGGAAGACAGAGCTTAGGAGGTCCCCGGAGTGTGTTTCCGGGGAGGAGCCTCCTACGCCTAAGTCAGTACTCTGGAGATATGGATATGATAGAGAGTGGAGAAGTATTGTCTCTAGTGCCCAACCACTTTACCTGGGGTGTTTACCGAGTATCTATAGTGGAGCGAATAGTAGTAGTTCTCCTCATATGGACGTCCCAGATTGTGAGACGTGTTCGGTGGGATGTGATCCACGTCTTCGGGGAGCAAGGGGACACCCAGCCGATCATAGGCAGCCTGGCTAGGAGCCTAGGCAACCCAAGAGTGGCGTACTAGGGTGTCTCTGCAAGCGGCATGTCAGAACATGTTTGGGGGCGGCATATCAGGGATGTGTCAGAGGCTCCTTAATTGCTGCTGTCGTACGTTCCGAGGTTACTCTAGTATCACAAGAGTATGTTTCCCGAGGGTGGTCTTTCTCAGGGATACCCCCTCTTCGGAGGATGATTTATTCGTCCCCCCGAGGTTGGCACTGTCGTTTCCTAGAATGGAGGATTGCCGAGGTCGGATTAGGGAGGTCGAACATCCTTCTTTCCGTGGCAGGTAGTTTCTCTTACGAGGTTGGTACTTTGTCCGAGTCTGGGGGTCCGGAAGGTGATGGGCACTTCGGCTATCGCTATTGTTAGTTAGGTAGTTTAGGTCTTATTAATGCCCTTCAGCATCTCCTTCGTGTGTCATGGTGAAGGCGGCAGGGGCTTATGGAAATGGAGAAAGGTCAGGGACGAACGTACTCTGAGGGGATCACTTGAAAGTCACAGGAAGCAAGGGTTAGGAGGTCCCCGGCGTGTTTTTCCGTGGAGCAGCCTCCGACGCCCAAGTGAGTATTTTGGAGGTAATGAGATGATAAAGAGTAAAGAAGTATCTTATCTCCCAGAAAATGTTCTCCCCTTTCTGGAATAATTACCAAGTATTTGTAGAGGGGTGAATAGTAATAGTCCTTCTCAGATGGCCGGCCCAGATCGTGACACGTGTTTGGAGGGATGCGTTCCACGTCTTTTGGGCAATAGAGGACCCCTAGTCAGCATGGGCTGCCAAGCTAGGGCTCTGGGTAACCCAAAAGTGGCGTGCTAGAGTATCCCTGCAGGCGTTGTGTCAGGACATGACTGGGGGCAGATTATCGGGGATATGTCAGAGGCTCTTTAAATGCTAATGTCGTACTCCTGAGGCCCCTTTTTGGTAGGGGAGACCTCTCCGGAGAACTTGTCTTCCGAGGTCGCTTTTGGTATCGCAGGAGTATAATTCCCTAGGGCGACCTTTCTCGGAGACATCCCTACTTCCGAGGGTGGCTTACTCGTCCCCCCGAGGTTGGCATTGTCGTTTCCTGGAATGGAGAAACGCCAAGGCTGGACTTCGAGAGGTCGGACATCCTTCCTTCTGTGGAGGGTGACTTCTCTTCCGAGGTCAGTCATTTGCCCGAACCCGTGCCTTTGAAGGGTGATCGGCACCTTGGCTATCACTTATTTTCTTAAGCTGAGAGCTGGGAGGTGCCCCAGGAGGCTTATGTGTTATTTAGAGCAATTACCTGCAGCTTAAGTAGGGCCCAACCACTAACTTGCAGCACAAGGTAAGGCTGTAAATCAAAAACTTGCAATACGAGTAAGGCATACACTTAATCTATTAAGTTTCTAGGATGTGTGCTCATCAAGTGTGCTACTTTCATGAATGACAACCAAGAAGCCCACATCTTTGTAGTTTTGAAAATCAAGACTTCCATGCACATGTATATTCGGCCAAACTAGTATCTTAAAAGGTTTCTTACATGAAACATAACCATAAGCTCATAAACTTAACATAACTTGGCACACAAGCATCCAACATGTACATACAAAACCATGTACAATTAAGGCTACATATATAAACAAAATAGCCTAAGTACAAGCATCACTAGCTTGGAAACATACCAAGGATGCTACAAGTCCATAATAGCCAAGGTTAAGTTTTACAAGCTAAATTTCCCTAGTCCCCAAGAAGATACCTAAGTGTGTAATACAACAGCACACACTGAAGCACCAACACAATGACAATGTTCATGGTCATGAAAGTGAACACTATAATCAGAGCCATAGTCCACACATCCATCCTGCACCTAGACGTGTCCCACAAACTACACAAGCCTGCAAAACTTAGAATATAAGTTTCGGCCTTAACCCATAAGACTTGTAATGCAAGTAATCAAGCCAAGATTTAGTTGGCACATACCCTGAGCAATAAGTGTACTACCTAGTACACAAACAAGCTACTCAAGCAAACTACTCAAGCTGTATATCTTTGCCTGAAACAAAAATATATGGGCAATGAGTAACAATTACTCAGTAGGGATTCACAAACGACCATATAAGGTCTATTTAGTTAAGTCCAAGACTTAACCTCCTCAAGCTTGCCTATCTTGCAAGAAAGACATGAAAACACCAAGATACAAGCCATATAATACACATTTTAATATTAACCGAGATATATATATAAGCTTAAACACTATCTACATTGGGTTAGCACGCACAAACAAATCAAACAAGCACACAACTCACGCACACACACAATGTTCCCTCGGTTGAAATATTCACCCGAATGAATTATTCACTCGGTTGAAAACCACTAGCAAGCACACATCAAATCCTTGCACTTTAAGCCATCCATTTCCCCTCCATTCCACCAGAGCTCCAAGTTCACTAGTAAGTTGGCCTAACTTACTAAGAACTTTACGTGTTTCCCATTAAACCTTGACTAGCTAACCAATTAACATAAAACCAAATCTCCTCAATATGCCCATCTAGCAAACTAAGATCATATAGCAATATATAACTATCACTAAGCTGCCATTATTACTTGATCATGGAAAAAGTACTAAGAATTCAAGTAAACGTGAAACCCTACCTCAATATATGAGCTTGAATAGTCTTGGGTTTGCTTGAACACTTCAAGACCGAGGGTGAACTTCACTATTTCCTTCACTTCCCTTACTTCCAAGCTTGATTACACGTTCAAGCTTTCATCCTTGCTCTAAAAAACTAAGAACATGGCAGCAACATTCCAAACCACCCATGAATGTCTCAACTGCCCATGAATATATTCAAGACTAAGCTTAGAAAAAAGGAAGAAGGAAGTCACCTTAGGCCGAAATCAAGGAAGACAAGCTTGATCCTTGCTTTCAAGCTTTAATCTTCAACGAATGACCATAGTTTCAGCAGCAACCATCAGGAACACTTCAAGAACAACCCAAGGCCTTTAAGACTCAGTCAAGGACACAAATGAAAAGCCTTGGCCAAGATAAGCTTTCTTAATTACTAAGTGGAAACATGCTATAACCGGTTATGGCCACTTGTCCTCACTTTCGGCTTAATGTCATTCTTGGTCTTGCACTATTTTGCATGGCTCGTTTCGCCCCTCAAGTCTCCATGGCTTCACTTTAGTCACTAAAATACATGTTCATTTCGGCATTAATCTTAGCTCATGGCCTACATTGCCAAGTTTTAATCAAAATGGCTAAAAATGGTCATTATCCCATGCATATTTTTGGCAATTATCAAGATTAATTAAACCATATAAATAATGGCATAAACCTTGGTGGAAGACATAATCATAACCGGCCATCAAACGTCATAAGGAAATTGGTCTAATTCTTCATTTCTCCTTGCACTTATTTGCATGGCCGAAATTGCTAATTTAAGTTTCATAGTTTCAATTGCATCACTAGTTCAAGTGTGCATTGTAGTCCTCCAACTTTATTTCATGCCAAAAACATCATGGTCTAATTTTCCATGTACACTTAGAATCCAAACTTCTTACACCCTTATCCTCATTTTCGAACAAGTCCCTCACGTTTTAAATTGGTGTTTCTCTATATTCTTGGCCTAAGCCAAATACTAAGGGATGGTCTTAACAATTCCTCCCTCCTTAAAGAATTTGGTCCTCCAAATTCTTCACCAATCTAGAGTATAACTGAGGGTACTTATAGGCAATTTCCTGCTCCACTTCCCAGGTTGCCTCTTCAGGAGTATGGTTACTCCACTGAACTTTAATCATAGAGGTCCATCTACTTCTCAATTTCCTGGTATCCCTTGCCAGGAACTGAATTGGCACTTCCTCATAGGAAAGGTTTGGTGTCACAGTTACACTAGCAGGTATCTCTATCTGTTTGGAACTTGGAACATATTTCTTGAGTAAGCTCACATGAAATACATTATGTATGTTACCAAGTTCTGGTAGCAAATCCAGTTGATAGGCCACATTTCCAATCTTGGCCAATATTTGATATGGCCCAACATATCTTGGCGCTAGTTTTCCCTTCTTTCCAAATTTGATTACTCCTTTCATAGGAGAAACCTTATGCCACACCCATTCTCCTTCCTGGAATTCCAGGACTCTTCTCCTTTTCAGGTTGGCATAAGCTTGTTGCCTATCATTTGCAGTTTTGATCCTAGCTTGGATCAGTTTTATTTTCTCTGTAGTTTCCTTAATAATGTCTGGCCCCAACTCCAATTTGTCCTCTGGCTGATGCTAGCACTGAGGAGTAATACATCTTCTGCCATACAAGGCCTCATAAGGAGCCATTCCTATCACTGAATGATAGCCATTATTATAGGAAAACTCTATTAGTGGTAGATGTACATCCCACTCTCCCTAGAAGTCAATTACACAGCATCTCAACATGTCTTCCAGAGTTTTTATTGTTCTTTCTGTCTGTCAATCCGTTTGTGGATGGTAAGCATAACTAAACTTGAACTTAGTGCCCAATGCCTGATGTAAGGACTTCCAAAACCTAGAAACAAACCTAGGATCCCTATCTGACACTATGTCATTAGGTACTCCATGTAATCTTACTATTTCTCTTATATAGAGTTGTGCTAGTTTGTCCAAAGAATCTGTAAGATTCATGGGTAGGAAATGAGTTGCCTTGGTCAGTCTATCTACAATGACCCATATGGCATCATGTTTCCTTCTTGTTAATGGCATTCCCACCACAAAATCCATTGATATGGATCCCCACTTTCTCTCAAGTATGGGCAAGCTTTGCAGTTTCCCTCCTGGTTTCCGGTGTTCCACCTTTACTTGTTGGCACACTTCACAATTAGCCACATGTGTGCTAATATCCTTCTTCATATATGGCCACCAAAAATATACTCTAAGAGTGTGATACATCTTTGTGGCCCCTGGATGCATGCTCAACTTACTAGAGTGAGCCTTTTCCAGAATTTGAATCATCAGGTTGTCCTTTTCAGGCACATATAACCTATTCTGGAAGTATAGGATCCCTTGTTTAAAGGAAAAGCCTTGGTACAGTTCTCCATTTTTCTGCCCAGATATTAGTTCCATATTCTCATCACCAGCTTGAGCTTCTTTGATAAGCTCCCTCCATTCTGGTGTAATGGTGAGTACATTTAGTTGCTCACTTTCTTTGGCTAGCCATTGACTTGCCAAGCAAGTAAGGCTCAGGTTCTTGGCCTTATGCTCAATTTCACCACCTTTGAGCACTCCAGTTTAGCTTCTACTCAAAGCATCTGCGACTACATTAACTTTACCAGCCGTGTATTCAATTACACAGTCAAAGTCCTTCAAATACTTCAACCACCTTCTCTGTCTCATATTTAAGTCCTTCTGAGTAAAAAGGTATTGGAGACTTTTGTGGTCTATAAAAACTTGGAATCTGTTACCAAGAAGATAATGTCTCCATTGCTTAAGGGCAAAGACCACTGCTGCTAATTCCAGGTCATGTATTGGATACTTCTTTTCATGTGGTCTTAGTTGTCTGGACCCAAAAGCAATTGCTTGCTTTTCCTACATTAGGACACATCCTAGTCCTACATGAGATGCATCAGTATACACCTCATATTCCTTTTCAGGGTCTGGTAAGACTAATATAGGAGCTGTGGTCAGTCTCCTCTTAAGCTCTTGGAAGCTCTCTTCAAATTTTGTTTCCCAGACAAACTTCTGGTTCTTTCTAGTTAATTGAGTCATAGGGGCTGCTAAAATAGAAAATTTTGGCACAAATCTTCTGTAATAACCAGCTAACCCCAGGAAACTCATGACTTCTTTCACATTCTGGGGCTGCTTCCAATCCAGGATTGACCTTACCTTTTCAGGATCCACGGCCAGCCCTTGATCATTTATTACATGACCCAAAAACCCAATTTCTTGAGTCCAGGATTTACACTTACTCAGCTTTCCATAAAGCTTATGTTCTTGGAGCAAGCCAAGCACTACCTTTAGGTGTTCTTTATGAGTTTCCTCATCTTTTGAGTACACCAAAATATCATCAATAAACACCACCACAAAGTGTTCTAGGTGTGCTCTGAACACCCTCTACATTAAGTCCATAAACAATGCAGGTGCATTAGTAAGCCCAAATGGCATTACTGTATACTGAAAGTGTCCATACCTAGTTATAAAAGCAGTTTTAGGTATGTCCTCTTCCCTAACCCTTAACTGGAAATATCCAGATCTCAAATCTGTTTTGGAGAACACCTTTGCTCCCTTCAACTGATCAAATAGATCCTCTATTCTTGGGAGAGGGTATTTATTCTTTATGGTTAAGGCATTCAATTTTCTATAGTCAATACAAAGTCTAAGAGTTCCATCCTTTTTCTTTACAAACAACACAGGTGGCCCCCAAGGAGACACACTAGGTCTGATGAAACCTTTCTCAAGTAGTTCATCTAACTGCTTTCTCAGTTCTACCATTTCAGGTAGGGCCATTGTGTATGCAGCCATAGATACTGGTGCTACTCCTAGTACCAGTCTAATCTCAAACTCCACTTCCCTCTTAGGTGGTAATCCAGGTAAGTCTGTGGGAAAGACTTCTGGGTAATCCTAAACTATAGGTATCTGCCTAAGTTCATCTGATGCTTCCTAGTCATTAAGTTCTAGGCACTCATGCTCACTTTCTAGAGTTACTAGCTTTAACACTTCCAATTGGTAATCCATAACTAACTCTAGTGACTTATCTAAGTCATATGGTATACAACCAGGCATAATCAGTTGTCTGTTATGACAATCAATTACCACTTTATTTTCTCCTAGCCAATTCATGCCTAGAATCACATCATAATCATATGTGTCTAGCACTATGATATCTGCCGTCAGTTTCAGCTTGTCTATCTGGATTTCACAGTTTTCAACCATATGGTATGTGAATAAAACTTCATTGCTAGCAGTTTTAACTAAGTACATGCTTGTTGTGTACTTTACTTCCAAATTCATGGTCTTAACCAAGCTATTTGAAATCACAGACAATGAAGCTCTAGTATCAAATAATGCAGATACTAAATAGCCATTAAGGTAAATAGTACCTTTTAAGGCTCTCCTGCTAGCCCTTTGCTGACTAGTCTCTCTCTCTCTAGTAGCCTCTGGTGCTCCCTGCACCTTTCTGGATGACTCCAATTGAAATATCCTGCCTGAAGGTGCATTAGTCCTTCTCTGCTCCTAACGGGGCTTTTGTGCCTGCCTCCCTCCTAGATTGGGCAAATTGGTCCTCAATTGGGGCGTGGGTATCTGCTGCCCACCTTGCCCTCTGGGATTAAAACTTCCCAGTAATTTCCTCCCATCTCCTCTATTTGGGCAATCTCTTACCCAATGATCTAGTGCCCCACACTTGTGGCAACTAGCAGCAGTTTTGAAACATGGCTTATTGCCATGGAATCTCCCACAAGTGTGGCATTGCGGGACCATACTGCTGTGGCCCCTTCTCTTTCTTGCTTCCTTTTCTTCCTCCACTGGCTTCTACTTCTTCCCTGGGCCTTTTCTGTGTCCCTTTCTGGGAGCCACTTCCACTACCAGGTCCACTCCTGGCTTGTTCTCTGAACTCCTGTTCTAGTGCAAGGCACTCTGCATCACAGAGTAGTAGTCCCTAGTCCCTACTGCTCTGAGATTCTGTCTCAGCTCAGGCCTCAAGCCTCTCAAAAACCTCTTGGTTCTCAATTCTTCCTGTCCCTCATACTGTGGGGCATATCTGATCAGACTGCTGAATCTTTGTTCATGTTCCAGAACAGTGAGATCACCTTGCTCCAGCTGATCAAACTCCACTTGCTTCTGATCTTTATGGGTTTCACTAACATATTGCTGGTGGAAAACCTGCAGAAAATCTGCCTACCTCATGGATCTCCTTCTAGCTGATGGTCTCCTCTGATTTCTTTCCTAATATGTCCTCTACACTGCCCTCCACCACAGCTCTACATTTCCCTCTAGCCTGAAGGTAGCTAGAAGTACTTTCTGAGTAGATGATACATCCATTCTCTCAAAAATCTTCTCTACTTGATACACCCAAAACTCTGCTTCATCAGGGTCACTACCACCCTTGAATACTGGAGGTTTTAGTGCCAGGAATCCTTCTAGTTGGCCCTCCTTAAGTCCACCCCTTATGGACCTATCTCCTCTTACTTCTGTACTACTAGTTCTATCTCTGAAGATTCTCCCTCTTGTTGTACTTTCTGTAGGAGGCTCAGTCTTCCTTGAGTAAATATAAGCATCCAGCTCTTCAATGTCTGGGCTCTCCTCATCTTCTTCCTCTGTCCTGGGTTCTTGCCTAACCTCTGATCTCACCCTTCTGGTCCTGGGATGTCTTCTCTCCTCATCACCTTCTTCTTCTTCCTGATTGCCTCCATTATCACTATGCTGATCATGATTCACTGGCTCTTTGCCAAGCCTTCTCCTTCCTCTTCTACATTCTGCTTCAAAGTTTTCTCCTGTTCCCATCCGCTCTGGGTTTTCATGTATTAGGGGGGCCTTTAGCCAAGAATCTCATTCCCTCCACAATCTCTGCCATAGTTAGCTGCAGTGACTCCATCATTGCTTCTATCTTATCTGGCCTCTTCCTACTGGGTCCAGGTACAGGTAATGTAAACCTTGCATTTGGCTCTTCGGCCACATTATGCTCAATGGCACCTGCCTGTATCTCAGGAACCTCTGTATGCATGCCATCTCTAAGATGGGCTGTTACATTCTCTGTTTGCTTCAAGGATTCTCTTTCCCTGCCTCTTGTTCTCATCCTGCACTTTAAAATGCAGCTATTCACATATATCCAATAATACAAGTCTTATATAAACCTATGTGGGAACAAGTCTAGGCTATACTTTCCTATAAATCAGAAGCTTCTTAACCTTAAGCTCTGATACCAAACAAAGCCTGTCACACCCCACACAGGCCCCAGCCTATGCACCCTCAGTGCCACTCACCAATTCTACCCAAGAGTTATTTGGATACTCTTAAGTTAAAGTGTTATTAACTACCTATTGTTTTGGCTATTGTTAGTTAGGTAGTTTAAGTCTTATTTTCTTAAGCTGAGAGCTGGGAGGTGCCCCACGAGGCTTATGAGTTATTTAAAGCAATTACCTACAGCTTAAGTAGGGCCCAACCACTAACTAGCAGCACCAGGCAAGGCTGTAAATCAAAAACTTGCAATACAAGCAAGGCATACACTTAATCTGTTAAGTGTCTAGGATGTGTGCTCATCAAGTGTGCTACTTTCATGAATGACAACCAAGAAACCCACATCTTTGTAGTTTTGAAAATCAAGATTTCCATGCTCTTGTATATTCGGCCAAACAAGTATCTCAAAAGGTTTCTTACATGAAACATAACCATAAGCTCATAAACTTAACGTAACTTGGCACACAAGCATCCAACATGTACATACAAAACCATGTACAATCAAGGCTGCATATATACACAAAATAGCCTAAGTACAAGCATCACTAGCTTGGAAACATACCAAGGATCCTACAAGTCCAAAATAGCCAAGGTTAAGTTTTATAAGCTAAATTTCCCTAGTCCCCAAAAAGATACCTAAGTGTGCAATACAGCAGCACACACTGAAGCACCAACCCAATGACCATGTTCATGGTCATGAAAGTGAACACTATAATCAGAGCCATAGTCCACACATCCATCCTGCACCTAGACGTGTCCCACAAACTACACAAGCCAGCAAAACTTAGAATATAAGTTTCAGCCTTAACCCATAAGACTTGTAATGCAAGTAATCAAGCCAAGATCGAGTTGGCATGTACCTTGAGCAATAAGTGTACTACCTAGTACACAAACAAGCTACTCAAGCAAACTACTCAAGCTGTATATCCTTGCCTGAAACAAAAATATATGGGCAATGAGTAACAATTACTCAGTAGGGATTCACAAATGACCATATAAGTCTATTTAGTTAAGTCCAAGACTTAACCTCCTCAAGCTTGCCTGTCCTGCAAGAAAGACATGAAAACACCAAGATACAAGCCATATAATACACATTTCAATATTAACCGAGATATATATATAAGCTTAAACACTATCTACATTGGGTTAGCATGCACAAACAAATCAAACAAGCACACAACTCACACACACACATAATGTTCATTCGGTTGAAATATTCACCCAAATGAATTATTCACTCGGTTGAAAACCACTTGCAAGCACACATCAAATCCTTGCACTTTAAGCCATCCAATTCCCCTCCATTCCACTAGAGCTCCAAGTTCACTAGTAAGTTGGCCTAACTTATTAAGAACTTTACGTGCTTGCCATTAAACCTTGACTAGCTAGCCAATTAACATAAAACCAAATCTCCTCAATATGCCCATCTAGCAAACTAAGATCATGTAGCAACATATAACCATCACTTAGCTGCCATTATTACTTGATCATGGAAAAGGTACCAAGAATTCAAGTAAACGTGAAACCCTACCTCAATATATGAGCTTGAATAGTTTCGGGTTTGCTTGAACACTTCAAGATCGAGGGTGAACTTCACTATTTCCTTCACTTCCCTTGCTTCCAAGCTTGATTACACCTTCAAGCTTTCATCCTTTCTCTAAAACACTAAGAACATGGCAGCAACATTCCAAAGCACCCATGAATGTCTCGACTGACCATGTATATATTCAAGACTAAGCTTGGAAAAAGGAAGAAGGAAGTCACCTTAGGCCGAAATCAAGGAAGAGAAGCTTGATCCTTGCTTTCAAGATTCAATCTTCAACGAATGACCATAGTTTCGGTAACAACCATCAAGAACACTTCAAGAACAGCCCAAGGCCTTCAAGACTCGATCAAGGACAGAAATGAAAAGCCTTGGCTAAGATAAGCTTTCTTAATTACTAAGTGGAAACATGCTATAACCGGTTGTGGCCACTTGTCCTCACTTTCGGCTTAATGTCATTCTTGGTCTTGAACTATTTTGCATGGCTCATTTCGCCCCTCAAGTCTCCATGGCTTCACTTTAGTCACTAAAATACATGTTCATTTCGGCATTAATCTTAGCTCATGGCCTACATTGCCAAGTTTTAATCAAAATGGCTAAAAATGGTCATTATCCCATGCATATTTTTGGCAATTATCAAGATTAATTAAACCATATAAATAATGGCATAAACCTTGGTGGAAGACATAATCATAACCGGCCATCAAAAGTCATAAGGAAATTGGCCTAATTCTTCATTTCTCCTTGCACTTATTTGCATGGCCGAAATTGCTAATTTAAGTTTCATAGTTTCAATTGCATCACTAGTTCAAGTGTGCATTGTAGTCCTCCAACTTTATTTCATGCCAAAAACATCATGGTCTAATTTTCCATGTACACTTAGAATCCAAACTTCTTACACCCTTATCCTCATTTTCAAACAAGTCCCTCATGTTTTAAATTGGTGTTTCTCTATATTCTTGGCCTAAGCCAAGTACTAAGGGATGGTCTTAACACTAGAACTACAAAGCTATACACCATGTCACCAGAACTGGACACTATACTTTGCGCTTTTGTATCTACACTACAAAAGTGCATGGATTTTGCTATAAATGTTATCATAGGTGAGTTGAAGCAAAGCCTAATTTTTCTATGAAAATTACCATAGCTGGCAATCGTGCCAAAAATCCCTATTGCAAAAAAGAATCATCACAATATCAAGGCAAATGTGTGACAATTATAATCGTCACAAAACTTGTGATGATTCTGCGATGATTTTCTGTGAGTGACAATTTTGTGATGATTCCCATGGGTGACGATTCTGTGATGATTCTCAAGGAGCAACAATTTTGCCTCAATGATTATATTGTGACGAATATAATCGTAGAAAATATTTTGATGATCTTGCGACAATTCTTAGTTTCTCTATTTTTTAATTACAAAGTTTATTGTATTATATTAATCAAATTAGTATATTATATTAATTATTACCAATAATTTAATTGTCACTGAATAATTAAATATTATTAATGTAAATATCAATAATTTACATAAATATGCCAATTAAATACAAAAAATATGAGAAAAAAACCAAAACTCTAATTTAGATCAATAATATAAATATAACAACTATGCTAGTTGTGAATGACTAGCACAGACACTTATCATCTGCAGTTCCTGGAGGACACAGTCCATAGTGTGGTAGGAATAGAGCTGGCTGGAATGACACCACTCCTGATTAGCTAATGGAGGGCAACGCTAACTGCAGCATTTTATCGGGCATTGTGTTTGCTCCAACATGTCAGACTAGATCTGGGTTAATCGGTTGTTGATCTTCTGGACCTTATTGTGCAATGTTAGGTTCTCCACCTTCATTTGAACAATCTCAGCTGACTTGGCATCAGTGTGTGCCTACAAAGTACGTTAAATAATTAATTAATTTTGTGTAACTTATAGAAAAGTACAAGTAAATGTGCCAGTTTGAAATTACCTATTGGGATCCAAAGATAGTGGGATCTACGAGGCAAGGTGAGAGCCCTAGGATGCGCCCCTTTTTATGGTGGCCCATAAACCTTGCACCTACCCTTTGTGCTATACCAAGGACGGTCCATTTGATTGGGGAACTTTTTAGCAATCTGCTCCATGTATGTGATCTGTAATGATAATAAAAAAAATTGGAGTTAAAAAAAATAACAAAATTTTTAATTAAGTACTAACACATTAGATCAAGGAAGGAAAAGTTTACACTGAGCTTACATGCAACTGGATCCTCTGATTGACAAGTCTTTTTCTGAGTGTGCGTTCTAGTCCACCAATCCTTGAATGAGGGCTCCTTCCTTTCACGTTCTTGCTCTTCAACAAGGTATTAGTTAATTAATAAATAAAATATTATTATAAATGGATTGTGAAATAAATGTGAAAAATTGACGCAACACTTACCATTCGGTCCCAATGCATCTCACCAGGAATAGAGTGCATTGAGTGCTTGAGGATTTCCTTCGACTCATCCACCGCCCTTTTCACCTTCTTTTAGGCTTCAGATCACTTTTACCACTACCTTTTCTACCAGAAGTGACACATATTGCTCCACAATTCGGCATCATATACCAAGGGGATGTGCAGATGCAAGAGACTGCATGAGGGATTTTAGGCATTCTACCACAAGACCTTCCAAAGTGCATCCACCCTCCATCTGTATACTGAGTTCTGAATGGAACTTGAGCAGTATTAAAAAATAAGGCCACAGATATCCTCGAAATCCCGGAGGTCCCACTAATAAAACTCCTGAAATTATGTCAATTTAATTAAACATCAATCACTAAATTCCTATTGATATGAAAAAGTAATTAAGAAACTTACTTTTAATTGGGTTACATGCTCCTCATGAATCACGGCTAGGATCTGCATCCATAAGGACCAAAACCCTATCCATAATTGACCAAGAATAGAATAAAGGGTCCATCAAATTGACAAATCCACCAAAATATTGCAATGAATAATTAAAATTTTAATTAATTTAGCAAAATTTATTGGTGGTACTTGCCCTGTAAGAAAAGATTGAAAATATGGTATACTTACTCATGTGGGACGATTATCAATCGCGCTCTTCGTAGAAGAGGTGTCCGTATATTGACGTGCTAAGGCCCCCTGCCTCTAGTAGCTAGTGAGGCACGAGAGTATCCTTTTCCTCCTTGGACTCCACTATAGATGTGTCCTGCTGGATGCCTCCTTACTGGCAGTTGTCCAATCACCGGCTGCTGACCTAAGGCATATAATGTTGCTAGGAACAACCAAGAAGTGCCATGTTGGTCGTATGAAGTCCATCAATGGACGATAAATGTCTTGTGTGTCTGGGGCCGTCTACAAACACGATGTTGATCCCCCATAGTATAGGGGATGAGGCCTCTGAGCAAGGGCTATTAGTGCCGTAATACTGTTACGGCCCTTCTAGAGGGAGGTAAGGACTTTAGAATTTAGTGTAGAAGTTTAATTTAGGTTTGCCTAGCAAGAATTAAGAAGTTTGCCAAAGTTCACTAAGTTCCGACAAGAATAAAGCTCTGAACTAAGTTCAGGGGCAAAATGGTAATTTTGCACCCTGAGTGGCCGGGACGAGTCCCGAGTGTTTTAAAATGAATTTTTAGAACTTAACTTTTAACCTTAACTCAAACTCAACAAATAGACAAGGATTTAATCAAGAATTGTCAAGTTACAAAGATGGGGGACCTAATTGCACTTAACTTGAAACCTTGGTAATCTTGGTTGCTAAGTGAGGGTTTAAGAAGGGAAAGAGGGGGAGAAGCTACCATTAACACGTTCTTAAGCTTCCCTCACTCATTTCTCTCTCAAATTGAACTTGGAATCAAGTGATCTTGGTGTCAAGAGGCGCAATTAAGGGTGTATAAGCTTGGAGAAGTGATTTTCAAGCTTAAATCCATGTTTTTGAAGCTTGGAAGAGTGTTTTTCTCCATCCCCTGTTTTTGAACGAGGTATGATTCATGTTCTTGATTGAATTCATGTTATTTGGTTGATTGGAAGCTTGGGTTTTGGTTGAAAGATGTGTTTTTGATGTTTTAGAGCTTTGTTTTGGTATGGTTTTGTGTAGAACTTTGGAAGCTTGTTTGGAAGAGGAAGGGTTCGAATTCTTGCTTGTTCTTGGTGTTAAGGTAAGGGAGAAAGTGTTTTTAAGTTGTTGGATTGCTTTTGGATTGAAATGGATTGAGAAAGTTGAGTAATTTTTGGGTATGGTGTGAAGAAACGTTTTGGGAATTATGATGGACTAGCTATGTTCGAAGGATTGGTTTGATGTTTCTAATGCATCATAGTTTGGCTTTGATAGTTGGTTTTGTTCCTTGCAACATGTACTTCATGTGTATGAAATTTGGTAACTTTTGATGCATGTTTGCTATATGTATTTGGTTGCCAAAGTTCGTAGCAGCAAACGGCCGAATTCTGCATTTCTGCAGAATTGGCGACGCGGCGCCAATTGGCCCGAAAATTGGCGACGCGTCGCCAATTCAATTTTTCTTCACAGAGCGTTTGCTCGTCGGCGACGCGTCGCCAATCCCTTTTGCCTTTGGCGACGCGGCGCCAACACCTAAAAATGGGGGGTTTGACTTTTTGCTGCTTTGACCCGACCGAGACTACGGAAGGCTCGGAACGTGCCTAAGGGTCCGAGGATCCCGATGGTACTCCGAAACTTCCGAAAGTCCCACCGGAAGTATGAGTTTTCTTGAACTGTTTGAGGTAAGTAAGTTGCTTAGGCAACAAGTAAGGAAACAAATGTTGCAATTGAACTTAATTAGCTATCAATAGCTCAGGTGAGAGGTTTAGAACCCTCGTCGGCCTAGCCGTGCGGTAGCCACGAGGCCCCGAGGCGAAACCTTGTTCATCTAGTTTACATCAAAGAGGCCCTGCGGCCTAGTCTACAAGTCCCATCATAAATTCCCCTGCATAACAATTAGGTGAGAGTTTCTATGTTTGAATGAGGCTTGCTAAGGTTCGCCCTTGAGCCATATGATAGGTTGCTAAGTGATAGCGCTTGGCCTATATGTCAGGTTGCTAAGTGATGGCGCTTGGCCTGTATATGTGTCAGGTTGCTAAGTGATTGCACTTGGCCTGATACAGAGGACTACTTGAGGAGAGGTCTACCGACCTAGTTTATATATATATGACTAGTACCCTCATGCTGTGTGAGCTCGCAGCCAGAGTCCTAGCTTTTTCTTGCAGGTACATCGAAGACCCTTACTGAGAATGTTGAATTCTCACTCCCTGTTTGTTATGCAGAGTCTGGAGTAGCAGGACCGGATAATCACTGAGGATTATCACGGTAGTACCTTTTTGTCTGTAAAGGTACGGTAGTTGAGAAACTTTAAGTTTCTAGCCTGCTTAAGTGTTTAATTGGTCTGTTGGTCAGGCTGTGGTACTAACTTGCTTCTTCCTTTGGCTGCAGAGCCTAGTAGCACTTGGCACAGGACTTGTGAGACTCGCCACTGGGACAGGAGTCCAAAGTGGGAGCTAGGGTAAAAGATCTCAGCAAAGTCTTGTATTTTGATACAGTACTTTATTTTGCCTCCAGTATTTATGTTATAAAGAGTCCTTGACTCAGGGGATTGTTCTCTGGGTGAGAGCATTAGTTACTTATGTATAAATGCTTTCACGAGCGGTGTATGTGTAGTTAATCACTCAAAGGTTGATTTTGCTATGCTTTGACATTTTGTATTTATTTATATAGAATTTTACTTAGCCGGCTAAATGTGTAAATGATTAAATGTTTTATGGTTTTAATAAATCAAGTCAAAGCATAAGTGCATACCTATTGCATTTCTAGGTTAATCAACTAGTAGCATTGGATTTAATCCACACACATAACCAGCTAGCCAATTACAATCCACCGTGAGACAAACGCTCACAGGGTATCCCGGGCAGGGGCACAGGGATCGTGTCAAATACTGTACAGTGCATTAGATGTCTGGCCATGCCCTTGGCGACCATCGGGCGTAAGACAATGCAGATCTAGACAATGGTCAAGGTCCCCCAACCCTTCCGATAAAACCCATGTCTGCATTTCATCCTAAATTTTATATTTATACGATCAATTAAATTAGATTTTTATTGACATATTTAGTACTTTTGCCATTTAATTCCTCAAAATTCAATGAAGTAACCTTTTTATCCCTTTTTTTCACTATTGTTATTTAAGTTGACGAGCTTAATTAATTGCATTTTCATCCACTTATTTGGTACTTATGTCATTTAATTCCTGAAATTTTAATTAATAAACTTTTTATCCAAGTACCCAAAATTTAATTAATGATATTTTTATCCACATATTTGGTATTTTTGTCATTTAATTTTGTTTAATTCCTTAAATTTTGATTAATCAACTTTTTTAATCCATAATTTTTTTACTGTTGTCAATTAAGTCCTCAAACTTTAATTAATTATATTTTTATCTGCATATTTGCTTCTTTTGTCATTTAATTCCTTAAACTTTAATTAATTAAATTTTTTATACATAATTTTTTTACTTTGTTGCTTAAGTCTACAAATTTTAGTTAATTACATTTTCATCCACATATTTGGTACTTTTGTTGTTTAATTCCCTAAACTTTTATTAACTAACTTTTTTACCTCTATTTTTTTTTCCTTTTGTCAATTATGTCATCAAACTTTAGTTAACTACATTTTTATCCACACATTCGGGCTTCTGACATTTAATTCTCTAAAATTTAATTAATTTTTTTCTTTAGTCAATTAAGTCCTCAAACTTTAATTAATTACATTTTTCTACATAAATTTGGTACTTTTTTCATTTAATTCCCTAAACTTTGGTTAACTAACTTTTGTCCTTAATTTTGTTAGTTTTGTCAATTAAATCCTCAAAATTTCATTAATTACATTTTATCCATATATTTTCTACTTTTGTCATTTAATTCCCTCAACATTGATTAATTAACATTTTTACCCATAATTTTTTTTCCTTTTGTCAATTAAGTCTTTAAACTGAACTAACTATATTTTTATCCACAGATTTTGTACTTTTGATGTTTAGTTCCATAAAATTTTATTAATTAATTTTTTTTAATTTTCTCAATTAAGCCCTTATATTTTAATTAATTATATTTTTATCCACTTGTTTTGTACTTTTTTCATTTAATTCTTTAAACTTTAAATAATTATATTTGTATCCATAATATTTTTTTTACTTTCCTCAATTAAGTCCTTGAACATTAATTAATTACTTTTTCACCCACATATTTGGTACTTTGTTCATTTAATTCCCTAGATTTTGATTAATTAATTTTTTTCCTAATATTTGTTTTAATTTTGTCAGTTAGCTCCTCAAACATTAATTAACTATATTTTTATCCACATAATTGGTACTTTTGACATTTAATTGCTTAAAATTTAATTAATTAACTTTCTTATACATAACTATTTTACTTTTTTATAGATAAGTTCTCAAACTTCTCTTAATTCCCTTTTTGCCAATTAACTTGGTACTTTTGTTGTCTAATTCTTAAATTTAGTTTATTATATTTTTATCCATAATTTTTGTCCTTTTTTTCAATTAAGTTCTCAAACTTCCACTAATTTCATTTTTCATCCATAATTACCTTTTTAATCCATAAGTCCTACTTACTCATTCCATAAACAACCCAAAAGCATACTAACCACTCCAATTAACCACAAAATAAACTAATAAATCACATAAAAAGCTAAGAAGTCACTATAAACAATAATAAATCACACTAATTAACCTTTTCAATTAAGCAAATAACAAACCAAGAAATTACATAATAAACTAAGAAATCTCCATAAACAATGATAAAACATACTAACCCATTCCAATTAATCATATAATAAATCAAAGAAATCAAACCAACCTAAAGAGATGAGAATCGGATCTTTTGAGAGAGAAGAGAGATTCTACCAAGAGGAGACGGGGTGGAGGAGGAAGGAGAAGAGAGATCTGGCATGGTGGAACAGTTAGACGCATGCCACAACCTTAACCGTTGATGTAGCCATGCATCCCTTAGCAAATTTATCTATCTTTGGTTTAATTTTTCCTACGATTTAGCCCTGATTAATTAATTTTTCCCATGATTTACCCTCTAGTTCTTATTTATTCCTACATTTTTCCCATGACATTCAACTACTAATAAACTGTAAAATCTTAAAAATTTTGTGCTAAATTGAAAATTAAAGAAATGTTTAGGCTATATTACAGTAATTATTATTGATGGCTAAAAATTAATTTTTCAAAATACTGGAATCCTAATTTAATGAATGTAAATAGCTTATGGACCTATGTCATAATTTTCAAAAATATATATGTGATTATTAAACTTACTAAATATGGAAACCTCAAAAGAGATGCTATTTTCCAAATATAGAAACCCTTAGAATGGAAAGTATAGTGTTTACAGTTAGTGTTTAGGGTTAGGGTTAGTGTTTAGAGTTTAATGTCAAGGGTTATTGTAGGGTTAGTGTTCAAAGTTGGGGTTAGTGTTTAGGGTTATGGGTTAATATTAGTGTTTAGGGTTAGTTTTAGGGTTTAGGGTTCAGGTTATTGTTTAAGGTTAGGATTAGGGTTTAGGGTTAGCGTTAGTGTTTAGGGATTAAGGTTAGGCTAAATTTGGAAGTCTCTCAAAATTTTGGAGTTTATAAATTTAGAAGCCTTTAAAAATATAGGATTTAGGGTTATGGTTTAATGTCAATGCTTAGGGTTAAAGTTAGTTTTAGGGTTTAGGGTTAGGGTTGGTTTTTAGGGTACTTAAGGTTAAGGTTTAGGGGTTTGGGGTTTAGGGATTAAGGATTTAGGGCTTAGGGTTATTGTTTAGGGATTTAGGGTTTAGGGTTTAGTGAATAGAGTTTAGGAATTAGGGTTTAGGGATTAAATTTTAGCTTTTAGGGTTAGGGTTTTAGGGTTTAATGCTAGGGTTTAGCGTTTGGTGTTTTGGGTTAGAGAATATGATTAGGGTTAGCGGTTTTAGAGTTTAATTAGGCTTATGGTTATGATTTAGGGGTTGTGGATTAGTGTTTAGTGCATGTTTAGGGTTTTAGGTTTATTGTTTATGATTTAGGGATTAAGGATTTAAGGTTTCATTTTAGGAATTTAGCTTTTAAGATTTAAGGATTTATTCGTTGCAAGATTGTAGTAATTTTTCCTGTGATTTTGCCATGCATAATTGCTATGATTGTTTTCATAGTAAAGTTGCCACAAATTTTACCTCCAAGTTTCCTCCCAAGTCTTTGAGATGATTTTTATTATTAAAAATAGTTTATCACAAAAATCATAGCAAAATTATAGGGAACTGAAACAGAATCTTAGGTAAACCATCGCAGTTGTCATCGTTGATTGGTCCAACCTTATGTGAGCTACAATTCTACTATGATTCATCTCTACTTCATTCTTTATCATTGCAAAAACAAAAAAAAAAAGATAAAACAACCAATTTAAAAGAAATAAATGGAAGTTCCTTTCATCGTACCTTCCCCAAGGTGGATGCAAGAACCCCCCTTCTTAGCAAGACCAATTCACGTTGGTTCATGATGTGCTGTAATCATATGGATATCATATTTTGTACCAACATGTGAAGGATAGAAAGCAGAACTACTTTCCCTCTTGGGAGATGTAGAGTCAATTATAGTGATAATTATGTAGGAATCTATGGTTTTCAAGGTGACACAAACAAAGATGAGTTTCACCATAATTAAGAGCCTAATTATCACCTTCATGACTAATTAATCTAGATTTTTCATCATGCCGCTTCTATTCCTACTCAGCAATGACATATATTTCTTGTCCGTGGATGTGTTTTTTGTTTGTCTTGTAGATATTTGATATTTTGCACTAGCTAGGAGATCTGTATCCACATGTCGTTTGGTGATTTTCTTATTATCTAAAACATGTCCTAGTAACTTCATGTGAATTGTTAATGAGTAATGTATTTTTCCATAGTTATATTGCAATTCGTAATAGGAAAAGAAAGAATAAATTTATGGAACCAATGTTTTTTTCATACATGATGTTATTGCCATTAAGCTTATTAATGTATGCCGATTAAGTACCAAATTTACCGCTCTAAACTAGTCAAAGCACTAATTTTGATCCTTGGTTCTTTAAGTTTCATATATGCCCTAAGTTTACCCATCAGGTGATCATACCATCTTCTTCAATATATGGTGGTACGCTGAACAGCTGATGGACCACTAGCCAGTTGACTCTCTTCATCCTCAACGCTACTTTTTCCTATCTCCTCAATAAATTGAAGAAGAGAGGTTATCCCGCATTCTACTAGCACTAAAGGAGTCAAGCCTATTTGTGAGGTGTGGCTCATGACCATACTGGCACCTGGAGCAAACCTGGGATGGCCGGTCAGATCCTTAGAATCCAATTTGGAGGACTTGTTGCACCCTCCCTTTATTATCTTCTTGAACAATGTTAGAAAATGAAGCTAGAAAACTAATTTGACTCAGATTGATGAATTAAGCCTGAATAATTAGCTCATGATTCAAATGCGATTGCAAGGTTACATAAATTATCATCCTTAGAACAATAACCCTTACAACACTTGGTGATCAAGAAAACTAGAGAATAGAAAATTAAAACTTCTATGTCAAACAGGGATGGATCTATGAAATGAAATTAATGTTGAAAGATAAATTAAGGAAGAATTGCACCACTTTTATGGAAGGAGCATGATTAGAATCAACTTTTGATCAGTTGGAATGGCAAGTCATCAAAGGGTGGTCTCCGAAATGGAGACAGTTGGCCATAAAATAAGGGCTTCCGAAGGGTATGATAAATTTGGAGTTAAGGGAAAACTCATGCCATGTTTTGTTAGGTTGAAATTTGACTTCCAATGTTAGGGCAAGTAAATGGTGAAAAAGATGACATGATCACTAGATGGCCAAAGTTAGGGAACTTGCAGAAGAAACATGACGAACCAAGGACTAAAGTTGTTATTTTCCCCCTTGATTTAACAATCGTTTAACAGATGAGTAGCAAATTTGCAAATTTTTGTAATGTCAGTGGCAAATTTGTTCTCAAGGGTAAAGTTCAGTAGCAAATTTGGTACACTTGAAAGTTTGATGGTAAAATTGGTCATTTGACTAGTTTAGAGTGGTAAATTTTGTACTTAATCCTAATGTATACCAACACCTAAAAGTGGAGCAGGAAGATAATGTTGAAGCAAGTTGTCTGCCCCAATTCTGATGCTAGCTGTCTCAAAACACTCGTCATGACTCATGGACTCATAGCTAGTTGTGGTGTTTAATTAGTATATCTATAATTGAATTAAATGAACACGAATGAGTTCTGATCATATGTATTCATCTAGGTTTTAATAGAGCATGAACATGAATAAGCTTTTTTCATGTTCCTTTGTTCATTTGGAGAAAAAAAGGTGTTGATTTTGTTCATGAACAGCTATAAACAAATAAAAAGAATAAATGTGTTCATGAATAGAAATAAATGAACGTGTTCACAATGATATATATGAACAAATTCATGAACTATTTAAATGAATGTAAATAAGTATAAATGAACAAACCTAAACACATGAACACATATATAAACATAAACAAACATCACTTTGGTCTTAGTGACCAATGAAAACCTAAACTTGAAAAAGGGTGGGGATCACATGGATAGCCTACGTAGACATAAATGAATACATATATTAATATAAATAATAAATTAACAAACAAAAAAATAAATAGTTTTTTATAGACTTGGTCCTCAAACTTTTGAATTATTAACAAAACATTTTAATTATTAACAATCATGTCTCCTAAAACGGTGTTTATTGCCCTATTGAATGTTCTTTGCTACCTTGAAAGCCTTTGACCTTCATTTTTTTAGAGGGCTCAAAGGAGGGTAGGAAAAAGTAGCATGGCTAGCTTGGAGAAACGTGATATCTAGCAAAGAAAAGGGCAGTTTGAGCATAGGTAGTTTGAAGGTGTCAAATGTAGCACTATTAGGGAAATGGTGGTAGAGATATTGGACAGAAAAAGATGTTTTATAGGGGAGAATTATAGATTCAATCTATGGAGCTAATGGGGATTGGTTAGAAGGTCAAGTTGGGGCTAGGAAAGGAAGAATGTAGGAGAATGTCATCAATATAGACGCTATAATAGAAGAGTTAGGTGTGGAGTTTAAAAAGACTTTTAAATGGAAGGTGGGTAATAGGGAAAAATAAAATTTTGGGATGTTTTTTGGGTTGGAGAGGCTAGTTTAAAGGAGAGTTTCCTTAGGTTTTATAGGTTGGATTCATGCCTTATTTACAAAGTTTATGAAAGGGGGATATTTGTAGTTTCAAAAAATAGGTAGTGATAAGAATAAAGCTAGATGGAAGCAATTCATTGCAAGATAGCCTTGGCAAGATGGATACAATTTGCTACAGGAACTTTCTGAACATGAAAACATTGTCTATTTGCTTAGTGGTGTGTAGGATAACCTTGGCAAGATGGATGCAATTTGCTACGGCAAAGCAGCAATGAAGATTATGCCTTTAGAGATTTAAACTGGTTACCAGAAAAACATTTCACTTAGTCCTCTCACATAGGTGACAATAGTTGCACCAAGTAGAATACCTTTTCATGTAAAACAAGGAGGCACACCTAAGGACCCTTTGAAGATCACAAGTGGACCTATCATAGGTAAGAAGGCTAAAGAGTTGGCCATGGCACTTCATGCACTTGTCATGCAATTCTTCATGCAAGATGGAGCTGGAAACTCCCATGGAACACCTTACAGCCAATCAAATAGTGAAGATATAGCTTGGTGCTCCATTCTAAGGCTTGAAGACACACATGCACCCTTGGAGCCCCTATTCACCCAGTAAGCATGCACCATAGTACCACCCGAGTACACCCCTGGACATAACCATGGTTCGAGTTGCTTGAAATCTAGATCACACTTTCTTGAGTCAAATGGTGGCACCAAACCACATTTGGTGCACCTCATTAAGCTAACATGAGCTGGCCAAATGAGTGGCATAGCTTGCTAGACCTTCCTAGATGCCATATTTGGAACACTCTTGAGTGAGCCAGGGTGAGCTTGTATTTTTTCATATTTAGAACATGTTTTTATTAGGATGGCCAAACTTGTTCTTATTCTAAGTTATATTTGAGTTTTAGACTAAGTTTGATACAATTTATACTAGGTTTAGAACTTCTAGCTTAATAAGGACTTTAGGTAGCTTGTTTCGTATGTAATTCAAAATTCTGGGCCTAAGGATCACTATAAAAAGGCCAAAATCTACTTGTAAACATAAAAATTTAAAATTTACAAAATATTTCTTGAAAAGCTTTTCTCTTGAGTTCTTTGTCTTGCTTTGGTGCATAAGGAAACTTGGCTTTCTTTATTCTTCTTTATACTTCTCACTTTTAACCACATTTTGGTTAGCAGTAAGGGTCAAATTTCTATCATTTGGAGTGTTATTTGTGGAGCTTTTAGCACTCTTGGGTGCTTTTCTTGGTCCTTATTCTAGCAGGGTTCACCTCAAATGGTATCAAAGCCACAACTTCAAAACTGAAAACATATCCAGTATTTTTTATTCTATCTTTGTTTCTTTATTATTTCCAGTTTATTTTTCCTTCATTTTTCAACATTCCTAGTCTGGTTCTTTTTTTTTTAGGTTCATTTCAATTCATTCCAGGCTTTGTCTTGCTGAATATCAAGAAACAACACTAAAAACACTCAACTAGCACTATTTACATCCATTCTTGTTTCTCTTAGTTTTCCTTATGTTTAGTAGCATTTTCTTTCATTATTTTTATTCCAATTCATGGTTTCCTTTATATTTATCTATTTTTTATCTGTTTCCTTGTGTTCCAAGCCAATCCAAGTTGATTTCAACCTAGAACAACCAAAAAACATGAATCTTACACACATTCGATTTCCTTAGTTCTCTTTCAGTCCAGCCTTGTTTTATTTCATTATTTTTGTACAAATTTTAGTGTTTCCTTCAGATTTCATCAATTTCATTTAGTTTTAATCATATTTAATGCATTCCATTTGGTTCTTGATTGTTTCAGGCCAAAGTGTGCAAATTCATCGAGTTAAGAATCCTTTGCATACAAAAAGTAGCTCATCATTCAAATGTGTGCCAAAATGCCCAAAAATTCTTTGTGTCATTTTATGTTGATTTCCAAAATATTAAGAAAATAAAAATAAAAATAAAAAGTCCCAAGAACAGGTATTTCAATTCCATCAAGTTTGCTTGTGCAAGAATTAGGGTTTCTTGAACCATTTGCTGTAATTAATCATTTTTCTTTGCTTTATTTGTAGCAAGAAACCTGTTTGGTAGTGTTTCTAGCAACAAAACATAAAAAAGAAAAACATTGTTCCAAAAAATATTTCACAAATCTTGCACAATTTTCCTTAATTTTGCATCCAAAACCCTAGTTTCCATTTGGTTTTGCTCTATTGTGCTTTTTCTTGTGGTTCTTACAATCTTTCATTCTTAGAGCTTCTAAAACCTTTCAAATTTGTTATCTCACCTCTGTTTTGATATAAAAGCATTGGCTTCAAAAAAATTCAGGTTTTCTTGTGTGCTTTGAAAATAGTTTGCTTAGAACTTTTGGGATCTCTTTGATAGCAATATTCTCACAAACAAAATTAAGAGTTTGAGTGTTGTAGGGAAGAGTATTTGTTTCTAGCCAGTATGGCAGAAGGTTCGGAGAGGGAATATGATTCCAAATACAAGGGGGCCATATCTCGGCCTCAACATGAGTCCACACCTTAACCTAAGAATGTTCCTAAGGCTAGAGAGATAGAGTGCTTCAAATGTAGAGGAAAAGGACACTACATGAAAGACTGCCCAAACAAGAATTTTATGATCATTAGAGAGGATGGAAAGATCACTTTTGAAGATGAAGATGCCTTACAAGACAACATTGATGACATGCCACTTTCAGAGGACATTCCTATTGGCCAAATGGAGGCTAAAGATGGAAATTTTTCTTTTTTTGTAAAGAGGGCTCTAAGTGTGTAAGCCAAGGAGGAGACCAACCAAAGGGAGTGCATATTTCACACTAGATGCAGAGTTCAATGGCAAATATACAGTCTTATTATTTATGGATGAAGCTGCACTAATGTGGCAAGCTCTATCATAGTGGAAAAGTTACAACTTCCTACACAAAAGCTCCATATAGGTTGCAATAATTGAATGAGGCGGGTGAGATAAGGCTGTTAAAGCAAGTTCTTGTTGTTTTTAAAATTAGAACTTACCATGATGAAGTTCTTTGTGATGTTATACCTATGCAAGCTTGTCATATCTTACTTGGGAGACCTTGGCAATATGATTGAAAGGTTACTCATGATGGTGTATAAATTTTTACTCTTTTTCCCATGAAGGGGGGCCAGTTACACTTCTTTCACTTACTCCACAACAAGTCTTGGAAAATCAACACATGCTTCAAAGGTTGAGAGAAAAATGAATGAATGAAAAGTTGAGAGCAAAAGAGAAAAGCATAAAGGGAAAGTTAAGAGAACAACCAAGAGGAAAAGTAAGGAGAGTAGAATTTAAAGGAAGAAGAGTAGAGAGTTCCTGAGAAAAAAGTATGAATGGAAGCTGAGTGAAAAGAAAGAGTGTTGTATTACTAAAATGAAAGATATAAGGCAAGTCATTCAAGCACAAAGACTGGTGTTTCTTTTACTTTACAAAGATTTTTTTTACTATACATGAGCTAACCTCTCTTCCTAGTTCTATTGTGTCTTTTTTGCATGAATTTAAAGATGTTTTCATTGAGAAGCTGAGGGGTTTACCACCAATAAGAGGGATAGACCACCAAATTGACTTCATTTCTTGAGCTTCTATTGGCTACATACATGACCAACCCTGAGGAGGCTAGGGAGATCCAAATGAAAGCATGAGTCCATGTGCTATAACTGTGTGTTTGGTGCCAAAGGAGGATGGATCTTTGGCACATGTTCATGGATTATAGGCCTGTCAACAAAAGCACTATAAAGTACAGACACCCTATCCCTAGACTTAATGAAATGTTGGATGAGTTGCATGGTTCTACTTTGTTTTCTAAGATTGATTTAAAGAGTGGATAGCATCAAATAAGAATGAGGGAATGGGATGAGTGAAAAACATCTTTTAAAACCAAATTTGGGCTTTATGAATGGTTCGCAATGCGATTTGGTTTAATTAATGCTCTTCGCACTTATGAGGCTTATGAATCATGTTTTACATGACTTCATTGGTGGGTTTATTATTGTTTACTTTGATGATATCTTAGTTTATAGCAAAGGCCTAGATGAGCATGTGGAACACCTAAAGCAAATGTTAGGAACATTGAGGGATCAAAAGTTGTATGCTAACTTGAAAAAGTGTTCTTTTTGTGTTGATAAAGTAATCTTTCTTGGATATGTTGTGAGTTCTAAAGGTATTGAGGTTGATCAAGAAAAGGTGAAGGCAATTTAAGAATGACCCATTCTCACATCCATTTCAAACGTAAGATCTTTTCATGGGTTAACTAGCTTCTATAGGAGGTTTATTGAGAATTTCTCAATCATTGTTGCAACTTTTACTGAAGTAGTTAAGAAGAATGTGGGATTTAAGTTGGGAAAGACACAAAATGATGTTTTCCTATTGTTATGGGAAAATTTATGTCATGTACCACTTTTAGCACTTCCTAACTTTGCTAAAACTTTTAAGATTGAGTGTAACACCTCAGGAATAGGTATTAAAGTTGTCTTGATGCAAAAAGGCAGCCCATTTGCTTTAGATTAAAGCTCAATGGTGACACATTTAACTATCCTACATATGACAAGGAGCTATATGCCTTGGTAAGGACAATGGAGACATGACAACATTATTTGAAGCCTAAAGAGTTTGTGATTCATACGGATCATCAAGCCCTTGAGTTTCTTGGTGGACAAGGCAAGTTGAATAGGAAGCATGCAAGATGGGTGGAGTTCATTCAGTCATTCCCATATGTCATTAAATATAAGCAAGATACATAAAACATTACGGATGCTCTTTCAAGAAGGTATGCCTTACTTTATGCTTTAGAAGCTAAAGTACTTGGTTTTGAATAGTTGAAAGACTTGTATGCTTCTGATCATAATTTTGTTATGGTTTATGCTAAATGTGCTAAAACTTCTTTTGAGAAGTTTTACCAGGTTAATGGCTTTCTTTTCAAGGAAAGCAAGTTATATGTGCCTAAGACTTCACTAAGAGAATTGCTTACAAAAGTGGCACATCGTGGTGGATTGATGGGTCATTTTGGGATGGCTAAGACTTTGCTTGTTTTGAAAGAACATTACTATTGGCCAAATATGGTGAAAGATATTAAGATGGTTTGTGAGCATTGCACTACATGTTGGAAAGCTAAGTCATCACAAACAACTAGGTTGTATACACCACTTCCTACACCTTCACATTCTTGGATGGATATCTCTATGGACTTCATGGTAGGCTTACCTAGGACTATCAAAGGCCAAGACTTTGTGTTTGTTGTAGTAGATAGGTTGTCTAAGATGACATATTTTCTTCCATGCAATAAAATAAATGATGTTACCAATGTCGTTGAATTGTTTTTTAGGGAGGCCATTCAACTTTATTGAGTTCTAAAGACCATTGTTTTTTTATAGAGACTAAAAGTTCTTGAGTCACTTTTGGAAGATGTCATGGAGGAAGCTTGGTAAAAAGCTCTTGTGTTTCTACATCATGTCACCCATAAATAGATGGTCAAACTAAGGTAACCAATAGACCTCTTGGTTCTATGCTTAAAGTTATCATAGGTAAAAATTTGAACTCATGGGAGGATTGTTTACCTCATCTTAAGTTTGCTTGCACTAGAGCTGATATGATCAAGAAAGGCACACATGGAGAAGGCAAGGACCCATTGAAGGTTTCTAGTGGACCTATGACAAGGAAGAAAGCAAAGGAGCTCTCAAGGGCACTACAAGGCTTTGTTTCAAGTTTCTTCATGGAGAATGGACATGGAACTTCACAAGGAGCTGCTGGAACTTTCAAGACACCATATGGAGATGATGGATATGCTTGGTACTCAGTTCTAGAGTGCTTAGATAAGTCACAAAACAAGGACACCAAGGACACCACTCAAAGTGCACCATTTGAGCCACCTTAAGTGTTCTTGATGCATTTTGTGTCCACAAGCTGGATTTTTGAGCTCTAACTTTCCAGACCTTCATTACCACATCTAATATGAAGATTCATGCCATTGGAACTCAAAGATTCAAGCTTGGAGCTGAAGATACAAGAGAGAACCTTAAAGTGCCCAAAATGCACCCAAAAAGGCTATTTGGGAGTTTTCGGGTTTAAACTTGTATTTATATTTTATTTTCGTTCAAATCCTATTTAGATACATTATTTAGGAAGTTATTTAGGCTATGGAACAGTTTTAAATCGTTTTGGGCAAGTGGAATACGCTGCATTTATTAAACTTGTTCAAACTAGGAATTAGAGTCCTAATTTGACTAGGATTTCCTATGTCTTTGTATCTAGGATTCCTAAGGGATTTAGGCTGCGAATTTTGCCTAGATTTTAACCCTAGTTTAGGCCTATATAAAGGCACATATTCTGGATGTAAACATACAAAAAAATTTCGAAATAATATTGCTCTTTGGAGAGGTTTTCTCTTTGGTTCTTTGTGGACTGCCTTGGTGCACAAGTGTGCTTGTGTTCTTGGAGTTCTATACTTCTCATTTCTAATCACAGGTTGATTAGGGGTGGGGGTTTTAAACCCAGTCTTTTTGATGTCTTGTGGAGCTTGAATCTCATCTTGGGCGCGTTTCATGGTCTTTATACCATAGGGGTTCGCATCAAGAGCTATGCATGGTACTACTGGTTTTTCACTATTTAAATTTATGTATGGCTTTAATCTTTTTACTCCATTGGATCTTTCACCTTTGCCTATTAATGATATTTCTTGTTTGGATGGTGAAAGGAAGGTTGAAAAGGTTAGAAAGTTGTATGAGAAGGTTAAGATGCAAATTGAGCTCAAGAACCAACAATATGCAAAGAAAGTAAACCAAGGCCAAAAAAGGTGACCTTTGAACTTGGAGATTGGGTTTGCCAGGTTTCTAGCAAGTAGAAGGACAGAGCTTTATCCAAGAGGAGATGGTCATTTTTAAGTTGTCAAGAAAATTAGTGATCATGCATGCATGCTTGACTTACTAGGTGAGTATAATGTTAGTGGCACCTTTGATGTCTCTAATTTGTCTTTGTCTAAACATGTAGATTTGGGGACAACTCTTTCTAAGTAAGGTGAATTTCATTCAAAACAAGGAGGCAAAACCAAAGACCATTTGAAGGTCATAAGTCGACCTATCACATGGAAGATGGTTAAGGAGTTGGCCATGGCACTTCATGCACTTGTCAGGCACTTCTTCATGCAAGTTAGAGTTGGAAACTCTCATGGAGCACCTGGAACACCTTGTGGTCAATAAACGATTGAAGATATAGCTTGGTGCACCATTCTAAGGCTTGAAGACAGACATGCACTCTTAGAGCCCCTATACACCTGAGGAGCATGCACCATGGTGCCACCCGAGTGCAAGCCTATACATGACCATGATTCAAGTTGCTAGAAACCTAGATCACACTTTCATGAGTCTAATGGTGGTACCAAAGTACTATAGGTGTGCCCTATTGAGCTCACATAAGTTGGCCAAATGAGTGACATAGCTTATTAGACCTTTCTAGTTGCCATATTTGGAACTCTCTTGAGTGAGCTTGAGTGAGCTAGAGTGAACTTGTCATTTTATGTATTTAGAATACTTTTTATTTGGACTGTTGAACATGGTCTTATTCGAAGTCAGAGTTTTAGACTTAGTTTAGTACAGTTATACTTGGTTTAGGACTTCTAGCTTAATAAAGGCTTTAGGTAGTTTGTTTCCTATGTGATTCAAACTTCTTAGCCTAGGAATCACTATAAAAAGGCCACAAATCTACTTGTAAACATATAGAATCAAAATTTACAAAATATTGCTTGAAAATCTTTTCTCTTTAATTCTTTATGAACTTGTCTTGGTGCATAAGGAAACTTGGCTTTCTTTGTTCCTCTTTATACTTCTCATTTCTAACCACAGGTTAGTTAGGGGTGGTGGTTAAATTCTAGTCATTTAGAGTATTATTTGTGGAGCTTGTAGCAACCTTAGGTGCATTTCTTGATCCTTATACCAATGGGGTTTGCACCACCTTTGTTCCTTCAAAATAAAATCTTTTTGTTTATAAGGCACTTCAAGATTGAATAGTAACTAAGGTGAATCTTCACAGAAAAGTTCTGCTTTTGGCAAGTGTACTTTATCAGTTATGCAATAGCTCAGAAGAAAATACATATCATGTTCTCTACAGGTACCCTCTTGTCTCAATTGTCTAGGAAAATGTTTTTAAATGGTGGAATTTGGCATGTCCTTTTTTTAATCGACTTAGTGAACTTCTTAGCGTTCATTCAACTTTGTTAAAAAGGAAAGATCTTTTGCTGTTCTAGGAAGCTACTTTTTATACAGCTACTTGGTTAATTTCACAGAGAAGGAACATGAAGGTATTTCAAGTGAAGGATTTTGTTTGCCTTGAACTATTCGACAAAGTAAAGGCCTTATCTTTTTTTTTTTTTGGTTTGTAAATAGGTGTAGAAAGTTGCACTGCTTATGGTACAAATTGTGTCATGATCCTAGCTAGCTTAGAATTTACTTCTTAGACTTTGGATCTAGTAATTTGCTGAAACCTTTGTATTATTCACTTTTTTTCAATAAATTCTTTGTTGCCACTAAAAAAAATTTCAGGTCTTCCATGTTTGAAAGGTTAGAGTTTAGTCACTGATAGAGTATAGCTGGGTTTTGAATAAAAAATGTAAGAAAATCATCAAATTTTCCTAAAATACAACATAAGTGCAATTATACTAAACATTCATAGCAATGTTTTCACAAGTAATCAACTTATTAGAAATGTGACCAATTAATGGAAGCTTAAAATTTTGACAATTATAATCATCATCGAGAAAAAACATCGCATAATTGTCATAATTTCTAGCCAATTAGGAGATTTGAAGTGTAATTGTTTCACCATTTTTACAACATTTCTATGACAATTTTGATACAAAAAAGTTATATAGACATCACAATGTTCAACCCAATCAACTCCCCTTTAATCCTCCTATCCATTCACATCAACTCTCCCTTCATCTCTTCTAAATCTTTTATTGACCCCATTGACATCAATATTTGCCTTTGTTGCTTCACCATTGCCGCTAATCATTACGCCACTATCAGTTCACCATCAACACCTTTTGTAAAGCACAACTTCAAGTCCAATTACTTTAAAATTTCCAGTTTTTTTGTGATTTTTTGCTATTTTTCATCCCTATTGATTGATTGATTTTCATTTATTTGATTAATATCAATTTGTTAGGTCTATTTAGGGTGTTGCCCTAATTATAGGCAACTTGTGTGTTATTTGGGAAGGTTGAGTGATCTTTAGGTAATCAATGTAATTCAGTAGCAAAATTTTCACTTTCTAGAACCTAGATACTTAATTGTAAAATAATTAAAGTATAGGGACTAAAGTATAACTTTTCAATCTTTAGATATTCAACTCTAAAATTTGAGGGCCCTTTTGCCAATAATTTAAAAGTATAGTAACTAAATTGTCAGTTTCAAACTTTAAGCAGTTAATTGTAAAATATTTAAAATTTGAGGGACCTACTTGTCAATAATTAAAATTTTAATGACTAAATTGTAAATTTTGAACATTAGTTACTTTATTGAAAAAATATTTAAAAATTAGCAACATTTTAATTATGAAAAGCATAATGGCTAAATCGTTATTTTTCAAACTTTAATTTTAAAGTATTTAAAATTCCAAGCACATACTTGTACATAATTAAAAGTATAGTGACTAAATTGTCACCTTTTTAGTTATGTAGCATGGTGTGGGTGCGGAACCTCTAACCTTCTCATTGATATAAGACAAGCACAATGCCCTACTCAATTATCACATGGCCAGGACCGCCCTAATTCATTTTGATGCATACTATGCCACATCTGACGCATACAAAAGGTGTTGAACACACAGTTGCCATCGACACAAGTGCTCAAGACACAAGTGCCCCCAACATTTATGGATAGCACATCGTCAACTGCACTGTTTTTGGGTACCCAGGACATCTAGCTACATTCACTACTAAAAAATAGGCATTTTCAAATGGTCAAATTTTAAATGGCCAGACTGTTGGAAATTTCCAACACAAAGAGCCGTTGAAAAGATTGGGGACTATTTTCGTACAGCCAATGCATTGGAAATTTTCAACAACATTATTTCCAACGTCCTAGCCGTTGGAAATTTTAAAATTTAGTTTCCAACACATTGGTTGTTGGAAATTTTCAATGCAAAAAGCTGTTAGAAATATATTTTACATATATTTTACACATATTTATAAATTATTTTACCTAAAAATATAAAAAAATGAATATATATATATATATATATATATAATTATATATATATATATATTGTGTGTGTGTGTGTGTGTGAATATATTGTTAGACATAATAATAATAATAATAATAATCATTATTATTATTATTATTATTATTATTATTATTATTATTATTTATACATATATATGAACTTATTTATATATATCATATTTTCATATCAAGTTTCTATTAATTGGATTTAAATCAGAAAAGGGTAGCCTATATTGAAATTTAAATACCAAATTGGAAACCAAGTAAAAAAAAGTATATTAGAACACTAAAAAAGTGGTGCTATTGAACTAATAAATTTTAAAATTTTAAAAAGTAAAGTCATATTTTGAAAATATTTTATTATAAATAATATATATATATGTATGTATGTATATGTATGTATGTATGTGTGTGTATGTATGTATGTATATATATTATCAATAATAATAATAATATTTATATTTAAACTTATATTGATATTTATATTTACATTATACACACATATGTCACACACAACACACATTTGAACTGTCCTCCTTGATTTATTGGAGTTTGGGACATGTCTTTCCTTTTTAATTTGGGCTCAATACCAACTAACCCTAGCCCATATATACATATGATAACTCAGCCTATATATATACATCTATGCATCATACCCTAGCCCTCTTTATTAGCCTTTTCCCTTGCCTCTCTCATCTCTTAACTGAAATCTCTCATCTCTCTTGCCTATCTTGCCTATCTCATCTCCTAGCCAAACTCTTTCAACTCTCTTGCCCATCTTGCCATTTACATCTCCCTCCACCATCCCTTGTCATTCGCCCTCACTTCTTTGTCGTTCCAAGCCCTTAACCACTTGTTTTGGTCTGCCCCATTCTCCTTGTTCGTCATTAACTAATGTCCCTATTCATCGCCTACAATTCATTCTGATGGGTTTCGGGAGCCAAACAGCGCAGCGGAATTTAACCGAAACCGTCCAGGATCCAAGTGAAACGGGGCAAACCGGGTGTTCGAAAATTTTCATACCTAATTTTCGGTTGAGATCTCTCACTCAACTGTAGAGTCGAATCATAAAACCTGAACAGTTGACGTGTTCAGGCTCTATATGGTATCCACATGAGCCTCTCGGGATCACCACGCTTCCACCACGTCCCGGCAGATGCGTTTCTCTTGCGCTCGCAGTGCTAGCTTGCGTCCTCCAAGGAATTGCAAGAGAAGAGTTTGGTTGTCCTTTTTGGAGGCTAGGGCAAGGAGACCTGCGAATTTCTCACTTAAAAGTTGTATTTATAGTGAGACTCAACTTCCAGGCCTAATGGGTTTCAAAGCCCTAATCCAATTAGGATTTAATTTCGGGCTTAATAATGGCTCAACTCTTTGGCCCATTATTAATACGTAATTAAAGTAAAACCATAACCCAAATAATTAGCCCATGCACTCTAATGATCCAAATAGCTCTATGTGTGCGACCCAATAGGCTCTTGCCACGTTGGCAATGATCATAAATCACATTTATGATCATAAGCAATGAGCGGTGTTTAGCAACACATCATTGCTACCCAAGTGACAAGATTATCGATGATTCGACTAAACCTTTATGATCATCACCGATATATGCCATTGTCCCTTTGTCCAAGATATCAAGACTAAGTACGAGACATGGAATCTGTCACTCTTGTATAGCCCAGTCTTTGGTTTCTTGATTACCGAGTAGACTAACTTAAACTGATGACATTGATATCATATATCAACTCATCCGAGCATGGCCATGCATTTTCTAAGTCTCACTCTATCAAGGGGCCGGAAGATATCACTCCTGTTACACAGGAGGGACAAATCCCATCTTGATCATACAAATCCCTCCGCATGATATGTGACATACCCAATGACCTCCTTGAAATTCACTCAGTTACGAGCAACAAAGGAAAGTATCAAAGTATGTGACTCACAAGTAGGGAACCTTGATGACCTTAGGTCAAAGGACTACATATGCCATGATCACTATGAGAATCACTTATGACACTCATATAACGATCCATGTAGTGTTCTCATGGTGGGTCGGTCCAGTACACAAGTTCTCCAACTTGTACCCATATGTAGACTACATATCTCATATTAGTCTCCACATATGCTAGTCATTATGTATTATTGCAACTCGCTCCACAATAATACTAGACCAGGGACATTTAAGAATATCATTATTCTAGGGTTACGATTATGTTTGTTAAGTTACACAGAAACAAAACAACAAACATAATTGTTGGATTAATGCCTTAATAAAATATCATGACTCAATGTGCAAAAATACAATTATCTCATGATTGGCTTTTGAGCACAACACTAACAATCTCCCACTTGCACTAAAGCCAATCATCCATGTATCTAATACCGATGGACCTAGAATGGCTATCATGGTTTTGCTGCGTAAGGGGCTTTGTCAGCGGATCAGCAATGTTGCTATCTATCGAAGTCCTGCATATCCTTACATCACCCCTCTCGATGATCTCCCTGATGAGATGATAGCGTCGGAGTATGTGTTTGGATCGCTGGTGAGATCGAGGTTCCTTAGCTTGTGCGATTACTCCATTGTTGTCACAATAGAGCTCTATCGGGTCAGTAATGCTTGGAACCACTCCAAGTTCAGTGATGAACTTTTTGATCCAAACTGCCTCCTTTGCGACATCAGAGACGGCAATGTACTCAGATTCTGTTGTAGAGTCAGCTACTGTCTCTTGCTTTGAACTCTTCCAGCTCACAGCACCACCACCAATACAAAACACATAACCATATTGCGATCTAAAATCATCCTTATCAGATTGGAAGCTTGCATCGGTGTAACCCCTTACAACGAGCTCATCTTCACTTCCAAAGACCAAGAATGCATCCTTAGTCCTTCGTAAGTACTTAAGGATGTTCTTAACAGCTATCCAGTGACTCTCACCGGGGTTTGATTGGTACCTACTCATCATGCTCAAAGAATATGAGATATCGGGACGAGTACATATCATGGCATACATGATAGATCCAATTGCTGAGGCATATGGAATCTTACTCATGCGCTCTCTTTCCTCATGTGTACTCGGACACTGAGATCGAGAAAGAGTTATACCATGTGACATGGGCAAGAATCCTTTCATGGAATCTTGCATGCTAAACCTCTTTTGCACCTTTTCAATATATGTACTTTGACTTAGGCCAAGAAGCTTTCTAGATCTATCTCTATAGATCCTTATGCCTAACACATAGGCTGCTTCACCCAAGTCCTTCATAGAGAAACATTTCCCTAGCCAAGTCTTCACAGACTGTAGCTCAGGAATGTCATTCCCGATGAGTAGTATGTCATCTACATACAACACCAAGAAGATAATAGCACTCCCACTAACCTTCTTGTAGACACAAGGTTCATCTTCATTTTTGATAAAACCAAACTCTTTGATTGTATCATCAAAACAAAGATTCCAACTTCGAGAAGCTTGCTTGAGTCCATAAATGGACCTTTGCAACTTGCACACTTTATTGGCATTCTCAGGAGTGACAAAACCCTTAGGCTGTGTCATGTACACATCCTCAAGTAGCTTTCCATTTAGGAATGCAGCTTTGACATCCATTTTCCATATCTCATAATCATAGTGTGCAGCAATAGCAAACAAAATTCGGATGGATTTAAGCATAGCAACTGGTGAAAAAGTTTCATCATAGTCAATACCATGAATTTGCTTGAAACCTTTTGCAACCAATCGCCCTTTAAAGGTAATCACATTACCATCCATGTCAGTTTTCTTCTTGAAAACCCATTTACACCCTCTGGGTTTTACCCCTTCAGGTGGGTCAACCAAAGTCCATACTTGGTTTTCATACAAGGATTCCATCTCGGATTTCATGGCCACTAGCCACCTCTCAGAGTCAGGCCCCGACATAGCTTGTTGGTAGGTTGTGGGCTCATCCTGATCCATGAGCATCACATCACCAGTATGAGTCAAGAGAAATCCATATCTCTCAGGCTCACACCGAATCCTACCAGACCTACGTGGGCTCTATGCTACAGGAACAGACTCTTGAACAACATCTTGTGGTGTCTGTTCAGGTTCCATTTCAGGTTCGATGTCTCCTTGTTGTTCTTGACTTTCTTCAAGTTCTACTTTCCTCCCACTAGTTCCTTTCGAGATAAACTCTTTCTCCAAAAAGACACCAGTTCGAGCAACAAACACTTTTTGCTCAGAAAGATTGTAGAAATAGTAACCCTTTGTTTCTTTGGGATACCCAACAAAAAGGCATTTTTGAGATTTAGGCCCTAGTTTGTTAAAGGATTGACGTTTCACATAAGTGTCACAGCCCCAAATCTTCATAAAAGACAAATTGGGACACCTCCCACTCCATATCTCATATGGTGTCTTTTGAACCGATTTAGATGGAACTTGGTTTAGTGTAAAAGGAGCCGTCTCTAGAGCATGTCCCCAAAAGGAGTTTGAAAGGTCAGCTTGACTCATCATAGAGCGAATCATGTCTATCAGAGTTCGATTTCTCCTTTCAGATACACCATTCCAATGAGGTGTACCTGGTGGAGTGAGTTGTGATACTATACCACACTCCTTCAGATAGTCAAGGAATTCTCGATCCAAGTACTCTCCACCTCGATCTGATCGAAGCACTTTGATAGTCTTCCCGAGTTGATTCTCTACTTCATTCTTGAATTCTTTGAACTTTTCAAAGGATTCTGACTTGTGTCTCATAAGATACACATAGCCATATCTGCTGAAGTCATCAGTGAAAGTAATGAAGTATTGGAAACCTCCTCTAGCTTGTATAGACATAGGGCCACATACATCACCATGTATGAGTCCTAGTAAGTCATTAGCCCTTTCATTTGCCCTGTGAATGGGGCTTTGGTCATCTTGCCCAACAAACATGACTCACATGTCTCATATGATTCAAAATCAAATGAGTCCAAGAGTCCATCCTTATAGAGCTTGGATATGCGGGTCTCATTTATATGGCCTAAGCGACAGTGCCAGAGATAGGTCGGGTTTGAATCATTTAATCTGACCTTCTTGGTATTCACATTATAGATTAGGTCTTCGAGGTCTAGAACATACAACCCATTGCTAAGTTGAGCACTACCATAAAAGATTTCATTCAAATAAATAGAACAACATTTGTCCTTTATTATAAATGAAAAACCTTTCTTGTCCAAACAAAAAACAGAAATCAAATTTCTACTAATAGTAGGCACAAAGTAGCAGTTGTCTAATTCTAAAACTAATCCACTAGGTAAAGTGAGAACTTAAGTCCCTACGGCTAAGGCAGCAACCCTTGCTCCATTTCCAACACGTAGGTCCACCTCACCTCGGGCCAATCTTCTACTTCTACTTAGATCCTGCACATTTGCACAAATGTGAGATCCACATCCAGTATCCAATACCCAAGATGAAGAAGTAAAAAAGTTAGCCTCTATAACGAAAATACCTGAAGTGGAAGTCTTACTTCCCTTTTCCTTAGCAAGTTCTTCAAGATATAACTTGCAGTTACGCTTCCAGTGTCCAGGTTACTTACAATGGAAGCACTCCCCTTCCTTTGCAACAGCATCCTTTGGTTTCAGTGCAGTTGAAGAAGAACTAGCATTGGACTTTCCATTAGCTTTATCCTTCTTCTTGTTGGCTTTTCCCTTTCCCTTGCCCTTTTGAACCATCAAAATGGGCTTAGCCTTCTTAAGGTTTTGCTCAGCAGTTCTTAACATGTTGAGCAATTCAGGAAGGGACTTGTCAAGGTCGTTCATGTTATAGTTCATTACGAACTGACTGTAGCTTTCAGGCAACGATTGCAAGATTACATCGATAGTTAACTCTTTCTGACGAGCAAATCCCAAATTCTCAATGTACTCAATCATCTTGAGCACATGAGGACCCACGGGACTTCCCTCAGACATCTTGCACTAAAACAATGCCTTAGAGGTCTCAAACCTCTCATGCCTAGCTTGCTCTTGGAAAAGCATTTTGAGATGTTCGATCATATCGAACGCCCCCATGTTCTCATGTTGCTTCTGAAGCTCAGATTCCATGGTAATAAGCATGAGGCATGCAACATCCAAAGCATCATCAGAATGCCTCTTGTGAGCATCCCTTTCAGCTCTTGGAGCAGTGGCAACAGGCTCATTCAGAATGGGCTGCTCTAGGACATAAGCCTTTCTCTCTTGCTTGAGGACTATTCTCAAGTTTCGGTACCATTTGAGAAAGTTGGTCCCATTCAGTTTTTCCTTCTGAAGGATCGATTGCAACGAAAGTGTCGATGTGTTTTGTGCCATGGTTATCTACAACAGTAAATATGCAGTGTAAGAGTCATGTATTTTAATTCATTTAATAAGGACTTTTATTAAATGGTACTCCCACTATTTTCCTCAAAATAATAACCCTCGATATTATTTCGGAACACCTCGGCGCTGAGGTATTCTAGTGGGCCAAGATCCATATTTGACCATAACCTGAGTCAGCTTTGGCTTGTTTCTCAAGTTAAAGTTATTTAGGTAGGCAACTCCTTGCCAATTGCATCCCATGCAACTCTTGGATAGTTGGGTGAACAACACTTGTCCAAGCTCATCTCATGAACTTAAGCCCAACTCTATGCCTCTATGTCCCTAATCCTATTAGGGTGACTTAGTTAAGTCGAACCCAAAGTTAGCAGTTTGGATATCACTATTATCCCATCGCGCCTTACCAAGATGAACATAGGTGCTTTGCTTTGGCAAACCCACCTAATGTTGATCAAAGTCTTGACGAGTACCAACATTTGGAAGGCATCACATTTAATGACTTAATATTTGTTTGAGGGATTTTTTCTTTTGATCTCACCAATTTGTTATCTCCGTTTGTCTTTTACATGCATCACATACAAATATAAAACATGCATCTCATGCGTACAAGAAAGTAAACGTGACATGGTTATAGCCCAATCTATGCGATATTCTCAAGCCAATGAGAATATCATAAAAGCCTAAGAAAAGAAAAGAGTCTTCACAAGCTCCTTCTCTTCCTTTCTTGGTTGCCCTTTTGTTGTCACCTCCTTGGACATACCACCTTGGATGATCCTTGGACATACCACCTTGGATGATCCCATAATGCACCATTACATCAATAATAGAAACCTCGAGTTACATTTAAGGGGAATAAGGTGAGAAGAGAATGTACAATGAGAGTGATAAGAAAAGGCACGACTCCCAGGCCGTACTTACAAGTACAACCAATCAAGGGCTATAACCATGCACCATGCTTTAAACACCAATCAGCATATCATGTCAAATCTCATTCAACAAAGATGCATGCCAATTTTCGCACCTTGATTAACCAGTTTTTATTTATGTGGCGCTTCGCATATGGCGGTCCCATTGGCCGGTCAGCGGGCAGCGGTTCCGTTGACCGGTCAGCGGATGGGGTCAAGGGGAGCCGCCCTTGTGGGGGGCGTGGGGGGCAGCGCCCCCTGGCGCAAAAAATTGTCTTACAATTGCTTAGCCCGAAATCTTCTATTTCGAGCAAGTAGGCACCGAGACTCCTCCATTCTAGCCACCAAAAATACCTTACTTTCGGTGCCCGAACAGGCCGAATCCGAACCAAACTAGGGTTTTTGCAACTATTGCAAGAATCCTAATCCATATAGGTATCTCATACCCTTCAATTTTGGGTTAATCTCATTAACCAATTAGTGTCGTTTCTTCATATATGTCATATCTTCATTACAAGTTCCGATTTCATGCATCATGAGTCAATTTAATTAATCATGGCCGAAAAGCAACCGAACACATAACATCATGCAATTCAACATCAATCCCGATTTAGGGTTTCACCAGTAGCTCTGATACCACTGATGGGTTTTGGGAGCCAAACAGCGCAGCGGAATTTAACCGAAACCCTTCAGGATCCAAGTGAAACGGGGTAAACCGTGTGTTCAAAAATTTTCATATCTAATTTTCGGTTGAGATCTCTCACTCAATTGTAGAGTCGAATCATAAAACCTGAACAGTTGACGTGTTCAGGCTCTCTATGGTATCCACACGAGCCTCTCGGGATCACCACGCTTCCACCACGTCCCGGCAGATGCATTTCTCTTGCGCTCGCAGTGCTAGCTTGCATCGTCCAAGGAATTGCAAGAGAAGAGTGTGGCTGTCCTTTTTAGAGGCTAGGGCAAGGAGACCTGCAAATTTCTCACTTAAATGTTGTATTTATAGTGAGACTCAACTTCCAGGCCTAATGGGTTTCAAAGCCCTAATCCAATTAGGATTTAATTTCGGGCTTAATAATGGCTCAACTCTTTGGCCGATTATTAATACGAAATTAAAGTGAAACCATAACCCAAATAATTAGCCCATGCACTCTAATGATCCAAATAGCTCTATGTGTGCGACCCAATAGGCTCTTGCCATGTTGGCAATGATCATAAATCACATTTATGATCATAAGCAATGAGCGGTGTCTAGCAACATATCATTGCTACCTAAGTGACAAGATTATCGATGATTCGACTAAACCTTTATGATCATCACTGATATATGCCATTGTCATTTTGTCCAAGATATCAAGACTAAGCACGAGGCATGGAATGTGTCACTCTCGTATAGCCTAATCTTTGGTTTCTTGATTACCGAGTAGACCAACTTAAACTGATGACATTGACATCATATATCAACTCATCCGAGCATGGCCATGCATTTTCTAAGTCTCACTCTATCAAGGGGTTCAAAGATATCACTCCTGTTACATAGGAGGGACAAATTCCATCTTGATTATTCAAATCCCTCCGCATGATATGTGACATACCCAATGACCTCCTTGAAATTCACTCAGTTACGAGCAACAAAGGAAAGTATCAAAGTATGTGACTCACAAGTAGGGAACCTTGATGACCTTAGGTCGAAGGACTACATATACCATGATCACTATGAGAATCACTTATGACACTTATATAACGATCCATGTAGTGTTCTCATGGTGGGTCGGTCCAGTACACAAGTTCTCCAACTTGTACCCATATGTAGACTACATATCTCATATTAGTCTCCACATATGCTAGTCGTTATGTATTATTGCAACTCTCTCCACAATAATACTAGACCAGGGACGTTTAAGAATATCATTATTCTAGGGTTACGATTATGTTTGTTAAGTTACGCAGAAACAAAACAACAAACATAATTGTTGGATTACTGCCTTAATAAAATATCATGACTCAATGTGCAAAAATACAATCATCTCATGATTGGCTTTTGAGCACAATACTAACACATTCTCCTTTGTTTTTTGCTAGCAAAAGGAGTGCTCACCACACCTACATTAACCAAGGTGATAGCCAAAGGCTATTGCCTCCTCGGTAGTAACTCCCTGCCAGAATATTGGCCGAGGAGTCTGACGTCACCCAAGAGAGGATCTTTTCACTGACCTCGGAAGGTGCGAAGTCAAACACTATGAGCTCGAGACTTCGGTTAGCTCGTCAGGAATTCCGAGGACAACATCGTCTCCATCGAGGGGCCAAACTGACCATCTTCGGGTAAGAGAGCCATCTCTCTGAAGCAAGGGAGAATCTTCCCGAAGACAGAGGCCCCGAAGAGGTCTTCCCCGAACAAGAAACACCTGAACAAGGGAATCCCCGAACTATGGGTGTGAGTCCCGAAGAAGGTGTTCATCAAGGGAACTCCCAGAACTATGGGATAGATCCCGAAGGAGGTGCTCGCACCGAAGGACGGATAGAATTCGAAGAGGGTGCACGCACCGAAGGGCGACCTCGCCCAGGGGACCTCGGGAGTACGGTATGAGCATTTAAGGAGCCTCTGACATGTCACCCACAAGTCCTACACGTCACATCAGAATGGCGAACTGACACGCCGCAGCCGCCCCAGTCTTGACACAACCCGTCCGGGTCCAAGGCTAAAGGAGGCTGCAAACGACTGCCTGTCCCCTAGGTCTAAAAGCACAGATTAAATCCAACCGAACACGTGTCATGATCTGAACGGACCAGCTACTCCTATAAATACTAGGAAATGGGACTGGGCAAAGGATGGGGCATTTTCCTCCCTCTGAGAAAACACAAAACAGGCAAGACACTTGATCCCTTAGTGTTCTTCCTCCACTTTCACTCAGAAAACTGACTTGGGCGTCGGAGGGTCCTCCCCGGAAAAGTAAATCGGGGACCTCCTAACCTCTTCTTTGAACTTTTCAGGCACACTCAGCTGGGAAACCAGAGCTCCAGGCGCTCGCCTCCTCAGGAAGTCTCTCCACCTGTCAACATGACAGCAAACGAAGATGCCTTGGGGCATCACAAGGTAAGTAAATCTCGATCTGAGTCACCTTAGCCATGGAAAGCCCAGGCGAATTAGGGCAGGGCTTCAATTTTGCGATTCTTCACTCTTGCAATCCTTACCATTGGTCGTTCATCCACTTTCTTGCCTTATTCTCTCGTCAACTGCCGACATCCTTCATCTCCTCAATGAAGATCTAATTTTCTAATTTTTTCTTGTTGTAAATTTGATGATTATTGTTGTATGGTAAATTGATACATCTATTTTAAATTTATGATGAATTTGTGAATTTGTCAGTATTTGTAATTTTTGAATTTCTACTGCATATTTGTGAATATGATGAATTTGTGAATTTTTTTAATTTTTTTAATATTTCAGATTTAAGTTTGTGAGTATTTTGGATTTTTGTGTTTTTAATATTCTGAATACATTTTTGCGATTTTAAGAAAAAATTTAAATTTTGTAAATATAAAATATAAAATATAAAATATGTTTTTAGTAAACTTATAATTTCAGCAATATATAAAATACATTTTGTGGAGTTATTTATATATTTTTTATTTTTTAAAAAGAATTTCGAATGTCTAGGCTATTAGAAATTTCCATCGGCTTGAGCCTGATAGCCAAGGTGCTGATCACCCCCCGGAGGCACGGGTTTGGACAAAGCACCATCCTCGGAAGAGAAATAACCCACCACAGAAGGAAGGATGTTCGACCTCCAGAAATCCAGCCTCGGCGTTTCTCCATTCCAGGAAACGACAATGCCAACCTCGGGGGGACGAGTAAGCCATCCTCGAAAGTGGGGGTGTCTCCGAGAAAGGTCACCTTTGGGAAATATACTCCTGCGATACCAAAAGCGACCTCGGAAGACAAGTTCTCCGAAGAGGTCTCCTCTACCAAAAAGAGGGCCTCGGGAGTACGAAAAAAGCATTTAAGGAGCCTTTGACATATCCCCGATAATCCGCCCCCAGTCACGTCCTGACACACTGCCTGCAGGGATACTCTAGCACGCCACTTTTGGGTTACCCAGAGCCCTAGCCTGGCAGCCCATGCTGACTAGAGGTCCTCTATTGCCCAAAAGACGTGGAATGCATCCCGCCGAACATGTGTCACGATCTGGGCCGGCCATCTGAAAAGGACTATTACTACTCACCCCTTTACGAATACTTGGTAATTATTCCAGAAAGAAGAGAACATTTTCTTGGAGATAAGATACTTCTTTACTCTCTATCATCTCATGACCTCCAAAATACTCACTGGGGCATCGGAGGCTCCTCCCCAGAAAAACACTCCGGGGACCTCCTAACCCTTGCTTCCTGTGACTTTCAGGTGATATTCTCAGAGTACGTTCATCCCGGACCTCTCTCAATTTCCATAAGCCCCTGCCACCTTCACCATGACACACGAAGGAGATGCTGAAGGGCATCATCTGGCGCCGTTTGTGGGAAACCATCCTCAGGTCACTGTCATTGAAAATCGGCATTCTAAGGACAAGGGACTCCCGAGGTCCCTGTCCGTGCCAGAAGCTCAACCGGTAACCGAACAAACTGTGGCAGGGACTTCCTCGTCCGAGGACGAGCGTCCATTGACTATTACAGTGGCCTTCCTGCGTGAATTTTAGCGCTCTGTTGTGGCTGAAATGACGTAGCAGTTAGACCAAAGATGGCCACAGCCAACCCAAGGACGAAGGCCCTCATCACCAGCGCCTTGGCGTGAGAAGAGCCCCCGATCCACTCATCGGAGCTCAGGCAGTGGGGATCAACGCGATGAGTCCTCAACGGAAAACATACTCCTCAAGGCGCGGCTTGTGGGAGAAACGGGGCCAAAGTAACCTGAGGCTCCCCCCGAAAGAGTTCCACCCCTGAGGCAAGGTCACCATCTCCCCGACACCGAAGTCAATCGCCAAAGAGAAGATGTGAGTCTCCATTCCCAGAAGCCTACAGACACCAAGAAGAAGAAACCAGCGCCTTACTCCTCATGGAGAAAATTCTAAAGAGGATACAAAGAGTGGAGAGACAAGTAGCTCGGAAGCCCGTCTGGGCAAGATTGTCAGAAACATTCAGTGGAGACGAGTCACCATTCACCCGAACAGTGGTCAAGGCACCTATGCCAAGCGATTTTCGGGTACCTCGGCTGGAAACCTACGATGGCGGAACCGACCCCCAGGCTTATCTGACCAAGTATAAGCGCAGTATGGTACTGCACGGAGCTGATGATGCTACCTTGTGCAAATGCTTTGAGGTCACCCTCACTAGGCCGGCCACGACATGGTACAACTTGCTGGCTCTTGGAGGCATCATGGAGTTCTAAGAACTGTCTGCTGCCTTCACGCAGCAGTTCATTGGGAGCCGCCCGACGGTGAAAATGCCAGTCCAAATGTTTGATTTAGTGCAAAAAGGTGGTGAAAGCATACGCGACTATGTCGAAAGGTTCAACAGGGAAGCCTTGAGTGTCCCAGATTTCAGGCCGGAGATATGTATCTTGGCCATGACACGAGGACTTCGGAGAGACTCCCAACTATCGTACGAGTTCTCCAAAGATCCCCCCGACACACTCGGTGAATTCTACCGAAGGGCGAAGCAGCACATGACCGCCAAAGAACTGAGAATGGGTGGCCTGAGGTCCGATCATGTCCACACCGAGGGACCAAGTCAGCAAACTCGCTACCCAACTGAAACAAGTGGGCGCCCTCGGAAGTTTAAGGGAAGGAAGCCAATTGCCTTTACTCCCCTGAACACCACGAGGATGAACATCCTGATGGCGATGGAAAGGCAAGGGACTCAGATTCAACATTCGAGGGCCATGACCTCGGACAACAAGAAGAATATGAAAAAATTCTACCAATTCCTTCGAGACCACGGGCATGATACCAAAGATTACTTCCAACTGAGGAAGTACATAGAGACACTGATAAGGCGAGGACAACTTCGGCGTTACCTGCGCATACCCTCCCCGAAGGGAAGGAGGGAAAAAAAAGGAAAGGTAGAGGATGAAGAGTACGACTCCGACAGGCGTCGAAACTGAAGTCCGGAAAGGCATCCCCTGCCCCCGGCCGGAGTAATACAAGTACACCCAGAGGCAAAGCCGTTCCGCCAAAAGAAGCGAAGCCTCTCGCCGCACAAAAACAACTTCGTCAAAACTGAAGTCCAACACCTGTTAGAAGCAGGTGTAATCAGGGAAGTCAAATACCCCGAATGGCTAAGCAATGTAGTCATCGCCACGAAAGAAGGGAGCAACAAGCTCCGAATGTGCATAGACTTCCGAAATGTAAATGATGCTTGTCCTAAAGATTCATATCCTCTTTCGCCGATAGATCAACTGGTGGACTCGACTACTAAATATGGACTCCTGAGCTTCCTAGATGCTTTTAGTGGGTACCATCAAATCAGGATAAGCCCCGAGGACGAGGAAAAAACCGCCTTCATCACTGAAATCGGTACGTATTGTTACGTAAGAATGCCCTTCGGGCTCAAAAATGTAGGAGCTACCTACCAGAGGCTGATGAACAAGGTCTTCAGCAGTCAAATAGGGAGAAACATGGAAGTCTACGTGGATGACATGATAGTCAAAAGCAGGTTGCCTGGCAGCCACATTGCCGACTTGGAGGAAACTTTCCACCAACTTAGATCATTCGGAATTTGTCTCAATCTCGAGAAGTGTGTCTTTGGCATAAGTTTAGGCTAGTTCCTCAGATTTATGGTATCGAAAAGGGGTATCGATGCCAACCCAGAAAAAGTCAAAGCTCTACTTGAATTCCGAACTCCTGTGACAACAAAAGATGTGCAAAGGCTTACGGGCAGAATAACCTCCCTTAGCAGGTTCATCTCCAGGTATGGAGATCACTGTCGAGCATTCTTTAAGGTACTCACTAAGGCAGCAAAAAATAGTGGCAACTTCGAAAACAACAATCATCCTTGGAACGAGGACTGCCAAAAGGCCTGGGAAGAGCTCAAAGTTTATCTGGCCTGACTACCCACTCTTTGGCAACCTCGAGAGGGAGAATCCCTTGTGCTATACCTTGCTGTTGCTGAAAAAGCACTGAGCTCTGTTCTTGTAAAGGAAGAAGGAGCGGTGCAATGGCCAGTCTATTGCGTGAGCAAGTCTCTGCATGGAGCCGAAATTAGGTACCCTTTACTACAAAAAGCTATCTATGCCTTAGTACTAGCAAGTAGGAGACTGCGTCCATATTTTCAGGCTCATCCCATCATTGTCCGAAGTAATCTACCCCTTCGGGATGTCATGAAGAGGGTAGACCATTCGGGAAGGCTTTCCAAGTGGTGCGTAGAGCTCGGTGAGTATGATATCACTTACAAACCAAGGAAAGCAATAAAAGCCCAAGCCCTGGCAGACTTCATTATTGAAGTACCTTTCGCCCAGAATGATCAGTTTGACCTTGGCAAATGTGAGCCAGAATGGACTATGTTCGTAGATGGGGCCTCTGGCTCTGAACACCAGGGAGCTGGGGTAGTTATTCGCCGCCCCGAAGGCATGGAAGTAATGAAAGCCATCAAATTTGAGTTTAGTCTCACCAACAACGCGGCAGAGTACGAGGCTCTCATAACATGGTTGCGCCTTGCTAGAATGATTGGTGTGAGAAACCTGAAAGCCCACAGTGATTCTCAGCTGGTGGTTCGACAGATGGTAGGGGACTACAATGCAAAAGATCCAACTTTGGCAAAATACCATGAGCTCGTGTCAAAGCTCATCCGGGAATTCGACGCAGTGCATATTGAAAATGTGCCTCGACGAAGCAACACCGAGCCAGATAGTCTGGCGAAGTAAAAAAACTTCACCGAAATATTGAGTCACCCCAGCATTGCAGTAATAAGCACAATAACCTTGGAGGAAGGATGGGAAATTCCTATAAAGAGGTACCTTACAACCTCGTGTTAGTGTTGTGCCCAAAAGCCAATCATGAGATGATTGTATTTTTGCACATTGAGTCATGATATTTTATTAAGGCATTAATCCAACAATTATGTTTGTTGTTTTGTTTCTACGTAACTTAACAAACATAATCGTAACCCTAGAATAATGATATTCTTCAACGTCCCTGGTCTAGTATTATTGTGGAGCAGGTTGCAATAATACGTAACGACTAGCATATGTGGAGACTAATATAAGATATGTAGTCTACATATGGGTAGAAGTTGGAGAACTTGTGTACTGGACCGACCCACCATGAGAACACTACATGGATTGTTATATGAGTGACATAAGTGATTCTCATAGTGATCATGGTATATGTAGTCCTTTGACCTAAGATCATCAAGGTTCCCTACATGTGAGTCACATACTTTGATACTTTTCTTTGTTGCTCGTAACTGAGTGAACTTGAAGGAGGTCATTGGGTATGTCACATATCATGCGGAGGGATTTGTATGATCAAGATGGAATTTGTCCCTCCTTTGTAACAGAAGTGATATCTTCAGGCCCCTTGATAAAGTGAGACTTAGAAAATGCATGGCCATGCTCGGATGAGTTGATATATGATATCAATGCCATCAGTTTAAGTTGGTCTACTCGGTAATCAAGAAACCAAAGATTTGGCTATATGAGAGAGACACATTCCATGTCTCGTGCTTAGTCTTGATATCTTGAACAAAGGGAAAATGGCATATATCGGTGATGATCATAAAGGTTTAGTCGATTCACTGACAATCTTGTCACTCGGGTAGCAATGATGTGTTGCTAGACACCCCTCATTGCTCATGATCATAAATGTGATTTATGATCATTGCCAACATGGCAAGAGCCTATTGGGTCACACACATAGAGCTATTTGGATCATTAGAGTGCATGGGCTAATTATTTGGGTTATGGTTTCACTTTAATTTCGTATTAATAATGGGCCCAATAGTTGAGCCATTAAGCCCGAAATTAAATCCTAATTGGATTAGGGCTTTGAAACCCATTAGGCCTGGAAGTTGAGTCTCACTATAAATACAACTTTTAAGTGAAAAATTCGCAGGTCTCCTTGCCCTAGCCTCCAAAAAGGACAGCCACACTCTTCCCTTGCAATTCCTTGGAGGACTCAAGCTAGCACTGCGAACGCAAGAGAAATGCATCTCCGGGATGTGGTGGAAGCATGGTGATCCCGAGAGGCTCGTGTGGATATCATAGAGAGCCTGAACACATCGACTGTTCAGGTTTTGTGATTCGACTCTACAGTTGAGTCAGAGATCTTAACCAAAAATTAGGTTTGAAAATTTTTGAACACCCGGTTTACCCCGTTTTACTTGGATCTTGGAGGGTTTCGGTTAAATTTCGCTGCACTATTTGGCTCCCGAAACCCATCACCTCAGAGCTTCCCAAAGACCCTCATGAAGCGGCAAAAGTGCGAAGACGTTCCGAACGATACTTCTTAATAGGGAAATTCTACTCTGGGCTTTTTGTGGTGGGTACCTTTGCGGAATTCTGACTTGCACAATTTGGTATGCTTGAGAATTTTACTGTACTTAGAATATATTTTTTGTACGACAGAATTCTTCCGTGGGGCCTTAAGCGTAAAATTTTTTCAAGGCGTCTGAGTGCCAAGTATTTTTCAATTCTACGCCTTTGGCGTTGCCAAGTCTGTACACGCCCTTTCGTACTTCGGCAAGAACCAGATAAGGTCCTTCCCAGTTCACGCGAAGTACTCCGTGGGATGGCCTTTGAGGTGCAAAATCAGCCTTTCGGAGAACGAGGTCACCCTTCTTGATTTCTTTTGGCCTGGCCCGTAAGTTTATAGCCACGGCCACTCTTTGCTGAAAAGCTTTTCTTCTTAGTTCGGCTATTTCTCTATGTTCGCCGACGAGGTCAAGCTTGGTTCTTAAGCCAAGGTTGTTTCCCTCTTCATCAAATATTTGCACCCGTACTGATGGTCGGACTATCTCGATTGGGATAATGGCCTCTGCACCGAAGATGAGCGAGAAGGGAGTCTCCCCTGTGGCTCTTCGGGGCGTCGTTCGGTAGCTCCATAATACGCTTTGGAGTTCTCCCGGCCATTTTCCTTTTGCTTCCCCTAATCTCTTTTTTAGGCCATCTTTTATGGTCCTGTTAGATACTTCCACTTGCCCGTTGCTTTGGGGGTGAGCTACTGGGGCGAAATGCATCTTTATTCCGAGGTTGCTGATAAATTCCTGGAATCCTTTGTCTATGAACTGGGAACCATTATCAGCTATTAGCACCCTTGGTATACCGAATCTGCAGACAATGTTTATCCATACGAACTTCTACACTTCCCTTGCCGAGACAATTGCCAAGGGTTCTGATGGCCGGGGGCCTCATCGTTTGGAGTCATGGTGACTGGTGGAGAGACTTCTAGGAGGAAGAATGCCTAGAGGATTGTCCGCCCAAAGGAGTGTGCCTGAAAGTCCAGAAACAAAGGGTTAGGAGGCCCCCGGAATGTGTTTCCGGGGGGGGGACCTCCGACGCCCAAGTCAGTGGTGGCCGAGAAAAGGCAGAGGAAATAGCACAAAGGGGCTAAAGAGTCTCGCCTGGTGGTTTTCTCAGAGTCTGGGAGTCAGACCCCCTTTTCTACCAGCCCCCCGCCAAGTATTTTTTTCCTGGTATTTATAGGAGCGCCTAGCCCGTTCAGATCGCGGCACGTGTTCGGTCGGATGTTCTCTGAGTTTCTGGGCGTAGGGGACAGATAGCTGGTAGTAGGTTGCCTTGAGCCTTGTGCTGAGATGGGCCATGTTGTGATTTTGACAGCGTCAGCGTGTCAGAGCGCCTTTTGAGGCGGCTTATGACGTCTGTGAAAGGACGTGTCAGAGGCTTCCTTAAATGCTCCTGCCATACTCCCGAGGTCCCTGGGCGAGGTCGTCCTTTGGTATGGGCGGTGCCTCTTCGGAAAACACGCACTCAGTTCGAGGGTTCCCAGCTTCAGGGGGTCCCGCCTTCGGGGAGATCATGTTCGGCCCGCGATAGTTGGTGCCTCTTTTCCGAAGGTGATCTGTTACAACCTCGGGGGGTAGTAGCATCCTCAAGTTTCCTAGCGTGCCGGGCTCGGAGCTCTTCAGCTATCTCCCGAGGTGTATGATCCCACCTTTTCTTTGGTAGCGCTAGTTTTTTCTGGCTATTACTGTGGCAGGGAGTTCGGCCAGATAGAGACGATAGCCTTTGGCTATCACATGCCCCCCTTTGGAAAGCCGAAGTGAAGACTTCGGGTTTGCATCTCTTTCCGAGGTTGTTCATGGGAGTCTCTTAGGAAGCTCAACCTGTTCCGAGGATACACCTCTTGCCCGAAGGTATGGGCTGTTCGGCCTTGGCCTGTTCTTTGGTGTCTTCGAGGCGGAGCCTGTGCCGAAGATACACCTCTTGCCCGAAGGTCATGGGCTGTTCGGCCATAGCCTGTCTCTTGGTGTCCACGAGGTAACCTGCTTTTTCTTTTTGCAGGTCTGTGTAACGTCGCGTCTGATGGCCAATCGTGTCAGTCTAAGCGACGCGTCCCAGCTTTTTAGGGATGTCAGAAGATGTGTCCCCTGCTTTGGCGCGGTGATTGACACGTGGTGGTTTGCCATTGGAGGAGAGCCGCGTCGGTTAAAGAGGGCGCGCCTTTTCAGGTGGAGAGGGCAGTTACGGCGATGGTTCGCCTCCAAAGGGTACTTATGACGACGTTTCGGTTACCCACCTTTGGCCTATAAATAGCCCATTCCATCATAAGTCCCTTTTGCTTTTACTTCTGCTCTTTCCTCTGCTTTGCCCCTGTTCTTGTACTTTCTTGCTTTCTGTGGCGGAGCTGCCTTAATCAGAACTTTTTTTAGTCAATCTTTCATGACGGCGTCCTCAGACTTTGGCAAATCTTTTGGTGGGTTTTTGTTTTCCAGAGTGTTTTGATCCCTCTGTTCTTTTGTGTTTTTTCCGGAAACTGTTTTCTTCCCATTTTCAAACTCATTTTCATGTCGAAAATGCCTATCCCTGAGAGCTGGCAGCCTCTTTTAGCCCATCCTTGTTGCACTACCCCCGCAAAATTAGAGAGGTGGAAGAAAAAGTTCTTTCTTCCCTCTTACGCCATTACAAGGTTGCCTTGCTCTAGCCATTATGCTTTTTCAAACCATAGTAACGAGGTTACCCTTTTCTGAGCCCAGCTGAAGGCCGGACTTCGGTATCCTCCCCCGAAGATGGTTTGCGAGTTCTGCCAATTTCATGGCATTGCTGTGAACCAGCTTCCCCTGAACTCGTTATGCTATTTTAACGCCTACCTCTGTATGTGTGGCGTGTTCGGGATAAAACCCCATTTTATAATCTTCATGCAGTACTACAAGCTCTTTGTGGTCCTGATAGCCAAAGGCTATTGCCTCCTCGGTAGTAACTCCCTGCCAGAATATTGGCCGAGGAGTCTGACGTCACCCAAAAGAGGATCTTTTCACTGACCTTGGAAGGTGCGAAGTCAAACACTATGAGCTCGAGACTTTGGTTAGCTCGTCAGGAATTCCGAGGACAACACTGTCTCCATCGAGGGGCCAAACTGACCGTCTTCGGGTAAGAGAGCCATCTCTCTGAAGCAAGGAAGAATTTCCCCGAAGCCAGAGGCCCCGAAGAGGATCTTCCCCGAACAAGAAACACCTGAACAAGGGAATCCCCGAACTATGGGTGTGAGTCCCGAAGAAGGTGTTCATCAAGGGAACTCCCAGAACTATGGGATAGATCCCGAAGGAGGTGCTCGCACCGAAGGACGGATAGAATCCGAAGAGGGTGCACGCACCAAAGGGTGACCTCGCCCAAGGGACCTCGGGAGTACGGTATGAGCATTTAAGGAGCCTCTGACATGTCACCCACAAGCCCTACACGTCACATCAGAACGGCGAACTGACACGCCGCAACCGCCCCAGTCCTGACACAACCTGTCCGGGTCCAGGGCTAAAGGAGGCTGCAAACGGCTGCCTGTCCCCTAGGTCCAAAAGCACAGATCAAATCCGACAGAACACGTGTCATGATCTGAACGAGCCATCTACTCCTATAAATACTAGGAAAGGGGACTGGGCAAAGGATGGGCATTTTTCCTCCCTCTGAGAAAACACAAAACAGGCAAGACACTTAATCCCTTAATGTTCTTCCTCCACTTTCACTCAGAAAACTGACTTGGGCGTCGGAGGGTCCTCCCCGGAAAAGCAAACCGGGGACCTCCTAACCTCTTCTTTGAGCTTTTCAGGCACACTCAGCTGGGAAACCAGAGCTCCAGGCGCTCGCCTCCTCAGGAAGTCTCTCCACCTGTCAACATGACAGCAAACGAAGATGCTTTGGGGCATCATTTGGCGCCGTCTGTGGGAACCCACTCCCAGGTAGCTGTTGTTGAAACTCGACGTTCGAAGGACAAAGGACTCCCGAAGTCCCCGTCCGCGCCTGAGACCCAACCAGCTACCGAACAAAGTCCCCCAGAGACTTCCTTGCCTGAAGAGGAACGCCCTCTTGTCATCACCATGGGTTTTTTAAGAGACTTTCAGAGGTCTGTTGTGGCTGAAATGACACAACAAATAGACCGAAGGTGCCCGCAACCAGCCCAGGCGCAAAAACCCACTTCGCCAGCACGACCTCGGGAGAAAAGCCCAAGGGCAACCCATCATAGCTCGGGAAGTGGGGAGCCACGAGAAGAGTCCTCGACAGATAACTTGCCCCTCGGAGCATGGTTGACGGAAAGAGCGAGGTCTGAATGACCCGAAGTCCCGACCAGAAGAAGTTTGCCGCCAGATGCAAGGTCCCCCTCACCTCGGTACCGAAGTCGCTCCCCGAAGAGACGGCAACAGTCCTTTTACCCAAGAACCTCCAAGCACCAGGAAGAGGAGCCCAGTGCTACGCTCCTCCTGGAGAAAGTCTTGGCAAGACTGGAGAGAGTGGAACAACAGGTGGCACGCAAGCCTGTTTGGGCCAGGCTAACTGAAACCGTCTCTGGAGATGAAACTCCTTTCGCCCGAACAGTGGTCGAGGCGGCCATGCCAAGTGACTTCAGGCTACCTCGGCTAGAGACCTATGAGGGTCGGACTGATCCCCAGGCCCACCTAACAAAGTACAAACGCAGCATGGTGCTACACGGGGCTGATGACGCTACACTCTGCAAGTGCTTTGAAGTCACCCTCGCAGGACCAGCAACTGCTTGGTATAATTCCCTGCCTCCCGGAAACATCAGGGGGTTCCAGGAGCTGTCCACAGCGTTCACCCAACAGTTCATTGGGAGCAAGCCGACGGCGAAGATGCCCGTCCAAATGTTTGACATAGCACAAAGAAACGGGGAGACCATCCGTGACTATGTCAAGAGGTTCAACAGAGAGGCCCTCAGTGTTCCGGACTTTCGTCCCGAAATCCGCATCCTCGCCATGACGAGGGGCCTCCGGAGGGATTCGCACTTGTTTTATGAATTCTCCAAAGATCCCCCGGACACGCTGGGAGAATTCTACCGAAGGGCTGAACAACATATGACACCCGAAGAGCTGAGAATGACTGGACCGAAGGCTGACCATATTCACGCTCGTGGTGAAGGGTCCAGCCAGCAAGCCCGGTGTCCAACGGAACAGTTAGGCCGACCTCGGAGAATGCGAGTAGGAGGAAGGAAGCCCCAAAACTTTACACCTCTGAGCACCACGAGGGCTAACGTCCTCATGGCGCTGGAAAAATAGGGGGCTCAAATCCAACGACCGAGGGGCATGACTGCTGACAACAGAAGGAACATGAAGAAGTTCTGTCAGTTCCACCGTGATCACGGTCATGACACCGAAGACTGCTTTTAGTTGAAAAAGTACATTGAATCACTGATAAAGCAGGGCCAGCTTCGGCGTTATTTGAGAATGCCTTCCCCGAAGGGGAAAAAAGAGGAAGAAGGAAAGCCCGATGATGAGGATTACGATTCAGATAGGCGAAGGAACCGAAGTCCGAGAAGGCGTCCTCCACCTTCGGCAGGAGTAATACAGACGATCACAACCGGGCTTCCATCCTCGGAAAGGAAAAGAAGGGCCAGAGAGATAGCGGTGATGGAATATCAGAGCCCAACGAAAAAATTGGCCCGCGAGGATGGCTCCACCATCGTATTTCCCCATGACGATCCATTGCTGATAATGGCGAGGATAGGAAACTGGGACGTCAAGAGGGTACTGCTGGACGATGGGTCAAACGCAGACGTCTTGTTCTCACATTTGCTGCCAAGCTTGGGCGTATTCAGGAGTGACCTCAAGGCTGTTACTTCACCCACGTTCGGCGTAGGACCATCTGAGCTACCTATCCTCAGATGGATCGACCTCCCCTTGATGATGAAAGGAACTTCGGAGAAAGGAACTGCTGAGTTGTTCGCCTCTACCATGGCAAGATTCATAGTCATGGACGTTCCTTCGTCATACAACGCCATCCTCGGCAGACAGACACAGGGAAATTTGCACATTCGCCCTGATGTAAAGTACTTGACCGTCACCTTCGCCACCAAAGAAGGAGACGCAAAGATCTTCATTGATCAAGGCGAGGTGAGAAAGGTGTTCGTCAGAGCACGAAAGGCTCCAACAAGCAACTTAGCACATGCTGTAGAATCAAAAGAGCTGGAAAGGGGCGAGGCAGAAGATCCCACAAAAGCGGAAACAGAAAAAGTAGAGCTTGTCCCAGGCCGTAGTACCCGAATAGGGAAAAGCATGGCCGAAGGAGACAAGGAAAAACTTGTATCTTTTCTGCTTACAAATAAAGATCTGTTCGCCTACTCGCCGAAGGACATGCCAGGGGTAAACCCTCGCGTAATCCAGCATAGCCTCAAAGCGAGTCCGGAAGTAAAACCTGTCCGGCAAAAGAAACGGAGCATCTCAGCTCACAAAAGTGACTTCATCAAGACCGAAGTCCAGCGTCTGATAGACGCTAGCATTATCCGGGAGGTAAACTACCCCGAATGGCTAAGCAACGTGGTAATTGCCACAAAAGAAGGAAGTAGTAAGCTCCGGATGTGCATCGACTTCAGAAATTTGAACGATGCTTGCCCGAAAGATTCATATCCTCTTCCACCAATAGACCAACTGGTAGACTCAACTGCCGAGTACAGGCTCCTAAGTTTCCTGGACGCTTTCAGTGGCTACCATCAGATAAGGATGGACCCCGAAGATGAAGAGAAGACTGCCTTCATCACCGAGGGAGGAACATATTGCTATATCAGGATGCCCTTCGGGCTCAAGAATGCAGGAGCCACCTACCAGAGGCTGATGAACAAGGTCTTCAAAGACCAAATGGGGAGGAACATGGAGGTGTATGTTGATGATATGATAGTCAAGAGCAAACTGCCTGGCTACCACGTTGCAGATTTAGAGGAAACCTTCCAAAAACTCAAAGCCTTCGGGATTCGCCTTAATCCTGAGAAGTGCATCTTCGGGGTGACCTCGGGAAAGTTCCTTGCGTACATGGTATCCAAAAGAGGCATCGATGCTAACCCCGAGAAGATTAAGGCTCTGCTTGAATTCCGAACTCCCACCACAGTCAAAGACGTGCAGAGACTCACCGGAAGAATAACCTCTCTGAGCAGGTTTATTTCCAGGTACGGAGATAGGTGTCGACCCTTCTTCAAAGTCCTCACAAAGGCAGCAAAGATGGAAGGCGACCTCGGAAGGAATGGCCACCCTTGGGATGAAGATTGCCAAAAAGCCTGGGAAGAACTGAAAGTCTACTTGGCCAGCCTGCCGACTCTGCGGCAACCTCGGGAGGGAGAGCCCCTCGTATTATACCTCGCCGTCACGAAAAAAACTGTGAGCTCAGTCCTCGTGAAAGAAGAAGGGCCAAAGCAATGGCCGGTCTACTATGTGAGCAAGTCCCTGCATGGCGCCGAAGTCAGGTACCCTTTGCTTCAAAAAGCTATATATGCCTTAGTGCTTGCAGGGAGAAGGCTGCGGCCATACTTTCAGGCTCACCCCATTATCGTCCGAAGTACCCTGCCTCTACGGGATGTTATGAGGAAAGTTGATCACTCGGGAAGGCTTTCCAAGTGGTGTATAGAGCTTGGCGAACACGACATCACGTATGAACCCCGGAAAGCTATAAAAGCTCAAGCTTTGGCAGACTTCATCGCCAAGTACCAAACACTGAGGAGGGACATTCATTTTCGGGCGAAGACGAGCCAGAATGGACGTTATATGTTGACGGGGCCTTAGGATCCGAACACCAGGGAGCTGGAGTGATTATCCGAGGCCCCGAAGGCCTAGAAGTAATGAAGGCCATCAAGTTCAGTTTCAACGCCACCAACAATATGGCCGAGTATGAGGCCCTCATAGCAGGATTACGCCTGGCCAGAAAAATTGGCGTGAGAAACTTGAAAGCCCATAGTGATTCCCAGCTGGTGGTCCGGCAAATGGCAGGGGACTATGGCGCGAAAGACCCGACCTTGGCGAAATACCATGAGTTGGTAACAAAGCTTACTCGGGAGTTCGACGTCGTGAAAATCGAGAACGTACCCCGACGAGAAAATGCTGAGGCAGACTGTTTGGCAAAGTCCAAAACTTGCACCGAAGTGCTAAGCCACCCTAGCATCGCGGTGTTAAGCATAGCGACCTCGGGGAAAGGATGGAAAGAACCAATCAAAACGTATCTCGCAACCAACACACTCCCCGAAGACCCCAGCGAAGCCGCAAAAGTGCGAAGGCGCTCCGGACATTTCTTCTTAATTGGAGAAGAACTATATCGGCAAGGATATGCAAATCCACTATAGAGGTATGTTAGTGAAGAGGATACTGAAATGATCCTCGAAGAAGTTCACGAAGGTGCCTGTGGTTCGCACATCGGAACCGACGCCCTGGCAGCAGTGATACTTCGCCAAGGATACTTCCGGCCTACCCTGAGAAAGGACGCCAAGCAGTTCGTCCAGAAATGTGGTAGTTGCCAGAGACATGCGAACATCCAAAGAACACCCTCAGAGTTCGTGACTTCGGCAGACTATCCTTGGCCCTTCGCAGTTTGGGGCATAGATCTCATTGGGCCACTCCCAACGGCGCCTGGAGGCGTAAAGTTCTGCATAGTAACAGTAGACTATTTCTCTAAGTGGGTCGAGGCAGAACCTCTGACAACTATCTCGGCAAAAGAAGTGCAGAAGTTCGTATGGAAAAACATCATATGCAGATTTGGCATACCGAGGGTACTCGTAGCGGACAATGGATCCCAGTTCATAGACAAAGGATTCCAAGTGTTCATTAGCGACCTCGGGACAAAAATGCACTTCGCCCCAGTAGCTCACCCCCAAAGTAATGGGCAGGTGGAAGTATCTAACAGGACCATAAAAGAGGGTCTGAAAAAGAGACTGAGGGAAGCAAAAGGGAAATGGCCGGGAGAACTCCAAAGCGTGTTATGGAGTTACCGAACAACACCACGAAGAGCCACAGGGGAAACGCCCTTTTCACTCGTCTTCGGTACAGAGGCCATCATTGTCATACCCGGAAAGGACTAAATGACTAAGTCCCAGGTTAAGTGGAGTAAAGACAGAAAAAGTTTCCAAATTTGGAAACTTGGCAAATAAATTGTGGAGACTTGGAATTAATTAAGGAATGGGCATTAATGAGTGTTGGACACTCCAAGGATTATGCTTGGCTTAGGCCAAGAGTTGTGATGATGATATTGGTGGAAATTGAAATTGAGGGACTCAATTGCACAAAGAAAAGTTGGGTGGAAGGACTCAATTGCAAAGTTGGAGAAAGATGGAGGACCAAGTAAGTAATTTGGCCATTTTGCATGAAAAATATATGCATGAGCAGCCACCCCATGTTACCAATTTAAATTTGGCCTACTACACATTCCACTCATCATTTATTTTATTCCTCCACTATTCTTGTCTCCCACTTCCCATTAAACTATTATTGTTTGGCCACCCATGTCTCCCACTCACATATTAATTATTTGCCCATCACATGCTTGTCTCCCACTTATGCTCCACTATCATTGTTTATTTGCTCCACTCATATTTGTTTATTACCCATTAAACTAATCCTCCACTACAAATTCCACTAAGATAATTTATTCCCCCATTATCCTTTGTCTATTATTGTTTAATGGCTCCAAGATATCCCATTAAACTATTCCCCCCACTCACATTTGTCTATTGCTTATTTTAATTGCCATTTGACCATTCTCCCACAACTTTGAAATTGAATGGCCGGCCATTGCTTCCAAATATGCATTTCACATGCATTTGGCTTGCATTTCTTCTAATTGGAAGCACTAAATTCGGCCATGCTCTTGTTTTACCATTCAAACACTTAATTCTCTCTCTCTCTAGCACCAAGTGCTCTCATTTGCTCTCCCTTCTCTCTAAAACCAGCCATGGTGTTCTTCCAAGTTCATCATCTTCTTCCTCCCTCAACAAATTCGGCCATGACCAAAACCCAAGCTTTTCCCACATGCAAACACATTTCCATGAAGCTTTCAACCTCCTAAACACATCTAGACCAAAATCGAAGAGAGATGTCAAGGGAAACCCATGGAAAAATGCTTGAGAATATTCGGCCATGGTGAGAAAATGGTGTTCTTGAGTTCATCTCAAGAGCTCATAAGCATGCATGGCACTTTTAAGCCATCAAAAGCAAGGAAATGGAGGAGAACTCCAAGAAAAGCAAGGATGAAGTTTCGGCCATGAATGTCCATGGAATTTTGAGGCTTGAAACCAAGTGTTCTTGGTGCCTTGAGGCTTGTATAGCCTTTCCAAGCAAAGAAACAAACAAAAGATGCAAAGAAAAGCAAGGAGTATATTCGGCCAAATGGGTATTTTTGGCATGCAAGCTTGAAACCAAGTGTTCTTGGTAGTGAAGATGTTCTTGTGAGTGTGCATGTTGATGGCCAAAAGTTGGATGCAAAAAGAGAAGATTTATGAGCAAAAATCAAGCTTGAAAGATTCGGCCATATGTTGATTTTAATATCTTGGCATGTTAGCCATGTGTAGAAGTTTTATGAGCAAAAAATCAAGCTTGAAAGATTCGGCCATATGTTGATTTTAATCTCTTGGCATGTTAGCCATGTGGAGCCAAGTGTTCTTGGCATATTTTTAAGTCCTAGATGACTTGTACAAGCAAAAATCACAAAGAAGAAATGAAGCATGCATTCGGCCATGGTGCCAATTTTTGGCGGATGTGTGTTAACCAAGTAATTTGGTGGCAAAAGTGTTCACAAGGAAAATTTGGGACTAAAGTGGCAAAGAAGAATTCAAGGACAATTCTGTCAACAATTGTTCTTGAGGTGCTTGAGTGGAAAACCCAGAGTTTTGAGTAATATTGGCCAAATGGACCATAATGGCATTATTGGCAAGTGGGCTACTTTGACTCAACACTTGGGCTAAATCCTGAAAAGGTTAATATAGGCCCAAGTCCTGAAGATGTATATTGGGCCTAAAGGCTGAATTGGGCTAAATCCTGAAAAGGTTAATATAGGCCCAAGTCCAGAAGAGAATTAAAAGGCCAAGTGGGGCCTGAGAAGATAAAAGGCCAAGTGGGCCTGAGGAATTAAAAGGCCAAGTGGGCCTGAGTTAATAAAAGGCCAGTTGGGCCTGAGTTCCAGAACAGGCCAAGTGGGCCTGGGTTCCATAGAAGGCCAAGTGGGCCTGAGTTCCTGGAAAGCCCAAGTTGGGCTAAAATTCCAGAAAAGGCCAATTGGGCCTAAACTTCCAGAAGAGGCCAATTGGGCCTAAACTTTCAGAAAAGGCCAAGTTGGGCCTCAATTCACAGCAAGGCGAAAATGGGCTACAATTCACTACATGGGCTACATAGGCAAACTTGGGCTAAATTGGCAACAATGGCTACATTGGCCATCTTGGCTATAATGCCAACATTGGCTACAATTGGAATTGGACTTTAACCAAGAAGGGTAATTATGGGGCCTTTCCTCTTTAAGTAAGGTTGAGTAAGTTAAACCAAGAGTCCTTGGTAAATTATGGTTCTCATGGTTCATGAAAAGTAAGAAATTAACTTGCTAGTGTATTGGGCTTTATAGGTCCATTAAGGCAAGGGCAAAGTTACAACAACAAACAAAGCAAAGCAAGGCAAAGACAATGAGCAAAAAGGTTATACAAATGGTGGTAAGAATCCCAATACTCACTCTCCATGGTATATTTTCCATGTCCTTTCAGTGTGAGTATTAGTGCCCCTATGTGATGGTCAAAGCACCAAGTGACCATAGGTGTGCATGTCAGGGCTACGTGGTTGTTACTTTTGTGAGGTCTCATGTACTTTCTTAGTTTAATAATTGGGCACATAAGTGCGTATTGGACGAGGATCGTTGCTTCGGCAACTATGGATAATTGGGCACATAAGTGCGTACTGGGCGAGGTGGTGTTGCTTCGGCAACGATGGTATACTCATGAGTAGAATAGCAAGCATTTGGGTCTTGGTATCGAGTTTGGCCAACTCGGTCCCAAGATAATGAGCTCAGATAAGATAAGAAAAATGGTCGACCGAAAACGGTTATGCAAATGCGAATGCTTGCGATGCCCACAGGTTACGAGGAACAGTGGTGTGTGCGTTGAGTTGTGTGCTTCTCTGAAATTGTTTGTGCATGCTGACCCTGATTATTATTATTATTATTGCTATTATGCCATACCGTGTGTTTTCTTGTTTTAGTGTTTTCCTTTGCAGGAATATGGAAAATGCCATTACGTTCTTGGCACACTTTGGCTTTAAAAGCCGGATATGACTATGAAAGTCATGAGATACCTACCTCACGCCGGGATTCTTATTGAGTTTTATAACTCACCCGCCCTGCTAAACATTTTTCAGGAAATGGATGGCTTGATAGATCAAGCGAGGAGTACCAGAGTACTCGTTACGATACACTAAAAGGTTGGGTATGTGTATAGTGATGCTCAGTAAAATCATATGCTCAAAGTGACTTGTGTGGTATAGATTGCTTGTGGAACAAGCTAATGTTGTGGACTTACCTGTGCAGGATATGGGGTCTAGAAGTTGTGGGAACAAGGTCTATAAGGTGGATTGTGTTCCATGTCTATTTGAGTTACAGATTAAGTAGACATGAAAACTTGGTCTGTAAAAGTTGAACCCAGATAAACTTAGACATAAAGCATTCCTTGGTATGTTTTCCAAGTAGGTGATGCTTGTTTGCTGTGCTATGGATAGGCATAGTTCTGGTTGACTTATGATGATGAACTTTGCCTTGGATGGATGACTATGATGAATAATGCCATGATGGATATTCATGTTATGTGTACTAGACTTGGCTGATGCTCATGGACATGCAAATATGTTTTCAAACTTGAAAATGAGATGGGCTTCTTTGTTGCCATGCATTGGACTAGTACACTTGATGGGCACACATTCTATGCACTTACTGGACTAAGCGATTGCTTTGCTTGAATTGCAAGATTGATTGGCTGAATATGTGTACCTAAGGAAGGATCTCCAGTGAACCTAGATTTGTATGGAGTTGGTTGCTGATTTGATAAGATGGCATCTAAGAGCATTATGTGCATGAAAATCTGTTAAGTTGAGAAAGCTCATAATTGAAACACTAAAATTCCACATAGGTGCTAGCTTGACCTTAAAGAGCACCCTGAAACATATTGAAGGTAAATAATCAATCAAGCTAGAACCAGATTAGATCCTGGACTCTCACGCCGTAGGTGCTCGTAGTATTAAATAAAGCCCCCCTCAAATGTGAATAACTTCCGCTGCAAGCTTTGATAATTGGGCCCAGATGGGCCAGGGGCAGTACGGGGCGTGACAGAAGTGGTATCAGAGCATGTTTATTGTGTGACAGCATGTTTTGTTTGGAAGGACCAGTGTTCTGGTCATTGATTGCTATAGTATAGACTTGTTCCCACATAGGTTAAGTCCACTAGGTTGAGTCACTTATGAATTATTGAGCATATATGTGTATTGTGCTTTGCTTTGTTGTTGTGAACAGGATGAGAACCAGGTATTGAGGAAGCCCATAATGAAAATGAAACTTCCTCTAATAGGAAGAGATGTCCTGGCTTTGTGCCAGAGGTCCAAGTCAGAGCTGTTGAGCCATTTAGCCAAGTATTACTGGGTCTTGATCCCAGGGGAAGAACTGAGCCCTTAATTTCTAGGTCGTGATACCCAGTGGGAAAGCTGAGCCATGAGGCCAAATATAAATGGGTCTTGATAACCGGAGGCAAAATTGGAAGCAATGTAGGAGTACATGCCAACCATCGAGCATTCAGACCATGACGAGAAGTCAGGTATAAATCCCAGAACTGCTGGGCAGTGAAGAGAGTCAGAAATGAAAAGAAGACTAAAAAGAGAATATGTGCTACAAGACTAAGCCAATAGCAATTGATGATGATGAAAGAAGAAAGTTCAGAGACAGAGGCCAATGAGCCTAGTTTGGCCCAAAAGCCAAACGCTAAGTTACAAATAGCTGGATCCAGGAGAGATTCAATAATCAAATATGCTCCAGCAAAGATTCAGTAATCAGATATGCTCCACAGTATGAGAAGCAGGAGCAGCTGTAAATAAAAGGAACTTTGAGATGCCTGAAATCAGAGCTGAGATAGATTCTCAGAAGCAGTGGAGCCAAGGGCTGCTATGCTATGATGCAGAATATCCTGGCATTGGAGCAGGTGTTCAAGGATCAAACCAGGAATACACCTGGTAGCAGAGATGAGCCCGAAAGGGAAAGCACAGAAAGAATGAACTTAAGGAGGGCCAGATGGAGTGGATTCCTGGCACTAAAACCTCCTATCTTTTGATGTGGTCGTGATCCAGAGACAGAAGCAGATTGAGCTTACCTATTTGAGCTGAGGTAGCTCTCAACATTAGAGCTTGAGTAGAGATTCAGTGGCTTTAGGTAAAGAATACCTAGACCTAAGAAGTTACTTCAAAGACCATGGCCCTGGAGCAACAATTCCAGAAACAAGCCATAATGGATCTGGAAAGAGTAGCAGGAAGTAGAAGCCAGCTAAGCAGAGAAAGCAAAAGCTTGGCATATGAGCTAAGAAAAAGTAAGAAAAGGAAGAAGAAAAGTATCAAAAAAAAATGGATGGTCAAAGCTTGGCACACTAGCCAAGAAAAGCGAAACAACAGAGAAGGTAGCTGTCCTTTTGAGCTCGCTACAACCTTCCCTAAGAGACTCAAGGAAGATTCCATGGCAATAAGCCATGCTACAGATTCGTGGAGAGTTGTATTGAGTACTGTACCCAAAGTGTTGAATCACTGGGTAAGGCAGTGACTTGCCAAGAAAGAAAGATAAAGACCCCAAGAGGTTAATGATACAGGGCAATTGCCATAAAGGGCAAGACATGCCCCATCTTCACTGAAGAGACTGAAATTTTCATAAAAAGGCTAGCTATGCCCCCACCAGGCATACTGAGAGATACCTGGAGCAGGGAAAGGCAAATTGAGGATACTGGACGAGTATTCCAGATTGAGACATCAAGAAAGGCACAAGAAGACCATGAAGGCAAAGAGCTGAAGATACTAATGAAGAAATGGACCAGGTCAGGATTGAGTTAGGAGAACCCTGACAGGTAACATTTTATTTGGCAGTTATGAATTATCAGTTTTAAATTGATACTAGTGCATTATTGTCTATGGAAACTGCCAAGTTAGTCAGAGGAATGAAATGATGAATGACATAAGTATGCACTGAAGTTCGCCTGGTTAGAAATACCAGAAATGAATTGATGACAGATAATATTGCTGCCACCCCAGAAATGGCAATGGTAGGAATGAACCAGAGAGGCAGGTAGCTCAAAGTGATCATGGTTTGGCTAGAGAGCCAAATGCCAGGTCGGTGATACCTGATGAAACTGCCCAAAGGCAGGTAGTTCAGAATGAGCGTAGTTTGGCTAGTGAGCCAAATGACAGACTACAAGTACCAGGACCAAGCAGGGGAAGACAGGAAGGAATGACATTGATGATGGAAATTTTCCTGGGTTAGTCCCAGAGGATCATTTAAGGGTGCTGAAGCACAAAACCTATGTTCATGAAGAAGGTGATTGCCTAAGGATGAAAAGAAGCTGAAGTTAAGTAAGTATCGAGGGCAATTTAATACAAAGGAGGACAAAGACTAAGTCAGAACCCATTAAAATAAAGCTTGAGAACTCATTAACCAGGAACATCTACCTGGAAAGCATATATACTTCTGTAAAGAAGGAAGATAAACCTCGAACCTGGATATTTTTCCAGCTGAGAATCGAGGAAGAAAAGGTCCTAAAGTTAGTGTGCAGGACCAGAAGCGGTTGCTTTGAGTACATGGTGATGCCATTTGGGCTTACTAATGATGACATATTGGTGTGCTCAAAGGATGAAAAAAAAAAAGCCCTAGGGAGCACCAAAGAGTGGTGCCCAGCCTGAAAAGGAATAGCAGTTGTATGGCAAGCTAAGTGCCAAATCTGGGCTAAGGAAAATTGAAATCCTCGGACAGTTGATCAATGAGCATAGTTAAGCTATTGATCTCGAGCAGATGAAGATATCTTGGAATGGAAGCAACCTCAGTGTGAGGGACTTGTGAAGAAATTGACTGCAGCCCATTGCTGGTTTTACCAGACCCTGAGAAGTGTCAGTTATTCACTAATGGGATGGGCTGAGTTGTGAAAAAAAAAGGAAACAAGCTATGACTTATGGATCAAGGCAAGTAAGACCTTATGAGGAGAGCTATCCAGTTTATAATCTGGAGTTGACAGAGAGAGTTGAAACAAAAAGGGGAGATGAGTACTTATATGGCCAGTGGAAGAGGCTGCTTGACAGAAAGGTATGCCACCAGTGTTCTGGTATTAAACAGGCTACCTGAGCAGGATGATTTTGGACTCCTAGGAAATTTGGAGGGCCAAATTTCTTAAGAGGGGGAGTATTGTCATACCCGGAAAGGACTAAATGACTAAGTCCCAGGTTAAGTGGAGTAAAGACAGAAAAAGTTTCCAAATTTGGAAACTTGGCAAATAAATTGTGGAGACTTGGAATTAATTAAGGAATGGGCATTAATGAGTGTTGGACACTCCAAGGATTATGCTTGGCTTAGGCCAAGAGTTGTGATGATGATATTGGTGGAAATTGAAATTGAGGGACTCAATTGCACAAAGAAAAGTTGGGTGGAAGGACTCAATTGCAAAGTTGGAGAAAGATGGAGGACCAAGTAAGTAATTTGGCCATTTTGCATGAAAAATATATGCATGAGCAGCCACCCCATGTTACCAATTTAAATTTGGCCTACTACACATTCCACTCATCATTTATTTTATTCCTCCACTATTCTTGTCTCCCACTTCCCATTAAACTATTATTGTTTGGCCACCCATGTCTCCCACTCACATATTAATTATTTGCCCATCACATGCTTGTCTCCCACTTATGCTCCACTATCATTGTTTATTTGCTCCACTCATATTTGTTTATTACCCATTAAACTAATCCTCCACTACAAATTCCACTAAGATAATTTATTCCCCCATTATCCTTTGTCTATTATTGTTTAATGGCTCCAAGATATCCCATTAAACTATTCCCCCCACTCACATTTTTCTATTGCTTATTTTAATTGCCATTTGACCATTCTCCCACAACTTTGAAATTGAATGGCCGGCCATTGCTTCCAAATATGCATTTCACATGCATTTGGCTTGCATTTCTTCTAATTGGAAGCACTAAATTCGGCCATGCTCTTGTTTTACCATTCAAACACTTAATTCTCTCTCTCTCTAGCACCAAGTGCTCTCATTTGCTCTCCCTTCTCTCTAAAACCAGCCATGGTGTTCTTCCAAGTTCATCATCTTCTTCCTCCCTCAACAAATTCGGCCATGACCAAAACCCAAGCTTTTCCCACATGTAAACACATTTCCATGAAGCTTTCAACCTCCTAAACACATCTAGACCAAAATCGAAGAGAGATGTCAAGGGAAACCCATGGAAAAATGCTTGAGAATATTCGGCCATGGTGAGAAAATGGTGTTCTTGAGTTCATCTCAAGAGCTCATAAGCATGCATGGCACTTTTAAGCCATCAAAAGCAAGGAAATGGAGGAGAACTCCAAGAAAAGCAAGGATGAAGTTTCGGCCATGAATGTCCATGGAATTTTGAGGCTTGAAACCAAGTGTTCTTGGTGCCTTGAGGCTTGTATAGCCTTTCCAAGCAAAGAAACAAACAAAAGATGCAAAGAAAAGCAAGGAGTATATTCGGCCAAATGGGTATTTTTGGCATGCAAGCTTGAAACCAAGTGTTCTTGGTAGTGAAGATGTTCTTGTGAGTGTGCATGTTGATGGCCAAAAGTTGGATGCAAAAAGAGAAGATTTATGAGCAAAAATCAAGCTTGAAAGATTCGGCCATATGTTGATTTTAATATCTTGGCATGTTAGCCATGTGTAGAAGTTTTATGAGCAAAAAATCAAGCTTGAAAGATTCGGCCATATGTTGATTTTAATCTCTTGGCATGTTAGCCATGTGGAGCCAAGTGTTCTTGGCATATTTTTAAGTCCTAGATGACTTGTACAAGCAAAAATCACAAAGAAGAAATGAAGCATGCATTCGGCCATGGTGCCAATTTTTGGCGGATGTGTGTTAACCAAGTAATTTGGTGGCAAAAGTGTTCACAAGGAAAATTTGGGACTAAAGTGGCAAAGAAGAATTCAAGGACAATTCTGTCAACAATTGTTCTTGAGGTGCTTGAGTAGAAAACCCAGAGTTTTGAGTAATATTGGCCAAATGGACCATAATGGCATTATTGGCAAGTGGGCTACTTTGACTCAACACTTGGGCTAAATCCTGAAAAGGTTAATATAGGCCCAAGTCCTGAAGATGTATATTGGGCCTAAAGGCTGAATTGGGCTAAATCCTGAAAAGGTTAATATAGGCCCAAGTCCAGAAGAGAATTAAAAGGCCAAGTGGGGCCTGAGAAGATAAAAGGCCAAGTGGGCCTGAGGAATTAAAAGGCCAAGTGGGCCTGAGTTAATAAAAGGCCAGTTGGGCCTGAGTTCCAGAACAGGCCAAGTGGGCCTGGGTTCCATAGAAGGCCAAGTGGGCCTGAGTTCCTGGAAAGCCCAAGTTGGGCTAAAATTCCAGAAAAGGCCAATTGGGCCTAAACTTCCAGAAGAGGCCAATTGGGCCTAAACTTTCAGAAAAGGCCAAGTTGGGCCTCAATTCACAGCAAGGCGAAAATGGGCTACAATTCACTACATGGGCTACATAGGCAAACTTGGGCTAAATTGGCAACAATGGCTACATTGGCCATCTTGGCTATAATGCCAACATTGGCTACAATTGGAATTGGACTTTAACCAAGAAGGGTAATTATGGGGCCTTTCCTCTTTAAGTAAGGTTGAGTAAGTTAAACCAAGAGTCCTTGGTAAATTATGGTTCTCATGGTTCATGAAAAGTAAGAAATTAACTTGCTAGTGTATTGGGCTTTATAGGTCCATTAAGGCAAGGGCAAAGTTACAACAACAAACAAAGCAAAGCAAGGCAAAGACAATGAGCAAAAAGGTTATACAAATGGTGGTAAGAATCCCAATACTCACTCTCCATGGTATATTTTCCATGTCCTTTCAGTGTGAGTATTAGTGCCCCTATGTGATGGTCAAAGCACCAAGTGACCATAGGTGTGCATGTCAGGGCTACGTGGTTGTTACTTTTGTGAGGTCTCATGTACTTTCTTAGTTTAATAATTGGGCACATAAGTGCGTATTGGACGAGGATCGTTGCTTCGGCAACTATGGATAATTGGGCACATAAGTGCGTACTGGGCGAGGTGGTGTTGCTTCGGCAACGATGGTATACTCATGAGTAGAATAGCAAGCATTTGGGTCTTGGTATCGAGTTTGGCCAACTCGGTCCCAAGATAATGAGCTCAGATAAGATAAGAAAAATGGTCGACCGAAAACGGTTATGCAAATGCGAATGCTTGCGATGCCCACAGGTTACGAGGAACAGTGGTGTGTGCGTTGAGTTGTGTGCTTCTCTGAAATTGTTTGTGCATGCTGACCCTGATTATTATTATTATTATTGCTATTATGCCATACCGTGTGTTTTCTTGTTTTAGTGTTTTCCTTTGCAGGAATATGGAAAATGCCATTACGTTCTTGGCACACTTTGGCTTTAAAAGCCGGATATGACTATGAAAGTCATGAGATACCTACCTCACGCCGGGATTCTTATTGAGTTTTATAACTCACCCGCCCTGCTAAACATTTTTCAGGAAATGGATGGCTTGATAGATCAAGCGAGGAGTACCAGAGTACTCGTTACGATACACTAAAAGGTTGGGTATGTGTATAGTGATGCTCAGTAAAATCATATGCTCAAAGTGACTTGTGTGGTATAGATTGCTTGTGGAACAAGCTAATGTTGTGGACTTACCTGTGCAGGATATGGGGTCTAGAAGTTGTGGGAACAAGGTCTATAAGGTGGATTGTGTTCCATGTCTATTTGAGTTACAGATTAAGTAGACATGAAAACTTGGTCTGTAAAAGTTGAACCCAGATAAACTTAGACATAAAGCATTCCTTGGTATGTTTTCCAAGTAGGTGATGCTTGTTTGCTGTGCTATGGATAGGCATAGTTCTGGTTGACTTATGATGATGAACTTTGCCTTGGATGGATGACTATGATGAATAATGCCATGATGGATATTCATGTTATGTGTACTAGACTTGGCTGATGCTCATGGACATGCAAATATGTTTTCAAACTTGAAAATGAGATGGGCTTCTTTGTTGCCATGCATTGGACTAGTACACTTGATGGGCACACATTCTATGCACTTACTGGACTAAGCGATTGCTTTGCTTGAATTGCAAGATTGATTGGCTGAATATGTGTACCTAAGGAAGGATCTCCAGTGAACCTAGATTTGTATGGAGTTGGTTGCTGATTTGATAAGATGGCATCTAAGAGCATTATGTGCATGAAAATCTGTTAAGTTGAGAAAGCTCATAATTGAAACACTAAAATTCCACATAGGTGCTAGCTTGACCTTAAAGAGCACCCTGAAACATATTGAAGGTAAATAATCAATCAAGCTAGAACCAGATTAGATCCTGGACTCTCACGCCGTAGGTGCTCGTAGTATTAAATAAAGCCCCCCTCAAATGTGAATAACTTCCGCTGCAAGCTTTGATAATTGGGCCCAGATGGGCCAGGGGCAGTACAAAACAAGAGTCTCACGAAAGAAATCACCGAGGAAAGCAAAAGTAAGTTTTTCCAAAGTCTCTTGCGCGAATATGTTCGGGACAAGGGAAAGCAAAAGTAAGGTTTTCCAAAGTCTCTTGAGCGAATATGTTCGAGACAAAGGAAAGCAAAAGTATGGTTTTCCGAAGTCTCTCGAGCGAATTATGTTCGGGACAGAGGGAAACAAAGGAATCTGGCAAAAAATACCTAGCCAAATTTTTATCTATTGAGCCAAAGAGTGCTTACAGAGAAGAAAGTTGCTGAAAAACTACAAAAAAGAAGAAGAAAATGAAGACAAAAGGCCCTAGTACAAACTAAGGAACCTCGGCGTCTTGAGAACTGCCAGCCTCTGTGCTTTTGTCGGTAGCCTTAGGCACCGGGAGAGAAGGAGGCAGTTTCAAGTGCTCGATCTTCGACCAAGTCCACCGAGGCTCCTTGGGGATGTTCATGCCTTCCAGGAAGGAGAGGTCAAAATCTGGGAACTTCTGCAGAATTTGGTGCCGAACAAGACAGAAGCCGTCTTGAAAGCCCAACTTCGTCATATCATCGGACTCCCGATTCTTGACCGCCAAATCTGCATAGTCCTTCTCCAGATCCGCGTAATCCTTCTCCAGATCCTTGAGCTTTCTCTTCAATGCCTTCATCTTCTTCTTCTCTTCTGAAGGCTTCTTCAGAGATGCGACCTCGGCTTCGAGTTGGGCCTTTTCCTCGATCGTCTTCGCAAGGATTGCGTCACTTTCTGACTTATCGTTTTGAATCGTTTCTACGATCGAAGTCAGCTCCGCCATCCGAGAGCCGATGTCGGAAAGTTTCTGGGAGGTGCCTTTCTCAAGTTCCTCTTTATTTTTTATGAACCCCTCTCGAAGTTCAGCAATTTCCTTCTCTGAAGACTGCTTCAGCTGAGCATTGTCAGCAGCCAACGCCGAACACTGGGCCTTCGTCTTGGTGTAAAGGTCCCAGAGTGACGCCCTCCTTTCTGACTCTCGCGCCACCCGAACACGGAGCAACCTGGCATACCCTATCAGCTACAAAAAAAGCAAACAAAGGGAAAAAGATGCTAAGTAAAAAGCAAAGGCGAAATTGGCACTGAGGAAATAGTGAAGCGTACCTGGGCGGCATGTTCAGTGAGTTTGGCGGCCAAAGAGTTGTCGCCTGGGTAAGCCGCCGTAAGAGCCTTGTAAGAGGCCTCAGTAAGCACCCCTTTGCACATCTGCCTGGCCATCTCGGGACAGTCCTCGGAGTACATATTCATGTCCTCCGTGAACGTCCAGAAGGGCTCCTTCGAAACTTTCCCTGCTGGGACTTTGGCATCCTGAAGGGCCCTCTTGCGGGCGTGTTCGGCAACCCAGTCAGGAGCGGCCACCTCCGCTGCACAACAAGGCAGAAAAATTGGTTAAGGCCAGAAAACTCTTAAGGATTTACAAGAAAAAAAAGGTTCTTCGACAAAGTACAAACCTGCTGGCACCTCGGTAACGTCGTCGTCAAGAATCGACGTCGCCTCAGTAGAGATCCCCTTGCCTTTTATTTGGCGCCGTTCCTCGGCAGAAGGGGTCTCCTCCCCATCGCCCTCCAGAAGTGCATGCGAAGGCATGGGGCTTTGAGGAAGGACGTCGGAAGAAGGGACGTCGACAGAAGGAACCTCGGGCAAAGGGGCAGCAGGGTCTTCGGGCTCTTCGCCTACCTCCTCCGGAATTTGCAGAAGAGAGGAAGGAGCAGCTTTCTTTGCCCGTTTGGAAGGAGGGCCGGCCGAAGTCTGCTTCTGCCTCCGACAGGCGGCCTTCTTTGTCTGTTCGCCGCTCTCGGCCTGCCTGGTAAAAAGAGCCTTGTAGAAGGCAGCCGCGTTGTCGCCCATCTCTGAAAAAAGAAAAAGAAGATCAGTGTAAGTCCAAGATGAAGTTATGAAGGGAAAAATGAGAAAGTAACTTACTCTCATAAAAAGACTCATAAGTCTCATTCCCCCGAAGGAGTTTCACGAGCCAGGAGTCCTTCCCCGAAGAAGCCGGTTTCGGCATGTTGATGTCTGTCTCATGCTCCTTTACCACCTTGAATTCCTAAAGGACCTCTTCGGTCATGAGCCTCCAGTTGATCGGAAAGGGGTAAAGGGCACGAGGAGAGACCTCGACAGCCCAGTCAGAGACGGCCTGGATGCGCCTGTCGAAGTCCTCAAAGATAGGTGCTACGTCGGCGTCTAGCAGTATCTTCGGGTCAACAACATCCATCTTGAGCCTCCCCTGAGCCCACTTGGTCGGGATGTGCGACCAAGTCTCCGACTTCTTAAGGAAAAAGAATTTTTGTTGCCACCCTCGCCAGCTGTCTTTGGTGGCGAAGGTGAACGTATACTTTTTGCTCCCGGATCCCCGAGGTAGCATAAAGTAGAAGCCACCCTTCGGGACCACGAAGAGCTTGTAGTACTGAAGAAAAACTACAAAGTGAGGTTTTATTTTGAAAATGCCGCACATACAGAGGAAGGCGTTGAAATAGCAGTACGAGTTCGGTGGGAGTTGGTTAACGGCAATGCCATGGAAGTTGCAGAACGTGCTAACCATCTCCGGGGGGGATACCGAAGTCTGGCCTTCAGTTGGGCTCGGAAAACGGTGATTTCATCACTTCGGTTGGAGAAAGGAAATTGGTCAGGACGGGGCAACCTCGTCACAGAGTAAGAGGGTAAGAAAAACTTTTTCTTCCACTTCGCTAGTTTTGCCGGAGTAGTGCAGCAGGGGTGAGAAAGAAGAGGTTGCCAACTCTCGGGAATAGGCATGATGAAAACGAGTTCGGGAAAAACAAGGAAAATGAGTTCGGGAAAAACAAAGAAGAATCTTTGAAAAAAGTAGATGGACTAAAACCCACCAAAGGTCTTGCCGGAATCTGGATTTCTGGAAGCCGTCGTGAAAAGTGGTCGGAAAAATGCCTGAAAAAGGAGAACCGCCGCAGAAAATCGGGAGAGAATTAGAAGGCAGAAGAAAGCAAAAGCAGAACCAAAAAGAGGGTTATGACAGGACTGGTATATATAGGCCGAGAAGGCCAGGAGAACCGTCGTCATTAGTACCCCTCGGAAGGCGAAGCGTCGCCATAACTGCTAAGTGCACTTGAAAAGTCACGCCTGCCGTACTCAGTGCATTCTCACCCAGTAATAGTGTGCCACGTGTCAGCCATCGCGCAGCAAACGTGCCGCGTGTCGGTCATCGCGCAGCGAACGTGCCACGTGTCGCCCATCACGTCGAGCGCGCCCTATGACATCGTTTGATCTAGAGGCGCCGCCCTAAACTGACTCCGCTAGACACAGGACGCGACGCATGAGCAGACCTATAAAGGCAAAAAAGTAGGTTACCTCGAAGACACCAAAAGACAGCCTGTGACTTCGGGCAAAAGGTCTATCTTCGGTACAAGGTTATCCTATCTTCCCTCGCCACGAGGATACCAAGAGACAGCCTTTGACTTCGGGCAGAGGGTGTATCTTCGGCACAGGGACAGCCTATCTTCTCGCACCTCGAGGACGCAAAAATGCTGCCCATCGCTACAAGCAGAAGAAGGCGTCTTCGGCGCAGATATCACAACCACAGGACTCAAAAACCGATGAACCGAAGTTTCTCACTTCGGCTTTTCGGAGGGGGGCCTGTGATAGCCAAAGGCTATTGCCTCCTCGGTAGTAACTCCCTGCCAGAATATTGGCCGAGGAGTCTGACGTCACCCAAGAGAGGATCTTTTCACTGACCTTGGAAGGTGCGAAGTCAAACACTATGAGCTCGAGACTTTGGTTAGCTCGTCAGGAATTCCGAGGACAACACCATCTTCATCGAGGGGCCAAACTGACCGTCTTCGGGTAAGAGAGCCATCTCTCTGAAGCAAGGAAGAATCTCCCCGAAGGCAGAGGCCCCGAAGAGGATCTTCCCCGAACAAGAAACACCTGAACAAAGGAATCCCCGAACTATGGGTGTGAGTCCCGAAGAAGGTGTTCATCAAGGGAACTCCCAGAACTATGCGATAGATCCCGAAGGAGGTGCTCGCACCGAAGGACGGATAGAATCTGAAGAGGGTGCACGCACCGAAGGGCAACCTCGCCCAGGGGACCTTGGGAGTACGGTATGAGCATTTAAGGAGCCTCTGACATGTCGCCCACAAGCCCTACACGTCACATCAGAACGGCGAACTGACACGCCGCAGCCACCCCAGTCCTGACACAACCTGTCCGGGTCCAGGGCTAAAGAAGGCTGCAAACGGCTGCCTGTCCCCTAGGTCCAAAAGCACAGATCAAATCCGACCGAACACGTGTCATGATCTGAACGGACCATCTACTCCTATAAATACTAGGAAAGGGGACTGGGCAAAGGATGGGCATTTTTCCTCCCTCTGAGAAAACATAAAACAGGCAAGACACTAGATCCCTTAGTGTTCTTCTTCCACTTTCACTCAGAAAATTGACTTGGGCGTCGGAGGGTCCTCCCCGGAAAAGCAAACCGGGGACCTCCTAACCTCTTCTTTGAGCTTTTCAGGCACACTCAGCTGGGAAACCAGAGCTCCAGGCGCTCGCCTCCTCAGGAAGTCTCTCCACCTGTCAACATGACAGCAAACGAAGATGCTTTGGGGCATCAGGTCCCGAAGGGTGGCTTCTATTTCCTGCTACCTCGGTGATCCGGGAGCAAAAAATTCATGTTCACCTTCGCCACTAAGGACAGCTGGCGGGGGTGGCAACAGAAATTCTTTTTCCTGAAGATGGAGGAAGCCTGGTCGTACGTTCCGACCAAGTGGGCTCAGGGAAAGTTAGATGTGGACGTCGTTGATCCGAGGTTGTTGCTGACTCCAGAGTTGGCTTCCACTTTCGCAGACTTCGACGGCCGCATTCGGGCTGTCTCTGACTGGGCTCCCGAGGTCGCTCCGCGAGCCCTTTACCCTTTTCCCATCAACTGGAAGTTGATGACCGAAGAGGTCCTTCGGGAGCTAAAGGTGGTGAAGGAGCACGAGACTGACCTCGAGATGCCAGCTCCTGCCATCGCCGGAAAGGATTCCTGGTTGGTCAAGCTTCTTAAGGAGGAATTTTCTTTCGAAACGTTTGTCAAAAGTGAGTTGTCTTCTACTCCCTTGCTATTTTTTCCTCGGACTTACGCTGATATTTCTCCTCTTTTTCAGAGATGGGCGACGGGACTGCCGCGTATTACAAGTCCTTTTTCTCTGGCCAAGTGGAGAAGGGCGATCAAGAAGGTGGCTTCCCAAAGGCGGAAGTCTACTGGCGCGGGTCCTCCTAACCCTTTGTTTCTGAGCTTTCAGGCACACTCCCTTGGGCGATCCATCCTCCAGGCGTTCTTCCTCCCAGACGTCTCTCCACCAGTCACTATGACTATAAACGATGAGGCCCCTGGCCATCAGCCGGCTTTCTCCGAGTTCGGGTGGCCAGGCAGATGGCATTCCGAGCTTCGGCCTTAGAGGCCCTAGAAAAGGCGAAAGCCACGTGCTCAGAATTGACCACCAAGAACCAGCAGCTGGCAGATGCTGCGAAGGAAGAAGTTGCTGCCCTTCGGGAGGAGTTTCGGAAGGAAAAGGAAGACTTTGAGACGGACTCCTCCCTGAAGATAGCTGACCTCCGCGATCAAGTGGCGGGGATGCTTGCTGTAAATCAAGACCTTCTCAAAGATAAGTCAGCTGGTGACAATCTCATAGTCAAGCTCTTATCTGAGAAGAGTGCCCTTCAAGCCGAGGTCAAGTCTTTGAAGAAGGAGTCTGAAAAGAAGAAGATAAAGGCTCTGAAGAAGGAGGTTGCGGATCTGCAGGACGAGCTCGAGGACCTTGAGGTTGAGAAGGACAAGTCCGACCAAATGAACAAGGTCGCATTCCAGGACGGATTCTGGCTTGCTCGGCATCAAGTTCTTGAGAGGTTCCCAGGTCTGGACCTCTCTTTTTTGGAGGCTTTGAACATTCCCGAGGGGCCTTGGTGGTCCTGGTCAAAAATCGAGCATCTGAATCTTCCTCCCTCACTTCTGGTGCTGAAGGTGGTGGAAAAGGTTGGGGAAGCGGGTGGCTTTCGGGATGCCGAGAACCCTTAGGCTTCTTTAAGGCTCCTTTTCCCTTTTCTTCTTTATTTTTGTACTCCTTCTTTGGGCACTTCTTCTTAGCTTTCTTGTAAATGAAGATCTTTTTCGGCTAAGTATTTTTGCAAGTTTCTTTATTTTCATTGCCCCGAACGCATTTGCTCAAGAGACTTCGGAAAACTTGTGATCAAAGAAACTTGACTAAGTGTGGGAGATCTTTCCATTGGCCGAGCCTGTTCACTCTAGAGGCTTTTTGGAAAGTCTAAAAAATTTGACTAAGTCTTTTTGCAGGTTTTTGCATTTCCATTTTGTCCCGAACACATTCGCTCGAGGGACTTCGGAAACCTCTTAGTCAAAAAATTTTGATTTCCACTTGTCCCGAGCATGTTCGCTCAAGAGACTTAAGAAACCTTTTGTGAGTTTTTTTGTTTTCCATTTTTCCCGAGCGTGATGGCTCAAGGGACTTCGGAAAGTCATATTTGTGCTTATTACAGCGAGTACCGCTGGGAGATTTTCCCATCTTTCCCGAGCATGATGGCTCAAGGGACTTCGGAAAATCATATCTGCGCTTGTGGCGAGTGTCTTCGCGGAATTCTGTATAATTCTGCACTTAAGAAATTTTCTCAAGCCACTTCTGTACTTAGAATATTTTTCGTACGGTATGATTCCTTCGCTCAAGCTTAGGCATAGAATTTTTTCAAGGCGTCTGAATGCCAAGTGTTTTTCAATTCTACGCCTTCGGCATCACCAAGTTTGTACATGCCTTTTCGTACTTCGGCGAGGACCAGATAAGGTCCTTCCCAGTTTGCGCAACGTACTCCGCGGGATGGCCTTCGGGGCGCAAAGTCAGCCTTTCAGAGAACGAGGTCTCTTTTCTTGATTTCTTTTGGCCTGGCCCGTAAGTTTATAGCCGCGGCCACTCTTTGTTGAAAAGCTTTTCTTCTCAGCTCGGCTATTTCTCTGTGTTCGCCGATGAGGTCGAGCTTGGTTCTGAGGCCGAGGTCATTTCCACCTTCATCAAATACTTGCACCCGTACTGAAGGTTAAACTATCTCTATTGGGATAATAGCCTCTGTTCCGAAGACGAGTGAGAAGGGAGTCTCCCCTGTGGCTCTTCGGGGCGTCGTTCGGTAACTCCATAATACGCTTTGGAGTTCTCCTGGCCATTTCCCCTTGTCCTCCCCCAGTCTCTTTTTCAGGCCATCTTTTATGGTCCTATTAGATACTTCCACCTGCCCGTTGCTTTGGGGGTGAGCTACTGGGGTGAAGTGCATCTTTATTCCGAGGTCGCTGATAAATTCCTGGAATCCTTTGTCTATGAATTGGGATCCATTATCAGCCACTAGTACCCTTGGTATGCCGAATCTGCATACTATGTTCTTCCATACAAACTTTTGCACTTCTTTTGCCGAGATAGTTGCAAGGGGTTCTGCCTCGACCCATTTGGAGAAATAGTCTACTGCTACCACGCAGAATTTTACGCCTCCGGGCACTGAGGGGAGTGGCCCAATAAGGTCTATACCTTAGACTACGAAGGGCCAAGGATAGTCAGCCGAGGTTACCATTTCCAAGGGTGCCCTCTAGATGTTCGCATGTCTCTGGCAACTTCCGCATTTTTGGACGAACTGCCTTGCATCCTTTCTCAGGGTAGGCCAGAAGTATCCTTGGCGAAGTATCACCGCCGCAAGGGCATCAGTTCCAATATGTGAACCACACATGCCTTCGTGGACCTCTTCAAGGACCATTCCAGTATCCTCTTCATCCACGCATCTTTGCAGCGGGTTTGCATATCCCTGTCGGTATAACTCTTCGCCAATCAGGAAGAAACGGCCGGAGCATCTTCGCAGTCTTGCCGCGTCACCGAGGTCTTCGGGTAGCACATTTTCTTCTAGGTATCTTTTTATGGGATCTTTCCATCCCTTTCCCGAGGTCGCAATGCTCAGCACTGAGATGCTCGAGTAATCTAGCACCTCGGTGTATGTTTTTGACTTCGCTAAGCAATCTGCCTCAGTGTTACTCCGCCGAGGTACGTTTTCGATCCGTACGGCGTCAAACTCTTGGATGAGCTTTGTTACCAGCTCGTGCTATTTTGCCAAGATTGGGTCCTTCGCCCCATAATCTCCTGCTGTCTGCCGAACTACCAGCTGGGAATCGCTGTGAGCCTTTAAGTTTCTTATGCCAATCCTTCCGACCAAGCGTAGCCCCGCTATGAGGGCTTCATACTCAGCCACATTGTTAGTGACGCTGGAGCTGAACTTGATAGCCTTCTTTACTGCTAGGCTTTCGTGTCCTCTGATAACTACTCCAGCTCCCTGGTGTTCGGATCCCGAGGCTCCGTCAACATGCAAGGTCCACTCTGGCTCACCTCCGTTTGGATCCAAATGGCTTTCCTTAGTGGTGGGTATTTCAGCGATAAAATCTGCTAGCGCTTGAGCTTTTATGGCCTTCTGAGGTTCATATATGATTTCGTGTTCACCAAGCTCTATGCACCACTTGGAGAGCCTTCCCGAATGATCAACTTTCTTCATCACATCCCGTAGTGGTAGACTACTTCGGACGATGATGGGGTGAGCCTGGAAGTATGGTCGCAGCCTTCTCCCTGCAAGCACCAAGGCGTATATAGCTTTTTGAAGCAGAGGGTACTAGACTTCGGCGCCATGCAGGGATTTGCTGACGTAATAAACTGGCCATTGCTTTGGCCCTTCTTCTTTCATGAGGACCGAGCTTACAGCTTTCTCCGTGATGGCGAGGTATAAAACGAGGGGCTCTCCCTCCCGAGGTTGTCGCAGAGTCGGCAGGCTAGCCAAGTAGACTTTGAGTTCTTCCCAGGCTTTTTGGCAATCTTCGTCCCAAGGACGATCATTCCTTCCGAGGTCGCCTTCCATTTTTGCTGCCTTTGTGAGGACTTTGAAGAAGGGTCGACACCTATCTCCATACCTGGAAATAAACCTGCTCAGAGAGGTTATTCTTCCGGTGAGCCTCTGCATGTCTTTGACTGTGACAGGAGTTCAGAACTCAAGCAGCGCCTTAATCTTCTCGAGATTAGCATCAATGCCTCTTTCGGATACCATGTACCCAAGGAACTTTCCCGAGGTTACCCCAAAGATGCACTTTTCAGGATTGAGCCGAATCCCGAAGGCTCTGAGCTTTTGGAAAGTTTCCTCTAGGTCTTCAATGTGATAGCCAGGCAGTTTGCTCTTGACTATCATATCATCAACATACACCTCCATGTTTCTCCCCATTTGGTCTTTAAAGACCTTATTCATCAACCTTTGGTAGGTGGCTCCTGCATTTTTGAGCCCGAAGGGCATCCTGATATAGCAGTATGTTCCTCCCTCGGTGATGAAGGCGGTTTTTTCTTCATCTTCGGGGTCCATCCTTATTTGATGGTAGCCACTGAAGGCGTCTAGGAAACTTACGAGTCCATATTCGGCAGTTGAATCTACCAGTTGATCTATTGGCGGCAGAGGGTATGAGTCTTTCAGGCAAGCATCGTTCAAGTTTCTGAAGTCGATGCACATCTGGAGTTTGCTGCTACCTTCTTGTGTGGCAATGACCACGTTGCTTAACCACTCGGGGTACTTCACCTCCCTGATGACTTCGGTGTCTAACAGACGCTGGACCTCGGTTTTGACAAAGTTGCTCTTGTGGGCCGAGATGCTTCGTTTCTTTTGCCGGACAGGTTTTGCTTTCAGGCTTACTTTGAGGCTATGCTGTATTATGCCAGGGTTTACCCCTGGCATATCTTTTGGCGAGTAGGCAAAAAGATCTTTATTTTTCAGCGGAAAGGATACAAGGTTTTCCTTCTCACCTTCGGCCAAGCTCTTCCCTATTCGGGTAGATTGTCCTGGGATAAGTTCTACTGTATCCATTTCCGCTTTTGTGAGATCTTCTTCTTTGCCTTTTTCTGGCGCCTTTGCCTCCATTGTTTGTGCGAGGTTGTTTGCCGGGGCCTTTCGTGCTTTCACAAACACCTTTCTTACCTCGGCCTGGTCTATGAAGATCTCTGCATCTCCATCCTTGGTGGCGAATGTGACAGTCAAGTACTTCACATCAGGGCGAATGTGCAGGTTTCCCTGTGTGTACCTTCCAAGGATGGCGTTGTACAAGGACGGGACGTCCATGACGATGAACCTCACCATTGTGGAGGTGTACAACTCAGCTGCTCCATCTACCGAAGTCCCTCTCATCATTAGTGGGAGGTCGATCCATCCGAGGACAGGCAGTTCAGATGGTCCGACCCCGAAGGTGGGCGAGGTGACTGGCTTAAGCTCGCTGCTGGAGATGCCCAAGCTCGGCAGTAAGTGTGAGAATCGGACGTCCGCATTTGATCCATCATCAAGTAGCACCCTTTTGACATCCCAGTTCCCTATCCTTGCCATGATCAGCAGCGGATCGTCGTGGGGGAAGATGATGGTGGATCCATTTTTACGGGCCAGCTTCTTTGCTGGATTTTGATATTCCGTGACTCCAATTTCTCTGGCCTTCCGCTTTCTTTCCGAGGATGGGAGCCCCGTAGTGATTGTTTGGATAACCCCTGCCGGAGGTGGAGGGCGCCTTTTTGGACTTCGGTTTCTCCGCCTGTCGGAGTCATAGTCCTCATCTTCGGCCCTTTCTTCCTCCACTTTTCTGCCTTTTGGGGATGGCATCCGCAGGTATTTCCGAAGTTGGCCGTGCTTTATCAGCGACTCTATGTACTTTTTCAGCTGGAAGCAGTCTTCGGTGTCATGACCGTGGTCGCGATGAAACTGGCAGAACTTTTTTGCATTCTTCTTATTATCGGCGGTCATGGCCCTTGGTCGCCGAATCTGCGTCCCTTGCCTTTCTAGCGCCATGAGAATGTTGGTCCGTGTAGTGCTCAATGGTGTGAAACTTTGGGGTTTCCTTCCCCGCATCCTCCGAGGTCGTCCTGCCTGTTCGGTCGGATGCCGAGCTTGTTGATTGGACCCTTCGGCGTGGTGGTGATCAGACTTCGGCCCAGCCATTCTTAGTTCCTCGGTGGTCATGTGCTGTTCTGGTCTTCGGTAAAATTCTCCGAGGGTCTCCGGGGGGTCTTTTGAGAACTCGTAGAATAGCTGTGAGTCTCGACGAAGGCCCCGTGTCATGGCAAGAATGCGGATTTCGGGCCGGAAGTCTGGGACGCTCAGAGCTTCCCTATTGAAGCTTTCGACATAGTCTCGGATGGTTTCTCCGTTCCTCTGCTCTATGTCGAACATCTGGACAGGCATCTTGGCGGTAGGTCGACTCCCAATGAATTGCTCCGTGAAGGCCGTGGACAACTCCTAGAACTCAATAATGCTCCCTGAAGGCAATGAATTATACCATGCAGTTGCTGGCCCTGTGAGGGTGACTTCGAAGCACTTGCACATGGTAGCGTCGTCAGCACCGTGCATTATCATGCTGCGTCTGTACTTCGTCAGATGGGCTTGTGGATCAGTACGGCCATCATAAATCTCCAACCGAGGTACTCTGAAGTCACCTGGCATGGCTGCCTCAATAACGGCCTGAATGAATGGGGAGTCATCTTTGCAGGATGTTCCCGAGAGTCTGGCCCAAACGGGTTTTCTGGCCACTTGTTTCTCCACCCTATCTAGCCGTTCTAATATCCTCTCCATAAGCACTGTGGCACTACGCCCTTCTTCAGGGGAGGGAGATTGCCGGCGCTTCTTCGGGGAGCGCGTTCGGCACTGAGGGGACAGGGACCTCGCCTCAGGTAGCGAACTTCTTTGCTGCAAGACCCTCGGTCGTTCAGACCTCTTCTACCCCACAGGCTGTTTCCCGAGGGGAGTATTTTCTGTGGACGATTCTTTGCGCGGATCTCCGCTTCCCAAACTGCAATGTGTAGACTTTGGGCTTTTCTCCCGAGGGCGTGCTGGTGAGGGAGGTCTCTGGGCCTGTGCTTGCTGTGGCCACCTTCGGTCTATCTGCTGTGTCATTTCAGACACGACCGAACGCTGAAAGTCTTTCAGGAAGCTCATAGTGATCACTAGAGGGCGGTCTTCCTCAGGCACAGAAATCTCTGGGAGTGTTTGCTCAGCAGCCGGTTGTGTTTCAGGCGCGGACGAGGACTTTGGGAGTCCCTTGTCCTTAGAACGCCGAGTTTCAACGACGGCGATCTCAGAGCGGGTTCCCACAGACGGCGCCAAATGATGGCCGGGGGCCTCATCGTTTAGAGTCATGGTGACTGGTGGAGAGACTTCTAGGAGGAAGAACGCCTAGAGGATGGTCCGCCCAAAGGAGTGTGCATGAAAGTCCAGAAACAAAGGGTTAGGAGGCCCCCGGAATGTGTTTCCGGGGGGGGACCTCCGACGCCCAAGTCAGTGGTGGCCGAGAAAAGGCAGAGGAAATAGCACAAAGGGGCTAAAGAGTCTCGCCTGGTTGTTTTCTCAGAGTCTGGGAGTCAGACCCCCTTTTCTACCAGCCCCCGCCAAGTATTTATTTCCTGGTATTTATAGGAGCGCCTAGCCCGTTCATATCGCGGCACGTGTTCGGTCGAATGTTCTCTGAGTTTCTGGGCGTAGGGGACAGATAGCTGGTAGTAGGTTGCCTTGAGCCTTGTGCTGAGATGGGCCATGTTGTGATTTTGACAGCGTCAGCGTGTCAGAGCGCCTTTTGAGGCGGCTTATGACGTCTGTGAAAGGACGTGTCACAGGCTTCCTTAAATGCTCCTGCCGTACTCCCGAGGTCCCTGGGCGAGGTCGTCCTTTGGTACGGGCGGTGCCTCTTCAGAAAACACGCACTCAGTTCGGGGGTTCCCAGCTTCAGGGGGTCCCACCTTCGGGGAGATCATGTTCGGCCCGCGATAGCTGGTGCCTCTTTTCCGAAGGCGATCTGTTACAACCTCGGGGGGTAGTAGCATCCTCAAGTTTCCTGGCGTGCCGGGCTCGGAGCACTTTGGCTATCTCCCGAGGTGTATGATCCCACCTTTTCTCGGGTAGCGCTAGTTTCTTCTGGCTATTACTATGGCATGGAGTTCGGCCAGATAGAGACGATAGCCTTTGGCTATCAGGTTCCGCCTCAACCCATTTGGAGAAATAATCTACTGCTACTACGCAGAACTTCACGCCTCCGGGCGCTGTGGGTAGTGGCCCAATAAGGTCTATACCCTAGACCGTGAAGGGCCAGGGGTAGTCGGCCGAAGTTACCATTTCCGAGGGTGCCCTCTGGATGTTCGCATGTCTCTGGCAACTACCACATTTCCGGACGAACTGCCTTGCGTCCTTTCTCAGGGTAGGCCAGAAGTATCCTTGGCGGAGTATTACTGCTGCAAGGGCGTCGGTTCCAATGTGTGAACCACACATACCTTCGTGAACTTCCTCGAGGATCATTTCAGTGTCCTCTTCGTCCACGCATCTCTGCAGTGGATTCGCGTACCCCTGCCCGTACAACTCTTCGCCAATCAGGAAGAACCGACCGGAGCGCCTTCGTAACTTCGCAGCGTCGCCGGGGTCTTGGGGTAGCACGTTTTCTGTGAGGTATCTTTTTATTGGATCTTTCCATCCTTTTTCCGAGGTTGCTATGCTTAACACTACGATGCTCGGATGTTCTAGCAACTCGGTGTACGTTTTTTATTTCGCCAAGCAATCTGCCTCAGTGTTATTCCGCCGAGGTACGTTTTTGATTTGTACGGCGTCAAACTCTTGGATGAGTCTTGCTACCAACTCGTGATACTTTGCCAAGGTTGGGTCCTTCGCCCCGTAGTCTCCGGCCGACTGCCGAACTACTAGCTGGGAATCGCTGTGAGCTTTCAAGTTTCTGACGCCAATTTTTCTGGCCAAGCGCAATCTTGCTACAAGGGCTTCATACTCGGCCACATTGTTAGTGACTCTGAAACTGAATTTGATGGCCTTCCTTACCTTTAGGCCTTCGGGACCTCTGATAATTACCCCGGCTCCCTGGTGTTCGGACCCCGAGGCTCCATCAACATGCAAGGTCCACTCCGGCTCACCTTTGTTGGGATCTAAATGGCTATCCTCAGTGGCGGGTATTTCAGCGATAAAATCTGCCAATGCTTGAGCTTTTATGGCCTTCCGAGGTTCATGGGTTATATCGTGCTCGCCGAGCTCTATGCACCAGTTGGAGAGCCTCCCCGAATGGTCAACTCTCCTCGTGACATCCCGTAGTGGTAAACTACTTCGGACGATGATGGGGTGAGCCTGGAAGTATGGTCGCATCCTTCTCCCTGCAAGCACCAAGGTGTATATAGCTTTTTGCAGCAGAGGGTACCTGACTTCGGCGCCATGAAGGGATTTGCTTACATAGTAAACCGGCCATTGCTTTGGGCCATCTTCTTTTACGAGGACCGAGCTTACTGGTTTTTCCGTGACTGCGAGGTATAGTACGAGGGGCTCCCTTTCGCGAGGTTGTCGCAGAGTCGGTAGGGTGGCCAGGTAGATTTTGAGTTCTTCCCAGGCTTTTTGGCAATCTTTATCCCAGGGATGATCATCCCTTCCAAGGTTGCGCTCTTTTTTTGTTGCCTTAGTGAGGATTTTGAAGAAAGGTTGACACCGATCCACGTACCTGGAAATAAACCTGCTAAGAGAGGTTATTCTTCCAGTGAGTCTTTGCACATCTTTCACTGTGGCAGGAGTTCGGAACTCGAGTAGAGCCTTGATTTTTTCTGGGTTGGCGTCGATGCCTTTTTCGGATACCATGTAGCCAAGGAATTTTCCCGAGGTTACCCCGAAGATGCACTTTTCAGGATTAAGGTGGATCCCGAAGGTTCTGAGCTTTTGGAAGGTTTCCTCTAGATCTGTAACATGGCTGCCAGGTGTCTTGCTCTTGACTATCATATCGTCAACATACACTTCCATGTTTCTCCCCATTTGGTCCATAAAGACTTTGTTCATCAATCTTTGGTAGGTGGCTCCTGCATTTTTGAGCCCGAAGGGCATCCTGACGTAGCAGTATGTTCCTCCCTCGGTGATGAAGGCAGTTCTTTCTTCATCTTCGGGGTCCAATCTTATTTGATGGTAGCCACTGAAGGCGTCTAGGAAGCTTAGGAGTCCATATTCAGCAGTTGAATCTACCAGTTGGTCTATTGGTCGGAGAGGGTATGAGTATTTCGGGCAAGCGTCGTTCAAATTTCTGAAGTCGATGGACATCCGGAGCTTACGGTTGCCCTCCTTTGTGGCAATGACCACGTTGCTTAACCATTCAGGGTACTTGACCTCCCTGATGACTTTAGCATCTAACAGGCGCTGGACTTCGGTTTTGACAAAGTTGCTCTTATGGGCTGAGATGCTTCATTTTTTTTGCTGGACGGGCTTTGCATCCGGGCTTACTTTGAGGCTATGCTGTATTATGCTAGGGTTTACCCCTGGCATGTCTTTCGGTGAGTAGGCAAACAGGTCTTTATTCGTCAGTAGAAAGGATACAATATTTTTCTTGTCTCCTTCGTCCAAGCTCTTCCCTATCCGGGTAGATTGTCCTGGGACAAGTTCTACTGCTTCCTTTTCCGTTTTCGCGAGATCTTCTTCTTTGCTCTTCTCCGGCATTTTTGCCTCTATTGCTTGTGCGAAGTTATTTGTCGGTGCTTTTCGTGCTTTCACAAACACCTTTCTTACTTCGGCTTGATCTATGAAGATCTCTGCGTCTCTATCCTTGGTGGCGAATGTGACAGTCAAGTATTTTACATCAGGGTAGATATGCAAGTTTCCCTGTGTTTGCCTTCCGAGGATGACGTTGTAGGCAGAAGGAACGTCCATGACGATGAACCTTGTCATTGCGGAGGCATATAAGTCAGCTGCTCCATCTGTTGAAGTTCCCTTCAACATCAGGGGGAGATCGATCATTCCGAGGACGGGTAGCTCGGAGGGGCCAACCCCGAAAGTGGGCGAGGTGACAGGTTTGAGCTTGCTACCGTGGATGCCTAAGTTCGGCAGTAAATGAGAAAATAGGACGTCAGCGTTTGATCCATCATCAAGCAGCACTCTTTTGACGTCCCAGTTCCCTATTCTTGCCATGATCAATAGCGGATCGTCATGGGGAAAGATGACGGTGGATCCATCCTTGTGGGCCAGTTTCTTCGTTGGGTTCTGATATTCCATGACCGCGATCTCTCTGACCTTCCGTTTTCTTTCCGAGGATGGGAGCCCTGTGGTGATTGTTTGTATTACCCCTGCCGGAGGTGGGGGGCCCCTTTTCGGACTTCGGTTCCTTCATCTGTCGGAGTCATACTCCTCATCTTCGGCCCTTTCTTGCTCGTCTTTTTTCCTTTTCGGATCCACAGGCCCAAGCACTGGCAGATTTTATCGCTGAAATACCCACCACTGAGGACAGCCACCAAGATCCAAACGAGGGTGAGCTAGAATGGACCTTGCATGTTGACGGAGCCTCGGGTTCCGATCACCAGGGAGCTGGAATAGTTATCAGAGGACTTGAAGGTCTGGAGGTAATGAAGGCTATCAAGTTCAGCTTTAGCGTCACAAACAATGTGGTTAAGTATGAAGCCCTCATAGCGGGATTACACTTGGCCAGAAGAATTGGCGTGAGAAACTTAAAAGCTCACAGCGATTCCCAGCTGGTAGTTCGGCAGACGGCAGGAGATTATGGGGCGAAGGACCCAATCTTGGCAAAATACCACGAGCTGGTAGCAAAGCTCATCCAAGAGTTTGACGCCGTACGGATCGAAAATGTACCTCGGCGGAATAACACTGAGGCAGATTGCTTGGCGAAGTCGAAAACATACACCGAGGTGCTAGACCATCTGAGCATCTCAGTGCTGAGCATAGCGACCTCGGGAAAAGGATGGAAAGATCCCATAAAGAGATACCTCGCAGAAAATATGCTCCCCGAAGACCCCGGCGACGCTGCGAGACTGCGAAGACGCTCCGGCCGATTCTTCCTGATTGGTGAAGAGTTATACCGGCAAGGATATGCAAACCCACTGCAGAGATGCGTGACTGAAGAGGATACTGAAATGATCCTTGAAGAGGTCCACGAAGGCATGTGTGGCTCACATATCGGAACTGATGCCCTTGCAGCGGTGATACTTCGCCAAGGATACTTCTGGCCTACCCTGAGAAAGGACGCAGGACAGTTCGTCCAAAAATGTGGTAGCTGCCAGAGACACGCGAACATCCAGAGGGCACCCTCGGAAATGGTAAGTTCGGCTGACTATCCTTGGTCGTTCGTAGTCTGGGGTATAGACCTTATTGGGCCACTCCCCACAGCACCCGGAGGCGTGAAATTTTGTGTTGTAGCAGTGGACTATTTCTCTAAATGGGTCGAGACAGAACCGCTGGCAACTATCTCGGCAAAAGAAGTGCAGAAGTTCGTATGGAAGAACATTGTATGCAGATTTGGCATACCGAGGGTACTAGTAGCTGATAATGGATCCCAATTCATAGACAAAGGATTCCAGGAATTTATCAGCGACCTCGGAATAAAGATGCACTTCGCCCCAGTAGCTCACCCCCAAAGTAACGGGCAGGTGGAAGTATCGAACAGGACCATAAAAGATGGCCTGAAAAAGAGACTGGGAGAAGCAAAAGGGAAATGGCCAGGAGAACTCCAAAGCGTATTGTGGAGCTACCGAACGACGCCCCGAAGGGCCACAGGGGAAACTCCCTTTTCACTAGTATTTGGGACAGAGGCCATTATCCCAGTCGAGATAGTCAGACCATCAATATGGGTGAAAATATTTGATGAAGGTGGAAACGACCACGGCCTCAGAACCAAGCTCTACCGCATCGGCGAACACAGAGAAATAGCCGAGCTGAGAAGAAAAGCTTTTCAGCAAAGAGTGGTCGCGGCTGTAAACTTACGGGCCAGGCCAAAAGAAATCAAGAAGGGAGACCTCGTTCTCCGAAAGGCTGACTTTGCACCCCGAAGGCCGTCCCACGGAGTACTTCGCGCAAACTGGGAAGGACCTTATCTGGTTCTCGCCGAAGTACGAAAAGGCGTGTACAAACTTGGCGACGCCGAAGGCGTAGAATTGCAAAATACTTGGCACTCAGACGCCTTGAAAAAATTCTACGCCTAAGATGAAGCGGAGGAATTGTAAGTACAAAATGCTCTTAAGGAAAGTTCTTAAGTATCCAAAATTGTGCAAAGCAGAATTCCACGAAGATGCTCGCCGTAATAAAGCGCAGATTGACCTTCCAGAATCCCTTGAGCCATCACGCTCGGGAAAAGATGGAGAAATCTCGCAGAGGCAGTTTTCCAAAGTCCCTTGAGCCATCATGCTCGGGAAAGATGGGAAACAAGAACGTCGTAGAAGTACTCGCCGAAATAAGCGCAGAGACAGTTTTCCGAAGTCCCTTGAGCCATCACGCTCGGGAAAAATGGAAAACAACGAATCTCCTCCAATGGCAATGCACCACGTGTCAACCGCTGCGCAAAAATGGGGGACACGTCCTCTAAACGTCCCTTGAAAACTGGGACACGTCTTCTGACATCCCCGGAAAACTGGGACGCGCCGCTCAGACTGACACGCTTGGCCAAACAGACCTGCAGAAACAAAGAGCAGGCCAACTCGAGGACTCCAAGAGACAGGCTACAGCCGAACAGCCCATGACCTTCGGGCAAGAGGTGTATCTTCGGCACAGGCTTCGCCTCGAAGACACCAAAGAACAGGCCAAGGCCGAAGAGCCCATGATCTTCGGGCAAAAGGCGCATCCTCGGAACAGGTTGAGCTTCCAAAGAGACTCCCATAAACAACCTCGGAAAGAGATGCAAAACCGAAGTCTTCACTTCGGCTTTCCAAAGGGGGGCATGTGATAGCCAAATGCTATCGCCTCTATCTGGCCAAACTCCCTGCCACAAGAATGGCCAGAAGAAGCTGGCCCTACCCGAGAAAAGGTGTGATCATGCACCTCGGGAGATAGCCGAAGAGCTCTGAGCCCGGCACGCCAGGAAAACCCGAGGACACTACTTGCCCACCCAAGGTTGTGAACAGATCGCCTTCGGAAAAGGGGCACCAGACATAGCGAGCCGAACATGATATCCCCGAAGGCGGAACTCCCTGAAACTGGGAACCCCCGAACTGAGAGCTTGTTTCCCGAAGAGGCTCTGTCCGTACCAAAGGACGACCTCACCCAGGGACCTCGGGAGTACGATAGGAGCATTTATGGAAGCATTTAAGGAAGCCTCTGATGCGTCCTTTCACAGACGTCACAAGCCGCCTCAAAAGGCGCTCTGACACACGGACGCCATCAGAATCACATCATGGCCCATCTCAGCACATGGCTCAAGGCAACCTGCTACCAGCTATCTGCCTCCTATGCCCAGAAATTCAGGAACATCCGACCGAACACGTGTCGCGATCTGAACGGGCTAGGCACTCCTATAAATACCAGGAATTAATACTTGGCAGGAGGTTGGTTGGCAAAACACTGCTCCCACACTCTGAGAAAATTACCAGGGGAGACTCTTCAGCCCCTTCGTGCTATTTCCTCTGCCTTTTCTCAGCCACCACTGACTTGGGCGTCGGAGGCTCCCCCCCCGGAAAAACACTCCGGGGGACACCTAACCCTTTGTTTCTGAGCTTTCAGGCACACCCCCTGAGGCGATCCATCCTCCAGGCGTTCTTCCTCCCAGAAGTCTCTCCACCAGTCACCATGACTATAAACAATGAGGCCCCCGGCCATCAAGCGTGGGGATAACCGGACTTCGGGACAGCCATTCTCAGCTCTTCGGCCGTCATGTGCTGTTCAGCCCTTCGGTAGAATTCTCCGAGGGTGTCCGGGGGTCCTTTGAGAACTCGTAAAACAGCTGTGAGTCTCGCCGAAGGCCCCGTTGTTGGGTTTCGGGAGCCAAACAGCGCAGCGGAATTTAACCGAAACCCTCCAGGATCCAAGTGAAACGGGGTAAACCGGGTGTTCGAAAATTTCATACCTAATTTTCGGTTGAGATCTCTCACTCAACTGTAGAGTCGAATCACAAAACCTGAACAGTTGACGTGTTCAGGCTCTCTATGGTATCCACACGAGCCTCTCGGGATCACCACGCTTCCACCACGTCCCGGCAGATGCGTTTCTCTTGCGCTCGCAGTGCTAGCTTGCGTCCTCCAAGGAATTGCAAGAGAAGAGTGTGGCTGTCCTTTTGGGAGGCTAGGGCAAGGAGACCTGCGAATTTCTCACTTAAAAGTTGTATTTATAGTGAGACTCAACTTCCAGGCCTAATGGGTTTCAAAGCCCTAATCCAATTAGGATTTAATTTCGGGCTTAATAATGGCTCAACTCCTTGGCCCATTATTAATACGAAATTAAAGTGAAACCATAACCCAAATAATTAGCCCATGCACTCTAATGATCCAAATAGCTCTACGTGTGCGACCCAATAGGCTCTTGCCATGTTGGCAATGATCATAAATCACATTTATGATCATAAGCAATGAGCGGTGTCTAGCAACACATCATTGCTACCCAAGTGACAAGATTGTCGGTGAATCGACTAAACCTTTATGATCATCACCGATATATGCCATTGTCCCTTTGTCCAAGATATCAAGACTAAGCACGAGACATGGAATGTGTCACTCTCGTATAGCCCAATCTTTGGTTTCTTGATTACCGAGTAGACTAACTTAAACTGATGATATATCAACTCATCGGAGCATGGCCATGCATTTTCTAAGTCTCACTCTATCAAGGGGCCCAAAGATATCACTCCCGTTACATAGGAGGGACAAATCCCATCTTGATCATACAAATCCCTCCGCATGATATGTGACATACCCAATGACCTCCTTCAAGTTCACTCAGTTACGAGCAACAAAGGAAAGTATCAAAGTATGTGACTCACATGTAGGGAACCTTGTTGATCTTAGGTCGAAGGACTACATATACCATGATCACTATGAGAATCACTTATGACACTCATATAACGATCCATGAAGTGTTCTCATGGTAGGTCGGTCCAGTACACAAGTTCTCCAACTTGTACCCATATGTAGACTACATATCTCATATTAGTCTCCACATATGCTAGTCATTATGTATTATTGCAACCCGCTCCACAAGAATACTAGACTAGGGACATTTAAGAATATCATTATTCTAGGGTTACAATTATGTTTATTACATTACGCAGAAACAAAACAACAAACATAATTGCTGGATTAATGCCTCAATAAAATATCATGACTCAATGTGTAAAAATACAATCATCTCATGATTGGCTTTTTGGGCACAATACTAACACCCGTGTCATGGCGAGGATGCGTATTTCTGGCCGGAAGTCCGGGACGCTCAGAGCTTCCCTGTTGAACCTTTCGACATAGTCTCGGATGGTTTCTCCGTTTCTCTGCTCTATGTCGAACATCTGAACAGGCATCTTCGCCGTTGGCCGGCTTCCAATGAATTGCTGTGTGAATCCTGGAATTCAGTAATGGTTCCTGGAGGCAATGAGTTATACCATACAGTTGCTGGCCCTGTGAGGGTGACTTCGAAGCACTTGCACATAGTGGCGTCGTCGACGCCGTGAATTATCATGCTGCGCCGGTACTTGGTCAGATGGGCCTGTGGATCCGTTCGGCCATCATAAATCTCCAGCCGAGGTACCCTGAAGTCACCTGGCATGGCTGCCTCAACGACGGCCTGAGTGAATGGGGAGTCATCTTCACAAAAGGTCCCTGTCAATCTGGCCCAGACAGGTTTTTCTGGCCACTTGTTTTTCCACCCTGTCTAGCCGTGCTAGTATCCTCTCCATGAGGATCGTGACGTTGGGCCCTTCCTCTGGGGAGACAGATCGCCGGGGCCTTTTCGGGGAGCGAGTTCGGCGGTGAGGAGACTGAGACCTTGCCTCAGGCGACGAACTCCTTCGCTGTGAGACTTTTGGTCGCTTGGATCCCGCTAGTCCGAAAGGCCGTTTTCCGAGGGGTACGTCTTCAGTAGAAGATTCTTCGTGCGGGTTTCCGCTTCCCGAACTGCGGTGGGCCGACTTGGGGCTTCTCTCCCGAGGGCGTACTGGCGAGGGAGGTTTTTGGGCCTGAGCCTGTTGCGGCCACCTTTGGTTCATCTGTTGCGTCATTTCTGCTATAACAGAACGTTGAAAGTCCTGTAGGAAGCTCATAGTGATGACTAGGGGTTGGTCTTCCTCGGGCGCAGAAGTCCTTGGGGGTGTTTGCTCAGGAGCCGGTTGGTTCTCAGGCACGGACGGGGACCTCGGGAGTCCCTTGTCCTTAGAATGTCGAGTTTCCATGACGGCGATCTCAGAGCGGTTTCCCACAGACGGCGCCAAATGATGCCTGGTGGCTTCATCGTTGAAGGTCATGTTGAATGGTGGAGAGACTTCCTGTGAGGAAGAACGCCTAGAGGCCAGATCGATGACGGAAGTGCGCCTAAGAAACTCAGAAAAAGTGGGTCAGGAGGTCCCCGGGGTGTTGTTCCGGGGTGGAGCCTCCGACGCCCAAGTCAGCAATGCTGAAAGAAGGTGAAGGAAATAGCACTAAGAGGCTTAGTGGACTCGCCTGGTAGTGCTTTCTCAGAGAGGGAAAGTTGGATTGTCTGTGTCCCCCCGCCAAGGCTTGTTTCCTGGTGTTTATAGGAATGTCTAGCCCGTTCAGATCGTGACACGTGTTCGGTCAGATGTTCTCTGAATATCTGGACGTAGGGGACAAGTAGCCGGTGGCAGTCTCCTTGAGCCCTGAACCAAGACAGGCAGTGACGTGACCTGAATGGTGTCAGCGTGTCAGACCGTCATTTGGGGCGGTCTGTAGTGTTAGTGGGTGACATGTCAGAGGCTCCTTAAATGTTCTTGCCATACTCCCGAGATCCCTGGGCGAGGTCGTCTTCAGGTACGGACGATGCCTCTTCGGGAAACACGCTCGTACTTCGGGGGTTCCTATATTCAGGAGTTCCGCCTTCGGAGAGATCGTGTTCGGCCCACTATAGCTGGTGCCTCTTTTCCAAAGGCAATATGCTTAATACCTCGGGGGGTTAGTAGTATCCTCAAGTTTCCTGGCGTGCCGAGCTCGGCTTCGCTCCCGAGGTGTGTAATCCCACCTTTTCCCGGGCAGTGTCAGGTTTCCTGGCCGTTCTTTTGGCAGGGGGTTCGGCCAGATAGAGGCGGTAGCCCTTTGGCTATCATTACCGAGGGAGCCATTCTGGACATTCATGGAAGACATGAATTTGTTCTCTGAGGATAGCCAGTTGATGGCTCGTCAAATGGTGACGGGGATTAACGTATGTCCCAACGAGGATATCCTCACGGCAAGGATGACCGAGCACGCCACCCAGGTAGTTTCCTCCTCTTTGTTTACTTAGAGATTTTATTCTAAGCTTTCATCATTCTTTCGATACTCATTCGGGGCCTCCTTTTTTGCAGCTTTTGGCATACAATGGGTATTTCCGCACTTGGGCGTCGAAGCAGACAGAGGCCCGTTCTAGGTCTGAAGATTCTTTGAGCAAAATGAAGGAGGTTTGCGCCAGGCACGTCGTCAAATATGAAGAGGTCAAGACTGTAAAGGAGGATGTTGTGAATCTTCGGGCCGAGCTCGCGGCGAGCAAGCAGGAACTTCTTCTAGATTTCACTGCCAAGGTTGAAGACCTCGGCTCAAAATGTGCCCTTCTCTCTTCAGAGAATGAGGCTCTTCGGAAGGCGAACGCTGAAGATGGTAAGAGCCTAACGGAGGTGCTTGCTTTGAATGCCGACCTCATTGCCCAAGTTAAATCTCTGAAGAAGGGGGCTAAGAGCAAGAAGAAGAAGAAGCTGGAGGAGAAGATTGCCAAGCTTCAGACCGAGCTTGATGCTCTTGGTGCCGAGAAGTACAAGTCTGAGCGAATGGCGAAGGTGGCTTTTCAGGACGGCTTCTGCTTGGCGCGCCACCAAGTTCTTGCTCGACATTCTGAGCTCGACCTTTCCTACCTGTCTGCTCTAGATTTTCCCGATGGGCCCCAGGAGTTATGATTGAGGTCAGATTTTCTCAATCTTCCTCCAGCTAAGCCGGTGCCTCCGACTGAGCCTAATGACGATGATGGTGATGAGACATCGGATGTCCCTGCTCAGCCATAGGCTTCTTCTTACTCTCTTGTTCTCATGCTTGCTTGTAAATCTTTGCCTTATAATTTTTTAATGAAGATTCTTTCTCCAATCTCCATTCATTCTTCTGAATAGGATTCTTCAGAAGTAATTCTAAGCACGCACTTTCGGCAAATTTGTCCCTTCTTACTTCTCCGGGAAGAGTAATTTTAGGCTTTTTTCGAACTCCGCCGAGTTTATACTCCATCCAGGAGTTAGTTCCGAAAGGAAAACCATTAAGGAACTAATTTTTCAGTCTTACGACAACATTCATCTTGTGTCTTTATTGACGACTGCGGGGAAGAGTAACTACAATCTTTCTAAAAAAAGTTCTAAGTATAGAATTTCTTTAGGGCATCCGAATGCCAGGTATTTTTCAGTTCTCCCCCTTCGGTGTCGCCGAGCTTGTAAACTCCCTTTCAGACCTCGTCCAGGACCAAGTAAGGTCCTTTCCAATTTGGCCGAAGTACCTTGTGGGATGGTTTTCGGGGTTCGAACTCGGCCTTTCGGAGGACGAGGTCTCCTTTCCTTATTCCTTTCGGCCTGGCATGCACGTTTGCGGCTATGGCCACTCTTTGCTGAAAGGCCTTTCTTCTGAGCTCGGCCATCTCTCTATGCTCATCCACTAGGTTGAGCTTGGTTCTCAACCCGAGGTCGTTTCCTCCTTCGTCAAACACTTGAATTCTGATTGATGGCCATACTACCTCAATAGGGATAATAGCCTCCGTGCCGAAGATGAGCGAAAAAGGTGTTTCACCCGTAGCCCTTCGGGGAGTTGTTCGATAGCTCCACAGCACACTAGGAAGTTCTCTTGGCCATTTTCCTTTAGCCTCCCCTAATCTCTTTTTCAGACCATCTTTTATGGTCCTGTTAGACACCTCTACTTGTCCGTTGCTCTGGGGATGAGCTACAGGGGCGAAGTGCATCTTTATTCCAAGGTTGGTGATGAATTCCTGGAACCCTTTGTCAACAAACTGGGAACCATTATCGGCGACTATTACCCTCGGTATGCCAAATTTGCATATAATTCCTTTCCAGACAAATTTTTGTATATCCTTTGCTGTGATAGTTACTAGGGGCTCTGCCTCTACCCACTTTATGAAGTAGTCTACCACGACCACGCAGAATTTCACTCCTCTAGGTGCTGTCGGGAATGGGCCGATGAGGTCAATGCCCCATACTGCAAAGGGACAGGGGTAGTCAATTGAGTTTATTAGTTCCGAGGGCAATCTTTGAACTTTTGTGTGTCTCTGGCAACTGTCACATTTTTGGACGAACTGTCTAGCGTCCTTTCTTAATGTGGGCCAAAAATACCCTTGGCGAAGTATCACTCCTGCCAAAGCGTCAGTCGCGATGTGGACACCGCAGATTCCCTTGTGGACTTCCTTGAGAATTGCCCGAGTGTCCTTTTCGCCAATACATCTTTGCAATGGACTTGCAAATCCCTGTTGGTATAGTTCTTCCCCTATTAAGAAGTATCCTCTGGAACGTCTTCGCACTTTTGCCGCTTCGCGAGGGTCTTCGGGAAGCTCCGAGGTTGTAAGATACCTCTTTATAGGATTTTTCCATCCTTCCTCCGAGGTTGTTGTGCTCATTACCGCAATGCTAGGGTGGCTTAATATTTCGGTGAAGTTTTTTGACTTCGCCAGACTATCTACCTTGGTGTTGCTTCGTCGAGGCACATTTTCAATATGCACCGCGTCGAATTCCCAGATGAGTTTTGACGCAAGCTCAAGGTATTTTGCCAAAGTTGGGTCTTTTGCACTGTATTCCACTGCCATCTGTCGGACCACCAGCCGAGAATCACTGTCGGCTTTCAGGTTTCTCACACCAATCTTTCTAGCCAGGTGCAACCCTGCTATGAGAGCCTCGTACTCTACCGCGTTTTTGGTGACACTAAACCCGAATTTGATGGCTTTCATTACTTCCATGCCTTCGGGGTCGTGAATGACTACCCCAGCTCCCTGGTGCTCAGAGTCGGAGGCCCCATCTACGAATAGGGTCCATTTTGGCTCACTTTTGCCAAGGTCAAACTGATCAGTCTCGGCGAAAGGTACTTCAGCAATGAAGTCTGCCAGGGCTTGGGCTTTTATTGCTTTCCTTGGTTCGTAAGTGATATCATACTCACCAAGCTCTACGCACCATTTGGAAAGCCTTCCCGAATGGTCTACCCTCTTCATGACATCCTGAAAGGGTAGATTACTTCGGACAATGATGGGATGAGCCTAAAAATATGGACGCAGTCTCCTACTTGCTAGTACTAAGGCATAGATAGCTTTTTGTAGTAAGGGGTACCTGATTTCGGCGCCATGCAGAGATTTGCTCAGGTAATAGACTGGCCATTGCACCGCTGCATCTTCCTTTACGAGAACCGAGCTCAGTGCTTTTTCAACAACAGCAAGGTATAGCACAAGGGGTTCTCCCTCTCGAGGTTGCCGAAGAGTGGGTAGTCGGGCCAGATAAACTTTGAGTTCTTCCCAGGCCTTTTGGCAATCCTCGTTCCAAGGATGATCATTGTTTTCGAGGTTGCCACTATTTTTTGCTGCCTTAGTGAGTACCTTAAAGAATGCTTGGCAGCGATCTCCGTACCTGGAGATGAACCTACTAAGGGAGGTTATTCTGCCCGTGAGCCTTTGCACATCCTTTGTCGTGACTGGAGTTCGGAATTCAAGTAGAGCTTTGACTTTTTCCGGGTTGGCATCGATACCCCTTTCCGATACCATAAATCCGAGGAACTTGCCTGAACTTACACCAAAGACGCATTTCTCAGGATTGAGACGAATTCCGAATGCTCTAAGCTGGTGGAAAGTTTCCTCCAGGTCAGCAATGTGGCTGCCAGGCAATCTACTTTTGACTATCATGTCATCCACGTAGACTTCCATGTTTCTCCCTATTTGACTGCTGAAGACTTTGTTTATCAGCCTCTGGTAGGTAGCTCCTGCATTTTTTAGTCCGAAGGGCATTCTTAAGTAACACTATGTACCGACTTCGGTGATGAAGGCGGATTTTTCCTCATGCTCGGGGTTCATCCTGACTTGATGGTATCCACTGAAAGCATCTAGGAAGCTCAGGAGTCCATATTCAGCGGTCGAGTCCACCAGTTGATCTATCGGCGGGAGAGGATACGAATCATTAAGACAAGCATCATTTACATTTCGGAAGTCGATGCACATTCGTAGCTTGTTGCTCCCTTCTTTCGTGGCGATGACTACATTGCTTAGCCATTCGGGGTACTTGACTTCCCTGATTACTTCTGCGTCCAACAGGTGTTGGACTTCGGTTTTGACAAAGTTGTTCTTGTGCGTGGAGAGGCTTCGCTTCTTTTGGCAGAGCGGCTTTGCCTCTGGGTTTACTTTGAGGCTATGCTGTATTATGCTAGGGTCTACCCCAGGCATGTCTTTCGGCGAGTAGGCGAATAGATCTTTATTCATTAGTAGGAATGATACAAGCTTTTCGTTGTCTCCTTCGGCCAACTTTTTCCCTACTCGGGTGTTTCGGCCTGGGACAAGCTCTATTTCTTCCGTTTCTACTTTCTCGGGATCCTCTGTTCCTCGTTCTTCTGACGTTTGTGTGGGCATAGCCTTCGTTTATGTAGTCTGTGCACAATTCATCACCGGGGCTTTTCTCGCCTTTACAAACACCTTTCACACCTCCCTTTGGTCGATGAAGATCTCAGCATCTTCATCCTTGTTGGCGAAGGTAACTGTTAGGTACTTCACATCCAGGCGAATGTGGAGGTTTCCTTGCGTTTGCCTTCTAAGAATGCCGTTATATGACGAAGGGACATCGATGACGATGAACCTTGTCATTACGGAGGTGAACAGCTCCTTTCTGTTGTTTGCTGAAGTTCCCTTCAGCATCAGAGGAAGATCTACCCATCCAAGGACGGGAAGTTCGGACGGCCCTACTCCAAAAGTAGGGGAAGTGACGGATTTGAGGTCGCTTCTTGATATCCCCAAGCTTGGTAGCAGGTGTGAGAATAGGACGTCTATGTTTGAGCCATCGTCAAGCAATACTCTCTTGACATCCCAGCTTCCTATCCTTGCCATAATCAGCAAAGGATCATCGTGGGGAAAAATGATAGTGGATCTGTCCTTTCGGGTGAGCTTCTTTGATGGATTCCCGTACTCCATTACCGAAATCGCTCTGGCTTTTCTTTTTCTTTCCGCTGATGGAAGCCCTATGGTGATCATTTGTATTAATCCTGCTGGGGGGGACGCCTTTTCGGACTTCGGTTTCGACGCCTGTCGGAGTCGTACTCTTCATCCTCTACTTTTCCTTTTTCTTCCCTTCTTCCCTTGGGGGAGGGTATGCGCAGGTAACGCCGAAGTTGTCCTTGCTTTATCAGTGTCTCTATGTACTTCCTCAGTTGGAAACAATCTTTGGTATCATGCCCGTGGTCTCGATGGAATTGACAGAATTTTTTCATATTTTTCTTGTTCTCCGCGGTCATGGCCCTCGGATGTTGAATCTGAGTCCCTTGCCTTTCTATCGCCATTAGGATGTTCGTCCTCGTGGTGTTCAGGGGAGTGAAGGCAATGGGCTTCCTTCCTTTAAACTTCCAAGGGCGCCCACTTGTTTCAGTTGGGTAGCGAGTTTGTTGACTTGGTCCCTCGGTGTGGACATGATCGGACCTCGGGCCTCCCATTCTCAGTTCTTCGGCGGTCATGTGCTGCTTCGCCTTTCGGTAGAATTCACCGAGCGTGTCAAGGGGATCTTTGGAGAACTCATAGAACAGTTGGGAGTCTCTCCGAACTCCTCGTGTCATGGCCAAGATACGTATCTCCGGCCTGAAATCTGGGACACTGAAGGCTTCCCTGTTGAACATTTAGACATAGTCGCGTATGGTTTCACCATTTTTCTGCGCTAAATCGAACATTTGGACGGGTATTTTCGCTGTTAGGCGGCTCCCGATGATCTGCTGCGTGAAGGCAGCAGACAGTTCTTGGAACTCCATGATGCCTCTGGGAGCCAGTGAGTTGTACCACGCTGTGGCCGGCCCAGCAAGGGTGACCTCAAAGCATTTGCACAAGGTAGCATCATCAGCTCCGTGCAGTACCATACTGTGCTTATACTTGGTCAGATGAGCCTGGGGGTCTGTTCGGCCATCGTAGGTTTCCAGTCGAGGTACCCAAAAATCGCTTGGCATAGGTGCCTCGACCACTGTTCGGGTCAATGGTGACTCGTCTCCATTGAAGGTTTCTGACAATCTAGCCCAGACGGGCTTCCGAGCTACTTGTCTCTCCACTCTTTCCATCCTCTTTAGAATTTTCTCCATGACGAGTGTGGCGCTAGGTTCTTCTTCCTGCTGTCAGTAGGCTTTTGGGAATAAAGACTGACGTCTTCTCTTTGGGGAATTGCTGCAGCGCCGGGGAGACGGTGATTTTGCCTTGGGGGTGGAGCTCCTTCGACGAGGGGCCTTGGGTTGCTTTGTCCTCGTTTCTCCCACAAGTCACACCCTGAGGGGTATGTTTTCCGTTGAGGACTCATCGCATTGATCCCCACTTCCCGAGCTCCGATGAGTTGATCGGGGGTTTTTCTTATGCCGAGGTGCTGGTGAAGAGGGCCTTCGTCCTGGGGTTGGTTGTGGCCACCTTTGGTCTAACTGCTGCGTCATTTCGGCCATAACAGAGCACTAAAATTCACACAGAAAGGCCATGGTAATAGTCAGTGGACGTTCGTCCTCAGGCGAGGAAGTCCCTGCCGCAGTTTGTTCGGTTGCCGGTTGAGTTTCTGGCGCGGACGGGGACCTCGGGAGTCCCTTGTCCTTAGAACGCCGAGTTTCAACGACGGCGACCTGAGGGTGGGTTCCCACAGACGGCGCCAGATGATGCCCTTCGGCATCTCCTTCGTGTGTCATGGTGGAGGCGACAGGGGCTTATGGAAATAGAGAAAGGTCTGGGATGAACGTGCTCTGAGAAGATCACCTGAAAGTCACAGGAAGCAAGGGTTAGGAGGTCCCTGGAGTGTTTTTCCGGGGAGGAGCCTCCAACGCCCAAGTGAGTATTTTTTTGGAGGTAATGAGATGATCAAGAGTAAAGAAATATCTTATCTCATATAATGTCCCCCCTCCTCTTCTGGAATAATTACCAAGTATTTGTAGAGGGGTGAATAGCAATAGTCCTTCTCAGATGGCCGGCCTAGATCGTGACACGTGTTCGGCAAGATGCGTTCCACGTCTTTTGGGCAATAGAGGACCCCTAGTCGGCATGGGTTGCCAGGCTAAGGCTCTGGAAAACCCGAGAGTGGCGTGCTAGAGTATCCCTGCAGGTGGTGTGTCAGGACGTGACTAGGGGCAGATTATCAGGGATATGTCAGAGGCTCCTTAAATGCTTATGACGTACTCCTGAAGCCCCTTTTTGGTAGAGGAGACCTCTTCGGAGAACTTGTCTTTCGAGGTCGCTTTTGGTATCACAGGAGTATATTTCACAAAGGTGACCTTCCTCGGCGACACCCCCACTTCCGAGGATGACTTACTCGGGCCCCCCGAGGTTGGCATTGTCATTTCCTGGAATGGAGCAACGCCGAGGCTGGATTTCAAGGAGGTCGAACATCCTTCCTTCCATGGTGGGTGATTTCTCTTCCGAGGTCGGTGCTTTGTCCGAACCCGTGTCTTCGGGCGGTGATCGGCACCTTGGCTATCATCCTGCTTGTAGATTGGGTAGCTCTACAACACCAATAGAATCATATTAACGTCGCTGATCCTTCCTTAGATAACAAGAATACTGAGGAAGGTTTCCAATCCTTTAGGAATCCTTCATAGCCAACATGAACTGAGGGCAGTCCATTAGCGCACCTCCATCAAATCTGCATCTGACAAGCCCTAAGGCACTAAAACATATGTGCATAGGTTTAAGCTCACGCTATATGTGCTCATAGAAGATTACATATATTTGTATATGTGTTGTCCTTAGTATTTTTCCTTCAAAGTGAAGACCCCTTAGTGGAAATTCTCGCATTCTCACTTCCTAGTTTACGTTGTGCAGATTCTGACGCTATTGAGTCTGATAACTGTTGAGGGTTGTTGAGTAGTCTTTTGCTTGCAAGTACTTTGTTCTGAGAATATTTATGATTCTAGTTTCATAGTTGCTTGTTGGTTAAGTCAAAGTACTAACTATAGTATTTATTGGCCGTAAAGGCTAACAAACATGTGGATAGGCTTTTGTGACTCGCCACCAGGAATCATCTCTAAGGTGGGAGTTAGTTGGGAGGATCTCATTAAGAAGGCTTGTATATGTTGCATGCCTAGTTTTACCCACTTCGGGGTAGTCCAATTATGGTGCCAAAATTGTGATGGCCTGGGGCCTCATCGTTTATAGTCATAGTGACTGGTGGAGAGACTTCTGGGAGGAAGAACACCTGGAGGATGGATGGCCCAAGGGAGTGTGCCTGAAAGCTCAGAAACAAAGGGTTAGGAGGCCCCCGGAGTGTTTTTCCGGGGGGGAGCCTCCGACGCCCAAGTCAGTCGTGGCTGAGAAAAGGCAAAGGAAATAGCACAAAGGGCTGAAGAGTCTTGCCTGGTAATTTTCTCAGAGTGTGGGAGCAGGGTTTTGCCAACCAACCTCCTGCCAAGTATTAATTCCTGGTATTTATAGGAGTGCCTAGCCCGTTCAGATCGCGACATTTGTTCGGTCGGATGTTCCTGAATTTCTGGGCGTAGGAGACAGATAGCTGGTAGCAGGTTGCCTTGAGCCACGTGCTAAGATGGGCCATGATGTGATTCTTATGGCGTCCGTGTGTCAGAGCGCCTTTTGAGGCGGCTTGTGACGTCTGTGAAAGGACGTGTCAGAGGCTTCCTTCAATGCTTCCATAAATGCTCCTGCCGTACTCCCGAGGTCCCTAGGTGAGGTCGTCCTTTGGTACGGACAGAGCCTCTTCGGGAAACAAGCCCTCAGTTCGGGGGTTCCCAGTTTCAGGGAGTTCCGCCGTCGGCGATATCATGCTCGGCTCGCTATGTCTGGTGCCACTTTTCCGAAGGCGATCGGTTCACAACCTTGGGGGGGCAAGTAGTGTCCTCGGGTTTTCCTGGCGTGCCGGGTGATAGCCAAAGGCTATTGCCTCAATCTGGCCGAACACCCTGCCACAACAATGGCCAGAAGAACTGGCGCTTCCCGGGAACAGGTGGAGTCATGCACCTCGGGAGATAGCCGGAGAACTCCGAGCCTCGGCACGCCAGTAAAACTTGAGGACTCCATTCGCCCCCCAAGGTTGTGAACAGCGCGCCTTTGGAAAAGTGGCACCAGACATTGCTGCCCGAACATGATATCCCCGAAGGCGGAACCCCCTGGAACTGGGAACCCCCGAACTGAGGGTATGCTTCCTGAAGAGGCTCTGTCCGAGCTAGAGGACGACCTCGCCCAGGGACCTCAGGAGTACGGCAGGCGCATTTAAGGAAGCATTTAAGGAAGCCTCTGACACGTCCCACCACAGACGTAAAAAGCCGCCCTGACGCGCAGACGCCATCAGAATCACATCATGGCCCGTCTCAGCACAAGGCTGGAGGCGAGCTGGTTACCAACTATCTGTCCCCTACGCCCAGAAGTTCAGGAGCATCCGACCGTACACGTGTCATGATCTGAATGGGCTAGGTATTCCTATATATACAGGAAATAAATACTTGACAGGAGGTTGGTAGGCCGGAGATACAGCTCCCACACTCTGAGAAATTACCAGGCGAGACTTTTCTGCCTTTCTCTTTGAGCTAGTGACTTTCTCCTTTTTCCGGCCACCACTGACTTGGGCGTCGGAGGCTCCCCACCGGAAAAACACTCCGGGGGCCTCCTAACCCTGTTTACCAGCTTTTCAGGTACTCTCCTCGGGGCGATCAACCTTCCAGGCGTTCTTCCTCCTAGAAGTCTCCTCAATAGTCATCATGACTCACAACGATGAGGCCCCAGGCCATCATTTGGCGCCGTCTGTGGGAACCTGCTCGCAAATCGCCGTCGTTGAGACTCGGCGTTCTAAGGACAAGGGACTCCTAAGGTCCTCGTCCGCGCCTGAGATACAACCGGCTGCTGAGCAGACACTCCCAGAGACTTCTACGCCCGAGGAAGACCGCCCTCTGGTAATCACCATGAGCTTCTTGAGGGACTTTCAGCGCTCGGTCGTTGCTGAAATGACTCAGCAGATCGACCGAAGATGGCCACAGCAGTCACAGGCCCAGAAACCCTCCTCATCAGCACACCCTCGGGAGAGAAGGCCCAAGTCTACACATCGCAGTTCAGGAAGTGGAGAGCCTCGCGGAGATTCATCCACAGAAGATATAGCCCTCGGGAAACGGCCTGTGGGACAAACCGGGTCCAAGCGACCGAGAGTCTCACAGCGAAGCAGTTCGTCGCCCGAGGTGAGGTCCCTGACCCCTGAAGAGGCGCCGTCGATCTCTCTCCCGCGAAAATGGTCCTAGCGCCACTGCGCTTATGGAAAGGATATTGGCACGGCTGGACAGAGTGGAGAAGCAAGTGACCAGAAAACCCGTTTGGGACAGGCTGTCGGGGGCATTATGCGAAGATGGCTCCCCGTTTATTCGCGCCGTCGTTGAGGCAGCTATGCCAGGCGACTTCAGAGTGCCTAGGCTAGAGATCTATGATGGCTGGACTGATCCACAGGCCCATCTGACGAAGTACAGATGGAGCATGATAATGCACGGAGCCGATGACGCTACCATGTGCAAATGCTTCGAAGTCACCCTCACGGGCCCAGCGACAGCATGGTACAATTCCTTGCCCCCAGGGACTATCGCTGAGTTCCAGGTGTTGTCCACAGCCTTCACCCAGCAGTTCATTGGGAGCAGGCCGACGGCCAAAATGCCTGTGCAGATGTTCGACATAGAGCAGAGAAACGGAGAGACAATCCGAGACTATGTCGAACGATTCAACAGGGAAGCACTCAGCGTCCCGGACTTCCGGCCCGAAATCCGCATCCTCGCTATGACACGGGGCCTTCGGCGTGACTCACAGCTGTTCTACGAGTTCTCAAAGGACCCCCCGAAGACCCTCAGAGAATTTTACCGAAGGGCAGAGCAGCACGTGACAGCCGAGGAATTGAGGATGGCGGGGCCGAAGTCTGATCATCACCGCGCCGAAGGGTCCAGTCAGCAAGCTCGGCATCTTTCTCAACACACAGGCCGACCACGGCGAATGCGAGGAAGGAAACCTCAAAGTTTCACGCCCTTGAGCACGACACGGACCAACATTCTCATGGCGCTGGAAAGGCAAGGGACGCAGATTCGGCGGCCAAAGGCCATGGCCGCCGATAATAAGAAGAATGCCAAGAAGTTCTGCCAGTTTCATCGCGACCACGGTCATGACACCGAAGACCGCTTCCAGCTGAAGAAGTACATAGAGTCGCTGATCAAACAAGGCCAACTTCGCAAATACCTGCGGATGCCCTCCCCAAAAGGCAGAAAAGAGGAGGAAGAGAGGGCCGAAAATGAGGACTATGACTCCGACAGGCGGAGAAACAGAAGTCCGAAAAGGCGCCTTCCACCTCCAGTAGGGGTCATCCAAACATCACCACGGGGCTCCCATCCTCGGAAAGAAAGCGGAAGGCCAGAGAAATTGCAGTTATGGAGTATCAAAGTCCATCAAAGAAACTGGCTCGCAAAGATGGCTCCACCATCGTCTTCCCCCACGACGACCCGCTGCTGATAATGGCGAGAATAGGGAACTGGGACGTCAAGAGAGTGTTGCTTGATGATGGCTCAAATGCTGACGTCCTATTCTCGCACTTACTGCCGAGCTTGGGCATCTCCAGCAGCGAGCTTAAACCTGTCACCACGCCCACCTTCGGCGTTGGGCCATCCGAACTACCCGTCCTCGGATGGATCGACCTCCCCTTGATGATGAAAGGCACTTCGGTAGACGGAGCAACTGAGTTGTATGCGTCCACAATGGCAAGATTCATCGTCATGGACGTCCCGTCTTCGTACAACGCCATCCTCGGAAGGCAGACTCAGGGGAACCTGCACATTCGCCCCGATGTGAAGTACTTGACTGTCACATTCGCCACCAAGGATGGAGATGCAGAGGTCTTCATCGACCAAGCCGAGGTAAGAAAGGTGTTTGTAAAAGCACGAAAGGCTCCGGCAAACAACTCTACACAAACGGTGGAGGCAAAGGCATAGGAGAAAGGCAAAGAAGGAGATCCCGCAGAAGCAGAAACGGAAACAGTAGATCTTGTCCCAGGACAATCTACCCGAATAGGGAAGAGCTTGGCCAAAGGTGACAAGGAAAATCTTGTATCCTTTCTGCTGAAAAATAAAGATCTGTTTGCCTACTCGCCGAAAGACATGCCAGGAGTGAACCCTGGCATAATACAGCACAGCCTCAAAGTAAGCCCGGAAGCAAAACCTATCAGGCAAAAGAAACGAAGCATCTCAGCCCACAAAAGCAACTTCGTGAAAACCGAAGTCCAGCACCTATTGGATGCTGAAGTTATCAGGGAGGTAAAATACCCCGAATGGTTAAGCAACGTGGTCATCGCCACAAAAGAAGGTAGCAGCAAACTCCGGATGTGCATTGATTTCAGAAACTTGAACGATGCTTGCCTGAAAGACTCATTTCCCCTCCCGCCAATAGATCAACTGGTAGATTCAACGGCCGAATACGAGCTCCTGAGCTTCCTAGATGCCTTCAGCGGCTACCATCAGATAAGGATGGACCCCGAAGATGAAGAGAAAACTGCCTTCATCACCGAGGGAGGAACGTACTGCTATGTCAGAATGCCCTTCGGGCTCAAAAATGCAGGAGCCACCTACCAGAGACTGATGAACAAGGTCTTCAAGGACCAAATGGGTAGAAACATGGAGGTATATGTTGATGATATGATAGTCAAAAGCAAGCTGCCCGGCTAACACGTTGCAGATTTGGAGGAAACCTTCCAAAAGCTCAGAGCCTTTGGGATTCGCCTTAATCCCGAGAAGTGTATCTTCGGCGTGACCTCGGGAAAATTCCTTGGGTACATGGTATCCGAAAGAGGCATCGACGCCAATCCTGAGAAGATTAAGGCTCTGCTTGAGTTCCGAACTCCTGCCACAGTCAAAGACGTGCAGAGACTAACCGGAAGAATAACCTCTCTGAGCAGGTTTATTTCCAGGTACGGAGATAGGTGTAGACCTTTCTTCAAAGTCCTCACAAAGGCAGCAAAGATGGAAGGCGACCTCGGAAGAAACAATCATCCTTGGGATGAAGATTGCCAAAAGGCCTGGGAAGAACTCAAAGTCTACCCGGCCAGCCTGCCGACTCTGCGACAACCTCGGGAGGGAGAACCCCTCGTACTGTACCTCACCGTCACAGAAAAGGCCATGAGCTCGGTCCTGGTGAAAGAAGAAGGGCCGAAACAATGGCCGGTCTACTACGTCAGCAAGTCCCTGCATGGCGCCGAAGTCAGGTACCCTTTGCTTCAAAAAGCTATATACGCCTTGGTGCTTGCAGGAAGAAGACTGCGACCATATTTCCAGGCTCACCCCATCATCGTCCGAAGTAGTCTACCACTACGGGATGTGATGAAGAGAGTTGATCATTCGGGAAGGCTCTCCAAGTGGTGCATAGAGCTTGGCGAACACGAAATCACGTATGAGCCTCGGAAGGCCATAAAAGCCCAAGCATTGGCAGATTTTATCGCCGAAATACCCACCACTGAGGAGAGCCACTCAGATCCGAAAGAAGGTGAGCCAGAATGGACCTTGCATGTTGACGAAGCCTCGGGGTCCAAACACCAGGGAGCTGGAATAGTTATAAGAGGACCCGAAGGCCTAGAGGTGATGAAGGCTATCAAGTTCAGCTTCAAGGTCACCAATAATGTGGCTGAGTATGAAGCCCTCATAGCGGGATTACGCTTGGCCAGAAAGATTGGCGTGAGAAACTTAAGCGCTCATAGTGATTCCCAGCTGGTAGTTCGGCAGACGGCAGGAGATTTTGGGGCGAAGGACCCAATCTTGGCAAAATACCACGAGCTGGTAACAAAACTCATCCAAGAGTTTGACGCCGAGCGGATCGAAAATGTACCCCGGCGGAATAACACTGAGGCAGATTGCTTAGCGAAGTCCAAAACATACACCGAGGTGCTAGACCATCCAAGCATCTCCGTGCTAAGCGTAACGACCTCGGGAACAGGGTGGAAGGACCCCATGAAGAGATACCTCGCAGAGAATGAGCTTCCCGAAGACGCCGGCAATGCTGCAAGACTGCGAAGACGCGTCGGAAGATTCTTCCTGATTGGTGAAGAGTTATATCGGCAAGGATATGCAAATCCGCTGCAGAGATGTGTGGGCGAAGAGGATACTGAGATGGTCCTCGAAGAAGTTCACGAAGGCATGTGCGGCTCGCACATTGGAACTGATGCCCTTGCAGCAGTGATACTCCGCCAAGGATACTTCTGGCCTACCCTGAGAAAGGACGCAAGGCAGTTCGTCCAGAAGTGCGGGAGTTGCCAGAGACATGCAAAAATCCAGAGGATTTCCTCGGAAATGGTAACGTCGGCAGACTATCCTTGGCCCTTCGCAGTCTGGGGTATAGACCTTATTGGGCCACTCCCCACAGCGCCCGGAGGCGTGAAATTCTGCGTGGTAGCAGTGGACTATTTCTCAAAGTGGGTAGAGGCAGAACCACTAGCAACTATCTCGGCAAAAGAAGTGCAGAAGTTCGTATGGAAGAACATCATATGCAGATTTGGCATACCGAGGTTACTAGTAGCTGATAATGGATCCCAGTTCATAGACAGAGGATTCCAGGAATTCATCAGCGACCTCGAAATAAAGATGCACTTCGCCCCAGTAGCTCACCCCCAAAGCAATGGGCAGGTGGAAGTATCAAATAGGACCATAAAAGATGGCCTGAAAAAGAGACTTGGGGAAGCCAAGGGGAAATGGCCAGGAGAACTCCAAAGTGTATTGTGGAGCTACCGAACGACGCCACGAAGAGCCACAGGGGAAACTCCCTTCTCACTCGTCTTCGGAACAGAGGCCATTATCCCAATAGAGATAGTTCAGCCTTCAATACGGGTGCAAGTATTTGATGAAGGCGAAAACGACCTCGGTCTAAGAACTAAGCTCGACCTTGTGGCCGAACACAGAGAAATAGCCAAGCTGAGAAGAAAAGCTTTCCAGCAAAGAGTGGCCGCAGCTATCAACTTAAACGTCAGGCCAAAAGAAATCAAAAAAGGAGACCTCGTTCTCCGAAAGGCCGACTTTGCACCCCGAAGGCCATCTCACGGAGTACTTCGCGCAAATTGGGAAGGACCTTATCTGGTTCTCGCCGAAGTACGAAAAGGCGTGTACAAGCTTGGCGACGCCGAAGGCGTAGAATTGAAAAACACTTGGCATTCAGATGCCTTGAAAAAATTCTACGCCTAAGGTTGAGCGGAAGAGATATATTGTACAAGAAATATTCTAAGTACAGAATGGTCTGGAGAAGAATGGTCTTGAGAAAAATTTTTCAAGTATACCAAATTGTCCAAGACAGAATTCCGCGAAGGTGCTCGCCACGAAAAAAGCAGATGTGACTTCCCGAAGTCCCTTGAGCCACTATGCTCGGGAAAAATGGGAAACAAGAATCTTGCAAAGGTACTCGGCATAATCAGTGCAGAGAAAATTTTCCGAACACCCTTGAGCGAACATGCTCGGGAAAAAGGGAAAGCAAGAATCTCGCAAAAGTACACGCCAAAACAAAAGCAGAGGTAATTTCCGAACACCCTTGAGCGAATGTGCTCGGGAAAAAAGGGAAATGAGCAAACTCGTGAAAATTTTCCTAAGTCCCTTGAGCAAATATACTCGGGACAATAGGAAAACAGAAAAACTTGGCTGAAGGTTTTCCGAAGTCCCTTGAGCGAACATGTTCGGGACAAAAAGGAACAAAAATCCTGCAAAAGACTTAGCCAAATTTTTACAAACTTTCCAGAAAGTCTCTTGAGCGAGCACACTCGGGACAAAGGAAGGTAAAAAGTTTCTTTGGTTGCAGGTTTTCTGAAAGTCTCTTGAGCAAACGTGTTCGGGACAGTGGAAATGAAGAAACTTGCAAGAAAGGACTTAGCCAAAAGATTGTTCATTAAGAGCAAACGCTGCGTTACAAAAGAAGTGCCCAAAGAAGGAGCACAAAGGAGAAAAATAAGAGGAGCCCTAAAGCAAATTAGGGAGAGCCGGGCGGACGAAGAGCAGGAAGCTTCAGATGCTCGACCTTGGACCACTGCCACCGAGGTCCCTCAGGAATATTTAGGCCCTCCAGAAAAAAGAGGTCCAAATCTGGGAACCTCTACAGGACTTGGTGCCGAACAAGGCAGAAGCCGTCCTGAAAGGCGACCTTGGCCATTTGATCAGAAGTATGTTTTTGAACGCCAAGGTCGTTGAGCTCATCCCTCAGCTCAGCAATCTTCTCCTCCAGCTCGCTTGTCCCCAGCGTCCCTTCGGACTCCTTCTTCAGAGCCTCGACCTCGGCTCGGAGAGCATTGTTCTCATTCGTCAACCTCGCCGCAAGACTGTCAGAAACAGCCTTGTCCTTGACAAGATCTCCGTTGGCAGCGAGCAGCCCCTTTACTTGGTTGCCGAGGTCGGCAATCTTCCGGGAGGAGTCCTTTTCAAGTTCTTCTCTCTTCTTCGAGAACTCCTCCCGAACGGCGGCGATTTGCTGAGAACAATCCGCTGCCAGCTGCTGGTTGCTGGCGACCAGGTTCACAAGCGAAGCCTTCGCTTCACTGAGTTCCCGCGAAGTCGCATCCTTGGAGGCAGCCTCTCTGGCCACCCGAACTCGGAGGTAACCAGCGTACTCCAGCAGCTACAGCAAGGCAAAAGTCTAGGTTAGTACAAGTCTAAACACTTAGAAAATTGAGGAAAAAGAGTGTAAAGACTATACCTGAGCAGCATGCTCGGTGACTTTTGCGGCGAGGGTATTATCCCTCGGGTGACCCGCCGCAATGGCCCGGAAGGAGGCGTCAGTGGTCATCCCCTTCCAAATCTCCTTTGTCATTTTTGGACAATCGTCGGAGAACAAATTCATATCCTCCGTGATTGTCCAAAAGGGCTCCAAGGGGATCTTCCCCTCAGGGATTGTGGCATCACGCAGGGCCCGTTTCCTCTCATGAATGGCCCTCCAGCCAGCAGTAAGAGGCTCCTCTGAAAGTGAGAAGGAAGTTAGGAGTAGAAGAAAAATTCGCGAAAAGTAAAGGAGCTGAACTTCGCCTGAAGGCATACCTAGAGGAACCTCAGAGACAGTGTCCTCGGGATCCTCGGGCCCCTTGGAAGAAAGACCCTTACCCTTCTGCCGGTACCGCTCCTCGGCAGTAGGTACTTTTACCACTACAGTGTTTCTGGGGGCCTCGAGGTCGAGAGGAGGAACCTCGGCGGAAGTAGCGGGGACCTCGGCCGGTGAAATTTCAACAAGACCAGCCTCTTCGCCAGCTTCTTCTTCCGAAAGCTCTGGCTGAGGAGGCTGGATAGCCTTCCTAGCTCGCTTCACCGAGGGCCCCGCCCCTATCAACTTCCTTCTTCAGGAAGCCGCCTTCTTTGTCTGCTCCCCCTTCTCCACTCGGCCAGAAAAGAGGGCATTGTAGTAGGCTGCAGCCCCATCGCCCATCTCTGAAAAAGAGAAGAAATATCAGCGTAAGTCCGAGGAAAAAATTTAAAAGGGTGGAAGATTACTCAGTTTCGGCAAAAGATTCGAAAGAAGTCTCCCCCTTAAGGAGCTTGACCAGCCAGGAGTCCTTCCCGGCGATGGCGGGAGCGGGCATATTGAGGTCAGTCTTGTGCTCCTTAACCACTTTCAGCTCCCGAAGGACTTCTTCAGTCATCAACCTCCAGTTGATAGGAAAGGGGTAAAGAGCACGAGGAGAGACCTCGGGAGCCCAGTCAGCGACTGCCCGAATGCGGGCGTCGAAATCCGCGAACACGGAACCCAACGGTGGGGTCAGCAGTATCCTCGGATCAACGACGTCTGGGTTCAGCACTCCCTGAGCCCATCTGGTTGGGACATCAGACCATTTCTTATCCACCTTCAGGAAAAAGAACTTAGGCTGCCACCCCCGCCAGCTATCCTTCGTGTCGAAGGTGAAGGTGAATTTTTTGCTCCCGGATCCCCGAGGCAGCAGAAAATAGAAGCCACCCTTCGGGACCACGTAGAGCTTGTAGTACTGCATGAAAATGATGAAGTGGGACTCTATCCAGAACACGCCACACATGCAGAGGTAGGCGTTAAAATAGCAGTACGCGTTCGGGGGAAGCTGGTTCACAGCAATGCCATGGAATTGGCAGAACTCGCAAACCACCTTCGGGGGAGGATACCGAAGTCCGGCCTTCAGTTGGGCTCGGAAGACGGTAACCTCGTCACCGCGGTTTGAAAAAGCAAAATGGCTAGAACGAGGCAGCCTGGTCACAACGTAAGAGGGAAGAAAGAATTTTTTCTTCCACCTCTCTAGTTTTTCGGGGGTGGTACAGCAAGGATGGGCCAGAAGAGGTTTCCAGCTCTCGGGAACAGGCATCGTAGACATGAAAAAGAGTTTGAGATGGAAAAGAAAATAGTTTCCAGAAAAAACTCAGAAGGCGAGTTTGGAAAAAAACAACAGTTTTCCAGAAAAACTCAGAAAAACAGAGGAATCAGAGTACTCTGGAAATCAAAACCCACCAAAAGATTTGCCTGAGGACGCCGTCGTGAAAGTTGGTAGGAAAAGCTCTGATTAAAGAAGCTCCGCCACAGAAAGCGAGATAAAACGCAAGAACAGAGGGCAAAGCAGAAAGAGAGCAGAAAAACAGTAAGTGGGACTTATGATGGAATGGGCTATTTATAGGCCAAAGGTGGGTAGCCGAAAAGAGATCATAAGTACCCATTGGAGGCGAACCGTCGCCGTAACTGCCCACTGCACCCGAAAAGGCGAGCCCTCTGTAAATGACGCGTCTCTCTTCCAATGGCAAGAAGCTGCGTGTCAACCGCTGCGCAGAAATAGGGGACACGCCTCCCCAAACGTCCCTGGAAAACCGGGACACACCTCCTGAGTGGGACACATCGTTTGACATCCCTGAAAAGTGGTGATGCGCTGCTCAGTCTGACACGCTTGGCCATAAGTCCTGCAGAAATAAAAAGCAGGCCACCTCGAGGACACCAAGAGACAGGCTATGGCTGAACAGCCCATGACTTTTGGGCAAGAGGTGTATCTTCGGTACAGGCTTTGCCTCGGAGACACCAAACAATAGGCCAAGGCCGAACAGCCCAGACCCTCGGGCAAAAGGTGCGACCTCGGAACAGGTTATGCTTCCCAACAAGACTCCCAACGACAACCTCGGAAAGAGATGCAAACCGAAGTCTTCACTTCGGCTTTCCAGAGGGGGGCATGTGATAGCCAAAGGCTATCGCCTCAATCTGGCCGAACACCCTGCCACAACAATGGCCAGAAGAACTGGCGCTTCCCGGGAATAGGTGGAGTCATGCACCTCGGGAGATAGCCGGAGAGCTTCGAGCCTCGGCACGCCAGTAAAACTTGAGGACTCCATTCGCCCCCCAAGGTTGTGAACAGCGCGCCTTCGGAAAAGTGGCACCAGACATTGCTGCCCGAACATGATATCCCCGAAGGCGGAACCCCCTGGAACTGGGAACCCCCGAACTGAGGGTATGCTTCCCGAAGAGGCTCTGTCCGAGCTAGAGGACGACCTTGCCCAGGGACCTCGGGAGTACGGTAGGAGCATTTATGGAAGCATTTAAGGAAGCCTCTGACACGTCCCATAACAGACGTAAAAAGCCGCCCTGACGCACAGACGCCATCAGAATCACATCATGGCCCGTCTCAGCACAAGGCTCGAGGCGAGCTGGTTACCAACTATCTGTCCCCTACGCCCAGAAGTTCAGGAGCATCCGACCGCACACGTGTCATGATCTGAACGGGCTAGGTATTCCTATATATACAGGAAATAAATACTTGACAGGAGGTTGGTAGGCCGGAGATACAGCTCCCACACTCTGAGAAATTACCAGGCGAGACTTTTCTGCCTTTCTCTTTGAGCTAGTGACTTTCTCCTTTTTCCCGCCACCACTGACTTGGGCGTCGGAGGCTCCCCCCCCGGAAAAACACTCCGGGGGCCTCCTAACCCTGTTTACCAGCTTTTCAGGTACTCTCCTTGGGGCGATCCACCTTCCAGGCGTTCTTCCTCCTAGAAGTCTCCTCAACAGTCATCATGACTCACAACGATGAGGCCCCAGGCCATCACCGGGCTCGGAGCTCTTCGGCTATCTCCCGAGGTGCATGATCACACCTTTTCTCGAGTAGCACCAGCTTCTTCTGGCCATTCTTATGGCAGGGAGTTCGGCCAAATAGAGGTGATAGCGTTTGGCTATCAAATTGTGCATTTAGACTTCCAGGATTGATAATGTTCTGTAGGCCATCAAAACACTACCCTTAGTGTGCATACCCAAGTGGCCCTCTTGGGCACTATGTAAACACATGCATATTGGTCCAACCATCATACACATATTCAAATTTCATGCACATCATGGCAGCATAGAAGGAAAACACTAGCACAAGTCTTAATCTTGGCTACCACACATTAGGCAATCTTGTTAAGTTTTAATGACTAGCCACTACACCTGTAACTTCTACTAATAAAATGTATCATTCTAGCCATGTACCCCTTATTTTATTTTCTCTATTATCAAGTAGAGACTTAGAGAAAACCAAGGAATTTTGTTTTACATCAATAGCCCACTTATGGACTAAGTTATGGATTTTTTGGTTACAAAATTTTGACCAAATAAACAGTAACTTAGCCAACTTTGTAATGTCATATCTTTGGCTATAGGGCTCCAAATTCAAAAATTTTAAATCCCAATTCAACCTATAAATGTTCTCTAGGCGTGGTCAAAATTTTATACCACGATTCCTTCTAAACAGGGAGATATAAAACTTTGAGTGCATAGTCAAATTTCTAGTCACTTTATGACCATTTTATCCATACAAAATTTCATAAGTGTGCAAACACTTCAGTCACAAGGGGAGAGCCCTCCAAGGCTACGCCATATATGTCCATTACACATAAGAAATACATTCCCTTTCATTTAACAACCATATGTGGCTAAAACAGAATTTACAAGTAAGCAGCCCATCATTCACACTTAGGCAGCTTTGCATCACATCATTTACATAGCCAAAACATTCCTCAAATGTTCACATACTTGTCTCATTTTACATACACTACATGTACAAGCATACATGCACTACAAAATGGTCTTAACTTAACTAAAAACACACGATGGACTCTAGAACAGGATACTGGACAGCTGCTGCACAACACAATAAGTACCATCATTAAAAGTACCAAATGTGCTCCTAAAAACACCAAAATTTCTAGATCATAACCAGACATATGGAAGTTCCTGTACCTAAAATTTCAGATCAAAACTCAAACAAAAAATATTAGTTTGAATGAGATCTTTCTGCTGGACCTGAAATGGCAGAATTGAGGGGAGTAAGTTTCATTGAGAAACTTAGTGAGGGTAGCACTTGGATTCAACAGGCAATGTAACCATCATTAAAACCTGCATCCAAAGACACTAAAACACAAAAACCACAATGCATATATACAAGATATAACAACCAAATGCAGCAGCTATTCACAACTAACAAACACATGAAATGCAGCAGCAACAAGAACCATAGATTAGTCCATAAAATACATAATAAACATAACCAAATCACTATGGCAGCCCTAATCAAGCTAATGCTTGGTCTTAGGAGGATTTTAACACTAGTTAGTACTAACTTTGGGCTCTAGAAACCCTCATTTCATTGCCATCTTTGTGCACTTCACACTAGGTCACAAAACCTTCAATAAGTGTACTCCCCTCACTAAGCTTGGTTCATCAAGTTCATGGCTCTCTTCCAAACTTACCCCTAGCTCCATGGTTGCTTGAAAATGCAAAAACAACCCATGAGAGCAAGAGAACCCTTACCAAAGTGGATTGGCTGAAAATCAAGCTTGATCCTTGAAGTATCCAAGCAATAGCTCTAGTTTGCTTTCAATTGCTTCCTTTTGCCTTCATTTTCAATCAATTGCAAGTTTGAACGTGTGGTGGCTATGGAGGAAGTGTGGCTTTGTTCTTGGGCTGGAGGAGGCTGAAAATGAGAGAGAATTAAGTGAATTAACAACTTAAATGGCCTTAAATGAGCTTAAGGGCACAAAACACACTTAAACTAACCTTGCTTTCTGTCATTTTCCTTCTCCCTAATTATGGTTTGTTTGTCTTAAACTCATTGGTACACATGTGCCCAACATTGTTGACACATTTATCAAGCCTTGGCTGCCTTCTGCATGGTGGGATAACCCCACAATTCCACCATTTGACTTAAGTCAAAGACATACACATCCTAAGGCCTACATTAGAACACTTAGGTCCTTTATGTCTTTTTGTGTTTTCTTTATCCTTAGTTGTCTTTCATGAGCAATTTGTTCCTCTAATAGCACTTTTATAGCATTCATATCCTTCTCATAACTCCCCAAACCTCTTTCTTAAAGGTTTTGCAATTGAGTACTCCAATTTCCAAAACCTTACAAAAAAGTTCATAGGTTGCTTGACAAACAAGCAATCTTTAACGCTTTTCTTGGGGGCCAAGTTACCAACTTGAAACACTTTTAAGGAGGTGTTCATTATACCTTTTACTCCTCACACTTCAATCACCATGAAGAGAATTACACAATATAATGGTTTTTTTTATCATTATGCCACACTTGTAATTCTCCCATTTTTGTGTGGTGGTAACACTAGTTGCCTCTAGTGTTTATGGATAGAGCATAGGACTCTAGGGTTGCTCCTGGGTGAGGAGCATTGGTCTTCTTTTGTTGAATGCCCTCACATGGTTATTATGTATAGTTATGATGATACAAATGCTGATTTTGTATGCTTTGACTATTTGAACCTTGGTTTCCATAAAATATGCCTAGGCAATTTGAATGTTTTATGGTTTTCCTTCTACTCAAATGAAAGCTAAAAGTGCATGCATGCTTGCATTTTTTAGGTTAATTAACTAGTGACGTGAAATTTTAATTTGGAACACATTAATAGCTAGCCAATTGCAACTACCGTGAGATTCGTTCTCACAGGTTTCCTGGGCAAGGCTAATAGGGGTTGTGTGAACTTGAGTTAGTGAACTTCTTAGCTTTCATCCAACTTTGTTAAAAAGGAAAGATCATTTGCTAATTTGGGAAGCAACTCTTTATATAGATAATTGGTTGAAGAGAAAGAAGATGAAGATATTTCAAGTTAAGGATTTTGCTTGACTTGAAGTGTTTGACAAAGTAAAGCTCATATCTTTTTTGTGGTTTGTAAATAGGTGTAGGAAGTTACACTACTCATGGTATGAATAGTGTCACAATCCTTTTGTTGCAATCTCTAATTGGTTAGTTTAGAATTTACTCAATAGACTCTGGATCTAGTACTTTGCTAGAGCCTTTGTACTATTTGCTTCTTTTCAATAAATTCTCTGTTGCCACTAAAAAATAAATCAGTTCTCCTATGTTTGAAAGGTTAAAGTTTAGTCACTAATAGAATGGGGTTGGGTTTTTAAACAAAAATGTAAGAAAATCATCAATTTTTCCTAAAATACAGTATGAGTGCAATTATACTCAACATTCATTGTCACGCCCCGTACTGCCCCTGGCCCATCTGGGCCCAATTATCAAAGCTTGCAGCGGAAGTTATTCACATTTGAGGGGCTTTATTTAATACTACGAGCACCTACGGCGTGAGAGTCCAGGATCTAATCTGGTTCTAGCTTGATTGATTATTTACCTGCAATATGTTTCAGGGTGCTCTTTAAGGTCAAGCTAGCACCTATGTGGAATTTTAGTGTTCCAATTATGAGCTTTCTCAACTTAACAGATTTTCATGCGCATAATGCCCTTAGATGCCATCTTATCAAATCAGCAACCAACTCCATACAAATCTAGGTTCACTGGAGATCCTTCCTTAGGTACACATATTCAGCCAATCAATCTTGCAATTCAAGCAAAACAATCACTTAGTCCAGTAAGTGCATAGAATGTGTGCCCATCAAGTGTACTAGTCCAATGCATGGCAACAAAGAAGCCCATCTCTTTTTCAAGTTTGAAAACACATTTGTATATCCATGAGCATCTGCCAAGTCTAGCACACATAACCTGAATATCCATCATGGCATTATTCATCATAGTCATCCATCCAAGGCAAAGTTCATCATCATAAGTCAACCAGAACTATGCCTATCCATAGCACAGCAAACAAGCATCACCTACTTGGAAAACATACCAAGGAATGCTTTATGTCTAAGTTTATCTGGGTTCAAGTTTTACAGACCAAGTTTTCATGTCTACTTAATCTGTAACTCAAATAGACATGGAACACAATCCACCTTATAGACCTTGTTCCCACAACTTCTAGACTCCATATCCTGCACAGGTAAGTCCACAACATTAGCTTGTTCCACAAGCAATCTATACCACACAAGTCACTTTGAGCATATGATTTTACTGAGCATCACTATACACATACCCAACCTTTTTGTGTATCGTAACGAGTACTCTGGTACTCCTCGCTTGGTCTATCAAGCCATCCATTTCCTGAAAAATGTTTAGCAGGGCGGGTGAGTTATAAAACTCAATAAGAATCCCGGCGTGAGGTAGGTATCTCATGACTTTCATAGTCATATCCGGCTTTTAAAGCCAAAGTGTGCCAAGAACGTAATGGCATTTTCCATATTCCTGCAAAGGAAAACACTAAAACAAGAAAACACACAGTATGGCATGATAGCAATAATAATAATAATAATCAGGGTCAGCATGCACAACAATTTCAGAGAAGCACACAACTCAACGCACACACCACTGTTCCTCGTAACATGTGGGCATCGCAAGCATTCGCATTTGCATAACCATTTCCGGTCGACCATTTTTCTTTTTTTTATCTTATCTGAGCTCATTATCTTGGGACCGAGTTGGCCAAACTCGATACCAAGACCCAAATGCTTGCTATTCTACTCATGAGTATACCATCGTTGCCGAAGCAACACCACCTCGCCCAGTACGCACTTATGTGCCCAATTATCCATAGTTGCCGAAGCAACGATCCTCGTCCAATACGCACTTATGTGCCCAATTATTAAACTAAGAAAGTACATGAGACCTCACAAAAGTAACAACCACGTAGCCCTGACATGCACACCTATGGTCACTTGGTGCTTTGACCATCACATAGGGGCACTAATACTCACACTGAAAGGACATGGAAAATATACCATGGAGAGTGAGTATTGGGATTCTTACCACCATTTGTATAACCTTTTTGCTCATTGTCTTTGCCTTGCTTTGCTTTGTTTGTTGTTGTAACTTTGCCCTTGCCTTAATGGACCTATAAAGCCCAATACACTAGCAAGTTAATTTCTTACTTTTCATGAACCATGAGAACCATAATTTACCAAGGACTCTTGGTTTAACTTACTCAACCTTACTTAAAGAGGAAAGGCCCCATAATTACCCTTCTTGGTTAAAGTCCAATTCCAATTGTAGCCAATGTTGGCATTATAGCCAAGATGGCCAATGTAGCCATTGCTGCCAATTTAGCCCAAGTTTGCCTATGTAGCCCATGTAGTGAATTGTAGCCCATTTTCATCTTGCTGTGAATTGAGGCCCAACTTGGCCTTTTCTGAAAGTTTAGGCCCAATTGGCCTCTTCTGGAAGTTTAGGCCCAATTGGCCTTTTCTGGAATCTTGGCCCAACTTGGGCTTTCCAGGAACTCAGGCCCACTTGGCCTTCTATGGAACCCAGGCCCACTTGGCCTGTTCTGGAACTCAGGCCCAACTGGCCTTTTATTAACTCAGGCCCACTTGGCCTTTTAATTCCTCAGGCCCACTTGGCCTTTTATCTTCTCAGGCCCACTTGGCCTTTTAATTCTCTTCTGGACTTGGGCCTATATTAACCTTTTCAGGATTTAGCCCAATTCAGCCTTTAGGCCTAATATACATCTTCAGGACTTGGGCCTATATTAACCTTTCCAGGATTTAGCCCAAGTGTTGAGTCAAAGTAGCCCACTTGCCAATAATGCCATTATGGTCCATTTGGCCAATATTACTCAAAACTCTGGGTTTTTCCACTCAAGCACCTCAAGAACAATTGTTGACAGAATTGTTCTTGAATTCTTCTTTGCCACTTTAGTCCCAAATTTTCCTTGTGAACACTTTTGCCACCAAATTACTTGGTTAACACACATCCGCCAAAAATTGGCACCATGGCCGAATGCATGCTTCATTTCTTCTTTGTGATTTTTGCTTGTACAAGTCATCTAGGACTCAAAATATGCCAAGAACACTTGGCTCCACATGGCTAACATGCCAAGATATTAAAATCAACATATGGCCGAATCTTTCAAGCTTGATTTTTTGCTCATAAAACTTCTACACATGGCTAACATGCCAAGATATTAAAATCAACATATGGCCGAATCTTTCAAGCTTGATTTTTTGCTCATAAAACTTCTATTTTTGCATCCAACTTTTGGCCATCAACATGCACACTCACAAGAACATCTTCACTACCAAGAACACTTGGTTTCAAGCTTGCATGCCAAAAATACCCATTTGGCCGAATATACTCCTTGCTTTTCTTTGCATCTTTTGTTTGTTTCTTTGCTTGGAAAGGCTATACAAGCCTCAAGGCACCAAGAACACTTGGTTTCAAGCCTCAAAATACCATGGACATTCATGGCCGAAACTTCATCCTTGCTTTTCTTGGAGTTCTCCTCCATTTCTTTGCTTTTGATGGCTTAAAAGTGCCATGCATGCCTTGAACTCTCAAGTTGAGTCCAAGAGCACTATGATTCCTCCATGGCCGAATCTTCAAGAGTTTTTCCTTGCAAAAATCCAGCAAATACAAAGCATTAAAAAGTAATATCTAGCTCAAAACACAAGAAATTAACAATGAAAACATGATTTACTTACAACCTTGTTTATGGCCGAATCTTGAGCTTGTTCTTCCTTGACGTTTTCCTTGTTTTTCTTGCTCCTCATGGCTTAGAAATGCCATGCATGTTCATGAGCTCATGTGTGAAGCTCAAGAACAATAAGTTCCTCCATGGCCGAAAATTCAAGAGCTTGTTTCTTGATGTTCTTCTTCACTTCCTTGCTTCTCATGGCTTAGAAATGCCAAGCATGCTCATGAGCTCTTGAGATGAGCTCAAGAACACTATTTTCTCATCATGGCCGAATATTCACAAGCATTTTTCCATGGGTTTCCCTTGACATCTCTCTTCGATTTTGGTCTAGATGTGTTTAGGAGGTTGAAAGCTTCATGAAAATGTGTTTGCATGTGGGAAAAGCTTGGATTTTGGTCATGGCCGAATTTGTTGAGGGAGGAAGAAGATGATGAACTTGGAAGAACACCATGGCTGGTTTTAGAGAGAAGGGAGAGCAAATGGGAGCACTTGGTGCTAGAGAGAGAGAGAATTAAGTGTTTGAATGGTAAAACAAGAGCATGGCCGAATTTAGTGCTTCCAATTAGAAGAAATGCAAGCCAAATGCATGTGAAATGCATATTTGGAAGCAATGGCCGGCCATTTAATTTCCAAGTGGTGGGAGAATGGTCAAATGGCAATTAAACAATTCATTAGACAAATGTGAGTGGGGGGAATAGTTTAATGGGATATCTTGGAGCCATTAAACAATAATAGACAAAGGATAATGGGGGAATAAATTATCTTAGTGGAATTTGTAGTGGAGGATTAGTTTAATGGGTAATAAACAAATATGAGTGGAGGAAATAAACAATGATAGTGGAGCATAAGTGGGAGACAAGCATGTGATGGGCAAATAATTAATATGTGAGTGGGAGACATGGGTGGCCAAACAATAATAGTTTGATGGGAAGTGGGAGACAAGAATAGTGGAGGAATAAAATAAATGATGAGTGGAATGTGTAGTAGGCCAAATTACTTACTTGGTCCTCCATCTTTCTCCAACTTTGCAATTGAGTCCTCCCACCCAACTTTTCTTTGTGCAATTGAGTCCCTCAATTTCAATTTCCACCAATATCATCATCACAACTCTTGGCCTAAGCCAAGCATAATCCTTGGAGTGTCCAACACTCATTAATGCCCATTCCTTAATAAATTCCAAGTCTCCAAAATTTTTTTGCCAAGTTTCCAAATTTGGAAACTTTTTCTGTCTTTACTCCACTTAACCCGGGACTTAGTCATTTAGTCCTTTCCGGGTATGACAATACTCCCCCTCTTAAGAAATTTGGCCCTCCAAATTTCCTAGGAGTCCAAAATCATCCTGCTCAGGTAGCCTGTTTAATACCAGAACACTGGTGGCATACCTTTCTGTCAAGCAGCCTCTTCCACTTGCCATATAAGTACTCATCTCCCCTTTTTGTTTCAACTCTCTCTGTCAACTCCAGATTATAAACTGGATAGCTCTCCTCATAAGGTCTTACTTGCCTTGATCCACAAGTCATAGCTTGTTTCCTTTTTTCACAACTCAGCCCATCCCATTAGTGAATAACTGACACTTCTCAGGGTCTGGTAAAACCAGCAATGGGCTGCAGTCAATTTCTTCACAAGTCCCTCACACTGAGGTTGCTTCCATTCCAAGATATCTTCATCTGCTCGAGATCAATAGCTTAACTATGCTCATTGATCAACTGTCCGAGGATTTCAATTTTCCTTAGCCCAGATTTGGCACTTAGCTTGCCATACAACTGCTATTCCTTTTCAGGCTGGGCACCACTCTTTGGTGCTCCCTAGGGCTTTTTTTCATCCTTTGAGCACGCCAATATGTCATCATTAGTAAGCCCAAATGGCATCACCATGTACTCAAAGCAACCGCTTCTGGTCCTGCACACTAACTTTAGGACCTTTTCTTCCTCGATTCTCAGCTGGAAAAATATCCAGGTTCGAGTTTTATCTTCCTTCTTTACAGAAGTATAGATGCTTTCCAGGTAGATGTTCCTGGTTAATGAGTTCTCAAGCTTTATTTTAATGGGTTCTGACTTAGTCTTTGTCCTCCTTTGTATTAAATTGCCCTCGATACTTACTTAACTTCAGCTTCTTTTCATCCTTAGGCAATCACCTTCTTCATGAACATAGGTTTTGTGCTTCAGCACCCTTAAATGATCCTTTGGGACTAACCCAGGAAAATTTCCATCATCAATGTCATTCCTTCCTGTCTTCCCCTGCTTGGTCCTGGTACTTGTAGTCTGTCATTTGGCTCATTAGCCAAACTACGCTCATTCTGAGCTACCTGCCTTTGGGCAGTTTCATCAGGTATCACTGACCTGGCATTTGGCTCTCTAGCCAAACCATGCTCACTTTGAGCTACCTGCCTTTCTGGTTCATTCCCACCATTGCCATTTCTGGGGTGGCAGCAGTATTATCTGTCATCAATTCATTTCTGGTATTTCTAACCAGGCGAACTTCAGTGCATACTTATGTCATTCATCATTTCATTCCTCTGACTAACTTGGCAGTTTCCATAGACAATAATGCACTAGTATCAATTTAAAACTGATAATTCATAACTGCCAAATAAAATGTTACCTGTTAGGGTTCTCCTAACTCAATCCTGACCTGGTCCATTTCTTCATCAGTGTCTTCAGCTCTTTGCCTTCATGGTCCTCTTGTGCCTTTCTTGATGTCTCAATCTGGAATACTCTTCCAGTATCCTCAATTTGCCTCTCCCTGCTCCAGGTATCTCTCAGTATGCCTGGTGGGGGCATAGCTAGCCTTTTTTATGAAAATTTCAGTCTCCTCAATGAAGATGGGGCATGTCTTGCCCTTCATGGCAATTGCCCTCTATCATTAACCTCTTGGGGTCTTTATCTTTCTTTCTTGGCAAGTCACTGCCTTACCCAGTGATTCAACACTTTGGGTACAGTACTCAATACAACTCTCCACGAATCTGTAGCATGGCTTATTGCCATGGAATCTTCCTTGAGTCTCTCAGGGAAGGTTGTAGCGAGCTCAAAAGGACAGCTACCTTCTCTGTTGTTTTGCTTTTCTTGGCTAGTGTGCCAAGCTTTGACCATCCATTTTTTTTTTTTTTTTTTTTTTTTTTTTTTATACCTTTCTTCTTTCTTCTCTTACTTTTTCTTAGCTCAATGCCAAGCTTTTGCTTTCTCAGCTTAGCTGGCTTCTACATCCTGCTACTTTTTTTCCAGATCCATTATGGCTTGTTTCTGGAATTATTGCTCCAGGGCCATGGTTTTTTTTTGAAGTAACTTCTTAGGTCTAGGTATTCTCTACCTAAAGCCACTGAATCTCTGCTCAAGCTCTAATGTTGAGAGCTACCTCAGCTCAAACAGGTAAACTCAACCTGCTTCTGTCTCTGGATCACGACCACATCAAAAGATAGGAGGTTTTAGTGCCAGGAATCCACTCCATCTGGCCCTCCTTAAGTTCATTCTTTCTGTGCTTTCCCTTTCGGGCTCATCTCTGCTACCAGGTGTATTCTTGGTTTGATCCTTGAACACCTGCTCCAATGCCAGGATATTCTGCATCATAGCATAGTAGCCCTTGACTCCACTGCTTCTGAGAATCTATCTCAGCTCTGATTTCAGGCATCTCAAAGTTCCTTTTATTCACAGCTGCTCCTGCTTCTCATACTGTGGAGCATATCTGATTACTGAATCTCTGCTGGAGCATATTTGATTATGGAATCTCTCCTGGATCCAGCTATTTGTAACCTGGCGTTTGGCTTTTGGGCCAAACTAGGTTCATTGGCCTCTGTCTCTGAACTTTCTTCTTTCATCATCATCAATTTCTATTGGCTTGGTCTTGTAGCACATATTCTCTTCCTGTCTTCTTTTCATTACTAACTCTCTTCACTGCCCAGCAGTTCTGGGATTTATACCTGACTTCTCATCATGGTCTGAATGCTCGATGGTTGGCATGTACTCCTACATTGCTTCCAATTTTGCCTCCGGGTATCAAGACCCATTAATACTTGGCCTCATGGCTCAGCTTTCCCACTGGGTATCAAGACCCAGAAATTAAGGGCTCAGTTCTTCCCCTGGGTATTAAGACCCAGTAATACTTGGCTAAATGGCTCAACAGCTCTGACTTGGACCTCTGGCACAAAGCCAGGACATCTCTTCCTATCAGAGGAAGTTTCATTTTCATTATGGGCCTCCTCATTACCTGGTTCTCATCCTGTTCACAACAACAAAGCAAAGCACAATACACATATATGCTCAATAATTCATAAGTGACTCAACCTAGTGGACTTAACCTATGTGGGAACAAGTCTATACTATAGCAGTCAATGACCAGAACACTGGTCCTTTCAAACAAAACATGCTGTCACACAATAAACATGCTCTGATACCATGCTGTCACACAATAACCATGCTCTGATACCACTTCTGTAACGCCCCGTACTGCCCCTGGCCCATCTGGGCCCAATTATCAAAGCTTGCAGCGGAAGTTATTCACATTTGAGGGGCTTTATTTAATACTACGAGCACCTACGGCGTGAGAGTCCAGGATCTAATCTGGTTCTAGCTTGATTGATTATTTACCTGCAATATGTTTCAGGGTGCTCTTTAAGGTCAAGCTAGCACCTATGTGGAATTTTAGTGTTCCAATTATGAGCTTTCTCAACTTAACAGATTTTCATGCGCATAATGCCCTTAGATGCCATCTTATCAAATCAGCAACCAACTCCATACAAATCTAGGTTCACTGGAGATCCTTCCTTAGGTACACATATTCAGCCAATCAATCTTGCAATTCAAGCAAAACAATCACTTAGTCCAGTAAGTGCATAGAATGTGTGCCCATCAAGTGTACTAGTCCAATGCATGGCAACAAAGAAGCCCATCTCTTTTTCAAGTTTGAAAACACATTTGTATATCCATGAGCATCTGCCAAGTCTAGCACACATAACCTGAATATCCATCATGGCATTATTCATCATAGTCATCCATCCAAGGCAAAGTTCATCATCATAAGTCAACCAGAACTATGCCTATCCATAGCACAGCAAACAAGCATCACCTACTTGGAAAACATACCAAGGAATGCTTTATGTCTAAGTTTATCTGGGTTCAAGTTTTACAGACCAAGTTTTCATGTCTACTTAATCTGTAACTCAAATAGACATGGAACACAATCCACCTTATAGACCTTGTTCCCACAACTTCTAGACTCCATATCCTGCACAGGTAAGTCCACAACATTAGCTTGTTCCACAAGCAATCTATACCACACAAGTCACTTTGAGCATATGATTTTACTGAGCATCACTATACACATACCCAACCTTTTTGTGTATCGTAACGAGTACTCTGGTACTCCTCGCTTGGTCTATCAAGCCATCCATTTCCTGAAAAATGTTTAGCAGGGCGGGTGAGTTATAAAACTCAATAAGAATCCCGGCGTGAGGTAGGTATCTCATGACTTTCATAGTCATATCCGGCTTTTAAAGCCAAAGTGTGCCAAGAACGTAATGGCATTTTCCATATTCCTGCAAAGGAAAACACTAAAACAAGAAAACACACAGTATGGCATGATAGCAATAATAATAATAATAATCAGGGTCAGCATGCACAACAATTTCAGAGAAGCACACAACTCAACGCACACACCACTGTTCCTCGTAACATGTGGGCATCGCAAGCATTCGCATTTGCATAACCATTTCCGGTCGACCATTTTTCTTTTTTTTATCTTATCTGAGCTCATTATCTTGGGACCGAGTTGGCCAAACTCGATACCAAGACCCAAATGCTTGCTATTCTACTCATGAGTATACCATCGTTGCCGAAGCAACACCACCTCGCCCAGTACGCACTTATGTGCCCAATTATCCATAGTTGCCGAAGCAACGATCCTCGTCCAATACGCACTTATGTGCCCAATTATTAAACTAAGAAAGTACATGAGACCTCACAAAAGTAACAACCACGTAGCCCTGACATGCACACCTATGGTCACTTGGTGCTTTGACCATCACATAGGGGCACTAATACTCACACTGAAAGGACATGGAAAATATACCATGGAGAGTGAGTATTGGGATTCTTACCACCATTTGTATAACCTTTTTGCTCATTGTCTTTGCCTTGCTTTGCTTTGTTTGTTGTTGTAACTTTGCCCTTGCCTTAATGGACCTATAAAGCCCAATACACTAGCAAGTTAATTTCTTACTTTTCATGAACCATGAGAACCATAATTTACCAAGGACTCTTGGTTTAACTTACTCAACCTTACTTAAAGAGGAAAGGCCCCATAATTACCCTTCTTGGTTAAAGTCCAATTCCAATTGTAGCCAATGTTGGCATTATAGCCAAGATGGCCAATGTAGCCATTGCTGCCAATTTAGCCCAAGTTTGCCTATGTAGCCCATGTAGTGAATTGTAGCCCATTTTCATCTTGCTGTGAATTGAGGCCCAACTTGGCCTTTTCTGAAAGTTTAGGCCCAATTGGCCTCTTCTGGAAGTTTAGGCCCAATTGGCCTTTTCTGGAATCTTGGCCCAACTTGGGCTTTCCAGGAACTCAGGCCCACTTGGCCTTCTATGGAACCCAGGCCCACTTGGCCTGTTCTGGAACTCAGGCCCAACTGGCCTTTTATTAACTCAGGCCCACTTGGCCTTTTAATTCCTCAGGCCCACTTGGCCTTTTATCTTCTCAGGCCCACTTGGCCTTTTAATTCTCTTCTGGACTTGGGCCTATATTAACCTTTTCAGGATTTAGCCCAATTCAGCCTTTAGGCCTAATATACATCTTCAGGACTTGGGCCTATATTAACCTTTCCAGGATTTAGCCCAAGTGTTGAGTCAAAGTAGCCCACTTGCCAATAATGCCATTATGGTCCATTTGGCCAATATTACTCAAAACTCTGGGTTTTTCCACTCAAGCACCTCAAGAACAATTGTTGACAGAATTGTTCTTGAATTCTTCTTTGCCACTTTAGTCCCAAATTTTCCTTGTGAACACTTTTGCCACCAAATTACTTGGTTAACACACATCCGCCAAAAATTGGCACCATGGCCGAATGCATGCTTCATTTCTTCTTTGTGATTTTTGCTTGTACAAGTCATCTAGGACTCAAAATATGCCAAGAACACTTGGCTCCACATGGCTAACATGCCAAGATATTAAAATCAACATATGGCCGAATCTTTCAAGCTTGATTTTTTGCTCATAAAACTTCTACACATGGCTAACATGCCAAGATATTAAAATCAACATATGGCCGAATCTTTCAAGCTTGATTTTTTGCTCATAAAACTTCTATTTTTGCATCCAACTTTTGGCCATCAACATGCACACTCACAAGAACATCTTCACTACCAAGAACACTTGGTTTCAAGCTTGCATGCCAAAAATACCCATTTGGCCGAATATACTCCTTGCTTTTCTTTGCATCTTTTGTTTGTTTCTTTGCTTGGAAAGGCTATACAAGCCTCAAGGCACCAAGAACACTTGGTTTCAAGCCTCAAAATACCATGGACATTCATGGCCGAAACTTCATCCTTGCTTTTCTTGGAGTTCTCCTCCATTTCTTTGCTTTTGATGGCTTAAAAGTGCCATGCATGCCTTGAACTCTCAAGTTGAGTCCAAGAGCACTATGATTCCTCCATGGCCGAATCTTCAAGAGTTTTTCCTTGCAAAAATCCAGCAAATACAAAGCATTAAAAAGTAATATCTAGCTCAAAACACAAGAAATTAACAATGAAAACATGATTTACTTACAACCTTGTTTATGGCCGAATCTTGAGCTTGTTCTTCCTTGACGTTTTCCTTGTTTTTCTTGCTCCTCATGGCTTAGAAATGCCATGCATGTTCATGAGCTCATGTGTGAAGCTCAAGAACAATAAGTTCCTCCATGGCCGAAAATTCAAGAGCTTGTTTCTTGATGTTCTTCTTCACTTCCTTGCTTCTCATGGCTTAGAAATGCCAAGCATGCTCATGAGCTCTTGAGATGAGCTCAAGAACACTATTTTCTCATCATGGCCGAATATTCACAAGCATTTTTCCATGGGTTTCCCTTGACATCTCTCTTCGATTTTGGTCTAGATGTGTTTAGGAGGTTGAAAGCTTCATGAAAATGTGTTTGCATGTGGGAAAAGCTTGGATTTTGGTCATGGCCGAATTTGTTGAGGGAGGAAGAAGATGATGAACTTGGAAGAACACCATGGCTGGTTTTAGAGAGAAGGGAGAGCAAATGGGAGCACTTGGTGCTAGAGAGAGAGAGAATTAAGTGTTTGAATGGTAAAACAAGAGCATGGCCGAATTTAGTGCTTCCAATTAGAAGAAATGCAAGCCAAATGCATGTGAAATGCATATTTGGAAGCAATGGCCGGCCATTTAATTTCCAAGTGGTGGGAGAATGGTCAAATGGCAATTAAACAATTCATTAGACAAATGTGAGTGGGGGGAATAGTTTAATGGGATATCTTGGAGCCATTAAACAATAATAGACAAAGGATAATGGGGGAATAAATTATCTTAGTGGAATTTGTAGTGGAGGATTAGTTTAATGGGTAATAAACAAATATGAGTGGAGGAAATAAACAATGATAGTGGAGCATAAGTGGGAGACAAGCATGTGATGGGCAAATAATTAATATGTGAGTGGGAGACATGGGTGGCCAAACAATAATAGTTTGATGGGAAGTGGGAGACAAGAATAGTGGAGGAATAAAATAAATGATGAGTGGAATGTGTAGTAGGCCAAATTACTTACTTGGTCCTCCATCTTTCTCCAACTTTGCAATTGAGTCCTCCCACCCAACTTTTCTTTGTGCAATTGAGTCCCTCAATTTCAATTTCCACCAATATCATCATCACAACTCTTGGCCTAAGCCAAGCATAATCCTTGGAGTGTCCAACACTCATTAATGCCCATTCCTTAATAAATTCCAAGTCTCCAAAATTTTTTTGCCAAGTTTCCAAATTTGGAAACTTTTTCTGTCTTTACTCCACTTAACCCGGGACTTAGTCATTTAGTCCTTTCCGGGTATGACATTCATAGCAATGTTTTCACAAGTAATCAGCCTATTGGAAATGTTACCAATGGAAGCTTAAAATTTTGACAATTATAATCATCATCAAGAAAAAAGCATCGCATAATTGTCATAATTTCTAATCCAGTTGGGAGATTTGAATTGTAATCGTCTCACAACTTTCTGACAATTATGAGCAAAATTTTGTATAAAAAAATTATACAAACATCACAATGTTCAACCCAATCAACTCCCTCTCAATCCTCATCTCTGATCTAGCAACTCTCCCTTCCTCTCTCCCAAATCCCTTCTTAACACCATTAACATCACAATTTGCCACCGTTGCTTCACCATTGCTGCTAATCATTGCACCGTCATCAGTTCACCATCAACATCTCTTATTTAGCAAAACTTCAAGTCCAATTACTTTAAAATTTCTAGTTTTTTTATGGTTGTCTGTTGCTTTTCATCCCTGTTATTGATTTCCTATTCATTTATTTGATTAATATCAATTTGTTAAGTTTATTTAGGGCATTGCCCGTAATTATAGGCAATTTGTGTGTATTTGGGAAATTTGAGTGATCTTTAGGTAATCAATGTAATTCAGTGACAAAATTTTCACTTTTTAGAACCTAGGTACTCAATTGAAAATTAATTAAAGTATGGGGACTAAATTATAGATTTTCAATCTTTAGATGCTCAACTTTAAAATTTGAGGGACCTACTTGCCAATAATTTAAAAGGATAGTAACTAAATTGTTAGCTTCAAACTTTAGGTAGTTAATTGTAAAATATTTAAAATTTAAGGGACCTACTTGTCAATAATTAAAATATAGTGACTAAATTGTAACTTTTAAACATTAGTTACTCAATCCAAAAAATATTTAAAATTTAGCAACATTTCAATAATGAAAAGCATAGTGACTAAATCACAAATTTTCAAACTTTAGCTGTAAAGTATTTAAAATCTTAAGCACATAGTTGTACAAAATTAAAAGTATAGTGACAAAATTGTCACTTTTACAGTTATGCAGCATGGTGAGGGTGTGGAACCTCTAACCCTCCCGCTAATACAAGACAAGCACAACATCCTACTCAGTTATCACATGCCCAGGACCGCCCTAATTCATTTTGATGCGTACTATGCCACATCTAACATATACAAAAAGTGTTGAAGACATAATTTTGAATGACACGAGTGCTAAAGACATAAGTGCCATGGACATATATGGACAGCACATTGTCAGTTGCACTGTTTTCAAGTACCCAAGACACCTAGCAACATTCCTCACACTAGTTCCTATATGGAAATGTTAATAACATATATATAGGCAATTAGGCTCAGCAACATAGAATCAGCCTGCATGGCCAGATGTTTATTGATCCATCCATCTTGCTTATAGATTGGGTAGCTTTATCGCACCAATAGAATGAAACTAATGTCGTTGATCCTTCCTTAGATAACAAGCATACTGAAGAGGTTTCCCTATCCTTGGGGAAGCCCCCACAGCCAGCATGAACTGAGGCTAGTCCATTGGTGCACCTCCACCAAATCAGCATCTAGCAATCATCCCACATGGGTATGTATTTAAAGTTCTTTATTCCTTTTTTTACATGAAATAGTTTTTTAATTTCATTCTATTCAATGGTAGATTTATATGTAGGATATAGGGTGCATGGAACCCCCCTTCTGTAAAGTTGTTTGATAGCCAAAGGCTGTCGCCTCAATCTGGCCGAATACCCTGCCACAACAACGGCCAGAAGAACTGGCGCTTCCCGGGAATAGGTGGAATCATGCACCTCGGGAGATAGCCTGAGAGCTCCGAGCCTCGGCACGCCAGTAAAACTTGAGGACTCCATTCGCCCCCCAAGGTTGTGAACAACGCGCCTTCGGAAAAGTGGCACCAGACATTGCTGCCCGAATATGATATCCCCGAAGGCGGAACCCCCTGGAACTGGGAACCCCCGAACTGAGGGTAGGCTTCCCGAAGAGGCTCTGTCCGAACTAGAGGACGACCTCGCCCAGGGACCTCGGGAGTACGGCAGGCGCATTTAAGGAAGCATTTAAGGAAGCCTCTGACACGTCCCACCACAGACGTAAAAAGTCGCCCTGATGCGCAGACGCCATCAGAATCATATCATGGCCCGTCTCAGCACAAGGCTCAAGGCCATCTAGTTACCAACTATCTGTCCCCTACGCCCAGACGTTCAGGAGCATCCGACCGCACACGTGTCATGATCTGAACGGGCTAGGTATTCCTATATATACAGGAAATAAATACTTGACAGGAAGTTGGCAGGCCGGATATACAGCTCCCACACCCTGAGAAAATACCAGGCGAGACTTTTCTGCCTTTCTCTTTGAGCTAGTGACTTTCTCCTTCTTCCGGCCACCACTGACTTGGGCGTCGGAGGCTCCCCCCCCGGAAAAATACTCCGGGGGCCTCCTAACCCTGTTTACCAGCTTTTCAGGTACTCTCCTTGGGGCGATCCACCTTCCAGGCGTTCCTCCTCCTAGAAGTCTCCTCAACAGTCATCATGACTCACAACGATGAGGCCTTAGGCCATCATTTGGCGCCGTCTGTGGGAACCCGCTCGCAGATTGCCGTCGTTGAGACTCGGCGTTCTAAGGACAAGGGACTCCCAAGGTCCTCGTCCGCGCCTGAGATACAACCAGCTGCTGAGCAGACACTCCCAGAGACTTCTACGCCCGAGGAAGACCGCCCTCTGGTAATCACCATGAGCTTCTTGAGGGACTTTCAGCGCTCGGTCGTTGCTGAAATGACTCAGCAGATCGACCGAAGATGGCCACAGCAGTCACAGGCCCAGAAACCCTCCTCATCAACACGCCCTCGGGAGAGAAGCCCCAAGTCTACACACCGCAGTTCAGAAAGTGGAGATCCTCGCGGAGAATCATCCACAGAAGATATAGCCCTCGGGAAACGGCCTGTGGGACAAACCAGGTCCAAGCGACCGAGAGTCTCACAGCGAAGCAGTTCGTCGCCCGAGGCGAGGGCCCTGACCCCTCCGCGCCGAACTCGCTCCCCGAAAAGGCGCCGGCGATCTCCCTCCCGCGAAAATGGTCCTAGCGCCACTGCGCTTATGGAAAGGATATTGGCACGGCTGGACAGAGTGGAGAAGCAAGTGACCAGAAAACCCGTTTGGGACAGGCTGTCGGGGGCATTATGCGAAGATGGCTCCCCGTTTATTCGCACCGTCGTTGAGGCAGCTATGCCAGGCGACTTCAGAGTGCCTAGGCTGGAGATCTATGATGGCCGGACTGATCCACAGGCCCATCTGACGAAGTACAGGCGGAGCATGATAATGCACGAAGCTGATGACGCTACCATGTGCAAATGCTTTGAAGTCACCCTCACGGGCCCAGCAACAGCATGGTACAATTCGTTGCCCCCAGGGACTATCACTGAGTTTCAGGAGTTGTCCACAGCCTTTACCCAGCAGTTCATTGGGAGCAGGCCGACGGCCAAAATGCCTGTACAGATGTTCGACATAGAGCAGAGAAACGGAGAGACGATCCGAGACTATGTCGAACGATTCAACAGGGAAGCACTCAGCGTCCCGGACTTCCGGCCCGAAATCCGCATCCTCGCTATGACACGGGGCCTTCGGCGTGACTCACAGCTGTTCTACGAGTTCTCAAAGGACCCCCCGGAGACCCTCGGAGAATTTTACCGAAGGGCAGAGCAGCACATGACAGCTGAGGAATTGAGGATGGCGGGGCCGAAGTCTGATCATCACCGCGCCGAAGGGTCCAGCCAGCAAGCTCGGCATCTTTCTGAACATACAGGTCGACCACGGCGAATGCGAGGAAAGAAACCTCAAAGTTTCACACCATTGAGCACGACACGGACCAACATTCTCATGGCGCTGGAAAGGCAAGGGACGCAGATTCGGAGGCCAAAGGCCATGGCCGCCGATAATAAGAAGAATGCCAAGAAGTTCTGCCAGTTTCATCGCGACCACGGTCATGACACCGAAGACTGCTTCCAGCTGAAGAAGTACATAGAGTCGCTGATCAAACAGGGCCAACTTCGCAAGTACCTGCGGATGCCCTCCCCAAAGGGCAGAAAAGAGGAGGAAGAGAGGGCCGAAGGCGGAGAAACAGAATTCCAAAAAGGCGCCTTCCACCTCCAGTAGGGGTCATCCAAACCATCACCACGGGGCTCCCATCCTCGGAAAGAAAGCGGAAGGCCAGAGAAATTGCGGTTATGGAGTATCAAAGTCCATCAAAGAAATTGGCTCGCAAAGATGGCTCCACTGTCGTCTTCCCCAACGACGACCCGCTGCTGATAATGGTGAGAATAGGGAACTGGGACGTCAAGAGAGTGTTGCTTGATGATGGCTCAAATGCTGACATCCTATTCTCGCACTTACTGCCGAGCTTGGGCATCTCCAGCAGCGAGCTGAAACCTGTCACCACGCCCACCTTCGGCGTTGGGCCATCCGAACTACCCGTCCTCGGATGGATCGACCTCCCTTTGATGATGAAAGGCACTTCGGTAGACGGAGCAGCTGAGTTGTACGCGTCCACAATGGCAAGATTCATCGTCATGGATGTCCCGTCTTCGTACAACGCCATCCTTGGAAGGCGGACTCAGGGGAACCTGCACATTCACCCCGATGTGAAGTACTTGACTGTCACATTCGCCACCAAGGATGGAGATGCAGAGGTCTTCATCGACCAAGCTGAGGTAAGAAAGGTGTTTGTAAAAACACGAAAGGCTCCGGCAAACAGCTCTACACAAACGGTGGAGGCAAAGGCGCAAGAGAAAGGCAAAGAAAGAGATCCCGCAGAAGCAGAAATGGAAGCAGTAGATCTTGTCCCAGGACAATCTACCCGAATAGGGAAGAGCTTGGCCAAAGGTGATAAGGAAAATCTTGTATCCTTTCTGCTGAAAAATAAAGATCTGTTTGCCTACTCGCCGAAAGACATGCCAGGAGTGAACCCTGGCATAATACAGCACAGCCTCAAAGTAAGCCCAGAAGCAAAACCTATCAGGCAAAAGAAACGAAGCATCTCAGCCCACAAAAGCAACTTCGTGAAAACCGAAGTCCAGCGCCTATTGGATGCTGAAGTTATCAGGGAGGTAAAATACCCCGAATGGTTAAGCAACGTGGTCATTGCCACAAAAGAAGGTAGCAGCAAACTCCGGATGTGCATTGATTTCAGAAACTTGAACGATGCTTGCCCGAAAGACTCATTTCCCCTCCCGCCAATAGATCAACTGGTAGATTCAACGGCCGAATACGGGCTCCTGAGCTTCCTAGATGCCTTCAGCGGCTACCATCAGATAAGGATGGACCCCGAAGATGAAGAGAAAACTGCCTTCATCACCGAGGGAGGAACGTACTGCTATATCAGAATGCCCTTCGGGCTGAAAAATGCAGGAGCCACCTACCAGAGACTGATGAACAAGGTCTTTAAAGACCAAATGGCGAGAAACATGGAAGTATATGTTGATGATATGATAGTAAAAAGCAAGCTGCCCGGCTACCACGTTGCAGATTTGGAGGAAACCTTCCAAAAGCTCAGAGCCTTCGGGATTCGCCTTAACCCCGAGAAGTGTATCTTCGGGGTGACGTCGGGAAAATTCCTTGGGTACATGGTATCCGAAAGAGGCATCGACGCCAATCCTGAGAAGATTAAGGCTCTGCTTGAGTTCCGAACTCCTGCCACAGTCAAAGACGTGCAGAGACTAACCGGAAGAATAACCTCTCTGAGCAGGTTTATTTCCAGGTACGGAGATAGGTGTAGACCTTTCTTCAAAGTCCTCACAAAGGCAGCAAAGATGGAAGGCGACCTCGGAAGAAACAATCATCCCTGGGATGAAGATTGCCAAAAGGCCTGGGAAAAACTCAAAGTCTACCTGGCCAGCCTGCCGACTTTGCGACAACCTCGGGAGGGAGAACCCCTCGTACTGTACCTCGCCGTCACAGAAAAGGCCGTGAGCTCGGTCCTGATAAAAGAAGAAGGGTCGAAACAATGGCCGGTCTACTACGTCAGCAAGTCCCTGCATGGCGCCGAAGTCAGGTACCCTTTGCTTCAAAAAGCTATATACGCCTTGGTGCTTGCAGGAAGAAGACTGCGACCATATTTCCAGGCTCACCCCATCATCGTCCGAAGTAGCCTACCACTACGGGATGTTATGAAGAGAGTTGATCATTCGGGAAGGCTCTCCAAGTGGTGCATAGAGCTTGGCGAACACGAAATCACGTATGAGCCTCGGAAGGCCATAAAAGCCCAAGCATTGGCAGATTTTATCGCCGAAATACCCACCACTGAGGAGAACCACTCAGATCCGAAAGAAGGTGAGCCAGAATGGACCTTGCATGTTGACGGAGCCTCGGGGTCCGTACACCAGGGAGCTGGAATAGTTATCAGAGGACCCGATGGCCTAGAGGTGATGAAGGCTATCAAGTTCAGCTTCAACGTCACCAATAATGTGGCTGAGTATGAAGCCCTCATAGCGGGATTACGCTTGGCCAGAAAGATTGGCGTGAGAAACTTAAGGGCTCACACCGATTCCCAGCTGGTAGTTCGGCAGACGGCAGGAGATTATGGGGCGAAGGACCCAATCTTGGCAAAATACCACGAGCTGGTAAGAAAACTCATCCAAGAGTTTGACGCCGTGCGGATCAAAAATGTACCCCGGCGGAATAACACTGAGGCAGATTGCTTAGCGAAGTCCAAAACATACACCGAGGTGCTAGACCATCCAAGCATCTCCGTGCTAAGCGTAACGACCTCGGGAATGGGGTGGAAGGACCCCATAAAGAGATACCTCGCAGAGAATGAGCTTCCCGAAGACGCCGGCAATGCTGCAAGACTGCGAAGACGCGCCGAAAGGTTCTTCCTGATTGGTGAAGAGTTATATCGGCAAGGATATGCAAATCCGCTGCAGAGATGTGTGGGCGAAGAGGATACTGAGATGGTCCTCGAAGAAGTCCACGAAGGCATGTGCGGCTCGCACATTGGAACTGATGCCCTTGCAGCAGTGATACTCCGCCAAGGATACTTCTGGCCTACCCTGAGAAAGGACGCAAGGCAGTTCGTCCAGAAGTGCGGTAGTTGCCAGAGACATGCAAAAATCCAGAGGATACCCTCGGAAATGGTAACGTCGGCAGACTATCCTTGGCCCTTCGCAGTCTGGGGTATAGACCTCATTGGGCCACTCCCCACAGCGCCCGGAGGCGTGAAATTCTGCGTGGTAGCAGTGGACTATTTCTCAAAGTGGGTAGAGGCAGAACCACTAGCAACTATCTCGGCAAAAGAAGTGCAGAAGTTCGTATGGAAGAACATCGTATGCAGATTTGGCATACCGAGGGTACTAGTAACTGATAATGGATCCCGGTTCATAGACAAAGGATTCCAGGAATTCATCAGCGACCTCGGAATAAAGATGCACTTCGCCCCAGTAGCTCACCCCCAAAGCAATGGGCAGGTGGAAGTATCAAACAGGACCATAAAAGATGGCCTGAAAAAGAGACTTGGGGAAGCCAAGGGGAAATGGCCAGGAGAACTCCAAAGTGTATTGTGGAGCTACCGAACGACGCCACGAAGAGCCACAGGGGAAACTCCCTTCTCACTCGTCTTCGGAACAGAGGCCATTATCCCAATAGAGATAGTTCAGCCTTCAATACGGGTGCAAGTATTTGATGAAGGCGGAAACGACCTCGGTCTGAGAACTAAGCTCGACCTTGTGGCCGAACACAGAGAAATAGCCGAGCTGAGAAGAAAAGCTTTCCAGCAAAGAGTGGCCGCGGCTATCAACTTAAAAGCCAGGCCAAAAGAAATCAAAAAAGGAGACCTCGTTCTCCGAAAGGCCGACTTTGCACCCCGAAGGCCATCTCACGGAGTACTTCGCGCAAATTGGGAAGGACCTTATCTGGTTCTCGCCGAAGTACGAAAAGGCGTGTACAAGCTTGGCGACGCCGAAGGCGTAGAATTGAAAAACACTTGGCATTCAGACGCCCTGAAAAAATTCTACGCCTAAGGTTGAGCGGAAGAAATATATTGTACAAAAAATATTCTAAGTACAGGATGGTCCGGAGAAGAATGGTCTTGAGAAAATTTTTAAGTATACCAAATTGTCCAGGACAAAATTCCGCGAAGGTGCTCGCCACGAAAAAAGCAGATATGACTTCCCGAAGTCCGTTGAGCCACTATGCTCGGGAAAAATGGGAAACAAGAATCTTGCAAAAGTACTCGGCATAATCAGTGCAGAGAAAATTTTCCGAACACCCTTGAGTGAACATGCTCGGGAAAAAGGGAAAGCAAGAATCTCGCAAAAGTACACGCCAAAACAAAAGCAGAGGTAATTTCCGAACACCCTTGAGCGAACGTGCTCGGGAAAAAGGGAATGAGCAATCTCGTGAAAATTTTCCTAAGTCCCTTGAGCAAATATGCTCGGGACAATAGGAAGACAGAAAAATTTGGCTGAAGGTTTTCCGAAGGCCCTTGAGCGAACATGTTCGGGATAAAAGGAAACAAAAAGCCTGCAAAAGACTTAGCCAAATTTTTACAAACTTTCCAGAAAGTCTTTTGAGCGAGCACGCTCGGGACAAAGGAAGCTAAAAAGTTTCTTTGGTTGCAGGTTTTCCGAAAGTCTCTTGAAGCAAACGTGTTCGGGACAGTGGAAATGAAGAAACTTGCAAGAAAGGACTTAGCCGAAAGATTGTTCATTTAGAGCAAATCGCCTTACAAAAGAAGTGCCCAAAGAAGGAGCACAAAGGAGAAAAATAAGAGGAGCCCTAAAACAAACTAGGGAGAGCCGGGCGGACGAAGACCAGGAAGCTTCAGATGCTCGACCTTGGACCACTGCCACCGAGGTCCCTCAGGAATATTTAGGCCCTCCAGAAAAGAGAGGTCCAAATCTGGGAACCTCTGCAGCACCTGGTGCCGAGCAAGGCAGAAGCCGTCCTGAAAGGCGACCTTGGCCATGTCATCAGAAGTACGTTTTTGAACGCCAAGGACATTGACCTCGTCCCTCAGCTCAGCAACCTCCTCTTCAAGCTCGCTTATCCCCAGCGTCTCTCCGGACTCCTTCTTCAGAGCCTCGACCTCGGCTTGAAGAGCATTGTTCTCGTCCGTCAACCTCGACGCAAGACTGTCGGAAACAGCCTTGTCCTTGACAAGATCTTCGTTGGCGGCGAGCAGCCCCTTTACTTGGTCGCCGAGGTCGGCAATCTTCCGGGAGGAGTCCTTTTCAAGTTCTTCTCTTTTCTTCGAGAACTCCTCCCGAACGGCAGCAAGTTGCTGAGAACAATCCGCTGTCAGCTGCTGGTTGCTGGCGATCACCTTCGCAAGCGAAGCCTTCGCTTCACTGAGTTCCTGCGAACTCGCATCCTTGGAGGCAGCCTGTCTGGCCACCCGAACTCGGAGATAACCAACGTACTCCAGCAGCTACGGCAAGGCAAAAGTCCAGGTTAGTACAAGTCTAAACACTTAGAAAATTGAGGAAAAAAGTGTAAAGACTATACCTGAGCAGCATGCTCGGTGACTTTTGCGGCGAGGGTATTATCCCCCGGGTGAGCCGCCGCAATGGCCCGGAAGGAGGCGTCAGTGGTCATCCCCTTCCAAATCTCTTTTGTCATCTTCGGACAATCGTCGGAGAACAAATTCATACCCTCCGTGATTGACCAAAAGGGCTCCAAGGGGATCTTCCCCTCAGGGATTGTGGCATCGCGCAGGGCCCGTTTCCTCTCATGAATGGCCCTCCAGCCAGCAGTAAGAGGCTCCCCTGAAAGTGAGAAGGAAGTTAGGAGCAGAAGAAAAATTTGCGAAAGGAAAAGGAGCAGAACTTCGCCTAAAGGCATACCTGGAGGAACCTCGGAGACAGTGTCCTCGGGATCCTCGGGCCCCTCGGAAGAAAGACCCTTACCCTTCTGCCGGTACCGCTCCTCGGCGGTGGGTACTTCTACCACTACAGTGTTTCTGGGGGCCTCGAGGTCGAGAGGAGGTACCTCGGCGGAAGTAGCGGGGACCTCGGCCGGTGGAATTTCAACAAGACCAGCGTCTTCGCCAGCTTCTTCTTCCAAAAGCTCTGGCTGAGAAGGCTGGAGAGCCTTCCTAGCTCGCTTCGCCGAGGGTCCCGCCCCTGTCGTCTTCCTTCTTCGGGAAGCTGCCTTCTTTGTCTGCTCCCCCTTCTCCACTTGGCCAGAAAAGAGGGCCTTGTAATAAGCGACAGCCCCATCGCCCATCTCTGAAAAAGAGAAGAAATATCAGCGGTAAGTCCGAGGAAAAAGTATAAAGGGATGGAAGAGTACTCACTTTCGGCAAAAGTTTCGAAAGAAGTCTCCCCCTTAAGGAGCTTGACCAGCCAGGAGTCTTTCCCGGCGATGGCGGGAGCGGGCATATTGAGGTCAGTCACGTGCTCCTTAACCACTTTCAGCTCCCGAAGGACTTCTTCGGTCATCAACCTCCAGTTGATAGGAAAGGGGTAAAGAGCACGAGGAGAGACCTCGGGAGCCCAGTCAGCGACTGCCCGAATGCGGGCGTCGAAATCCGCGAACACGGAAGCCAACGGTGGGGTCAGCAGCATCCTCGGATCAACGACGTCTGCGTTCAGCACTCCCTGAGCCCACCTGGTCGGGACATCAGACCAGTTCTTATCCACCTTGAGGAAAAAGAACTTAGGCTGCCACCCCCGCCAGCTATCCTTCGTGTCGAAGGTGAAGGTGAATTTTTTGCTCCCGGATCCCCGAGGCAGCAGGAAATAGAAGCCACCCTTCGGGACCACATAGAGCTTGTAGTACTGCATGAAAATGATGAAGTGGGGCTCTATCCCGAACACGCCACACATGCAGAGGTAGGCGTTAAAATAGCAGTACGCATTCGGGGGAAGCTGGTTCACAGCAATGCCATGGAATTGGCAGAACTCGCAAACCACCTTCGGGGGAGGATACCGAAGACCGGCCTTCAATTGGGCTCGGAAGACGGTAACCTCGTCGCCACGGTTTGAAAAAGAAAAATGGCTAGAACGAGGCAGTCTGGTCACAGCGTAAGACGGAAGAAAGAATTTTTTCTTCCACCTCTCTAGTTTTTCGGGGGTGGTACAGCAACGATGGGCCAGAAGAGGTTTCCAGCTCTCGGGAACAGGCATCGCAGACATGAAAAAGAGTTTGAGATGGAAAAGAAAATAGTTTCCAGAAAAAACTCAGAAGACGAGTTTGGAAAAAACAACAGTTTTCCAGAAAAACTCAGAAAAACAGAGGAATCAAGTACTCTGGAAATCAAAACCCACCAAAAGATTTGCCTGAGGACGCCGTCGTGAAAGTTGGTAGGAAAAAGCTCTGATTAAAGAAGCTCCGCCACAGAAAGCAAGATAAAACGCAAGAACAGAGGGCAGAGCAGAAAAAGAGCAGAAAAACAGTAAGTGGGACTTGTGATGGAATGGGCTATTTATAGGCCAAAGGTGGGTAACCGAAAGAACATCATAAGTACCCATTGGAGGCGAACCGTCGCCGTAACTGCCCGCTGCACCCGAAAAGGCGCGCCCTCTGTAAATGACGCGCCTCTCCTCCAATGGCAAGAAGCCACGTGTCAACCGCTGCGCAGAAATGGGGGACGTGCCTCCCCAAACGTGCCTGGAAAACCGGGACACGCCTCCTGATTGGGACACGTCGTTTGACATCCCTGAGAAATGGAGACGCGCCGCTCAGTCTGACACGCTTGGCCATCAGACCTGCAGAAATAAAAAAGCAGGCCACCTCGAGGACACCAAGAGACAGGCTATGGCTGAACAGCCCATGACTTTTGGGCAAGAGGTGTATCTTCGGTACAGGCTTTGCCTCGGAGACACCAAAGAATAGGCCAAGGCCGAACAGCCCAAACCCTCGGGCAAAAGGTGCGACCTCGGAAAAGGTTATGCTTCCCAACAAGACTCCCAACGGCAACCTCGGAAAGAGATGCAAACCGAAGTCTTCACTTCGGCTTTCCAGAGGGGGGCATGTGATAGCCAAAGGCTGTCGCCTCAATCTGGCCGAATACCCTGCCACAACAACGGCCAGAAGAACTGGCGCTTCCTGGGAATAGGTGGAATCATGCACCTCGGGAGATAGCCTGAGAGCTCCGAGCCTCGGCACGCCAGTAAAACTTGAGGACTCCATTCGCCCCCCAAGGTTGTGAACAACGCGCCTTCGGAAAAGTGGCACTAGACATTGCTGCCCGAATATGATATCCCCGAAGGCGGAACCCCCTGGAACTGGGAACCCCCGAACTGAGGGTAGGCTTCCCGAAGAGGCTCTGTCCGAACTAGAGGACGACCTCGCCCAGGGACCTCGGGAGTACGGTAGGCGCATTTAAGGAAGCATTTAAGGAAGCCTCTGACACGTCCCACCACAGACGTAAAAAGTCGCCCTGACGCGCAGACGCCATCAGAATCATATCATGGCCCGTCTCAGCACAAGGCTCGAGGCCATCTAGTTACCAACTATCTGTCCCCTACGCCCAGACGTTCAGGAGCATCCGACCGCACACGTGTCATGATCTGAACGGGCTAGGTATTCCTATATATACAGGAAATAAATACTTGACAGGAAGTTGGCAGGCCGGATATACAGCTCCCACACCCTGAGAAAATACCAGGCGAGACTTTTCTGCCTTTCTCTTTGAGCTAGTGACTTTCTCCTTCTTCCGGCCACCACTGACTTGGGCGTCGGAGGCTCCCCCCCCGGAAAAACACTCCGGGGGCCTCCTAACCCTGTTTACCAGCTTTTCAGGTACTCTCCTTGGGGCGATCCACCTTCCAGGCGTTCTTCCTCCTAGAAGTCTCCTCAACAGTCATCATGACTCACAACGATGAGGCCTTAGGCCATCATTGTTAATATTAAATACATAAATTATTATTTAAACCCCCTTTAATTTTCTTAATGGACCCCCATAGTTCATAACATCTAATAGAACAAAAAAATGAGCCTCTTTTATCTCGAAAAATATAAAAAAATGAGTTAGTCACTTTTCCTAGAAAGAATTTTCTAAAGGTAAATGTCCTACACTAGCCCCTAAACTTTCATATATTTTCCCACATAGACTTTAAACATTTTTTATAGCTCTCTTTTTTCTTCAAATATTGTGGAAAAATTAAGGAGTTAGGTGGGCACAAAATAAAGTAAATGAGCCAATCAGGAAGAAACATACAAGTTTAAGAGGTAAATGGGTGCCTTTGTTTTTTATATTCTATAGGATGCGCATCTCAACCATGTATCTCCATAATTCCTATATAATGTTATATAACTCTTGTTGAAACTGCTCAATCAATAATAAAAAATAAATGTTAAATCTAAGCATTCTTTTCACTTCAAAAATTCATTTTTTATCATCATTTTTTATATATGAATTTATTAATTTTATTATATAATACTATTATTTCGCATTTATATATGTCAAAAGACCCTTTTATAAAATTGGATCAGCTGATTCTTGTTTTTACTAACTCATAAATGTCCAACTTTTATACCCTTTCGGCGCATACAAATGTTTGCAATACACTCGCGATGATTCACTGTAAGTTATGGGACTATAGGCATGACATGGGGAGTGTATGCCCCGTGCCCGAAAGTTGGAGCAGTTGGAGCACGTTGAGCAACTGGAGTAAAAGCATACTTCATCTTATTTTTGAATTATTTATGTTTGTTTAATTTACTGACATATTTGTCATCTTATAAACTTTATTACCGACCTAAATTAAAATCTACATGCATCACTTCAAATGAATTTAGGAGTTTTACCGGTGAGTGCCGCAGGACTGTTGGCATTCAGCGCACAGTATTCGATATTTGTTGGCAGTTCTTGCAAAACTAGGTAATTCCTTCATTTTACCAAAAACTGAAATTTTTACTATTTATAATTATATTTATTTTAAAATTATTATAAAAATATAAATATTTTATTTGAAAATGATACTTTAAAAATTATAGTTTTTAAATATCATTTTTAAGAAATTTTTTTCAATACATATTAATATAAATGATAGCCAAAGGCTGTCGCCTCAATCTGGCCGAATACCCTGCCACAACAACGGCCAGAAGAACTGGCGCTTCCCGGGAATAGGTGGAATCATGCACCTCGGGAGATAGCCTGAGAGCTCCGAGCCTCGGCACGCCAGTAAAACTTGAGGACTCCATTCGCCCCCCAAGGTTGTGAACAACGCGCCTTCGGAAAAGTGGCACCAGACATTGCTGCCCGAATATGATATCCCCGAAGGCGGAACCCCCTGGCACTGGGAACCCCCGAACTGAGGGTAGGCTTCCCGAAGAGGCTCTGTCCGAACTAGAGGACGACCTCGTCCAGGGACCCCGGGAGTACGGCAGGCGCATTTAAGGAAGCATTTAAGGAAGCCTCTGACACGTCCCACCACAGACGTAAAAAGTCGCCCTGACGCGCAGACGCCATCAGAATCATATCATGGCCCGTCTCAGCACAAGGCTCGAGGCCATCTAGTTACCAACTATCTGTCCCCTACGCCCAGACGTTCAGGAGCATCCGACCGCACACGTGTCATGATCTGAACGGGCTAGGTATTCCTATATATACAGGAAATAAATACTTGACAGGAGGTTGGCAGGCCGGAGATACAGCTCCCATACTCTGAGAAAAGACCAGGCGAGACTTTTCTGCCTTTCTCTTTGAGCTAGTGACTTTCTCTTTCTTCCGGCCACCACTGACTTGGGCGTCGGAGGCTCCCCCCCCGGAAAAACACTCCGGGGGCCTCCTAACCCTGTTTACCAGTTTTCCAGGTACTCTCCTAGAGGCGATCCACCTTCCAGGCGTTCTTCCTCCTAGAAGTCTCCTCAACAGTCATCATGACTCACAACGATCAGGCCCTGGGCCATCATTTGGCGCCGTCTGTGGGAACCCGCTCGCAGATTGCCGTCGTTGAGACTCGGCGTTCTAAGGACAAGGGACTCCCAAGGTCCTCGTCCGCGCCTGAGATACAACCGGCTGCTGAGCAGACACTCCCAGAGACTTCTACGCCCGAGGAGGACCGCCCTCTGGTAATCACCATGAGCTTCTTGAGGGACTTTCAGCGCTCGGTCGTTGCTGAAATGACTCAGCAGATCGACCGAAGATGGCCACAGCAGTCGCAGGCCCAGAAACCCTCCTCATCAACACGCCCTCGGGAGAGAAGCCCCAAGTCTACACACCGCAGTTCAGAAAGTGGAGATCCTCGCGGAGAATCATCCACAGAAGATATAGCCCTCGGGAAACGGCCTGTGGGACAAACCGGGTCCAAGCGACCGAGAGTCTCACAGCGAAGCAGTTCGTCGCCTGAGGCGAGGGCCCTGACCCCTCCGCGCCGAACTCGCTCCCCGAAAAGGCGCCGTCGATCACCCTCCCGCGAAAATGGTCCTAGCGCCACTGCGCTTATGGAAAGGATATTGGCACGGCTGGACAGAGTGGAAAAGCAAGTGACCAGAAAACCCGTTTGGGACAGGCTGTCGGGGGCGTTATGCGAAGATGGCTCCCCGTTCATTCGCACCGTCGTTGAGGCAGCTATGCCAGGCGACTTCAGAGTGCCTAGGCTGGAGATCTATGATGGCCGGACTGATCCACAGGCCCATCTGACGAAGTACAGGCGGAGCATGATAATGCACGGAGCTGATGATGCTACCATGTGCAAATGCTTTGAAGTCACCCTCACGGGCCCAGCAACAGCATGGTACAATTCGTTGCCCCCAGGGACTATCACTGAGTTTCAGGAGTTGTCCACAGCCTTTACCCAGCAGTTCATTGGGAGCAGGCCGACGGCCAAAATGCCTGTACAGATGTTCGACATAGAGCAGAGAAACGGGGAGACGATCCGAGACTATGTCGAACGATTCAACAGGGAAGCACTCAGCGTCCCGGACTTCCGGCCCGAAATCCGCATCCTCGCTATGACACGGGGCCTTCGGCGTGACTCACAGCTGTTCTACGAGTTCTCAAAGGACCCCCCGGAGACCCTCGGAGAATTTTACCGAAGGGCAGAACAGCACATGACAGCCGAGGAATTGAGGATGGCGGGGCCGAAGTCTGATCATCATCACGCCGAAGGGTCCAGCCAGCAAGCTCGGTATCTTTCTGAACACACAGGTCGACCACGGCGAATGCGAGGAAAGAAACCTCAAAGTTTCACACCCTTGAGCACGACACGGACCAACATTCTCATGGCGCTGGAAAGGCAAGGGACGCAGATTCGGCGGCCAAAGGCCATGGCCGCCGATAATAAGAAGAATGCCAAGAAGTTCTGCCAGTTTCATCGCGACCACGGTCATGACACCGAAGACTGCTTCCAGCTGAAGAAATACATAGAGTCGCTGATCAAACAGGGCCAACTTCGCAAGTATCTGCGGATGCCCTCCCCTAAAGGCAGAAAAGAGGAGGAAGAGAGGGCCGAAAACGAGGACTATGATTCCGACAGGCGGAGAAACAGAAGTCCAAAAAGGCGCCTCCCACCTCCATTAGGGGTCATCCAAACCATCACCACGGGGCTCCCATCCTCGGAAAGAAAGCGGAAGGCCAGAGAAATTGCTGTTATGGAGTATCAAAGTCCATCAAAGAAATTGGCTCGCAAAGATGGCTCCACTGTCGTCTTCCCCCACGACGACCCGCTGCTGATAATGGCGAGAATAGGGAACTGGGACGTCAAGAGAGTGTTGCTTGATGATGGCTCAAATGCTGACGTCCTATTCTCGCACTTACTGCCGAGCCTGGGCATCACCAGCAGCGAGCTGAAACCTGTCACCACGCCCACCTTCGGCGTTGGGCCATCCGAACTACCCGTCCTCGGATGGATCGACCTCCCTTTGATGATGAAAGGCACTTCGGTAGACGGAGCAGCTGAGTTGTACGCGTCCACAATGACAAGATTCATCGTCATGGATGTCCCGTCTTCGTACAACGCCATCCTTGGAAGGCAGACTCAGGGGAACCTGCACATTCGCCCCGATGTGAAGTACTTGACTGTCACATTCGCCACCAAGGATGGAGATGCAGAGGTCTTCATCGACCAAGCCGAGGTAAGAAAGGTGTTTGTAAAAACACGAAAGGCTCCGGCAAACAGCTCTACACAAACGGTGGAGGTAAAGGCGCAGGAGAAAGGCAAAGAAGGAGATCCCCCAGAAGCAGAAACGGAAGCAGTAGATCTTGTCCCAGGACAATCTACCCGAATAGGGAAGAGCTTGGCCAAAGGTGATAAGGAAAATCTTGTATCCTTTCTGCTAAAAAATAAAGATCTGTTTGCCTACTCACCGAAAGACATGCCAGGAGTGAACCCTGGCATAGTACAGCACAGCCTCAAAGTAAGCCCGGAAGCAAAACCTGTCAGGCAAAAGAAACGAAGCATCTCAGCCCACAAAAGCAACTTTGTGGAAACCGAAGTCCAGCGCCTATTGGATGCTGAAGTTATCAGGGAGGTCAAATACCCCGAATGGTTAAGCAACGTGGTCATTGCCACAAAAGAAGGTAGCAGCAAACTCCGGATGTGCATTGATTTCAGAAACTTGAACGATGCTTGCCCGAAAGACTCATTTCCCCTCCCGCCAATAGATCAACTGGTAGATTCAACGGCCGAATACGGGCTCCTGAGCTTCCTAGATGCCTTCAGCGGCTACCATCAGATAAGGATGGACCCGGAAGATGAAGAGAAAACTGCCTTCATCACCGAGGGAGGAACGTACTGCTATATAAGAATGCCCTTCGGGCTGAAAAATGCAGGAGCCACCTACCAGAGACTGATGAACAAGGTCTTTAAAGACCAAATGGGGAGAAACATGGAAGTATATGTTGACGATATGATAGTAAAAAGCAAGCTGCCCGGCTACCACGTTGCAGATTTGGAGGAAACCTTCCAAAAGCTCAGAGCCTTCGGGATTCGCCTTAACCCCGAGAAGTGTATGTTCGGGGTGACGTCGGGAAAATTCCTTGGGTACATGGTATCCGAAAGAGGCATCGACGCCAATCCTGAGAAGATTAAGGCTCTGCTTGAGTTCCGAACTCCTGCCACAGTGAAAGACGTGCAGAGACTAACCGGAAGAATAACCTCTCTGAGCAGGTTTATTTCCAGGTACGGAGATAGGTGTCGACCTTTCTTCAAAGTCCTCACAAAGGCAGCAAAGATGGAAGGCGACCTCGGAAGAAACAATCATCTCTGGGAAGGAGATTGCCAAAAGGCCTGGGAAGAACTCAAAGTCTACCTGGCCAGCCTGCCGACTCTGCGGCAACCTCGGGAGGGAGAACCCCTCGTACTATACCTCGCCGTCACAGAAAAGGCCGTGAGCTCGGTCCTGATAAAAGAAGAAGGGCCGAAACAATGGCCGGTCTACTATGTCAGCAAGTCCCTGCATGGCGCCGAAGTCAGGTACCCTTTGCTTCAAAAAGCTATATACGCCTTGGTGCTTGCAGGAAGAAGACTACGACCATATTTCCAGGCTCACCCCATCATCGTCCGAAGTAGTCTACCACTACGGGATGTCATGAAGAGAGTTGATCATTCGGGAAGGCTCTCCAAGTGGTGCATAGAGCTTGGCGAACACGAAATCACGTATGAGCCTCGAAAGGCCATAAAAGCCCAAGCATTGGCAGATTTTATCGCCGAAATACCCACCACTGAGGAGAACCACTCAGATCCGAAAGAAGGGGAGCCAGAATGGACCTTGCATGTTGACGGAGCCTCGGGGTCCGAACACCAGGGAGCTGGAATAGTTATCAGAGGACCCGAAGGCCTGGAGGTGATGAAGGCTATCAAGTTCAGCTTCAACGTCACCAATAATGTGGCTGAGTATGAAGCCCTCATAGCGGGATTACGCTTGGCCAGAAAGATTGGCGTGAGAAGCTTAAGGGCTCACAGCGATTCCCAGCTGGTAGTTCGGCAGACGGTAGGAGATTATGGGGCGAAGGACCCCATCTTGGCAAAATACCACGAGCTGGTAAGAAAACTCATCCAAGAGTTTGACGCCGTACGGATCGAAAATGTACCCCGGCGGAATAACACTGAGGCAGATTGCTTAGCGAAGTCCAAAACATACACCGAGGTGCTAGACCATCCAAGCATCTCCGTGCTAAGCGTAACGACCTCGGGAATGGGGTGGAAGGACCCCATAAAGAGATACCTCGCAGAGAATGAGCTTCCCGAAGACGCCGGCAATGCTGCAAGACTGCGAAGACGTGCCGGAAGATTCTTCCTGATTGGTGAAGAGTTATATCGGCAAGGATATGCAAATCCGCTGCAGAGATGTGTGGGCGAAGAGGATACTGAGATGGTCCTCGAAGAAGTCCACGAAGGCATGTGCGGCTCGCACGTTGGAACTGATGCCCTTGCAGCAGTGATACTCCGCCAAGGATACTTCTGGCCTACCCTGAGAAAGGACGCAAGGCAGTTCGTCCAGAAGTGCGGTAGTTGCCAGAGACATGCAAAAATCCAGAGGATACCCTCGGAAATGGTAACGTCGGCAGACTATCCTTGGCCCTTCGCAGTCTGGGGTATAGACCTCATTGGGCCACTCCCCACAGCGCCCGGAGGCGTGAAATTCTGCGTGGTAGCAGTGGACTATTTCTCAAAGTGGGTAGAGGCAGAACCACTAGCAACTATCTCGGCAAAAGAAGTGCAGAAGTTCGTGTGGAAAAACATCGTATGCAGATTTGGCATACCGAGGGTACTAGTAGCTGATAATGGATCCCAGTTCATAGACAAAGGATTCCAGGAATTCATCAGCGACCTCGGAATAAAGATGCACTTCGCCCCAGTAGCTCACCCCCAAAGCAATGGGCAGGTGGAAGTATCAAACAGGACCATAAAAGATGGCCTGAAAAAGAGACTTGGGGAAGCCAAGGGGAAATGGCCAGGAGAACTCCAAAGTGTATTGTGGAGCTACCGAACGACGCCATGAAGAGCCACAGGGGAAACTCCCTTCTCACTCGTCTTCGGAACAGAGGCCATTATCCCAATAGAGATAGTTCAGCCTTCAATACGGGTGCAAGTATTTGATGAAGGCGGAAACGACCTCGGCCTGAGAACCAAGCTCGACCTTGTGGCCGAACACAGAGAAATAGCCGAGCTGAGAAGAAAAGCTTTCCAGCAAAGAGTGGCCGCGGCTATCAACTTAAAAGCCAGGCCAAAAGAAATCAAAAAAGGAGACCTCGTTCTCCGAAAGGCCGACTTCGCACCCCGAAGGCCAGCTCACGGAGTACTTCGCGCAAATTGGGAAGGACCTTATCTGGTTCTCGCCGAAGCACGAAAAGGCGTGTACAAGCTTGGCGACGCCGAAGGCGTAGAATTGAAAAACACTTGGCATTCAGATGCCTTGAAAAAATTCTACGCCTAAGGTTGAGCGGAAGAAGTATGTTGTACAAGAAATATTCTAAGTACAGAATGGTCTAGAGAAGAATGGTCTTGAGAAAAATTTTCAAGTATACCAAAATTGTCCAAGACAGATTTCCGCGAAGGTGCTCGCCACGAAAAAAGCGGTTGTGACTTCCCGAAGCCCCTTGAGCCACTATGCTCGGGAAAAATGGGAAACAAGAATCTTGCAAAGGTACTCAGCATAATCAGTGCAGAGAAAATTTTCCGAACACCCTTGAGCGAACATGCTCGGGAGAAAGGGAAAGCAAGAATCTCGCAAAAATACACGCCAAAACAAAAGCAGAGGTAATTTCCGAACACCCTTGAGCGAACGTGCTCGGGAAAAAGGGAATGAGCAATCTCGTGAAGATTTTCCTAAGTCCCTTGAGCAAATATGCTCGGGACAATAGGAAGACAGAAAAATTTGGCTAAAGATTTTCCGAAGGCCCTTGAGCGAACATGTTTGGGATAAAAGGAAACAAAAAGCCTGCAAAAGACTTAGCCAAATTTTTGCAAATTTTCCAGAAAGTCTCTTGAGCGAGCACGCTCGGGACAAAGGAAGGTAAAAAGTTTCTTTGGTTGCAGGTTTTCCGAAAGTCTCTTGAAGCGAACGTGTTCGGGACAGTGGAAATGAAGAAACTTGCAAGAAAGGACTTAGCCGAAAAGATTGTTCATTTAGAGCAAACGCTGCCTTACAAAAGAAGTGTCCAAAGAAGGAGCACGAAGGAGAAAAATAAGAGGAGCCCTAAAGCAAACTAGGGAGAGCCGGGTGGACGAAGACCAGGAAGCTTCAGATGCTCGACCCTGGACCACTGCCACCGAGGTCCCTCAGGAATATTTAGGCCCTCCAGAAAAGAGAGGTCCAAATCTGGGAACCTCTGCAGCACCTGGTGCCGAGCGAGGCAGAAGCCGTCCTGAAAGGCGACCTTGGCCGTGTCGTCAGAAGTACGTTTTTGAATGCCAAGGACATTGACCTCGTCCCTCAGCTCAGCAACCTCCTCTTCGAGCTCGCTTATCCCCAGCATCTCTCCGGACTCCTTCTTCAGAGCCTCGACCTCGGCTTGAAGAGCAGTGTTCTCGTCCGTCAACCTCGACGCAAGACTGTCGGAAACAGCCTTGTCCTTGACAAGATCTTCATTGGCGGCAAGCAGCTCCTTTATTTGGTCGCCGAGGTCGGAAATCTTCCGGGAGGAGTCCTTTTCAAGTTCTTCTCTTTTCTTCGAGAACTCCTCCCGAACGGCAGCAAGTTGCTGAGAACAATCCGCTGTCAGCTGCTGGTTGCTGGCGATCACCTTCGCAAGCGAAGCCTTCGCTTCACTGAGTTCCCGCGAAGTCGCATCCTTGGAGGCAGCCTGTCTGGCCACCCGAACTCGGAGATAACCAGCGTACTCCAGCAGCTACGGCAAGGCAAAAGTCCAGGTTAGTACAAGTCTAAACACTTAGAAAATTGAGGAAAAAAGTGTAAAGACTATACCTGAGCAGCATGCTCGGTGACTTTTGCGGCGAGGGTATTATCCCCCGGGTGAGCCGCCGCAATGGCCCGGAAGGAGGCATCAGTGGTCATCCCCTTCCAAATCTCTTTGGTCATCTTCGGACAATCGTCGGAGAACAGATTCATATCCTCCGTAATTGTCCAAAAGGGCTCCAAGGGGATCTTCCCCTCAGGGATTGTGGCATCACGCAGGGCCCGTTTCCTCTCATGAATGGCCCTCCAGCCAACAGTAAGAGGCTCCCCTGAAAGTGAGAAGGAAGTTAGGAGCAAAAGAAAAATTCGCGAAAGGAAAAGGAGCTGAACTTCGGCTAAAGACATACCTGGAGGAACCTCGGAGACAGTGTCCTCGGAATCCTCGGGCCCCTCGGAAGAAAGACCCTTACCCTTCTGCCGGTACCGCTCCTCGGCGGTGGGTACTTCTACCACTACAGTATTTCTGGGGGCCTCGAGGTCGGGAAGAGGCACCTCGGCGGAAGTAGCGGGGACCTCGGCCGGTGGAATTTCAACAAGACCAGCGTCTTCGCCAGCTTCTTCTTCCAAAAGCTCTGGCTGAGGAGACTGGAGAGTTTTCCTAACTCGCTTCGCCGAGGGTCCCGCCCCTGTCGTCTTCCTTCTTCGGGAAGCCGCCTTCTTTGTCTGCTCCCCCTTCTCCACCTGGCCAGAAAAGAGGGCCTTGTAATAAGCGGCAGCCCCATCGCCCATCTCTGAAAAAGAGAAGAAATATCAGCGTAAGTCCGAGGAAAAAGTATAAAGGGATGGAAGATTACTCACTTTCGGCAAAAGTTTCGAAAGAAGTCTCCCCCTTAAGGAGCTTGACCAGCCAGGAGTCTTTCCCGGCGATGGCGGGAGCGGGCATATTGAGGTCAGTCACGTGCTCCTTAACCACTTTCAGCTCCCGAAGGACTTCTTCGGTCATCAACCTCCAGTTGATAGGAAAGGGGTAAAGAGCACGAGGAGAGACCTCGGGAGCCCAGTCAGCGACTGCCCGAATGCGGGCGTCGAAATCCGCGAACACGGAAGCCAACGGTGGGGTCAGCAGCATCCTCGGATCGACGACGTCTGCGTTCAGCACTCCCTGAGCCCACCTGGTCGGGACATCAGACCAGTTCTTATCCACCTTGAGGAAAAAGAACTTAGGCTGCCACCCCCGCCAGCTGTCCTTCGTGTCGAAGGTGAAGGTGAATTTTTTGCTCCCGGATCCCCGAGGTAGCAGGAAATAGAAGCCACCCTTCGGGACCACATAGAGCTTGTAGTACTGCATGAAAATAATGAAGTGGGGCTCTATCCCGAACACGCCACACATGCAGAGGTAGGCGTTAAAGTAGCAGTACGCGTTCGGGGGAAGCTGGTTCACAGCAATGCCATGGAATTGGCAGAACTCGCAAACCACCTTCGGGGGAGGATACCGAAGACCGGCCTTCAGTTGGGCTCGGAAGACGGTAACCTCGTCGCCACGGTTTGAAAAAGCAAAATGGCTAGAACGAGGCAGTCTGGTCACAGCGTAAGACGGAAGAAAGAATTTTTTCTTCCACCTCTCTAGTTTTTCGGGGGTGGTACAGCAAGGATGGGCCAGAAGAGGTTTCCAGCTCTCGGGAACAGGCATCGCAGACATGAAAAAGAGTTTGAGATGGAAAAGAAAATAGTTTCCAGAAAAATCTCAGAAGACGAGTTTGGAAAAAACAGCAGTTTTCCAGAAAAACTCAGAAAAACAGAGGAATCAAGTACTCTGGAAATCAAAACCCACCAAAAGATTTGCCGGAGGACGCCGTCGTGAAAGTTGGTTGGAAAAAGGTCTGATTAAAGAAGCTCCACCACAGAAAGCAAGATAAAACGCAAGAACAGAGGGCAGAGCAGAAAAAGAGCAGAAAAACAGTAAGTGGGACTTATGATAGAATGGGCTATTTATAGGCCAAAGGTGGGTAACCGAAAAAACATCATAAGTACCCATTGGAGGCGAACCGTCGCCGTAACTGCCCACTGCACCCGAAAAGGCGCGCCCTCTGTAAATGACGCGCCTCTCCTCCAATGGCAAGAAGCCACGTGTCAACCGCTGCGCAGAAATGGGGGACGTGCCTCCCCAAACGTGCCTGGAAAACCGGGACACGCCTCCTGATTGGGACACGTCGTTTGACATCCCTGAGAAATGGAGACGCGCCGCTCAGTCTGACACGCTTGGCCATCAGACCTGCAGAAATAAAAAAGCAGGCCACCTCGAGGACACCAAGAGACAGGCTATGGCTGAACAGCCCATGACTTTTGGGCAAGAGGTGTATCTTCGGTACAGGCTTTGCCTCGGAGACACCAAAGAAAAGGCCAAGGCCGAACAGCCCAGACCCTCGGGCAAAAGGTGCGACCTCGGAACAGGTTATGCTTCCCAACAAGACTCCCAACGGCAACCTCGGAAAGAGATGCAAACCGAAGTCTTCACTTCGGCTTTCCAGAGGGGGGCATGTGATAGCCAAAGGCTGTCGCCTCAATCTGGCCGAATACCCTGCCACAACAACGGCCAGAAGAACTGGCGCTTCCCGGGAATAGGTGGAATCATGCACCTCGGGAGATAGCCTGAGAGCTCCGAGCCTCGGCACGCCAGTAAAACTTGAGGACTCCATTCGCCCCCCAAGGTTGTGAACAACGCGCCTTCGGAAAAGTGGCACCAGACATTGCTGCCCGAATATGATATCCCCGAAGGCGGAACCCCCTGGCACTGGGAACCCCCGAACTGAGGGTAGGCTTCCCGAAGAGGCTCTGTCCGAACTAGAGGACGACCTCGTCCAGGGACCCCGGGAGTACGGCAGGCGCATTTAAGGAAGCATTTAAGGAAGCCTCTGACACGTCCCACCACAGACGTAAAAAGTCGCCCTGACGCGCAGACGCCATCAGAATCATATCATGGCCCGTCTCAGCACAAGGCTCGAGGCCATCTAGTTACCAACTATCTGTCCCCTACGCCCAGACGTTCAGGAGCATCCGACCGCACACGTGTCATGATCTGAACGGGCTAGGTATTCCTATATATACAGGAAATAAATACTTGACAGGAGGTTGGCAGGCCGGAGATACAGCTCCCATACTCTGAGAAAAGACCAGGCGAGACTTTTCTGCCTTTCTCTTTGAGCTAGTGACTTTCTCTTTCTTCCGGCCACCACTGACTTGGGCGTCGGAGGCTCCCCCCCCGGAAAAACACTCCGGGGGCCTCCTAACCCTGTTTACCAGTTTTCCAGGTACTCTCCTAGAGGCGATCCACCTTCCAGGCGTTCTTCCTCCTAGAAGTCTCCTCAACAGTCATCATGACTCACAACGATGAGGCCCTGGGCCATCAATAAATATGTTTAGGTCAAACTTCAGTAAAAAAAAAAAATTAAAATGACCAATTAATATGAAATAGATGAAGTATATCATTAGAGGAAGGAGCACATTTTATTTAAATTAACAATTTATATAATTTTATAAAAATGTTAACATGCGAGATAAATAGCATAGATCCGAAGGGATCGACATAAGTCCACCTTGAAGACTAGTGGACCGACATTGATGCAAGTTTGAAGCATGGCCAACCCATCCCCATTGATCCAATTTCTTCCCAGCTGGGGAAAACTCCAACAACATTTTTAACTGTCACTTGTTTTTTAATTTATTGTGTTCAATATGTCTAATGACTTATGTCACATTTTTTGGTACTTTTTACTTATATAAGACTGTAAGAGGGTTATGTCAAATGGCTGTCACAGAAGTACTCTGATCGAACTGCTCACTACCCTTTTGAAGCTGATGTTTGGCGTGACGCCATTAGCCCACCGATGAAGAGTCGGATAAAGGGCATCCCGCCTTGCCTTGCCAGTCGTGAGATATTTGGGTCCATTGTGTAATTTTATGTTTTATCGTCATACCAATTTTTAATTTTGATTAAATAACCTTCATTTAGAAACTAATTAATATTGTTTTTCTTACTTACCTAAAGTGTTGAAAATGCTTAATTATCCTCCAAATTCTCCAAGTTGCAGGATACCGATTCGAGCTAAGGTCGAGCTACAGATGCTGCACTCAATGCCAGCATCAACTAGTTGATTTTGAGAGGTATCCTACCAGCTGGATAGAATTCTGCCCAACTTTACGATCTGAATTGTCTGGTTCCAGGGATTCGGCAGATGTGTCCCGGCTGGTTAAGCCACCCACATTAACTTAGTCGGTGATTTTAGGGCATTTTAGTTTTTGTTTAGCTTTTTTTAGGTTTCTTTTTGTAATTTGCAAGGGTGTCGTCCCGCTCTCTTACATATTTCTTGTTTCTTATATATAGTTCTTGATGGCCTAGGGCCTCATCGTTTGTAGTCATAGTGACTGGTGGAGAGACTTCTGGGAGGAAGAACGCTTGGAGGATAGATCGCCCAAGGGAGTGTGCCTGAAAGCTCAGAAACAAAGGGTTAGGAGGCCTCCGGAGTGTTTTTCCGGGGGGGGAGCCTTTGACGCCTAAGTCAGTGGTGGCTGAGAAAAGGCAGAGGAAATAGCACAAAGGGCTGAAGGGTCTTGCCTGGTGTTTTTCTCAAAGTAGGGGAGCAGTATTTTGCCAACTAACTTGCTGCCAAGTATTAATTCCTGGTATTTACAGGAGTGCCTATCCCGTTCAGATCGCGACACGTGTTCGGTCGGATGTTCCCTGAGTTTCTAGGCGTAGGAGACAGATAGCTGGTAGTAGGTTGCCTTGAGCCACGTGCTGAGAGGGGCCATGATGTGATTCTGATGGCGTCCGTGTGTCAGAGCGCCTTTTGAGGCGGCTTGTGACGTCTGTGAAAGGACGTGTCAGAGGCTTCCTTAAATGCTTCCATAAATGCTCCTATCGTACTCTCGAGGTCCCTGGGTGAGGTCGTCCATTGGTACGGACAGAGCCTCTTCGGGAAACAAGCCCTCAATTCGGGGGTTCCCAGTTTCAGGGAGTTCCGCCTTCGGGGATATCATGTTCGGCTCGCTATGTGTGGTGCCGCTTTTCCGAAGGCGATCGGTTCACAACCATGGGGGGGTAAGTAGTGTCCTCGGGTTTTCCTGGGGTGCCGGGCTCGGAGCTCTTCGGCTATCTCCCGAGGTGCATGATCACACCTTTTCTCGGGTAGCGCCAGCTTCTTCTGGCCATTCTTGTGGCAGGGAGTTCGGCTAGATGGAGGCGATAGCGTTTGGCTATCAGTTCTCATTTTAATTGACCTTTTCTTATATTAAATTTTTTTATTTTTTGACAAAAGATATTTTATTCCAATTAAAAGTGAGCCAACTGGTATCTTACAACCCAATGATGGACTAAAACTCTAAGGAACAACAGAAATATAAAATTGGCCACAAAAAAGACTACATGTTCTTATGACACCGAATGAATGGAAGAGAATCGAATTAAGCCGAACCTCCCAATAAACCAAAATAAATCTGGGGTACAATACTCATAAATAACTGGAATAAAGTCTAGGGTAGCACGACAATAATTAAGCAATGCTGGAATCAACCAGACATCAAAAGCCTGAATAAGATTAGTTATGAAAATAAAAAAAACAACCAATAAAACCTAAAAAAATAAAGACTGACGTCATTTTATACAATTGTCTCTAAATCTGTTGACGAACATCGTGATATTCCAGTATGACCGAGATTCCATTGAATTTAAAAGAAAACTTAGATCCATTGTTGCTGGCCTTCAATTGAAGACCTTTTTATTTTTCGGTGAGTGAGATAAATTAATCTTTTTTTTCATTTTTTAATGATATGTATGTGGGGCAAATTACAAAATCCCCCCTGTGGTTTGATCTAACCTACACTTTACCCTCTCTATTTTAAAAAACATACACTTTACCCCTACTTCTTTTATAGCGTCCGACAACAACTTTTGAAATCCTAAATTAAACCATCTAATAACTATGTTCCAGTAATTTCAAGATTTTTGATATTTTTTTAATAGATAATTGACCTTTAAAAAATATTAATATGTATTTAAAGGAAGAAAAATGCATTTATAGAGAAAAAAAACTGATAATTTAAAATATTTATTAACTAAAAAAATATTGGAGAGGTCAACATTGTTGAACAATTACTATCATACAGTTGAAATTACTATTTCAGAAATTGTTATCGGATAGTATAAAAGAACCATAAGACAAAATGTAGATTTTTTAAAATAAATGGGGTAAAATGTAAAATAGGGTAAACCTATGGGTAATTGTATTCCTATTATACTTAGAAACAAAACTAGGAAAAGTCAAGCAAATAAAGTGACATATTACTCCAAAAATGGCTGGATTTTCATGTCGATTTTTGCGCATAGGCATCAAAACTGAAGCCATGTTCATCACATAATATATATATGTATATATACATATACATATCTTCCTATTGTAGTTACAATTAGACACAAAGCTGGAAAAAAAAACCAATAAAACTAAATATTAGTTCCGAATGAGTTCTTTTTTTCACAATTTTTCTGACACTATATGCGTCAAAGGCATGTATCGTGATGTCTGAACTAATTGTATGTATTACATGCCTTTCCTTATTTTCCCATTATAGTTTAGGGTTGCCCAACATAGTTTGGGGGTGGGCCGGGCCCTGCTGTGTTCGGCTAGGAAGCATTCAAAAACGTGTGGGCCAGATTTGGTTAAAGGTCGGATAGAGTTTGAGTCCTCACATGAGAATATTGAGTTAAAAAAATGCAGAGAATAATGAGTCTGGTTATTATAGTATGATGGGGAGTAATAGAAAGGTGAGTGTAGTGGTAAATAATAGGTATGTTTCTGAATTTTTTCTGGGGTTCCACCAATTTTAAAAGCAGTAGATAAGTTGTACGGTCAAAATTTGGGGCATGTTGAGTGGCCTTTTAAAAATTCAACATTGGAAAAAACCAAGTCCTCAAATAGTGTTACTAAGATCTTCGTGGATGTGGAGTCTTGTGCCAATATTCCAGGTGGTAAAACATTTAAATTATTTTGAGAAGTCTCTTGATAGTTGTGATGAACTAGCATTTGGTATTTTAGAGAATATCAACAAAGCTAAGAATTTGAGAAATGGATAAAAAAAAGATGAGATCTAGGCTAAAAGAATCAGTGTTAAAATGTGAATTGAAAATCTTGAAATGGGGGTTTAAGGATTAGAATTTTTCTTTTTCCTGCTTCTTTGTATCTTGGAGGTTGCAATGGTTGATGTTTATGCGTGTATTTTTTTGGTGTTGATTGAGAATGTTGGGTTTATTCAAGCTTTGGGGGTTTGGGGGTTTAGAACGACTTCGGGTTTATTATGTAATTTGGGAGTGCATTCTTTCTAGTATATGTTTTTAGGGTTTCTTGAGTTGAGTTATTCCAATACTATTTTGTAATTAGGAGCTATACTTTCTATTTTTATTAATAATAGGTCTAAATGTACAATTAGTCCCTTAACTTTACAAACTCACTCGAGTTAGTCCTTAAATTTTGACTAAGAGCATATTTTCACGTCAATAAGCCACTAATGCTGTACGTTATCCGTCAGTCAAGGGACTAAGTAGCACCGTTTTGTAAACCTGAGGGATTAACACACTGAGACAAAGTTAAGGGACTAACTTGTTTGATTTGACAAAGTTAAGGAACCAAATATGCATTTAAGCCTTAAAAAATTTGTTCCCGTTATAGTTAGAAACAAAGCTAGAAAAGCCAAACAAATAAACTAACGAGGTATTGCTGCAAAATAGGCTATTTTCCCCTTTATTTTACATTCATACACGTCAAAACCAAATGCATGTGAACGAAATATATCATACATCTATATATGTTCAGAAGCTAGAAAAGCTAAAGAAAAAAAATAATGAAATAATTTTCTTGTTGGGTTTGTCTTCAAAAGCTTGAAGCCACCTAATACTATCAGAACAGTGATCGAAGAAGCCAATCACAAGAATTAAACACGTACCGAAACTTCACCCATTAGTTCTGAATAGAGAGATTACATAAATTGGTGCCTTTGTAAGACAGATCAGAAAGCAAAAATTACAAGACAATGGCCGAAGAAACCTCTTACTCACCGCTGCTAACCAGCCCGCTGTCAATCATCGGCTCTCACTTTTGTGCCCTCGAGACCAGCAATTTTACAGTTCCGGGAGGAATTGGGAGTTGCTGTAGGTTTTGTGAGCTAAATAAATACCGCAGAAACTAACCGAAACACTCTAGAATCCAAGTAAAATGGAGTAAATCAGGCGTTCAAAAATTTTTATACTTAGTTGGCTGAGATCTTTCACTTAACTGTTAAGTCGAATTTACAAACTTGAACAGTTGATGTGTTCTAGCTCTCTACTGTATCTACACGAACCACTCATATCACCATACCTCTACCATGTTTCGACAGGTGCGTTCCTCTTTCACCTGTAGTGCTACCTTGTGTCATTTGAGGAAATCCAAGAGGAGAGTGCGACTAGAACTTTTCAGAACGCTTCTAATTCATCCTTAAGGGGGCTAGGTCACAAAATCCTTATGATATGATGCATATATGGTGACGCTTAACTCCCATGCTTAACAGGTTTCAAAACCCTAATCAAATTACGTCTAATTTCGGGCTTCATAATGGCTCAACATTTGGGCTAATTATTAATTCAAAATTATCATAAAACCAAAACCAAATAATTTGACCTATGCACTTAAATAATCCAATTGGCTCTAAGTGTGCAGCCCAATAGTCTCATATTTCATTGGCAATGATCATAAATCACATTTATGATCATAAACAATGAGCAGTATCTAACAACACATCATTACTACCCAAGTGACAAAATAGTTGGTGATTCGACTAAAACTCTATGATCATTATTCATATGTGTTATTGTCCCTTTGTCTAAGATATCAAGATTGAGCACGAGCCATGGAATGTTTCACTTTTTTACAGCCCAATCTAAGATTTCTTGATTACTGAGTAGACTGACTAAAACTGATGACATTGATATCTCATGTCAACTCATCCGAGCTTGGCCATGCATTTCCCCAATCTCACTCAATTAAAGGGCCCAAAGATATCACTCCTATTATATGGGATGGACAAATACCATATTGATCATACAAAACCATTCACATGATATGTGACATACCTAGTAACCACCATATTTACTCAGTTACGAGCAACGAAAAGAAATATCAAAGTATATCACCCACATGTAGGGAACTTTGATAACATTAGGTTAAAGGACTACATATACCATAATCACTATGAGAATCACTTATGACACTCATATAAGAATCCATATAACGTTTTCATAATGGGTCGATCCAGCACACAAGTTCTCCAACTTTTACTCATATGTAGATTACATATCTTATATCAGTCTCCATACATGCTAGTCTTTATGTATTATTGCAACACATTCAACAATAATACTAGACTAGTGACGTTTAAGAATACTATTATTTTAAGGTTATAATTATGTTTGATTATTTACATAGAAACAAAACAACAAACACAATTACTGGAATAATGCCTCAATAAAATATAATGACTTAATGTACAAAATATAATCATCTCATTATTGACCTTTAGGCACAATACTAACAGATGGTGTTCGGAGACAGAAATCACATGATCCGATTTTAGGTGACAGGAGGACCCTTGTCATCACCTCAATATCAATGAATGATTAATGATGCAGCCAGGAATTCAATCATCAAGCTGAAGGCCAAGGTTTTACATATTAGTACTTTTCCTTCTCAGTTTATTTCGTTAAGTAAAGCCTTGTTTGATATTAGTGTCAACAATTATCAGTAGAGTTTTGAAAAAGTTGTTCCCAAACGGGTCTTGAAATAGAAGTGTAGCATTTGTTGATTTACTGTAGGGTTAATTTGATGTTGTAGGGTTTGTTCTTTCATGGTAGATGACAAGCTTTCAAGGGACGTAGTTCCAAATTAGGCAATCCCCTCTTTACAGCAAAGCGAACTTCCACAGTCTATTTAAAAGCCAAGACCAAACTAACGTGTTCTTGGCAGATAATGCCACCGAGGTGGCCAGTGACTACTAGGTTAAGGGAAGTTGGTCCAAAAAAACATGCATCATTCCAATTGGGAATTCCTCTTCCATAGTTATTGTAGTAAGACATTAATGAATTGGTTAATCCATTAACGGTTTAGTTGCACCATTGGTGCCTAAACTATTGGCAGGGTAGAAATTTCATCCCAAAACTAGGGCTGAAAAGGGTTTGGGGTTTTCTTGGGTAGCTTGAGCTCGAGCTCGAATGGAGGTGTTTTAAGTTAGGACCGATTGAGCTCGAGCTAGAAAATGAGCTTGAGGTGTCTTAAAGCCGAGTTGGAGCCTGGAGGAACCTGTCATATATTTTTGAGCCTAACGGGCCTAGTGAGCCTTAGCTAATTTTTTACTTTCTTCACATTTCTCAAATTCCCGATCAACTTCAACCTTGCCTTCCCCGTTCTTCTTCTCAGATTTGGTCTTATCCTGGTGCAAAAAGTGAAACATGAATGCTTTTGCTAGCTACATCAACTTCAACTTCGCTTCCATTCGAAGAATAAGCTTTCAAGTTTTGTCCTTATTCAAAGCTAGGCCAACATCAATACCTCCATTTGCTGTATCTTTATTTTCAACCATGGAAATAGCTGCGCTCCGATCTATCAACACCACCTCTACTTTCTCGGCCTCCTTCATTTGAAATTTGACCTTGACATGCCAAATCGTGGCTACCTAGCGACAATGAGTCTTCTATCTATTAGCACTAGGCTAGCTAAAGCATGAAGCTGAGGACATCTTCCTAAGGCAGAAATTGACATGGTAGCAAATGGAGGACTGTGATGGCTACACAATCAACATATTGAGGAAGACGATAGCTTATTTATCAAGTTTACAAAATTAGGGTAGAATAGCAAAGGATTAAAAAGTTTGAGATATGTTATAAAATTTTCCCTTTTGTAACAAAATTGCAGGTTTAGTCCCCATCTTTCATCCAAGTTATAATTATTATACCAAAAGATTTATATTTTTCATTCAAGCCTAGCGAGCTTTCGGGCCTAGTTCGAGCCTGGAAAATTGGGCTTGAGCAATTTGAGTTCGGGTAAATTGCATCTTTCATCCCTAAAATATTCCAAGATTGCTTAATTGTCCTGAAACTCTAAAATGTTGCTTAATTGTCCCGAAACTGTGACATTTTTTTCCCAACTTCTATCATTTTTTAACAGCTGGCATACAACAGGACAATAGGTGCAACAATTGGGTAGTTTGAGGATGATGATGCTACAATTCATAGTTTTAGGACAATTAAATAACATTGGGCATAGTTTAAGGACAACCAATGTCATTTGCCATTTGAGATCGAGGCCAAGTAGTACCAAACAACAAAGGAGGTGAGCTCGAGGCCAGTGAGCTTGGACTTGGCACGGTTCATTTTCACTCCTACCCAAAACAGAGAACAAAATGCAGTTACACTCTTAAAATATAGATACGTTGCACACCTGGTACACCATCAATAATTCATTATAATCAAACCTAGCATCAATGTACTGTCTGCAAGGATCCCTACCATCAGACTCCACGTTAATGCTGAGTATGATTTGCAACAGAGGCTAACAGAATCCTACAAAATGCTCCTCGTGCAACAGATATCTATACTTCAATATGGTGGAGTTCCAACATTTTTCTGCTTAGGGACTACATTGCAATTTGCAAATGTTGTTACATTCCACAATCCTACATTGCAATTCGCTCATACCCTATCTTATTAATTTCAAGAAATAAATTCTGTGAAAAATAATTTAAGAAAGAAATTGTAATGTTGCAGATATATGCTGATGAAACTGAAGGGCTATTACCCTTCGGAAAGCCGAGCTCTGGCAGAGCGTCACCCTCGGTAAGGGTGAGCATCGTCCTCAAGAAATACGAGCACCAACCTCGGTAAGACAGGGTCTGACCTCTTGACCGCTGGACCTCAGTGATCCACCATCACATTCGGGGAGTGATAGCATTAACTTCAGGAACACGGTGTTCCACCACCCTTGGTAAGGTGGCCTGACCAGCTTTGGGAGAGGTGACTCACCATCCTCGGAAGAGGAGAACATCCCCCGAAAGGAGTCCCCCATGCCAAGGAGAATTGTGAATAATTGGAGTAACCTCGGCAAGAAGCTCTCCCATCTCAAAGAGGTTTCTTTCATCGAGGGGGTCTCAAGGATATGAGAAAAATGGTTAAGGAGCCTCTGACACGCCGCCCTCGTACACGTCCTGACTCGCAGACCTCCCGCGGCCCTAAATCCTGACTAAGGCGGCCTATGGGCACCTAAAGGTCCCCATTTTCGAAGGTACAGACTGCATCCAACCGAACACGTGTCATGATCTGAGCGGGCTATGTCAAGTAGGCTTTTCTTGACACTTCCCTATAAATACTTGGGAAACGACCTTGGTAAGGGGGGGACATTACTCGCTACCCATTACTCTCCATCTAGCTAAATATTGACTTGGGCGTATTTCAGGACAGAAGTCTGGCATGCTTAGGGCCTCTCGGTTAAATCTTTCGACATAGTCGCGAATGGTTTCCCCATTTCTCTGTGCTATGTCGAACATCTAGACGGGCATCATTACTGTCGGCCTGCTACCGATGAACTGTTGCATGAATGCCGTGGACAGCTCTTGGAAACTCATTATTGTCCCAGGGGCAAGCGAGTTACGCCACACAGTCGCTGGACCGAAGAGGGTGACCTCAAAGCATTTGCAAAGGGTGGCATCATCGGCGCCGTGTAGCACCATGCTGCATCTGTACTTGGTTAGGTGGAACTGGGGGTCACTGCGCCCATCGTAGGTTTCCAAGCGGGGGACTCGAAAGTCACTTGGCATTGGCGCTTCTACTACCGTCCGGACGAAGGGTGACTCTTCTCCAGTGAAGGTCTCAGATAACCTAGACGATACTGGCTTTCGGGCGATCTGCCTCTCTACTTTTTCTAGCCTCTCTATGATTTTTTCCATGAGGATGGTGGTCCTGGGCTCTTCTCGCTGCCTGGAGGCCTCCAGCAACAGACAATGATGCAGCCTTTTCGGGGAGTAACTTCGGCGGTAGGGAGATTGTGATCTTTCCTCCAGTGAAGAGCTTCGTCGGCGGGAAGTCCTAGCCCCTTTTGACGCTGTTTCTCCAGTACGTCGAACTCTAGGAGGCACGTTCTCCATCGAGGATTCATCACAGATGTCTCCACTTCTCGAACTTCGGTGAGTTGATCTAGGGCTTTTCTCTCGACGGGGCATTGGCAAGGGTGCCCTTCGCGTTGAAGGCTGTTGCGACCACCTCTGGTCCAACTGCTACATCATTTCAGCCACAACGAAGCGTTGAAAATCATGTAGAAAACTCATTGTGACGATTAGGGGACGTTCGTCCTTAGGCAAGGAAGTCCCTGCGGCGGGTCGCTCGGTCGCCGGTTGAGCTTCCGGCGCGGATGAGGACTTCGGGAGTCCCTTGTCCTTAGAATGCCGAGTCTCAACGATAGCCAGTTGATAATGGGTTCCCACATACTGTGCCAATTGATGCTAGTTGGCATCCTCGTTGTACGACGTGGTGGCGTTCGACAGGAACTTTTGGCGGAGAGGGTATCTACGAAAGGGGCTTCCGGAGGGGGTGGCTGCCTAAAAGATTCAAAGAACGAGGGTTAGGAGATCCCCGGAGTGTTTTTCCGGGGAAGGAGCCTCCAACGCCCAAGTTAGTATTTCGTTAGATGTAGAGTAATGGGTAGTGAGTAGTGTCCCCCCTTTACCAAGGTCATTTCCTAAGTATTTATAGGGAAGTGTGAAGAAAAGCTTGCTCAACACAGCCTGCTCAGATCATGACACGTGTTCGGTTGGATGCAGTTCGTACCTTCAAAAATGAGGACCTCTAGGCGGCCATAGGCAGTCTTGGTCAGGAGTTAGGGCCGCAGGAGGTCTGCGTGTGAAGACATGTACGAAGGTGGCATGTCGGAGGCTCCTTAACCATTTTTGTCATATCCTTGAGACCCCCTAGATGAAAGAGACCTCTTTGAGATGGGAGAGCTTCTTGCAGAGGTTACTCCAGTTATTCGCGACTCCCCTCGGCACGGGGGACTCCTTTCGTAAGATGTTCTCCTCTTCCGAGGATGGTGAGTCACCTCTCCCGAAGCTGGTTAGGCCATCTTACCAAGGGTGGTGGAACATCATGTTCCCGAAGTTAATGCTATCACTCCCTGAAGGTGATGGTGGATCACCGAGGTCCAGGGGTCAGGAGGTCAGACCCTATGTTACCGAGGTTGGCGCTTATATTTCTTGAGGGCGATGCTCACCCTTACCGAGGGTGACGCTCTACTAGAGCTCGGCTTTCCGAAGGGTAATAGCCCTTTGGCCATTATTACCTTTGGCAGAAAGAAAAAGAAAAGCCACGGAGATCTCAGTGATGAAATTTGGTAGCCCATCAAAAAATCTTGTTCGGAAAAATAGGTCTACTATAGTATTCCCTCATGACGACCCACTTCTAATCATGGCAAGGATAGGGAGTTGGGGTGTCAAAAGAGTACTCCTTGACAATGGTTCCAACGCTAACGTCTTATTCTCTCATTTGCTGCCGAATTTGGGTATCCCAAAAGGCGATCCCAAGCCTGTCAGCTCCCCTACCTTTGGAGTAGGTCCGTCCGAACTCCCTGTCCTCGGATGGATTGACCTCCCCCTAATGTTAAGGGGAACTTAACCACTGAACAACAATGAGCTCTTTGCTTCCACAATGACAAGGTTCATCATCATAGATGTCCCTTCGTCATATAATGCCATCCTCGGAAGACAGACACAAGGAAACCTCCACATTCGCCCAGACGTGAAATGCTTGACTGTCACCTTCGCCACAAAGGATGGAGATACTGAGATCTTCATTGACCAAGGGGAAGTGAGAAAGGTCTTTGTAAAAGCAAGAAAGGTCCCAGGGAATAGCTACATACAAACTTTGGAAGCAAAGGCCATACTCACAAGGGAGGCAAAGGGAGAATAAACAGAAGACCTCGAGAAAATAGAAACAGAAGAGGTAGAACTTGTGTCAGGCCAAAATACTCGAATAGGGAAAAAACTGGCCGAGGGTGACAAGGAAAAGCTTATATCTTTCCTGTTAATGAACAAAGATCTGTTCGCCTACTCGCCAAAGGGCATGCCGGGGGTAGACCCTCGCATAATCCAACATAGCCTTAAAGTACGCCCAGAGGCAAAGCCTGTCCGACAAAAAAAGCGAGGCCTTTCGGGGCATAAAAACAACTTCGTAAAAACTGAAGTCCAGCACCTAGTGGAAGCAGGTGTAATCAGGGAAGTCAAATACCCCGAATGGCTTAGTAATGTGGTTATCGCCATAAAAGAAGGGAGTGATAAACTCCGAATGTGCATCGACTTCCGAAACATGAACGATGCTTGCCCCAAAGATTCATATCCTCTACTGCCAATAGATCAGTTAGTAGATTCAACCACCGAGTATGGCCTCCTTAGTTTCCTTAATGCTTTCAGTGGGTATCATCAAATTAGGATGGACCCCGAAAATGAGGAAAAAACCACCTTCATCACCGAAATTGATATATATTGCTACATTAGAATGCCCTTCGGGCTTAAGAATGCAGGAGCCACGTACCAGAGGTTGATGAACAGGGTCTTCAATTCCCAAATTGGGAGAAACTTGGAAGTCTACGTCGATGATATGATAGTTAAGAGCAAGCTGCCTAGTAGTCATATCACAAACTTAGAGGAAACATTTCACCAGTTAAAGACCTTTGGAATCTGTCTCAACCCCAAAAAATGCGTGTTCGGGGTAAACGCGGGTAAGTTCCTCAGATTCATGGTGTCAGAAAGAGGTATCGACGCTGATCTAGAAAAAGTCAAGGCCCTACTGCGATTCCAAACTCCCATGATGACTAAGGATGTGCAAAGACTCACAAGAAGAATCACGTCCCTCAGTAAATTCATCTCCAAATATGGGGATCGCTGCCGACTGTTCTTCAAGGTCCTCACTAAGGCAGCAAAAAATAGCGGCGACCTCTGAACCAAGGTGCATCCTTGGAACGAGGACTGCCAAAAAGCCTGGGAAGAGTTTAAAGTCTACCTAACTCGTCTGCCGATGCTCCGGTAGCCACGGCAAGGGGAACCCCTCGTACTATACCTTGTCGTCACTAAAAAAGTGATAAGTTCGGTCCTTGTAAAGGAAGAGGGGTCAAAGCAATGGCCAGTATACTATGTGAGCAAGTCCCTGAAAGGTGCCGAAGTCAGGTACCCCTTGTTACAAAAGGCTATTTATGCCCTGGTGCTTGCAAGCAGAAAGCTACATCCTTATTTCCAAGGTCACCCCATCATCGTAAGAAGCAACCTGCCCCTACGGGATATCATGAAGAGGGTAGATCACTCGAGAAGGCTTTTGAAATGGTGCATCGAGCTTGGCAAGTATGATATCACCTATGAGCCAAGGAAGAAAATAAAAGCTCAAGCATTAGCAGATTTCATTGCTGAGGTACCCATGGTCGAAGAAAGTCAACCTAACCTCGGGAATAACGAACCTGAGTGGACTCTATTTGTCAATGGAGCCTCCGGCTCCGAACATCAAGGAGCTGGAGTAATTCTTCATGGTCCTGAGGGCATGGAAGCTATGAAAGCCATCAAATTTGGATTTAATGTCACCAACAATATGGCAGAATACGAAGCCCTTATAGCAGGTTTACGCCTTGCTATAAAAATTGGTGTGAGAAACCTAAAAACCCTCAATGATTCTTAGCTAGTGGTCTGACATATGGCAGGGGACTATAATGCGAAGGACCCAACTTTGGCAAAGTATCACGAGCTTGTATCAAAGCTCATCTGAGAGTTCGACACAATGCACATCGAGACCGTGCCTCGCCGGGACAATGTTGAAGCAGATACTCTGGCCAAGTCAAAAAATTCCATCGAAGTACTAAGCCACCCAAGCATAGCAATAATGAGCGTAGCAGCCTCGGAAAGTGGATGGAAAAATCCCATAAAAAAAGTATCTCACAACCTCGGAGCTTTCCGAAGACCCACGCGAAGCAGAAAAAATGCAAAAATGTTCCGGAGGATATTTCCTAATTGGAGAAGAGTTATACCGACAGGGGCACGCGAATCTCCTGCAAAGGTGTGTTAGTGAAGAGGACGTGGAGACAGTGCTCAAAGAAGTCCACGAGGGGGCATGTGGTTCCCACATAGGAACTGATGCCCTGGTAGGAGTACTACTTTGTGTTAGTGTCGTGCCCAAAAAGCCAATCATGAGATGATTGTATTTTTTGCACATTCAATCATGATATTTTATTAAGGCATTAATCCAGTAATTATGTTTGTTGTTCTGTTTCTGCGTAACATAATAAACATAATTGTAACCCTAGAATAATGATATTCTCAAACGTCCCTAGTCTAGTATTATTATGGAGCAGGTTGCAATAATACATAACGACTAGCATATGTGCAGACTAATATGAGATATGTAGTCTACATATGGGTACAAGTTGGAGAACTTGTGTACTGGACCGACCCACCATGAGAACACTACATGGATCATTATATGAGTGCCATAAGTGATTCTCATAGTGATCATGGTATATGTAGTCCTTCGACCTAAGATCATCAAGGTTCCTGATGCACATCAGCATCATCTCCACTGTGTGTCGAGGATAATGCGGCAGGGACTTCAGGAGGCACAGGCGAGTCCCGAAAGAAGGTGCCCTGTGTGGATCACCTGTGATGGCCGGCAGCCTCTTCGTGTGGCAGGCACGGTGAGGCCGAGAAGGACTTCCGGTATGGGAGAAAGCCTGAAAAGGGGATTCCTCAAGAGGACATGCCTGAAACACTCAGAAAATAAGGGTTAGGAGGACCCCGGAGTCTTTTTCCGAGAAGGAGCCCCCGACGCCTAAGTCAGTGCTTTGAGAGGTGGAGAGGGAGTAGTAAGCACAAGAGACTGTTGCCTACCGTGTTTCCCTGGGGGCTGAAAGGAGAAGATTCAGGGTCGAGAGTGTTAGTGTTGTGCCCAAAAAGCCAATCATGAGATGATTGTATTTTTGCACATTGAGTCATGATATTTTATTTAGGGATTAATCCAGCAATTTTGTTTGTTGTTTTGTTTCTGCGTAACGTAATAAACATAATTGTAACCCTAGAATAATTATATTCTTAAACGTCCCTAGTCTAGTATTATTGTGGAGCGGGTTGCAATAATACATAATGACTAGCATATGTGGAGACTAATATGAGATATCTAGTCTATATATGGGTACAAGTTGGAGAACTTCTGTACTGGACTGACCCACCAGGAGAACACTTCATGGATCGTTATATGAGTGTCATAAGTGATTCTCATAGTGATCATGGTATATGTAGTCCTTTGACCTAAGATCATCAAGGTTCCCTACATGTGAGTCACATACTTTGATACTTTTCTTTGTTGCTCGTAACTGAGTGAACTTGAAGGAGGTCATTGGGTATGTCACATATCATGCGGAGGGCTTTGTATGATCAAGATGGGATTTGTCCCTCCTATGTAACGAGAGTGATATCTTCGGGCCCCTTGATAGAGTGAGACTTAGAAAATGCATGGCCAAGCTCCGATGAGTTGATATATGATATCAAAGTCATCAGTTTAAGTTGGTCTACTCAATAATCAAAAAACCAAAGATTAGGCTATACGAGAGTGACACATTCCATGTCTCGTGCTTAGTCTTGATATTTGGGACAAAGGGACAATGGCATATATCGGTGATGATCATAAAGGTTTAGTCGATTCACCGACAATCTTGTCACTTGGGTAGTAATGATGTGTTACTAGACACCACTCATTGCTTATGATCATAAATGTGATTTATGATCATTGCCAACATGGCAAGAGCTTATTGTGTCGCACACATAGAGCTATTTCGATCATTAGAGTGCATGGGCTAATTATTTGGGTTATGGTTTCACTTTAATTTTGTATTAATAATGGGCCAAGGACTTGAGCCATTATTAAGCCCGAAATTAAATCCTAATTGGATTAGGGTTTTGAAACCCAGTAGGCCTGGAAGTTGAGTCTCACTATAAATACAACTTTTAAGTGAGAAATTCACAGGTCTCCTTGCCCTAGCCTCCCAAAAGGACAGCCGCACTCTTCTCTTGCAATTCCTTGGACGACGCAAGCTAGCACTGCGAGCGCAAGAGAAATGCATCTGCCGGGATGTGGTGGAAGCGTGGTGATCCCGAGAGGCTCGTGTGGATACCATAGAGAGCCTGAACACGTCAACTGTTCAGGTTTTGTGATTCGACTCTACAGTTGAGTGAGTGATCTCAACCGAAAATTAGGTATGAAATTTTTGAACACCCAGTTTACCCCGTTTCACTTGGATCCTGGAGGGTTTCAGTTAAATTCTGCTGCGCTGTTTGGCTCCCGAAACCCAACAGAGAGAGGAGAGAGATCCAGCCCTCTTTCCCTATTTTTCTCTCTCTTTCTAAGACCATTCCCCTGATATAAAGGAGAAGGGGTGAGCCTTTCGGATTGTGACACGTGTATGGATGGATGTCATCCGTACTTCTGGGCGTGGGGGTTCCGAGCCGCATGCAGGCTCCTCGGGCCGCATGCTGCAACAAGCGTAGCCCTACATGACAGGACGTGGGCAGTGGCGGCGTGTCAGAGTGCACATGAGGGCGGCGTGCAGGGTGTGTGGGCGGAATGTCAGAGCCTCCTTGATGGCTCCTGTCGTACCTCCAAGGTCCCCTTATTTGATGTCTTCTTTCGGAGTGAGGGGTGTTACACCCGGAAAGGGCTAAATGACTAAGTCCCGGGTTAAGTGGATTAGTGGCATAAAAAGTTTCCTAATTTGGAAACTTAGCCAATTAAATTGAGAAGACATGGAATTTATTTATGAAATGGGCATTAATGAGTGTTGGACACTCTAGGAATTATGCTTGGCTTAGGCCAAGAGTTTTGGTGATGTAAATGGTGGAATTTTAAGTTGAGGGACTCAATTGCTCAAAGGAAAGGTTTGTGGGAGGACTCAATTGAACAATTGGAGAAAGATGGAAGGCTAAAGGAGGGATTTGGCCATTATTGCATGGAATATAGTCCATGGCCGGCCATCCCCATTAATTGAATAAAAAAATTTTGGCCTCCACTCACTATATTTAAATTGCCCACTTGGACTTGACCCCACCATCACCATAAACAAATATTTTGCCCATCATTTTTGACTATTCTTTGTCTCCCACTTTACATTATTTAATTCTCCCCACCATCACTTGTCCAATCAATACTTTAATGAGCATTTGACTTATTCTCCCACCTTTTTCATTCAAAATTTGGCCATGCCATATAAATTAAACAAATGGGTTTTCTTGGTGGGTGGAAGAGAAACATTATTTAATTGAAGGGTTTTGAGTGGAAGAATTGTTTAATGGCGCCTTGGAGGAAGGAAACAATTGTTTAAGGGGAAGGATTATTTTAATTGACATTTGACTATCTTTCCCCCTTTTTGAATTGTTGGCCGGCCATGACATGAAATTAAAGGCATTTGGACTACATTTGGAATCCATTTCCAGATTATATTCGGCCATGATGCATTTAGCCACATTTGGCTTGCATTTGGACTACATTTCCTACCATGTGCAGCTTACATTCGGCCATGCTCCTCCTCCCATTCATTTTCATTTCATCTTTCTCTCTCTAGCTCACAAATGCTCTCCCTTCCTTCTAGATTTCCTTACATTCGGCCATGGTTTCTCTCCAAGCTCTTATCTTCTTTTTCTTCATGTACCTCTCGGCCATAGCTAAAAATACATATTCTCACACATGCAAACATGCTACCGTAGCGATTTTCATACTTCTAAACCCATCTAGAGCATGAATCAAGTAAGATGTCCAAGAAATCTCTCTTGGAAGTTTCGGCCATATGGAGAAAATGGTGTTCTTGAGCTGCACTCATGAGCTCATGAGCATGCATGGCATTTCTAAGCCATGAGGAGCAAGAAAATCAAGGAGAACATCAAGGAAGAACAAGCTCCATATTCGGCCATTTCCTTTTCAAAGAAAGGTTGTAAGTAAACTGATAGCCAAAGGCTATCGCCTCAATCTGGCCGAATACCCTGCCACAACAATAGCCAGAAGAACTGGCGCTTCCTGGGAATAGGTGGAATCATGCACCTCGGGGAGATAGCCTGAGAGCTCCGAGCCTCGGCACGCCAGTAAAACTTGAGGACTCCATTCGCCCCCCAAGGTTGTGAACAGCGCGCCTTCGGAAAATTGGCACCAGACATTGCTGCCCGAATATGATATCCACAAAGGCGGAACCCCCTGGAACTGGGAACCCCCGAACTGAGGGTAGGCTTCTCGAAGAGGCTCTGTCCGAACTAGAGGATGACCTCGCCCAGGGACCTCGGGAGTACGGCAGGCGCATTTAAGGAAGCATTTAAGGAAGCCTCTGACACGTCCCACCACAGGCGTAAAAAGTCGCCCTGACGCGCAGACGCCATCAGAATCATATCATGGCCCGTCTCAGCACAAGGCTCGAGGCCATCTAGTTACCAACTATCTGTCCCCTACGCCCAGACGTTCAGGAGCATCCGACCGCACACGTGTCATGATCTGAACGGGCTAGGTATTCCTATATGTACAGGAAATAAATACTTGACTGGAGGTTGGCAGGCCGGATATACAGCTCCCACACTCTGAGAAAATACCAGGCGACACTTTTCTGCCTTTCTCTTTGAGCTAGTGACTTTCTCCTTCTTCCGGCCACCACTAACTTGGGCGTCGGAGGCTCCCCCCCCGGAAAAACACTCCGGGGGCCTCCTAACCCTGTTTACCAGCTTTCCAGGTACTCTCCTTGGGGCGATCCACCTTCCAGGCATTCTTCCTCCTAGAAGTCTCCTTAACAGTCATCATGACTCACAACGATGAGGCCTTAGGCCATCATTTGGCGCCGTCTGTGGGAACCCGCTCGCAGATTGCCGTCGTTGAGACTCGGCGTTCTAAGGACAAGGGACTCCCAAGGTCCTCGTCCGCGCCTGAGATACAACCGGCTGCTGAGCAGACACTCCCAGAGACTTCTACGCCCGAGGAGGACCGCCCTCTGGTAATCACCATGAGCTTCTTGAGGGACTTTCAGCGCTCGGTCGTTGCTGAAATGACTCAGCAGATCGACCGAAGATGGCCACAGCAGTCACGGGCCCAGAAACCCTCCTCATCAGCACGCCCTCGGGAGAGAAGCCCCAACTCTACACACCGCAGTTCAGGAAGTGGAGAGCCTCGCGGAGAATCATCCACAGAAGATATAGCCCTCGGGAAACGGCCTGTGGGACAAACCGGGTCCAAGCGACCGAGAGTCTCACAGCGAAGCAGTTCGTCACCCGAGGCGAGGTCCCTGACCCCTCCGCGCCGAACTCGCTCCCCGAAAAGGTGCCGTCGATCTCCCTCCCGCCAAAATGGTCCTAGCGCCACTGCGCTTATGGAAAGGATATTGGCACGGCTGGACAGAGTGGAGAAGCAAGTGACCAGAAAACCCGTTTGGGACAGGCTGTCGGGGGCATTATGCGAAGATGGCTCCCCGTTTATTCGCACCGTCGTTGAGGCAGCTATGCCAGGCGACTTCAGAGTGCCTAGGCTGGCGATCTATGATGGCCGGACTGATCCACAGGCCCATCTGACGAAGTACAGGCGGAGCATGATAATGCACGGAGCTGATGACGCTACCATGTGCAAATGCTTTGAAGTCACCCTCATGGGCCCAGCAACAGCATGGTACAATTCTTTGTCCCCAGGGACTATCACTGAGTTTCAGGAGTTGTCCACAGCCTTTACCCAACAGTTCATTGGGAGCAGGCCGACGGCCAAAATGCCTGTGCAAATGTTCGACATAGAGCAGAGAAACGGAGAGACGATCCGAGACTATGTCGAACGATTCAACAGGGAAGCACTCAGCGTCCCGGACTTCCGGCCCGAAATCTGCATCCTCGTTATGACACGGGGCCTTCGGCGTGACTCACAGCTGTTCTACGAGTTCTCAAAGGACCCCCCGGAGACCCTCGGAGAATTTTACCGAAGGGCAGAGCAGCACATGACAGCCGAGGAATTGAGGATGGCGGGGCCGAAGTCTGATCATCACCGCGCCGAAGGGTCCAGCTAGCAAGCTCGGCATCTTTCTGAACACACAGGTCGACCACGGCGAATGCGAGGAAAGAAACCTCAAAGTTTCACACCCTTGAGCACGACACGGACCAACATTCTCATGGCGCTGGAAAGGCAAGGGACGCAGATTCGGCGGCCAAAGGCCATGGCCGCCGATAATAAGAAGAATGCCAAGAAGTTCTGCCAGTTTCATCGCGACCACGGTCATGACACCGAAGACTGCTTCCAGCTGAAGAAGTACATAGAGTCGCTGATCAAACAGGGCCAGCTTCGCAAATACCTGCGGATGCCCTCCCCAAAAGGCAGAAAAGAGGAGGAAGAGAGGGCCGAAAACGAGGACTATGACTCAGACAGGCGGAGAAACAGAAGTCCAAAAAGGCGCCTTCCACCTCCAGTAGGGTCCATCCAAACCATTACCACGGGGCTCCCATCCTCGGAAAGAAAGCGGAAGGCCAGAGAAATTGCGGTTATGGAGTATCAAAGTCCATCAAAGAAATTGGCTCGCAAAGATGGCTCCACCGTCGTCTTCCCCCACGACGACCCGCTGCTGATAATGGCGAGAATAGGGAACTGGGACGTCAAAAGAGTGTTGCTCGATGATGGCTCAAATACTGACGTCCTGTTCTCGCACTTACTGCCGAGCTTGGGCATCTCCAGCAGCGAACTTAAACCTGTCACCACGCCCACCTTCGGCGTTGGACCATCGGAACTACCCGTCCTCGGATGGATCGACCTCCCTTTAATGATAAAAGGCACTTCGGTAGACGGAGCGGCTGAGTTGTACGCGTCCACAATGGCAAGATTCATCGTCATGGAGGTCCCGTCTTCGTACAACGCCATCCTTGGAAGGAAGACTCAGGGGAACCTGCACATTCGCCCCGATGTGAAGTACTTGACTGTCACATTCGCCACCAAGGATGGAGATGCAGAGTTCTTTATCGACCAAGCCGAGGTAAGAAAGGTGTTTGTAAAAGCACGAAAGGCTCCGGCAGACAACTCTACACAAATAGTGGAGGCAAAGGCGCAGGAGAAAGGCAAAGAAAGAGATCCCGCAGAAGCAGAAATGGAAGCAGTAGATCTTGTCCCTGGACAATCTACCCGAATAGGGAAGAGCTTGGCCAAAGGTGATAAGGAAATTCTTGTATCCTTTCTGCTGAAAAATAAAGATCTGTTTGCCTACTCGCCGAAAGACATGCCAGGAGTGAACCCTGGCATAATACAGCACAGCCTCAAAGTAAGCCCGGAAGCAAAACCTATCAGGCAAAAGAAACGAAGCATCTCAGCCCACAAAAGCAACTTCGTGAGAACCGAAGTCCAGCGCCTATTGGATGCTGAAGTTATCAGGGAGGTCAAATACCCCGAATGGTTAAGCAACGTGGTCATTGCCACAAAAGAAGGTAGCAGCAAACTCCGGATGTGCATTGATTTCAGAAACTTGAACGATGTTTGCCCGAAAGACTCATTTCCCCTCCCGCCAATAGATCAACTGGTAGATTCAACGGCCGAATACGGGCTCCTGAGCTTCCTAGATGCCTTCAGCGGCTACCATCAGATAAGGATGGACCCCGAAGATGAAGAGAAAACTGCCTTCATCACCGAGGGAGGAACGTACTGCTATATCAGAATGCCCTTCGGGCTGAAAAATGCAGGAGCCACCTACCAGAGACTGATGAACAAGGTCTTTAAGGACCAAATGGGGAGAAACATGGAAGTATATGTTGATGATATGATAGTAAAAAGCAAGCTGCCCGGCTACCACGTTGCAGATTTGGAGGAAACCTTCCAAAAGCTCAGAGCCTTCGGGATTCGCCTTAACCCCGAGAAGTGTATCTTCGGGGTGACGTCGGGAAAATTCCTTGGGTACATGATATCCGAAAGAGGCATCGACGCCAATCCTGAGAAGATTAAGGCTCTGCTTGAGTTCCGAACTCCTGCCACAGTCAAAGACGTGCAGAGACTAACCGGAAGAATAACCTCTCTGAGCAGGTTTATTTCCAGGTACGGAGATAGGTGTAGACCTTTCTTCAAAGTCCTCACAAAGGCAGCAAAGATGGAAGGCGACCTCAGAAGAAACAATCATCCCTGGGATGAAGATTGCCAAAAGGCCTGGGAAGAACTCAAAGTCTACCTGGCCAGCCTGCCAACTCTGCGACAACCTCGGGAGGGAGAACCCCTCGTACTGTACCTCGCCGTCACAGAAAAGGCCGTGAGCTCGGTCCTGATAAAAGAAGAAGGGCCGAAACAATGGCCGGTCTACTACGTCAGCAAGTCCCTGCATGGCGCCGAAGTCAGGTACCCTTTGCTTCAAAAAGCTATATACGCCTTGGTGCTTGCAGGAAGAAGACTGCGACCATATTTCCAGGCTCACCCCATCATCGTCCGAAGTAGTCTACCACTACGGGATGTTATGAAGAGAGTTGATCATTCGGGAAGGCTCTCCAAGTGGTGCATAGAGCTTGGCGAACACGAAATCACCTATGAGCCTCGGAAGGCCATAAAAGCCCAAGCATTGGCAGATTTTATCGCCAAAATACCCACCACTGAGGAGAACCACTCAGATCCGAAAGAAGGTGAGCCAGAATGGACCTTGCATGTTGACGGAGCCTCGGGGTCCGTACACCAGGGAGCTGGAATAGTTATCAGAGGACCCGAAGGCCTAGAGGTGATGAAGGCTATCAAGTTCAGCTTCAACGTCACCAATAATGTGGCTGAGTATGAAGCCCTCATAGCAGGATTACGCTTGGCCAGAAAGATTGGCGTGAGAAACTTAAGGGCTCACAGCGATTCCCAGCTGGTAGTTCGGCAGACGGCAGGAGATTATGGGGCGAAGGACCCAATCTTGGCAAAATACCACGAGCTGGTAACAAAACGCATCCAAGAGTTTGACGCCGTGCGGATCGAAAATGTACCCCGGCGGAATAACACTGAGGCAGATTGCTTAGCGAAGTCCAAAACATACACCGAGGTGCTAGACCATCCAAGCATCTCCGTGCTAAGCGTAACGTCCTCGGGAACAGGGTGGAAGGACCCCATAAAGAAATACCTTGCAGAGAATGAGCTTCCCGAAGACGCTGGCAATGCTGCAAGACTGCGAAGACGTGCCGGAAGATTCTTCCTGATTGGTGAAGAGTTATATCGGCAAGGATATGCAAATCCGCTGCAGAGATGTGTGGGCGAAGAGGATACTGAGATGGTTCTCGAAGAAGTTCACGAAGGCATGTGCGGCTCGCACATTGGAACTGATGCCCTTGCAGCAGTGATACTCCGCCAAGGATACTTCTGGCCTACCCTGAGAAAGGACGCAAGGCAGTTCATCCAGAAGTGCGGTAGTTGCCAGAGACATGCAAAAATCCAGAGGATACCCTCGGAAATGGTAACGTCGGCAGACTATCCTTGGCCCTTCGCTGTCTGGGGTATAGACCTCATTGGGCCACTCCCCACAGCACCGGGAGGCGTGAAATTCTGCGTGGTAGCAGTGGACTATTTCTCAAAGTAGGTAGAGGCAGAACCACTAGCAACTATCTCGGCAAAAGAAGTGCAGAAGTTCGTATGGAAAAACATCGTATGCAGATTTGGCATACCGAGGGTACTAGTAGCTGATAATGGATCCCAGTTCATAGACAAAGGATTCCAGGAATTCATCAGCGACCTCGGAATAAAGATGCACTTCGCCCCAGTAGCTCACCCCCAAAGCAATGGGCAGGTGGAAGTATCAAACAGGACCATAAAAGATGGCCTGAAAAAGAGACTTGGGGAAGCCAAGGGGAAATGGCCAGGAGAACTCCAAAGTGTATTGTGGAGCTACCGAACGACGCCACGAAGAGCCACAGGGGAAACTCCCTTCTCACTCGTCTTCGGAACAGAGGCCATTATCCCAATAGAGATAGTTCAGCCTTCAATACGGGTGCAAGTATTTGATGAAGGCGGAAATGACCTCGGTCTGAGAACTAAGCTCGACCTTGTGACTGAACACAGAGAAATAGCCGGGCTGAGAAGAAAAGCTTTCCAGCAAAGAGTGGCCGCGGCTATCAACCTAAAAGCCAGGCCAAAAGAAATAAAAAAAGGAGACCTCGTTCTCCGAAAGGCCGACTTTGCACCCCGAAGGCCATCTCACGGCGTACTTCGCGCAAATTGGGAAGGACCTTATCTGGTTCTCGCCGAAGTACGGAAAGGCGTGTATAGGCTTGGCGATGCCGAAGGCGTAGAATTGAAAAACACTTGGCATTCAGACGCCTTGAAAAAATTCTACGCCTAAGGTTGAGCGGAAGAGATATATTGTACAAGAAATATTCTAAGTACAGAATGGTCTTGAGAAAAATTCTTAAGTATACCAAATTGTCCAAGACAGAATTCCGCGAAGGTGCTCGCCACGAAAAAAGCAGATGTGACTTCCCGAAGGCCCTTGAGCCACTATTCTCGGGAAAAATGGGAAACAAGAATCTTGCAAAGGTACTCGGCATAATCAGTGCAGAGAAAATTTTCCGAACACCCTTGAGCGTACATGCTCGGAAAAAAGGGAAAGCAAGAATCTCATAATAGTGCACGCCAAAACAAAAGCAGAGATAATTTCCAAACACCCTTGAGCGTACATGCTCGGGAAAGAGGGAAATGAGCAATCTCGTGAGAATTTTCCTAAGTCCCTTGAGCAAATATGCTCGGGACAATAGGAAGACAGAAAAATTTGGCTGAAACTTTTCCGAAGTCCCTTGAGCAAACATGTTCGGGATAAAAGGAAACAAAAAGCCTGCAAAAGACTTAGCCAAATTTTTGCAAACTTTCCAGAAAGTCTCTTGAGCGAGCACACTCGGGACAAAGGAAGGTAAAAAGTTTCTTTGGTCGCAGGTTTTCCGAAGTCCCTTGAGCAAACATGTTCGGGATAAAAGGAAACAAAAAGTATGCAAAAGAGTTAGCCAAATTTTTGCAAACTTTCCAGAAAGTCTCTTGAGCGAGCACACTCGGGATAAAGGAAGGTAAAAAGTTTCTTTGGTTACAGGTTTTCCGAAAGTCTCTTGAGCAAACGTGTTCGGGACAGTGGAAATAAAGAAACTTGCAAGAAAGGACTTAGCCGAAAAGATTGTTCATTTAGAGCAAACGCTGCCTTACAAAAGAAGTGTCCAAAGAAGGAGCACGAAGGAGAAAAATAAGAGGAGCCCTAAAACAAACTAGGGAGAGCCGGGCGGACGAAGACCACGAAGCTTCAGATGCTCGACCTTGGACCACTGCCACTGAGGTCCCTCAGGAATATTTAGGCCCTCCAGAAAAGAGAGGTCCAAATCTGGGAACCTCTGCAGCACCTGGTGCCGAGCGAGGCAGAAGCCGTCCTGAAAGGCGACCTTGGCCATGTTATCAGAAGTACGTTTTTGAACGCCAAGGACATTGACCTCGTCCCTCAGCTCAGCAACTTCCTCTTCGAGCTCGCTTATCCCCAGCGTCTCTCCGGACTCCTTCTTCAGAGCCTCGACCTCGGCTTGAAGAGCATTGTTCTCGTCCGTCAACCTCGACGCAAGACTGTCAGAAACAGCCTTGTCCTTGACAAGATCTTTGTTGGCGGCGAGCAGCCCCTTTACTTGGTCGCCGAGGTCGGCAATCTTCCGGGAGGAGTCCTTTCCAAGTTCTTCTCTTTTCTTCGAGAACTCCTCCCGAACGGCAGCAAGTTGTTGAGAACAATCCGCTGTCAGCTGCTGGTTGCTGGCGATCACCTTCGCAAGCGAAGCCTTCGCTTCACTGAGTTCCCGCGAAGTCGCATCCTTGGAGGCAGCCTGTCTGGCCACCCGAACTCGGAGATAACCAGCGTACTCCAGCAGCTACGGCAAGGCAAAAGTCCAGGTTAGTACAAGTCTAAACACTTAGAAAATTGAGGAAAAAAGTGTAAAGACTATACCTGAGCAGCATGCTCGGTGACTTTTGCGGCGAGGGTATTATCCCCCGGGTGAGCCGCCGCAATGGCCCGGAAGGAGGCGTCAGTGGTGATCCCCTTCCAAATCTCCTTTGTCATTTTTGGACAATCGTCGGAGAGCAAATTCATATCCTCCGTGATTGTCCAAAAGGGCTCCAAGGGGATCTTCCCCTCAGGGATTATGGCATCGCGGAGGGCTCGTTTCCTCTCATGAATGGCCCTCCAGCTAGCAGCAAGGGGATCCTCTGAAAGTAGGAAGGAAGTTAGGAGCAGAAGAAAAATTCGCGAAAGGAAAAGGAGCTGAACTTCGCCTAAAGGCATACCTGGAAGAACCTCGGAGACAGTGTCCTCGGGATCCTCGGGCCCCTCGGAAGAAAGACCCTTACCCTTCTGCCGGTACCGCTCCTCGGCGGTGGGTACTTCTACCACTACAGTGTTTCTGGGGGCCTCGAGGTCGAGAGGAGGCACCTCGAAGGAAGTAGCGGGGACCTCGGCCGGTGGAATTTCAACAAGACCAGCGTCTTCGCCAGCTTCTTCTTCCAAAAGCTCTGGCTGAGAAGGCTGGAGAGCCTTCCTAGCTCGCTTCCCCGAGGGTCCCGCCCCTGTCGTCTTCCTTCTTCGGGAAGCCGCCTTCTTTGTCTGCTCCCCCTTCTCCACTTGGCCAGAAAAGAGGGCCTTGTAATAAGCGGCAGCCCCATCGCCCATCTCTGAAAAAGAGAAGAAATATCAGCGTAAGTCCGAGGAAAAAGTATAAAGGGATGGAAGATTACTCACTTTCGGCAAAAGTTTCGAAAGAAGTCTCCCCCTTAAGGAGCTTGACCAGCCAGGAGTCTTTCCCGGCGATGGCGGGAGCGGGCATATTGAGGTCAGTCACGTGCTCCTTAACCACTTTCAGCTCCCGAAGGACTTCTTCGGTCATCAACCTCCAGTTGATAGGAAAGGGGTAAAGAGCACGAGGAGAGACCTCGGGAGCCCAGTCAGCGACTGCCCGAATGCGGGCGTCGAAATCCGCGAACACGGAAGCCAACTGTGGGGACAGCAGCATCCTCGGATCAACGACGTCTGCGTTCAGCACTCCCTGAGCCCACCTGGTCGGGACATCAGACCAGTTCTTATCCACCTTGAGGAAAAAGAACTTAGGCTGCCACCCCCGCCAGCTATCCTTCGTGTCGAAGGTGAAGGTGAATTTTTTGCTCCCGGATCCCCGAGGCAGCAGGAAATAGAAGCCACCCTTCGGGACCACATAGAGCTTGTAGTACTGCATGAAAATGATGAAGTGGGGCTCTATCCCGAACACGCCACACATGCAGAGGTAGGCGTTAAAATAGCAGTACGCGTTCGGGGGAAGCTGGTTCACAGCAATGCCATGGAATTGGCAGAACTCGCAAACCACCTTCGGGGGAGGATACCGAAGTCCGGCCTTCAGTTGGGCTCGGAAGACGGTAACCTCGTCGCCACGGTTTGAAAAAGCAAAATGGCTAGAACGAGGCAGTCTGGTCACAGCGTAAGACGGAAGAAAGAATTTTTTCTTCCACCTCTCTAGTTTTTCGGGGGTGGTACAGCAAGGATGGGCCAGAAGAGGTTTCCAGCTCTCCGGAACAGGCATCGCAGACATGAAAAAGAGTTTGAGATGGAAAAGAAAATAGTTTCCAGAAAAAACTCAGAAGACGAGTTTGGAAAAAACAACAGTTTTCCAGAAAAACTCAGAAAAATAGAGGAATCAGAGTACTCTGAAAATCAAAACCCACCAAAAGATTTGCCTGAGGACGCCGTCGTGAAAGTTGGTAGGAAAAGCTCTGATTAAAGAAGCTCCGCCACAGAAAGCAAGATAAAACGCAAGAACAGAGGGCAAAGCAGAGAGAGAGCAGAAAAAGAGCAGAAAAACAGTAAGTGGGACTTATGATGGAATGGGCTATTTATAGGCCAAAGGTGGGTAACCGAAAGAACATCATAAGTACCCATTGGAGGCGAACCGTCGCCGTAACTGCCTGCTGCACCCGAAAAGGCGCGCCCTCTGTAAATGACGCGCCTCTCCTCCAATGGCAAGAAGCCATGTGTCAACCGCTGCGCAGAAATGGGGGACGTGCCTCCCCAAACGTGCCTGGAAAACCAGGACACGCCTCCTGATTGGGACACGTCGTTTGACATCCCTGAGAAATGGAGACGCGCCGCTCAGTCTGACACGCTTGGCCATCAGACCTGCAGAAATAAAAAGCAGGCCACCTCGAGGACACCAAGAGACAGGCTATGGCTGAACAGCCCATGACTTTTGGGCAAGAGGTGTATCTTCGGTACAGGCTTTGCCTCGGAGACACCAAAGAATAGGCCAAGGCCGAACAGCCCAGACCCTCGGGCAAAAGGTGCGACCTCGGAACAGGTTATGCTTCCCAACAAGACTCCCAACGGCAACCTCGGAAAGAGATGCAAACCGAAGTCTTCACTTCGGCTTTCCAGAGGGGGGCATGTGATAGCCAAAGGCTATTGCCTCAATCTGGCCGAATACCCTGCCACAACAATGGCCAGAAGAACTGGCGCTTCCCGGGAATAGGTGGAATCATGCACCTCGGGGAGATAGCCTGAGAGCTCCGAGCCTCGGCACGCCAGTAAAACTTGAGGACTCCATTCGCCCCCCAAGGTTGTGAACAGCGCGCCTTTGGAAAAGTGGCACCAGACATTGCTGCCCGAATATGATATCCCCGAAGGCGGAACCCCCTGGAACTGGGAACCACCGAACTGAGGGTAGGCTTCCCGAAGAGGCTCTGTCTGAACTAGAGGACGACCTCGCCCAGGGACCTCGGGAGTACGGCAGGCGCATTTAAGGAAGCATTTAAGGAAGCCTCTGACACGTCCCACTACAGACGTAAAAAGTCGCCCTGACGCGCAGACGCCATCAGAATCATATCATGGCCCGTCTCAGCACAAGGCTCGAGGCCATCTAGTTACCAACTATCTGTCCCCTACGCCCAGACGTTCAGGAGCATCCGACCGCACACGTGTCATGATCTGAACGGGCTAGGTATTCCTATATATACAGGAAATAAATACTTGACAGGAGGTTGGCAGGCCGGATATACAGCTCCCACACTCTGAGAAAATACCAGGCGAGACTTTTCTGCCTTTCTCTTTGAGCTAGTGACTTTCTCCTTCTTCCGGCCACCACTGACTTGGGCGTCGGAGGCTCCCCCCCCGGAAAAACACTCCGGGGGCCTCCTAACCCTGTTTACCAGCTTTTCAGGTACTCTCCTTGGGGCGATCCACCTTCCAGGCGTTCTTCCTCCTAGAAGTCTCCTCAACAGTCATCATGACTCACAACGATGAGGCCTTAGGCCATCATAAACCAAGTTTCCTTGGTGATTTTTGTGTGTTTTTGAGCTAGATACTACTCTATAATGACTTGGCTATGCTGGATTTTTGCAAGGAAATCAAGTTGATGTTTCGGAGATGGAGTATTTATGGTGTTCTTGGACCCAACTTAAGAGTTCAAGGCATGCATGGCACTTTTGAGCCATGGAAGGCAAGAAATCGAGGAAAACTCCAAGAAAAGCAAGCATGGAGTTTCGGCCAAGTGTGAATCTTGGCATGCATGGGCACTTTTCCAAGTGTTCTTAGTACCTTGATGTTTTTATGGCCATTCCAAGCAAGAAAACAAGCAAAGGATGGAAGAACAACAAGAACAAAGATTCGGCCAAGTTGGTTTCTTGGCATGCATGGACTTAAAACCAAGTCTTCTTGGTAGTATTGAAATCCTTGTGAATGTACAAGGTAATGGCCAAGATATTGATGTAAAAAGAGAAGATTTTGTGGGCTAAGGAAGCTAGTAGAGTTTCGGCCATGATGAGTTGTTGTGATTTTGTATGTTAGCCAATGTATTCTTGGCATTTTTGGGTTCTTTGATGTATGTGGACCAAAACATCAAAGAAAGAAATAAAGAGAAGTTTTGGCCTTAATGCCATTTTTGGTGGTTATGGGTGTAAACCATGTGTTCATGGTATCTAGGTGTTCCTAGTAAAAAGTGAAGCCAAAATGGTAAAGAAAAGGTGAATGATGAATTCGGCCATGATGACTTTTGTGAATATTGGAGTTAGCCAAGTATTCTTGGCATAAATTGATAGCCAGGGGCCTCATCGTTCAGAGTCATGATGACTGGTGGAGAGACTTCTGGGAGGAAGAACGCCTGGAGGATGGATCGCCCAAGGAAGTGTGCCTGAAAGCTCAGAAACAAAGGGTTAGGAGGCCCCCGGAGTGTTTTTCCGGGGGGGAGCCTCTGACGCCCAAGTCAGTGGTGGCTGAGAGAAAGGCAGAGAAAATAGCACAAAGGGGCTGAAGAGTCTCGCCTGGTAATTTTCTCAGAGTGTGGGAGCAGTATTTTTGCCAACCAGCCTCCTGCCAAGTATTAATTCCTGGTATTTATAGGAGTGCCTAGCCCGTTCAGATCGCGACACGTGGTCGGTCGGATGTTCCTGAATTTCTGGGCGTAGGAGACAGATAGCTGCTAGTAGGTTGCCTTGAGCCATGTGCTGAGATGGGCCATGATGTGATTCTGATGGCGTCCATGTGTCAAAGCGCCTTTTGAGGCGGCTTGTGTCGTCTGTGAAAGCACGCGTCAGAGGCTTCCTTAAGTGCTTCCATAAATGCTCCTGCCGTACTCCCGAGGTCCCTGGGTGAGGTCGTCCTTTGGTACGGACAGAGCCTCTTCGGGAAACAAGCCCTTAGTTCGGGGGTTCCCAGTTTCAGGGAGTTCCGCCTTCGGGGATATCATGTTCGGCTCGCTATGTCTGGTGCCGTTTTTCCGAAGGTGATCTGTTCACAACCTTGGGGAGTTGAGTAGTGTCCTCGGGTTTTCCTGGCGTGCCGGGCTCGGAGCTCTTCGGCTATCTCCCGAGGTGCATGATTACACCTAAATGGGCTATTTTGGGCCATATTGGTAAAATTGGAAAAATGGGCTAAATTGCCTAAACGGGCTTCATTAAATTGGGACTTGGACAGAGAAGTGAGCCAAGTCCAGAAAAGAAATAAAAGGCCAAGTGGGCCTGAGTAAATATAAGGCCAAGTGGGCCTGAGTTCATAAAAGGCCAAGTGGGCCTGAATTCAAAGAAAGGGCAAGTTAGGCCCAAATTCAGAGAATAAAGGCCAAGTTGGGCCTAGGATTAAAGGAAAGGCCAATTGGGCCTAAGTTTCAAGAAGTGGGCCTCAAGTTCAGAAAAAGGCAGAATTGGGCCTTACCTCCTTAAGTAGAGGTTGAGTAAGTTAAAGCAAGTATGCTTGGTAAATTATGGTTCTCATGTTTAATAGAAAGCAATGTATTAACTTGCTAGTGTATGGGCTTTATAGGTCCATTATGGAAAAGATAAGTTCCAACAACAAACAAAGCAAAGCAAGGCAAAGATAATTAGCAAAAGGTTACACAAATGGTGGTAAGGATTCCTATACTCACTTATTAAATGGTACATTTCCACAAATGTCATAGTGAGTATTAGTGCCCCTATGTGATGGTCAAAGAACCAAGTGATCATAGGTGTGCATGATAGGGCTATGTGGTTGTTACTTTTTGTGAGGACTCATGATACTTTCTTAGTTGAATAATTGGGCACATAAGTGCATAATGGATGAGGTAGTGTTGCTTTGGCAACTATGGTTATGGTTTACTCATGAATAATTAGCAAGCATTTAGGGCTAGGAATTGGGTTTGGCCAACTCAATTCCCAAGCTAAGGAGCGCTCAGTAGGTTATAAAAATAAATGGCATGCCGGGATTAATGGCATGGATTATGCTAATGCTTGCGATGGCACGATGACATGGAACATGATGTTATGAGGACAGTGTTGTGTGTGTTGAGTTGCGTGCTTCTCTGAAGTTGTTTGTGCATGCTGACCCATATTATTATTGTTATTGTTATTGTGCTATATCTTGTGTTTTCTTTCTTTTAGTGTTTTCCTTGGCAAGAACATGGATTAATTGCCATTACATTCTTGGCACAAGATAGGCTTTGAAAGCCATATAATGACTAAGAAAAGTCATGAGATAATTACCTCATTAGGCATTGGATGCCATCGGGATCCTTACTGAGTTTTATAACTCACCCGCCCTGATATATATTTTGTAGGTAATGGATTGCTTGAAGGGTCAAGCTAGGAGTACTGGAGTACTCGTTTTAAATTGCTAAAGGGTTGGGTATGTGTTTGGTATTACTCATTATATTCATTTGACTCTAAGTGACTTATGTGGTATAGATTGCTTGTGAGTCAAGCTAATGGTTTGGACTTCCTTGTGTAGGCTTATGTAGTTTAGAAGTTGTGGGAACAAGGTTTATTAAGCTGGAATGTGTTCCAGGTTAGTATGAGTCGAGGTCTGGGTAGTATGAGAGCGTGGTCTGTAAAACCTGAACCTGGCTAATTAGAGACATATAGCATCCTTGGTACAATTTATTTTCCAAGTAGGTGATGCTTTATTGTTGCCATTATTATCGTGATTAGCTTTGGATGATTATATGCCATGTTTGCATGGTTTTATGTAGATGGAATGCCATGATGGATATTCATGTTATGTGTACTAGACTTGGCTGATGCTCATGGACATATAAATGTGGTTTTCAAACTTGAAATGAGATGGGCTTCTTGGTTGCCATGTATTGGATTAGTACACTTGATGGACACACATTCTCTACACCTAATGGATTAAGTGTATGCTTTACTTGTATTACAAGTGTAATTAGTTGAGTATGTGCATCTAAGGAAAGATTTCCAGTGAATCTCGATATGCATGGATATTGTTGCCTAGTTGTTGAGATGGCATCTAAAGACTTGTGTGTGTAACTGGCTAAGTGGTAAAGTCCATAAATGGAACACTGGAATTCCACATAGGTATTAGCTCGTTCCTGAAGAGCGCCCTGACAACACATTTGAAAATATTTAAGTAACAAGCTAGTACCATAATAGATCTTGGAGTCACGCCGTAGGTGCTCATAATATTTAATAAAGCCCTTCCGTTTAAGTAATTTCTGCTGCATTACTCTGATAATCGGGCCCAGGTGGGCCAGGGGCAGTTTGGGGCGTGATAGTTTTTGGTATCAGAGGATGTTTATAGTGAAGGACCAATGTTCTGGTCAATGACTGTGGTAGTATAGACTTGTTCCCACATAGGAAGTCCACTAGGTTGAGTCACTTATGAATATTGAGCATATATGTGTATTGTGCCTTGTGATGGCCCAGGGCCTCATCGTTGCGAGTCATGATGACTGTTGAGGAGACTTCTAGAAGGAAGGACGCCTGGAAGGTGGATCGCCCCAAGGAGAGTACCTGAAAAACTGGTAAACAGGGTTAGGAGGCCCCCGGAGTGTTTTTCCGGGGGGGGAGCCTCCGACGCCCAAGTCAGTGGTGGCCGGAAGAAGGAGAAAGTCACTAGCTCAAAGAGAAAGGCAGAAAAGTCTCGCCTGGTATTTTCTCAGAGTGTGGGAGCTGTATCTCCGGCCTGCCAACCTCCTGTCAAGTATTTATTTCCTGTATATATAGGAATACCTAGCCCGTTCAGATCATGACACGTGTGCGGTCGGATGCTCCTGAACGTCTGGGCGTAGGGGACAGATAGTTGGTAACTAGATGGCCTCGAGCCTTGTGCTGAGACGGGCCATGATATGATTCTGATGGCGTCTGCGCGTCAGGGCGACTTTTTACGTCTGTGGTGGGACGTGTCAGAGGCTTCCTTAAATGCTTCCTTAAATGCGCCTGCCGTACTCCCGAGGTCCCTGGGCGAGGTCGTCCTCTAGTTCGGACAGAGCCTCTTCGGGAAGCATACCCTCAGTTTGGGGGTTCCCAGTTCCAGGGAGTTCCGCCTTCGGGGATATCATATTCGGGCAGCAATGTCTGGTGCCACTTTTCCGAAGGCGCGTTGTTCACAACCTTGGGGGGCGAATGGAGTCCTCAAGTTTTACTGGCGTGCCGAGGCTCGGAGCTCTTAGGCTATCTCCCGAGGTGCATGATTCCACCTATTCCCGGGAAGCACCAGTTCTTCTGGCCGTTGTTGTGGCAGGGTATTCGGCCAGATTGAGGCGACAGCCTTTGGCTATCACATGCCCCCCTCTGGAAAGCCGAAGTGAAGTCTTCGGTTTGCATCTCTTTTCGAGGTTGCCGTTGGGAGTCTTGTTGGGAAGCATAACCTGTTCCGAGGTCGCACCTTTTTCCCGAGGGTCTGGGCTGTTCGGCCTTGGCCTATTCTTTGGTGTCTCCGAGGCAAAGCCTGTACCGAAGATACACCTCTTGCCCAAAAGTCATGGGCTGTTCAGCCATAGCCTGTCTCTTGGTGTCCTCGAGGTGGCCTGCTTTTTATTTCTGCAGGTCTGATGGCCAAGCATGTCAGACTGAGCGGCGCGTCTCCATTTCTCAGGGATGTCAAACGACGTGTCCCAATCAGGAGGCGTGTCCCGGTTTTCCAGGCACGTTTGGGGAGGCACGTCCCCCATTTCTGCGCAGCGGTTGACACGTGGCTTCTTGCCATTGGAGGAGAGGCGCGTCATTTACAGAGGGCGCGCCTTTTCGGGTGCAGCGGGCAGTTACGGCGACGGTTCGCCTCCAATGGGTACTTATGATGTTCTTTCGGTTACCCACCTTTGGCCTATAAATAGCCCATTCCATCATAAGTCCCACTTACTGTTTTTCTGCTCTTTTTCTGCTCTGCCCTCTGTTCTTGCATTTTATCTTGCTTTCTGTGGCGGAGCTTCTTTAATCAGAGCTTTTTCCTACCAACTTTCACGACGGCGTCCTCAGGCAAATCTTTTGGTGGGTTTTGATTTCCAGAGTACTTGATTCCTCTGTTTTTCTGAGTTTTTCTTGAAAACTGTTGTTTTTTCCAAACTCGTCTTCTGAGTTTTTTCTGGAAACTATTTTCTTTTCCATCTCAAACTCTTTTTCATGTCTGCGATGCCTGTTCCCGAGAGCTGGAAACCTCTTCTGGCCCATCCTTGCTGTACCACCCCCGAAAAACTAGAGAGGTGGAAGAAAAAATTCTTTCTTCCGTCTTACGCTGTGACCAGACTGCCTCGTTCTAGCCATTTTGCTTTTTCAAACCGTGGCGACGAGGTTACCATCTTCCGAGCCCAACTGAAGGCCGGTCTTCGGTATCCACCTCCGAAGGTGGTTTGCGAGTTCTGCCAATTCCATGGCATTGCTGTGAACCAGCTTCCCCCGAACGCGTACTGCTATTTTAATGCCTACCTCTGCATGTGTGGCGTGTTCGGGATAGAGCCCCACTTCATCATTTTCATGCAGTACTACAAGCTCTATGTGGTCCCGAAGGGTGGCTTCTATTTCCTGCTGCCTCGGGGATCCGGGAGCAAAAAATTCACCTTCACCTTCGACACGAAGGACAGCTGGCGGGGGTGGCAGCCTAAGTTCTTTTTCCTCAAGGTGGATAAGAACTGGTCTGATGTCCCGACCAGGTGGGCTCAGGGAGTGCTGAACGCAGACGTCGTTGATCCGAGGATGCTGCTGACCCCACCGTTGGCTTTCGTGTTCGCGGATTTCGACGCCCGCATTCGGGCAGTCGCTGACTGGGCTCCCGAGGTCTCTCCTCGTGCTCTTTACCCCTTTCCTATCAACTGGAGGTTGATGACCGAAGAAGTCCTTCGGGAGCTGAAAGTGGTTAAGGAGCACGTGACCGACCTCAATATGCCCGCTCCCGCCATTGCCGGGAAGGACTCCTGGCTGGTCAAGCTCCTTAAGGGGGAGACTTCTTTTGAAACTTTTGCCGAGAGTGAGTAATCTTCCATCCCTTTATACTTTTTCCTCGGACTTACGCTGATATTTCTTCTCTTTTTCAGAGATGGGCGATGGGGCTGCCGCTTATTACAAGGCCCTCTTTTCTGGCCAAGTGGAGAAGGGGGAGCAGACAAAGAAGGCGGCTTCCCGAAGAAGGAAGACGACAGGGGCGGGACCCTCGGCGAAGCGAGTTAGGAAGGCTCTCCAGCCTTCTCAGCCAGAGCTTTTGGAAGAAGAAGCTGGCGAAGACGCTGGTCTTGTTGAAATTCTACCGGCCGAGGTCCCCGCTACTTCCGCCGAGGTGCCTCCTCCCGACCTCGAGGCCCCCAGAAACACTGTAGTGGTAGAAGTACCCACCGCCGAGGAGCGGTACCGGCAGAAGGGTAAGGGTCTTTCTTCCGAGGGGCCCGAGGATCCCGAGGACACTGTCTCCGAGGTTCCTCCAGGTATGTCTTTAGGCGAAGTTCAGCTCCTTTTCCTTTCGCGAATTTTTCTTCTCCTCCTAACTTCCTTCTCACTTTCAGGGGAGCCTCTTACTGCTGGCTGGAGGGCCATTCATGAGAGGAAACGGGCCCTGCGCGATGCCACAATCCCTCAGGGGAAGATCCCCTTGGAGCCCTTTTGGACAATCACGGAGGATATGAATTTGTTCTCCGACGATTGTCCGAAGATGACCAAAGAAATTTGGAAGGGGATGACCACTGACGCCTCCTTCCGGGCCATTGCGGCGGCTCACCCGGGGGATAATACCCTCGCCGCAAAAGTCACCGAGCATGCTGCTCAGGTATAGTCTTTACACTTTTTTCCTCAATTTGCTAAGTGTTTAGACTTGTACTAACCTGGACTTTTGCCTTGCCGTAGCTGCTGGAGTACGTTGGTTATCTCCGAGTTCGGGTGGCCAGACAGGCTGCCTCCAAGGATGCGACTTCGCGGGAACTCAATGAAGCGAAGGCTTCGCTTGCGAAGGTGATCGCCAGCAACCAGCAGCTGACAGCGGATTGTTCTCAGCAACTTGCTGCCGTTCGGGAGGAGTTCTCGAAGAAAAGAGAAGAACTTGAAAAGGACTCCACCCGGAAGATTGCCGACCTCGGCGACCAAGTAAAGGGGCTGCTCGCCGCCAATGAAGATCTTGTCAAGGACAAGGCTGTTTCCGACAGTCTTGCGTCGAGGTTGACGGACGAGAACACTGCTCTTCAAGCCGAGGTCGAGGCTCTGAAGAAGGAGTCCGGAGAGACGCTGGGGATAAGCGAGCTCGAAGAGGAGGTTGCTGAGCTGAGGGACGAGGTCAATGTCCTTGGCATTCAAAAACGTACTTCTGACGACATGGCCAAGGTCGCCTTTCAGGACGGCTTCTGCCTCGCTCGGCACCAGGTGCTGCAGAGGTTCCTAGATTTGGACCTCTCTTTTCTGGAGGGCCTAAATATTCCTGAGGGACCTCGGTGGCAGTGGTCCAGGGTCGAGCATCTGAAGCTTCCTGGTCTTCGTCCGCCCGGCTCTCCCTAGTTTGTTTTAGGGCTCCTCTTATTTTTCTCCTTCGTGCTCCTTCTTTGGACACTTCTTTTGTAAGGCAGCGTTTGCTCTAAATGAACAATCTTTTCGGCTAAGTCCTTTCTTGCAAGTTTCTTCATTTCCACTGTCCCGAACACGTTTGCTTCAAGAGACTTTCGGAAAACCTGCAACCAAAGAAACTTTTTACCTTCCTTTGTCCCGAGCGTGCTCGCTCAAGAGACTTTCTGGAAAGTTTGTAAAAATTTGGCTAAGTCTTTTGCAGGCTTTTTGTTTCCTTTTATCCCGAACATGTTCGCTCAAGGGCCTTCGGAAAACCTTCAGCCAAATTTTTCTGTCTTCCTATTGTCCCGAGCATATTTGCTCAAGGGACTTAGGAAAATTTTCACGAGATTGCTCATTCCCTTTTTCCCGAGCACGTTCGCTCAAGGGTGTTCGGAAATTACCTCTGCTTTTGTTTTGGCGTGTACTTTTGCGAGATTCTTGCTTTCCCTTTCTCCCGAGCATGTTCGCTCAAGGGTGTTCGGAAAATTTACTCTGCACTGATTATGCCGAGTACCTTTGCAAGATTCTTGTTTCCCATTTTTCCCGAGCATAGTGGCTCAAGGGACTTCGGGAAGTCACAACCGCTTTTTTCGTGGCGAGCACCTTCGCGGAAATCTGTCTTGGACAATTTGGTATACTTGAAAATTTTTCTCAAGACCATTCTTCTCTAGACCATTCTGTACTTAGAATATTTCTTGTACAATATACTTCTTCCGCTCAACCTTAGGCGTAGAATTTTTTCAGGGCGTCTGAATGCCAAGTGTTTTTCAATTCTACGCCTTCGGCGTCGCCAAGCTTGTACACGCCTTTTCGTACTTCGGCGAGAACCAGATAAGGTCCTTCCCAATTTGCGCGAAGTACTCCGTGAGATGGCCTTCGGGGTGCAAAGTCGGCCTTTCGGAGAACGAGGTCTCCTTTTTTGATTTCTTTTGGCCTGGCTTTTAAGTTGATAGCCGCGGCCACTCTTTGCTGGAAAGCTTTTCTTCTCAGCTCGGCTATTTCTCTGTGTTCGGCCACAAGGTCGAGCTTGGTTCTCAGACCGAGGTCGTTTCCGCCTTCATCAAATACTTGCACCCGTATTGAAGGCTGAACTATCTCTATTGGGATAATGGCCTCTGTTCCGAAGACGAGTGAGAAGGGAGTTTCCCCTGTGGCTCTTCGTGGCGTCGTTCGGTAGCTCCACAATACACTTTGGAGTTCTCCTGGCCATTTCCCCTTGGCTTCCCCAAGTCTCTTTTTCAGGCCAACTTTTATGGTCCTGTTTGATACTTCCACCTGCCCATTGCTTTGGGGGTGAGCTACTGGGGCGAAGTGCATCTTTATTCCGAGGTCGCTGATGAATTCCTGGAATCCTTTGTCTATGAACTGGGATCCATTATCAGCTACTAGTACCCTCGGTATGCCAAATCTGCATACGATGTTCTTCCATACGAACTTCTGCACTTCTTTTGCCGAGATAGTTGCTAGTGGTTCTGCCTCTACCCACTTTGAGAAATAGTCCACTGCTACCACGCAGAATTTCACGCCTCCGGGCGCTGTGGGGAGTGGCCCAATGAGGTCTATACCCCAGACTGCGAAGGGCCAAGGATAGTCTGCCGACGTTACCATTTCCGAGGGTATCCTCTGGATTTTCGCATGCCTCTGGCAACTACCGCACTTCTGGACGAACTGCCTTGCGTCCTTTCTCAGGGTAGGCCAGAAGTATCCTTGGCGGAGTATCACTGCTGCAAGGGCATCAGTTCCAATGTGTGAGCCGCACATGCCTTCGTGGACTTCTTCAAGGACCATCTCGGTATCCTCTTCGCCCACACATCTCTGCAGCGGATTTGCATATCCTTGTCGATATAACTCTTCACGAATCAGGAAGAATCTTCCGGCGCGTCTTCGCAGTCTTGCAGCATTGCCGGCGTCTTCGGGAAGCTCATTCTCTGCGAGGTATCTCTTTATGGGGTCCTTCCACCCCATTCCCGAGGTCGTTACGCTTAGCACGGAGATGCTTGGATGGTCTAGCTCCTCGGTGTATGTTTTGGACTTCGCTAAGCAATCTGCCTCAGTGTTATTCCGCCGGGGTACATTTTCGATCCGCACGGCGTCAAACTCTTGGATGAGTTTTCTTACCAGCTCGTGGTATTTTGCCAAGATTGGGTCCTTCGCCCCATAATCTCCTGCCGTCTGCCGAACTACCAGCTGGGAATCGCTGTGAGCCCTTAAGTTTCTCACGCCAATCTTTCTGGCCAAGCGTAATCCCGCTATGAGGGCTTCATACTCAGCCACATTATTGGTGACGTTGAAGCTGAACTTGATAGCCTTCATCACCTCTAGGCCTTCGGGTCCTCTGATAACTATTCCAGCTCCCTGGTGTTCGGACCCCGAGGCTCCGTCAACATGCAAGGTCCATTCTGGCTCACCTTCTTTCGGATCTGAGTGGTTCTCCTCAGTGGTGGGTATTTTGGCGATAAAATCTGCCAATGCTTGGGCTTTTATGGCATTCCGAGGCTCATACGTGATTTCGTGTTCGCCAAGCTCTATGCACCACTTGGAGAGCCTTCCTGATGGCCCAGGGCCTCATCGTTGTGAGTCATGATGACTGTTGAGGAGACTTCTAGGAGGAAGAACGCCTGGAAGGTGGATCGCCTCTAGGAGAGTACCTGGAAAACTGGTAAACAGGGTTAGGAGGCCCCCGGAGTGTTTTTCCGGGGGGGGAGCCTCCGACGCCCAAGTCAGTGGTGGCCGGAAGAAGGAGAAAGTCACTAGCTCAAAGAGAAAGGCAGAAAAATCTCGCCTGGTATTTTCTCAGAGTATGGGAGCTGTATCTCCGGCCTGCCAACCTCCTGTCAAGTATTTATTTCCTGTATATATATAGGAATACCTAGCCCGTTCAGATCATGACACGTGTGCGGTCGGATGCTCCTGAACGTCTGGGCGTAGGGGACAGATAGTTGGTAACTAGATGGCCTCGAGCCTTGTGCTGAGACGGGCCATGATATGATTCTGATGGCGTCTGCGCGTCAGGGCGACTTTTTACGTCTGTGGTGGGACGTGTCAGAGGCTTCCTTAAATGCTTCCTTAAATGCGCCTGCCGTACTCCCGGGGTCCCTGGACGAGGTCGTCCTCTAGTTCGGACAGAGCCTCTTCGGGAAGCCTACCCTCAGTTCGGGGGTTCCCAGTGCCAGGGGGTTCCGCCTTCGGGGATATCATATTCGGGCAGCAATGTCTGGTGCCACTTTTCCGAAGGCGCGTTGTTCACAACCTTGGGGGGCGAATGGAGTCCTCAAGTTTTACTGGCGTGCCGAGGCTCGGAGCTCTCAGGCTATCTCCCGAGGTGCATGATTCCACCTATTCCCGGGAAGCGCCAGTTCTTCTGGCCGTTGTTGTGGCAGGGTATTCGGCCAGATTGAGGCGATAGCCTTTGGCTATCACATGCCCCCCTCTGGAAAGCCGAAGTGAAGACTTCGGTTTGCATCTCTTTCCGAGGTTGCCGTTGGGAGTCTTGTTGGGAAGCATAACCTGTTCCGAGGTCGCACCTTTTGCCCGAGGGTCTGGGCTGTTCGGCCTTGGCCTGTTCTTTGGTGTCTCCGAGGCAAAGCCTGTACCGAAGATACACCTCTTGCCCAAAAGTCATGGGCTGTTCAGCCATAGCCTGTCTCTTGGTGTCCTCGAGGTGGCCTGCTTTTTTATTTCTGCAGGTCTGATGGCCAAGCGTGTCAGACTGAGCAGCGCGTCTCCATTTCTCAGGGATGTCAAACGACGTGTCCCAATCAGGAGGCGTGCCCCGGTTTTCCAGGCACGTTTGGGGAGGCACGTCCCCCATTTCTGCGTAGCGGTTGACACGTGGCTTCTTGCCATTGGAGGAGAGGCGCGTCATTTACAGAGGGCGCGCCTTTTCGGGTGCAGCGGGCAGTTACGGCGACGGTTCGCCTCCAATGGGTACTTATGATGTTCTTTCGGTTACCCACCTTTGGCCTATAAATAGCCCATTCTATCATAAGTCCCACTTACTGTTTTTCTGCTCTGCCCTCTGTTCTTGCGTTTTATCTTGCTTTCTGTGGCGGAGCTTCTTTAATCAGAGCTTTTTCCTACCAACTTTCACGACGGCGTCCTCCGGCAAATCTTTTGGTGGGTTTTGATTTCCAGAGTACTTGATTCCTCTGTTTTTCTGAGTTTTTCTGGAAAACTGTTGTTTTTTCCAAACTCGTCTTCTGAGTTTTTTCTGGAAACTATTTTCTTTTCCATCTCAAACTCTTTTTCATGTCTGCGATGCCTGTTCCCGAGAGCTGGAAACCTCTTCTGGCCCATCCTTGCTGTACCACCCCCGAAAAACTAGAGAGGTGGAAGAAAAAATTCTTTCTTCCGTCTTACGCTGTGACCAGACTGCCTCGTTCTAGCCATTTTGCTTTTTCAAACCGTGGCGACGAGGTTACCGTCTTCCGAGCCCAACTGAAGGCCGGTCTTCGGTATCCTCCCCCGAAGGTGGTTTGCGAGTTCTGCCAATTCCATGGCATTGCTGTGAACCAGCTTCCCCCGAACGCGTACTGCTACTTTAACGCCTACCTCTGCATGTGTGGCGTGTTCGGGATAGAGCCCCACTTCATCATTTTCATGCAGTACTACAAGCTCTATGTGGTCCCGAAGGGTGGCTTCTATTTCCTGCTACCTCGGGGATCCGGGAGCAAAAAATTCACCTTCACCTTCGACACGAAGGACAGCTGGCGGGGGTGGCAGCCTAAGTTCTTTTTCCTCAAGGTGGATAAGAACTGGTCTGATGTCCCGACCAGGTGGGCTCAGGGAGTACTGAACGCAGACGTCGTCGATCCGAGGATGCTGCTGACCCCACCGTTGGCTTCCGTGTTCGCGGATTTCGACGCCCGCATTCGGGCAGTCGCTGACTGGGCTCCCGAGGTCTCTCCTCGTGCTCTTTACCCCTTTCCTATCAACTGGAGGTTGATGACCGAAGAAGTCCTTCGGGAGCTGAAAGTGGTTAAGGAGCACGTGACTGACCTCAATATGCCCGCTCCCGCCATCGCCGGGAAAGACTCCTGGCTGGTCAAGCTCCTTAAGGGGGAGACTTCTTTTGAAACTTTTGCCGAAAGTGAGTAATCTTCCATCCCTTTATACTTTTTCCTCGGACTTACGCTGATATTTCTTCTCTTTTTCAGAGATGGGCGATGGGGCTGCCGCTTATTACAAGGCCCTCTTTTCTGGCCAGGTGGAGAAGGGGGAGCAGACAAAGAAGGCGGCTTCCCGAAGAAGGAAGACGACAGGGGCGGGACCCTCGGCGAAGCGAGTTAGGAAAACTCTCCAGTCTCCTCAGCCAGAGCTTTTGGAAGAAGAAGCTGGCGAAGACGCTGGTCTTGTTGAAATTCCACCGGCCGAGGTCCCCGCTACTTCCGCCGAGGTGCCTCTTCCCGACCTCGAGGCCCCCAGAAACACTGTAGTGGTAGAAGTACCCACCGCCGAGGAGCGGTACCGGCAGAAGGGTAAGGGTCTTTCTTCCGAGGGGCCCGAGGATTCCGAGGACACTGTCTCCGAGGTTCCTCCAGGTATGTCTTTAGCCGAAGTTCAGCTCCTTTTCCTTTCGCGAATTTTTCTTTTGCTCCTAACTTCCTTCTCACTTTCAGGGGAGCCTCTTACTGTTGGCTGGAGGTCCATTCATGAGAGGAAACGGGCCCTGCGTGATGCCACAATCCCTGAGGGGAAGATCCCCTTGGAGCCCTTTTGGACAATTACGGAGGATATGAATCTGTTCTCCGACGATTGTCCGAAGATGACCAAAGAGATTTGGAAGGGGATGACCACTGATGCCTCCTTCCGGGCCATTGCGGCGGCTCACCCGGGGGATAATACCCTCGCCGCAAAAGTCACCGAGCATGCTGCTCAGGTACAGTCTTTACACTTTTTTCCTCAATTTTCTAAGTGTTTAGACTTGGACTAACCTGGACTTTTGCCTTGCCGTAGCTGCTGGAGTACGCTGGTTATCTCCGAGTTCGGGTGGCCAGACAGGCTGCCTCCAAGGATGCGACTTCGCGGGAACTCACTGAAGCGAAGGCTTCGCTTGCGAAGGTGATCGCCAGCAACCAGCAGCTGACAGCGGATTGTTCTCAGCAACTTGCTGCCGTTCGGGAGGAGTTCTCGAAGAAAAGAGAAGAACTTGAAAAGGACTCCTCCCGGAAGATTTCCGACCTCGGCGACCAAGTAAAGGAGCTGCTTGCCGCCAATGAAGATCTTGTCAAGGACAAGGCTGTTTCCGACAGTCTTGCGTCGAGTTTGACGGACGAGAACACTGCTCTTCAAGCCGAGGTCGAGGCTCTGAAGAAGGAGTCCGGAGAGATGCTGGGGATAAGCGAGCTCGAGGAGGAGGTTGCTGAGCTGAGGGACGAGGTCAATGTCCTTGGCATTCAAAAACGTACTTCTGACGACATGGCCAAGGTCGCCTTTCAGGACGGCTTCTGCCTCGCTCGGCACCAGGTGCTGCAGAGGTTCCCAGATTTGGACCTCTCTTTTCTGGAGGGCCTAAATATTCCTGAGGGACCTCGGTGGCAGTGGTCCAGGGTCGAGCATCTGAAGCTTCCTGGTCTTCGTCCACCCGGCTCTCCCTAGTTTGCTTTAGGGCTCCTCTTATTTTTCTCCTTCGTGCTCCTTCTTTGGACACTTCTTTTGTAAGGCAGCGTTTGCTCTAAATGAACAATCTTTTCGGCTAAGTCCTTTCTTGCAAGTTTCTTCATTTCCACTGTCCCGAACACGTTCGCTTCAAGAGACTTTCGGAAAACCTGCAACCAAAGAAACTTTTTACCTTCCTTTGTCCCGAGCGTGCTCGCTCAAGAGACTTTCTGGAAAATTTGCAAAAATTTGGCTAAGTCTTTTGCAGGCTTTTTGTTTCCTTTTATCCCGAACATGTTCGCTCAAGGGCCTTCGGAAAATCTTTAGCCAAATTTTTCTGTCTTCCTATTGTCCCGAGCATATTTGCTCAAGGGACTTAGGAAAATCTTCACGAGATTGCTCATTCCCTTTATCCCGAGCACGTTCGCTCAAGGGTGTTCGGAAATTACCTCTGCTTTTGTTTTGGCGTGTATTTTTGCGAGATTCTTGCTTTCCCTTTCTCCCGAGCATGTTCGCTCAAGGGTGTTCGGAAAATTTTCTCTGCACTGATTATGCTGAGTACCTTTGCAAGATTCTTGTTTCCCATTTTTCCCGAGCATAGTGGCTCAAGGGGTTTCGGGAAGTCACAACCGCTTTTTTCGTGGCGAGCACCTTCGCGGAAATCTGTCTTGGACAATTTTGGTATACTTGAAAATTTTTCTCAAGACCATTCTTCTCTAGACCATTCTGTACTTAGAATATTTCTTGTACAACATACTTCTTCCGCTCAACCTTAGGCGTAGAATTTTTTCAAGGCATCTGAATGCCAAGTGTTTTTCAATTCTACGCCTTCGGCGTCGCCAAGCTTGTACACGCCTTTTCGTACTTCGGCGAGAACCAGATAAGGTCCTTCCCAATTTGCGCGAAGTACTCCGTGAGCTGGCCTTCGGGGTGCGAAGTCGGCCTTTCGGAGAATGAGGTCTCCTTTTTTGATTTCTTTTGGCCTGGCTTTTAAGTTGATAGCCGCGGCCACTCTTTGCTGGAAAGCTTTTCTTCTCAGCTCGGCTATTTCTCTGTGTTCGGCCACAAGGTCGAGCTTGGTTCTCAGGCCGAGGTCGTTTCCGCCTTCATCAAATACTTGCACCCGTACTGAAGGCTGAACTATCTCTATTGGGATAATGGCCTCTGTTCCGAAGACGAGTGAGAAGGGAGTTTCCCCTGTGGCTCTTCGTGGCGTCGTTCGGTAGCTCCACAATACACTTTGGAGTTCTCCTGGCCATTTCCCCTTGGCTTCCCCAAGTCTCTTTTTCAGGCCATCTTTTATGGTCCTGTTTGATACTTCCACCTGCCCATTGCTTTGGGGGTGAGCTACTGGGGCGAAGTGCATCTTTATTCCGAGGTCGCTGATGAATTCCTGGAATCCTTTGTCTATGAACTGGGATCCATTATCAGCTACTAGTACCCTCGGTATGCCAAATCTGCATACGATGTTTTTCCACACGAACTTCTGCACTTCTTTTGCCGAGATAGTTGCTAGTGGTTCTGCCTCTACCCACTTTGAGAAATAGTCCACTGCTACCACGCAGAATTTCACGCCTCCGGGCGCTGTGGGGAGTGGCCCAATGAGGTCTATACCCCAGACTGCGAAGGGCCAAGGATAGTCTGCCGACGTTACCATTTCTGAGGGTATCCTCTGGATTTTTGCATGTCTCTGGCAACTACCGCACTTCTGGACGAACTGCCTTGCGTCCTTTCTCAGGGTAGGCCAGAAGTATCCTTGGCGGAGTATCACTGCTGCAAGGGCATCAGTTCCAACGTGCGAGCCGCACATGCCTTCGTGGACTTCTTCAAGGACCATCTCAGTATCCTCTTCGCCCACACATCTCTGCAGCGGATTTGCATATCCTTGCCGATATAACTCTTCACCAATCAGGAAGAATCTTCCGGCACGTCTTCGCAGTCTTGCAGCATTGCCGGCGTCTTCGGGAAGCTCATTCTCTGCGAGGTATCTCTTTATGGGGTCCTTCCACCCCATTCCCGAGGTCGTTACGCTTAGCACGGAGATGCTTGGATGGTCTAGCACCTCGGTGTATGTTTTGGACTTCGCTAAGCAATCTGCCTCAGTGTTATTCCGCCGGGGTACATTTTCGATCCGTACGGCGTCAAACTCTTGGATGAGTTTTCTTACCAGCTCGTGGTATTTTGCCAAGATGGGGTCCTTCGCCCCATAATCTCCTGCCGTCTGCCGAACTACCAGCTGGGAATCGCTGTGAGCCCTTAAGCTTCTCACGCCAATCTTTCTGGCCAAGCGTAATCCCGCTATGAGGGCTTCATACTCAGCCACATTATTAGTGACGTTGAAGCTGAACTTGATAGCCTTCATCACCTCCAGGCCTTCGGGTCCTCTGATAACTATTCCAGCTCCCTGGTGTTCGGACCCTGAGGCTCCGTCAACATGCAAGGTCCATTCTGGCTCCCCTTCTTTCGGATCTGAGTGGTTCTCCTCAGTGGTGGGTATTTCGGCGATAAAATCTGCCAATGCTTGGGCTTTTATGGCCTTTCGAGGCTCATACGTGATTTCGTGTTCGCCAAGCTCTATGCACCACTTGGAGAGCCTTCCCGAATGATCAACTCTCTTCATGACATCCCGTAGTGGTAGACTACTTCGGACGATGATGGGGTGAGCCTGGAAATATGGTCGCAGCCTTCTTCCTGCAAGCACCAAGGCGTATATAGCTTTTTGAAGCAAAGGGTACCTGACCTCGGCGCCGTGCAAGGACTTGCTGACATAGTAGACCGGCCATTGTTTCGGCCCTTCTTCTTTTATCAGGACCGAGCTCACGGCCTTTTCTGTGACGGCGAGGTATAGTACGAGGGGTTCTCCCACCCGAGGTTGCCGCAGAGTCGGCAGGCTGGCGAGGTAGACTTTGAGTTCTTCCCAGGCCTTTTGGCAATCTCCTTCCCAGAGATGATTGTTTCTTCCGAGGTCGCCTTCCATCTTTGCTGCCTTTGTGAGGACTTTGAAGAAAGGTCGACACCTATCTCCGTACCTGGAAATAAACCTGCTCAGAGAGGTTATTCTTCCGGTTAGTCTCTGCACGTCTTTCACTGTGGCAGGAGTTCGGAACTCAAGCAGAGCCTTAATCTTCTCAGGATTGGCGTCGATGCCTCTTTCGGATACCATGTACCCAAGGAATTTTCCCGACGTCACCCCGAACATACACTTCTCGGGGTTAAGGCGAATCCCGAAGGCTCTGAGCTTTTGGAAGGTTTCCTCCAAATCTGCAACGTGGTAGCCGGGCAGCTTGCTTTTTACTATCATATCGTCAACATATACTTCCATGTTTCTCCCCATTTGGTCTTTAAAGACCTTGTTCATCAGTCTCTGGTAGGTGGCTCCTGCATTTTTCAGCCCGAAGGGCATTCTTATATAGCAGTACGTTCCTCCCTCGGTGATGAAGGCAGTTTTCTCTTCATCTTCCGGGTCCATCCTTATCTGATGGTAGCCGCTGAAGGCATCTAGGAAGCTCAGGAGCCCGTATTCGGCCGTTGAATCTACCAGTTGATCTATTGGCGGGAGGGGAAATGAGTCTTTCGGGCAAGCATGGTTCAAGTTTCTGAAATCAATGCACATCCGGAGTTTGCTGCTACCTTCTTTTGTGGCGATGACCACGTTGCTTAACCATTCGGGGTATTTGACCTCCCTGATAACTTCAGCATCCAATAGGCGCTGGACTTCGGTTTTCACAAAGTTGCTTTTGTGGGCTGAGATGCTTCGTTTCTTTTGCCTGACAGGTTTTGCTTCCGGGCTTACTTTGAGGCTGTGCTGTATTATGCCAGGGTTCACTCCTGGCATGTCTTTCGGCGAGTAGGCAAACAGATCTTTATTTTTTAGCAGAAAGTGTCACGCCCCGTACTGCCCCTGGCCCATCTGGGCCCAATTATCAAAGCTTGCAGCGGAAGTTATTCACATTTGAGGGGCTTTATTTAATACTACGAGCACCTACGGCGTGAGAGTCCAGGATCTAATCTGGTTCTAGCTTGATTGATTATTTACCTGCAATATGTTTCAGGGTGCTCTTTAAGGTCAAGCTAGCACCTATGTGGAATTTTAGTGTTCCAATTATGAGCTTTCTCAACTTAACAGATTTTCATGCGCATAATGCCCTTAGATGCCATCTTATCAAATCAGCAACCAACTCCATACAAATCTAGGTTCACTGGAGATCCTTCCTTAGGTACACATATTCAGCCAATCAATCTTGCAATTCAAGCAAAACAATCACTTAGTCCAGTAAGTGCATAGAATGTGTGCCCATCAAGTGTACTAGTCCAATGCATGGCAACAAAGAAGCCCATCTCTTTTTTTTTTCAAGTTTGAAAACACATTTGTATATCCATGAGCATCAGCCAAGTCTAGTACACATAACATGAATATCCATCATGGCATTATTCATCATAGTCATCCATCCAAGGCAAAGTTCATCATCATAAGTCAACCAGAACTATGCCTATCCATAGCACAGCAAACAAGCATCACCTACTTGGAAAACATACCAAGGAATGCTTTATGTCTAAGTTTATCTGGGTTCAAGTTTTACAGACCAAGTTTTCATGTCTACTTAATCTGTAACTCAAATAGACATGGAACACAATCCACCTTATAGACCTTGTTCCCACAACTTCTAGACTCCATATCCTGCACAGGTAAGTCCACGACATTAGCTTGTTCCACAAGCAATCTATACCACACAAGTCACTTTGAGCATATGATTTTACTGAGCATCACTATACACATACCCAACCTTTTAGTGTATCGTAACGAGTACTCTGGTACTCCCCGCTTGGTCTATCAAGCCATCCATTTCCTGAAAAATGTTTAGCAGGGCGGGTGAGTTATAAAACTCAATAAGAATCCCGGCGTGAGGTAGGTATCTCATGACTTTCATAGTCATATCCGGCTTTTAAAGCCAAAGTGTGCCAAGAACGTAATGGCATTTTCCATATTCCTGCAAAGGAAAACACTAAAACAAGAAAACACACAGTATGGCATGATAGCAATAATAATAATAATAATCAGGGTCAGCATGCACAAACAATTTCAGAGAAGCACACAACTCAACGCACACACCACTGTTCCTCGTAACCTGTGGGCATCGCAAGCATTCGCATTTGCATAACCATTTCCGGTCGACCATTTTTCTTATCTTATCTGAGCTCATTATCTTGGGACCGAGTTGGCCAAACTCGATACCAAGACCCAAATGCTTGCTATTCTACTCATGAGTATACCATCGTTGCCGAAGCAACACCACCTCGCCCAGTACGCACTTATGTGCCCAATTATCCATAGTTGCCGAAGCAACGATCCTCGTCCAATACGCACTTATGTGCCCAATTATTAAACTAAGAAAGTACATGAGACCTCACAAAAGTAACAACCACGTAGCCCTGACATGCACACCTATGGTCACTTGGTGCTTTGACCATCACATAGGGGCACTAATACTCACACTGAAAGGACATGGAAAATATACCATGGAGAGTGAGTATTGGGATTCTTACCACCATTTATATAACCTTTTTGCTCATTGTCTTTGCCTTGCTTTGCTTTGTTTGTTGTTGTAACTTTGCCCTTGCCTTAATGGACCTATAAAGCCCAATACACTAGCAAGTTAATTTCTTACTTTTCATGAACCATGAGAACCATAATTTACCAAGGATTCTTGGTTTAACTTACTCAACCTTACTTAAAGAGGAAAGGCCCCATAATTACCCTTCTTGGTTAAAGTCCAATTCCAATTGTAGCCAATGTTGGCATTATAGCCAAGATGGCCAATGTAGCCACTGCTGCCAATTTAGCCCAAGTTTGCCTATGTAGCCCTTGTAGTGAATTGTAGCCCATTTTCATCTTGCTGTGAATTGAGGCCCAACTTGGCCTTTTCTGAAAGTGTAGGCCCAATTGGCCTTTTCTGGAAGTTTAGGCCCAATTGGCCTTTTCTGGAATCTTGGCCCAACTTGGGCTTTCCAGGAACTCAGGCCCACTTGGCCTTCTATGGAACCCAGGCCCACTTGGCCTGTTCTGGAACTCAGGCCCAACTGGCCTTTTATTAACTCAGGCCCACTTGGCCTTTTAATTCCTCAGGCCCACTTGGCCTTTTAATTCCTCAGGCCCACTTGGCCTTTTATCTTCTCAGGCCCACTTGGCCTTTTAATTCTCTTCTGGACTTGGGCCTATATTAACCTTTTCAGGATTTAGCCCAATTCAGCCTTTAGGCCCAATATACATCTTCAGGACTTGGGCCTATATTAACCTTTTCAGGATTTAGCCCAAGTGTTGAGTCAAAGTAGCCCACTTGCCAATAATGCCATTATGGTCCATTTGGCCAATATTACTCAAAACTCTGGGTTTTCCACTCAAGCACCTCAAGAACAATTGTTGACAGAATTGTCCTTGAATTCTTCTTTGCCACTTTAGTCCCAAATTTTCCTTGTGAACACTTTTGCCACCAAATTACTTGGTTAACACACATCCGCCAAAAATTGGCACCATGGCCGAATGCATGCTTCATTTCTTCTTTGTGATTTTTGCTTGTACAAGTCATCTAGGACTCAAAATATGCCAAGAACACTTGGCTCCACATGGCTAACATGCCAAGATATTAAAATCAACATATGGCCGAATTTTTCAAGCTTGATTTTTTGCTCATAAAACTTCTACACATGGCTAACATGCCAAGATATTAAAATCAACATATGGCCGAATCTTTCAAGCTTGATTTTTGCTCATAAATCTTCTCTTTTTGCATCCAACTTTTGGCCATTAACATGCACACTCACAAGAACATCTTCACTACCAAGAACACTTGGTTTCAAGCTTGCATGCCAAAAATACCCATTTGGCCGAATATAATCCTTGCTTTTCTTTGCATCTTTTGTTTGTTTCTTTGCTTGGAAAGGCTATACAAGCCTCAAGGCACCAAGAACACTTGGTTTCAAGCCTCAAAATTCCATGGACATTCATGGCCGAAACTTCATCCTTGCTTTTCTTGGAGTTCTCCTCCATTTCCTTGCTTTTGATGGCTTAAAAGTGCCATGCATGCCTTGAACTCTCAAGTTGAGTCCAAGAGCACTATGATTCCTCCATGGCCGAATCTTCAAGAGTTTTTCCTTGCAAAAATCCAGCAAATACAAAGCATTAAAAAGTAATATCTAGCTCAAAACACAAGAAATTAACAATGAAAACATGATTCACTTACAACCTTGTTTATGGCCGAATCTTGAGCTTGTTCTTCCTTGACGTTTTCCTTGTTTTTCCTGCTCCTCATGGCTTAGAAATGCCATGCATGTTCATGAGCTCATGCGTGAAGCTCAAGAACAATAAGTTCCTCCATGGCCGAATCTTCAAGAGCTTGTTTCTTGATGTTCTTCTTCACTTCCTTGCTTCTCATGGCTTAAAAATGCCAAGCATGCTCATGAGCTCTTGAGATGAGCTCAAGAACACTATTTTCTCATCATGGCCGAATGTTCACAAGCATTTTTTTCCATGGGTTTTTCTTGACATCTCTCTTCGATTTTGGTCTAGATGTGTTTAGGAGGTTGAAAGCTTCATGAAAATGTGTTTGCATGTGGGAAAAGCTTGGATTTTGGTCATGGCCGAATTTGTTGAGGGAGGAAGAAGATGATGAACTTGGAAGAACACCATGGCTGGTTTTAGAGAGAAGGGAGAGCAAATGAGAGCACTTGGTGCTAGAGAGAGAGAGAATTAAGTGTTTGAATGGTAAAACAAGAGCATGGCCGAATTTAGTGCTTCCAATTAGAAGAAATGCAAGCCAAATGCATGTGAAATGCATATTTGGAAGCAATGGCCGGCCATTTAATTTCCAAGTGGTGGGAGAATGGTCAAATGGCAATTAAACAATTCATTAGACAAATGTGAGTGGGGGGAATAGTTTAATGGGGTATCTTGGAGCCATTAAACAATAATAGACAAAGGATAATGGAGTTTGTAGTGGAGGAATTAATTTAATGGGTAATAAACAAATATGAGTGGAGCAAATAAACAATGATAGTGGAGCATAAGTGGGAGACAAGCATGTGATGGGCAAATAATTAATATGTGAGTGGGAGACATGGGTGGCCAAACAATAATAGTTTAATGGGAAGTGGGAGACAAGAATAGTGGAGGAATAAAATAAATGATGAGTGGAATGTGTAGTAGGCCAAATTACTTACTTGGTCCTCCATCTTTCTCCAACTTTGCAATTGAGTCCTCCCACCCAACTTTTCTTTGTGCAATTAAGTCCCTCAATTTCAATTTCCACCAATATCATCATCACAACTCTTGGCCTAAGCCAAGCATAATCCTTGGAGTGTCCAACACTCATTAATGCCCATTCCTTAATTAATTCCAAGTCTCCACAATTTATTTGCCAAGTTTCCAAATTTGGAAACTTTTTCTGTCTTTACTCCACTTAACCCGGGACTTAGTCATTTAGTCCTTTCCGGGTATGACAGAAAGGATACAAGATTTTCCTTATCACCTTTGGCCAAGCTCTTCCCTATTCGGGTAGATTGTCCTGGGACAAGATCTACTGCTTCCGTTTCTGCTTCTGGGGGATCTCCTTCTTTGCCTTTCTCCTGCGCCTTTGCCTCCACCGTTTGTGTAGAGCTGTTTGCCGGAGCCTTTCGTGTTTTTACAAACACCTTTCTTACCTCGGCTTGGTCGATGAAGACCTCTGCATCTCCATCCTTGGTGGCGAATGTGACAGTCAAGTACTTCACATCGGGGCGAATGTGCAGGTTCCCCTGAGTCTGCCTTCCAAGGATGGCGTTGTACGAAGACGGGACATCCATGACGATGAATCTTGTCATTGTGGACGCGTACAACTCAGCTGCTCCGTCTACCGAAGTGCCTTTCATCATCAAAGGGAGGTCGATCCATCCGAGAACGGGTAGTTCGGATGGCCCAACGCCGAAGGTGGGCGTGGTGACAGGTTTCAGCTCGCTGCTGGTGATGCCCAGGCTCGGCAGTAAGTGCGAGAATAGGACGTCAGCATTTGAGCCATCATCAAGCAACACTCTCTTGACGTCCCAGTTCCCTATTCTCGCCATTATCAGCAGCGGGTCGTCGTGGGGGAAGACGACAGTGGAGCCATCTTTGCGAGCCAATTTCTTTGATGGACTTTGATACTCCATAACAGCAATTTCTCTGGCCTTCCGCTTTCTTTCCGAGGATGGGAGCCCCGTGGTGATGGTTTGGATGACCCCTACTGGAGGTGGAAGGCGCCTTTTTGGACTTCTGTTTCTCCGCCTGTCGGAGTCATAGTCCTCGTTTTCGGCCCTCTCTTCCTCCTCTTTTCTGCCTTTAGGGGAGGGCATCCGCAGATACTTGCGAAGTTGGCCCTGTTTGATCAGCGACTCTATGTACTTCTTCAGCTGGAAGCAGTCTTCGGTGTCATGACCGTGGTCGCGATGAAACTGGCAGAACTTCTTGGCATTCTTCTTATTATCGGCGGCCATGGCCTTTGGCCGCCGAATCTGCGTCCCTTGCCTTTCCAGCGCCATGAGAATGTTGGTCCGTGTCGTGCTCAAGGGTGTGAAACTTTGAGGTTTCTTTCCTCGCATTCGCCGTGGTCGACCTGTGTGTTCAGAAAGATACCGAGCTTGCTGGCTGGACCCTTCGGCGCGGTGATGATCAGACTTCGGCCCCGCCATCCTCAATTCCTCGGCTGTCATGTGCTGTTCTGCCCTTCGGTAAAATTCTCCGAGGGTCTCCGGGGGGTCCTTTGAGAACTCGTAGAACAGCTGTGAGTCACGCCGAAGGCCCCGTGTCATAGCGAGGATGCGGATTTCGGGCCGAAAGTCCGGGACGCTGAGTGCTTCCCTGTTGAATCGTTCGACATAGTCTCGGATCGTCTCTCCGTTTCTCTGCTCTATGTCGAACATCTGTACAGGCATTTTGGCCGTCGGCCTGCTCCCAATGAACTGCTGGGTAAAGGCTGTGGACAACTCCTGAAACTCAGTGATAGCCCCTGGGGGCAACGAATTGTACCATGCTGTTGCTGGGCCCGTGAGGGTGACTTCAAAGCATTTGCACATGGTAGCGTCATTAGCTCCGTGCATTATCATGCTCCGCCTGTACTTCGTCAGATGGGCCTGTGGATCAGTCCGGCCATCATAGATCTCCAGCCTAGGCACTCTGAAGTCGCCTGGCATAGCTGCCTCAACGACGGTGCGAATAAACGGGGAGCCATCTTCGCATAACGCCCCCGACAGCCTGTCCCAAACGGGTTTTCTGGTCACTTGCTTTTCCACTCTGTCCAGCCGTGCCAATATCCTTTCCATAAGCGCAGTGGCGCTAGGACCATTTTCGCGGGAGGGTGATCGACGGCGCCTTTTCGGGGAGCGAGTTCGGCGCGGAGGGGTCAGGGCCCTCGCCTCAGGCGACGAACTGCTTCGCTGTGAGACTCTCGGTCGCTTGGACCCGGTTTGTCCCACAGGCCGTTTCCCGAGGGCTATATCTTCTGTGGATGATTCTCCGCGAGGATCTCCACTTTCTGAACTGCGGTGTGTAGACTTGGGGCTTCTCTCCCGAGGGCGTGTTGATGAGGAGGGTTTCTGGGCCTGCGACTGCTGTGGCCATCTTCGGTCGATCTGCTGAGTCATTTCAGCAACGACCGAGCGCTGAAAGTCCCTCAAGAAGCTCATGGTGATTCCCAGAGGGCGGTCCTCCTCGGGCGTAGAAGTCTCTGGGAGTGTCTGCTCTGCAGCCGGTTGTATCTCAGGCGCGGACGAGGACCTTGGGAGTCCCTTGTCCTTAGAACGCCGAGTCTCAACGACGGCAATCTACGAGCGGGTTCCCACAGACGGCGCCAAATGATGGCCCAGGGCCTCATCGTTGTGAGTCATGATGACTGTTGAGGAGACTTCTAGGAGGAAGAACGCCTGGAAGGTGGATCGCCTCTAGGAGAGTACCTGGAAAACTGGTAAACAGGGTTAGGAGGCCCCCGGAGTGTTTTTCCGGGGGGGGAGCCTCCGACGCCCAAGTCAGTGGTGGCCGGAAGAAGGAGAAAGTCACTAGCTCAAAGAGAAAGGCAGAAAAATCTCGCCTGGTATTTTCTCAGAGTATGGGAGCTGTATCTCCGGCCTGCCAACCTCCTGTCAAGTATTTATTTCCTGTATATATATAGGAATACCTAGCCCGTTCAGATCATGACACGTGTGCGGTCGGATGCTCCTGAACGTCTGGGCGTAGGGGACAGATAGTTGGTAACTAGATGGCCTCGAGCCTTGTGCTGAGACGGGCCATGATATGATTCTGATGGCGTCTGCGCGTCAGGGCGACTTTTTACGTCTGTGGTGGGACGTGTCAGAGGCTTCCTTAAATGCTTCCTTAAATGCGCCTGCCGTACTCCCGGGGTCCCTGGACGAGGTCGTCCTCTAGTTCGGACAGAGCCTCTTCGGGAAGCCTACCCTCAGTTCGGGGGTTCCCAGTGCCAGGGGGTTCCGCCTTCGGGGATATCATATTCGGGCAGCAATGTCTGGTGCCACTTTTCCGAAGGCGCGTTGTTCACAACCTTGGGGGGCGAATGGAGTCCTCAAGTTTTACTGGCGTGCCGAGGCTCGGAGCTCTCAGGCTATCTCCCGAGGTGCATGATTCCACCTATTCCCGGGAAGCGCCAGTTCTTCTGGCCGTTGTTGTGGCAGGGTATTCGGCCAGATTGAGGCGATAGCCTTTGGCTATCACTTCCCGAATGATCAACTCTCTTCATGACATCCCGTAGTGGTAGACTACTTCGGACGATGATGGGGTGAGCCTGGAAATATGGTCGCAGCCTTCTTCCTGCAAGCACCAAGGCGTATATAGCTTTTTGAAGTAAAGGGTACCTGACTTCGGCGCCGTGCAGGGACTTGCTGATGTAGTAGACCGGCCATTGTTTCGGCCCTTCTTCTTTTATCAGGACCGAGCTCACGGCCTTTTCTGTGACGGCGAGGTACAGTACGAGGGGTTCTCCCACCCGAGGTTGCCGCAGAGTCGGCAGGCTGGCCAGGTAGACTTTGAGTTCTTCCCAGGCCTTTTGGCAATCTTCATCCCAGGGATGATTGTTTCTTCCGAGGTCGCCTTCCATCTTTGCTGCCTTTGTGAGGACTTTGAAGAAAGGTCGACACCTATCTCCGTACCTGGAAATAAACCTGCTCAGAGAGGTTATTCTTCCGGTTAGTCTCTGCACGTCTTTCACTGTGGCAGGAGTTCGGAACTCAAGCAGAGCCTTAATCTTCTCAGGATTGGCGTCGATGCCTCTTTCGGATACCATGTACCCAAGGAATTTTCCCGACGTCACCCCGAAGATACACTTCTCGGGGTTAAGGCGAATCCCGAAGGCTCTGAGCTTTTGGAAGGTTTCCTCCAAATCTGCAACGTGGTAGCCGGGCAGCTTGCTTTTTACTATCATATCGTCAACATATACTTCCATGTTTCTCCCCATTTGGTCTTTAAAGACCTTGTTCATCAGTCTCTGGTAGGTGGCTCCTGCATTTTTCAGCCCGAAGGGCATTCTTATATAGCAGTACGTTCCTCCCTCGGTGATGAAGGCAGTTTTCTCTTCATCTTCCGGGTCCATCCTTATCTGATGGTAGCCGCTGAAGGCATCTAGGAAGCTCAGGAGCCCGTATTCGGCCATTGAATCTACCAGTTGACCTATTGGCGGGAGGGGAAATGAGTCTTTCGGGCAAGCATCGTTCAAGTTTCTGAAATCAATGCACATCCGGAGTTTGCTGCTACCTTTTTTTGTGGCAATGACCACGTTGCTTAACCATTCGGGGTATTTTACCTCCCTGATAACTTCAGCATCCAATAGGCGCTGGACTTCGGTTTTCACGAAGTTGCTTTTGTGGGCTGAGATGCTTCGTTTCTTTTGCCTGATAGGTTTTGCTTCCGGGCTTACTTTGAGGCTGTGCTGTATTATGCTAGGGTTCACTCCTGGCATATCTTTCGGCGAGTAGGCAAACAGATCTTTATTTTTTAGCAGAAAGGATACAAGATTTTCCTTATCACCTTTGGCCAAGCTCTTCCCTATTCGGGTAGATTGTCCTGGGACAAGATCTACTGCTTCCGTTTCTGCTTCTGCGGGATCTCCTTCTTTGCCTTTCTCCTGCGCCTTTGCCTCCACCGTTTGTGTAGAGCTGTTTGCCGGAGCCTTTCGTGTTTTTACAAACACCTTTCTTACCTCGGCTTGGTCGATGAAGACCTCTGCATCTCCATCCTTGGTGGCGAATGTGACAGTCAAGTACTTCACATCGGGGCGAATGTGCAGGTTCCCCTGAGTCTGCCTTCCAAGGATGGCGTTGTACGAAGACGGGACATCCATGACGATGAATCTTGCCATTGTGGACGCGTACAACTCAGCTGCTCCGTCTACCGAAGTGCCTTTCATCATCAAAGGGAGGTCGATCCATCCGAGGACGGGTAGTTCGGATGGCCCAACGCCGAAGGTGGGCGTGGTGACAGGTTTCAGCTCGCTGCTGGTGATGCCCAAGCTCAGCAGTAAGTGCGAGAATAGGACGTCAGCATTTGAGCCATCATCAAGCAACACTCTCTTGACGTCCCAGTTCCCTATTCTCGCCATTATCAGCAGCGGGTCGTCGTGGGGGAAGACGACAGTGGAGCCATCTTTGCGAGCCAATTTCTTTGATGGACTTTGATACTCCATAACCGCAATTTCTCTGGCCTTCCGCTTTCTTTCCGAGGATGGGAGCCCCGTGGTGATGGTTTGGATGACCCCTACTGGAGGTGGAAGGCGCCTTTTTGGACTTCTGTTTCTCCGCCTGTCGGAGTCATAGTCCTCGTTTTCGGCCCTCTCTTCCTCCTCTTTTCTGCCTTTTGGGGAGGGCATCCGCAGGTACTTGCGAAGTTGGCCCTGTTTGATCAGCGACTCTATGTACTTCTTCAGCTGGAAGCAGTCTTCGGTGTCATGACCGTGGTCGCGATGAAACTGGCAGAACTTCTTGGCATTCTTCTTATTATCGGCGGCCATGGCCTTTGGCCGCCGAATCTGCGTCCCTTGCCTTTCCTGCGCCATGAGAATGTTGGTCCGTGTCGTGCTCAAGGGTGTGAAACTTTGAGGTTTCTTTCCTCGCATTCACCGTGGTCGACCTGTGTGTTCAGAAAGATACCGAGCTTGCTGGCTGGACCCTTCGGCGCGGTGATGATCAGACTTCGGCCCCGCCATCCTCAATTCCTCGGCTGTCATGTGCTGCTCTGCCCTTCGGTAAAATTCTCCGAGGGTTTCCGGGGGGTCCTTTGAGAACTCGTAGAACAGCTGTGAGTCACGCCGAAGGCCCCGTGTCATAGCGAGGATGCGGATTTCGGGCCGGAAGTCCGGGACGCTGAGTGCTTCCCTGTTGAATCGTTCGACATAGTCTCGGATCGTCTCTCCGTTTCTCTGCTCTATGTCGAACATCTGTACAGGCATTTTGGCCGTCGGCCTGCTCCCAATGAACTGCTGGGTAAAGGCTGTGGACAACTCCTGAAACTCAGTGATAGTCCCTGGGGGCAACGAATTGTACCATGCTGTTGCTGGGCCCGTGAGGGTGACTTCAAAGCATTTGCACATGGTAGCGTCATCAGCTCCGTGCATTATCATGCTCCGCCTGTACTTCACCAGATGGGCCTGTGGATCAGTCCGGCCATCATAGATCTCCAGCCTAGGCACTCTGAAGTCACCTGGCATAGCTGCCTCAACGACGGTGCGAATAAACGGGGAGCCATCTTCGCATAACGCCCCCGACAGCCTGTCCCAAACGGGTTTTCTGGTCACTTGTTTCTCCACTCTGTCCAGCCGTGCCAATATCCTTTCCATAAGCGCAGTGGCGCTAGGACCATTTTCGCGGGAGGGAGATCGACGGCGCCTTTTCGGGGAGCGAGTTCGGCGCGGAGGGGTCAGGGCCCTCGCCTCGGGCGACGAACTGCTCCGCTGTGAGACTCTTGGTCGCTTGGACCCGGTTTGTCCCACAGGCCGTTTCCCGAGGGCTATATCTTCTGTGGATGATTCTCCGCGAGGATCTCCACTTTCTGAACTGCGGTGTGTAGACTTGGGGCTTCTCTCCCGAGGGCGTGTTGATGAGTAGGGTTTCTGGGCCTGTGACTGCTGTGGCCATCTTCGGTCGATCTGCTGAGTCATTTCAGCAACGACCGAGCGCTGAAAGTCCCTCAAGAAGCTCATGGTGATTACCAGAGGGCGGTCCTCCTCGGGCGTAGAAGTCTCTGGGAGTGTCTGCTCAGTAGCCGGTTGTATCTCAGGCGCGGACGAGGACCTTGGGAGTCCCTTGTGCTTAGAACGCCGAGTCTCAACGACGGCAATCTGCGAGCGGGTTCCCACAGACGGCGCCAAATGATATCCCAGGGCCTCATCGTTGTGAGTCATGATGACTGTTGAGGAGACTTCTAGAAGGAAGGACGCCTGGAAGGTGGATCGCCCCAAGGAGAGTACCTGAAAAACTGGTAAACAGGGTTAGGAGGCCCCCGGAGTGTTTTTCCGGGGGGGGAGCCTCCGACGGCGCCAAATGATGGCCCAGGGCCTCATCGTTGTGAGTCATGATGATTGTTGAGGAGACTTCTAGAAGGAAGGACGCCTGGAAGGTGGATCGCCCCAAGGAGAGTACCTGAAAAACTGGTAAACAGGGTTAGGAGGCCCCCGGAGTGTTTTTCCGGGGGGGGAGCCTCCGACGCCCAAGTCAGTGGTGGCCGGAAGAAGGAGAAAGTCACTAGCTCAAAGAGAAAGGCAGAAAAGTCTCGCCTGGTATTTTCTCAGAGTGTGGGAGCTGTATCTCCGGCCTGCCAACCTCCTGTCAAGTATTTATTTCCTGTATATATAGGAATACCTAGCCCGTTCAGATCATGACACGTGTGCGGTCGGATGCTCCTGAACGTCTGGGCGTAGGGGACAGATAGTTGGTAACTAGATGGCCTCGAGCCTTGTGCTGAGACGGGCCATGATATGATTCTGATGGCGTCTGCGCGTCAGGGCGACTTTTTACGTCTGTGGTGGGACGTGTCAGAGGCTTCCTTAAATGCTTCCTTAAATGCGCCTGCCGTACTCCCGAGGTCCCTGGGCGAGGTCGTCCTCTAGTTCGGACAGAGCCTCTTCGGGAAGCATACCCTCAGTTCGGGGGTTCCCAGTTCCAGGGAGTTCCGCCTTCGGGGATATCATATTCGGGCAGCAATGTCTGGTGCCACTTTTCCGAAGGCGCGTTGTTCACAACCTTGGGGGGCGAATGGAGTCCTCAAGTTTTACTGGCGTGCCGAGGCTCGGAGCTCTCAGGCTATCTCCCGAGGTGCATGATTCCACCTTTTCCCGGGAAGCACCAGTTCTTCTGGCCGTTGTTGTGGCAGGGTATTCGGCCAGATTGAGGCGACAGCCTTTGGCTATCACCTTGCTTTGTTGTTGTGAACAGGATGAGAACCAGGAATGTGAACAGAGGCCCAAAGTGAATATGCTGGCTATGAGCCAATGAAAAAAAAAATGAATATGCTGGCTATATGCCATTGAAAAATGAATATGCTGGCCATGTGCCAAAGGGAATGAATATCCTTGCTTTGTGCCAGAGGTAATGAGTACTGGCTTTGTACCCGAAGCCCAAGTTGGGGCTAATGAGCCATTGAGGCGATGATTACTAGGCCTTGATGCCCAGATTGTTACTGGGACTCAATACCCAGAGGAAATATTGGAAGCAATGCAGGAGTTGTGCCAGTAATTGAGCATTCAGACCAGAGAAAGAGATCAGATGTAAGTCCCAGAATGTGCTGGGCAATAAAGAGAATTAACAGTGAAAAGAAGGTTAGAAAGAGAAAAGCCACGACAACAGGTCAGGTATAAGTCCCAGAACTTGCTAGGCAATAAAGAGGACTAACAATGAGGAGAAGGTCAGACAGAGAATATATGCTAAGATCAAAACAGTGGAACTGGTACTGATGGTAATGAAAGAAGAAAGTTCAAGAGCAAAGGAACTGGACATGAAGATAATTTAAGGGCATACCCGAAATGGATGCCTGATATTGGAAATATTGGAAAGCTCATAATAGATGAGAATAGGGGAAAGAGAATCCCCAAGGCAAACAGGAAAAACATTAGTCCATCCTAAAGATGATTTGCATACAGAAGTACCTGAGATGCAGACAGAGGCCTATAAGTTTAGTTTGGCCCAAGAGCCGAACGCCAGGTTATAAGTACCTGGATTCAACAGAGATTCGATAATTGGATATGTTCCACAGTATAAGGAACAAGAGTTCAAGAAACAAACCAGGAATGTACCTAGTAGTAGAAATGGACCCTGAAAGGGCAATCACAGAAAGAGGATGAGAGATAAGACCAGCAGGAAGCTGGAGCCATCTTGAAAGAAAAGCAGATGATGCTTGGCACTTAAGCCAAGAGAGGATAATAAAAGTAGCCCATAGGGCAAATCTTGAGAAGCCTTGGGAATACCAGCAGAATGTAAAAAGAGGTTTCCAGAAAGATAAATGATCAAGGCTTGGCGCTTAAGCCAAGAAAGAGATAACAACAGGGAAAAGAAGATAGCTCAATATGGACCTTCGGGCGAGACTCAAGGAAGATTCATGGCCAAGAGCCATGCTACAGAATTAGAAATGGTTGTTTTATAAGCTGCACCCAGAGTTACTGGGTAAAGGGCTATACTATTAGGAAAGGAAGGCAGAAGACCCCGAGAGGTTAATGACAGAGGGCAATTGCCATGAAGGGCAAGACATGGCCCATCTCTATTAGAGAGGCTGGAATTGCCATAAAGAGTCCAGCTATGCCTCCACCAGTGCATATTTTGATCCATGGACTGAAATATAAATTATGGGTCAGGACATCAGTATGCCGAGAGCAGGAAGAGACAAATTAAGGATACTGGAAGAGTATTCCAGATTGAGACTTCAAGAAAAGCATAAGGGGACCATGAAGTCAAAAAGAGCTAAAGATGCTGATGAAGAAATGGACCAGGTGAAGATTGGGTTAGAAAGACCCTGACAGGTAACATTTTATTTGACAGTTATGAAATATCAGCTTTAATTTGATACTAGTGCATTGTTGTATGTGAAAACTGCCAAGTTAGTCAAGGGAATGAATTGATGAATGACAAAAGTATGCACTGAAGTGCGCTTGGTTAGAAATACCAGGAATGAATTGATGGCAAATAATACTGCTGCCCACCCTAGGAATGGATATGGTGGGAATGAGCCTGAAAGGCAGACTGCTCACAGCGAGCATAGTTTGGCTACTGAGCCAAATACCAGGTTTTAAGTGCCTAGACCCAGCAGGGATATGTAGGACAGAATGTGAAAGTTACCAAGAAGGAGTTTGCTGAAGGCCAGGAACATTTACCTAGAAGCATTGTGCTTTATGTGGAAGAGAAAGATGGTCCTTAGAAAACTTGTGGGACTGAATTGAGCAAAAGAAGGAAATAATAGGACAAATTCGGCCAGGAGATAAATTTGAAGGCCCAATTTGAAAACCAAGTGTTCTTGGTGGTAAATGGTCTCAAAACTCCTAAATGGGCTATTTTGGGCCATATTGGTAAAATTGGCAAAATGGGCTAAATTGCCTAAATGGGCTACATTAAATTGGGACTTGGACAGAGACGTGGCCAAGTCCAGAAAAGAAATAAAAGGCCAAGTGGGCCTGAGTAAATATATGGCCAAGTGGGCCTGAGTTCATAAAAGGCCAAGTGGGCCTGAATTCAAAGAAAGGGCAAGTTAGGCCCAAATTCAGAGAATAAAGGCCAAGTTGGGCCTAGGATTAAAGGAAAGGCCAATTGGGCCTAAGTTCCAAGAAGTGGGCGTCAAGTTCAGAAAAAGGCAGAATTGGGCCTTACCTCCTTAAGTAGAGGTTGAGTAAGTTAAAGCATGTATGCTTGGTAAATTATGGTTCTCATGTTTAATAGAAAGCAATGTATTAACTTGCTAGTGTATGGGCTTTATAGGTCCATTATGGAAAAGATAAGTTCCAACAACAAACAAAGCAAAGCAAGGCAAAGATAATTAGCAAAAGGTTACACAAATGGTGGTAAGGATTCCTATACTCACTTATTACATGGTACATTTCCATAAATTTCATAGTGAGTATTAGTGCCCCTATGTGATGGTCAAAGAACCAAGTGATCATAGGTGTGCATGACAGGGCTATGTGGTTGTTATTTTTTGTGAGGACTCATGATACTTTCTTAGTTGAATAATTGGGCACATAAGTGCATAATGGATGAGGTAGTGTTGCTTTGGCAACCATGGTTATGGTTTACTCATGAGTAAATAGCAAGCATTTAGGGCTAGGAATTGGGTTTGGCCAACTCAATTCCCAAGCTAAGGAGTGCTTAGTAGGTTATAAAAATAAATGGCATGCCGGGATTAGTGGCATGGATTATGCTAATGCTTGCGATGCCATGATGACATGGAATATGATGTTAAAAGGACAGCGTTGTGTGTGTTGAGTTGCGTGCTTCTCTGAAATTGTTTGTGCATGCTGACCCATATTATTATTGTTATTGTTATTGTGCTATATCTTGTGTTTTCTTTCTTTTAGTGTTTTCCTTGGCAGGAACATGGATTAATTGCCATTACATTCTTGGCACAAGATAGGCTTTGAAAGCCATATAATGACTAAGAAAAGTCATCAGATAATTACCTCACTAGGCATTGGATGCCGTCGGGATCCTTACTGAGTTTTATAACTCAGCCGCCCTGATATATATTTTGTAGGTAATGGATTGCTTGAAGGGTCAAGCTAGGAGTACTGGAGTCCTCGTTTTAAATTGCTAAAGGGTTGGGTATGTGTTTGGTATTGCTCATTATATTCATTTGACTTTAAGTGACTTATGTGGTATAGATTGCTTGTGAGTCAAGCTAATGGTTTGGACTTCCTTGTGCAGGCTTATGAAGTTTAGAAGTTGTGGGAACAAGGCCTATTAAGCTGGAATGTGTTCCAGGTTATTATGAGTCGAGGTTTGGGTAGTATGAGAGCGTGGTCTGTAAAACCTGGACCTGGCTAATTAGAGACATATAGCATCCTTGGTACATTTTCTTTTCCAAGTAGGTGATGCTTTATTGTTGCCATTATGATCGTGATTAGCTTTGGATGATTATATGCCATGTTTGGATGGTATTATGCAGATGGAATGCCATGATGGATATTCATGTTTTGTGTACTAGACTTGGCTGATGCTCATGGACATATAATTGTGGTTTTCAAACTTGAAATGAGATGGGCTTCTTGGTTTCCATGTATTGGATTAGTACACTTGATGGACACACATTCTCTGCACCTAATGGATTAAGTGTATGCTTTACTTGTATTACAAGTGTAGTTAGTTGAGTATGTGCATCTAAGGAAAGATTTCCAGTGAATCTGGATATGCATGGATATTGTTGCCTAGTTGTTGAGATGGCATCTAAAGACTTGTGTGTGTAACTGGCTAAGTGGTAAAGTCCATAAATGGAACACTAGAATTCCACATAGGTATTAGCTCATTCATGAAGAACACCCTGACAACACATTGAAAGTATTTAAGTAACAAGCTAGTACCAGAATAGATCCTGGAGTCACGCCGTAGGTGCTCATAATATTTAATAAAGTCCTTCTCTTTAAGTAATTTTCGCTGCATTACTTTGATAATCGGGCCCAGGTGGGCTAGGGGCAGTTTGGGGCGTGACAAGGGGCCTTTGCCCGGAGTCAAACTGGCACTTCGGGGTATTCTCCGGCTCCGAAGTTAGTCCTTCGGGGGACTTTCTCTTGCGGAAGGTACCTGGTTCTTATCCCCCGAAGCTTGTTCGGTCGCCTTCTCTTCAGGAGGCGACACGCTAGTTTCCTGAGGTTGGTGTTCGTCTGGCTGCCGAGATCGTGTACCTCTGGTGTCTGACTCTTTTTTTCCAGGGGTCCTTAGGTGTTCGGGGCGATAGCACTTTGGCTATCACATGCCCCCCCTCGGAAAGCCGGAGTTGAAACTTCGGGTAACGGTCATTTCGCGGGAGGTTTTCCGTACTCAGAGTGTGATGTTCGTAGGAGAGGCGTTTTACCACATAGGGGATAAGCCTTGTTCGGACAGGTGTCCCCTGTCCGCCCTTTGGTATTCTCAAGATACCTAACCTCTTTACTTTTTCTACCATAGACTAGTGGACCATCACGTCCTGGAACTAGGCGTGTCAGTCTGGAGCGGTGCACCCGGGTTTTCAGGATGTCAGAAAATGTGTCCTAGTTTTTTGTAACGGGCGACATGTGGCAGGTGCTGGTTGGGATGGGTACGTCTTTTCGCGTGTGAGGGCCAATTATGGCGACGTTTCGCCTTCGCGCAGCAATTATGATGCCTTTTGGCTACCCTTCCTCGATCTATATAAGCCTCTTCTCTTCATACTCTTCATTTGTTTTTATTTGCTCTCACTTTGCTCTCGTCTACTCTTGTGCCTTCTCTTCCTTTTTTACGGCAGTGCTTACGGTGGTGCTTATTTCGGCCACCTTTCACGACGGTGTCCACAAATCCTGATTTCGACAAGACTTTCGGTGGGTTCCACTTCTGTTTCTGCTTTTCTTCTAGCTTCCCGAAATCATTTTTCTTCTTTCCAAAGTCTCTTTTTGGACCAACCATGTCTTTGCCTATTCCCGAGAGCTGGCAACCTCTTATGTCTCACCCTTGCTGCTCCATTTCTGAGAAATTAGAGAAGTGGACAGCCAAATTTTTCCTTCCCTCCTACGCCACCACAAAGTTACCCCCCTCGGTCACTTTAGCTTTATGAACCGGGATGACGAGGTTACCATTTTTTGAGCCCAATTGAAGGCCAGACTTCGGTTTCCTCCACCGAAGGTGATTTGCGACTTCTGCCAATTTCATGGCATAGCCGTGAATCAACTTCCTCCCAACTCTTACTGTTATTTCAATGCCTTTCTCTGCATGTGCGGGGTCTTCGGGGTAGAACCCCATTTTATCCTGTTCATGCCGTATTACAAGCTCTATCTGGTTCCAAAGGGTGGCTTTTATTCATGCTACCTCCGGGATCTGGGAGCAATAAATTCATGTTCACCTTCGCTACCAAAGATAGCTGGCGAGGGTGGCAAAGGAAGTTCTTCTTCCTAAAGGTGGCGGAGGCCTGGTAGTATGCTCCGACTAAGTGGGCTCAGGGAAAGCTGGAGAAGGATGTCATGGATCCCAAAAATTTGCTAACTCCCGAGTTGGCAGCAAGGTTTGAGGACTTCGACAGACGTATCCGGCCTGTCGCCAACTGGGATGCCGAGGTTCCTCCACGCTCTCTCTACCCCTTCCCCATTATGTGGAAGCTCATGACCGAGGAGGTCCTTCGAGAGTTGGGGGTAGTTAAGGAGCATAAGACGGATCTCGACATGCCAGCTGCTTCTACCGAGGGGAAGGACTCTTGGCTAGTGAAGCTCATTCGAAGCGAGCTCACTTACGAAGCCTTTTTTGAAAGTAAGTTTTCTTTCAAAGTTTTCAGCATAAGTGCCTGTCTGGACTCACACTGATGTTTTCCCTCTTTTTTAGAGATGGGCGATGAATCTGTTGCCTACTATAAGTCTCTCTTCCTTTGTCAGACCGAGAAGGGGGAACAAACAAAGAAAGACATCTCCAAGAGGCGTAAGACTATCGGGAGCGGACTATCTTCGGCCAAGAAGGTAAAGCAGGACACCCTTCTTCCACCCCCAGAGGGTGTGGCAAAGGCCGGCGGTGACATTGCAACTTCTACCATGCCTGAAACTCCCCCCGAGCTCGATACTACCGTCGAGGCTCCTGCTGGGGTGGTTACTGTTGCTGCTGCTTTGAGTCCCGCCATGTCGGTGGGTCTTTTGGGTGTTTTCTAGGGGGTTCCTCTGCCGAGGAGTTGGAAAAATGCCGAATGGATAAAGGCAAAGATATTCCTACCGACGTGGAGGAGGTCCGGGACTCCGATAAAGACGTTGCTGATGTTGCGCCTGGTTTGTCTCTTACCCTTTTTTAATAATCGTATCCTCATAACTTGTATAGTTAAGGAGCTTTGTCTAACTTACACTTTCAACTTCTTAGGAGATCTAGCGCCCTCAGCTTGGATGGTTGAGCATGCCCGAAGGCGGGCTCTACGGGATTCCCACATCCCGAAGGACAAAGTCCCAAGGGACCCGTTCTGGTCTTTCAAGGAGGACATGAACCTGTTCTCTGAGGTTTCCCAAGAAATGGCTCCCTAGATGCCGAGGGGCGTGGTCGCTCAGGCGTCCTTCAAGCCAGTTGCCGAGGAGTGTGCGTCCGAGGATAACCTTGCCGCTAAGGTTTCTGAGCATGCTACCCAGGTAGTTATTTAGGCCTATTCATTTTTCCTCCCACCTTTTTGTCTAAGTGTTTTAGCTTTCCTTGTGCAAATTTCACTAAGTACCTTTTTTTTGTAGCTCCTGGGGTATAGTGGATACCTTTGAGCTTGGGCAGCAAAGCAATCTTAGGTCTGAGCTTGGGCCAAAGATAAATTAGCGAAGGCCAGGGTCTTCTACACTAACTCGGTTGTGACGAACACCGAGTTGAGCCGAATAGCCAAGGAGAGGGTTGCCAAGCTTCGGGAGGAATTCTTGAAGGGCCAAGACGAGCTCTTGAAGGATTTCTCCGAGAAGATGTCTGACCTTGGTGAGAAGGTTGTGAGCTTATCCTCGGCCAACGAGGCCATTCAGAAGGAGAAAGAAAAAGAGGTGGCTCTCCTGACGAAGGCTCTTACTGACAACGCCGAACTTCAAGCCAAGGTCGACTTGTTGAAGAAGGATTTAAAGAAGAAGAAGAAGATAAAGGAGCTGGAGAAGGAGGTTGCAGATCTGCGGAAAGAGGTTTCGGATCTTCATAATGAGGCAGATGACTTGGACATAGAAAAAGACAGGTCCGTTCAGGCGACCAAGGTTGCCTTTCAGGACGGCTTCTGCCTAGCTCGTCACCAATTTCTGAAGAAATATCCGGACCTCGACCTTTCCTTCTTGGCTGCCTTGGATATTCTCGAGGATCCTCGGTGAACTTGGTCGAAAGTCAAGCTCCTCAACCTACCATTTGCCCCTCATCCTACACCAAAGGCAGCGGCCAAAGACACAGGAGCCGGAGCTTCCCACGACGTCGGGGTCCCTTAGATATTCTAGGGCTTTTGCCTTCTTCTTTTTCCTTTCTATTTTTCATCTTGTAACTTTCCCCTTGTATCAAGACCTTCTTCAATGAATTTTCCCTCATAATTTGGTTAAGTCTTGTGAGCAATTTTTTGTTTCCTAGTTGCCCCGACCACTTTCGGTCAGGGGACTTCGGAGAGGTACACTTTGCTCGTTTCATCAGCCAACCTTTGGGTAAACGTTCGTCGTTAGCGAAGTTCCCTTAGGCAGATTTTAGCCTGCCCTCGTCGGCCGTATTTGATAGACTTCACCTTTTTTGGGCATATAGCCCAACCGACTTCGGAAGGAAAACGTGATTTTCGGGAGCATGTGTTTCAGCTTTGTTCGGCGAGTACTCTTTAGATAGGGAAAAACTTCTATACTTAGACAAATTTCTAACCTGTACAATTTCTTGTTCGAAATTCTAAGTATAGAGTTTCTTTAAGGCGTTCGAGTGCCATGTATTCTTTCAGTTTTCCCCCTTCGGTGTCGCCAAGCTTGTATACTCCCTTTCGGACCTCGTCTATGGCCAAATAAGGCCCTTTACCGTTTGGCCGAAGTACCCCATGGGACGGTTTTCGGGGTTCAAACTCGGCCTTTCAGAGGATGAGGTCTCCTTTCATTATTTCTTTTGGCATATCATGTAGGTTTACGCTCATGGCCACCTTTTGCTGAAAGGCCCTTCCTCTGAGCTCGGCCATTCCTCTGTGTTCGCCCACTAGGTTGAGCTTAGTTCTCAATCCGAGGTCATTTCCTCTTTCGCCGAACACTTGTATTATAACTGATGGACGTACAATTTCAATCAGGGATAATGGCCTTTGTACTGGAGATAAGTGAGAAAAGTGCCTCCCCCATGGCCCCTCGGGGAGTTGTCTGATAACTCCTCAGTACGTTAGGAAGTTCTCCTGGCCGCTTTCCCTTTGTTTCCCCCAACCTCCTTTCCAGTCCCTCTTCTGCAGTTCTACTGGCTACCTCTACTTATTCATTGCTTTGGGGCTGAGCTGATGGGGTGAAGTGCGTTTGTATTTTGAAGTTGGTGACGAATTCTTGGAATCCCTTGTTCACAGACTGGGAACCATTATCGGCCATTATCACTGTCAATATGCCAAATCTGCATATCATGTTCTTCCGGACAAACTTTTGTATATCTTTTGCCGGGATGGCCGCTAGGGGTCCTGCCTCGCTCCACTTAGTGAAGTAGTCCACTACTACTACGCAGAACTTCACTCCTTCGGGTGCTGCTGGGAGTGGCCCAGTGAGGTCCATGCCCCGTACTGCAAAGGGGCAAGGGTAATCTTCTGGGGTTATCCACTCCCGAGGCAGCCTTTGGGTGTTGGTGTGCCTCTGGCAATTTTCACACTTCCTGGACGAATTGTCCTGCACCGTTTTACCGATACATCTCTGTAACGGACTTGCGTACCCTTTGCCGGTATAATTCTTCCTCAATTGGGGAATATCGTCCGGAACGTCTTCGCACTTTTTGCCGCTTTATAAGGATTTTCAGGACTCTTTGGTTGCGAGATACCTCTTTGCAGGATCTTTCCACCCTTTGTCCGCGGTTGCTGTACCTAGCATTGCCATGCTCGGATGGCCTAACACTTTGGTAACCAAATTTGATGGCTTTGGTGGCCTCCCTGCCCTCAGGCCCCCGAGGGGCTACTCTAGTGCCCTGCTGTTTCGCGCTTAGGATTTCTTCGACAGGGAGTGTCCATTCTGGATCTACCTTCGCTCGGTCTCCCTCGTTGGTTTCAACATTTTCCATTTCTAGGGTTTCGGCAATGAAGTCTGCCAGTGCCTGGGTATTTATTGCGCTTCTAGGCTCACACATGATGTAGTACTCTCTGAGTTCGATGCACCATTTTGACAGTCTTCCTGAATGCCCTACTTTTTTTTCATGACGTCGTGTAGAGGCGGGTCGCTCCGGATAGCAATAGCGTGTCCTTGGAAGTAGAGTCGCAGCCTTCTGCCTGTCAGTACCAAGGCGTAGACGGCCTTTTGGAGCAATGGGTATTTGACTTTGTTGCCAAGGAGACGGCGAGTTTTCTTCGGGTGCAGGACTCCTTTGACAGGGAGGTCTAGGTCATCTCAACCCTATTTTTCCCATAGGTCGCATTTCGAAGGGTATGCTTCCCGTCAAGGACTCATCTCGTTAATCTCCGCTTCCCAAACTTCTGTGAGTTAACATGGGACTCTTCTCCTGATGAGATACTGATGAGGAGGGCCTTCCGCCCAAATCTGGCTGCGACCATCTTCGGTCTAACTGCTGCATCCTTTCGGCCATGACAGGGCGTTGGAACTTGCGCAGGAAGGCCATGGTAATAGTCAGAGGAGTTCGTCCTCAGGTAGGGAAGTCCCTGCTGGAGTTGTTCGGTGGCCGGTTGGACCTCTGGCGCGGACAGGGACCTCGAAACTCTCTTGTCCTTAGAACGTCGAGTTTTAAAAACAACGACCTGGGGGTGAGTTTCCCACAGACGGTGCCAAATGATGCACATCAGCATCATCTCCACTGTATGTCGTGGGGAATGCGGCAGGGACTTCAGGAGGCACAGGCGAGTCCCGAAAGAAGGTGCCTTGTGTGGATCACCTGTGATGGCCGGCAGCCTCTTCATGTGGCAGGCACGGTGAGGCCGAGAAGGACTTCCGGTATGGGAGAGAGCCCGAAAAGGGGATTCCTCAGGAGGACCTACCTGAAACACTCAGAAAATGGGGGTTAGGAGGTCCCCGGAGTTTTTTTCTGGGGAGGAGCCTCCGACGCCCAAGTCAGTTCTTTGAGAGGTGGAGAGGGGGTAGTAAGCACGAGAGACTGTTGCCTACCGTGTTTCCCTGGGGGCTGAAAAGAGAGGATTCAGGGCCGAGAGAGGAGAGAGATCTAGCCCTCTTTCCCCCATTTTTTTTTTCTTTCTGAGACCATTCCCCTGATATAAATGAGATGGGGTGAACCCTTCGGATTGTGACACGTGTATGGACAGATGTCATCCGTACTTCTGGGCGTGGGGGTCCCTAGTCGCCTGTAGGCTCCTCGGGCCGCATGCTGCAACAAGTGTAGCCCTACATGACAGGACGTCGGCAGTGGCGGCGTGTTAGAGTGCACATGAGGGTGGCGTGCAAGGTGTACGGGCGGAATGTCAGAGGCTGCTTGATGGCTCCTGCCGTACCTCCGAGGTCCCTTTGTTTGATGTCTCCTTTCGGAGTGTGGGGCCTTTTCCTGGAGTCAGACTGGTACTTCGGGGTATTCTCTGGCTCCGAAGTTAGTCCTTCGGGGGACTTTCTCTTGCAGAAGGTACCTGGTTCTTATCCCCCGAAGCTAGTTCGGTTGCCTTTTCTTCAGGAGGCGACACGCTAGTTTCCCGAGGTTGGTGTTCGTCGGGCTGCCGAGATCTTGTACCTCAGGTGTCTGACTCTTTTTTTCCCGGGGTCCTTAGGTGTTCGGGGCGATAGCACTTTGGCTATCAGTTCCCTACATGTGAGTCACATACTTTGATACTTTCCTTTGTTGCTCGTAACTGAGTGAACTTGAAGGAGGTCATTGGGTATGTCACATATCATGTGGAGGGATTTGTATGATCAAGATGGGATTTGTCCCTCCTATGTAACGGGAGTGATATCTTCGGGCCCCTTGGTAGAGTGAGACTTAGAAAATGCGTGGCCATGCTCGGATGAGTTGATATACGATATCAATGTCATCAGTTTAAGTTGATCTACTCGGTATTCAAGAAACCAAAGATTGGGCTATACGAGAATGACACATTCCATATCTCGTGCTTAGTCTTGATATCTTTGACAAAGGGACAATGGCATATATCGGTAATGATCATAAAGGTTTAGTTGAATCACTGATAGTCTTGTCACTTGGGTAGCAATGATGTGTTGCTAGACACCGCTCATTGCTTATGATCATAAATGTGATTTATTACCATTGCCAACGTGGTAGGAGCCTATTGGGTCACACATATAGAACTATTTGGATCATTAGAGTGCATGGGCTAATTATTTGGGCTATAGTTTCACTTTAATTTCGTATTAATAATGGACCCAAGAGTTGAGTCATTATTAAGCCTAAAATTAAAGCCTAATTGGATTAGGGCTTTGAAACCCATTAGGCCTGGAAGTTGAGTTTCACTATAAATACATCTTTTAGTGAGAAATTCATAGGTCTCCTTGCCCTAGCCTCCCAAAAGGATAGCCGCACTCTTCTCTTGCAATTCCTTGGAGGACGCAAGCTAGTACTGTGAAAGCAAGAGAAACGCATTTGCTAGGACGTGGTGGAAGCGTGGTGATCCCGAGAGGCTCGTGTGGATACCATAGAGAGCTTGAACATGTGAACTGTTCAGGTTTTGTGATTCGACTATACAGTTGAGTGAGAGATCTAAACCGAAAATTAGGTATGAAAATTTTTGAACACCCGGTTTACCCCGTTTCACTTGGATCCTGGAGGGTTTCGGTTAAATTCCGCTGCGCTGTTTGGCTCCCGAAACCTAACACTTCACCAGGGGTACTTCTGGCCCGGCCTAAGAAAGGACGCGAGACAGTTTGTTCGAAGATCTAACAATTGCCAAAGACACGCCCACATCCAGAGGCTGCCTTCGGAAATGATAACTTCGGCTAACTACCCTTGTCCTTTTGAAGTATGGGGTATTGATCTTATTGGGCCTCTCCTAACAGCACCCGGAGGAGTGAAATTTTGCGTAGTCGCAATAGATTACTTCACCAAATGGATAGAAGTAGAGCCCCTGACAACCATTTTGGTGAAGGACATATAGAAATTTGCCTGGAAGAACATCGTGTGTAGGTTCGGCATACCGAGGGTGATAGTCGCCGACAATGGTTCCCAGTTTGTTGACATGAGATTCCAAGAGTTTACTACTGACCTCAGGATGAAAATGCACTTCACCCTTGTAGCTCACCCCTAGAGCAATGGACAGGTGTGATAGCCAAAGGCTATCGCCTCAATCTGGCCGAACACCCTGCCACAACAATGGCCAGAAGAACTGGCGCTTCCCGGGAACAAGTGGAATCATGCACCTCGGGAGATAGCCGGAGAGCTCCGAGCCTCGGCACGCCAGTAAAACTTGAGGACTCTATTCGCCCCCCAAGGTTGTGAACAGTGCGCCTTCGGGAAAGTGGCACCAGACATTGCTGCCCGAACATGATATCCCCGAAGGCGGAACCCCCTGGAACTGGGAACCCCCGAACTGAGGGTATACTTCCCGAAGAGGCTCTGTCCGAACTAGAGGACGACCTCGCCCAGGGACCTCGGGAGTACGGCAGGAGCATTTAAGGAACCATTTAAGGAAGCCTCTGACACGTCCCACCACAGACGTAAAAAGCCGCCTTGACGCGCAGATACCATCAGAATCACATCATGGCCCGTCTCAGCCCGTCTCAGCGCAGATACCATCAGCCATCTCGTTACCAACTATCTGTCCCCTACGCCCAGAAGTTCAGGAGCATCCGACCGCACACGTGTCATGATCTGAACGGGCTAGGTATTCCTATATATACAGGAAATAAATACTTGACAGGAGGTTGGTTGGCCGGAGATACAGGTCCCACACTCTGAGAAAATACCAGGCGAGACTTTTCTGCCTTTCTCTTTGAGCTAGTGACTTTCTCCTTTTTCCGGCCACCACTGACTTGGGCGTCGGAGGCTCCCCCCCTCGGAAAACACTCCGGGGGCCTCCTAACCCTGTTTTCCAGCTTTTCAGGTACTCTCCTTGGGGCGATCCACCTTCCAGGCGTTCTTCCTCCTAGAAGTCTCTTCAACAGTCATCATGACTCACAACGATGAGGCCCCAGGCCATCATTTGGCGCCGTCTGTGGGAACCCGCTCGCAAATTGCCGTCGTTGAGACTCGGCGTTCAAAGGACAAGGGACTCCCAAGGTCCTCGTCCGCGCCTGAGATACAACCGGCCGCTGAGCAGACACTCCCAGAGACTTCTACGCCCGAGGAAGACAGCCCTCTGGTAATCACCATGAGCTTCTTGAGGGACTTTCAGCGCTCGGTCGTTGCTGAAATGACTCAGCAGATCGACCGAAGATGGCCACAGCAGTCACAGGCCCAGAAACCCTCCTCATCAGCACGCCCTCGGGAGAGAAGCCCCAAGTCTACATACCACAGTTCAGGAAGTGGAGAGCCTCGCGGAGAATCATCCACAGAAGATATAGCCCTCGGGAAATGGCCTGTGGGACAAACCGGGTCCAAGCGACCGAGAGTCTCACAGCCAAGCAGTTCGTCGCCCGAGGTGAGGTCCCTGACCCCTCCCCGCCGAACCCACTCCCCAAAGAGGCGCCGTCGATCTCCCTCCCGTGAAAATGGTCCTAGCGCCACTGCGCTTATGGAAAGGATATTGGCACGGCTGGACAGAGTGGAGATGCAAGTGGCCAGAAAACCCGTTTGGGACAGGCTGTCGGGGGCATTATGCGAAGATGACTCCCCGTTTATTCGCGCCGTCGTTGAGGCAGCTATGCCAGGCGACTTCAGAGTGCCTAGGCTGGAGATCTATGATGGCCGGACTGATCCATAGGCCCATCTGACGAAGTACAGATGGAGCATGATAATGCACGGAGCTGATGACGCTACCATGTGCAAATGCTTCGAAGTCACCCTCACGGGCCCAGCAACAGCATGGTACAATTCCTTGTCCCCAGGGACTATCACTGAGTTCCAGGAGTTGTCCACAGCCTTCACCCAGCAGTTCATTGGGAGCAGGCCGACGGCCAAAATGCCTGTGCAGATGTTCGACATAGAGCAGAGAAATGGAGAGACAATCCGAGACTATGTCGAACGATTCAACAGGGAAGCACTCAGCGTCCCGGACTTTCGGCCCGAAATCCGCATCCTCGCTATGACACGGGGCCTTCGGCGTGACTCACAGCTGTTCTACGAGTTCTTAAAGGACCCCCTGGAGACCCTCGGAGAATTTTACCGAAGGGCAGAGCAGCACATGACAGCCGAGGAATTGAGGATGGCGGGGCCGAAGTCTGATCATCACCGCGCCGAAGGGTCCAGTCAGCAAGCTCGGCATCTTTCTGAACATACAGGCCGACCACGACGAATGCGAGGAAGGAAACCTCAAAGTTTCACGCCCTTGAGCACGACACGGACCAACATTCTCATGGCGCTGGAAAGGCAAGGGACGCAGATTCGGCGGCCAAAGGCCATGGCCGCCGATAATAAGAAGAATGCCAAAAAGTTCTGCCAGTTTCATCGCGACCACGGTCATGACACCGAAGACTGCTTCCAGCTGAAGAAGTACTTAGAGTCGCTGATCAAACAGGGCCAACTTCGCAAATACCTGCGGATGCCCTCCCCAAAAGGCAGAAAAGAGGAGGAAGAGGGGGCCGAAAATGAGGACTATGACTCCGACAGGCGGAGAAACAGAAGTCCAAAAAGGCGCCTTCCACCTCCAGTAGGGGTCATCCAAACCATCACCACGGGGCTCCCATCCTCGGAAAGAAAGCGGAAGGCCAGAGAAATTGCAGTTATGGAGTATCAAAGTCCATCAAGGAAACTGGCTCGCAAAGATGGCTCCACCGTCGTCTTCCCCCACGACGACCCGCTGCTGATAATGGCGAGAATAGGGAACTGGGACGTCAAGAGAGTGTTGCTTGATGATGGCTCAAATGCTGACGTCCTATTCTCGCACTTACTGCCGAGCTTGGGCATCTCCAGCAGCGAGCTTAAACCTGTCACCACGCCCACCTTCGGCGTTGGGCCATCCGAACTACCCGTCCTCGGATGGATCGACCTCCCCTTGATGATGAAAGGCACTTCGGTAGACGGAGCAGCTGAGTTGTACGCATCCACAATGGCAAGATTCATCATCATGGACGTCCCGTCTTCGTACAACGCCATCCTTGGAAGGCAGACTCAGGGGAACCTGCACATTCGCCCCGATGTGAAGTACTTGACTGTCACATTCGCCACCAAGGATGGAGATGCAGAGGTCTTCATCGACCAAGCCGAGGTAAGAAAGGTGTTTGTAAAAGCACGAAAGGCTCCGGTAAACAACTCTACACAAACGGTGGAGGCAAAGGCGCAGGAGAAAGGCAAAGAAGGAGATCCCGCAGAAGCAGAAATCGAAGCAGTAGATCTTGTCCCAGGACAGTCTACCCGAACAGAGAAAAGCTTGGCCAAAGGTGACAAGGAAAATCCTGTATCCTTTCTGCTGAAAAATAAAAATCTGTTTGCCTACTCGCCGAAAGACATGCCAGGAGTGAACCCTGGCATAATACAGCACAGCCTCAAAGTAAGCCCGGAAGCAAAACCTATCAGGCAAAAGAAACGAAGCATCTCAGCCCACAAAAGCAACTTCGTGAAAACTGAAGTCCAGCGCCTATTGGATGCTGAAGTTATCAGGGAGGTAAAATACCCCGAATGGTTAAGCAACGTGGTCATCGCCACAAAAGAAGGTAGCAGCAAACTCCGGATGTGCATTGATTTCAGAAACTTGAACGATGCTTGCCCGAAAGACTCATTTCCCCTCCCGCCAATAGATCAACTGGTAGATTCAACGGCCGAATACGGGCTCCTGAGCTTCCTAGATGCCTTCAGCGGCTACCATCAGATAAGGATGGACCCCGAAGATGAAGAGAAAACTACCTTCATCACCGAGGGTGGAACGTACTGCTATGTCAGAATGCCCTTCGGGCTCAAAAATGCAGGAGCCACCTACCAGAGACTGATGAACAAGGTCTTCAAGGACCAAATGGGGAGAAACATGGAGGTATATGTTGATGATATGATAGTCAAAAGCAAGCTGCCCGGCTACCACGTTGCAGATTTGGAGGAAACCTACCAAAAGCTCAGAGCCTTCGGGATTCGCCTTAATCCCGAGAAGTGTATCTTCGGCGTGACCTCGGGAAAATTCCTTGGGTACATGGTATCCGAAAGAGGCATCGACGCCAATCCTGAGAAGATTAAGGCTCTGCTTGAGTTCCGAACTCCTGCCACAGTCAAAGACGTGCAGAGACTAACCGGAAGAATAACCTCTCTGAGCAGGTTTATTTCCAGGTATGGAGATAGGTGTAGACCTTTCTTCAAAGTCCTCACAAAGGCAGCAAAGATGGAAGGCGACCTCGGAAGAAACAATCATCCTTGGGATGAAGATTGCCCAAAGGCCTGGGAAGAACTCAAAGTCTACCTAGCCAGCCTGCCGACTCTGCGACAACCTCGGGAGGGAGAACCCCTCGTACTGTACCTCGCCGTCACAGAAAAGGCTGTGAGCTCGGTCCTAGTGAAAGGAGAAGGGCCGAAACAATGGCCGGTCTACTACGTCAGCAAGTCCCTGCATGGCGCCGAGGTCAGGTACCCTTTGCTTCAAAAAGCTATATACGCCTTGGTGCTTGCAGGAAGAAGACTGCGACCATATTTCCAGGCTCACCCCATCATCGTCCGAAGTAGTCTACCACTACGGGATGTTATGAAGAGAGTTGATCATTCGGGAAGGCTCTCCAAGTGGTGCATAGAGCTTGGCGAGCACGAAATCACGTATGAGCCTCGGAAGGCCATAAAAGCCCAAGCATTGGCAGATTTTATCGCCGAAATACCCACCACTGAGGAGAACCACTCAGATCCGAAAGAAGGTGAGCCAGAATGGACCTTGCATGTTGACGGAGCCTCGGGGTCCGTACACCAGGGAGCTGGAATAGTTATCAGAGGACCCGAAGGCCTAGAGGTGATGAAGGCTATCAAGTTCAGCTTCAACGTCACCAATAATGTGGCTGAGTATGAAGCCCTCATAGCGGGATTACGCTTGGCCAGAAAGATTGGCGTGAGAAACTTAAGGGCTCACAGCGATTCCCAGCTGGTAGTTCGGCAGACGGCAGGAGATTATGGGGTGAAGGACCCAATCTTGGCAAAATACCACGAGCTGGTAAGAAAACTCATCCAAGAGTTTGACACCGTGCGGATCTAAAATGTACCCCGGCGGAATAACACTGAGGCAGATTGCTTAGCGAAGTCCAAAACATACACCGAGGTGCTAGACCATCCAAGCATCTCCGTGCTAAGCGTAACGACCTCGGGAATGGGGTGGAAGGACCCCATAAAGAGATACCTCGCAGACGGCAGGATATTATGGGGCGAAGGACCCAATCTTGGCAAAATACCACGAGCTGGTAACAAAACGCATCCAAGAGTTTGACGCCGTGCGGATCGAAAATGTACCCCGGCGGAATAACACTGAGGCAGATTGCTTAGCAAAGTCCAAAACATACACCGAGGTGCTAGACCATCCAAGCATCTCCGTGCTAAGCGCAACAACCTCGGGAATAGGGTGGAAGGACCCCATAAAGAGATACCTCGTAGAGAACGAGCTTCCCGAAGACGCCGGCAATGCTGCAAGACTGCGAAGACGAGCCGGAAGATTCTTCCTGATTGGTGAAGAGTTATATCGGCAAGGATATGCAAATCCACTGCAGAGATGTGTGGGCGAAGAGGATACTGAGATGGTCCTCGAAGAAGTTCACAAAGGCATGTGCGGCTCGCACATTGGAACTGATGCCCTTGCAGCAGTGATACTCCGCCAAGGATACTTCTGGCCTACCCTGAGAAAGGACGCAAGGCAGTTCGTCCAGAAGTGCGGTAGTTGCCAAAGACATGCAAAAATCCAGAGGATACCCACGGAAATGGTAACATCGGCAGACTATCCTTGGCCCTTCGCAGTCTGGGGTATAGACCTTATTGGGCCACTCCCCACAGCGCCCGGAGGCGTGAAATTCTGCGTGGTAGCAGTGGACTATTTCTCAAAGTGGGTAGAGGCAGAACCACTAGCAACTATCTCGGCAAAAGAAGTGCAGAAGTTCGTATGGAAGAACATCGTATGCAGATTTGGCATACCGAGGGTACTAGTAGCTGATAATGGATCCCAGTTCATAGACAAAGGATTCCAGGAATTCATCAGCGACCTAGGAATAAAGATGCACTTCGCCCCAGTAGCTCACCCCCAAAGCAATGGGCAGGTGGAAGTATCAAACAGGACCATAAAAGATGGCCTGAAAAAGAGACTTGGGGAAGCCAAGGGGAAATGGCCAGGAGAACTCCAAAGTGTATTGTGGAGCTACCGAACGACGCCACGAAGAGCCACAGGGGAAACTCCCTTCTCACTCGTCTTCGGAACAGAGGCCATTATCCCAATAGAGATAGTTCAGCCTTCAATACGGGTGCAAGTATTTGATGAAGGCGGAAACGACCTCGGTCTGAGAACTATGCTCGACCTTGTGGCCGAACACAGAGAAATAGCCGAGCTGAGAAGAAAAGCTTTCCAGCAAAGAGTGGCCGCGGCTATCAACTTAAAAGCCAGGCCAAAAGATATCAAAAAAGGAGACCTCGTTCTCTGAAAGGCCGACTTTGCACCCCGAAGGCCATCTCACGGAGTACTTCGCGCAAATTGGGAAGGACCTTATCTGGTTCTCGCCGAAGTACGAAAAGGCGTGTACAAGCTTGGCGACGCCGAAGGCGTAGAATTGAAAAACACTTGGCATTCAGACGCCTTGAAAAAATTCTACGCCTAAGGTTGAGCGGAGGAGATATATTGTACAAGAAATATTCTAGGTATAGAATGGTCTGGAGAAGAATGGTCTTGAGAAAAATTTCTTAAGTATACCAAATTGTCCAAGACAGAATTCCGTGAAGGTGCTCGCCACGAAAAAAGCATATGTGACTTCCCGAAGTCCCTTGAGCCACTATGCACGGGAAAAATGGGAAACAAGAATCTTGCAAAGGTACTCGGCATAATCAGAGCAGAGAAAATTTTCCGAACACCCTTGAGCGAACATGCTCGGGAAAAAGGGAAAGCAAGAATCTCGCAAAAGTACACGCCAAAACAAAAGCAGAGGTAATTTCCGAACACCCTTGAGCGAACGTGCTCGGGAAAAAGGGAAATGAGCAATCTCGTGAAAATTTTCCTAAGTCCCTTGAGCAAATATGCTCGGGACAATAGGAAGACAGAAAAATTTGGCTGAAGGTTTTCCGAAGTCCCTTGAGCAAACATGTTCGGGATAAAAGGGAACAAAAAGCCTGCAAAAGACTTAGCCAAATTTTTACAAACTTTCCAGAAAGTCTCTTGAGCGAGCACACTCGGGACAAAGGAAGGTAAAAAGTTTCTTTGGTTGCAGGTTTTTCGAATGTCTCTTGGGCAAACGTGTTCGGGACAGTGGAAATGAAGAAACTTACAAGAAAGGACTTAGCCAAAAGATTGTTCATTTAGAGCAAACGCTGCCTTACAAAAGAAGTGCCCAAAGAAGGAGCACAAAGGAGAAAAATAAGAGGAGCCCTAAAACAAACTAGGGAGAGCCGGGTGGATGAAGACCAGGAAGCTTCAGGTGCACGACCTTGGACCACTGCCACCGAGGTCCCTCAGGAATATTTAGGCCCTCCAGAAAAGAGAGGTCCAAATCTGGGAACCTCTACAGGACTTGGTGCCGAGCAAGGCAGAAGCCGTCCTGAAAGGCGACCTTGGCCATTTGATCAGAAGTATGTTTTTGAACGCCAAGGACGTTGAGCTCGTCCCTCAGCTCAGCAATCTCCTCCTCCAGCTCGCTTGTCCCCAGCGTCCCTCCGGACTCCTTCTTCAGAGCCTTGACCGCGGCTCGGAGAGCATTGTTCTCATCCGTCAACCTCGCCGCAAGACTGTCAGAAACAGCCTTGTCCTTGACAAGATCTCTGTTGGCGGCGAGCAGCCCCTTTACTTGGTCGCCGAGGTCGGCAATCTTCCGGGAGGAGTCCTTTTCAAGTTCTTCACTCTTCTTCGAGAACTCCTCCCGAACGGCGGCGATTTGCTGAGAACAATCCGCTGCCAGCTGCTGGTTGCTGGCGACCAGCTTCGCAAGCGAAGCCTTCGCTTCACTGAGTTCCCGCGAAGTCGCATCCTTGGAGGCAGCCTCTCTGGCCACCCGAACTCGGAGGTAACCAGCGTACTCCAGCAGCTACGGCAAGGCAAAAGTCCAGGTTAGTATAAGTCTAAACACTTAGAAAATTGAGGAAAAAGAGTGTAAAGACTATACCTGAGCAGCGTGCTCGGTGACTTTTGCGGCGAGGGTATTATCCCTCGGGTGAGCCGCCGCAATGGCCCGGAAGGAGGCGTCAGTGGTCATCCCCTTCCAAATCTCCTTTGTCATTTTTGGACAATCGTCGGAGAACAAATTCATATCCTCCGTGATTGTCCAAAAGGGCTCAAATGGGATCTTCCCCCCAGGGATTTTGGCATCGCGAAGGGCCCGTTTCCTCTCATGAATGGCCCTCCAGCCAGCAGTAAGAGGCTCCTCTGAAAGTGAGAAGGAAGTTAGGAGTAGAAGAAAAATTCGCGAAAAGCAAAGGAGCTGAACTTCGCCTGAAGGCATACCTGGAGGAACCTCGGAGATAGTGTCCTCGGGATCCTCGGGCCCCTCGGTAGAAGGACCCTTACCCTTCTGCCGATACCGCTCCTCGGCAGTAGGTACTTCTACCACTACAGTGTTTCTGGGGGCCTCGAGGTCGGGAGGAGGCACCTCGGCGGAAGTAGCGGGGACCTCGGCCGGTGAAATTTCAACAAGACCAGCCTCTTCGCCAGCTTCTTCTTCCGAAAGCTCTGGCTGAGGAGGCTGGACAGCCTTCCTAGCTCGCTTCGCCGAGGGCCCCACCCCTGTCGACTTCCTTCTTCGGGAAGCCGCCTTCTTTGTCTGCTCCCCCTTCTCCACTTGGCCAGAAAAGAGGGCCTTGTAATAGGCGGCAGCCCCATCGCCCATCTCTGAAAAAGAGAAGAAATATCAGTGTAAGTCCGAGGAAAAAATATAAAGGGGTGGAAGATTACTCACTTTCAGCAAAAGATTCGAAAGAAGTCTCCCCCTTAAGGAGCTTGACCAGCCAGGAGTCCTTCCCGGCGATGGCGGGAGCGGGCATATTGAGGTCAGTCTCGTGCTCCTTAACCACTTTCGGCTGCCGAAGGACTTCTTCGATCATCAACCTCCAGTTGATAGGAAAGGGGTAAAGAGCACGAGGAGAGACCTCGGGAACCCAGTCAGCGACTGCCCGAATGTGGGCGTCGAAATCCGCGAACACGGAAGCCAACGGTGGGGTCAGCAGCATCCTCGGATCAACGACATCTGCGTTCAGCACTCCCTGAGCCCATCTGGTCGGGACATCAGACCAGTTCTTATCCACCTTCAGGAAAAAGAACTTAGGCTGCCACCCCCGCCAGCTATCCTTCGTGTCGAAGGTGAAGGTGAATTTTTTGCTCCCGGATCCCCGAGGCAGCAGCAAATAGAAGCCACCCTTCGGGACCACGTAGAGCTTGTAGTACTGCATGAAAATGATGAAGTGGGGCTCTATCCCGAACACGCCACACATGCAGAGGTAGGCGTTAAAATAGCAGTACGCGTTCGGGGGAAGCTGGTTCACAGCAATGCCATGGAATTGGCAGAACTCGCAAACCACCTTCGGGGGAGGATACCAAAGTCCGGCCTTCAGTTGGGCTCGGAAGACGGTAACCTCATCACCGCGGTTTGAAAAACCAAAATGGCTAGAACGAGGTAGCCTGGTCACAGCGTAAGAGGGAAGAAAGAATTTTTTCTTCCACCTCTCTAGTTTTTCGGGGGTGGTACAGCAAGGATGGGCCAGAAGAGGTTTCCAACTCTCGGGAACAGGCATCGTAGACATGGAAAAGAGTTTGAGATGGAAAAGAAAATAGTTTCCAGAAAAAACTCAGAAGATGAGTTTGGAAAAAAACAACAGTTTTCCAGAAAAACTCAGAAAAACAGAGGAATCAGAGTACTCTGGAAATCAAAACCCACCAAAAGATTTGCCTGAGGACGCCGTCGTGAAAGTTGGTAGGAAAAGCTCTGATTAAAGAAGCTCCGCCACAGAAAGCAAGATAAAATGCAAGAACAGAGGGCAAAGCAGAGAGAGAGCAGAAAAACAGTAAGTGGGACTTATGATGGAATGGGCTATTTATAGGTGAAAGGTGGGTAGCTGAAAAGAGATCACAAGTACCCATTGGAGGCAAACCGTCGCCGTAACTGGCCGCTGCACCCGAAAAGGCGCGCCCTCTGTAAATGACGCGTCTCTCTTCCAATGGCAAGAAGCCGCGTGTCAACCGCTGCGCAGAAATAGGGGACATGCCTCCCCAAACGTCCCTGGAAAACCGGGACACACCTCCTGATTGGGACACGTCGTTTGACAACCCTGAAGAGTGGAGACGCGCCGCTCAGTCTGACACGCTTGGCCATCAGACCTGCAGAAATAAAAAGCAGGCCACCTCGAGGACACCAAGAGACAGGCTATGGCTGAACAGCCCATGACTTTTGGGCAAGAGGTGTATCTTCGGTACAGGCTTTGCCTCGGAGACACCAAAGAATAGGCCAAGGCCGAAAAGCCCAGACCCTCGGGCAAAAGGTGCGACCTCGGAACAGGTTATGCTTCCCAACAACACTCCAAACGACAACCTTGGAAAGAGATGCAAACCGAAGTCTTCACTTCGGCTCTCTAGAGGGGGGCATGTGATAGCCAAAGGCTATCACCTCAATCTGGCCCTAACACCCTGCCACAACAATGGCCAGAAGAACTGGCGCTTCCCGGGAACAGGTGGAATCATGCACCTCGGGAGATAGCCGGAGAGCTCCGAGCCTCGGCACGCCAGTAAAACTTGAGGACTCTATTCGCCCCCCAAGGTTGTGAACAGCGCGCCTTCGGGAAAGTGGCACCAGACATTGCTGCCCGAACATGATATCCCCGAAGGCGGAACCCCCTGGAACTGGGAACCCCCGAACTGAGGGTATACTTCCCGAAGAGGCTCTGTCCGAACTAGAGGATGACCTCGCCCAGGGACCTCGGGAGTACGGCAGGAGCATTTAAGGAAGCATTTAAGGAAGCCTCTGACACGTCCCACCACAGACGTAAAAAGCCGCCCTGACGCGCAGACGCCATCAGAATCACATCATGGCCCGTCTCAGCACAAGGCTCGAGGCCATCTAGTTACCAATTATCTGTCCCCTACGCCCAGAAGTTCAGGAGCATCCGACCGCACACGTGTCATGATCTGAACGGGCTAGGTATTCCTATATATACAGGAAATAAATACTTGACAGGAGGTTGGTTGGCCGGAGATACAGCTCCCACACTCTGAGAAAATACCAGGCGAGACTTTTCTGCCTTTCTCTTTGAGCTAGTGACTTTCTCCTTTTTCCGGCCACCATTGACTTGGGCGTCGGAGGCTCCCCCCTCGGAAAAACACTCCGGGGGCCTCCTAACCCTGTTTTCCAGCTTTTCAGGTACTCTCCTTGGGGCGATCCACCTTCCAGGCGTTCTTCCTCCTAGAGGTCTCTTCAACAGTCATCATGACTCACAACGATGAGGCCCCAGGCCATCAAGGTGGAGGTGTCTAACAGAACCATCAAGGATGGTTTGAAAAAGAGATTGAGGGAAGCAAAAGGAAAATGGCCAGGAGAACTTCCTAGCGTGTTATGGAGCTGTCGGACGACGCCCCGAAAAGCCATGGGTGAGACGCCTTTCAGCAAAAGGTAGCCATAGCTGGGAACTTGCATGTCAAGTGAAAGGGAATCAGGAAGGGAGACCTTGTTCTCTGAAAGGCTGAGTTTGAACCCTGAAGATCATCTCACGGAGTACTTCGGGCAAACTGGGATGGCCCTTATTTGGTCCTTCATGAAGTTCGGCCAGAAGTCTATAAGCTCGGTGATATAGAAGGCGGAGAATTGAAAAACACATGGCATTCAGATGCTCTGAAGAAATTCTACACATAGAAATTTTTTCAGGAAATTGTACACTTAAGAAAAATTTCTAAATACAAAAAAAGCTTTCTGGGAAAAATAGCCCCATATAAGAAATCTAGCCGAACAAGGTGCGAGTGTTCACTTGCAAAAATCACACATTTTCTCTGAAGGCCCTTCAACAGAATACGGCTGATAAAAACTAGGCAAAGCTTTGCCAGAACTGGTGTTGTGCCGAACATGGTTGATAAAAGGCATGGAAAGTATCTTCTTGAGGGTCCTAGACCGAAAGTGGTCAAACTAAATCTCAGAACCGGAGATTACTTAAGGAGAAACTTGTCTTGAGACTTAGCCAAAATTTTGGAGGAAAGAAAGAAGTTTATTAAGGAGCCTTATTACAAGGAGGAGATTACAAGAAGAAGGTTACAAAGAAAAAGGAAAAGTAAAACCCTGGACACCTAAGGGGCCCCGCCATCATGAGATGTTCCCTCCCCACCATCCTTTGTCGTGACCTTCAACGCCGAAGGAAGGGCGAATGGTAGGTTGAGGTTAGCTATCTTGGACCAGGCCCACCAAGGTCCCTTGGGGATGTCTAAGGCTTCCAGGAATGAGAGGTCGATGTCAAGGTGCCTTGTCAAAACTTGATGTCGAGCCAGACAAAAGCCGTCTTGGAAAGTAACTTTGGTTGCTTGGTTAGCCTTGTCTTTCTCGACGGACAAGGCGTCCAACTCGTTCTCCAACCTGGCGACCTTCTTCTCAAGCTTATTCGTCTTCTTCTTCTTTTTTGTCTTCTTCTTCAACACCTCGACCTTGGCCTGAAGATCAGCATTATCAGCGAGGACCTTCGTCAGGAGAGCAGAGTCCTCCTCTTTCCCTTTCTGGTAGGCGTCGTTGGCCGAAGTTAGCTCGATGACATTCGCACCGACGTTGGACATCTTCTGGGAGAAATCCTTTAAGAGTTCCTCCTGACCCTTTGATAGCCAAACGCTATCGCCTCTATCTGGCCGAACTCCCTGCCACAAGAATGGCCAGAAGAAGCTGGCGCTACCCGAGAAAAGGTGTGATCATGCACCTCGGGAGATAGCCGAAGAGTTCCGAGCCCGGCACGCCAGGAAAACCCGAGGACACTACTTGCCCCCCGAAGGTTGTGAACAGATCGCCTTCGGAAAAGCGGCACCAGACATAGCGAGCCGAACATGATATCCCCGAAGGCGGAACTCCCTGAAACTGGGAACCCCTGAACTAAGGGCTTGTTTCCCGAAGAGGCTCTGTCCATACCAAAGGATGACCTCACCCAGGGACCTCGGGAGTACGGCAGGAGCATTTATGGAAGCATTTAAGGAAGCCTCTGACACATCCTTTCACAGACGTCACAAGCCGCCTCAAAAGGCGCTCTGACACACGGACGCCATCAGAATCACATCATGGCCCATCTCAGCACATGGCTCAAGGGAACCTGCTACCAGCTATCTGTCTCCTACGCCCAGCAATTCAGGAACATCCGACCGAACACGTGTCGTGATCTGAATGGGCTAGGCACTCCTATAAATACCAGGAATTAATACTTGGCAAGAGGTTGGTTGGCAAAACACTGCTCCCACACTCTAAGAAAATTACCAGGCGAGACTCTTCAGCCCCTTCGTGCTATTTTCCTCTGCCTTTTCTCAGCCACCACTGACTTGGGCGTCGGAGGCTCCCCCCCCGGAAACACATTCCGGGGGCCTCCTAACCCCTTGTTTCTGGACTTTCAGGCATACTCCCTTGGGTGGACCATCTTCCTGGCGTTCTTCCTCCTAGAAGTCTCTCCACCAGTCACCATGACTATAAACGATGAGGCACCACGCCATCACCCTTCAAGAACTCCTCCTAAAACTTGGAAACCTCCTCCTTGGCTATTTTGCTCAACTTAACGTTCTTAATGACCAAATTGCACAAAATACCTTGGCCTTCTCCAGACGATCTTCGAACCAAGATCGGACCGAAGACTGTTTTGCTGCCCAAGGTCTAAAATATCCGCTATACGCCAAGAGCTGCAAAAAAGAATGACATTTGGTGAAGTTTTTCAAAAGAAAACTAAACACTTAGAAAAATTTGGAGAAAAGATGGAGGGCCTAAAGAATACCTAGGCAGCGTGTTGGGACATCCTCACAGTGAGGACCTCCTCGTTCGGGCACTCATCCGACAAGGAGTTGAAAATGGCTTGGGTGAGCATGCCCCTCACCATTTAGGGAGCCATTCGCTGGCTATCTTTGGAGAACAAATTCATGTCCTCTGTGAAAGACCAGAAAGGCTCCCTCGGAACCTTATCCTTCAGGATATGGGAGTCCCGAAGGGCCCACTTTCGGGCGCGCTCCACCATCCATGCCGAGGGCATCAGTTCTTCTGCAAAGTCACGCCGCAGTTCCATCAGTACATTGTCCCTTAGCCATACGTATAAAAGATGGAGAATGCTAAAATGTTCAAATTTACAAAGAAATGGCTAAGGGGCAAACCTGGCGGGACCTCAGCGATGTCATCGTCCGAATCATGTACTTCTTCCACTTCAGCAGCGACAAGTTTGCCCTTCTTTCATCTTCGCTCGTTGAGCTCCTCGGTAGAAGGGCCTCCTGTCGAAGTGCCCAGGATATTCGCCGAAGTGACGGGACTCCGGGGAGTGGAGCTGATGGCCAGCTCTGATGGTGGGTCGGAGTGGACCAAAGGCTGGTCCCTGACCTCTTCAACATCTTCTGGAGGGGGGAAGAGGGTCCTTCTTCACTTTTTTGGCCGAGGATGGCCCCCCTCCAGCTACCTTCCTCCTCTTCGGGGCGGCCTATTTCTTCTGTTCTTCCTTCTCGGCCTGGCCGAAGAAGAGGGATTTGTAGAAGGCGGCTGACTGGTCTCCCATATCTGAAAAAGGAAAAAAGAACAGTCACTTAGCCAAATTTGCAACATCATATCTTTGGCTACAGTGCTCTAAATCCCGAAATTCAAAATCTCAGTTAACCCTCTAGATGTCCTCTATGTGTGGTCAAAATTTCATACCAAGATTCATTCTACACAGGGAGATATTAAACTTTAGGTCCAAAGTCAAAATTTTGGCAACTTTTGGACCATTTTGCCCATACAATTTTTCCAAACCATGCAAACACTTCATTCACAATGGGACAACCCTCCAAGGCTATCCCATATTTGTACATTACACATAGGAATTACATTCCCTTTATTTTAACAACTTTATGTGGTCAAAACAGAATTTACAAGTAAGCAGCCCATCATTCACACTTAGGCAGCTTTGCACCACATCACTTACATAGCCAAAACATTACTCAAATGTTCTCATACTTGTCTCATTTTACATACACTACATGTACATGCATACATTCACTACAATATGGTCTTAACTCAGCTAAATATGCACCCTAGGTTACAGGAGGTCCTGAGACACAATGGACTCCAAAAACAGGATGCTGGACAGCTGCTTCACAACCCAATAAGTACCACCATTCAAAATACCAAATGTGCTCCTAAAATCACCAAACTTTCTAGATCATAACTAGACATGCGGGAGTTAATGTACCTGAAATTTTAGATCAAAAATCAAACCAAAAACGTTAGTTTGAAGGTGATCTTTCTGCTGGACCTGAAACGACAGAATTGAGGGGAGTACGTTTCCTTGAGAAACTTAGTAAGGGTAGCACTTGGATTGAATAGGCAATGTGACCATCATTAAAACCTACATCCAAAGACACTAAAAAAAAAAAACCACAATCCATATATACAAGATATAGCAACCAAATGCAGCAGCCAAACACAAACAACAAACACATGAAATGTGGCAGCAGCATATACCATAGGTTAGTCCATAAAACATGTAATAAACTTAACCAAATCACTATGGCAGCAGTCCTAAAGCTAATGCTTGGCCATAGGAGGATTTTAAAACTAGTTAGTACTAACTTTGGGCTCTAGAAACCCTCATTTTACTGCCATCTTTGTGCACTTGACAATAGGTCACAAAACCTTCAATAAGTGCACTCCCCTCAATGAGCTTGGTTCATCAAGCTCATGGCTCTCTTCCAAGCTTAGCCATAGCTCCATGGATGTTTGAAAATACAGAAAACAACCCATGAGAGCAAGAGAACCCTTACCTTGATGGGTATGCTGAAATTGGAGGTTGATCCTAGGTGCACGCAAGCAATAGCACCAAATAGCTTCCAATTGTGCTTCCTTGACTTCAATTGCAAGTAGTTTTGAGTTTGAAGGTATGGTGGCTATGGAGGAAGTGTGGAGGAGAGGGATGGCTTTCTTTTTTTTGGTGGAGGCCAAAATTTAGAGAAGCAAAGGTGGTCTTGACTACTTAAATAGTCAAAAGTACACTAAACACACTTAAGTAGTCTTAACCTTGTCTTATGTCATTTTCCTTGCTACAAGACTATGGTTTCTTAGTCTTAATCTCTTGGACCACATTTGACCATCCTTATCTCCCTTTAGCAGCCCTCCTTATGTGGGATAACCCCACAAAACTTCCATTTGACTTAAGTCATAGATATACACATCTTAAGGCCTACATTAGAACACTTAGGTCCTTTATGCCTTTTTGTGTTTTCTTTGTCCTTAGTTGTCTTCCATAAGCAACACTTTTAAGGAGGTGTTGATCATGCCTTTTACCCTCCACACTACAAATACTATGGTGAGAATTACACAATATAATGGTTTTTAGCCATTATGACACACTTGTAATTCTCCCATTTTGTGAGGTGGTAACACATAAGGTTCCACCTGATAGCGAAGGGATACAAGGAGCGTGGTGGGACCTCGGCATCCCAGTCGGTGATAGCTCGGATACGGCTATCGAAGTCCTCAAACCTCGCTGCTAACTCAGGAGTTAGCAACTTCTTGGGATCAACAACGTCTGTTTCCAGCATCCCCCAGTCCCACCTAGTCGGCACGTGCGACCACACCTCTGCCAACTTTAGGAAGAAGAACTTCCTTTGCCACCCTCACCAACTGTCTTTAGTGTCGAAGGTGAACATATATTTTTTTCTCCCAGATCCCCGAGGTAGCATGAAATAGAAGCCACCCTTCGGAACCGGATAGAGCTTGTAATACTGCATGAAGATGATGAAGTGGGGTTCTATCTTGAAAACCCCACACATGCAAAGAAAGACATTAAAGTAGGAATAGGAATTGGGAGGAAGCTGATTTACGGCTATACCATGGAATTGGCAAAAGTCACAAATCATCTTCGGTGGAAGAAACTGAAGTCTGGCCTTAAGTTGGGCTTGGAAAACAGTGACCTCGTTCGATCTAGTCATGAAGCTGAGCAGGCCAGGATGAGGTAGTCGGATAACGGTATAAGAAGGAAGAAAAAATTTCTCCGAAGTGGTACAACACGGATGAGACATGAGAGGAAGCTAGCTCTCAGGAGTACTTTGGACAGACATGATTGGGACAGGGGAAGACATGTTCGGCTAAAAGAAACGGCTCTAGGAAAGAATGTCAAGGGACTTCGGGGAAAAGAAAACAACTTTGGACTCTAGAAAAAATGGAAACTGAAGAAACCAAGGGGCCTTTGGAAGGAAAACCCACCAAAACGTTTGCTGAAGTTGGGTTAGTAGATGCCGTTATAAAAAGTCACCGAAAATAGCTTTGCCGCTGGCATCGCCGTAAAAGAGAAGGAAGAGCTTGAGAACAGACGAGAGTAGGACAGAAGCAAAGGAAAGCAAATGAGGGCCATGAGGGGAAGGAGGGTTTATATAGGCCGAAGGAGGTAGGCGAATCGTCGCCATAACTGTCCCTCGAAGGTGAATCATCACCATAATTACCTGCTGAAGGCGAAGAGATGTGGCTGCTATAACCGATGCCACTGTTCCCTAATAGCCATGTGACACGTGTTGTCTAGCACAGGAGACGAGGGCAAGCCTCCTGACAATACGGATGCCTAGGTAGGATCATATGAAGAGGCGTGCTTGACTAATTATGAGACATGATGGTTCGCTGACACGCGACAGAAAATTTGAGAAGAGAAACACACACTTCAAGAAAAAGCCAAGGGCCTAGGTAAGAGACGAGGAGTAGCACCTACAACCTAGCTCGTCTGGGAAGGCACACCCTTGGAGAATGAAGTGTCCCCCCACCCAAAGATAATTTCCAGCCTTCATAAATGGGAACCATGAAGTACTCTGAGAATCTACGCGCTGAAGAAATCACTTCGGCTTTCAGAAGGGGGACATGTGATGGCCAAAGGGCTATTACCCTTCGGAAAGCTGAGCTCTGGCAGAGCGTCACCGTTGGTAAGGGTGAGCATCGCCCTCGAGAAATATGAGTGCCAACCTCAGTAAGACAGGGTCTAACCTCTTGACCTTTGGACCTCGGTGATCCACCATCACCTTCGGGGAGTGATAGCATTAACTTCGAGAACACGGTGTTCCACCACCCTTGGTAAGATGGCCTTGATGGGTTTCGGGAGCCAAATAGCGCAGCAGAATTTAACTGAAACCCTACAGGATCCAAGTGAAACGGGGTAAACTAGGTGTTTGAAAATTTTCATACGTAATTTTCGGTTGAGATCTCTCTCTCAACTGGAGAGTCGAATCACAAAACCTGAACAGTTGACGTGTTCAGGCTCTCTATGGTATCCACACGAGCCTCTCGGGATCACCACGCTTCCACCACATCTCGGTAGATGCGTTTCTCTTACGCTCGCAATGCTAGCTTGCGTCCTCCAAGGAATTGCAAGAGAAGAGTGTGGCTGTCCTTTTGGAGATAAGGCAAGGAGACTGATGGCCTAAGGCCTCATCGTTGTGAGTTGTGATGACTGTTGAGGAGACTTCTAGGAGGAAGAACGCCTGGAAGGTGGATCGCCCCAAGGAGAGTACCTAAAAAGCTGGTAAACAGGGTTAGGAGGCCCCCGGAGTGTTTTTCCGGGGAGGGAGCCTCCGACGCCCAAGTCAGTGGTGGCCGGAAGAAGGAGAAAGTCACTAGCTCAAAGAGAAAGGCAGAAAAGTCTCGCCTGGTATTTTCTCAGGGTGTGGGAGCTGTATATCCGGCCTGCCAACTTCTTGTCAAGTATTTATTTCCTGTATATATAGGAATACCTAGCCCGTTCAGATCATGACACGTGTGCGGTCGGATGCTCCTGAACGTCTGGGCGTAGGGGACAGATAGTTGGTAACTAGATGGCCTCGAGCCTTGTGCTGAGACGGGCCATGATATGATTCTGATGGCGTCTGCGCGTCAGGGCGACTTTTTACGTCTGTGGTGGGACGTGTCAGAGGCTTCCTTAAATGCTTCCTTAAATGCGCCTGCCGCACTCCCGAGGTCCCTGGGCGAGGTCGTCCTCTAGTTCGGACAGAGCCACTTCGGGAAGCCTACCCTCAGTTCGGGGGTTCCCAGTTCCAGGGGGTTCCGCCTTCGGGGATATCATATTCGGGCAGCAATGTCTGGTGCCACTTTTTCGAAGGCGCGTTGTTCACAACCTTGGGGGGCGAATGGAGTCCTCAAGTTTTACTGGCGTGCCGAGGCTCGGAGCTCTCAGGCTATCTCCCGAGGTGCATGATTCCACCTATTCCCGGGAAGCGCCAGTTCTTCTGGCCGTTGTTGTGGCAGGGTATTCGGCCAGATTGAGGCGACAGCCTTTGGCTATCACATGCCCCCCTCTGGAAAGCCGAAGTGAAGACTTCGGTTTGCATCTCTTTCCGAGGTTGCCGTTGGGAGTCTTGTTGGGAAGCATAACCTTTTCCGAGGTCGCACCTTTTGCCCGAGGGTTTGGGCTGTTCGGCCTTGGCCTATTCTTTGGTGTCTCCGAGGCAAAGCCTGTACCGAAGATACACCTCTTGCCCAAAAGTCATGGGCTGTTCAGCCATAGCCTGTCTCTTGGTGTCCTCGAGGTGGCCTGCTTTTTTATTTCTGCAGGTCTGATGGCCAAGCGTGTCAGACTGAGCGGCGCGTCTCCATTTCTCAGGGATGTCAAACGACGTGTCCCAATCAGGAGGCGTGTCCCGGTTTTCCAGGCACGTTTGGGGAGGCACGTCCCCCATTTCTGCGCAGCGGTTGACACGTGGCTTCTTGCCATTGGAGGAGAGGCGCGTCATTTACAGAGGGCGCGCCTTTTCGGGTGCAGCGGGCAGTTACGGCGACGGTTCGCCTCCAATGGGTACTTATGATGTTCTTTCGGTTACCCACCTTTGGCCTATAAATAGCCCATTCCATCATAAGTCCCACTTACTGTTTTTCTGCTCTTTTTCTGCTCTGCCCTCTGTTCTTGCGTTTTATCTTGCTTTCTGTGGCGGAGCTTCTTTAATCAGAGCTTTTTCCTACCAACTTTCACGACGGCGTCCTCAGGCAAATCTTTTGGTGGGTTTTGATTTCCAGAGTACTTGATTCCTCTGTTTTTCTGAGTTTTTCTGGAAAACTGTTGTTTTTTCCAAACTCGTCTTCTGAGTTTTTTCTGGAAACTATTTTCTTTTCCATCTCAAACTCTTTTTCATGTCTGCGATGCCTGTTCCCGAGAGCTGGAAAGCTCTTCTGGCCCATCCTTGCTGTACCACCACCGAAAAACTAGAGAGGTGGAAGAAAAAATTCTTTCTTCCGTCTTACGCTGTGACCAGACTGCCTCGTTCTAGCCATTTTGCTTTTTCAAACTGTGGCGACGAGGTTACCATCTTCCGAGCCCAACTGAAGGCCGGTCTTCGGTATCCTCCCCCGAAGGTGGTTTGCGAGTTCTGCCAATTCCATGGCATTGCTGTGAACCAGCTTCCCCCGAACGCGTACTGCTATTTTAACGCCTACCTCTACATGTGTGGCGTGTTCGGGATAGAGCCCCACTTCATCATTTTCATGCAGTACTACAAGCTCAATGTGGTCCCGAAGGGTGGCTTCTATTTCCTGCTGCCTCGGGGATCCGGGAGCAAAAAATTCACCTTCACCTTGGACACGAAGGATAGCTGGCGGGGGTGGCAGCCTAAGTTCTTTTTCCTCAAGGTGGATAAGAACTGGTCTGATGTCCCGACCAGGTGGGCTCAGGGAGTGCTGAACGCAGACGTCGTTGATCCGAGGATGCTGCTGACCCCACCGTTGGCTTCCGTGTTCGCGGATTTCGACGCCCGCATTCGGGCAGTCGCTGACTGGGCTCCCGAGGTCTCTCCTCGTGCTCTTTACCCCTTTCCTATCAACTGGAGGTTGATGACCGAAGAAGTCCTTCGGGAGCTGAAAGTGGTTAAGGAGCACGTGACTGACCTCAATATGCCCGCTCCCGCCATCGCCGGGAAAGACTCCTGGCTGGTCAAGCTCCTTAAGGGGGAGACTTCTTTCGAAACTTTTGCCGAAAGTGAGTACTCTTCCATCCCTTTATACTTTTTCCTCGGACTTACCGCTGATATTTCTTCTCTTTTTCAGAGATGGGCGATGGGGCTGGCGCTTATTACAAGGCCCTCTTTTCTGGCCAAGTGGAGAAGGGGGAGCAGACAAAGAAGGCGGCTTCCCGAAGAAGGAAGACGACAGGGGCGGGACCCTCGGCGAAGCGAGCTAGGAAGGCTCTCCAGCCTTCTCAGCCAGAGCTTTTGGAAGAAGAAGCTGGCGAAGACGCTGGTCTTGTTGAAATTCCACCGACCGAGGTCCCCGCTACTTCCGCCGAGGTGCCTCCTCTCGACCTCGAGGCCCCCAGAAACACTGTACTGGTAGAAGTACTGTCACGCCCCGTACTGCCCCTGGCCCATCTGGGCCTAATTATCAAAGCTTGCAGCAGAAGTTATTCACATTTGAGGGGGCTTTATTTAATACTACGAGCACCTACGGCGTGAGAGTCCAGGATCTAATCTGGTTCTAGCTTGATTGATTATTTACCTTCAATATGTTTCAGGGTGCTCTTTAAGGTCAAGCTAGCACCTATGTGGAATTTTAGTGTTCCAATTATGAGCTTTCTCAACTTAACAGATTTTCATGCACATAATGCTCTTAGATGCCATCTTATCAAATCAGCAACCAACTCCATACAAATCTAGGTTGACTGGAGATCCTTCCTTAGGTACACATATTCAGCCAATCAATCTTGCAATTCAAGCAAAGCAATCACTTAGTCCAGTAAGTGCATAGAATGTGTGCCCATCAAGTGTACTAGTCCAATGCATGGCAACAAAGAAGCCCATCTCATTTTCAAGTTTGAAAACATATTTGCATGTCCATGAGCATCAGCCAAGTCTAGTACACATAACATGAATATCCATCATGGCATTATTCATCATAGTCATCCATCCAAGGCAAAGTTCATCATCATAAGTCAACCAGAACTATGCCTATCCATAGCACAGCAAACAAGCATCACCTACTTGGAAAACATACCAAGGAATGCTTTATGTCTAAGTTTATCTGGGTTCAAGTTTTACAGACCAAGTTTTCATGTCTACTTAATCTGTAACTCAAATAGACATGGAACACAATCCACCTTATAGACCTTGTTCCCACAACTTCTAGACTCCATATCCTGCACAGGTAAGTCCACAACATTAGCTTGTTCCACAAGCAATCTATACCACACAAGTCACTTTGAGCATATGATTTTACTGAGCATCACTATACACATACCCAACCTTTTAGTGTATCGTAACGAGTACTTTGGTACTCCTCGCTTGATCTATCAAGCCATCCATTTCCTGAAAAATGTTTAGCAGGGCGGGTGAGTTATAAAACTCAATAAGAATCCCGGCGTGAGGTAGGTATCTCATGACTTTCATAGTCATATCCGGCTTTTAAAGCCAAAGTGTGCCAAGAACGTAATGGCATTTTCCATATTCCTGCAAAGGAAAACACTAAAACAAGAAAACACACAGTATGGCATGATAGCAATAATAATAATAATAATCAGGGTCAGCATGCACAAACAATTTCAGAGAAGCACACAACTCAACGCACACACCACTGTTCCTCGTAACCTGTGGGCATCGCAAGCATTCGCATTTGCATAACCGTTTCCGGTCGACCATTTTTCTTTTTTTATCTTATCTGAGCTCATTATCTTGGGACCGAGTTGGCCAAACTCGATACCAAGACCCAAATGCTTGCTATTCTACTCATGAGTATACCATCGTTGCCGAAGCAACACCACCTCGCCCAGTATGCACTTATGTGCCCAATTATCCATAGTTGCCGAAGCAACGATCCTCATCCAATACGCACTTATGTGCCCAATTATTAAACTAAGAAAGTACATGAGACCTCACAAAAGTAACAACCACGTAGCCCTGACATGCACACCTATGGTCACTTGGTGCTTTGACCATCACATAGGGGCACTAATACTCACACTGAAAGGACATGGAAAATATACCATGGAGAGTGAGTATTGGGATTCTTACCACCATTTGTGTAACCTTTTTGCTCATTGTCTTTGCCTTGCTTTGCTTTGTTTGTTGTTGTAACTTTGCCCTTGCCTTAATGGACCTTACTTAAAGAGGAAAGGCCCCATAATTACCCTTCTTGATTAAAGTCCAATTCCAATTGTAGCCAATGTTGGCATTATAGCCAAGATGGCCAATGTAGCCACTGCTGCCAATTTAGCCCAAGTTTGCCTATGTAGCCCATGTAGTGAATTGTAGCCCATTTTCGCCTTGCTGTGAATTGAGGCCCAACTTGGCCTTTTCTGAAAGTGTAGGCCCAATTGGCCTTTTCTGGAAGTTTAGGCCCAATTGGCCTTTTCTGGAATCTTGGCCCAACTTGGGCTTTCCAGGAACTCAGGCCCACTTGGCCTTCTCTGGAACCCAGGCCCACTTGGCCTGTTCTGGAACTCAGGCCCAACTGGCCTTTTATTAACTCAGGCCCACTTGGCCTTTTAATTCCTCAGGCCCACTTGGCCTTTTATCTTCTCAGGCCCACTTGGCCTTTTAATTCTCTTCTGGACTTGGGCCTATATTAACCTTTTCAGGATTTAGCCCAATTCAGCCTTTAGGCCCAATATACATCTTCAGGACTTGGGCCTATATTAACCTTTTCAGGATTTAGCCCAAGTGTTGAGTCAAAGTAGCCCACTTGCCAATAATGCCATTATGGTCCATTAGGCCAATATTACTCAAAACTCTGTGTTTTCCACTCAAGCACCTCAAGAACAATTGTTGACAGAATTGTCCTTGAATTCTTCTTTGCCACTTTAGTCCCAAATTTTCCTTGTGAACACTTTTGCCACCAAATTACTTGGTTAACACACATCCGCCAAAAATTGGCACCATGGCCGAATGCATGCTTCATTTCTTCTTTGTGATTTTTGCTTGTACAAGTCATCTAGGACTCAAAATATGCCAAGAACACTTGGCTCCACATGGCTAACATGCCAAGAGATTAAAATCAACATATGGCCGAATCTTTCAAGCTTGATTTTTTTGCTCATAAAACTTCTACACATGGCTAACATGCCAAGATATTAAAATCAACATATGGCCGAATCTTTCAAGCTTGATTTTTGCTCATAAATCTTCTCTTTTTGCATCCAACTTTTGGCCATCAACATGCACACTCACAAGAACATCTTCACTACCAAGAACACTTGGTTTCAAGCTTGCATGCCAAAAATACCCATTTGGCCGAATATACTCCTTGCTTTTCTTTGCATCTTTTGTTTGTTTCTTTGCTTGGAAAGGCTATACAAGCCTCAAGGCACCAAGAACACTTGGTTTCAAGCCTCAAAATTCCATGGACATTCATGGCCGAAACTTCATCCTTGCTTTTCTTGGAGTTCTCCTCCATTTCCTTGCTTTTGATGGCTTAAAAGTGCCATGCATGCCTTGAACTCTCAAGTTGAGTCCAAGAGCACTATGATTCCTCCATGGCCGAATCTTCAAGAGTTTTTCCTTGCAAAAATCCAGCAAATACAAAGCATTAAAAAGTAATATCTAGCTCAAAACACAAGAAATTAACAATGAAAACATGATTCACTTACAACCTTGTTTATGGCCGAATCTTGAGCTTGTTCTTCCTTGATGTTTTCCTTGTTTTTCCTGCTCCTCATGGCTTAGAAATGCCATGCATGTTCATGAGCTCATGTGTGAAGCTCAAGAACAATAAGTTCCTCCATGGCCGAATCTTCAAGAGCTTGTTTCTTGATGTTCTTCTTCACTTCCTTGCTTCTCATGGCTTAAAAATATCAAGCATGCTCATGAGCTCTTGAGATGAGCTCAAGAACACCATTTTCTCACCATGGCCGAATATTCACAAGCATTTTTCCATGGGTTTTTCTTGACATCTCTCTTTGATTTTGGTCTAGATGTGTTTAGGAGGTTGAAAGCTTCATGAAAATGTGTTTGCATGTGGGAAAAGCTTGGATTTTGGTCATGGCCGAATTTGTTGAGGGAGGAAGAAGATGATGAACTTGGAAGAACACCATGGCTGGTTTTAGAGAGAAGGGAGAGCAAATGGGAGCACTTGGTGCTAGAGAGAGAGAGAATTAAGTGTTTGAATGGTAAAACAAGAGCATGGCCGAATTTAGTGCTTCCAATTAGAAGTAATGCAAGCCAAATGCATGTGAAATGCATATTTGGAAGCAATGGCCGGCCATTCAATTTCATAGTTGTGGGAGAATGGTCAAATGGCAATTAAAATAAGCAATAGACAAATGTGAGTGGGGGGAATAGTTTAATGGGATATCTTGGAGCCATTAAACAATAATAGACAAAGGATAATGGGGGAATAAATTATCTTAGTGGAATTTGTAGTGGAGGATTAGTTTAATGGGTAATAAACAAATATGAGTGGAGCAAATAAACAATGATAGTGGAGCATAAGTGGGAGACAAGCATGTGATGGGCAAATAATAATTAATATGTGAGTGGGAGACATGGGTGGCCAAACAATAATAGTTTAATGGGAAGTGGGAGACAAGAATAGTGGAGGAATAACATAAATGATGAGTGGAATGTGTAGTAGGCCAAATTACTTACTTGGTCCTCCATCTTTCTCCAACTTTGCAATTGAGTCCTCCCACCCAACTTTTCTTTGTGCAATTGAGTCCCTCAATTTCAATTTCCACCAATATCATCATCACAACTCTTGGCCTAAGCCAAGCATAATCCTTGGAGTGTCCAACACTCATTAATGCCCATTCCTTAATAAATTCCAAGTCTCCAAAATTTTTTTTGCCAAGTTTCCAAATTTGGAAACTTTTTCTGTCTTTATTCCACTTAACCCGGGACTTAGTCATTTAGTCCTTTCCGGGTATGACAAGTACCCACCGCCGAGGAACGGTACCGGCAGAAGGGTAAGGGTCTTTCTTCCGAGGGGCCCGAGGATCCCGAGGACACTGTCTCCGAGGTTCCTCCAGGTATGCCTTTAGGCGAAGTTCAGCTCCTTTTCCTTTCGTGAATTTTTCTTCTGCTCCTAACATCCTTCTCACTTTCAGGGGAGCCTCTTACTGCTGGCTGGAGGGCCATTCATGAGAGGAAACGGGCCCTGCGCGATGCCACAATCCCTGAGGGGAAGATCCCCTTGGAGCCCTTTTGGTCAATCACGGAGGATATGAATTTGTTCTCCGACGATTGTCCGAAGATGAAAAAAGAGATTTGGAAGGGGATGACCACTGACGCCTCCTTCCGGGCCATTGCGGCGGCTCACCCGGGGGATAATACCCTCGCCGCAAAAGTCACCGAGCATGCTGCTCAAGTATAGTCTTTACACTTTTTTCCTCAATTTTCTAAGTGTTTAGACTTGTACTAACCTGGACTTTTGCCTTGCCGTAGCTGCTGGAGTACGCTGGTTATCTCCGAGTTCGGGTGGCCAGACAGGCTGCCTCCAAGGATGCGACTTCGTGGGAACTCAGTGAAGCGAAGGCTTCGCTTGCGAAGGTGATCGCCAGCAACCAGCAGCTAACAGCGGATTGTTCTCAGCAACTTGCTGCCGTTCGGGAGGAGTTCTCGAAGAAAAGAGAAGAACTTGAAAAGGACTCCTCCCGGAAGATTGCCGACCTCGGCGACCAAGTAAAGGGGCTGCTCGCCGCCAACGAAGATCTTGTCAAGGACAAGGCTGTTTCCGACAGTCTTGCGTCGAGGTTGACGGACGAGAACAATGCTCTTCAAGCCGAGGTCGAGGCTCTGAAGAAGGAGTCCGGAGAGACGCTGGGGATAAGCGAGCTTGAAGAGGAGGTTGCTGAGCTGAGGGACGAGGTCAATGTCCTTGGCGTTCAAAAACATACTTCTGATGACATGGCCAAGGTCGCCTTTCAGGACGGCTTCTGCCTTGCTCGGCACCAGGTGCTACAGAGGTTCCCAGATTTGGACCTCTCTTTTCTGGAGGGCCTAAATATTCCTGAGGGACCTCGGTGGCAGTGGTCCAAGGTCGAGCATCTGAAGCTTCCTGGTCTTCGTCCGCCCGGCTCTCCCTAGTTTGTTTTAGGGCTCCTCTTATTTTTCTCCTTTGTGCTCCTTCTTTGGGCACTTCTTTTGTAAGGCGATTTGCTCTAAATGAACAATCTTTTGGCTAAGTCCTTTCTTGCAAGTTTCTTCATTTCCACTGTCCCGAACACGTTTGCTTCAAGAGACTTTCGGAAAACCTGCAACCAAAGAAACTTTTTACCTTCCTTTGTCCCGAGCGTCCTCGCTCAAGAGACTTTCTGGAAAGTTTGTAAAAATTTGGCTAAGACTTTTGCAGGCTTTTTGTTTCCTTTTATCCCGAACATGTTTGCTCAAGGGCCTTCGGAAAACCTTCAGCCAAATTTTTCTGTCTTCCTATTGTCCCGAGCATATTTGCTCAAGGGACTTAGGAAAATTTTCACGAGATTGCTCATTCCCTTTTTCCCGAGCACGTTCGCTCAAGGGTGTTCGGAAATTACCTCTGCTTTTGTTTTAGCGTGTACTTTTGCGAGATTCTTGCTTTCCCTTTTTCCCGAGCATGTTCGCTCAAGGGTGTTCGAAAAATTTTCTCTGCACTGATTATGCCGAGTACTTTTGCAAGATTCTTGTTTCCCATTTTTCCCGAGCATAGTGGCTCAACGGACTTCGGGAAGTCATATCTGCTTTTTTCGTGGCGAGCAGCTTCGCGGAATTTTGTCCTGGACAATTTGGTATACTTAAAAATTTTCTCAAGACCATTCTTCTCCGGACCATCCTGTACTTAGAATATTTTTTGTACAATATATTTCTTCCGCTCAACCTTAGGCGTAGAATTTTTTCAGGGCGTCTGAATGCCAAGTGTTTTTCAATTCTACGCCTTCGGCGTCGCCAAGCTTGTACACGCCTTTTCGTACTTCGGCGAGAACCAGATAAGGTCCTTCCCAATTTGCGCGAAGTACTCCGTGAGATGGCCTTCGGGGTGCGAAGTCGGCCTTTCGGAGAACGAGGTCTCCTTTTTTGATTTCTTTTGACGTGGCTTTTAAGTTGATAGCCGCGGCCACTCTTTGCTGGAAAGCTTTTCTTCTCAGCTCGGCTATTTCTCTGTGTTCGGCCACAAGGTCGAGCTTAGTTCTCAGACCGAGGTCGTTTCCGCCTTCATCAAATACTTGCACCCGTATTGAAGGCTGAACTATCTCTATTGGGATAATGGCCTCTGTTCCGAAGACGAGTGAGAAGGGAGTTTCCCCTGTGGCTCTTCGTGGCGTCGTTCGGTAGCTCCACAATACACTTTGGAGTTCTCCTGGCCATTTCCCCTTGGCTTCCCCAAGTCTCTTTTTCAGGCCATCTTTTATGGTCCTGTTTGATACTTCCACCTGCCCATTGCTTTGGGGGTGAGCTACTGGGGCGAAGTGCATCTTTATTCCGAGGTCGCTGATGAATTCCTGGAATCCTTTGTCTATGAACTGGGATCCATTATCAGTTACTAGTACCCTCGGTATGCCAAATCTGCATACGATGTTCTTCCATACGAACTTCTGCACTTCTTTTTCCGAGATAGTTGCTAGTGGTTCTGCCTCTACCCACTTTGAGAAATAGTCCACTGCTACCACGCAGAATTTCACGCCTCCGGGCGCTGTGGGGAGTGGCCCAATGAGGTCTATACCCCAGACTGCGAAGGGCCAAGGATAGTCTGCCGACGTTACCATTTCCGAGGGTATCCTCTGGATTTTTGCATGTCTCTGGCAACTACCGCACTTCTGGACGAACTGCCTTGCGTCCTTTCTCAGGGTAGGCCAGAAGTATCCTTGGCGGAGTATCACTGCTGCAAGGGCATCAGTTCCAATGTGCGAGCCGCACATGCCTTCGTGGACTTCTTCGAGGACCATCTCAGTATCCTCTTCGCCCACACATCTCTGCAGCGGATTTGCATATCCTTGCCGATATAACTCTTCACCAATCAGGAAGAACCTTCCGGCGCGTCTTCGCAGTCTTGCAGCATTACCGGCGTCTTCGGGAAGCTCATTCTCTGCGAGGTATCTCTTTATGGGGTCCTTCCACCCCATTCCCGAGGTCGTTACACTTAGCACGGAGATGCTTGGATGGTCTAGCACCTCGGTGTATGTTTTGGACTTCGCTAAGCAATCTGCCTCAGTGTTATTCCGCCGGGGTACATTTTCGATCCGCACGGCGTCAAACTCTTGGATGAGTTTTCTTACCAGCTCGTGGTATTTTGCCAAGATTGGGTCCTTCGCCCCATAATCTCCTGCCGTCTGCCGAACTACCAGCTGGGAATCGCTGTGAGCCCTTAAGTTTCTCATGCCAATCTTTCTGGCCAAGCGTAATCCCGCTATGAGGGCTTCATACTCAGCCACATTATTGGTGACGTTGAAGCTGAACTTGATAGCCTTCATCACCTCTAGGCCTTCGGGTCCTCTGATAACTATTCCAGCTCCCTGGTGTACGGACCCCGAGGCTCCGTCAACATGCAAGGTCCATTCTGGCTCACCTTCTTTCGGATCTGAGTGGTTCTCCTCAGTGGTGGGTATTTCGGCGATAAAATCTGCCAATGCTTGGGCTTTTATGGCCTTCCGAGGCTCATACGTGATTTCGTGTTCGCCAAGCTCTATGCACCACTTGGAGAGCCTTCCCGAATGATCAACTCTCTTCATAACATCCCGTAGTGGTAGACTACTTCGGACGATGATGGGGTGAGCCTGGAAATATGGTCGCAGTCTTCTTCCTACAAGCACCAAGGCGTATATAGCTTTTTGAAGCAAAGGGTACCTGACTTCGGCGCCATTCAGGGACTTGCTGACGTAGTAGACCGGCCATTGTTTCGGCCCTTCTTCTTTTATCAGGACCGAGCTCACGGCCTTTTCTGTGACGGCGAGGTACAGTACGAGGGGTTCTCCCTCCCGAGGTTGTCGCAGAGTCGGCAGGCTGGCCAGGTAGACTTTGAGTTCTTCCCAGGCCTTTTGGCAATCTTCATCCCAGGGATGATTGTTTCTTCCGAGGTCGCCTTCCATCTTTGCTGCCTTTGTGAGGACTTTGAAGAAAGGTCTACACCTATCTCCGTACCTGGAAATAAACCTGCTCAGAGAGGTTATTCTTCCGGTTAGTCTCTGCACGTCTTTGACTGTGGCAGGAGTTCGGAACTCAAGCAGAGCCTTAATCTTCTCAGGATTGGCGTCGATGCCTCTTTTGGATACCATGTACCCAAGGAATTTTCCCGACGTCACCCCGAAGATACACTTCTCGGGGTTAAGGCGAATCCCGAAGGCTCTGAGCTTTTGGAAGGTTTCCTCCAAATCTGCAACGTGGTAGCCGGGCAGCTTGCTTTTTACTATCATATCATCAACATATACTTCCATGTTTCTCCCCATTTGGTCTTTAAAGACCTTGTTCATCAGTCTCTGGTAGGTGGCTCCTGCATTTTTCAGCCCGAAGGGCATTCTGATATAGCAGTACGTTCCTCCCTCGGTGATGAAGGCAGTTTTCTCTTCATCTTCGGGGTCCATCCTTATCTGATGGTAGCCGCTGAAGGCATCTAGGAAGCTCAGGAGCCCGTATTCGGCCGTTGAATCTACCAGTTGATCTATTGGCGGGAGGGGAAATGAGTCTTTCGGGCAAGCATCGTTCAAGTTTCTGAAATCAATGCACATCCGGAGTTTGCTGCTACCTTCTTTTGTGGCAATGACCACGTTGCTTAACCATTCGGGGTATTTTACCTCCCTGATAACTTCAGCATCCAATAGGCGCTGGACTTCGGTTTTCACGAAGTTGCTTTTGTGGGCTGAGATGCTTCGTTTCTTTTGCCTGATAGGTTTTGCTTCCGGGCTTACTTTGAGGCTGTGCTGTATTATGCCAGGGTTCACTCCTGGCATGTCTTTCGGCGAGTAGGCAAACAGATCTTTATTTTTCAGCAGAAAGGATACAAGATTTTCCTTATCACCTTTGGCCAAGCTCTTCCCTATTCGGGTAGATTGTCCTGGGACAAGATCTACTGCTTCCGTTTTTGCTTCTGCGGGATCTCCTTCTTTGCCTTTCTCCTACGCCTTTGCCTCCACCGTTTGTGTAGAGCTGTTTGCCGGAGCCTGTCGTGTTTTTACAAACACCTTTCTTACCTCGGCTTGGTCGATGAAGACCTCTGCATCTCCATCCTTGGTGGCGAATGTGACAGTCAAGTACTTCACATCGGGGCGAATGTGCAGGTTCCCCTGAGTCCGCCTTCCAAGGATGGCGTTGTACGAAGACGGGACATCCATGACGATGAATCTTGCCATTGTGGACGCGTACAACTCAGCTGCTCCGTCTACCGAAGTGCCTTTCATCATCAAAGGGAGGTCGATCCATCCGAGGACGGGTAGTTCGGATGGCCCAACGCCGAAGGTGGGCGTGGTGACAGGTTTCAGCTCGCTGCTGGAGATGCCCAAGCTCGGCAGTAAGTGCGAGAATAGGACGTCAGCATTTGAGCCATCATCAAGCAACACTCTCTTGACGTCCCAGTTCCCTATTCTCACCATTATCAGCAGCGGGCGTCGTGGGGGAAGACGACAGTGGAGCCATCTTTGCGAGCCAATTTCTTTGATGGACTTTGATACTCCAGAACCGCAATTTCTCTGGCCTTCCGCTTTCTTTCCGAGGATGGGAGCCCCGTGGTGATGGTTTGGATGACCCCTACTGGAGGTGGAAGGCGCCTTTTTGGACGTCTGTTTCTCCGCCTGTCGGAGTCATAGTCCTCATTTTCGGCCCTCTCTTCCTCCTCTTTTCTGCCCTTTGGGGAGGGCATCCGCAGGTACTTGCGAAGTTGGCCCTGTTTGATCAGCGACTCTATGTACTTCTTCAGCTGGAAGCAGTCTTCGATGTCATGACCGTGGTCGCGATGAAACTGGCAGAACTTCTTGGCATTCTTCTTATTATCGGCGGCCATGGCCTTTGGCCTCCGAATCTGCGTCCCTTGCCTTTCCAGCGCCATGAAAATGTTGGTCCGTGTCGTGCTCAAGGGTGTGAAACTTTGAGGTTTCTTTCCTCGCATTCGCCGTGGTCGACCTGTATGTTCAGAAAGATGCCGAGCTTGCTGGCTGGACCCTTCGGCGCGGTGATGATCAGACTTCGGCCCCGCCATCCTCAATTCCTCGGCTGTCATGTGCTGTTCTGCCCTTCGGTAAAATTCTCCGAGGGTCTCCGGGGGGTCCTTTGAGAACTCGTAGAACAGCTGTGAGTCACGCCGAAGGCCCCGTGTCATAGCGAGGATGCGGATTTCGGGCCGGAAGTCCGGGACGCTGAGTGCTTCCCTGTTTAATCGTTCGACATAGTCTCGGATCGTCTCTCCGTTTCTCTGCTCTATGTCGAACATCTGTACAGGCATTTTGGCCGTCGGCCTGCTCCCAATGAACTGCTGGGTAAAGGCTGTGGACAACTCCTGAAACTCAGTGATAGTCCCTGGGGGCAACGAATTGTACCATGCTGTTGCTGGGCCCGTGAGGGTGACTTCAAAGCATTTGCACATGGTAGCGTCATCAGCTCCGTACATTATCATGCTCCGCCTGTACTTCGTCAGATGGGCCTGTGGATCAGTCCGGCCATCATAGATCTCCAGCCTAGGCACTCTGAAGTCGCCTGGCATAGCTGCCTCAACGACGGTGCGAATAAACGGGGAGCCATCTTTGCATAATGCCCCCGACAGCCTGTCCCAAACGGGTTTTCTGGTCACTTGCTTCTCCACTCTGTCCAGCCGTGCCAATATCCTTTCCATAAGCGCAGTGGCGCTAGGACCATTTTCGCGGGAGGGAGATCGCCGGCGCCTTTTCGAGGAGCGAGTTCGGCGCGAAGGGGTCAGGGCCCTCGCCTCGGGCGATGAACTGCTTTGCTGTGAGACTCTCGGTCGCTTGGACCCGGTTTGTCCCACAGGCCGTTTCCCGAGGGCTATATCTTCTGTGGATGATTCTCCGCGAGGATCTCCACTTTCTGAACTGCGGTGTGTAGACTTGGGGCTTCTCTCCCAAGGGCGTGTTGATGAGGAGGGTTTCTGGGCCTGTGACTGCTGTGGCCATCTTCGGTCGATCTGCTGAGTCATTTCAGCAACGACCGAGCGCTGAAAGTCCCTCAAGAAGCTCATGGTGATTACCAGAGGGCGGTCCTCCTCGGGCGTAGAAGTCTCTGGGAGTGTCTGCTCAGCAGCCGGTTGTATCTCAGGCGCGGACGAGGACCTTGGGAGTCCCTTGTCCTTAGAACGCCGAGTCTCAACGACGGCAATCTGCGAGCGGGTTCCCACAGACGGCGCCAAATGATGGCCTAAGGCCTCATCGTTGTGAGTCATGATGACTGTTGAGGAGACTTCTAGGAGGAAGAACGCCTGGAAGGTGGATCGCCCCAAGGAGAGTACCTGAAAAGCTGGTAAACAAGGTTAGGAGGCCCCCGGAGTGTTTTTCCGGGGGGGGAGCCTCCGACGCCCAAGTCAGTGGTGGCCGGAAGAAGGAGAAAGTCACTAGCTCAAAGAGAAAGGCAGAAAAGTCTCGCCTGGTATTTTCTCAGGGTGTGGGAGCTGTATATCCGGCCTGCCAACTTCCTGTCAAGTATTTATTTCCTGTATATATAGGAATACCTAGCCCGTTCAGATCATGACACGTGTGCGGTCGGATGCTCCTGAACGTCTGGGCGTAGGGGACAGATAGTTGGTAACTAGATGGCCTCGAGCCTTGTGCTGAGACGGGCCATGATATGATTCTGATGGCGTCTGCGCGTCAGGGTGACTTTTTACGTCTGTGGTGGGACGTGTCAGAGGCTTCCTTAAATGCTTCCTTAAATGCGCCTGCCGTACTCCCGAGGTCCCTGGGCGAGGTCGTCCTCTAGTTCGGACAGAGCCTCTTCGGGAAGCCTACCCTCAGTTCGGGGGTTCCCAGTTCCAGGGGGTTCCGCCTTCGGGGATATCATATTCGGGCAGCAATGTCTGGTGCCACTTTTCCGAATGCGCGTTGTTCACAACCTTGGGGGGCGAATGGAGTCCTCAAGTTTTACTGGCGTGCCGAGGCTCGGAGCTCTCAGGCTATCTCCCGAGGTGCATGATTCCACCTATTCCCGGGAAGCGCCAGTTCTTCTGGCCGTTGTTGTGGCAGGGTATTCGGCCAGATTGAGGCGACAGCCTTTGGCTATCAGAGACCAACAAATTTCTCACTTAAAAGTTGTATTTATAGTGAAACTCAACTTCCAGGCCTAATGGGTTTCAAAGCCCTAATCCAATTAGGATTTAATTTCGGGCTTACTAATGGCTCAACTCTTGGTTCCATTATTAATATGAAATTAAAGTGAAACCATAACCCAAATAATTAGCCCATGCACTCTAATGATCCAAATAGCTCTATGTGTGCGACCCAATAGGCTCTTGCCATGTTGGCAATGATCATAAATCACATTTATGATCATAAGCAATGAGCGGTGTCTAGCAACACATTATTACTACCCAAGTGACAAGATTGTCGGTGAATCGACTAAACCTTTATGATCATCACCGATATATGCCATTGTCCCTTTATCCAAGATATCAAGACTAAGCACGAGACATGGCATGTGTCACCTCATATAGTCCAATCTTTGGTTTCTTGATTACCGAGTAGACCAACTTAAACTGATGACATTGATATCGTATATCAACTCATCGGAGCATGGCCATGCATTTTCTAAGTCTCACTCTATCAAGGGGCCCGAAGATATCACTCCCATTACATAAGAGGGACAAATCCCATCTTGAACATACAAATCCCTCCGCATGATATGTGACATACCCAATGACCTCCTTTAAGTTCACTCAGTTACGAGCAACAAAGGAAAGTATCAAAGTATGTGACTCACATGGAGGGAACCTTGAAGATCTTAGGTCAAAGGACTACATATACCACGATCACTATGAGAATCACTTATGACACTCATATAACGATCCATGTAGTGTTCTCATGGTGGGTCAGTCCAGTACACAAGTTCTCCAACTTGTACCCATATATAGACTACATATCTCATATTAGTCTCCACATATGCTAGTCATTATGCATTATTGCAACCTTCTCCACAATAATACTAGACCAGGGACGTTTAAGAATATCATTATTCTAGGGTTACAATTTTGTTGTTAAGTTACGCAGAAAGAAAACAACAAACATAATTGCTGGATTAATGCCTTAATAAAATATCATGACTCAATGTGCAAAAATACAATCATCTTATGATTGGCTTTTGGGCACAACACTAACAGGCCTGACCAGCTTCAGGGGAGGTGACTCACCATCCTCGGAAGAGGAGAACATCCTTCAAAAGGAGTCCCCTATGACGAGGGGAATCGCGAATGACTGGAGTAACCTCGGCAAGAAGCTCTCCCGTCCCGAAGAGGTCTTTTTCATCGATGGGGTCTCAAGGATACGACATAAATGGTTAAGGAGCCTCTGACACACCGCCCTCATACACGTCCTGACACGCAGACCTCTCGCAGCCCTAACTCCTAACTAAGACAGCCTATGGCCGCCTAGAGGTCCCCGTTTCTGAAGGTACGAACTGCATCCAAGTGAACACGTGTCATGATCTGAACGGGCTGTGTCGAGCAGGCTTTTCTTGACACTTCCTTATAAATACTTTGGAAACGACCTTGGTAAGGGGGAGACATTACTCGCTACCCATTACTCTCCATCTAGCTAAATATTGACTTGGGCGTTAGAGGCTCCTTCCCTGGAAAACCACTCCAGGGATCTCCTAACCCTCGTTCTTTGAATCTTTCAGGCAGCCACCCCTTTTGGAAGCCCCTTTTGTAGATACCCTCTCCTCCAAAAGTCCCTGTTGCAGGCCACCATGTCGTACAACGAGGATGCCGACAGGCATCAAAGGGTAAGGCAAGTTTAGGGTCAGAGTGCTTCCCAACATCGATCAAGCCTTTATTGTGGCCCTTATTACGATTATTGATTCCCTTAATGATCTAGATGATGGAAAAAATGAGATCAAATCTATTTTAGACATTTTGTCTTTCTTGGCCTCCATATTAGAGTTATAAATTCAAGGCTAACCAATCACTTGTCACTTAACTTTCCTGTTAAATGCTTAAAAGAAATTGTTTTAGTTGGGTTCAAAAGTGTATGTGTTCTTTGTATTTAGTTTGCTTCGTTTGTTTCTTTCTGGCTATCAATTGCAAGGTAATGTTAAATTATCACTCTTTGATTGAAAGAATTAAAATACTAATGCCCATATAGAACAATTTATAATTATGCTAGCCCAATAGCCACAGGATTTTAGTAATATAATTTTGGGTTTCAGCCCATTTTCTTCCTGACAGCCGAAGGGTTATCGCCCCCGAAGAACCTCACATGAGCGCACCACTCCCGGTCAAAGCAGACACGACAAAACTCCAGCAAAGGACTGCAGCACCCTCGGACAAGCTAGATAGGCATTACCGCTCAAGAAGTCCGTGGGACCAACTTCGGTCAGAAGGAATCACCGCCTTTCCCGAATGTGACCTCGTGCCGACCTCACATGGCCAAAACCACCTCCGGATGCCCTCTAGGCCACCCTCAGGGCACGCTCGTGAAGTGCCACATCAGGTACCCAAGTCTAACCTAGGGAAAGTCTGACCGAATGTCACTCGTACAAACAGGAGACCTCCCTCCAGAGGAATTCACCTTCCCTAATGAGCCCTACACCTTGAAGGAGTTCAGTCCACCGAAGAGGCCATGTAGGTGTATGACAAAATAGCTGAAGAGTCTCTGACACATTGTACTCGTACAGCCTCCGACACGCTGCCCTTAGACACGCTCTGGCACGCCGCCCTTGTACTACACTAGGCTCCGGGCCGGGCGGCCTATGGTCGGCTAGATGCTCCCCCTCTACCCGAAGGTACGAACTGCATTTGACCGAACACGTGTCACAATCTAGGCATGCTGTGAGGAAATGAGCTTCTCCTATTCAGCTCCTTATAAATATCCAGGGAGGACCCTAGGTAAGGGGATTCGACACTAAGGAAAAATCTCCCCTCTCCCTATTTATCTATGATACTAACTTGGGAGTCGGAGACTCTTCCCCGGAAAAACACTCCGGGGAGCTCCTGACCCTTGCCTTTCTGAGTCCTTGCAGCCCTTCTCCCACCGGAGGTTTCTCATCCCGGAGTTCTCCCACCGCAAGTTCCTGCTCCAGGCTCACCATGTTGCACAGCAATGATGTCGAAGGCCATCATTTGGCGCCTTCTGTGGGAACTTTTTCCCATGTCGCCATAATAGATACTCGGCGTTCAAAAGACAAGGGGCTCCCGAAGTCCACCTTTATGTCGGAGGCTCAGCCGGCGACCCACCAGCCCACTGCAGAAACTTCTGTGCCGAAAGACGACCGCCCCCTAAGAGTGACGATGGGCTTCATTTTAGACTTCTAGCGCTCCATCGTCACTGAAATGACTCAGCAGCTCAACCAGAGGTGGCCCCAGCCTCCTCCGGCCCAAAGGACCCTCCCTTAGCAACGCAGAGAGGAGCACGAGGCCACCCACCAGAGTTCAAGGAGTGAGGGCTTTCATGACACATCTTCGACGGAGGACGTGCCCCCTAGGGCACGACCGATGAAAGAAGGGGCCCAAAAAGAAGCTAGGACCTCCCGTCAGAGGAATCTGTCCCCATACCAAAGGTCCCAGTCTCTTCGCCGCCGAAGTTACTCTCCGAAACGGAGGAGAAGTTCGCCATTGCCGATGACCATAAGGCAGCAGGGGTGATAGCCGAAGTGCTATCGCCCTGTTTAGCCACCGACCACGGAAAAGAGAAAGCTAGACACCTGAGGCACATGACCTCGGTAGTGATGGCCCAGGGCCTCATCGTTGTGAGTCATGATGACTGTTGAGGAGACTTCTAGAAGGAAGGACGCCTGGAAGGTGGATCGCCCCAAGGAGAGTACCTGAAAAACTGGTAAACAGGGTTAGGAGGCCCCCGGAGTGTTTTTCCGGGGGGGGAGCCTCCGACGCCCAAGTCAGTGGTGGCCGGAAGAAGGAGAAAGTCACTAGCTCAAAGAGAAAGGCAGAAAAGTCTCGCCTGGTATTTTCTCAGAGTGTGGGAGCTGTATTTCCGGCCTGCCAACCTCCTGTCAAGTATTTATTTCCTGTATATATAGGAATACCTAGCCCGTTCAGATCATGACACGTGTGCGGTCGGATGCTCCTGAACGTCTGGGTGTAGGGGACAGATAGTTGGTAACTAGATGGCCTCGAGCCTTGTGCTGAGACGGGCCATGATATGATTCTGATGGCGTCTGCGCGTCAGGGCGACTTTTTACGTCTGTGGTGGGACGTGTCAGAGGCTTCCTTAAATGCTTCCTTAAATGCGCCTGCCGTACTCCCGAGGTCCCTGGGCGAGGTCGTCCTCTAGTTCGGACAGAGCCTCTTCGGGAAGCATACCCTCAGTTCGGGGGTTCCCAGTTCCAGGGAGTTCCGCCTTCGGGGATATCATATTCGGGCAGCAATGTCTGGTGCCACTTTTCCGAAGGCGCGTTGTTCACAACCTTGGGGGGCGAATGGAGTCCTCAAGTTTTACTGGCGTGCCGAGGCTCGGAGCTCTCAGGCTATCTCCCGAGGTGCATGATTCCACCTATTCCCGGGAAGCACCAGTTCTTCTGGCCGTTGTTGTGGCAGGGTATTCGGCCAGATTGAGGCGACAGCCTTTGGCTATCACATGCCCCCCTCTGGAAAGCCGAAGTGAAGTCTTCGGTTTGCATCTCTTTCCGAGGTTGCCGTTGGGAGTCTTGTTGGGAAGCATAACCTGTTCCGAGGTCACACCTTTTGCCCGAGGGTCTGGGCTGTTCGGCCTTGGCCTATTCTTTGGTGTCTCCGAGGCAAAGCCTGTACCGAAGATACACCTCTTGCCCAAAAGTCATGGGCTGTTCAGCCATAGCCTGTCTCTTGGTGTCCTCGAGGTGGCCTGCTTTTTATTTCTGCAGGTCTGATGGCCAAGCGTGTCAGACTGAGCGGCGCGTCCCCATTTCTCAGGGATGTCAAACGACGTGTCCCAATCAGGAGGCGTGTCCCGGTTTTCCAGGCACGTTTGGGGAGGCACGTCCCCCATTTCTGCGCAGCGGTTGACACGTGGCTTCTTGCCATTGGAGGAGAGGCGCGTCATTTACAGAGGGCGCGCCTTTTCGGGTGCAGCGGGCAGTTACGGCGACGGTTCGCCTCCAATGGGTACTTATGATGTTCTTTCGGTTACCCACCTTTGGCCTATAAATAGCCCATTCCATCATAAGTCCCACTTACTGTTTTTCTGCTCTTTTTCTGCTCTGCCCTCTGTTCTTGCGTTTTATCTTGCTTTCTGTGGCGGAGCTTCTTTAATCAGAGCTTTTTCCTACCAACTTTCACGACGGCGTCCTCAGGCAAATCTTTTGGTGGGTTTTGATTTCCAGAGTACTTGATTCCTCTGTTTTTCTGAGTTTTTCTGGAAAACTGTTGTTTTTTCCAAACTCGTCTTCTGAGTTTTTTCTGGAAACTATTTTCTTTTCCATCTCAAACTCTTTTTCATGTCTGCGATGCCTGTTCCCGAGAGCTGGAAACCTCTTCTGGCCCATCCTTGCTGTACCACCCTCGAAAAACTAGAGAGGTGGAAGAAAAAATTCTTTCTTCCGTCTTACGCTGTGACCAGACTGCCTCGTTCTAGCCATTTTGCTTTTTCAAACCGTGGCGACGAGGTTACCGTCTTCCGAGCCCAACTGAAGGCCGGTCTTCGGTATCCTCCTCCGAAGGTGGTTTGCGAGTTCTGCCAATTCCATGGCATTGCTGTGAACCAGCTTCCCCCGAACGCGTACTGCTATTTTAACGCCTACCTCTGCATGTGTGGCGTGTTCGGGATAGAGCCCCACTTCATCATTTTCATGCAGTACTACAAGCTCTATGTGGTCCCGAAGGGTGGCTTCTATTTCCTGCTGCCTCGGGGATCCGGGAGCAAAAAATTCACCTTCACCTTCGACACGAAGGACAGCTGGCGGGGGTGGCAGCCTAAGTTCTTTTTCCTCAAGGTGGATAAGAACTGGTCTGATGTCCCGACCAGGTGGGCTCAGGGAGTGCTGAACGCAGACGTCGTTGATCCGAGGATGCTGCTGACCCCACCGTTGGCTTCCGTGTTCGCGGATTTCGACGCCCGCATTCGGGCAGTCGCTGACTGGGCTCCCGAGGTCTCTCCTCGTGCTCTTTACCCCTTTCCTATCAACTGGAGGTTGATGACCGAAGAAGTCCTTCGGGAGCTGAAAGTGGTTAAGGAGCACGTGACCGACCTCAATATGCCCGTTCCCGCCATTGCCGGGAAGGACTCCTGGCTGGTCAAGTTCCTTAAGGGGGAGACTTCTTTCGAAACTTTTGCCGAGAGTGAGTAATCTTCCATCCCTTTATACTTTTTCCTCAGACTTACGCTGATATTTCTTCTCTTTTTCAGAGATGGGCGATGGGGCTGCCGCTTATTACAAGGCCCTCTTTTCTGGCCAAGTGGAGAAGGGGGAGCAGACAAAGAAGGCGGCTTCCCGAAGAAGGAAGACGACAGGGGCGGGACCCTCGGCGAAGCGAGTTAGGAAGGCTCTCCAGCCTTCTCAGCCAGAGCTTTTGGAAGAAGAAGCTGGCGAAGACGCTGGTCTTGTTGAAATTCTACCGGCCGAGGTCCCCGCTACTTCCGCCGAGGTGCCTCCTCCCGACCTCGAGGCCCCCAGAAACACTGTAGTGGTAGAAGTACCCACCGCCGAGGAGCGGTACCGGCAGAAGGGTAAGGGTCTTTCTTCCGAGGGGCCCGAGGATCCCGAGGACACTGTCTCCGAGGTTCCTCCAGGTATGTCTTTAGGCGAAGTTCAGCTCCTTTTCCTTTCGCGAATTTTTCTTCTGCTCCTAACTTCCTTCTCACTTTCAGGGGAGCCTCTTACTGCTGGCTGGAGGGCCATTCATGAGAGGAAACGGGCCGTGCGCGATGCCACAATCCCTCAGGGGAAGATCCCCTTGGAGCCCTTTTGGACAATCACGGAGGATATGAATTTGTTCTCCGACGATTGTCCGAAGATGACCAAAGAGATTTGGAAGGGGATGACCACTGACGCCTCCTTCCGGGCCATTGCGGCGGCTCACCCGGGGGATAATACCCTCGCCGCAAAAGTCACCGAGCATGCTGCTCAGGTATAGTCTTTACACTTTTTTCCTCAATTTGCTAAGTGTTTAGACTTGTACTAACCTAGACTTTTGCCTTGCCGTAGCTGCTGGAGTATGCTGGTTATCTCCGAGTTCGGGTGGCCAGACAGGCTGCCTCCAAGGATGCGACTTCGCGGGAACTCAGTGAAGCGAAGGCTTCGCTTGCGAAGGTGATCGCCAGCAACCAGCAGCTAACAACGGATTGTTCTCAGCAACTTGCTGCCGTTCGGGAGGAGTTCTCGAAGAAAAGAGAAGAACTTGAAAAGGACTCCTCCCGGAAGATTGCCGACCTCGGCGACCAAGTAAAGGGGCTGCTCGCCGCCAAGGAAGATCTTGTCAAGGACAAGGCTGTTTCCGACAGTCTTGCGTCGAGGTTGACGGACGAGAACACTGCTCTTCAAGCCGAGGTCGAGGCTCTGAAGAAGGAGTCCGAAGAGACGCTGGGGATAAGCGAGGTCGAAGAGGAGGTTGCTGAGCTGAGGGACGAGGTCAATGTCCTTGGCATTCAAAAACGTACTTCTGACGACATGGCCAAGGTCGCCTTTCAGGACGGCTTCTGCCTCGCTCGGCACCAGGTGCTGCAGAGGTTCCCAGATTTGGACCTCTCTTTTCTGGAGGGCCTAAATATTCCTGAGGGACCTCGGTGGCAGTGGTCCAGGGTCGAGCATCTGAAGCTTCCTGGTCTTCGTCCGCCCGGCTCTCCCTAGTTTGTTTTAGGGCTCCTCTTATTTTTCTCCTTCGTGCTCCTTCTTTGGACACTTCTTTTGTAAGGCAGCGTTTGCTCTAAATGAACAATCTTTTCGGCTAAGTCCTTTCTTGCAAGTTTCTTCATTTCCACTGTCCCGAACACGTTTGCTTCAAGAGACTTTCGGAAAACCTGCAACCAAAGAAACTTTTTACCTTCCTTTGTCCCGAGCGTGCTCGCTCAAGAGACTTTCTGGAAAGTTTGTAAAAATTTGGCTAAGTCTTTTGCAGGCTTTTTGTTTCCTTTTATCCCGAACATGTTCGCTCAAGGGCCTTCGGAAAACCTTCAGCCAAATTTTTCTGTCTTCCTATTGTCCCGAGCATATTTGCTCAAGGGACTTAGGAAAAATTTCACGAGATTGCTCATTCCCTTTTTCCCGAGCACATTCGCTCAAGGGTGTTCGGAAATTACCTCTGCTTTTGTTTTGGCATGTACTTTTGCGAGATTCTTGCTTTCCCTTTTTCCCGAGCATGTTCGCTCAAGGGTGTTCGGAAAATTTTCTCTGCACTGATTATGCCGAGTACTTTTGCAAGATTCTTGTTTCCCATTTTTCCCGAGCATAGTGGCTCAACGGACTTCGGGAAGTCATATCTGCTTTTTTCGTGGCGAGCACCTTCGCGGAATTCTGTCTTGGACAATTTGGTATACTTAAGAATTTTTCTCAAGACCATTCTGTACTTAGAATATTTCTTGTACAATATATCTCTTCCGCTCAACCTTAGGCGTAGAATTTTTTCAAGGCGTCTGAATGCCAAGTGTTTTTCAATTCTACGCCTTCGGCATCGCCAAGCCTGTACACGCCTTTCCGTACTTCGGCGAGAACCAGATAAGGTCCTTCCCAATTTGCGCGAAGTACGCCGTGAGATGGCCTTCGGGGTGCAAAGTCGGCCTTTCGGAGAACGAGGTCTCCTTTTTTGATTTCTTTTGGCCTGGCTTTTAGGTTGATAGCCGCGGCCACTCTTTGCTGGAAAGCTTTTCTTCTCAGCCCGGCTATTTCTCTGTGTTCGGTCACAAGGTCGAGCTTAGTTCTCAGACCGAGGTCGTTTCCGCCTTCATCAAATACTTGCACCCGTATTGAAGGTTGAACTATCTCTATTGGGATAATGGCCTCTGTTCCGAAGACGAGTGAGAAGGGAGTTTCCCCTGTGGCTCTTCGTGGCGTCGTTCGGTAGCTCCACAATACACTTTGGAGTTCTCCTGGCCATTTCCCCTTGGCTTCCCCAAGTTTCTTTTTCAGGCCATCTTTTATGGTCCTGTTTGATACTTCCACCTGCCCATTGCTTTGGGGGTGAGCTACTGGGGCGAAGTGCATCTTTATTCCGAGGTCGCTGATGAATTCCTGGAATCCTTTGTCTACGAACTGGGATCCATTATCAGCTACTAGTACCCTCGGTATGCCAAATCTGCATACGATGTTCTTCCATACGAACTTCTGCACTTCTTTTGCCGAGATAGTTGCTAGTGGTTCTGCCTCTACCCACTTTGAGAAATAGTCCACCGCTACCACGCAGAATTTCACGCCTCCGGGCGCTGTGGGGAGTGGCCCAATGAGGTCTATACCCCAGACTGCGAAGGGCCAAGGATAGTCTGCCGACGTTACCATTTCCGAGGGTATCCTCTGGATTTTTGCATGTCTCTGGCAACTACCGCACTTCTGGACGAACTGCCTTGCGTCCTTTCTCAGGGTAGGCCAGAAGTATCCTTGGCGGAGTATCACTGCTGCAAGGGCATCAGTTCCAATGTGCGAGCCGCACATGCCTTCGTGGACTTCTTCGAGGACCATCTCAGTATCCTCTTCGCCCACAGATCTCTGCAGCGGATTTGCATATCCTTGCCGATATAACTCTTCACCAATCAGGAAGAACCTTCCGGCGCATCTTCGCAGTCTTGCAGCATTGCCGGCGTCTTCGGGAAGCTCATTCTCTGCGAGGTATCTCTTTATGGGGTCCTTCCACCCCATTCCCGAGGTCGTTACGCTTAGCACGGAGATGCTTGGATGGTCTAGCACCTTGGTGTATGTTTTGGACTTCGCTAAGCAATCTGCCTCAGTGTTATTCCGCCGGGGTACATTTTCGATCCGCACGGCGTCAAACTCTTGGATGAGTTTTCTTACCAGCTCGTGGTATTTTGCCAAGATTGGGTCCTTCGCCCCATAATCTCCTGCCGTCTGCCGAACTACCAGCTGGGAATCGCTGTGAGCCCTTAAGTTTCTCACGCCAATCTTTCTGGCCAAGCGTAATCCCGCTATGAGGGCTTCATACTCAGCCACATTATTGATGACGTTGAAGCTGAACTTGATAGCCTTCATCACCTCTAGGCCTTCGGGTCCTCTGATAACTATTCCAGCTCCCTGGTGTACGGACCCCGAGGCTCCGTCAACATGCAAGGTCCATTCTGGCTCACCTTCTTTCGGATCTGAGTGGTTCTCCTCAGTGGTGGGTATTTCGGCGATAAAATCTGCCAATGCTTGGGCTTTTATGGCCTTCCGAGGCTCATACGTGATTTCGTGTTCGCCAAGCTCTATGCACCACTTGGAGAGCCTTCCCGAATGATCAACTCTCTTCATAACATCCCGTAGTGGTAGGCTACTTCGGACGATGATGGGGTGAGCCTGGAAATATGGTCGCAGTCTTCTTCCTGCAAGCACCAAGGCGTATATAGCTTTTTGAAGCAAAGGGTACCTGACTTCGGCGCCATGCAGGGACTTGCTGATGTAGTAGACCGGCCATTGTTTCGGCCCTTCTTCTTTTATCAGGACCGAGCTCACGGCCTTTTCTGTGACGGCGAGGTACAGTACGAGGGGTTCTGCCTCCCGAGGTTGTCGCAGAGTCGGTAGGCTGGCCAGGTAGACTTTGAGTTCTTCCCAGGCCTTTTGGCAATCTTCATCCCAGGGATGATTGTTTCTTCCGAGGTCGCCTTCCATCTTTGCTGCCTTTGTGAGGACTTTGAAGAAAGGTCTACACCTATCTCCGTACCTGGAAATAAACCTGCTCAGAGAGGTTATTCTTCCGGTTAGTCTCTGCACGTCTTTGACTGTGGCAGGAGTTCGGAACTCAAGCAGAGCCTTAATCTTCTCAGGATTGGCGTCGATGCCCCTTTCGGATACCATGTACCCAAGGAATTTTCCCGACGTCACCCCGAAGATACACTTCTCGGGGTTAAGGCGAATCCCGAAGGCTCTGAGCTTTTGGAAGGTTTCCTCCAAATCTGCAACGTGGTAGCCGGGCAGCTTGCTTTTTACTATCATATGATCAACATATACTTCCATGTTTCTCCCCATTTGGTCTTTAAAGACCTTGTTCATCAGTCTCTGGTAGGTGGCCCCTGCATTTTTCAGCCCGAAGGGCATTCTGATATAGCAGTACGTTCCTCCCTCGGTGATGAAGGCAGTTTTCTCTTCATCTTCGGGGTCCATCCTTATCTGATGGTAGCCGCTGAAGGCATCTAGGAAGCTCAGGAGCCCGTATTCGGCCGTTGAATCTACCAGTTGATCTATTGGCGGGAGGGGAAATGAGTCTTTCGGGCAAGCATCGTTCAAGTTTCTGAAATCAATGCACATCCGGAGTTTGCTGCTACCTTCTTTTGTGGCAATGACCACGTTGCTTAACCATTCGGGGTATTTTACCTCCCTGATAACTTCAGCATCCAATAGGCGCTGGACTTCGGTTTTCACGAAGTTGCTTTTGTGGGCTGAGATGCTTCATTTCTTTTGCCTGATAGGTTTTGCTTCCGGGCTTACTTTGAGGCTGTGCTGTATTATGCCAGGGTTCACTCCTGGCATGTCTTTCGGCGAGTAGGCAAACAGATCTTTATTTTTCAGCAGAAAGGATACAAGATTTTCCTTATCACCTTTGGCCAAGCTCTTCCCTATTCAGGTAGATTGTCCTGGGACAAGATCTACTGCTTCCATTTCTGCTTCTGCGGGATCTCTTTCTTTGCCTTTCTCCTGCGCCTTTGCCTCCACCCTTTGTGTAGAGCTGTTTGCCGGAGCCTTTCGTGTTTTTACAAACACCTTTCTTACCTCGGCTTGGTCGATGAAGACCTCTGCATCTCCATCCTTGGTGGCGAATGTGACAGTCAAGTACTTCACATCGGGGTGAATGTGCAGGTTCCCCTGAGTCCGCCTTCCAAGGATGGCGTTGTACGAAGACGGGACATCCATGACGATGAATCTTGCCATTGTGGACGCGTACAACTCAGCTGCTCCGTCTACCGAAGTGCCTTTCATCATCAAAGGGAGGTCGATCCATCCGAGGACGGGTAGTTCGGATGGCCCAACGCCGAAGGTGGGCGTGGTGACAGGTTTCAGCTCGCTGCTGGAGATGCCCAAGCTCGGCAGTAAGTGCGAGAATAGGACGTCAGCATTTGAGCCATCATCAAGCAACACTCTCTTGACGTCCCAGTTCCCTATTCTCGCCATTATCAGCAGTGGGTCGTCGTGGGGGAAGATGACAGTGGAGCCATCTTTGCGAGCCAATTTCTTTGATGGACTTTGATACTCCATAACCGCAATTTCTCTGGCCTTCCGCTTTCTTTCCGAGGATGGGAGCCCCGTGGTGATGGTTTGGATGACCCCTACTGGAGGTGGAAGGCGCCTTTTTGGACTTCTGTTTCTCCGCCTGTCGGAGTCATAGTCCTCGTTTTCGGCCCTCTCTTCCTCCTCTTTTCTGCCCTTTGGGGAGGGCATCCGCAGGTACTTGCGAAGTTGGCCCTGTTTGATCAGCGACTCTATGTACTTCTTCAGCTGGAAGCAGTCTTCGGTGTCATGACCGTGGTCGCGATGAAACTGGCAGAACTTCTTGGCATTCTTCTTATTATCGGCGGCCATGGCCTTTGGCCTCCGAATCTGCGTCCCTTGCCTTTCCAGCGCCATGAGAATGTTGGTCCGTGTCGTGCTCAAGGGTGTGAAACTTTGAGGTTTCTTTCCTCGCATTCGCCGTGGTCGACCTGTATGTTCAGAAAGATGCCGAGCTTGCTGGCTGGACCCTTCGGCGCGGTGATGATCAGACTTCGGCCCCGCCATCCTCAATTCCTCGGCTGTCATGTGCTGCTCTGCCCTTCGGTAAAATTCTCCGAGGGTCTCCGGGGGGTCCTTTGAGAACTCGTAGAACAGCTGTGAGTCACGCCGAAGGCCCCGTGTCATAGCGAGGATGCGGATTTCGGGCCGGAAGTCCGGGACGCTGAGTGCTTCCCTGTTGAATCGTTCGACATAGTCTCGGATCGTCTCTCCGTTTCTCTGCTCTATGACGAACATCTGTACAGGCATTTTGGCCGTCGGCCTGCTCCCAATGAACTGCTGGGTAAAGGCTGTGGACAACTCCTGAAACTCAGTGATAGTCCCTGGGGGCAACGAATTGTACCATGCTGTTGCTGGGCCCGTGAGGGTGACTTCAAAGCATTTGCACATGGTAGCGTCATCAGCTCCGTGCATTATCATGCTCCGCCTGTACTTCGTCAGATGGGCCTGTGGATCAGTCCGACCATCATAGATCTCCAGCCTAGGCACTCTGAAGTCGCCTGGCATAGCTGCCTCAACGACGGTGCGAATAAACGGGGAGCCATCTTCGCATAATGCCCCCGACAGCCTGTCCCAAACGGGTTTTCTGGTCACTTGCTTCTCCACTCTGTCCAGCCGTGCCAATATCCTTTCCATAAGCGCAGTGGCGCTAGGACCATTTTCGCGGGAGGGAGATCGCCGGCGCCTTTTCGGGGAGCGAGTTCGGCGCGGAGGGGTCAGGGCCCTCGCCTCGGGCGACGAATTGCTTCACTGTGAGACTCTCGGTCGCTTGGACCCGGTTTGTCCCACAGGCCGTTTCCCGAGGGCTATATCTTCTGTGGATGATTCTCCGCGAGGATCTCCACTTTCTGAACTGCGGTGTGTAGACTTGGGGCTTCTCTCCCGAGGGCGTGTTGATGAGGAGGGTTTCTGGGCCTGTGACTGCTGTGGCCATCTTCGGTCGATCTGCTGAGTCATTTCAGCAACGACCGAGCGCTGAAAGTCCCTCAAGAAGCTCATGGTGATTACCAGAGGGCGGTCCTCCTCGGGCGTAGAAGTCTCTGGGAGTGTCTGCTCAGCAGCCGGTTGTATCTCAGGCGCGGACGAGGACCTTGGGAGTCCCTTGTCCTTAGAACGCCGAGTCTCAACGACGGCAATCTGCGAGCGGGTTCCCACAGACGGCGCCAAATGATGGCCTAAGGCCTCATCGTTGTGAGTCATGATGACTGTTGAGGAGACTTCTAGGAGGAAGAACGCCTGGAAGGTGGATCGCCTCTAGGAGAGTACCTGGAAAACTGGGAAACAGGGTTAGGAGGCCCCCGGAGTGTTTTTCCGGGGGGGGAGCCTCCGACGCCCAAGTCAGTGGTGGCCGGAAGAAGGAGAAAGTCACTAGCTCAAAGAGAAAGGCAGAAAAGTCTCGCCTGGTATTTTCTCAGGGTGTGGGAGCTGTATATCCGGCCTGCCAACCTCGTGTCAAGTATTTATTTCCTGTATATATAGGAATACCTAGCCCGTTCAGATCATGACACGTGTGCGGTCGGATGCTCCTGAACGTCTGGGCGTAGGGGACAGATAGTTGGTAACTAGATGGCCTCGAGCCTTGTGCTGAGACGGGCCATGATATGATTCTGATGGCGTCTGCGCGTCAGGGCGACTTTTTACGTCTGTGGTGGGACGTGTCAGAGGCTTCCTTAAATGCTTCCTTAAATGCGCTTGCCGTACTCCCGGGGTCCCTGGGCGAGGTCGTCCTCTAGTTCGGACAGAGCCTCTTCGGGAAGCCTACCCTCAGTTCGGGGGTTCCCAGTTCCAGGGGGTTCCGCCTTCGGGGATATCATATTCGGGCAGCAATGTCTGGTGCCACTTTTCCGAAGGCGCGTTGTTCACAACCTTGGGGGGCGAATGGAGTCCTCAAGTTTTACTGGCGTGCCGAGGCTCGGAGCTCTCAGGCTATCTCCCGAGGTGCATGATTCCACCTATTCCCGGGAAGCGCCAGTTCTTCTGGCCGTTGTTGTGGCAGGGTATTCGGCCAGATTGAGGCGACAGCCTTTGGCTATCAGAGATAAACTCTGAAGTGTGCCTGCTGGTTTCTGGTGTTCAGCTTTTACCACCTGACATGTCAAACACTTTGCCACATGTCCTCGTACATCTCTCTTCAATCCTGGCCACCAAAAATGTGTCTTCAGATCTTGATACATCATACTAACACCAGGGTGAATACTCAATGTACTACTATGTGCCTCCTGTAGGACTTGCTGCCTAAGTCCCTCAACATTCGACACATAGAGTCGATCACCATAATGCAGTATTCCATCTTTGTACTTGAACTCTTTCTTCAAAGCACCAGTCTTAGCTTCACCTGAAATCTTCTTCAACAATGGATCTTCCAACTGAGCTTCTCTGACTCTGGCTACCCAAGCCGTCTGAATCTCCAAAACGTAGACTAAGGATTTTTCTCGACTTTGCCATAATTCATGCAAAGCTAAGAAACAATCCTTCAATGCTCCTTCTGAAGAATCTGTAGCCTGATCCTTGGACAAGATCACTCCTGTGTACTTCCGGCTCAAAGCATCTGCTACCACGTTCCCTTTACCAGCACAATACTCGATCGAACAATCATAGTCTTTAATGTACTCAATCCATCGCCGCTGTCTCATGTTCAGATCCTTCTGAGTAAACAAATACTTCAAACTCTTGTGATCAGTGAAGATTCTGAACGATCTTCCCATCAAATAATGTCTCCATAGTTTCAGTGCAAAGATCACTGCTGCAAGCTCAAGATCATGAACAGGGTAGTTCAACTCATTAGGCCTCAGCTGTCTCGAACCATAAGCAATCACCTGACTGTCCTGATGTAGAACACAACCCAAACCTGAACCTGACGCATCAGTATAAACTGTAAAGGCTCTGTCCGGGTCTGGTAACACAAGTATGGGTGCACTGGTCAACTTTTCCTTCAGCTTCGTGTAGGCTTCTTCACAATTCGATGTCCACTCAAATTTCTGAGCTTTCCTGGTCAATGCTGTCAACGGCGTAGCTATCACAGAGAATTTCTCTATGAAGCGTCTGTAGTAACCTGCTAGACCCAAGAAACTCCTGACCTCTGTAACTGTAGTCGGTCTCTTCCAATCAACCACTGCTTGAACCTTTTCAGGATCAACTGACAAACCTTGAGCACTGATAATATGCCCCAAAAACTGAATCCTCTCGGACCAAAACTCACACTTAGAAAATTTTGCATAGTACTGATTATTCTTCAGCACTTGCAAAACCGTTCTAAGGTGCTCCTCATGCTCTGCTGTAGACTGTGAATAGATCAGAATATCATCGATGAAGACCTCAACAAACTGATCCAGAAATGGCTTAAAGATCCGATTCATAGCTTCCATAAACACTGCTGGAGCATTAGTCACACCAAAAGGCATAACCGTATACTCATAATGCCCGTACCTTGTCCTGAAGGCAGTCTTCAGAATGTCTTCCTCCTTAACTCTGATCTGAAAATACCCAGACCGAAGATCAATCCTGGAAAACACTCTCGCTCCTCTGAGTCTGTCAAACAAATCATCAATTCTAGGAAGTGGATACTTATTCTTAACTGTCACTGCATTCAACTTCCTGTAATCGATGCACAACCTGAAAGTCCCATCCTTTTTCTTCACAAATAATACTGGAGCTCCCCACGGTGATACACTCGGTCTTATGAAACCTTTCCCTAGCAGTTCCTCCAACTACTTCTTCAACTCATCCATCTCAGGAGCCGACATCCTATAAGGTGGTACTGAAATAGGCTCAACCCCTGGTTGCAGATGGATAGCAAACTCAGTATCCCTCCTAGGTGGTAACCCAGGTAACTCCACTAGAAACACCTCAGGAAACTGATTAGCTACAGGAATGCTCCCCAATTCCTCCTCTATAGCTACTCCATTCAACAAGTAATACTCCTCTTCACCAACTACAGGGATGGTATCTACAAGTCTAAGGTGTAAACTCTTAGCACTAGATGCCAACCCTCCTGTGCAAGTCACTCTAGCTCCCTGAGCATCAATGATGTCAACTGAGTGATTCGCACAGTTAATTTGTGCCTTGTGCTTACTCAACCAATCCATTCCCAGCACCAGGTCATATGATTTCAACTCAATCACCCACAACTCACAACAAAATCCATGATCACCTAAGTGCAAGGGGTACCTAGTAACCACTTCATTGGTCACAATAAAACCTCTCCCTGCAGTCCTGATGAGTCTCAACTCACCCGCAATTTCGCGCTGTAAACTATGCTTATCTACCAAGGCAGAAGATATCACTGAAAGAGTAGCTCCCGTATCGAAAAGCACTCTAACACTACTGCTCAGAAAAGTAAAATTACCTCGTACAGCTGGCGGTTCTCTAGCCGCCTGGTTCGTCAAAGCGAAGACTCTCGGGTTCACTGCTGCAGCAACTACTCCAGGCCGGTTCCCAATAGCAAGCGGGACTGGAGGTAAAGCCCGAGACGGACCTGTAACTGATCGAACTCTTGGGCAGTCCCTGGCCCAATGCCCTCTCTGACCACAGACATTACAAATATCTGTGCCCAGTGTACATGGTCTTCCACCATGGAACCGTCTGCACCTAGGACACACACCTGTCCTCCTCCTCTTAGATGGATCCTGGTTCCCTACCATTGGTCGCTTTCCAGCACTTTTCCCCAAGTTAGATGGCCCAGCTTCCACCTTTTTCACAGGTGCTCTGGAATCCTCGAATTCCCTTTCCAATGCCAATGCCTTCTGAACCATCTGGCGATAACTCCTGATGTCAACTGTCGCCATATACCTCCTGAAAATAGGCTTCAGGCCCTGGGAAAACTTCTTGGCTTTCAGCTCATCATTACCCAACATGTATGGAGCATACCGGATAAGTGAGTTGTATCGCTGCTCATACTCTCGTACTGACATCTCCCCCTGTGTCAGATTCTCAAACTGGATCCTCCTCTGATCCTGTGCAGCTTCACTGATGTACTCCTGTCTAAACTTCTTCTCAAAGTCTGACCACTTGAGCACCTTTTTCTTGTGCTCTGGACGAGTACCATTACTCTCCCTCAATAACTCCATCACGTCGTCCCACCAAAGACTGGCTCTCCCTCTCAGAAAGAAAGGTACTAGAACCATCCTTTGCTCTGTCTCATAGCCACCACAAGTAAAGAGTCTGTTCATAACAGACAACCAATCCTCTGCTCTGTCAGGATCTCCCGTCCCATCAAAGCTAGGTGGATCAACTGTCTTGAATTTTTCTAACAATCTCATTTGATGTGGAGTGTCTCCCCTCCTTGGAGCCTCCATCATCTCTGGTTCCTCAACCTCCTCAAGAACTTGATTTCTGGGTTCCTGAGCTCTAGGCACTTGTTGTTGTTCAGCATGCCTTTCCTGTTCCTGTTGTGGCTCAACTTCCTCCTGGACAACACCTCTGTCCCCATAATCTCTGAACATCTCTGTTACAAGAGTGTTCATACCCTGTGCCACCTGAGACATAGTCTCAGTCAAACTCTGTAGCACTCTGGATATCTCATCCAACCTCGCCACAACTGGGTCACTAGAACCTTCACCAGGTTCTCTAGTCCCCCTCGAAGTTACAGACCTCGTATCAACCATAATAACCTGCAATCACAGCCAGACAACATTTCCCCAGATGTTGGTCAGTACTAACTTCCTAGCACTTGGACTTTACTACTAGATCTCAGTCTAAGCCTCCAATATCCATGAAATAAAACCCTTAGCTTTGATACCAAAAACGCTGACACGATCCCCGTGCCCCTGCCCGGGATACCCTGTGAGCGTTTGTCTCACGGTGGATTGTAATTGGCTAGCTGGTTATGTGTGTGGATTAAATCGAATGCTACTAGTTGATTAACCTAGAAATGCAATATGTATGCACTTATGCTTTGACTTGGTTTATTAAAACCATAAAACATTTGATCATTTAGACATTTAGCCGGCTAAGTAAAATTCTATATAAATAAATACAAAATGCCAAAGCATATCAAAATCAACCTTTGAGTGATTAACTACACATACACCGCTCGTGAAAGCATTTATACATAAGTAACTAATGCTCTCACCCAGAGAACAATCCCCTGAGTCAAGGACTCTTTATAACATAAATACTGGAGGCAAAATAAAGTACTGTATCAAAATACAAGACTTTGCTGAGATCTTTTACCCTAGCTCCCACTTTGGACTCCTGTCCCAGTGGCGAGTCTCACAAGTCCTGTGCCAAGTGCTACTAGGCTCTGCAGCCAAAGGAAGAAGCAAGTTAGTACCACAGCCTGACCAACAGACCAACTAAACACTTAAGCAGGCTAGAAACTTAAAGTTTCTCAACTACCATACCTTTACAGACAAAAAGGTACTACCGTGATAATCCTCAGCGATTATCCGGTCCTGCTACTTCAGACTCTGCATAACAAACAGGGAGTGAGAATTCAACATTCTCAGTAAGGGTCTTCGATGTACCTGCAAGAAAAATTACTAGGACTCTGGCTGTGAGCTCACACAGCATGAGGGTACTAGTCATATATATATATACTAGGCCGATAGACCTCTCCTCAAGTAGTCCTCTGTATCAGGCCAAGTGCAATCACTTAGCAACCTGACACATATACAGGCCAAGCGCAATCACTTAGCAACCTGACATATAGGCCAAGCACTATCACTTAGCAACCTATCATATGGCTCAAGGGCGAACCTTAGCAAGCCTCATTCAAACATAGAACCTCTCACCTAGTTGTTATGCAGGGGAATTTATGATGGGACTTGTAGACTAGGCCGCAGGTCCTCTTTGATGTAAACTAGATGAACAAGGTTTCGCCTCGGGGCCTCGTGGCTACCGCACGGCTAGGCCGACGAGGGTTCTAAACCTCTCACCTGAGCTATTGATAGCTAATTAAGTTCAATTGCAACATTTGTTTCCTTACTTGTTGCCTAAGCAACTTACTTACCTCAAACAGTTCAAGAAAACTCATACTTCCGGTGGGACTTTCGGAAGTCTCGAAGTACCATCGGGATCCTTGGACCCTTAGGCACGTTCCGAACCTTCCGTAGTCTCGGTCGGGTCAACGCAGCAAAAAGTCAAACCCCCCATTTTCTTGTGTTGGCGCCGCGTCGCCAAAGGCAAAAGTGATTGGCGACGCGTCGCCAGCGAACAAACGCTCTGTGACTGAAAAATTGAATTGGCGACGCGTCGCCAATTTTCGGGCCAATTGGCGCCGCGTCGCCAATTCTGCAGAAATGCAGAATTCGGCCGTTTGCTGCTACGAACTTTGGCAACCAAATACATATAGCAAACATGCATCAAAAGTTACCAAATTTCATACACATGAAGTACGTGTTGCAAGGAACAAAACCAACTATCAAAGCCAAACTATGATGCATTAGAAGCATCAAACCAACCCTTCGAATTTAGCTAGTCCATCATAATTCCCAAAACGTTTCTTCATACCATAACCAAAAATTACTCAACTTTCTCAATCCATTTCAATCCAAAAGCAATCCAACAACTTAAAAACACTTTCTCCCTTACCTTAACACCAAGAACAAGCAAGAATTCGAACCCTTCCTCTTCCAAACAAGCTTCCAAAGTTCTACACAAAACCATACCAAAACAAAGCTCCTAAACATCAAAAACACATCTTTCAACCAAAACCCAAGCTTCCAATCAACCAAATAACACGAATTCAATCAAGAACATGAATCATACCTCGTTCAAAAACAGGGGATGGAGAAAAACACTCTTCCACGCCTCAAAAACATGGATTCAAGCTTGAAAATCACTTCTCCAAGCTTGAACACTTCAAACCACACCTTTTGGCACCAAAAGCTTTTGATTCCAAGCTTAATTTGAGAGAGAAATGGAGTGGAGAAGCTGGAAAACGGGTTATGGAGCTCCAAACCCTTCTTCCCTCTTCTTAAACCCCACTTAACCCCTCAAACCACCAAGGTTTCAAGTTTTGTGCAATTAGGTCCCCCATCTTTGTAACTTAACAGTTCTTGATTAAATTCTTGTCTATTTTGTTGAGTTTGAGTTAAGGTTAAAAGTTAAGTTCTAAAAATTCATTTTAAAACACTCGGGACTCGTCCCGGCCACTCAGGGTGCAAAATTACCATTTTGCCCCTGAACTTAGTTCAGAGCTTTATTCTTGTCGGAACTTAGTGAACTTTGGCAAACTTCTTAATTCTTGCTAGGCAAACTTAAATTAAACTTCTAAACTAAATTCTAAAGTCCTTACCTCCCTCTAGAAGGGCCGTAACATTCTCCCCTCCTTATGGAATTTGGTCCCCCAAATTCCGCTACAACTCTGGAAAAACACCAGGATATCTTTTCAGCATATCTTGCTCCGTCTCCCAGGTAGCTTCCTCCTCACTATGGTTAGACCAAAGGATCTTAACCATCAGAATCCACTTAGTCCGCAGTTTCTTGACTTGCCTATCCAAAATCTGAACTGGTTTCTCTTCATAAGTCAAGTCCTCCTGAATGGGTATGACTGAAGGATTTACTACCTGTCCGAGCTCAACTGTGCACTTCCTGAGTAAACTGACGTGAAACACATTATGCACTTGAGAAAGGTTAGGCGGTAAAGTCAACCGATAAGCAACTTTCCCAACTTTCTCTAACACTTCATAAGGTCCAATGAACCTTGGAGCTAACTTGCCCCTCTGTCCAAAACGACTAACTCCTCTCATAGGCGACACTTTCAGAAGTACTTTGTCACCAACCTCAAAACTCAATTCTCTTCTTCTTCTGTTTGCATACTTAGTCTGTCTGTCATTAGCTGTCTTGATTCTCTGCTGAATCAACTTAATCTTAGCTGTAGTGTCAGCTATGATCTCAGGTCCAACAACCACTCTGTCTGTTGGATCTGCCCAACAATGAGGTGTCATACACCGTCTCCCATACAAAGCTTCATAGGGCGCCATTCCAATAACAGATTGATGACTGTTATTATAGGCAAACTCGATCAGTGGTAAGTGCTGATCCCAATCACCTCTGAAATCAATGACACACATGCGTAGCATGTCCTCCAAAGTCTGAATCACCCGCTCTGACTGTCCGTCAGTCTGTGGATGAAAAGCAGTACTGAGGCTAACTTTGCTGCCCAATGCTTCCTGAAAAGCATTCCAAAACCGTGATGTAAATCGTGGATCTCTGTCTGATATGATTTGATCCGGTATCCCATGGAGTCTCACAATCTCCCTGAGATATAACTGAGCCAACCTCTCCAATGTATAGGTGACTCAGATCGGTATAAAGTGTGCCGACTTCGTCAATCTGTCAACCACTACCCAAATAGCATCATGCTGACTCCGGGTGGTCGGTAACCCCACTAGGAAATCCATAGTAACGGATCCCCACTTCCTCACTGGTAGAGATAAACTCTGAAGTGTGCCTGCTGGTTTCTGGTGTTCAGCTTTTACCACCTGACATGTCAAACACTTTGCCACATGTCCTCGTACATCTCTCTTCAATCCTGGCCACCAAAAATGTGTCTTCAGATCTTGATACATCTTACTAACACCAGGGTGAATACTCAATGTACTACTATGTGCCTCTTGTAGGACTTGCTACCTAAGTCCCTCAACATTCGACACATAGAGTCGATCACCATAATGCAGTATTCCATCTTTGTACTTGAACTCTTTCTTCAAAGCACCAGTCTTAGCTTCACCTGAAATCTTCTTCAACAATGGATCTTCCAACTGAGCTTCTCTGACTCTGGCTACCCAAGCCGTCTGAATCTCCAAAACGTAGACTAAGGATTTTTCTCGACTTTGCCATAATTCATGCAAAGCTAAGAAACAATCCTTCAATGCTCCTTCTGAAGAATCTGTAGCCTGATCCTTGGACAAGATCACTCCTGTGTACTTCCGGCTCAAAGCATCTGCTACCACGTTCCCTTTACCAGCACAATACTCGATCGAACAATCATAGTCTTTAATGTACTCAATCCATCGCCGCTGTCTCATGTTCAGATCCTTCTGAGTAAACAAATACTTCAAACTCTTGTGATCAGTGAAGATTCTGAACGATCTTCCCATCAAATAATGTCTCCATAGTTTCAGTGCAAAGATCACTGCTGCAAGCTCAAGATCATGAACAGGGTAGTTCAACTCATTAGGCCTCAGCTGTCTCGAACCATAAGCAATCACCTGACTGTCCTGATGTAGAACACAACCCAAACCTGAACCTGACGCATCAGTATAAACTGTAAAGGCTCTGTCCGGGTCTGGTAACACAAGTATGGGTGCACTGGTCAACTTTTCCTTCAGCTTCGTGTAGGCTTCTTCACAATTCGATGTCCACTCAAATTTCTGAGCTTTCCTGGTCAATGCTGTCAACGGCGTAGCTATCATAGAGAATTTCTCTATGAAGCGTCTGTAGTAACCTGCTAGACCCAAGAAACTCCTGACCTCTGTAACTGTAGTCGGTCTCTTCCAATCAACCACTGCTTGAACCTTTTCAGGATCAACTGACAAACCTTGAGCACTGATAATATGCCCCAAAAACTGAATCCTCTCGGACCAAAACTCACACTTAGAAAATTTTGCATAGTACTGATTATTCTTCAGCACTTGCAAAACCGTTCTAAGGTGCTCCTCATGCTCTGCTGTAGACTGTGAATAGATCAGAATATCATCGATGAAGACCTCAACAAACTGATCCAGAAATGGCTTAAAGATCCGATTCATAGCTTCCATAAACACTGCTGGAGCATTAGTCACACCAAAAGGCATAACCGTATACTCATAATGCCCGTACCTTGTCCTGAAGGCAGTCTTCAGAATGTCTTCCTCCTTAACTCTGATCTGAAAATACCCAGACCGAAGATCAATCCTGGAAAACACTCTCGCTCCTCTGAGTCTGTCAAACAAATCATCAATTCTAGGAAGTGGATACTTATTCTTAACTGTCACTGCATTCAACTTCCTGTAATCGATGCACAACCTGAAAGTCCCATCCTTTTTCTTCACAAATAATACTGGAGCTCCCCACGGTGATACACTCGGTCTTATGAAACCTTTCCCTAGCAGTTCCTCCAACTACTTCTTCAACTCATCCATCTCAGGAGCCGACATCCTATAAGGTGGTACTGAAATAGGCTCAACCCCTGGTTGCAGATGGATAGCAAACTCAGTATCCCTCCTAGGTGGTAACCCAGGTAACTCCACTGGAAACACCTCAGGAAACTGATTAGCTACAGGAATGCTCCCCAATTCCTCCTCTATAGCTACTCCATTCAACAAGTAATACTCCTCTTCACCAACTACAGGGATGGTATCTACAAGTCTAAGGTGTAAACTCTTAGCACTAGATGCCAACCCTCCTGTGCAAGTCACTCTAGCTCCCTGAGCATCAATGATGTCAACTGAGTGATTCGCACAGTTAATTTGTGCCTTGTGCTTACTCAACCAATCCATTCCCAGCACCAGGTCATATGATTTCAACTCAATCACCCACAACTCACAACAAAATCCATGATCACCTAAGTGCAAGGGGTACCTAGTAACCACTTCATTGGTCACAATAAAACCTCTCCCTGCAGTCCTGATGAGTCTCAACTCACCCGCAATTTCACGCTGTAAACTATGCTTATCTACCAAGGCAGAAGATATCACTGAAAGAGTAGCTCCCGTATCGAAAAGCACTCTAACACTACTGCTCAGAAAAGTAAAATTACCTCGTACAGCTGGCGGTTCTCTAGCCGCCTGGTTCGTCAAAGCGAAGACTCTCGGGTTCACTGCTGCAGCAACTACTCCAGGCCGGTTCCCAATAGCAAGCGGGACTGGAGGTAAAGCCCGAGATGGACCTGTAACTGATCGAACTCTTGGGCAGTCCCTGGCCCAATGCCCTCTCTGACCACAGACATTACAAATATCTGTGCCCAATGTACATGGTCTTCCACCATGGAACCGTCTGCACCTAGGACACACACCTGTCCTCCTCCTCTTAGATGGATCCTGGTTCCCTACCATTGGTCGCTTTCCAGCACTTTTCCCCAAGTTAGATGGCCCAGCTTCCACCTTTTTCACAGGTGCTCTGGAATCCTCGAATTCCCTTTCCAATGCCAATGCCTTCTGAACCATCTGGCGATAACTCCTGATGTCAACTGTCGCCATATACCTCCTGAAAATAGGCTTCAGGCCCTGGGAAAACTTCTTGGCTTTCAGCTCATCATTACCCAACATGTATGGAGCATACCGGATAAGTGAGTTGTATCGCTGCTCATACTCTCGTACTGACATCTCCCCCTGTGTCAGATTCTCAAACTGGATCCTCCTCTGATCCTGTGCAGCTTCACTGATGTACTCCTGTCTAAACTTCTTCTCGAAGTCTGACCACTTGAGCACCTTTTTCTTGTGCTCTGGACGAGTACCATTACTCTCCCTCAATAACTCCATCACGTCGTCCCACCAAAGACTGGCTCTCCCTCTCAGAAAGAAAGGTACTAGAACCATCCTTTGCTCTGTCTCATAGCCACCACAAGTAAAGAGTCTGTTCATAACAGACAACCAATCCTCTACTCTGTCAGGATCTCCCGTCCCATCAAAGCTAGGTGGATCAACTGTCTTGAATTTTTCTAACAATCTCATTTGATGTGGAGTGTCTCCCCTCCTTGGAGCCTCCATCATCTCTGGTTCCTCAACCTCCTCAAGAACTTGATTTCTGGGTTCCTGAGCTCTAGGCACTTGTTGTTGTTCAGCATGCCTTTCCTGTTCCTGTTGTGGCTCAACTTCCTCCTGGACAACACCTCTGTCCCCATAATCTCTGAACATCTCTGTTACAAGAGTGTTCATACCCTGTGCCACCTGAGACATAGTCTCAGTCAAACTCTGTAGCACTCTGGATATCTCATCCAACCTCGCCACAACTGGGTCACTAGAACCTTCACCAGGTTCTCTAGTCCCCCTCGAAGTTACAGACCTCGTATCAACCATAATAACCTGCAATCACAGCCAGACAACATTTCCCCAGATGTTGGTCAGTACTAACTTCCTAGCACTTGGACTTTACTACTAGATCTCAGTCTAAGCCTCCAATATCCATGAAATAAAACCCTTAGCTCTGATACCAAAAACGCTGACACGATCCCCGTGCCCCTGCCCGGGATACCCTGTGAGCGTTTGTCTCACGGTGGATTGTAATTGGCTAGCTGGTTATGTGTGTGGATTAAATCGAATGCTACTAGTTGATTAACCTAGAAATGCAATATGTATGCACTTATGCTTTGACTTGGTTTATTAAAACCATAAAACATTTGATCATTTAGACATTTAGCCGGCTAAGTAAAATTCTATATAAATAAATACAAAATGCCAAAGCATATCAAAATCAACCTTTGAGTGATTAACTACACATACACCGCTCGTGAAAGCATTTATACATAAGTAACTAATGCTCTCACCCAGAGAATAATCCCCTGAGTCAAGGACTCTTTATAACATAAATACTGGAGGCAAAATAAAGTACTGTATCAAAATACAAGACTTTGCTGAGATCTTTTACCCTAGCTCCCACTTTGGACTCCTGTCCCAGTGGCGAGTCTCACAAGTCCTGTGCCAAGTGCTACTAGGCTCTGCAGCCAAAGGAAGAAGCAAGTTAGTACCACAGCCTGACCAACAGACCAACTAAACACTTAAGAAGGCTAGAAACTTAAAGTTTCTCAACTACCATACCTTTACAGACAAAAAGGTACTACCGTGATAATCCTCAGCGATTATCCGGTCCTGCTACTTCAGACTCTGCATAACAAACAGGGAGTGAGAATTCAACATTCTCAGTAAGGGTCTTCGATGTACCTGCAAGAAAAATTACTAGGACTCTGGCTGCGAGCTCACACAGCATGAGGGTACTAGTCATATATATATATACTAGGCCGATAGACCTCTCCTCAAGTAGTCCTCTGTATCAGGCCAAGTGCAATCACTTAGCAACCTGACACATATACAGGCCAAGCGCAATCACTTAGCAACCTGACATATAGGCCAAACGCTATCACTTAGCAACCTATCATATGGCTCAAGGGCGAACCTTAGCAAGCCTCATTCAAACATAGAACCTCTCACCTAGTTGTTATGCAGGGGAATTTATGATGGGACTTGTAGACTAGGCCGCAGGGCCTCTTTGATGTAAACTAGATGAACAAGGTTTCACCTCGGGGCCTCGTGGCTACCGCACGGCTAGGCCGACGAGGGTTCTAAACCTCTCACCTGAGCTATTGATAGCTAATTAAGTTCAATTGCAACATTTGTTTCATTACTTGTTGCCTAAGCAACTTACTTACCTCAAACAGTTCAAGAAAACTCATACTTCCGGTGGGACTTTCAGAAGTCTCGGAGTACCATCGGGATCCTTGGACCCTTAGGCACGTTCCGAACCTTCCGTAGTCTCGGTCGGGTCAACGCAGCAAAAAGTCAAACCCCCCATTTTCTTGTGTTGGCGCCGCGTCGCCAAAGGCAAAAGGGATTGGCGACGCGTCGCCAGCGAACAAACGCTCTGTGACTGAAAAATTGAATTGGCGACGCGTCGCCAATTTTCGGGCCAATTGGCGCCGCGTCGCCAATTCTGCAGAAATGCAGAATTCGGCCGTTTGCTGCTACGAACTTTGGCAACCAAATACATATAGCAAACATGCATCAAAAGTTTCCAAATTTCATACACATGAAGTACGTGTTGCAAGGAACAAAACCAACTATCAAAGCCAAACTATGATGCATTAGAAGCATCAAACCAACCCTTCGAATTTAGCTAGTCCATCATAATTCCCAAAACGTTTCTTCATACCATAACCAAAAATTACTCAACTTTCTCAATCCATTTCAATCCAAAAGCAATCCAACAACTTAAAAACACTTTCTCCCTTACCTTAACACCAAGAACAAGCAAGAATTCGAACCCTTCCTCTTCCAAACAAGCTTCCAAAGTTCTACACAAAACCATACCAAAACAAAGCTCCTAAACATCAAAAACACATCTTTCAACCAAAACCCAAGCTTCCAATCAACCAAATAACACGAATTCAATCAAGAACATGAATCATACCTCGTTCAAAAATAGGGGATGGAGAAAAACACTCTTCCACGCCTCAAAAACATGGATTCAAGCTTGAAAATCACTTCTCCAAGCTTGAACACTTCAAACCACACCTTTTGGCACCAAAAGCTTTTGATTCCAAGCTTAATTTGAGAGAGAAATGGAGTGGAGAAGCTGGAAAATGGGTTATGGAGCTCCAAACCCTTCTTCCCTCTTCTTAAACCCCACTTAACCCCTCAAACCACCAAGGTTTCAAGTTTTGTAACTTAACAGTTCTTGATTAAATTCTTGTCTATTTTGTTGAGTTTGAGTTAAGGTTAAAAGTTAAGTTCTAAAAATTCATTTTAAAACACTCGGGACTCGTCCCGGCCACTCAGGGTGCAAAATTACCATTTTGCCCCTGAACTTAGTTCAGAGCTTTATTCTTGTCGGAACTTAGTGAACTTTGGCAAACTTCTTAATTCTTGCTAGGCAAACTTAAATTAAACTTCTAAACTAAATTCTAAAGTCCTTACCTCCCTCTAGAAGGGCCGTAACAAGGGGAACCTGCACATTCGCCCCGATGTGAAGTACTTGACTATCACATTCGCCACCAAGGATGGAGATGCAGAGGTCTTCATCGACCAAGCCGAGGTAAGAAAGGTGTTTGTAAAAACACGAAAGGCTCCGGCAAACAGCTCTACACAAACGGTGGAGGCAAAGGCGCAGGAGAAAGGCAAAAAAGGAGATCCCGCAGAAGCAGAAACGGAAGCAGTAGATCTTGTCCCAGGACAATCTACCCGAATAGGGAAGAGCTTGGCCAAAGGTGATAAGGAAAATCTTGTATCCTTTCTGCTAAAAAATAAAGATCTGTTTGCCTACTCGCCGAAAGACATGCCAGGAGTGAACCCTAGCATAATACAGCACAGCCTCAAAGTAAGCCCGGAAGCAAAACCTATCAGGCAAAAGAAACGAAGGATCTCAGCCCACAAAAGCAACTTCATGAAAACCGAAGTCCAGCACCTATTGGATGCTGAAGTTATTAGGGAGGTAAAATACCCCGAATGGTTAAGCAACGTGGTCATTGCCACAAAAGAAGGTAGCAGCAAACTCCGGATGTGCATTGATTTCAGAAACTTGAACGATGCTTGCCCGAAAGACTCATTTCCCCTCCCGCCAATAGATCAACTGGTAGATTCAACGGCCGAATACGGGCTCCTGAGCTTCCTAGATGCCTTCAGCGGCTACCATCAGATAAGGATGGACCCCGAAGATGAAGAAAAAACTGCCTTCATCACCGATGGAGGAACGTACTGCTATATCAGAATGCCCTTCGGGCTGAAAAATGCAGGAGCCACCTACCAGAGACTGATGAACAAGGTCTTTAAAGACCAAATGGGGAGAAACGTGGAAGTATATGTTGATGATATGATAGTAAAAAGCAAGCTGCCCGGCTACCACGTTGCAGATTTGGAGGAAACCTTCCAAAAGCTCAGAGCCTTCGGGATTCGCCTTAACCCCGAGAAGTGTATCTTCGGGGTGACGTCGGGAAAATTCCTTGGGTACATGGTATCCGAAAGAGGCATCGACGCCAATCCTGAGAAGATTAAGGCTCTGCTTGAGTTCCGAACTCCTGCCACAGTTAAAGACGTACAGAGACTAACCGGAAGAATAACCTCTCTGAGCAGGTTTATTTCCAGGTACGGAGATAGGTGTAGACCTTTCTTCAAAGTCCTCACAAAGGCAGCAAAGATGGAAGGCAACCTCGGAAGAAACAATCATCCCTGGGATGAAGATTGCCAAAAGGCCTGGGAAGAACTCAAAGTCTACCTGGCCAGCCTGCCGACTCTGCGACAACCTCGGGAGGGAGAACCCCTCGTACTGTACCTCGCCGTCACAGAAAAGGCCGTGAGCTCGGTCCTGATAAAAGAAGAAGGGCCGAAACAATGGCCGGTCTACTACGTCAGCAAGTCCCTGCATGGCGCCGAAGTCAGGTACCCTTTGCTTCAAAAAGCTATATACGCCTTGGTGCTTGCAGGAAGAAGACTGCGACCATATTTCCAGGCTCACCCCATCATCGTCCGTAGTAGTCTACCACTACGAGATGTTATGAAGAGAGTTGATCATTCGGGAAGGCTCTCCAAGTGGTGCATAGAGCTTGGCGAACACGAAATCACGTATGAGCCTCGGAAGGCCATAAAAGCCCAAGCATTGGCAGATTTTATCGCCGAAATACCCACCACTGAGGAGAACCACTCAGAACCGAAAGAAGGTGAGCCAGAATGGACCTTGCATGTTGACGGAGCCTCGGGGTCCGTACAGCAGGGAGCTGGAATAGTTATCAGAGGACCCGAAGGCCTAGAGGTGATGAAGGCTATCAAGTTCAGCTTCAACGTTACCAATAATGTGGCTGAGTATGAAGCCCTTATAGCGGGATTACGCTTGGCCAGAAAGATTGGCGTGAGAAACTTAAGGGCTCACAGCGACTCCCAGCTAGTAGTTCGGCAGACGGCAGGAGATTATGGGGCGAAGGACCCAATCTTGGCAAAATACCACGAGCTGGTAAGAAAACTCATCCAAGAGTTTGACGCCGTGCGGATCGAAAATGTACCCCGGCGGAATAACACTGAGGCAGATTGCTTAGCGAAGTCCAAAACATACACCGAGGTGCTAGACCATCCAACCATCTCCGTGCTAAGCGTAACGACCTCGGGAATGGGGTGGAAGGACCCCATAAAGAGATACCTCGCAGAGAATGAGCTTCCCGAAGACGCCGGCAATGCTGCAAGACTGCGAAGACGCGCCGGAAGATTTTTCCTGATTGGTGAAGAGTTATATCGGCAAGGATATGCAAATCCGCTGCAGAGATGTGTGGGCGAAGAGGATACTGAGATGGTCCTCGAAGAAGTCCACGAAGGCATGTGCGGCTCGCACATTGGAACTGATGCCCTTGCAGCAGTGATACTCCGCCAAGGATACTTCTGGCCTACCCTGAGAAAGGACGCAAGGCAGTTCGTCCAGAAGTGCGGTAGCTGCCAGAGACATGCAAAAATCCAGAGGATACCCTCGGAAATGGTAACGTCGGCAGACTATCCTTGGCCCTTCGCAGTCTGGGGTATAGACCTCATTGGGCCACTCCCCACAGCGCCCGGAGGCGTGAAATTCTGCGTGGTAGCGGTGGACTATTTCCCAAAGTGGGTAGAGGCAGAACCACTAGCAACTATCTCGGCAAAGAAGTGCAGAAGTTCGTATGGAAGAACATCGTATGCAGATTTGGCATACCGAGGGTACTAGTAGCTGATAATGGATCCCAGTTCATAGACAAAGGATTCCAGGAATTCATCAGCGACCTCGGAATAAAGATGCACTTCGCCCCAGTAGCTCACCCCCAAAGCAATGGGCAGGTGGAAGTATCAAACAGGACCATAAAAGATGGCCTGAAAAAGAGACTTGGGGAAGCCAAGGGGAAATGGCCAGGAGAACTCCAAAGTGTATTGTGGAGCTACCGAACGACGCCACGAAGAGCCACAGGGGAAACTCCCTTCTCACTCGTCTTCGGAACAGAGGCCATTATCCCAATAGAGATAGTTCAGCCTTCAATACGGGTGCAAGTATTTGATGAAGGCGGAAACGACCTCGGTCTGAGAACTAAGCTCGACCTTGTGGCCGAACACAGAGAAATAGCCGAGCTGAGAAGAAAAGCTTTCCAGCAAAGAGTGGCCGCGGCTATCAACTTAAAATCCAGGCCAAAAGAAATCAAAAAAGGAGACCTCGTTCTCCGAAAGGCCGACTCTGCACCCCGAAGGCCATCTCACGGAGTACTTCGCGCAAATTGGGAAGGACCTTATCTGGTTCTCGCCGAAGTACGAAAAGGCGTGTACAAGCTTGGCGACACCGAAGGCGTAGAATTGAAAAACACTTGGCATTCAGACGCCCTGAAAAAATTCTACGCCTAAGGTTGAGCGGAAGAAATATATTGTACAAAAAATATTCTAAGTACAGGATGGTCCGGAGAAGAATGGTCTTGAGAAAATTTTTAAGTATACCAAATTGTCCAGGACAAAATTCCGCGAAGATGCTCGCCACGAAAAAAGCAGATATGACTTCCCGAAGTCCGTTGAGCCACTATGCTCGGGAAAAATGGGAAACAAGAATCTTGCAAAAGTACTCGGCATAATCAGTGCAGAGAAAATTTTCCGAACACCCTTGAGCGAACATGCTCGGGAAAAAGGGAAAGCAAGAATCTCGCAAAAGTACATGCCAAAACAAAAGCAGAGGTAATTTCCGAACACCCTTGAGCGAACGTGCTCGGGAAAAAGGGAATGAGCAATCTCGTGAAAATTTTCCTAAAGTCCCTTGAGCAAATATGCTCGGGACAATAGGAAGACAGAAAAATTTGGCTGAAGGTTTTCCGAAGGCCCTTGAGCGAACATGTTCGGGATAAAAGGAAACAAAAAGCCTGCAAAAGACTTAGCCAAATTTTACAAACTTTCCAGAAAGCCTCTTGAGCGAGCACGCTCGGGACAAAGGAAGGTAAAAAGTTTCTTTGGTTGCAGGTTTTCCGAAAGTCTCTTCAAGCAAACGTGTTCGGGACAGTGGAAATGAAGAAACTTACAAGAAAGGACTTAGCCAAAAGATTGTTCATTTAGAGCAAATCGCCTTACAAAAGAAGTGCCCAAAGAAGGAGCACAAAGGAGAAAAATAAGAGGAGCCCAAAAACAAACTAGGGAGAGCCGGGCGGACGAAGACCAGGAAGCTTCAGATGCTCGACCTTGGACCACTGCCACCGAGGTCCCTCAGGAATATTTAGGCCCTCCAGAAAAGAGAGGTCCAAATCTGGGAACCTCTGCAGCACCTGGTGCCGAGCGAGGCAGAAGCCGTCCTCAAAGGCGACCTTGGCCATGTCATCAGAAGTACGTTTTTGAACGCCAAGGACATTGACCTCGTCCCTCAGCTCAGCAACCTCCTCTTCGAGCTCGCTTATCCCCAGCGTCTCTCCGGACTCCTTCCTCAGAGCCTCGACCTCGGCTTGAAGAGCATTGTTCTCGTCCGTCAACCTCGACGCAAGACTGTCAGAAACAGCCTTGTCCTTGACAAGATCTTCGTTGGCGGCGAGCAGCCCCTTTACTTGGTCGCCGAGGTCGGCAATCTTCCGGGAGGAGTCCTTTTCAAGTTCTTCTCTTTTCTTCGAGAACTCCTCCCGAACGGCAGCAAGTTGCTGAGAACAATCCGCTGTCAGCTGCTGGTTGCTGGCGATCACCTTCGCAAGCGAAGCCTTCGCTTCACTGAGTTCCCGCGAAGTCGCATCCTTGGAGGCAGCCTGTCTGGCCACCCGAACTCGGAGATAACCAGCGTACTCCAGCAGCTACGGCAAGGCAAAAGTCCAGGTTAGTACAAGTCTAAACACTTAGAAAATTGAGGAAAAAAGTGTAAAGACTATACCTGAGCAGCATGCTCGGTGACTTTTGCGGCGAGGGTAGTATCCCCCGGGTGAGCCGCCGCAATGGCCCGGAAGGAGGCATCAGTGGTCATCCCCTTCCAAATCTCTTTTGTCATCTTCGGACAATCGTCGGAGAACAAATTCATATCCTCCGTGATTGACCAAAAGGGCTCCAAGGGGATCTTCCCCTCAGGGATTGTGGCATCGCGCAGGGCCCGTTTCCTCTCATGAATGGCCCTCCAGCCAGCAGTAAGAGGCTCCCCTGAAAGTGAGAAGGAAGTTAGGAGCAGAAGAAAAATTCGCGAAAGGAAAAGGAGCTGAACTTCGCCTAAAGGCATACCTGGAGGAACCTCGGAGACAGTGTCCTCGGGATCCTCGGGCCCCTCGGAAGAAAGACCCTTACCCTTCTGCCGGTACCTCTCCTCGGCGGTGGGTACTTCTACCACTACAGTGTTTCTGAGGGCCTCGAGGTCGAGAGGAGGCACCTCGGCGGAAGTAGCGGGGACCTCGGCCGGTGGAATTTCAACAAGACCAGCATCTTCGCCAGCTTCTTCTTCCAAAAGCTCTGGCTGAGAAGGCTGGAGAGCCTTCCTAGCTCGCTTCGCCGAGGGTCCCGCCCCTGTCGTCTTCCTTCTTCGGGAAGCCGCCTTCTTTGTCTGCTCCCCCTTCTCCACTTGGCCAGAAAAGAGGGCCTTGTAATAAGCGGCAGCCCCATCGCCCATCTCTGAAAAACAGAGGAGATATCAGCGTAAGTCCGAGGAAAAAGTATAAAGGGATGGAAGATTACTCACTTTCGGCAAAAGTTTCGAAAGAAGTCTCCCCCTTAAGGAGCTTGACCAGCCAGGAGTCTTTCCCGGCGATGGCGGGAGCGGGCATATTGAGGTCAGTCACGTGCTCCTTAACCACTTTCAGCTCCCGAAGGACTTCTTCGGTCATCAACCTCCAGTTGATAGGAAAGGGGTAAAGAGCACGAGGAGAGACCTCGGGAGCCCAGTCAGCGACTGCCCGAATGCGGGCGTCGAAATCCGCGAACACGGAAGCCAACGATGGGGTCAGCAGCATCCTCGGATCAACGACGTCTGCGTTCAGCTCTCCCTGAGCCCATCTGGTCGGGACATCGGACCAGTTCTTATCCACCTTGAGGAAAAAGAACTTAGGCTGCCACCCCCGCCAGCTATCCTTCGTGTCGAAGGTGAAGGTGAATTTTTTGCTCCCGGATCCCCGAGGCAGTAGGAAATAGAAGCCACCCTTCGGGACCACATAGAGCTTGTAGTACTGCATGAAAATGATGAAGTGGGGCTCTATCCCGAACACGCCACACATGCAGAGGTAGGCGTTAAAATAGCAGTACGCGTTCGGGGGAATCTGGTTCACAGCAATGCCATGGAATTGGCAGAACTCGCAAACCACCTTCGGGGGAGGATACCGAAGACCGGCCTTCAGTTGGGCTCGGAAGACGGTAACCTCGTCGCCACGGTTTGAAAAAGCAAAATGGCTAGAACGAGGCAGTCTGGTCACAGCGTAAGACGGAAGAAAGAATTTTTTCTTCCACCTCTCTAGTTTTTCGGGGGTGGTACAGCAAGGATGGGCCAGAAGAGGTTTCCAGCTCTCGGGAACAGGCATCGCAGACATGAAAAAGAGTTTGAGATGGAAAAGAAAATAGTTTCCAGAAAAAACTCAGAAGACGAGTTTGGAAAAAACAACAGTTTTCCTGAAAAACTCAGAAAAACAGAGGAATCAAGTACTCTGGAAATCAAAACCCACCAAAAGATTTGCCTGAGGACGCCGTCGTGAAAGTTGGTAGGAAAAAGCTCTGATTAAAGAAGCTCCGCCACAGAAAGCAAGATAAAACGCAAGAACAGAGGGCAGAGCAGAAAAAGAGCAGAAAAACAGTAAGTGGGACTTATGATGGAATGGGCTATTTATAGGCCAAAGGTGGGTAACCGAAAGAACATCATAAGTACCCATTGGAGGCGAACCGTCGCCGTAACTGCCCGCTGCACCTGAAAAGGCGCGCCCTCTGTAAATGACGCGCCTCTCCTCCAATGGCAAGAAGCCACGTGTCAACCGCTGCACAGAAATGGGGGACGTGCCTCCCTAAACGTGCCTGGAAAACCGGGACACGCCTCCTGATTGGGACACGTCGTTTGACATCCCTGAGAAATGGAGACGCGCCGCTCAGTCTGACACGCTTGGCCATCAGACCTGCAAAAATAAAAAGCAGGCCACCTCGAGGACACCAAGAGACAGGCTATGGCTGAACAGCCCATGACTTTTGGGCAAGAGGTGTATCTTCGGTACAGGCTTTGCCTCGGAGACACCAAAGAATAGGCCAAGGCCGAACAGCCCAGACCCTCGGGCAAAAGGTGCGACCTCGGAACAGGTTATGCTTCCCAACGAGACTCCCAACGGCAACCTCGGAAAGAGATGCAAACCGAAGTCTTCACTTCGGCTTTCCAGAGGGGGGCATGTGATAGCCAAAGGCTATCGCCTCAATCTGGCCGAATACCCTGCCACAACAATGGCCAGAAGAACTGGCGCTTCCCGGGAATAGGTGGAATCATGCACCTCGGGAGATAGCCTGAGAGCTCCGAGCCTTGGCACGCCAGTAAAACTTGAGGACTCCATTCGCCCCCCAAGGTTGTGAACAGCGCGCCTTCGGAAAAGTGGCACCAGACATTGCTACCCGAATATGATATCCCCGAAGGCGGAACCCCCTGGAACTGGGAACCCCCGAACTGAGGGTAGGCTTCCCGAAGAGGCTCTGTCCGAACTAGAGGACGACCTCGCCCAGGGACCTCGGGAGTACGGCAGGCGCATTTAAGGAAGCATTTAAGGAAGCCTCTAACACGTCCCACCACAGACGTAAAAAGTCGCCCTGACGCGCAGACGCCATCAGAATCATATCATGGCCCGTCTCAGCACAAGGCTCGAGGCCATCTAGTTACCAACTATCTGTCCCTTACGCCCAGACGTTCAGGAGCATCCGACCGCACACGTGTCATGATCTGAACGGGCTAGGTATTCCTATATATACAGGAAATAAATACTTGAGAGGAGGTTGGCAGGCCGGATATACAGCTCCCACACCCTGAGAAAATACCAGGCGAGACTTTTCTGCCTTTCTCTTTGAGCTAGTGACTTTCTCCTTCTTCCGGCCACCACTGACTTGGGCGTCGGAGGCTCCCCCCCCGGAAAAACACTCCGGGGGCCTCCTAACCCTGTTTACCAGCTTTTCAGGTACTCTCCTTGGGGCGATCCACCTTCCAGGCATTCTTCCTCCTAGAAGTCTCCTCAACAGTCATCATGACTCACAACGATGAGGCCTTAGGCCATCAACTTAGTCAAAATTTTTTCAGACTTTCCAAAAAGCCCCTTGAGCGAACAGGCTCGGCCAAGGGAAGGTAAACAAGTTTCTTTGACTGCAGGTTTTCCGAAGTCTCTTGAGCACAAGCGTTCGGGACAGTGAAAATAAAGAAACTTGAAGAAACACTTAGCCAAAAAAGTCTTCATTAAGGAGTAAGCTGCTTTACAATAAAGAAGTGCCCCAAGAAGGAATACAAAATAGAAGAGAAGGAAAAGGGGGCCCTAAAATAGCCTAAGGGTTCACAGCGTCCCGAGAGCCACTTGCTGGCCCACCCTTTTCCACCACCTTCGGCGCTGGAATTGAAGGAGGAAGCTTCAAGTGTTCGACCTTGGACCATTCCCACCGAGGTCCCTCAGGAATGTTTAGACCCTCTAGAAAAGAGAGGTCCAGATCTGGGAACCTCTGGAGGACTTGGTGCCGAACAAGGCAGAAGCCGTCCTGAAAGGCGACCTTGGCCATTTGATCAGACTTGTTCTTCTCAAGCTCAAGGTCGTCAAGCTCGTCCTTCAGATCCACGATCTCCTTGTCCAGCGCCTTTATCTGCTTCTTCCCCTTCGGATCCTTCTTCAAGGAGTTGACATCGGCAGCAAGGATGTTTTTCTCAGCTGGCAGCGCCAGTATGAGCTTGTCAGAATCTGATTTCTCCTTTAGGAGCTCCTCGTTGGCGGCCAGCAATCCATTTATCTGCTCACCGAGGTCAGCAGTCTTCCGAGAGGAATCCTTCTCAGGTTCTTCTTTCTCCTTCCGGAACTCCTCCCGTAGAGCGGCAACTTCTTCCTTCGCAGCATGTGACAGCTGCTGGTTCTCGGCGATCAATGCCAAGCGAGTGGCCTTCACCTTCTCTAAGGCCTCTAAGGCCGAAGTTCAGAACTTCGCCTGCCTGGCCACCCGAACTCGGAGAAAGCCGGCGTGTACCAGCAGCTGCAAAAAGATGAACGCAAGGTCAGTAAGAGCCAGGCACTTAGGAAAAATTGAAGGGAATAAGGTGCGAAGAACATACCTGAGCAGCATGCTCGGTGACTTTGGCGGCAAGGGTGTCATCATCCGGATGGGCCGCCGCAATAGCCTTGAAGGAGGCCTCTGTAAGCACCCTCTTCGAAATTTGCTTCGCCATTTCTGGACAGTCCTTGGAGTACAAGTTCATGTCCTCCGTGAATGTCCAGAAAGGCTCTTTGGGAACCTTCCCCTGCGGGACTTTGGCGTCGCGAAGGGCCCGCGCCTTTGCGTGTTTGGTCGCCCACCCAGGGGTAAGCAACTCCCCTGCATGGCAAAAATGAGAAGGAGGTTAAAGAAAAATAAGAAAATCTAGAAAAGCAAAGGGACAGTACCATACTTGTCCTGAAAGCAACTAACCTGGAGGGACCTCGACAACGACGTCCTCGGAGTCCTCAGGCTCCTCGGTCGAAATGCCTTTACCCTTCTGCCTGCGCCGCTCCACGGCAGAAGGTGCCTCTACCACAGCGTCCAGAAGGACTTGCGACGGGGTAGGACTTTGGGGAAAGGCATCGGTATGAGGGACGTCGGTGGCGGAAGGAACCTCGGCCGGAGGTTCGGGCAGCGAAGCGACGGCGGTCTCAGCGTCCTCGCTTTCCTCCCCAATACTTTCCAAAGGGGAGGAAAGAACAGTCTTCTTCACCCGTTTAGCCGAAGGACCAGCACCGACAGACTTCCGCCTTCGGGAAGTTGCCTTCTTTGTCTGCTCCCCCTTCTCCACTTAGCCGGAGAAAAGGGACTTGTAATAGGCGGCAGTCCCGTCGCCCATCTCTGAAAAATAAGAAAAATATCAGCGTAAGTCCGAGGAAGAAAACAGCAAGGGAGTAGAAGACAACTCACTTTCGACAAGCGTTTCGAAAGAAATTTCCTCCTTAAGAAGCTTGACCAACCAGGAATCCTTCCCGGTGATGGCAGGAGCTGGCATCTTGAGGTCAGTCTCGTGCTCCTTCACCACCTTTAGCTCCCGAAGGACCTCTTCGGTCATCAACTTCCAGTTGATAGGAAAAGGGTAAAGGGCACGCGGAGCGACCTCGGGAGTCCAGTCAGAGACAGCCCGAATGCGGGCGTCGAAATCCGCGAACACGGGAGCCAACTCTGGAGTCAGCAGCATCCTCGGATCAACGACGTCCACATTCAGTATTCCCTGAGCCCATTTGGTCGGGACGTATGACCAGGCCTCAACCATCTTCAGGAAGAAAAACTTCTGTTGCCACCCCCGCCAGCTATCCTTAGTGGCGAAGGTGAACATGAATTTCTTGCTCCCGGATCCCCGAGGTAGCATGAAATAGAAGCCACCCTTCGGGACCACAGAGAGCTTGTAGTACTGCATAAAGATTATGAAGTGGGGTTCTATCCCGAACACGCCACACATGCTGAGGAAGGCGTTAAAATAGCAGAACGAGTTCGGGGGAAGCTGGTTCACAGCAATGCCATGAAATTGGCAGAACTCGCAAACCATCTTCGGGGGAGGATACCGAAGACCGGCCTTCAGCTGGGCTCGAAAAATGGTAACCTCATTTCTGTGGTTTGAAAAAGCATAATGGCTAGAACGAGGCAGCCTAGTAATGGCGTAAGAGGGAAGAAAGAACTTTTTCTTCCACCTCTCTAACTTTGCAGGGGTGGTGCAACAAGGATGGGCTAAAAGAGGCTGCCAGCTCTCAGGGATAGGCATTGTAAACATGAAAACGAGTTTGGAAAAGATAAGAAAATAGTTTCCAGAAAAAACTCCAAAGAACAGAGGGATCAAAACGCTCTGGAAAACAAAAACCCACCGAAACACTTGCCAAAATCTGAGGACGCCGTCGTGAAAGCTGGCTGGGAAAAAGCTCTGATTAAGGTAGCTCCGCCACAGAAAGCAAGAAAGTGCAGGAACAGGGGCAAAGCAGAGAAAAGAGCAGAAGAAAAAGGAAAAGGAACTTATGATGGAAAGGGCTATTTATAAGCCAGAGGTGGGTAACCGAAACATCGTCATAAGTACCCTGTGGAGGCGAACCGTCGTCGTAACTGCTCTCTGCACCTGAAAAGGCGCGCCCTCTATAACCGACGCGACTCTCCTCCAATGGCAAAGCGCCACGTGTCAACCGCTGCGCGAGAATGGGGGACACGTCCTCCAAACGTCCCTTGAAAACTGGGACACGTCCCCTAATTGGGACACGTCTTCTGATATTCCTGGAAAACTGGGACGCGCCGCTCAGACTGAGACGTTTGGCCAAACAGACCTGCAGAAACAAAGAGCAGGCCAACTCGAGGACGCCAAGAGACAGGCTGTGGCCGAACAGCCCATGACCTTCGAGCAAAAGGTGTATCTTCAGCACAGGATCCGCCTCGAAGACACCAAATAACAGGCCAAGGCCGAAGAGCCCATGATCTTCGGGCAAAAGGCGCATCCTCGGAATAGGTTGAGCTTCCAAGAGACTCCCACGAACAACCTCGGAAAGAGATGCAAAACCGAAGTCTTCACTTCGGCTTTCCGATGGGGGGGCATGTGATAGCCAAACGCTATCGCCTCTATCTGGCCGAACTCCCTGCCACAAGAATGGCCAGAAGAAGCTGGCGCTACCCGAGAAAAGGTGTGATAACGCACCTCGGGAGATAGCTGAAGAGCTCCGAGCCCGGCACCCCAGGAAAACCCGAGGACACTACTTGCGCCCCCAAGGTTGTGAACCGATCGCCTTCGGAAAAGCGGCACCAGACATAACGAGCTGAACATGATATCCCCGAAGGCGGAACTCCCTGAAACTGGGAACCCCCGAACTGAGGGCTTGTTTCCCGAAGAGGCTCTGTCCGTACCAAAGGATGACCTCACCCAGGGACCTCGGAAGTACGGCAGGAGCATTTATGGAAGCATTTAAGGAAGCCTCTGACACGTCCTTTCACAGACGTCACAAGCCGCCTCAAAAGGCACTCTGACACACGGACGCCATCAGAATCACATCATGGCCCATCTCAACACGTGGCTCAAGGCAACCTGCTACCAGCTATCTGTCTCCTACGCCCAGAAACTCAGGGAACATCCGACCGAACACGTGTCGCGATCTGAACAGCCTAGGCACTCCTATAAATACCAGGAATTAATACTTGGCAAGAGATTGGTTGGAAAAACACTGCTCCCCTACTCTGAGAAAATTACCAGGCAAGACTCTTCAGCCCTGTGTATTATTACCTTTGCCCTTTTCTCAGCAACCACTGACTTGGGCGTCGGAGGCTCCCCCCCCAGAAAAACACCCCAGGGGCCTCCTAACCCTTTGTTTCTGAGTGACTCAGGTATTCTCCCTTGGGCGCACCATCCTCCTGGCGTTCTTCCTCCCAGAAGTCTCTCCACCTGTCACTATGACTACAAACGATGAGGCCCCAGGCCATCAACAAGCTTGGCAACACTGAGGAAGGAAAACTGAAAAATACAAGGCACTCGGGTGCCATAAAGAAATTCTACACTTATAATTTTTCAGACAAGAAATGGTGAAAGCCAGAAATTTGTCTAAGTACAGAAAGTTTTCCCCTGTCGGAGAATGTTCGCCGAACAAAGCTGAAGTCTGGACTCCCAAAAGTCTCCTATTCCTTCTGAAGTTAGTTGGGTTATATATGCCCAAAAGAAGGCAAGTCTATCGAACACGGCTGGCAAGGGTGAGGCTAAACTTCGCCTAAGGAAACTTCACCAACTGCGAAAGACCTCCCGAATAATGGCCGATGAAAATGAGCAAAGAAAGTACCGAAGTCCCTTGACCAAAAGTGGTCGGGACAAATGGGAAACAAAAATTGCTGAAAAAGACTTAGCCAAAATAATGAAGGAAAATTCATTGAAGAAGGTCTTGATACAAGGAGAAGATTACAAGAAGAAGAGTACAAAGAAAAAGAAGAAGGTCCTAGATTATCTAAGGGACCCCGGCGTCATGAGAAGCTTCGGCTCCTGAGTCTTTCACCGCCACCTTCGGTGCAGGAGGAGGAAATGGCAGGTTAAGGAACTCGACTCTTCACCACATCCACTGAGGTCCCCCTGGAATATCCAGGGCAGCTAGAAAGGAAGGATCGAGGTTCGGATACTTCTTCATAAACTGATGACGAGCTAGGCAGAAGCGATCTTGAAAAGCAACCTTCGACGTCTGGATGGCTTTGCCTCTTTCAATGTCCAACTCATCCGCCTCATGCTGAAGATCCAAAACCTCCTGCTGAAGGTTGGAAATCTCCTTCTCCAGCTCCTCAGTTTTCTTCTTCTTCTTCGAACCCTCCTTAAGCGAGTCGACCTGGGCCTAGAGTTCAGTATTCTTAGCCATTGCGTTCACCAAGAGGGCAGACTCCCCTTCTTTTTCCTTTTGAAGGGTCTCGTTGGCCGAAGTCAGGCTGACCAGCTTGCCACCAAGGTCGGACATCTTCTCGGAAAAAACCTTAAAGAGCTCTTCTTGGCCCTTCAAGAATTCCTTCCGAAGATTGGCAATCTTTTCCTTGCATATTTGGCTCAACTTGGTGTTCGTCAGCACCAAGTTGGCACAAAAGACTTTGGCCTTCTCCAATTTGTCTTCAGCCCAAGCTCAGACCGAAGACTGCTTTGCTGCCCAAGCTCGGAGGTACCCACTATACCCCAGAGGCTGCAAAAAAAGAAAAGGTACTTAGGCGAAATTTGCATAAGGAAAGCCAAAAACACTTAGGCCAAAAAATGGGAAGGAAAAGCGAAGAGCCTGAAGAGTTACTTGAGCAGCATGCTGGGAAACTTTTGTAGCAAGGGCATCCTTGGAGGCACACTCCTCGGCGACTGCCTTGAAGGATGCCTGAGTAAGCACGCCCCTCGCCATTTGTGGAGCCATTTCCTGACAATCCTTGGAGAACAGATTCATGTCCTCCGTGAAAGACCAGAATGGCTCCCTTAGGACTTTGTCCTTCGGGACATGAGAATCCCGAAGATCCCTCCTTCGGGCATGCTCAATCTTCCAAGCCAGGGGCGCTGGATCCTCTACAAAAAGAAACACGCATCTTATCAGGTAAAAATTCCTTGATTATCAAAAAATGTAAGTTTGATTGCAGGGAAAAAGAGACAAACCTGACACGACTTCGACACAGTCGTTATCAGAGTCACCAACCTGCTGCACATCGGCAGGAATATGTTTGCCCTTGGCCCTTCGACGTCTTTCTAAATCTTCAGCAGAAAGATCCACCAAAGAGCCCACAAGATCTGCCGACGTGGCAGGACTTAGAGGAGCAGGAAGGGCAATCACCCCGGCAGGGACTTCGACAGCAGTTTCAGGGTCGGTGAAAGTTGCAACCTTGGTGGAAGTTGCAATGACATCGCCAGCCTTAGTGGAAGTAGCAATAACATCACCGGCTTCCGAAACGTCCTCCGGAGGGGGAAGAGGGGTGTCCTTCTTGGCCTTCTTGGCTGAAGATGATCCGCTCCCAGAAGCCTTGTGCCTCTTCTTTTGTTCTCCCTTCTCGGCCTAACCAAGGAAGAGAGACCTGTAGTAGGCGGCAGACTCATCGCCCATCTCTGAAAAAGAGGGAAGAAATCACTGTAAGTCCACAGGCACTTATGCTAAAAAAACTTTGAAAGAAACTTACTTTCAGAAAAGGCTTCGTAAGAGAGCTTGCTCCGAAGGAGCTTCACCAGCCAAGAGTTCTTCGCTTTGATAGCAGGAGCTGGCCTGCCGAGATCCGTCTTATGCTCCGTAACCACCCCCAGCTCCCGAAGGACATCCTCGGTCATGAGTTTCCATATGATCGGGAAACGGTAGAGAGAGCGTGAAGGGACCTCGGCATCCCAGTCAGCGACAACACGGATTCGTCTGTCAAAGTCCCCAAACATCGCCGCCAACTCGGGAGTTAGCAGCTTCCTGGGATCCATGACATCCATCTCCAGCTCTCCCCGAGCCCACTTAGTCGGGACGTACGACCAGGCCTCCGCCACTTTTAGGAAGAAGAACTTCTTTTGCCACCCTTGCCAGCTATCCTTGGTAGTGAAGGTGAACATAAATTTATTGCTCCCAGATCCCTGAGGCAGCATGAAATAAAAGCCACCCTTCGGAACTGGATAGAGCTTATAATACTGCATGAATAGGATGAAATGGGGTTCTACCCCAAAGATCCCGCACATGCAGAGAAAGGAGTTGAAATAGCAAAATGAGTTGGGAGGAAGTTGATTCACGGGTAAGTCATGAAACTGGCAAAAGTCGCAAATCATCTTCGCAGGAGGAAACCGAAGTCCGACCTTCAGTTGGGCTTGGAAAATGGTAACCTTGTCACCCCGATTCATAATGCTAAACTGGCCAAGGCGAGGTAACCTTGTAATAGCATACGAGGGAAGAAAAAATTTGGTCTTCCACATTTCTAATTTTTCAGGAGTGGTGCAACAAGGGTGAGACAAAAGGGGTTGCCAGCTCTCGGGAATAGGCATGGTTGACCGAAAAATGACTTCGAAAAAAGGGAAAAAATGACTTTGGAAAGCGAAAAGAAAAGCAAACACCAAAGGAACTCTAGAAGTTAGAACCCACCAAAAGTCTTGCCGAAGTTGGGGATTGAGGATGCTGTTGTGAAAGGTTGCCGGAAATCGCTCCGCCGCTAAGACCGCCGCAAAAAAATGAAGAAAAAGCAAGAGCAAAGAAACACAAGTGAAGAGTATGACAGGAGGAAGGCTTATATAGATCGAGGAAAGGCAGCCAAAAGGGCGTCATAAATGCTGTGCGAAGGTGAAGCGTCGCCATGATTACCCTTCGCATGAAAAGGCGTGCCCATCCCAGCTGATGACTGCCACGTGTCGCCCATCACGAGAAACTAGGACACATTTTCTGACATTCAGAAAACCAAGGCCCATTGCTCAAGACTGACACACTTAGTTTCAAGACACGTCGATCCACTAACCTGTGGCAGGAAAAGTGAACAAGTTGGGAATCTCGAGAACACCGAAGGGTGGGCAGATGACACCTGTCCGAACAAGGTTTATCACCTGGGTGGCGAAGTGCCTTGCTGGCCAACGTCATACTCCGAGTGTAAATCCATAAGCTCCGGGGTTCAAAGGCTCCATGTCGCCCTGTTCGACCGAAAACAGACATACTACTACGTGGGCCTTCGGGAGTCCATGAGGTTGTCCTGTCTAAAGTTGCCAATGGAGCAATAGATAGACGCCGGAGAAGATACTTGTCGAAGTCTTCACTTCGACTTTCCAAGGGGGGCATGTGATAGCCGAAGTGCTATCGCCCTGTTTACCCACCGACCACGGAAAAGAGAGAGCCAGACACCTGAGGCGCACGACCTCGGTAGCTCGCCAATTCCAACTTTGGGAGCCAGCGCAGTGCCTCCTTCGAGAAGGCGACCGAACCAGCTTCGGGGGATAAGGACCAATCACCCTCCGAGGGAGAAAGGCCCCCGAAGACAGAGACACTGAAGTTCTAGCCTGACTCTGAAAAAAGGTTCCTCACCCATAAGTGAGACATCCACCGATGGGACCTCGATTGTACGGCAAGAGCTATCAAGGAGTCTCTAACACTCCGCTCACATACGTCTCCGACACGCCACCTTCAGATATGCTCTGACATGCCATCACAGTCTAATGTCCTGTCACAAAGGGCTACGACTCACGGCCCGAGGAGCCTGTAGGTGGCTAGGGGCCTCCATGCCTAGAAGTACGAACACCATCCAACCATACATGTGTGATACATGTGTAATCATCTGAAGGGGTCACCCTCTTCCTTTTATCCAAGGGAAATCATCACAGGAGGGGGGCCTTCTGGCAAAAGAACGGAGAGAGAGGCAAAAAAACACAAGACGCTCTACTTCCTCCGCCTGAAAACTCTCCCTTCGCCTGAATGCTCTCCCTTCGCCCCTCAGAAAGACACGCCAGGCAAGATGATAGCCAAAGTGCTATCACCCTGACCACCTACCGACCACGGGAAAGAGGGAGCCAGACACCTGAGGTCTACGACCTCGGAAAGGACTTCGGAGTAAAGGAAGTCATACACCTGGGGCATACGACCTCGGTTGCTCTCCAAAACCAGCTTCGTGAACCAGCGTATCACCTCCTTATGGATGGTGACCAAACCAGCTTTGGGGGAGAAGGACTGATAACCCTCCACGGGAGAAAGCCCCCCGAAGATGGAACTGCCGAAGTACTAGCCTGACTCCGGGAGAAGGCCCCTCATCCTGAAGTAAGACATTGACCAGAGGGACCTCGGTTGTACGGCAAGAGCAATTAAGGAGTCTCTGACACTCCGGTCACTTATGCCACCTTCAGACACATTCTGATACGCCACCTTCAGGCACGCTCTAATACGCCATCACAAGCACGCTCTGGCCGACCGTCGCAATCTGATGTCCTGTCACGAAGGGCTACAGCTTGCGGCCCGAGGAGCCTACAGGTGGCTAGAGTCCTCCGTGCCCGGAAGCACACCATCCGACCATACACGTGTCGAACACGTGTCATAATCCAAAGGGGTCACCCCCTTCTTTTATACAAGGAAAATGGTCACAGAAAAAGGGGCGCTGGGCTCTCTTCTGGAAGAGAAAAAGGGATAGAAAGGCTGGAAAACAGAGGACGTTCTCCTCTCTCCGCCTGAGTACTCTTCCCTCCAGCCCTCAGAAGGATCTCTGCCAGGCAAGCGCCTATTGTGCTTATTACTATGCCATTCTCTCTCTTTTTAAGCACTAACTTGGGCGTCGGAGGTTCCTGCTCGGAAAATCACTCCGGTGGCCTCCTAACCCTTCGTTTCTGGGTGTTTCAGCCAGGTCTCCCTGAGGAACCACTGTTCCGGGCTCTCCCCCGCACCAGAGGTACCTCCCGTCCTCACTTACCGCGGGACAAAGAAGCTGCCGGCCATCCTCTAAGGCGATCCACCCTGGACGCCTTCCTTTCGCACCTCCGGGACCCCCTGCTGCCCACACCACTGCTCACAGTGGAGATGCTGGCTCCGCCTAACCGGACCACATTAGATGCTGGCTCCGCGCGAACCACATCATTCTGGCACCGTCTGTGGGAAGCCATTCCCAGGTCACCGTCGTTGAAACTCGGCGTTCTAAGGACAAAGGGACTCCCGGGGTCCCCGTCCGAGCCAGAAATTCAATCGGCAACTGAATAACGACAGTAGGAATTTCCTTGTCCAAGGGCAAAAGCCCCCTAACTATCACTATAGGCTTCCTGTATGAATTCCCATGCTCTGGCGTGGTTGAAAAGATGCAATAGTCAAGCCAAAAAAGGCCGCAACAAAATTCGGACCGAACGCCCTCTCCATCGGTACCTCAATAGGAAGAGAGTCTTGCATCAATTTGCAAAAGTATGGGAAATGAAGGCTAACTAGTTGAGTCCTCGATGGGAAGCATAACCCTCGGAGTATGACCTATGGGAAAAGCAAGGTCGGGATGACCCAGACCTCCCTGCCGAAAGAATTCCACACCCGAGGAAAGAATTGCCATCTCCTCGGCAACGAAGTAAAAACCTATTGCCCCGAAAGGTCATCTACAACTTGACGTATGGGCAGAAGATGTGAACTCTACTTCCCTGGACGCGCTATCGTTGTCTGGAGTGACTCGCCTTTGCACAACGTTGCGAAAAGAAGTAGAGCATTCAGAAAAAGACTATCAAAATGGTGCATTGAACTCAAAGAGTACAACATCCCGTATAAGCCTAGATGGGCAATAAGTGCCCAGAAACTGGCAGACTAGATCACCGAAATCCCAGAAGTAAGAAAGGCTAAAACCAACAAAGGAGACTCGCCACCAAAGGTGGGAAGATCCTACATAGAGGAATCTCACAACCAAAGAGTCTTGCAAATCCTCATCAAGAGGCAAAAAAGTGCAAAGACATTCCGGACGACATTTCCTGACTAAGGAAAAACTATGCAGGCAAAGGTACACAATTCCGTTATTAGCATATATATCAGTAAAAAGGGTGCAGGACAACTCGTCCGAGAGGCGTGGAAATGGCCAAAGACACGCCAACACCTGAAGATTGCCTTCGGAGCGGATAACCTCGGAAAGATTGTATCGAGCCAGTCCAGACAGCACCCGAAGATGTGAAGTAGAGAATTACTTCACTGAGTCGAGTAAGGTAGAATTTCTAGCAACCATGCCTTCAAAAGGTGCAAAGAAAGTTCACTCGGAAGAACATGGTATGCTGATTTGGCATACCGACGGTGACAAAGGCCAATACTGATTTCCAGTCTAGGGACAGAGGATTTCAAGAATTCGTCACCGACCTCGGAATAGAAAGGCACTTCAGCCCATTAGCTCAGCCCCCGAGCAACAGACAAACAGAGGTGGCCAAAAGAGCTTTAAAAGAGGGACTCTGAGAGATGCAAAGGGAAAGTGGCCAGGAAAACTTCCTACTGTACCAAGGGGTTATCAGACAACTCCCCGAGGGACCAAGGAGAAGACACTTTTCTCACTTATCCCCAGCACAGAAAGCCATTATCCATTTGAAGTAGTTCGGCCAGCATTCAGATATTTGATGAAAGAGAAAGTAACCTCATTTTCAAACACTGAGAAACGGCCGAGCTCATAAAGAGGCCTTTTCAGCAAAAGGTGGCCATATGTGCAAACCTGCATGATAGGCCAAAAGGAAGAAGGAAAAAGAGACCTCGCCCCCGAAAAGCCGAATTAGAACCTCATGAGGTACTTCGGCCAAATGGGAAAGGGCCCTGTTCGGTCCTAAAAATGAGGTCCAAATGGGAGCATACAAGCTTGGCAATACTGAAGGGAGAAAAACTGAAAAATTACAAGGCACTCGGGCACTTTAAAGAAATTCTATACTTAGAATTTTTAGACAAGAAATGGTGCAAGCCAGAAATTTGTCTAAGTACAGAAAGTTATTCCCTGTATGAGAATGTTCGCCGAACAAAGCTGAAGCATAGGCTCTCGAAAGTCTCCTATTCCTTCCGAAGATAGTTGGGTTATATGCCCAAAAGAGGGCAAGTCTTCTGAACACGGCTGGCAAAGGACAGGCTGAAATTTGCCTGAAAGGAACTTCATTCACTATGAAAGTTTTCCCAAAGAATGGCCGATGAAGCGAGCAAAGAATGTACCGAAGTCCCTTGAACGAGAGTGGTCGGGATAATTGGGAAACAAAAAAGCTCACAAAGACTTAGCCAAAATTATGAAGATTAATCCATTGAAGAAGGCCTTGATACAAGGAGAAGATTTCAAAAAGGAAAGTACAAAGAAGAAGAAGAAGGCAAAGGTCCTAGAATATCTAAGGGACCCCGGCGTTATAGGAAGCTTCGGCTCTTGAGCTCTTCGCCACAGCCTTCGGTGCAGAAGGAAGCGGCGGCAAGTTGAGGAACTCGACTCTTGACCACATCCACCGAGGCCCCCCGGGAATATCCAGGGCAGCCAGAAAGGAAGGATCGAGGTCCGGATACTTCTTCAGAAATTGATAACAAGTAAGGCAGAAACCGTCTTGAAAAGCAACCTTGGACGTCTGGACGGCTTTACCTCTTTCAATGTCCAACTCATCTGCCTCATGTCAAAGATCCGAAACCTCCTGCTGAAGGTCGGAAATCTCCTTCTCCAGCTCCTCGGTTTTCTTCTTCTCCTCCGAACTCTACTTCAGCGAGCCGACCTCGGCCTGGAGTTCGGCATTCTCAGCCATCGCCTTCACCAAAAGGGCAGACTCCCCTTCTTTTTCCTTTCGAAGGGCCTCATTGGCCGAAGTCAAGCTGATTAACTTATCGCCAAGGTTGGACATCTTCTTGAAAAAATCCTTCAGGAGCTCCTCTTGGCCTTTCAAGAATTCCTCTCGAAGACTAGCAACCTTCTCCTTGCATATTTCGCTCAGCTTGGTGTTCGTCAACACTGAGTTGGCGCAGAAAACTTTGGCCTTCTCAAACTTACCTTCGGCCCAAGCTAAGACCGAAGACTGCTTTGCTGCCCAAACTCGGAGGTATCCACTATACCCCAAAAGCTGCAAAAAAGAAAGGCAATCAGTGAAAATTTGCAGGAGGAAAGCCAGAGCACTTAGGCATAAAAGTGGAAGGAAAAGTGAGAAGCCCGAAGGGTTACCTGAGCAGCATGCTGGGAAACTTTTGCAGCAAGGGCATCCTCATAGGCACACTCCTCAGCGATTGCCTTGAAGGATGCCTAAGTAAGCACGGCCCTCGCCATTTGGGGAGCCATTTCCTGGCAGTCCTCCGTGAAAGACCAGAACGGCTCCCTTGGGACTTTGCCCTTCGGGACGTGGGAATCCCGAAGATCCCGCCTTCGGGAGTGCTCAATCTTCCAAGGTAGGGGCGCCAAATCCTTTGCAAAAAGAAACATCTCATCAGGTAAATTTTCCTTGCTTATAAAAAAAGTGAGATTGCTGGAGAAAATAGACAAACCTGCCATGACTTCGGCACAGTCGTCATCAGAGTCACCAACCTTCTCCATGTCGGCAGGAACATGTTTGCCCTTGGCTCTCCGGCGTTTCTCTAATTCTTCAACAGGAAGATCCTCCGAAGAGCCCAACAAATCCATCGACATGGCGGGACTTAGAGGCACAGGAATGGCCACCTTGGCAAAAACCTCCCCGGCCGCTTCAGGCTGGGAAAAAGTTGCAGCCTTAGTCGAGGTTGCAGTGACATCGCCCACCTCTGAAACATCCTTCGGGCAAGGAGGAGGGGTGTCCCTCTTGGTCTTCTTGGCGGAAGATGATCCACCACCAGAAGCCTTCTTTGTCTTCTTGGCGGAAGACGGCTCACCCCCAGAAGCCTTGCGCCTCTTCTTCATTTGTTCCCCCTTCTCAAATTGACCAAGGAAGAAAGATCTGTAGTAGGCGGCAGACTCGTCGCCCATCTCTGAAAAAGAGAGAAAAAATCAGTGTAAGTCCACAAGCACTTATGCTGAAATTTTTTGGAAAGATACTTACTTTCAGAAAAGGCTTTGAAAGTGAGCTCGCTCCGAAGGAGCCTCACCAGCCAAGAGTTCTTCCCCTCGGTAGTAGGAGCTGGCATGCCGAGATCCGTCATATGCTCCGCAACCACCCCCAGCTCCTGAAGGACGTCCTCGGTCATGAGTTTCCACATGATTGGGAAAGGGTAGAGAGAGCGTGGAGGGACCTCGGCATCCCAGTCGGTGACAGCACGGATTCGTCTGTCAAAGTCCCCAAACCTAGCTGCCAACTCAAGAGTCAGCAACTTCCTGGGGTCCGTGACATCCGCCTCTAGCTTTCCCTGAGCCCACTTAGTCGGGACGTGCGACCAGGCCTCCGCCACCTTCAGGAAGAAGAACTTCCATTGCCACCTTCACCAGCTATCCTTGGTAGCGAAGGTGAACATAAATTTCTTGCTCCCAGATCCCTGAGGTAGCATGAAATAAAAGCCACCCTTCGGAATCGGATAGAGCTTATAGTACTGCATGAACAGGATGAAATGGGGTTCTACCCCGAAGATCCCACACATGTGGAGAAAGGCGTTAAAATAGCAGTATGAGTTCGGAGGAAGCTAATTCATGGCTATGCCATGAAATTGGCAAAAATCGCAAATCATCTTCGCAGGAGGAAACTGAAATCCGGCCTTCAGTTGGACTTGGAAAATGGTAACCTCATCACCTCGATTCACAAAGAAAAACTGGCCAAGGCAAGGTAACCTTGTTATGGAAAAAGAGGGAAGGAAAAATTTGGTTTTCCATTTTTCTAATTTTTCAGGAATGGTGCAACAAGGGTGAGACATAAGAGGTTGCCAGCTCTCGGGAATAGGCATGGTAGACAGAAAAAAAACTTTGGGAAGCAAAAAAAAAAAAAAGAAAAAATTGAAAGGAACTCTAGAAGTCAGAACCCACCAAAAGACTTGCCAAAGTCTAGGTTTGAGGGCACCGTCGTGAAAGATCACCGGAAATCGCTCCGCCGCTAAGACCGCCGCAAAAAAGAAAGGAAAAGCAAGAGCAAAGAAACACAAGTGAAGAGTATGATGGGAGGAAGGCTTTTATAGATCGAGAAAAGGCAGCTAGGAGGCTGTCACAAATGCTGCGTGAAGGTGAAGCGTCACCGTAATTGCTCCTCACGCATGAAAAGATGTGCCCATCCCAGCTGATGCCTGCCATGTGTCACCGATCGTCAGCAACATGGTCTCATTTTTCTGGCATCCAGAAAACTCGGGCACATTGCTCGAGACTGACACACCTAGTTTCAAGACGCATCTATCCATTAGCCTATGGTGGGAAAAGTGAACAAGTTGAGAATCTCGAGAATACCGAAAGCCGGATAGGCGACACCTGTCCAAACAGGGCTTATCACCTTAAAAGCGAAATGCCTCCTCTGCCGACGTCGTACTCCGAGCATGAAGTCCAAGAGGTCAGGGGGTCGAGGTTCCGTGCCGCCCTGTTGGACTGAAAACGGACATCCTACTACGTGGACCTCCGGGAGTCCATGGGGGCGTCCTGACAAAACTGCCAAGTTAAGCCCAAGACGGACGCCAGAAGGGCTACTTGCCTAAGTCTTCACTCCGGCTTTCCAAGGGGGGCATGTGATAGCCAAAGTGTTATCACCCTGACCACCTACCGACCACAGGAAAGAGGGAGCCAGACACCTGAGGTCTGCGACCTCAGAAGGGACTCCGGAGTAAAGGAAGTCATACACCTGGGGCATACAACCTTGGTAGCTCGCCAAAACCAGCTTCGGGAACCAGCGTATCACTTCCTCAGGGACGGTGACCGAACCAGCTTATTACTACGCCATTCTCTATCTCTTTAAGCACTGACTTGGGCGTCAGAGGTTGCCCCCCGGAAAATCACTCTGGGGGCCTCCTGACCCTTGTTTTCTGAGTGTTTCAGCTAGGTCTCCCTAAGGAACCACTGTTCCGGGCTCTCCCCCGCACCGGAGGTACCTCCCGTCCTCACCTACCACGGCACCAAGAAGCTGCCGGCCATCCTCTAAGGTGATCCACCCTGGACGCCTTCCTTCTGCATCTCCAGGACCCCCAGCTGCCCACACCACTACACACAGTGGAGATGCTGGCTCCACCTAACCGGACCACATTAGATGCTGGCTCCGCGCGAACCGCATCACAAGAGTCCCTTGTGCTTATTACTGAGTATCTCTCCTTCTCAAAGCACTAACTTGGGCGTCGGAAGTTCCCCCCCGGAAAACCACCCCGGGGGCCTCCTAACCCTTGTTTTCTGAGCATTTCAGCCAGGTCTCCCTGAAGAATCACTGTTCTGGGCTCTCTCCCACACCAGAGGTACCTCCCGTCATTACCCTGCATCATCTCGGGACCAAGGAGCTGCCGACCATCACTTAAGGTGATCCACTCCGGACGCCTTCCTTCTGCGTTAATCCGTACCTCAAGGGCCCCCTATTGCCCTCACCGCTGCACACAGTGGAGATGCTGGTTCTGCACCACCGGACTGCATCAAGGGGGAGGCTAACATAGCTAGCCTCATGGAAAAGATCCCTGGAAGATTGGAAAGGGTTAAGAGACAAATCTCCCAAAAACCAGTCTGGTCAAGATTATCCGACGCTTATACCGGAAAAGAGTAACCCTTTGTACGGGAAGTGGTTGAGGTGCCCATGCCTAGTGACTTCAGGGTGCCACGCTTGGAAACCTACGATGGGCGTAGTGACCCCCAGGCGCACCTGACAAAGTACAAGCGAAGCATGGTGCTCCACGGCGCAGATGACGCAACTCTATGCAAATGCTTCATGGTAACCCTCTCCGGTCTAGCGACGACATGGTATAACTCCCTGGCCCACGGAACCTTTCTAAGTTTCCAGGAACTGTCTACTACCTTCACCCAGCAGTTCATTGGCAGCAGGCCAACAGCCAAGATGCCGGTACAGATGTTCGACATAGCACAGCGAAGTGGGGAAACCATTCGTGACTATGTCGAAAGGTTTAACCGAGAAGCACTAAGTGTACCCGACTTTCGGCTTGAGATCCGCATCCTCGCAATATCTAAAAGGACTTCAGAGAGACTCCTAGCTCTTCTATTAGTTCTCTAAGAACCCTCCAGGTACTCTGGGGGAGTTCTACCGAAGGGCCGAATAGCATATAACGGCCGAGGAGCTCAGAATGAAGGGACCAAAGGCGGAACACCCTTTGCCCGAAGGACCAAGCCACCAGCCTCGTCACCAGAATGAGGTTGGAGGAAGGCCCCGAAAACAAAGGTGTAAAAGGCCAATGACGTTCACTCCCCTGAACGGCACCAAGGCCAGCAATCTCATGGCCTTAGAAAGGCAAGGGACTACAGTTCCGAGGCCAAAGGCCATGACCTCGAAAAGTAAGAAGAACATGAAGAAGTTTTGCCAATTCCACCGAGATAATGGCCATGACACTAAAGACTGCTTCCAGCTAAGGAATACATCGAGTCTCTGATAAAGTAGGGACAACTTCGCCGGTAGTTGCGGATGCCTTCTCCGAAATGGAGAAAAGAAGAACAAAAAAGGGGGGACGAGGAGGAGTACGGTTCCGACAGACGTCGAGACCAAAGTCCTCGAAAGAATCCGCCGCCATCAGCAGGGGTCATCCAAACCATCACTACAGGGATACCCTCGGCTGAGAGGAAAAGAAAGATAAGAGAAATCTCCGTAATGGAGTATGGGAACTCGCCAAACAGACTTGTTTGTACAGATGGATCCACAGTAAAGCTCCCCCACGACGACTCACTCCTTGTCATGGCAAGGATAGGGAGTTGGGACATCAAAAAAGTACTCCTAGACGACGGCTCCAACACGGACGTCATCTTCTTGCACCTACTGCCTAAATTAGGCATCTCAAAAGAAGACCTCAACAAAGTCAATTCCCTCACCTGTGGGATAGGGCCATCAGAGCTCCCAGTCCTCAAACACATTGATCTGCCCTTAATGCTGAAAGGGACCTCGCCTCAGAATCAGGAGGAACTGTTCACCTCCATTATGACTAGATTCATTGTCATTGATGTCCCCTCATCACACAACGCCATCCTCAGAAGGCAAAGTCAAGGTGATAGCCAAAGTGCTACCACCCTCCAAACCCGTAAGCTCGAGCAAAGCGCCACCCTCGGAAAAGACGAGCATCAATTGCTTTGAATGCGAGCAACGACTTCAGAAAGAAAGGTGTTTGTCCCCCTTACATCCAACGTCGGTGATCCTTCATCACTCTTGGAGATGACAGTACCGACATCGGGAACACAGCGCATCGCCATCCTCAGTAAGATGACCAAACCAGCATCTAAAGGGAAAAACCCACCACCTTCGGCAGAGCAGAATGCCCCAAAATGGGACCACCCTTGGCGAAGATGTTCCTGAGCTACTGCAATGATCTCGGAAGGAAGTCCTCCTGTTCCAAAGATCTCTCCTCTACCGAAGGGACCTCAGGAGTACGGCAGAAACAATTAAGAAGCCTCTAACGCACCGTACTCGTATGTTCCCCGACATGCCGCCCTTAGACATGCTCTGACACACCGCCCTCGTACGACCTAGGCTCCTGGCCAGGTGGCCTGTGGTCGGCTAGATGGCCCCCTCTCTTTGAAGGTATGGACCGCATCTATCCGAACATGTGTCATGATCTGGGCTGGCTGTGTCAAACGCACTTCTACTGTTCACCTCCCTATATATATTCGGGAAGCGGCCCAGGTAAGGGGATCGGAGTCCAAGGGAAAAATTTCCCTATTCTTTACTCACTTTCCATTTCCAAACAATGACTTAGGCGTCGGAGGCTCCTCCCTGGAAAAATACTTCGGGGACCTCCTAACCTTTTTTTTTTCTAAGTCTTTGCAGTCTTTCTCCCACTGGAGTTTCCCCACCTAAGCGTTCTCTCACCGGAAGTCCTTGTTCCAGGCTCACCATGTTGCATAATGATGATGTCGAAGGGCATCATATGGCGCCGTCTATGGGAAACCTCTCCCAAGTCGCCGTCGTAGAGACTCGATGCTCAGAAGACAAAGGGCTCTAGAAGTCCACCTTTGCGCCGGAGGCTCAACTAGCTACCCAGCAGCTAGACTTCTGTGCCAGAGGATGACAGCCCTCTGACAGTGACAATGGGCTTCTTGCGAGACTTCCAGTGCTCCATTGTCGCTGAAGTAACTCAACAGCTCGACCGGAGGTGGCCTTATTCTCCACTGGTCCGAAGGGCCTCCTCCTCGGCAGCACCCCGGGAGGGAAGCTCCAGGTCTACCAACTAGAGTCCCAGGAGTGAAGACTTTCTCGACACATCTTCTATGGAGACGCACCTCCCACGGTGCGACCCACTGGAGAAAGGGCCCCAAAGGAGACTAGGGCCGCCCACCGACGGAGTTCATCCCCAAACTGAAGGTCCTAGTCACCTCGCCATTGAAGTTATTCTCCCACAAGGAGAAGAAGTTCACCACTACCAGCAAACACGAGGCAACAAAGGGAAGCTAACACAGCTGCCCTTATGAAAAATAACCTTTGAAGGCTGGAAAAGGTTGAGAGGCAGATCTCTTGAAAACCATTCTGGTCAAGATTGTCTGACGCTTATACCGGATAAGACTCGCCCTTTGTGCGGGAAGTGGTGGAGGCGCCTATGCCTAGTGAGTTCAAGGTGCCACGCTTGGAAACCTACGACGGGCGTAGCGACCCCCAGGCACACCTAACGAAGTACAAGTGAAGCATGGTGCTCCAGAGCATAGATGACGCTACCCTCTACAAGTGTTTTGAGGTGACCCTCTTCGGTCCAATGACGGCATGGTATAACTCCCTGGCCCATGCAACCTTGCTCAGTTTCCAAGAGCTATCTACTACCTTCACTCAGCAGTTCATCGGCAGCAGGCCAACAGCCAAAATGCCAATGCAGATGTTCGACATAGCAAAACGAAGTGGAGAAACCATTCACGACTATGTCGAAAGGTTTAATCGAGAAGCACTAAACGTGCCTGACTTCTGACCCGAGATCCACATCCTCACAATGGTAAGGGGACTTCGAAGGGACTCCCAGCTCTTCTATGAGTTCTCCAAGGACCCCCCAGACACTCTCGAGGAGTTCTACCGAAGGGCCGAGCAGCATATGACGGCTGAAGAACTCAGAATGGGGGGACCCAAGGTGGAACATCCTCGGCCCGAAGGACCGAGACAACAGCCTCGCCATCAGAATGGGGTTGGAGGAAGGCCCCGAAAATAAAGTGGTAAAAGGCCAATGACGTTCACTCCCCTGAACGCCACCAGGGCCAGCATTCTCATGGCCTTAGAAAGGCAAGGAGCCACAGTCCCAAGGCCAAAGGCCATGACTTTGGAAAATAAGAAGAACACGAAGAAGTTTTGCCAATTCCACTGAGATCATGGCCATGCACTAAAGACTGCTTCCAGTTAAGGAAGTACATTGAGTCCCTGATAAAGCAGAGCCAACTTCGCCGGTACCTACGGATGTCTTCTCCAAAGGGAATAAAGGAAAAACAAAGAAGGGGGGATGAGGAGGACTATGATTCTGACAGATGTTGGGACCGAAGTCTTCGGCAGAATCCCTCACGACCAGTAGGGGTTATCCAGACCATCACTACAGGGAAACCCTCAACTGAGAGGAAAAGAAAGATAAGGGAAATCTCCATAATGGAGTATTGGAACTCATCGAACAGGCTTGTTTGCAAAGATTTGTCCACTGTGAGATTCCCCCATGATGACCCACTCCTCGTCATGGCAATGATAGGGAGTTGGGATGTCAAAAGAGTACTCCTGGATGACGGCTCTAACGCCGATGTCATCCTCTCGCACCTACTGCCTAAATTAGGCATCTCAAAAGGTGACCTCAGAACAGTCAACTCCCCTACCTTTGGGGTTGGGCCATCCGAGCTCCCAGTCCTCGGACGCATCGATCTGCCTCTAATGTTGAAAGGGACCTCGCCTCAAAATCAAGAAGAACTATTCACCTCCGTTGTGACAAGATTCATCGTCACTGACATTCCCTCATCATACAATGCCATCCTCGGCAGGCAAACTCAAGGCAATCGCCACATCTACCCGAATGTAAAATACTTAACGGTCACCTTCGCAACTAAAGAAGGAGATGCAGAGATCTTCATTGACCAATGCGAGGTCAGGAAGGTCTTCACCAAGGTTAGACAAAGCCCAGCCAAGGTCCAAGTACAAACTTCAGTGACGGAAAAAGCAGTCCCAACAGGTGAAGAGACCACAACGGAAGAAATGGAAGAGTTGGATAAAGTAGAAACAGAAGATCTAGAGCTGGTCCCCGGCCGAAACACCCGCGTAGGAAAAAATTTGGCCAAGGGTGACAAAGACAGGCTTGTATCTTTCTTGTTAATGAAGAAAGATTTGCCTAGGGTCCACCCTAGCATAGTCCACCATAGTCTCAAAATTTGCCTGGACGCTAGGCCTGTTCGGCAGAAAAAATGGAACCTATTGTCTCACAAGAATACCTTCGTTAAAGCCGAGGTTAGGCGCCTGATTGAGGCAGGGGTAATAAGAGAGATTAAATACCCCAAATGGCTTAGTAATGTGGTTATCGTCATAAAAGAAATGAATAACAAACTCCAAATGTGCATCGATTTTCGGAGCCTGAATGAGGCCTGCCCGAAGGACTCCTACCCTTTGCCGGCCATAGACCAATTGGTGGATTCAACCGCCGAGTACGGTCTTCTCAGTTTCCTTAATGCCTTTAGCGGCTATAGTCATATTCGGATGAACCCTGAAGATGAAGAAAAAACTGCCTTCATCACCAAAGTTGCTACCTACTACTACGTTAGAATGCCTTTCAGGCTTAAGAACACAGGGGATACCTATCAGAGGTTGATGAATAGAGTGTTCGACTCCCAGATTGGGAGGAACATGGAGGTGTATGTTGATGATATGATAGTTAAGAGCAGAATGCCTAGTAATCATATCGACTACTTAGGCGAAACCTTTCAACGACTTTGGGAGTTCGGCATCTGCCTTAATCCTGAGAAGTGCGTGTTTGGAGTCAGTGCAGGTAAGTTCCTCGGGTTTATGGTGTCACAAAGGGCAATAGACGCCAACCCCGAAAAGGTCAAAGCCTTGCTAGGCTTTCGAACACCCACAACCATTAAAGATATACAAAGGCTTACCAAAAGAATCACTTCCCTTAGTAGATTCATTTCCAGGTACGGTGACCGATGTCGACCATTGTTCAAGGTGCTTACCAAAGCACCCAGAAGCGAAGACAATTCTCGATCCGAGGAGCATCCTTGGGATCAGGAATGTTAGAATGCTTGGGACTAACTTAAAAGCTACCTAACGCATCTGCCAATAATTCGGCAACCGCGGGAAGGATAACCTCTTATCCTCTCCATCGCCATCACTGAAAAAGCTGTGAGTTCAGTCCTAGTGAAAGAAAAGGGTGGGAGGTAGTGGCTGGTTATTATGTAAGCAAGTCCCTGCATGGTGTCGAGGTCAGATACCCATTGCTCCAAAAAGCCATCTATGCCTTAGTACTCGCGGGTAGAAGCCTACGGCCTTACTTTCAAAGCCACCCCATTATCGTCCGAAGTAAGCTACCTCTATGCGACATAATGAAAAAGGTAGAGCATTCGAGAAGGCTGTCAAAATGGTGTATCGAGCTCGGAGAGTATGACATCACCTACGAGTCAGGAAGAGCAATAAAAGCCCAAGCATTGGCAGATTTCATCGTCAAAATTCCAGGAGTCGAGGATGCTGGAGCTACCTTGGAAGATCTGATGAGGATTGAAGCAGAGTGGAAACTCTTCGTCAACGGAGCCTCGACCACCGAACACCAAGGCGCGGGAGTGGTTCTTCGGGGACCCGAAGGCATGGAATCCACCAAAGCCATCAAATTCGGTTTTGATGTCACCAACAACATCGCCGAATATGAAGCCCTCATAGTAGGACTAAAGCTGGCTAGAAGAGTTGGTGTAAAAAACCTTAAGGCCCACAGCGACTCACAGCTAGTAGTCCGGCAAATGAAAGGAGAGTACACTGCAAAGGATCCAACCTTGGCAAAATACCATGACCTCGTCAAGAAACTCATTAAAGAGTTTGACTCGGTACAAATAGAAAACGTGCCTCGAAGAGATAACGCTCAAGCTGATACCTTGGCTAAATCCAAGGAAACCACCGAGGTGTTAAAACAACCTAGCATGGAGTTAATGTGCATAGCAACCTCAGAAGAAAGATGGCAAGATTCCATTAAGAAATACTTGGCAACTTCGACATTCCCCGAGGACTCTACCGAGGCCACAAATGTGCGAAAGCGATCTGGAAGATACTTCCTCATTGGGGATGAACTATACAGATGAGGGTATGCAAGTCCCTTGTAAAGGTGCATAAGTGAAAAGGATATCAGAACAATCCTTGATGAGGTTCATGAAGGGGCATGTGGTTCCCACATAGGAACTGATGCCCTCACTGGAGTAATACTTCACCAAGGATACTTTTGGCCTACCTTAAGAAAGGATGCAAGGCAATTCGTCCGAAAATGTGACAAGTGCCAAAGACACGCTAGCATCCAAACGTTGCCCTTAAAGAAAATAACTTCGGTGAATTACCCTTGTCCCTTCGCCATCTAGGGTATCGACCTCATCGGGCCACTTCCGACTGCACTCGGAGGGGTGAAGTTCTGCATAGTTGCAGTAGACTACTTAACTAAGTGGATCGAGGCGGAGCCTTTGGCATCAATCTCGGTGAAGGATACCTAAAAGTTCATTTGGAAAAACATCATATGCCAATTTGGCATACCAAGGGTAATAGTGGCCGACAATGGTACCTAGTTTACTGACAAAGGGTTCCGAGAATTCGTGGCTAACCTCGGCATAAAACTACATTTCGCCCCAGTCACTCACCCTCTGAGCAACGGACAGGTAGAGGTATCTAACAGGACCATAAATGATTGTTTGAAAAAGAGGTTGAGGGAAGCAAAGGGAAAATGGCCAGGGGAACTCCCTAGTGTACTGTGGAGCTATCGGACAACACCCCGAAAGGCCACGGGCGAGATGCCTTTTTCGCTCGTCTTTGGCACAGAGGCCATTATCCCTATCGAGGCAGTCCAGCCATCGGTCGGGGTACAAGTATTCAACGAAGAAGGGAATGACCTCGGATTAAGAACTAAGCTCAACCTAATTAATGAACATAGAGAAGTGGCTGAGCTTAGGAGAAAGGCCTTCCAGCAAAGAGTGGCTGTGACCACGAACTTATGTGTTAGGGAAAAAGGAATCAAAAAAGGAGACCTCGTTCTCCGAAAAGCTGAGTTTGAACCCCGAAGACCGTCTCACTGAGTACTTTGAGCAAACTAGGAGGGACCTAATCTGGTCCTTGACGAAGTTCGGGAATGAGTCTATAAGCTCGGCAATCTCGAAGGTGGAGAATTGAAAAATACTTAGCACTCAGATGCCTTGAAAAAGTTCTATGCTTAAAACCTTATCTGGAGATTGTACAGCTAGAAATTTTTGTAGGTGATAGCCAAAAGGCTACCGCCTCCGCCAGTATGAATTTCCCCGAAGGTTTGTCCAGGGAGCTTGACGTAGCTCGGAAAGAAGCATTGCCACAGACCTCGGCAGAAGCGAAATCGAGCATGACAAAGTAAGCACTTCGGCTGAAACGCCAGGTTATCTAAATGTGTCGCTGACTCTCTCGGGGAACCGAACATATCCCCTTCGGGAGAAAAGAACCAGCTACTAAAAGCAGGAGAGATTCTCCCCGTAGGCGGAACCCCCGAGCTAGAGAACTCCCTGAGCCACCAATGTGATTCCCGAAGAAAGGCGTTCGTACCAAAAGATGACCTCGCCTAATGGACCTTGGGGGTACGACATAAGCATTTAATGAGCATTTAAGGAGCCTCTGACAGGTCACCCATACGCTGCCTGAAACACCGGGTCTTGTCACGACTTGACTTGGTTCAAGGCTCAAGGAGCCTGCCACTGGCTACTTGTCCCCTACGTCCGAAGGTACAGAAAAGATCTGATCGAACACGTGTCATGGTCTAAACGGGCCAGGCTTCCCTATAAATACACAGGAACACGTCCTGGCAAGGGATGGGACTTCTCTCTCCTGAAAAAACACAAACAGGCAAAACCGCAAAACTTCCTAAGGTCCCCTTTTGCCTTCTCAGGAAACTGACTTGGGCGTCGGAGGCTCCTCCCTAGAAAATCAACCCTGGGACCTCCTAACCCCTTTTTTTTGGAGTCTTTCAGGTACTTTCCCACCTGGGGAACCTCTCCGTCAGACGTTCTCCCTCCTTGGAAGCTCCCTCGGAATTCACCATGTCGCAAGACGAAGATGCTGAAGGGCATCATTTGGCGTCGTCTGTGGGAAACCACCCTCAGGTTGCCGTCGTTGAAACTCAGCGTTCTAAGGACAAGGGACTTCCCCGTTCGCGCTTGAAGTCCAACTGGCTACTGAGCAAACTTTTCCAGGGACTTCCTTGCCTGAGGAAGAACGTCCTCTGGTCATCACCATGAGTTTTCTCCGCGACTTCCAGTGTTCTGTTGTGGCCGAAATGGCACAGCAGATAGACAGAAGGTGGCCACAACAAACTCAGGCCTAGAGGCCTCCTTCGCCAGCGCGCCCTCGAGAGAGAAGTTCTAAATCAGCTCATCATACTTCAAGAAGTGGAGACCCACGAGAGGAATCTTCAACAGAAAACACGCCCCTCGTGTCACGGCTTGCGGGACAGATGGAGTCCAAGCAACCCAAAACCCCGCGCCAAAGGAGCTCATCACCTGAGGCGAGGTCCCCATCCCCTCAGCGCCGAACTCACTCCCCGAAGAGATGTTGACGATTTCCTTTCCCCGAAGAAGAGCCCAGCGCCACACTCCTTATGGAGAAAATATTGGCGAGGTTGGAAAGGGTGGAAAAACAGGTAGCCCGCAGACTTGTCTGGGCCAGACTATCTGAAACTTTGTGTGGCGATGAGTCACCGTTCACCCGAACAATAGTCGAGGCAACCATGCCCAGTGATTTTCGGGTACCTCGGCTAGAAACGTACGACGGTCGAACAGATCCACAGGCCCATCTGACGAAGTACAAACGGAGCATGGTGTTGCACGGGGCTGACGATGCCACTCTATGAAAATGTTTCGAGGTCACCCTTGCCGGCCCTGCTACAGCATGGTATAACTCTCTGGCCCCAGGAACCATCAGAGAGTTCCAGGAGCTGTCCACTGCCTTCACCCAGCAGTTTATTGGAAGTCGTCCTACGGCGAAGATGCCGGTGCAGATGTTCGACATAGCACAGAGGAACGGGGAAACCATCCGTGACTATGTCGAAAGATTTAACCGAGAGGCCCTAAGTGTTCCAGACTTTCGGCTTTAAATACGAATCCTCGCCATGATACGGAGCCTTCGGAGGGACTCGCAGCTATTTTATGAGTTTTCCAAAGACCCCCCGAACACGCTCGGTGAATTTCTCCGAAGAGCCGAGCAGCATATTGATGGCCCAAGGCCTCATCGTTGTGAGTCATGATGACTATTGAGGAGACTTCTAGGAGGAAGAACGCCTGGAAGGTGGATCGCCCCGAGGAGAGTACCTGAAAAGCTGGTAAACAGGGTTAGGAGGCCCCCGGAGTGTTTTTCCGGGGGGGGAGCCTCCGACGCCCAAGTCAGTGGTGGCCGGAAGAAGGAGAAAGTCACTAGCTCAAAGAGAAAGGCAGAAAAGTCTCGCCTGGTATTTTCTCAGGGTGTGGGAGCTGTATATCCGGCCTGCCAACCTCCTGTCAAGTATTTATTTCCTGTATATATAGGAATACCTAGCCCATTCAGATCATGACATGTGTGCGGTCGGATGCTCCTGAACGTCTGGGCGTAGGGGACAGATAGTTGGTAACTAGATGGCCTTGAGCCTTGTGCTGAGACGGGCCATGATATGATTCTGATGGCGTCTGCGCGTCAGGGCGACTTTTTACGTCTGTGGTGGGACGTGTCAGAGGCTTCCTTAAATGCTTCCTTAAATGCGCCTGCCGTACTCCCGAGGTCCCTGGGCGAGGTCGTCCTCTAGTTCGGACAGAGCCTCTTCGGGAAGCCTACCCTCAGTTCGGGGGTTCCCAGTTCCAGGGGGTTCCGCCTTCGGGGATATCATATTCGGGCAGCAATGTCTGGTGCCACTTTTCCGAAGGCGCGTTGTTCGCAACCTTGGGGGGCGAATGGAGTCCTCAAGTTTTACTGGCGTGCCGAGGCTCGGAGCTCTCAGGCTATTTCCCGAGGTGCATGATTCCACCTATTCCCGGGAAGCGCCTGTTCTTCTGGCCGTTGTTGTGGCAGGGTATTCGGCCAGATTGAGGCGACAGCCTTTGGCTATCACATGCCCCCCTCTGGAAAGCCGAAGTGAAGACTTCGGTTTGCATCTCTTTCCGAGGTTGCCGTTGGGAGTCTTGTTGGGAAGCATAACCTGTTCCGAGGTCGCACCTTTTGCCCGAGGGTCTGGGCTGTTCGGCCTTGGCCTATTCTTTGGTGTCTCCGAGGCAAAGCCTGTACCGAAGATACACCTCTTGCCCAAAAGTCATGGGCTGTTCAGCCATAGCCTGTCTCTTGGTGTCCTCGAGGTGGCCTGCTTTTTATTTCTGCAGGTCTGATGGCCAAGCGTGTCAAACTGAGCAGCGCGTCTCCATTTCTCAGGGATGTCAAACGACGTGTCGCAATCAGGAGGCGTGTCCCGGTTTTCCAGGCACGTTTGCGGAGGCACGTCCCCCATTTCTGCGCAGCGGTTGACACGTGGCTTCTTGCCATTGGAGGAGAGGCGCGTCATTTACAGAGGGCGCGCCTTTTCGGGTGCAGCGGGCAGTTACGGCGACGGTTCGCCTCCAATGGGTACTTATGATGTTCTTTCGGTTACCCACCTTTGGCCTATAAATAGCCCATTCCATCATAAGTCCCACTTACTGTTTTTCTGCTCTTTTTCTGCTCTGCCCTCTGTTCTTGCGTTTTATCTTGCTTTCTGTGGCGGAGCTTCTTTAATCAGAGCTTTTTCCTACCAACTTTCACGACGGCATCCTCAGGCAAATCTTTTGGTGGGTTTTGATTTTCAGAGTACTCTGATTCCTCTATTTTTCTGAGTTTTTCTGGAAAACTGTTGTTTTTTCCAAACTCGTCTTCTGAGTTTTTTCTAGAAACTATTTTCTTTTCCATCTCAAACTCTTTTTCATGTCTGCGATGCCTGTTCCCGAGAGCTAGAAACCTCTTCTGGCCCATCCTTGCTGTACCACCCCCGAAAAACTAGAGAGGTGGAAGAAAAAATTCTTTCTTCCGTCTTACGCTGTGACCAGACTGCCTCGTTCTAGCCATTTTGCTTTTTCAAACCGTGGCGACGAGGTTACCGTCTTCCGAGCCCAACTGAAGGCCGGACTTCGGTATCCTCCCCCGAAGGTGGTTTGCGAGTTCTGCCAATTCCATGGCATTGCTGTGAACCAGCTTCCCCCGAACGCGTACTGCTATTTTAACGCCTACCTCTGCATGTGTGGCGTGTTCGGGATAGAGCCCCACTTCATCATTTTCATGCAGTACTACAAGCTCTATGTGGTCCCGAAGGGTAGCTTCTATTTTCTGCTGCCTCGGGGATCCGGGAGCAAAAAATTCACCTTCACCTTCGACACGAAGGATAGCTGGCGGGGGTGGCAGCCTAAGTTCTTTTTCCTCAAGGTGGATAAGAACTGGTCTGGTGTCCCGACCAGATGGGCTCAGGGAGTGCTGAACGCAGACGTCGTTGATCCGAGGATGTTGCTGACCCTGCCGTTGGCTTCCCTGTTCGCGGATTTCGACGCCCGCATTCGGGCAGTCGCTGACTGGGCTCCCGAGGTCTCTCCTCGTGCTTTTTACCGCTTTCCTATCAACTGGAGGTTGATGACCGAAGAAGTCCTTCGGGAGCTGAAAGTGGTTAAGGAGCACGAGACTGACCTCAATATGCCCGCTCCCGCCATCGCCGGGAAGGACTCCTGGCTGGTCAAGCTCCTTAAGGGGGAGACTTCTTTCGAAACTTTTGCCGAAAGTGAGTAATCTTCCATCCCTTTATGCTTTTTCCTCGGACTTACGCTGATATTTCTTCTCTTTTTCAGAGATGGGCGATGGGGCTGCCGCTTATTACAAGGCCCTTTTTTCTGGCCAAGTGGAGAAGGGGGAGCAGACAAAGAAGGCGGCTTCCCGAAGAAGGAAGACGACAGGGGCGGGACCCTCGGCGAAGCGAGCTAGGAAGGCTCTCCAGCCTTCTCAGCCAGAGCTTTTGGAAGAAGAAGCTGGCAAAGACGCTGGTCTTGTTGAAATTCCACCGGCCGAGGTCCCCGCTACTTCCGCCGAGGTGCCTCCTCTCGACCTCGAGGCCCCCAGAAACACTGTAGTGGTAGAAGTACCCACCGCCGAGGAGCGGTACCGGCAGAAGGGTAAGGGTCTTTCTTCCGAGGGGCCCGAGGATCCCGAGGACACTGTCTCCGAGGTTCCTCCAGGTATGCCTTTAGGCGAAGTTCAGCTCCTTTTCCTTGCGCGAATTTTTCTTCTGCTCCTAACTTCCTTCTCAGATTCAGGGGAGCCTCTTACTGCTGGCTGGAGGGCCATTCATGAGAGGAAACGGGCCCTGCACGATGCCACAATCCATGAGGGGAAGATCCCCTTGGAGCCCTTTTGGACAATCACGGAGGATATGAATTTGTTCTCCGACGATTGTCCGAAGATGACCAAAGAGATTTGGAAGGGGATGACCACTGACGCCTCCTTCCGGGCCATTGCGGCGGCTCACCCGGGGGATAATACCCTCGCCGCAAAAGTCACCGAGCATGCTGCTCAGGTATAGTCTTTACACTTTTTTCCTCAATTTTCTAAGTGTTTAGACTTGTACTAACCTAGACTTTTGCCTTGCCGTAGCTGCTGGAGTACGCTGGTTATCTCCGAGTTCGGGTGGCCAGACAGGCTGCCTCCAAGGATGCGACTTCGCGGGAACTCAGTGAAGCGAAGGCTTCGCTTGCGAAGGTGATCGCCAGCAACCAGCAGCTGACAGCGGATTGTTCTCAGCAACTTGCTGCCGTTCGGGAGGAGTTCTCGAAGAAAAGAGAAGAACTTAAAAAGGACTCCTCCCGGAAGATTGCCGACCTCGGCGACCAAGTAAAGGGGCTGCTCGCCGCCAACGAAGATCTTGTCAAGGACAAGGCTGTTTCCGACAGTCTTGCGTCGAGGTTGACGGACGAGGACAATGCTCTTCAAGCCGAGGTCGAGGCTCTGAAGAAGGAGTCCGGAGAGACGCTGGGGATAAGCGAGCTCGAAGAGGAGGTTGCTGAGCTGAGGGACGAGGTCAATGTCCTTGGCATTCAAAAACGTACTTCTGATGACATGGCCAAGGTCGCCTTTCAGGACGGCTTTTGCCTCGCTCGGCACCAGGTGCTGCAGAGGTTCCCAGATTTGGACCTCTCTTTTCTGGAGGGCCTAAATATTCCTGAGGGACCTCGGTGGTAGTGGTCCAAGGTCGAGCATCTGAAGCTTCCTGGTCTTCGTCCGCCCGGCTCTCCCTAGTTTGTTTTAGGGCTCCTCTTATTTTTCCCCTTCGTGCTCCTTCTTTGGACACTTCTTTTGTAAGGCAGCGTTTGCTCTAAATGAACAATCTTTTTGGCTAAGTCCTTTCTTGCAAGTTTCTTCATTTCCACTGTCCCGAACACGTTTGCTTCAAGAGACTTTCGGAAAACCTGCAACCAAAGAAACTTTTTACCTTCCTTTGTCCCGAGCGTGCTCGCTCAAGAGACTTTCTGGAAAGTTTGTAAAAATTTGGCTAAGTCTTTTGCAGGCTTTTTGTTTCCTTTTAACCCGAACATGTTCGCTCAAGGGCCTTCAGAAAACCTTCAGCCAAATTTTTCTGTCTTCCTATTGTCCCGAGCATATTTGCTCAAGGGACTTAGGAAAATTTTCACGAGATTGTTCATTCCCTTTTTCCCGAGCACGCTCGCTCAAGGGTGTACGGAAATTACCTCTGCTTTTGTTTTGGCGTGTACTTTTGCGAGATTCTTGCCTTCCCTTTTTCCCGAGCATGTTCGCTCAAGGGTGTTCGGAAAATTTTCTCTGCACTGATTATGCCGAGTACTTTTGCAAGATTCTTGTTTCCCATTTTTCCCGAGCATAGTGGCTCAAGGGACTTCGGGAAGTCATATCTGCTTTTTTCGTGGCGAGCACCTTCGCGGAATTTTGTCCTGGACAATTTGGTATACTTAAAAATTTTCTCAAGACCATTCTTCTCCGGACCATCCTGTACTTAGAATATTTTTGTACAATATATTTCTTCCGCTCAACCTTAGGCGTAGAATTTTTTCAGGGCGTCTGAATGCCAAGTGTTTTTCAATTCTACGCCTTCGGCGTCGCCAAGCTTGTACACGCCTTTTCATACTTCGGCGAGAACCAGATAAGGTCCTTCCCAATTTGCGCGAAGTACTCCGTGAGATGGCCTTCGGGGTGCAAAGTCGGCCTTTCGGAGAACGAGGTCTCCTTTTTTGATTTCTTTTGGCCTGGCTTTTAAGTTGATAGCCGCGGCCACTCTTTGCTGGAAAGCTTTTCTTCTCAGCTCTGCTATTTCTCTGTGTTCGGCCACAAGGTCGAGCTTAGTTCTCAGACCGAGGTCGTTTCCGCCTTCATCAAATACTTGCACCCGTATTGAAGGCTGAACTATCTCTATTGGGATAATGGCCTCTGTTCCGAAGACGAGTGAGAAGGGAGTTTCCCCTGTGGCTCTTCGTGGCGTCGTTCGGTAGCTCCACAATACACTTTGGAGTTCTCCTGGCCATTTCCCCTTGGCTTCCCCAAGTCTCTTTTTCAGGCCATCTTTTATGGTCCTGTTTGATACTTCCACCTGCCCATTGCTTTGGGCGTGAGCTACTGGGGTGAAGTGCATCTTTATTCTGAGGTCGCTGATGAATTCCTGGAATCCTTTGTCTATGAACTGGGATCCATTATCAGCTACTAGTACCCTCGGTATGCCAAATCTGCATACGATGTTTTTCCATACGAATTTCTGCACTTCTTTTGCCGTGATAGTTGCTAGTGGTTCTGCCTCTACCCACTTTGAGAAATAGTCCACTGCTACCACGCAGAATTTCACGCCTCCGGGCGCTGCGGGGAGTGGCCCAATGAGGTCTATACCCCAGACTGCGAAGGGCCAAGGATAGTCTGCCGACGTTACCATTTCCGAGGGTATCCTCTGGATTTTTGCATGTCTCTGGCAACTACCGCACTTCTGGATGAACTGCCTTGCGTCCTTTCTCAGGGTAGGCCAGAAGTATCCTTGGCGGAGTATCACTGCTGCAAGGGCATCAATTCCAATGTGCGAGCCGCACATGCCTTCGTGGACTTCTTCGAGGACCATCTCAGTATCCTCTTCGCCCACACATCTCTGCAGCGGATTTGCATATCCTTGCCGATATAACTCTTCACCAATCAGGAAGAATCTTCCGGCGCGTCTTCGCAGTCTTGCAGCATTGCCGGCGTCTTAGGGAAGCTCATTCTCTGCGAGGTATCTCTTTATGGGGTCCTTCCACCCCATTCCCGAGGTCGTTACGCTTAGCACGGAGATGCTTGGATGGTCTAGCACCTCGGTGTATGTTTTGGACTTCGCTAAGCAATCTGCCTCAGTGTTATTCCGCCGGGGTACATTTTCGATCCGCACGGCGTCAAACTCTTGGATGAGTTTTGTTACCAGCTCGTGGTATTTTGCCAAGATTGGGTCCTTCGCCCCATAATCTCCTGCCGTCTGCCGAACTACCAGCTGGGAATCGCTGTGAGCCCTTAAGTTTCTCACGCCAATCTTTCTGGCCAAGCGTAATCCCGCTATGAGGGCTTCATACTCAGCCACATTATTGGTGACGTTGAAGCTGAACTTGATAGCCTTCATCACCTCTAGGCCTTCGGGTCCTCTGATAACTATTCCAGCTCCCTGGTGTTCGGACCCCGAGGCTCCGTCAACATGCAAGGTCCATTCTGGCTCACCTTCTTTCGGATCTGAGTGGTTCTCCTCAGTGGTGGGTAGTTCGGCGATAAAATCTGCCAATGCTTGGGCTTTTATGGCCTTCCGAGGCTCATACGTGATTTCGTGTTCGCCAAGCTCTATGCACCACTTGGAGAGCCTTCCCGAATGATCAACTCTCTTCATAACATCCCGTAGTGGTAGACTACTTCGGACGATGATGGGGTGAGCCTGGAAATATGGTCGCAGTCTTCTTCCTGCAAGCACCAAGGCGTATGTAGCTTTTTGAAGCAAAGGGTACCTGACTTCGGCGCCATGCAGGGACTTGCTGACGTAGTAGACCGGCCATTGTTTCGGCCCTTCTTCTTTTATCAGGACCGAGCTCACGGCCTTTTCTGTGACGGCGAGGTACAGTACGAGGGGTTCTCCCTCCCGAGGTTGTCGCAGAGTCGGCAGGCTGGCCAGGTAGACTTTGAGTTCTTCCCAGGCCTTTTGGCAATCTTCATCCCAGGGATGATTGTTTCTTCCGAGGTCGCCTTCCATCTTTGCTGCCTTTGTGAGGACTTTGAAGAAAGGTCTACACCTATCTCCGTACCTGGAAATAAACCTGCTCAGAGAGGTTATTCTTCCGGTTAGTCTCTGCACGTCTTTAACTGTGGCAGGAGTTCGGAACTCAAGCAGAGCCTTAATCTTCTCAGGATTGGCGTCGATGCCTCTTTCGGATACCATGTACCCAAGGAATTTTCCCGACGTCACCCCGAAGATACACTTCTCGGGGTTAAGGCGAATCCCGAAGGCTCTGAGCTTTTGGAAGGTTTCCTCCAAATCTGCAACGTGGTAGCCGAGTAGCTTGCTTTTTACTATCATATCATCAACATATACTTCCATGTTTCTCCCCATTTGGTCTTTAAAGACCTTGTTCATCAGTCTCTGGTAGGTGGCTCCTGCATTTTTCAGCCCGAAGGGCATTCTGATATAGCAGTACGTTCCTCCCTCGGTGATGAAGGCAGTTTTTTCTTCATCTTCGGGGTCCATCCTTATCTGATGGTAGCCGCTGAAGGCATCTAGGAAGCTCAGGAGCCCGTATTCGGCCGTTGAATCTACCAGTTGATCTACTGGCGGGAGGGGAAATGAGTCTTTCGGGCAAGCATCGTTCAAGTTTCTGAAATCAATGCACATCCGGAGTTTGCTGCTACCTTCTTTTGTGGCAATGACCACGTTGCTTAACCATTCGGGGTATTTTACCTCCCTGATAACTTCAGCATCCAATAGGCGCTGGACTTCGGTTTTCACGAAGTTGCTTTTGTGGGCTGAGATGCTTCGTTTCTTTTGCCTGATAGGTTTTGCTTCCGGGCTTACTTTGAGGCTGTGCTGTATTATGCCAGGGTTCACTCCTGGCATGTCTTTCGGCGAGTAGGCAAACAGATCTTTATTTTTTAGCAGAAAGGATACAAGATTTTCCTTATCACCTTTGGCCAAGCTCTTCCCTATTCGGGTAGATTGTCCTGGGACAAGATCTACTGCTTCCGTTTCTGCTTCTGCGGGATCTCCTTTTTTGCCTTTCTCCTACGCCTTTGCCTCCACCGTTTGTGTAGAGCTGTTTGCCGGAGCCTTTCGTGTTTTTACAAACACCTTTCTTACCTCGGCTTGGTCGATGAAGACCTCTGCATCTCCATCCTTGGTGGCGAATGTGACAGTCAAGTACTTCACATCGGGGCGAATGTGCAGGTTCCCCTGAGTCTGCCTTCCAAGGATGGCGTTGTACGAAGACGGGACGTCCATGACGATGAATCTTGCCATTGTGGACGCGTACAACTCAGCTGCTCCGTCTACCGAAGTGCCTTTCATCATCAAAGGGAGGTCGATCCATCCGAGGACGGGTAGTTCGGATGGCCCAACGCCGAAGGTGGGCGTGGTGACAGGTTTCAGCTCGCTGCTGGAGATGCCCAAGCTCGGCAGTAAGTGCGAGAATAGGACGTCAGCATTTGAGCCATCATCAAGCAACACTCTCTTGACGTCCCAGTTCCCTATTCTCGCCATTATCAGCAGCGGGTCGTCGTGGGGGAAGACGACAGTGGAGCCATCTTTGCGAGCCAATTTCTTTGATGGACTTTGATACTCCATAACCGCAATTTCTCTGGCCTTCCGCTTTCTTTCCGAGGATGGGAGCCCCATGGTGATGGTTTGGATGACCCCTACTGGAGGTGGAAGGCGCCTTTTTGGACTTCTGTTTCTCCGCCTGTCGGAGTCATAGTCCTCGTTTTCGGCCCTCTCTTCCTCCTCTTTTCTGCCCTTTGGGGAGGGCATCCGCAGGTACTTGCGAAGTTGGCCCTGTTTGATCAGCGACTTTATGTACTTCTTCAGCTGGAAGCAGTCTTCGGTGTCATGACCGTGGTCGCGATGAAACTGGCAGAACTTCTTGGCATTCTTCTTATTATCGGCGGCCATGGCCTTTGGCCGCCGAATCTGCGTCCCTTGCCTTTCCAGCGCCATGAGAATGTTGGTCCGTGTCGTGCTCAAGGGTGTGAAACTTTGAGGTTTCTTTCCTCGCATTCGCCGTGGTCGACCTGTATGTTCAGAAAGATGCCGAGCTTGCTGGCTGGACGCTTCGGTGCGGTGATGATCAGACTTCGGCCCCGCCATCCTCAATTCCTCGGCTGTCATGTGCTGCTCTGCCCTTCGGTAAAATTCTCCGAGGGTATCCGGGGGGTCCTTTGAGAACTCGTAGAACAGCTGTGAGTCACGCCGAAGGCCCCGTGTCATAGCGAGGATGCGGATTTTGGGCCGGAAGTCCGGGACGCTGAGTGCTTCCCTGTTGAATCGTTCGACATAGTCTCGGATCGTCTCTCCGTTTCTCTGCTCTATGTCGAACATCTGTACAGGCATTTTGGCCGTCGGCCTGCTCCCAATGAACTGCTGGGTAAAGGCTGTGGACAACTCCTGAAACTCAGTGATAGTCCCTGGGGGCAACGAATTGTACCATGCTGTTGCTGGGCCCGTGAGGGTGACTTCAAAGCATTTGCACATGGTAGCGTCATCAGCTCCGTGCATTATCATGCTCCGCCTGTACTTCGTCAGATGGGCCTGTGGATCAGTCCGGCCATCATAGATCTCCAGCCTAGGCACTCTGAAGTCGCCTGGCATAGCTGCCTCAACGACGGTGCGAATAAACGGGGAGCCATCTTCGCATAATGCCCCCGACAGCCTGTCCCAAACGGGTTTTCTGGTCACTTGTTTCTCCACTCTGTCCAGCCGTGCCAATATCCTTTCCATAAGCGCAGTGGCGCTACGACCATTTTTGCGGGAGGGAGATCGCCGGCGCCTTTTCGGGGAGCGAGTTCGGCGTGGAGGGGTCAGGGTCCTCGCCTCGGGCGACGAACTGCTTCGCTGTGAGACTCTCGGTCGCTTGGACCCGGTTTGTCCCACAGGCCGTTTCCCGAGGGCTATATCTTCTGTGGATGATTCTCCGTGAGGATCTCCACTTTCTGAATTGCGGTGCGTAGACTTGGGGCTTCTCTCCCGAGGGCGTGTTGATGAGGAGGGTTTCTGGGCCTGTGACTGCTGTGGCCATCTTCGGTCGATCTGCTGAGTCATTTCAGCAACGACCGAGCGCTGAAAGTCCCTCAAGAAGCTCATGGTGATTACCAGAGGGCGGTCCTCCTCGGGCGTAGAAGTCTCTGGGAGTGTCTGCTCAGCAGCCGGTTGTATCTCAGGCGCGGACGAGGACCTTGGGAGCCCCTTGTCCTTAGAACGCCGAGTCTCAACGACGGCAATCTGCGAGCGGGTTCCCACAGACGGCGCCAAATGATGGCCCAAGGCCTCATCGTTGTGAGTCATGATGACGGTTGAGGAGACTTCTAGGAGGAAGAACGCCTGGAAGGTGGATCGCCCCGAGGAGAGTACCTGAAAAGCTGGTAAACAGGGTTAGGAGGCCCTCGGAGTGTTTTTCCAGGGGGGGAGCCTCCGACGCCCAAGTCAGTGGTGGCCGGAAGAAGGAGAAAGTCACTAGCTCAAAGAAAAAGGCAGAAAAGTCTCGCCTGGTATTTTCTCAGGGTGTGGGAGCTGTATATCCGGCCTGCCAACCTCCTGTCAAGTATTTATTTCCTGTATATATAGGAATACCTAGCCCGTTCAGATCATGACACGTGTGCGGTCGGATGCTCCTGAACGTCTGGGCGTAGGGGACAGATAGTTGGTAACTAGATGGCCTCGAGCCTTGTGCTGAGACGGGCCATGATATGATTCTGATGGCGTCTGCGCGTCAGGGCGACTTTTTACGTCTGTGGTGGGACGTGTCAGAGGCTTCCTTAAATGCTTCCTTAAATGCGCCTGCTGTACTCCCGAGGTCCCTAGGCGAGGTCGTCCTCTAGTTCGGACAGAGCCTCTTCGGGAAGCCTACCCTCAGTTCGGGGGTTCCCAGTTCCAGGGGGTTCCGCCTTCGGGGATATCATATTCGGGCAGCAATGTCTGGTGCCACTTTTCCGAAGGCGCGTTGTTCACAACCTTGGGGGGCGAATGGAGTCCTCAAGTTTTACTGGCGTGCCGAGGCTCGGAGCTCTCAGGCTATTTCCCGAGGTGCATGATTCCACCTATTCCCGGGAAGCGCCAGTTCTTCTGGCCGTTGTTGTGGCAGGGTATTCGGCCAGATTGAGGCGACAGCCTTTGGCTATCACATATGACAGCCGAAGAGCTAAGAATGGAGGGGCCAAAAAATGATCATTCCCGTCCCGAAGGATCAAGCAAGCCAAGTATCTGACAGAGCAAACAGGATGGCCTTGGAAGTTCAGGGGAAGGAAGCCTCCTCCGAACTTTACACCCCTGAACACCACAAGGACCAACCTTGGCTGGATCGACCTTCCCCTGATGATGAGAGGGAGTTCGATCAACGGAAAAGGAGAAATTTTTGCCTCCACGATGACAAGGTTCATTGTCATGGATGTCCCTTCGTCGTACAACGCCATCCTTGGAAGGCAAACACAAGGGAATTTGCACATTCGCCCAGATGTGAAGTACTTAACAGTCACCTTCACCACCAAGGACGGAGGCGCCGAAACTTTCATCGACCAAGCCGAGGTCAGGAAGGTGTTTGTCAAAGCCCAAAAGGCCCCAGCAGCCAACTTCGCCCAAACCTTAGCAGGACGGACACTACCGACCGAAGAACCAAAAACGGGTGGGGCGGAAAAGTTCACAGAAGTAGAAACGGAAGAAATAGAACTTGTCCCCGGCCAAAATATCCGAATAGGGAAAAGCTTGGCCGAAGGTGACAAGAAAAACCTTGTATCCTTTCTACTGATGAATAAAGGACTGTTCGCCTACTCGCCAAAGGATATGCCAGGGGTAGACCCTCGCATAATACAACATAGCCTTAAAGTAAGTCCGGAAGCAAAACCTGTCCAGCAAAAGAAGCGAGGCATCTCGGTCCACAAAAGTAAATTCATCAAAACCGAAGTACAACGCTTGATGGACGCAAATGTAATTAGGGAGGTCAAGTACCCCGAATGGCTAAGCAATGTGGTCATTGTTACAAAAGAAGGGAGTAGTAAGCTCCGGATGTGCATCGACTTCAGAAACTTGAACGATGCCTGCCCGAAAGACTCCTATCCTCTCCCACCGATAGACCAGTTGGTCGACTCAACTGCCGAATATGGGCTCCTAAGCTTCCTCGACGCCTTCAGTGGGTATCATCAAATAAGGATGGATCCCAAAGATGAAGAAAAAGCTGCTTTCATCACCAAAGGTGGAACATATTGTTACACTAGGATGCCTTTCGGGATCAAAAATGCAGGAGCCACCTACCAAAGGCTGATGAGCAAAGTCTTTCATGACCAAATAGGGAGGAACATGGAAGTCTACGTTGATGACATGATAGTCAAAAGTAATATACCTAAAGACCATGTCACAAACCTAGAGGAAGTCTTCCAGCAACTCAAAATATTCGGAAGTCGCCTTAACCCCGAAAAATGCATCTTCGGCGTGACCTCGGGAAAATTTATGGGCTACATGGTATCAGAAAGGGGCATTGATGCTAACCCAGAAAAAATTAAGGCTCTGCTCGAATTCTGAACTCCTGTCACAGTGAAAGACGTGCAGAGACTCACTGGAAGGATAACCTCTCTTAGCAGGTTCATCTCCAGGTACGGAGATCGGTGTCGGGCATTCTTCAAAGTCCTTACTAAGGCAGCAAAAAGAGAAAATGACCTCGGGGATGGTGACCATCCTTGGAATGAGGATTGCCAAAAAGCCTGGGAAGAACTTAAAATCTATTTGTCTCGACTGCCTACTCTGCGACAACCTCGCGAAGGAGAGCCCCTCATCCAGTTCCTCGCTGTTTCAGAAAAAACAGTGAGCTCGGTCCTTGTGAAAGAGGAAGGGTCGAGACAATGGCCAATTTATTACGTAAGCAAATCCCTGCATGGCGCCGAGGTCAGGTATCCATTACTCCAAAAAGCCATATATGCCTTGGTGCTGGCAGGAAGAAGATTGTGGCCATACTTTCAGGCTCACCCCATCATCGTCCGAAGTAGTCTACCTCTACGGGATGTTATGAAAAAATTTGATCATTCAGGAAGGCTTTCCAAATGGTTTATAGAGCTTAGCGAACATGACATTGTTTATGAACCTCGGAAAGCCATAAAAGCTCAAGCACTGGTTGACTTCATCGCCGAAGTACCTACCACCGAAGATAACCACCCGGATCCTGGTGAAGGTGAGCCAAAATGGACACTGCATGTGGATGGAGCCTCAAGTTCCGAACACCAAGGAGCCGGGGTAATCATCAGAGGACCTGTAGGTCTAGAGGTGATAAAGGCCATCAAGTTCAGCTTCAGCGCCACGAATAATGTGGCTGAGTATGAAGCTCTGATAGCAGGGTTGCGCTTGGCCAGAAAAATTGGAATAAGAAACTTGAAGGCTCACAGTGACTCCCAGCTGGTAGTTTGGCAAACGGCAGGGGACTACGGCGCGAAAGACCCAATTTTGGCAAAATACCGCAAACTGGTGGCGAACCTCATTCGAGAGTTTGAGACCATACGCATCGAAAATGTACCTCGTCGGGAAAACACCAAAGCAGATTGCCTAGGAAAGGCAAAAACATATACCGAGGTACTAAACCACCCGAGCATTGAAGTACTGAGCATAGTAACTTCGGAAAAGGGCTGGAAAGATCCAATAAAGAGGTATCTTGCAGACAACGCGCTCCCCGAAGACCCCATCGAAGCCTCAAAAGTGCGAAGACGCTCTGGGCGATTCTTCCTAATAGGCGAAGAACTGTATCGGCAGGGATATGCAAATCCTTTACAGAGGTGTGTTGGCGAAGAGGATACTGAAATGATCCTCGAAGAAGTCCACGAAGGCGCTTGTGGTTCACATATTGGAACTGACGCCCTCGCCGTAGTGGTACTTCGCCAAGGATATTTTTGGCCTACCCTAAGAAAGGATGCCCGACAGTTTGTCTGAAAATGTGACAGCTGCCAAAAACACGCAAAAATCCAGAGGACACCCTCGGAAACTTCGCAGTTTGGGGCATAGACCTCATTGGGCCGCTCCCAACAGTCCCCGGAGGCATGAAATTCTGCGTGGTCGCAGTAGACTATTTCTCTAAATGGGTCGAGGCAGAACCATTAGTAACTATCTCAGCTAAAGAAGTGCAGAAGTTTGTATGGAAGAACATTATGTGCAGGTTTGGCATACCGAGGATACTGGTAGCCGACAATGGATCCCAGTTTATAAACAAAGGGTTCTAGGACTTTGTCAACAACCTCGGAATAAAGATGCACTTTGCCCCAGTAGCCCATCCTCAAAGCAATGGCCAAGTAGAGGTATCTAATAGGACCATAAAAGATGGTCTGAAAAAGAGGCTGGGGGAAGCAAAAGGGAAATGGCCAGGTGAGCTCCAGAGTGTACTGTGGAGCTACCGAACAACACCCCGAAGAGCCATTGGGGAAACACCTTTTCACTCATCTTCGGTACAGAAGCCATCATCCCGATCGGGGTAGTGCAACCATCAATTTGAGTGCAAGTTTTTGATGAAAGTGGGAATGACCTCGGCCTGAGAACCAAGCTCGACCTTGTCAGCGAACACAGAGAAATAGCCGAACTAAGAAGAAAAGATTTTCAGCAAAGAGTGGCCGCGACTATAAACTTGCGCGCCAGGCCAAAAGGAATAAAAAGAGGAGACCTCATTCTCTGAAAGAATGAATTCAAACCTCGAAAGCCATTCCACGGAGTACTTCGCGCCAACTGGGAAGGCCCTTACCTGGTTCTTGCCGAAGTACAAAAAGGGGTCTACAAGCTCGGCAATTCCGAAGGCGTAGAATTAAAAAATATGTGGCATTCAGACGCCTTGAGAAAATTCTATGCTTAGAATCTCGGCGAAGAAGACCGTGCTGTACAAAGAAAGAAAAATTTTCTCTAAAGCATAAAAAGTTTCTTAGCCAAAAAGTCCTAAGCATGAGTGGTACGAATTCCGCAAAGGTGGCCGGCTAAAATAAGCGAAGGTATTATTTTTCGAAGTCTCTTGAGCAAATGTGTTCGGGAGAACAGAGAAAATATGGCGAAAGACTTAGCCAAAATTTTTGGGCATAAGTTGAACAAATTAGGATTTCACGAAAGAGGTCACCATGATAAGCACAGACAAAGTTTTCCGAAGTCTCTTGAGCGAATAAAGTTCGGGGAAAAGGGAAACAATGAATCTCATGAAAAGATTTAGCCAAATTTTCAAGGTCTTTATTGAGATAAGTGTGCTTACAAAAAAGATAGCCAGAAGAAGAAGTACAAAAACAGAAGAAAAAGAAGAAAACGGGCCCTGGAACAAACTAAGGGTTCTCAGCGTCCCGGGAGTCTTCGGCTCTTGCGTCCTTTTGCACCACCTTCGACGCCGGAATAGAAGGAGGTAGGTTCAGATGATCAATCTTAGACCAGGACCACCGAGGTCCCTCGGGAATGTCCAGGGCGCCAGGAGAGAGAGGTCCAGATCTGGGAACCTCTGAAGGACTTGGTGCCGAACAAGACAGAACCCGTCCTGAAAACCAACCTTGGTCATCTAGTCAGACTTGTCCTTCTCGACCTCAAGCTCCTCAAAGTCCTTCTTCAAATCTGAGACCTTCTTCTTCAGCTCCTTCACTCTCTTCTTTTCTGGCTCCTTCTTCATAGCATCGACGTCGGCTTGGAGCGCAGCCTTCTCAGCAAGCGCCTTCGCCAGGAGCCCTTCGGCCTCTGACTTCTCTTTCTGATGCGCCTCATTTGCTGAGATCAGCTCCGCCATTTGGGAGCCGAGGTCAGAAATTTTCTGGGAGGAGTCCCTCAAAAGTTCCTCTTTTTCTTTCTAGCCGAGGTCGATTCTTGACGACGACGTTACCGAGGTGCCAGCAGGTTTGTACTTTGTCGAAGAACCTTTTCTTCTCTTGTAAATCCTCAAACCTTTTTTTCTGCCTTGTTGTGCAGTGGAGGTGGCCGCTCCTGACTGGGTTGCCGAACACGCCCGCAAGAGGGCCCTTCGGGATGCCCAAGTCCCAGCAGGGAAAGTTTCGAAGGAGCCCTTCTGGACGTTCACGGAGGACATGAATATGTACTCCGAGGACTATCCCGAGATGGCCAGGCAGATGTGCAAAGGGGTGTTTACTGAGGCCTCTTACAAGGCCCTTACGGCGGCTTACCCAGGCGACATCTCTTTGGCCGCCAAACTCACTGAACATGCCGCCCAGGTACGCTTCACTGTTTCCTCAGTGCCAATTTCGCCTTTGCTTTTTACTTAGCATCAGTTTCCCTTTGTTTGCTTTTTTTGCAGCTGATGGGGTATGCCGGGTTGCTCCGTGTTCGGGTGGCGCGAGAGTCAGAAAGGAGGGCGTCACTCTGGGACCTTTACACCAAGACGAAGGCCCAGTGTTCGGCGTTGGCTGCTGACAATGCTCAGCTGAAGCAGTCTTCAGAGAAGGAAATTGCTGAACTTCGGGAGGGGTTCATAAAAGAGAAAGAGCAACTTGAGAAAGGCACCTCCCAGAAACTTTCCGACATCGGCTCTCGGATGGCGGAGCTGACTTCGATCGTAGAAATGATTCAAAAGGATAAGTCAGAAAGTGACGCAATCCTTGCGAAGACGCTCGAGGAAATGGCCCAGCTCGAAGCCGAGGTCGCATCTCTGAAGAAGCCTTCAGAAGAGAAGAAAAAGATGAAGGCATTGAAGAGAAAGCTCAAGGATCTGGAGAAGGATTACGCGGATCTGGAGAAGGACTATGCAGATTTGGCGGTCAAGAAGCGGGAGTCCGATGATATGACGAAGTTGGGCTTTCAAGACGGCTTCTGTCTTGTTTGGCACCAAATTCTGCAGAAGTTCCCAGATTTTGACCTCTCCTTCCTGGAAGGCATGAACATCCCCAAGGAGCCTCGGTGGACTTGGTCCAAGATCGAGCACTTGAAACTGCCTCCTTCTCTCCCGGCGCCTAAGGCTACGGACAAAAGCACAGAGACTGGCAGTTCTCAAGACGCCGAGGTTCCTTAGTTTGTACTAGGGCCTTTTGTCTTCATTTTCTTCTTCTTTTTTGTAGTCTTTCAGCAACTTTCTTCTCTGTAAGCACTCTTTGGCTCAATAGATAAAAATTTGGCTAAGTATTTTTTGCCAGATTCCTTTGTTTCCCTTTGTCCCGAACATAATTTGCTCGAGAGACTTCGGAAAACCACACTTTTGCTTTCCTTTGTCCCGAACATATTCGCTCAAGAGACTTCGGAAAACCACACTCCTGCTTTCCTCTGTCCCGAACATATTCGCTCAAGAGACTTCGGAAAACCTTACTTTTGCTTTCCTCGGTGATTGCTTTCGTGAGACTCTTGTTTTGTACTTCCTCAGAATTTTTTACTTAGACAAATTTGTCCAACTTGTGCAATACAACTTTCCCACCAAACTTTTTAGGCATAGAATTTTTTCAAGGCCTCTGAGTGCCAAGTGTTTTTTAATTCTATGCCTTCGGCATCGCCGAGCTTATAAACTCCTTTTCGTACTTCGGCAAGTACCAGGTAGGGTCCTTCCCAATTTGCGCGAAGTACCCCGTGGGACAGCTTTCGGGGTGCAAATTCAACCTTTCGGAGAATGAGGTCTCCCTGCTTTATTCCCTTTGGCCTGGCGCGTAGGTTTATGGCTACTGCTACTCTTTGCTGGAAAGCTTTTCTTCTCAGCTCGGCTACTTCTCTGTGTTCGCCGACGAGGTCGAGCTTGGTTCTCAGGCCGAGGTCATTTCCTTTTTCATCGAACACTTGGACTCGTATTGACGGTTGTACTACCTCGACAGGGATGATGGCCTCTGTACCGAAGATGAGTGAAAAGGGCATTTCCCCTGTGGCTCTTCGGGGTGTTGTTCGGTAACTCCATAACACGCTTTGGAGTTCTCCTGGCCATTTCCCTTTTGCTTCCCTCAGTCTCTTTTTCAGACCATCTTTTATGGTCCTGTTAGATACTTCCACCTGCCCATTACTTTGGGGGTGAGCTACTGGGGCGAAGTGCATTTTTGTCCCGAGGTCGCTAATGAACTCTTGGAATCCTTTGTCTATGAACTGGGATCCGTTGTCCGCTACGAGTACCCTCAGTATGCCAAATCTGCATACGATGTTTTTCCATACGAACTTCTGCACTTCTTTTGCCAAGATAGTTGTCAGAGGTTCTGCCTCGACCCACTTAGAGAAATAGTCTACTGCTACTACGCAGAACTTTACACCTCCAGGCGCCGTTGGGAGTGGCCCAATGAGATCTATGCCCCAAACTGCGAAGGGCCAAGGATAGTCTGCCGAAGTCACGAACTTTGAGGGTGTTCTTTGGATGTTCGCATGTCTCTGGCAACTACTACATTTCTGGACGAACTGCTTGGCGTCCTTTCTCAGGGTAGGCCAGAAGTATCCTTGGCGAAGTATCACTGCTGCCAGGGCGTCGGTTCCGATGTGCGAACCACAGGCACCTTCGTGAACTTCTTCGAGGACCATTTCAGTATCCTCTTCACTAACACACCTCTATAGTGGATTTGCATATCCTTGTCGATATAGTTCTTCTCCAATTAAGAAGAAACGTCTGGAGCGCCTTCGCACTTTTGCGGCTTCGCTGGGGTCTTCGGGGAGTGTGTTGGTTGCGAGATACGTTTTGATTGGTTCTTTCCATCCTTTCCCCGAGGTCGCTATGCTTAACACCGCGATGCTGGGGTGGCTTAGCACTTCGGTGCAAGTTTTGGACTTCGCCAAGCAGTCTGCCTCAGCATTTTCTCGTCGGGGTACGTTCTCAATTTTCATGACGTCGAACTCCCGAATAAGCTTTGTTACCAACTCATGGTATTTCACCAAGGTCGGGTCTTTCGCGCCATAGTCCCCTGCCATTTGCCGGACCACCAGCTGGGAATCACTATGGGCTTTTAAGTTTCTCACGCCAATTTTTCTGGCCAGGCGTAATCCTGCTATGAGGGCCTCATACTCGGCCATGTTGTTCGTGGTGTTGAAACTGAACTTGATGGCCTTCATTACTTCTAGGCCTTCGGGGCCTCTGATAATCACTACAGCTCCCTGGTGTTCGGATCCTGAGGCCCCGTCAACATATAACGTCCATTCTGGCTCGTCTTCGTCCGAAAATGAATGTCCCTCCTCGGTGTTTGGTACTTCGGCGATGAAGTCTGCCAAAGCTTGAGCTTTTATAGCTTTCCAGGGTTCATACGTGATGTCGTGTTTGCGAAGCTCTATACACCACTCGGAAAGCCTTCCCGAGTGATCAACTTTCCTCATAACATCCCGTAGAGGCAGGGTACTTCGGACGATAATGGGGTGAGCCTGAAAGTATGGCCGTAGCCTCCTTCCTGCAACTACCAAGGCATATATAGCTTTTTGAAGCAAAGGGTACCTGACTTCGGCGCCATGCAGGGACTTGCTGACATAGTAGACCGGCCATTGCTTTGGCCCTTCTTCTTTCACGAGAACCGAGCTCACAGCTTTTTTCGTGACGGTGAGGTATAATATGAGGGGCTCTCCCTCCTGAGGTTGTCGCAGGGTCGGCAGGCTGACCAAGTAGACTTTGAGTTCTTCCCAGGCTTTTTGGTCCGAGGTCGCCTTCCATCTTTGCTGCCTTTGTGAGGACTTTGAAGAAGGGTCGACACCTATCTCCGTACCTGGAAATAAACCTGCTCAGAGAGGTTATTCTTCCGGTGAGTCTTTGCACGTCTTTGACTGTGGCAGGAGTTCGGAATTCAAGCAGAGCCTTAATCTTCTCGGGGTTAACATCGATGCCTCTTTCGGATACCATGTACCCAAGGAACTTTCCCGAGGTCACCCCGAAGATGCATTTCTCAGGATTAAGGCGGATCCCGAAGGCTCTGAGTTTTTGGAAGGTTTCCTCTAAATCTGCAATGTGGTAGCCAGGCAGTTTGCTTTTGACTATCATATCATCAACATACACCTCCATGTTCCTCCCCATTTGGTCTTTGAAGACTTTGTTCATCAGCCTCTGGTAGGTGGCTCCTGTATTTTTGAGTCCGAAGGGCATCCTGATATAGCAATATGTTCCTCCCTCAGTGATGAAGGCAGTCTTCTCTTCATCTTCGGGGTCCATCCTTATCTGATGATACCCACTGAAAGCCTCCAGGAAACTTAGGAGCCCGTACTCGGCAGTTGAGTCTACCAGTTGGTCTATTGGCGGAAGAGGATATGAATCTTTCGGGCAAGCATCTTTCAAATTTCTAAAGTCGATGCACATCCGGAGCTTACTACTTCCTTCTTTTGTGGCAATTACCACGTTGCTTAGCCATTCGGGGTAGTTTACCTCCCAGATAACGCTAGCGTCTATCAGACGCTGGACTTCGGTCTTGACGAAGTCACTTTTGTGAGCTGAGATGCTCCGTTTCTTTTGCCGAATAGGTTTTACTTCCGGACTCGCTTTGAGGCTATGCTGGATTACGCGAGGGTTGACCCCTGGCATGTCCTTCGGTGAGTAGGCAAACAGATCTTTATTTGCAAGCAGAAAAGATACAAGTTTTTCCTTGTCTCCTTCGGCCATGCTTTTCCCTATTCGGGTACTATGGCCTGGGACAAGCTCTACTTCTTCTGTTTCCGCTTTTGTGGGATCTTCTGCCTCGCCCCTTTCCAGCTCTTTTGCTTCTACAGAATGTGCTAAGTTGCTTGCTGGAGCCTTTCGTGCTCTGACGAACACCTTTCTCACCTTTTGCTTGACCAATGAAGATCTTTGCGTCTCCTTCTTTGGTGGCGAAGGTGACGGTCAAGTACTTTACATCAGGGCGAATGTGCAAATTTCCCTATGTCTGTCTGCCGAGGATGGCATTGTATGACGAAGGAACGTCCATGACTATGAATCTTGCCATGGTAGAGGCGAACAACTCAGCAGTTCCTTTCTCCGAAGTTCCTTTCATCATCAAGGGGAGGTCGATCCACCCGAGGACAGGTAGCTCAGATGGTCCTACGCCGAACTTGGGTGAAGTAACAGCCTTGAGGTCACTCCTGGATACGCCCAAGCTTGGCAGCAAATGTGAGAACAAGACGTCTGCATTTGACCCATCGTCCAGCAGTACCCTCTTGACGTCCCAGTTTCCTATCCTCGTCATTATCAGCAATGGATCGTCATGGGGAAATACGATGGTGGAGCCATCCTCGCGGGCCAATTTTTTCGTTGGGCTCTGATATTCCATCACCGCTATCTCTCTGGCCCTTCTTTTTCTTTCCGAGGATGGAAGTCCGGTTGTGATCGTCTGTATTACTCCTGCCGAAGGTGGAGGACGCCTTCTCGGACTTCGGTTCCTTCGCCTGTCTGAATCATAATCCTCATCATCAGGCTTTCCTTCTTCCTCTTTTTTCCCTTTCGGGGAAGGCATTCTCAAATAACGCCAAAGCTGGCCCTGCTTTATCAGTGATTCAATGTACTTTTTCAACTGAAAGCAGTCTTCGGTGTCATGACCGTGATCACGGTGGAACTGACAGAACTTCTTCATGTTCCTTCTATTGTCAGCAGTCATGCCCCTCGGTCGTCGGATTTGAGCCCCCTATTTTTCCAACGCCATGAGGACGTTAGCCCTTGTGGTGCTCAGAGGTGTAAAGTTTTGGGGCTTCCTTCCTCCTACTCACATTCTCCGAGGTCGGCCTAACTGTTCCGTTGGACACCGGGCTTGCTGGCTGGACCCTTCGCCACGAGCATGAATATGGTCAGCCTTCGGTCCAGTCATTCTCAGCTTTTCGGCTGTGATATGTTGTTTAACCCTTCGGTAGAATTCTCCCAGCGTGTCCGGGGGATCTTTGGAGAATTCATAAAACAAGTGCGAATCCCTCCGGAGGCCCCTCGTCATGGCGAGGATGCGGATTTCGGGATGAAAGTCCGGAACACTGAGGGCCTCTCTGTTGAACCTCTCGACATAGTCACAGATGGTCTCCCCGTTTCTTTGTGCTATGTCAAACATCTGGACGGGCATCTTTGCCGTCGGCTTGCTCCCAATGAACTGTTGGGTGAACGCTGTGGACAGCTCCTGGAACCCCCTGATGTTTCGGGGAGGCAGGGAATTGTACCAGGCAGTTGCTGGTCCTGCGAGGGTGACTTCAAAGCTCTTGCAGAGTGTAGCATCATCAGCCCCGTGTAGCACCATGCTGCGTTTGTACTTTGTTAGGTGGGCCTGGGGATCAGTCCGACCATCATAGGTCTCTAGCCGAGGTAGCCTGAAGTCACTTGGCATGGCCGCCTCGACCACTGTTCGGGCGAAAGGAGTTTCATCCCTAGAGACGGTTTCAGTTAGCCTGGCCCAAACAGGCTTGCGTGCCACCTGCTGTTCCACTCTCTCCAGTCTTGCCAAGACTTTCTCCAGGAGGACCGTAGCACTGGGCTCCTCTTCCTGGTGCTTGGAGGTTCTTCGGTAAAAGGACTGTTGCCGTCTCTTCGGGGAGCGACTTCGGTACCGAGGTGAGGGGGACCTTGCCTCTGGCGACAAACTTCTTCTGGACGGGACTTCAGGTCATTCAGACCTCGCTCTTTCCGCCAGCCGTGCTCCGAGGGGCAAGTTATCTGTCGAGGACCCTTCCCGTGGCTCCCCACTTCCCGAGCTATGATGGGTTGCCCTTGGGCTTTTCTCCCGAGGTCGTGCTGGCGAAGTGGGTTTTTGCGCCTGGGTTGGTTGCGGCCACCTTTGGTCTATCTGTTGTGTCATTTCAGCCACCACAGACCTCTGAAAGTCTCGTAAAAAACCCATGGTGATGACAAGAGGGCGTTCCTCTTCAGGCAAGGAAGTCTCTGGGGGACTTTGTTCGGTAGCTGGTTGGGTCTCAGGCGCGGACGGGGACTTTGGGAGTCCTTTGTCCTTCTAACGCCGAGTTTCGACAACAGCTACCTGGGAGTAGTTTCCTACAGACGGCGCCAAATGATGCCCCAAAGCATCTTCATTTGCTGTCATGTTGACAGGTGGAGAGACTTCTTGAGGAGGCGAGCGCCTGGAGCTCTGGTTTCCCAGCTGAGTGTGCCTGAAAAGCTCAAAGAAGAGGTTAGGAGGTCCCCGGTTTGCTTTTCCGGGGAGGACCCTCCGACGCCCAAGTCAGTTTTCTGAGTGAAAGTGGAGGAAGAACACTAAGGGATCAAGTGTCTTGCCTGTTTTGTGTTTTCTCAGAGGGAGGAAAATGCCCCATCCTTTGCCCAGTCCCCTTTCCTAGTATTTATAGGAGTAGATGGTCCGTTCAGATCATGACACGCGTTCGGTCGGATTTGATCTGTGCTTTTGGACCTAGGGGACAGGCAGCCGTTAGCAGCCTCCTTTAGCCCTGGACCCGGACAGGTTGTGTTAGGACTGGGGCGGCTGCGGCGTGTCAGTTCGCCGTTCTGATGTGACATGTAGGGCTTGTGGGCGACATGTCAGAGGCTCCTTAAATGCTCATACCGTACTCCCAAGGTCCCCTGGGCGAGGTCGCCCTTCGGTGCGTGCACCCTCTTCGGATTCTATCCGTCCTTCGGTGCGAGCACCTCCTTCGGGATCTATCCCATAGTTCTGGGAGTTCCCTTGATGAACACCTTCTTCGGGACTCACACCCATAGTTCGGGGATTCCCTTGTTCAGGTGTTTCTTCTTTGGGGAAGATCCTCTTCGGGGCCTCTGCCTTCGGGGAGATTCTTCCTTGCTTCAGAGAGATGGCTCTCTTACCCGAAGACGGTCAGTTTGGCCCCTCGATGGAGACGGTGTTGTCCTCGGAATTCCTGACGAGCTAACCAAAGTCTCGAGCTCATAGTGTTTGACTTCACACCTTCCGAGGTCAGTGAAAAGATCCTCTCTTGGGTGACGTCAGACTCCTCGGCCAATATTCTGGCAGGGAGTTACTACCGAGGAGGCAATAGCCTTTGGCTATCAACCTTCGACAACAAGGATAGCTGGCGAGGGTGGCAGAAAAACTTTTTCTTCCTGCCGGTCCCCAAGCTTTGGACCCACGTGCCGATCAGATGGGCTTCGAAGACATTGAAGATTGACGTCCCCGAAAGCTCATAACTCTGGAGCTGTTTGCTGAGTTTGATAATTTCGATAGATTTATCCGGGCTATGGCAGATTGGGACCCTGAGGTCCCTCCGCGTTCATTATACCCTTTTCCCATCAAGTGGGACTTCATCACCAATGAGGTCCTTCGGGAACTAGGAATGGTGAATGCGGACAAGAGTGACCCCGGCATGCCCGTGCCCGTTCTTTCGGGGAAGAAGGCTTGGATAGTCATGCTCCTTCGGGGTGAAATTTCATATGAGGCTTTTGCCGAGAGTAAGTCACTTTTCAGGGCTTGATATTTTTTTTCCTTTGGGACTTACACTGATATTTTGTCCTTTTACAGAGATGGGCGATCAATCCGCTGACTTCTACAAGTCCCTCTTCCTCAGGCAGACCAAGAGGGGGGAGCAAACGCGCAAGAAGGAGCCTGCCAAAAGGAACAAAATGGCCGGTGGACCTTCTAGGTCCAAGAAAGCTAAGCCTGCCACTCTTCCCCTCGAAGATGTGGTTGAGGTGCAAGATCGGTTCCCTGCCCAACCTCCGAGCCCCGTGGATCCTCCTCCGAATCCTGCCCTCATCGGGGCAGCACTAAGAACCCGTTCCTACTGCCAAGACTTCGGCCGAGCGAATGTCTGCTCAGTAGCTCAAAGAGAGCAGAAGGAGGAAGGGGAAGAATGTTCCTGGTGATGTCTGGGGGGTGGGTCTGAAGACGACGTCACCGAAGTTCCACCAAGTTGGTTCCTTAGCCGTTCCTCTACAAGTCTTAGTATTTTTCACATCTATGATTTTTAGATGAATGACTAAGGGATGATGTACTGACGGAACTTCGACGTGGTATTGCAGAGGACATGCCTGCTGGTCCCTAGATGGAGACTCACTCCCATCGGAGGGCTCTTCAGGACAGGCGTATCCCGCAGGATAAGGTGCCGAGGGAGCCCTTCTGGACGTTCACAGAGGACATGAATTTGTTCTCTAAGGATAGCCAGCTGATGGCTCCCCAGATGGCGACGGGGGTGATGACCAATGCCACCTTCCAGTCACTTGTCACCGAGTACCCCAATGAAGAGATCCTCGTAGCGAGGATGACCGAGCATGCCGCCCAGGTAGTTTTGTCTTCTCTCTTACTTAGAAAATTTTTTTCTATGTTTCTACCGTCTTCTGATACTTATTTGGGGCCCCCTTTTTTGCAGCTTTTGGCATACAGCGGATACTTCCGTGCCTGGGCGGCAAAGCAAACGGAGTCCTGTTCTCGGTCTGAAGATTCGCTAGGCAAGACGAAGGAGTTCTACGCCAAATATGTCCTTAAATATGGTGAGTTGAACAAGATTGCGAAGGAGGACATTGTGAATCTTCGGGCTGAGCTCGCTGCTAGCAAGCAGGAGCTTCTTCTTGACTTCTCAGCCAAGGTCGAAGACCTTGGCTCAAAGTGTGCCGCTCTCTCTTCGGAGAACGGGGCCCTTCGGAAGGAGAACGCTGAAGATAGCAAAAACCTTATGAAGGCGCTCACTTTGAATACCGATCTCCAAGTTGAGGTTGATTCTCTGAAGAAGAAGGAGACTAAGAGGAAAAAGAAGAAAAAGCTGGAGAAGAAGATCGATGCGCTTAAGGCCAAGCTGGCGGCTCTTAGTGCTGAGAGGGATCAGACCGAGCAGATGTCGAAGGTGTCTTACAAAGACGGCTTCTGCTTGTCTTGCCACTAGGTCCTTGCTCGGCACCCTGAGCTTGACCTCTCTTAACTGTCTGCCCTAGACTTCCCCAAAGAGCCCAGGTGTGCATGGTCTAAGATCGAATTTCTCAATCTCCCTCCAGTTGGGCCTGTGCCTCCGACTGAGCCACCTAAAGATGATATTGCCGAAGAGACGCCGGATGCCCCTGCTCAGCCATAGGCTTCTTCTTTCTTTCTTGTACTCTTGCTGGTTTGTAGTTTTTTACCTTAAGGTTTTTAATGAAGATTTTTTCTCCAATCTCCATTCTTTCTTCCGAATGCGAGTCATCAGAAGTTAGTGTAATTCTAAGTATGCATCTTTGGCGGACGCCTGCGCCTACATTTTCGAAAAGAGTCATTTTAGACTTTTTCCATATTCTGCCAAGTTTTTAGACTCCATCAAGGAGTTTGTTCCAAAAGGAAAACCATTAAGGAACATTTCTCCAGTAACACGGCTATATTTGGCATGTATTTTCATTGACGACTTCGGGGAGGAGTAGTTACAAGTTTTCTTTGAAAAAATGTCTAAGTATAGAATTTTTATAGACATTTTTTGAGAGAGTCTGAATGCCAAGTATTTTTCAGCTCCACTCCCTCGGTGTCACCCAATTTATAGACCCTTGGGCGAACTTCGTCGAGGACCAAATAAGGTCCACTCCAGTTTGCCCGAAGTACCCCTTTTGATGGCCTTCGTGGCTCAAATTTGGGCTTTCGAAGAACAAGGTCTCCTTTTTTTAATCTCTTTTCTTCTTATGTGTAAGGTAGCAGTGTGAGCTATTCCTTGTTGGAAAGCCTTCCTTCTTAGTTCGGCTAATTCGCGGTGCTCCTTGGCGAGGTCTAGTTTTGTCCTTAAGTCGAGATCATTTCTGATGGCCTGAGGCCTCATCGTTTTGAGTCATGATGACTGTTTGAGGAGACTTCTAGGAGGAAGAATGCCTGGAAGGTGGGTCGCCTCAAGGAGAGTACCTGAAAAGCTGGTAAACAGGGTTAGGAGGCCCCCGGAGTGTTTTTCCGGGGGGGGAGCCTCCGACGCCCAAGTCAGTGGTGGCCGGAAAAAGGAGAAAGTCACTAGCTCAAAGAGAAAGGCAGAAAAGTCTCGCCTGGTAATTTCTTAGAGTGTGGGAGCTGTATCTCCAGCCTACCAACCTCCTGTCAAGTATTTATTTCCTGTATATATAGGAATACCTAGCCCGTTCAGATCATGACACGTGTGCGGTCGGATGCTCCTGAACTTCTGGGCGTAGGGGACAGATAGTTGGTAACCAGCTCGCCTCGAGCCTTGTGCTGAGACGGGCCATGATGTGATTCTGATGGCGTCTGCGCGTCAGGGCGGCTTTTTACGTCTGTGGTGGGACGTGTCAGAGGCTTCCTTAAATGCTTCCATAAATGCTCCTGCTGTACTCCCGAGGTCCCTGGGCGAGGTCGTCCTCTAGTTCGGACAGAGCCTCTTCGGGAAGCATACCCTCAGTTCGGGGGTTCCCAGTTCCAGGGAGTTCCGCCTTCGGGGATATCATGTTCGGGCAGCCATGTCTGGTGCCACTTTTCCGAAGGCGCGCTGTTCACAACCTTGGGGGGCGAATGGAGTCCTCAAGTTTTACTGGCGTGCCGAGGCTCGGAGCTCTCCGGCTATCTCCCGAGGTGCATGATTCCACCTGTTCCCGGGAAGCGCCAGTTCTTCTGGCCATTGTTGTGGCAGGGTGTTCGGCCAGATTGAGGCGATAGCCTTTGGCTATCAATTTCCTCCCTTGTTGAACACTTGTATTCTTACCGAAGCCTGTATGACCTTAATGAGGATAATGGCCTTTGTCCCGTACATGAGCGAGAAGGGAGTTTCCCCCGTAGCTCTTCCGAGAGTCGTACGGTAGCTCCACAGCACACTGGGGAGCTCTCCTGGCCATTTCCCCTTTGCCTATTTTAGTCTTTTCTTCAAGCCATCCTTTATTGTCCTATTGGATACTTCGACCTGCCTATTACTTTGAGGGTGGGCTACTGAAGCAAAATGCATTTTTATGCCGAGGTCAGCCATGAATTCCTGGAATCCTCTATCCGTAAACTGAGTTCCATTGTCGGCCACTATTACCCTCGGTATGCGAAATCGGCATATGATGTTCTTCCATACAAACTTTTGGGCATCCTTTATCGAGATTGATGCCAGTGGTTCTGCTTCTATCCACTTGGTGAAGTAGTCCACTGTGACAATGCAGAACTTTACCCCACCGGGCACGTTTGGGAGAGGCTCGATGAGGTCAATACCTCATACGGCAAAGGGGCAGGGATAATTTACTGAAGTTATTCTTTCCGAAGGTAACCTTTGGATGTTGGCATGCTTTTGGCAATTGTCAGATGTTCGGAAAAATTGCCTTGCATCTTTCCTCAAGGTAGGCCAGAAGTATCCTTGGCGAAGTAATACTCCAGTAAGGGCGTCTGTTCCTATATGAGAGCCACACGAACCTTCGTGGACTTCTTCAAGTATTGTTCTAACATCATCTTCGCCTACACATTTTTGCAGGGGGCTCGCATACCCTTGCCTGTATAGTTCTTCTCCAATGAGGAAGTACCTTCTCGAGCGCTTCCATACTTTTGTGGCCTCTTTAGGGTCCTCAGGGAGTTCCGAGGTTGCTAGATATTTCTTGATGGGATCCTGCCATCCTTCCCCCAAGGTTTCTATGCACATTAATTTTGTACTAGGTTGCTTCAGCACTTCGGTGGGTTCTTTGGATTTGGCCAAGGCGTCGGGTTGGGTATTAACACTTTGGGGCACATTCTTTATGTGTACCGAGTCAAAATCTCCAATGAGTTTCTGGACAAGGTCGTGATAGTTTGCCAAGGTTGGATCCTTTGCCACATACTCTCCCTTCGTCTGCCGGACTATTAACTGTGAATTACTGTGGGCCATAACGTTTTTTACGCCGACTTTTCTGGCCATCTTCAGTCCGGCTATGAGGGCCTCATAGTCGGCAATTTTTTTGGTAACATTAAAACCGAACTTGGTTGCTTTAGAGGCTTCCATTCCTTCAGTCCCTCGAAGGACTATTCCAACTCCCTGATGCTGTACGCCTGACGCTCCATCGACAAAGAGCTTCCATTCTGGATCAGCCTCTGTTCGATCCTGTGCAACGGCTTCAGCATTTTCGATCTCAGGGATTTCGGCAATGAAGTCTGCCAGTGCCTGGGCCTTTATTGCCCTTCTAGGTTCGTAAGTAATGTCGTATTCTCCGACTTCGATGCACCATTTTGATAATCTTCCCGAATGCTCCACTTTTTTCATCACATCGCGTAGGGGCAGGTTACTTCGGATGGTGATAGTGTGTCCTTGAAAGTAGGGTCGCAATCTTCTGCCTGCGAGTACTAACGCGTAGATAGCCTTTTGGAGCAATGGGTATTTGGTCGCGGCACCATGTAGGGACTCGCTTACATAATATACCGGCCATTGTCTCCCACCTTCTTCTTTTACTAAGACCGAACTCACCGCTTTTTCAGTGACTACGAGGTAGAGGATGGGAGGCTCTCCCTCCCAACATTGCCGGAGTGTTGGCAAGTGGGTCAGGTAGCTTTTAAGCTCGTCCCAAGCTTTCTGGCATTCTGTGTTCCATGGATGCTCCTGGGTCCTGGAGGTGTCGTCACCCTTGGGGACTTTGGTGAGTACTTTGAGAAATGGACAACATCGGTCGCCGTACCTGGAGATGAATCTACGAAGGGAGGTGATTCTTCCGGTAAGCCTTTGTATGTCTTTGATGGATGAAGGTGTTCAGAAATTTGGCAGGGCTTTGACTTTTTCAGGGTTAGTGTCTATTCCCCTTTCTGAGACCATAAACCTGAGAAACTTTCCTGCAATTACTCCGAACACACACTTTTCGAGATTAAGACGTATGCCGAACTCCCGAAGCCGTTGGAAGGTTTCGGCTAGGTCTGTGATATGATTACCAGGCATTTTGCTCTTGACTATCATATCATCAACGTTTACTTCCATATTTCTCCCAATCTGCGAATCGAATACCTTGTTCATCAGCCTTTGATAGGTGGCCCCTGTGTTTTTAAGCCCGAAGGGCATTCTGATGTAGTAGTAGGTGCCCATTTCCGTGATGAAGGCTATTTTTTCTTCATCCTCGGGGTTCATCCGAATCTGATGATATCCACTAAAGGCATCAAGGAAGATGAGAAGCCCGTATTCGGCAGTTGCATTTACCGGTTGGTCTATGGCTGGCAAAGGGTAAGAATCTTCTAGGCAGGCGTCATTTAGATTTCGAAAGTTGATGCACATTCGGAGTTTTTCACTTCCCTCTTTCGTGGCAATAACCATGTTACTGAGCCATTCGGGGTATTTTACTTCTGTTATTACCTCGGCCTCAATGAGGCGATTAACTTCGACTTTAACAAAAGAATTCTTGTGAGCCGATAGACTCCATTTTTTCTGCCGAACTGGTTTGGCGTTTGGTTGCACTCTAAGATTATGGTGGATTATGCTGGGGTCGACCCTAGGCATATCCTTCCGCGAGTAGGCAAACAGATCTTTGTTCATACACAAGAACGATACAAGCCTATTTTTGTCTTCCTCGGCAAGTTTTTTCCCGAGTCGGGTGTTTCGGCCAGGGATCAACTCTACATCCTCCGTTTCTATTTTTTTGAGGCTTTCAGTTTCTTCCTCTATTGTTTCCCCGTCTATCGAGACCATTTATTCTTTTGCCGAAGTCTGTATTTGGATCTTTGTTGGGCTTTGTCTGGCCCTTGTGAAGACCTTTCTGACTTTGGCCTGGTCAATGAAGATATATGCGTGTCCGTCTTTGGTAGCGAAGGTGACTGTTAAGTACTTTACGTCTGGGCAAATGTGGAAGTTACCCTGAGTCTGCCTTCCGAGGATAGCATTTTAAGCTGACGGCACATCAATGACTATAAATCTCATCCTGTCGGTGGCAATTAACTCTTCCTGGCTATGGGGTGAGACCCCTTTCAGTATCAAAGGCAGGTCGATATATCCGAGGACTATAAGTTTAAAAGGTCCAACGCCGAAGGTGGGGGAGCTGACTGTGCTGAGATCGCTTCTCGGAATGCCTAACTTAGTCGGTAGGTGAGAAAAGATGACATCGGTGTTTGAGCCATCATCGAGGAGTACCCTTTTGACATCCCAGTTTCCTATCCTTGCCATGACAAGGAGTGGATCGTTATGGGGGAACTTTACTGTAGACCCATCTTTACAAGTGAGTCTACTTGGGGAGTTCCCGTACTCCAATACGGAGATTTCTCTTATCTTCCTCTTTCTCTCAACCGAGGGTATCCTGGTAGTGATGGTTTGGATAACCACTACTGATGGTGGCAGATTTTTTTCAGGACTTTGGTCCCGACGTCTGTCCGAGTCATATTCTTCGTCGTCCCCCTCCTTTGTTCTTCCTTCTTTCCTTTTGGGGATGGCATCCGCAAGTATCGACGGAGTTGACCCTGTTTGATTAGGGACTTGATATATTTCTTCAGCTGGAAACAATCTTCGGTGTCATGGCCATGGTCCCGGTGAAACTGACAAAATTTCTTCATGTTTCTTTTGTTTTTCGAGGTCTTGGCCTTTGGTCTTGGGACTGTGCTCCCTTGCCTTTCTAGCGCCATAAGGATTCTAGCTCTTGTGGTGTTCAAGGGGGTGAATGTCATGGGCCTTTTCCCCATTTGCCTTTGGGGCCTTTCTCCCTCATTCTGATGTCGACGCTGATGGCTGGGCCCTTCGGCGTGAGGGTGTTCTCCTTTGGGTCCTCCCATCCTGAGTTCTTCGGCCGTCATATGCTGTTCGGCCCTCCTATAGAACTCCCCAAGACTTTCTGGGGGGTCTTTGGAAAAGTCATAGAATAGTTGGGAATCCCTCTGAAGTCCTCTGACAATTGCAAGGATGCGAATTTCTGGTTGAAAGTCGGGCACGCTCAGCGTGGTGGCCGGTGGCAGTTTCATCATGTTACATGATAGGAGCAAGGGGGTCTTCCGGTGGAGGAGAGCGCTTTAGGAGGAGGTTTCCCAGGGGAGGGTGCCTGAAATGTCTAGAAAACAGAGGTTAGGAGGTCCCCGAATTATGTTTCCGGGGAGGAGCCTCCGACGCCCGAGTAAGTATTTTTGGAGATCAAGAGGTGATAGATAGTGGAGAAGTATGGTCCTTTGTATTCGAAAGACCTTCCTTTACCTAGGGCATTTTCTGAGTATTTATAGAAGAGCGAACAGTAATAGCTCTCTTCAAGTGGTCGGCCCAGATCGTGACAAGTGTTCGGTGGGATGCGGTGCACGTCTTCGGGGAATAGGGGGTCACTCAGCCGATCATAGGCCGTAGGGCTAGGAGCCTAGGTGATCCAAGAGTGGCGTGCAAGAAAGTCCCTACAAGCGGCGTGTCAGGGATGTGTCAGAGGGTCCTTAATTGCTCATGTCGTACTCCCGAGGTCCCTTTTAGTGGAAGAGACCTCTTCGGAGAAAAGCTTATCTCACGAGGTTATTTTAGTATCGGAGGAGTATATTTCCTAAGGGTGGCCTTTCCCAGGGATATCCCCATTTCTGAGGGTGGTTTAATCGTTCCCCGAGGCTGGTAGTGTTGTTTCCTGGGACGGAGGATTGCCGAGGTCGGATTTCAGAGGTCGAACATCCTTCTTTCTGTGGCGGGTGGTTTCTCCTCCGAGGTTGGTGGTTTATCCGAACCTATGGGTTAGGAGGGTGATGGGCACCTCGACTATCACATGCCCCCTCCCGGGAAGTCAAAGCGGAGACTTCGGCTTTATGCTTCCGAGAAGGCTTTTTTGCCGAGCTCGTGGTCGGAGCTCCACTCAAGAAGTTGCTCTTCTCCAGAAGACATCTTTTCAAATTTGAGGTACCCTTCCCTAGTTCTTTGGGTGACCTCGGGGTACGCGTGGCTTTTGTTTTCATTTTTTTCTGCTGTGGGTTTGTGAACCGTCGCATCCTTTGGTCAAACATGTCAGTTATGGATAAGCGTGCCTGGGTATTCGTGTTGTCAGAGAGGCGTGCCCTAGGTCTTCGAGTTGGCTGACACGTGGCCGTTAGTGGATGGCAAAATAGTTACACCGGTCACACTAATTGCGTCTCTTCACCTTCGGTAAGTAACAATGAGGCTGTTGCACCTTTGAGGGATAATAATGGCGACGTTTCGATTACCCTCTTCGGTCTATATAAGCAACTTTCGTCTCATTTTTCCATCACTCTTTGCTATAGCTCTCATCTGCTCCAGAGCCTTCTATTGTCTTTTTCCTTTTTCCGGCGGTAATTTCTACGGTGAAGCGATCTCCGGCAACTCTTCACGACGGCGTCTCGCAACCCTGATTTTGGCAAAACCTTTGGTGGGTGCTTCCTTCTGTAGTTCTTTTCCTTTCGAGGTTGTTTTTCTGAAGTACTTTCATTCCTTTCTTCCTTTTTTTGAAAAAATGTCAAATCCGACCCCGTTGATGACTGTCCGGCCTCTCTTAGAAAGCTTTCTTCCTCTTGAATCTCACCCTTGTTCCACCATTTCGGAGAAAATGAGGAAGTGGGTGGCCAAATATTACCTTTCCTTCTTACATTATCCTGAGGTTACCTACGCCGGGTACGTACGGTTTCGTGGCTCATTCCGATGAGGTTACCGTTTACCGAGCTCAACTGAAAGTAGGTCTTCAGTATCCTCCCCATCGCATGATATGCGAATTTTGTAAGTTCCACGGGATTGCCGTGAACCAACTTCCCCCAAACTCTTACTCTTACTTCAATTCTTTTCTCTGCGTGTGTGGGGTGTTTAACGTAAACCCCCACTTTCTCTTCTTCATGTAGTATTACAAACTCCACCCCATCCCGAAGGGCGGTTTTTACTTCCTGCTTCCCCGAGGGTCCGGAAGTAAGAAGTTTACCTTTCCCTTCGACAACAGGGACAACTGGTGAGCGTGGAAGAAGAAGTTTTTCTTTCTTCGTGTCCCCGAGTTTTAGAGCCACGTGCCGATCAGATGGGCCTCAGGGACCCTGAAGATTGACGTCGTCGATCCCCGGAAGCTCCTAACTCCTGTGCTATTTGCCAAGTTTGATACGTTTGATAGGCTTATCCGGGCTGTGGCCGACTGGCACCCCGAGGTTCCTCCGCGTTCATTTTACCCTTTTCCAATTAAATGGGACCTTATGACCGAGAAGGTCCTTCGGGAATTGGGTGTGGTGAATGCGCACAAGAGTGATCCCGGGATGCCCATGCCCTTTCTTCCGGGAAAAAAGGCTTGGATAGTCATGCTCCTTCGGGGCGAGATCACATATGAGTATTTTTCCTAGAGTAAGTCTCTTTCCTAGTTTTGGTATCTCTTTTCCTTTTGGACTTACGCTGATACTTTTTCCTTTTGCAGAAATAGGCGATCAATCCGCTGACTTCTACAAGTTTCTCTTCCTCGGCAGGCCGAGAGTGGGGAGCAGACGTGCGAGAAGGCGCTTGCCAAGAGGAAGAAGATGACCGGCAGCGGGCCTTTTTAGTCCAAGAAGGCTAAGGCTGGTACTCCTCCTGGAGACGTGGTTGAGGTGCCAGATCGGTCCCCTGGCCTACCTTCAACCCCTGTGGACCCATCTTCGGATCTTGCCCTTCTCGGGGGTGCACTAAGCCCCGTTCTTTCTGCCGAGATCTCGGTCGAGCAGAGATCTGCACAAGAAATCGAAGAGAGCAGAAGAAGAAAAGGGAAAAATGTTCCCGGTGAAGTCCGGTGAGGCGAGTCTGAGGATGATGTCGCCAAAGTTCAACCAGGTTGGTTCCTTAGCCATTCTTCTAAAAATCTCAGTATTTTTTGGGTTTACAATTTTTTGGATGAATGGCTAAAGGATGATGTTCTGATGGAACTTCGGCGTGATATTGTAGAGGACATGCCTGCTGCTCCATGGATGGAGACTCACACCCGTCATAGGGCTCTTCGGGACAGGCGGATCCCACAAGACAAGGTGCCGATGAAGCCCGTCTGGACGTTCACAGAGGACATGAATTTGTTTTCTGAGGATAGCCAGCTGATGGCTCCCCTGATGGCGACGGGGGTGATAACCAATGCCACGTTCCAGTCGCTTGTCACCAAATGTCCTAATGAAGAGATCCTGGTGGCGAGGATGACCTAGCATGCCGCTCAGGTAGTTCTTTCTTCTTTTTTACTTAGAAAATTTTCTTCTAAGTTTCTATCGTTCTGATATTCATTTGGGACCCCCTTCTTTCCAGCTTTTCGCATACAGCAGGTACTTCTGTTCTTGGGTTGCAAAGCAAATAGAGTACCATTATCGGTCCAAAGAGTCTTTGCGCAAAGCGAAGGAGTTTTGTGCCAAGTACATCCTCAAATAATGCGAGCTCAATAAGATTGTAAAGGAGGATGTTGTGAATCTTTGGGCCGAACTCGCAGCAAGCAAGCAGGAACTTCTTATTGACTTTACAGCCAAGGTCACAGATCTCGGCTCAAAGTGTACCGTTCTTTCTTCAGAGAATGAGGCTCTTTGAAAAACAAATGTTCAAGATGGCGAGAACCTTACGAAGGCGCTTGCTTTGAATGCCGAGCTCCAGGCTGAGGTTGATTCGCTGAAGAAGAAGGAGACCAAGAGAAAAAAGTAGAAGAAGTTGGTGAGGAAGATTGATGCGCTTAAGGCCGTGCTGGCGGCTCTTCGTGCTGAGAAGGATCAGACCGAGCAGATGTCGGAGGTGTCTTACCAAGATGGCTTCTGCTTGGTGCGCCACCAAGTCCTTGCTCGGTACCCTGAGCTCGACCTTTCTTACCTGTCTGCCCTAGACTTCCCCAAAAAACCCAGGGGGACATGGTCTAAGATCGAGTTTCTCAACCTTCCTCCGGCTGCGTCTGAGCCATCTGAAGATGATGAAGCCGAAGAGACACCAGATGCCCCTGCTCAGCCATAGGCTTCTTCTTTTCTTTTTTTGTACTCCTATTGCTTTGTACTTTTTTGCCTTAGGATTTTTAATGAAGATTTTTTCTCCAATCTCCATTATTTCTTCTGAATATGAGTCATCAGAAGTTAGTGCAATCCTAAGTTTGCATTTTTGGCGAACGCCTGCGCTTATGTTTTTCAGAGAGAGTCTTTTTAGACTTTTCCCTCATCCTACCGAGTCGTTAGACTCCATCAAGGAGTTAGTTCCAAAAGGAAAACCATCAAGGAACTTTTTTTTCTAGTAATGCGACCGTATTCGGCATGTACTTTCATTGGCGACTTCGGGGAGGAATAGTTACAAGCTTTCTTTGAAAAATTGTCTAAGTACAGAACTTTTCTAGAGAATCTGAATGCCAAGTGTTTTTCAACTCTATTCCCTCGGTATCACCTAGTTTGCAGACCCCTGGTCGCACCTCGTCGAGGACCAAATAAGGTCCACTCCAATTTGCCCGAAGTACACCTTATGACGGCTTTTGTGGCTCAAATTCGGCCTTTCAGAGGACAAGGTCTCCCTTTTTTATTTCTTTTCCTCTTACATGTATGTTAGCAGCATGAGCTATTGTTTGTTGGAAAGTCTTTCTCCTTAGTTCAGCCATTTCGCGATGCTCCTCGGCGAGGTCTAGTTTTGTCCTCAAGCCGAGGTTATTTTCTCCTTCATCAAATACTTGTATTCTTACCGAAGGCTGTATGACCTCAATGGGAATAATGGCCTCTGCCCCGTACATGAGCGAGAAAGGAGTTTCCCCGGTAGCTTTTCGGGGAGTCGTTCGGTAGCTCCACAGCACGCTTGGGAGCTCTCCTAGCCATTTCCCTTTTGCCTCTTTTAGTCTTTTCTTCAAGCCATCTTTTATTGTCCTGTTGGATACTTCAACCTTCCCGTTACTTTGGGGGTGGGCTACTGGGGCAAAATGCATTTTTATGCCGAGGTCGGTCACGAATTCCTGGAATCCTTTATCTGTGAACTGGGTTCCATTGTCGGCCACTATTACTCTTGGTATGCCAAATCGGCATATGATGTTCTTCCATACAAACTTTTGAGCATCTTTTGCCAAGATTGATGCCAGTGGCTCTGTTTCTATCGACTTAGTAAAGTAGTCCACCGCGACTATGCAGAACTTTACCCCACCGGGAGCATTCGGGAGAGGTCCGATGAGATCAATGCCCTATACGGTGAAAGAGCAAGGATAATCTGCTGAGTTTATTCTTTTTGAAGGTAGCTTTTGGATATTGGCGTGCCTTTGGCAATTGTCACATCTTCGGACAAATTGCCTTGCATCACTCCTCAAGGTTGGCCAAAAGTAACCTTGGCGAAGCAGTACCCAAGCGAGGGCGTTCGTTCCTATATGGGAGCCACAAGCTCCTTCATGGACTTCTTCGAGTATTTTTCTGAGATCATCTTCACCCACGCATCTCTGCAGGGGGCTCGCATACCATTGTCTATACAGTTCGTCTTCGATGAGGAAGTACCTTCCTGATCATTTTCGTACATTTGTGGCCTTTTTTGGATCCTCAGGGAGTTCCGAGGTTGCCGAATACTTCTTGATGGGATCTCGCCATCCTCCCCCTGAGGTTGCTATGCGCATCAGTTCCGTGCTAGGTTGCTTTAGCACCTCGGTGGGTTCCTTTGATTTGGCCAAGGAGTCAACCTGGGCATTATCACTTCGGGGTACGTTTTCGATTTGTACCAAGGCAAACTCTCCAATGAGTTTTTTTACGAGATCCTAATATTTTTCCAAAGTTATATCCTTCGCCGCGTATTCCCCCTTCGTCTGCCAAACTACTAGTTGTGAGTCACTATGGGCCATGAGGTCTTTTATGCCAACTTTCCTAGCCAGTTTTAGTCCTGCTATAAGGGCCTCAAATTCGGTGATGTTATTGGTAACATCACAATCGAATTTAATTTTCTTAGTGGCCTCCATGCCTTCGGGTCCCCGAAGGACTATTCTAGCGCCCTGGTGTTCTGCGCCCGATGCTCCATCGACAAAGAGATTCCATTCTGGATTAACCCTTGTTCGGTCTTCCTCAGTGGTTCTGGCATTCTCTATTTCTGGGATTTCGACAATGAAATCTGCCAGTGCCTGGGCTTTTATTGCCCTCCTTGGCTCGTAAGTAATGTCGTACTCCCCAAGTTTGATACACCATTTCGATAATCTTCCCGAATGCCCTACTCTTTTCATTATGTCGCGTAGAGGCAGGTTACTTCGGACGGTGATGGCATGTCCTTTGAAGTAGGGTCGTAACCTTCTGCCCACGAGTACTAAGGCGTAGATGTCTTTTTGGAGCAATGGGTACCTGATCTCGGTGCCATGTAGGGACTTGCTTACATAATATACTGGCCATTGCCTCCCACCTTCTTCTTTTACCAGGACCAAACTCACCGCTTTTTCAGTTACTGCGAGATAAAGGATGAGGGGTTCTCCTTCCCGGGGTTGTCGAAGTGTTGGCAACTTGGTCAGGTAGTTTTTAAGCTCGTCCCAGGCTTTCTGGCATTCTGAGTTCCATGGATGCTCTTGAGTTTCGGAGCTATCATCACCTTTGGGGGATTTAGTGAGTACTTTGAAGAATGGTCGACATCAGTCGCCGTACCTGGAGATGAATCTACTAAGGGAAGTGATTCTCCCGGTAAGCCTTTGTATATCTTTGATGGATGTGGGCATTCGGAAATTCAGTAGGGCCTTGACTTTTTCAGGGTTGGCGTCTATTCCCCTTTCTGATACCAAAAACTCGAGAAACTTTCCTGCACTTACCCCGAACACACATTTTTGGGATTGAGACGTGTGTCGTATTCCCGAAGTCGTTGGAAGGTTTCAGCGAGGTCAGTGATATGATTACCAGGCATTTTGCTGTTGACTATCATATCATCAACGTATACTTCCATGTTTCTCCCAATTTGTGAATCGAATACCTTGTTCATCAGCCTTTGATAGGTAGCCCCTGCGTTTTTTAGCCCGAAGGGCATTCTGACGTAGCAGTACGTGCCTATTTCCGTGATGAAGGCTATTTTCTCTTCGTCTTCGGGGCTCATCCAAATATGATGATATCCACTAAGGGCGTCGAGGAAGATAAGAAGCCCGTATTCGGCTGTTACATCTACCAGTTGGTCTATGGCTGGCAAAGGGTAAGAATCTTTTGGGCAAGCGTCATTCAAATTTCGGAAGTCAATGCACATTCGGAGGTTCTCACTTTCTTCTTTCGTGGCAATGACGATGTTGCGGAGCCATTCGGGATATTTTACCTCTCTTATTACCCTGGCTTCAATGAGGCGCTTAACTTCGGCTTTAACAAAGGAATTCTTGTGAGCCGATAGACTTCATTTTTTCTGTCGAACTGGTCTGGCGTTCGGCTGCACTCTATGATCGTGGTGGATTATGCTTGGATCGACCCCAGGCATATCCTCTAGCGAGTAGGCAAATAGATCTTTGTTCATACATAAGAAGGATACAAGCCTCTTTTTGTTGTCCTCGGCCAATTTTTTCCCAATTCGGGTGTTTCAGCCGGGGATCAACTCTACATCCTCTGTTTCTACTTTTTCGAGGCTTTCAGTTTCCTCCTCCATTGTTTCCCTATCCATTAAGACCATTTTTTCTTTTGCCAAGGTCTATACTTGTATCTTTGCTGGGCTTTGCCTGGCCCTTGTGAAGACCTTCCTGACTTCGGCTTGGTCAATGAAGATCTCTACGTCTCCATCTTTGGCGGTGAAGGTGACTGTTAGGTACTTTATGTCTGGGCAGATGTGTAAGTTGCCCTGGGTCTGCCTTCCGAGGATAGCATTGTAAGCCGATAGCACATCAATGACAATAAATCTTGTCTTGACAGAAGCCATTAACTCCTCCTGGCTATGGGGGCAAACCCCTTTTAGCATCAAAGGTAGGTTGACGTACCTAAGGACTAGAAGTTCGTAGGGTCCGACGCCGAAGGTAGGTGATGCCCTTCAGCATCTCCTTCATGTGTCATGGTGAAGGCGGCAGGAGCTTGTAGAAATGGTGGAAGGCCCGGGATGAACGCACTTTAAGAATATCGCCTGAAAATGACAGGAAACAAGGGTTAAGAGGTCCCCAGAGTGTTTTTCCGGGGAGGAACCTCCGACGCCCAAGTGAGTATTTTTGAGGTAATGAGACGATTAAAGAGCAAAGATGTATCTTGTCTCAAATTAATGTCCTCCCCTTACCTGGAATAATTACCAAGTATTTATAGAGGGATGAATAGTAATAGTCCTTCTCGGTTGGTCGGCCCAGATCATGACATGTGTTCGGCAAGATGCGTTCCACGTCTTTTGGGCAATAGAGGACTCCTAGTCGGCATGGGCCGCCAGGCTAAGGCTCTGAGATGACCCGAGAGTGGCATGCTGGGGTGTCCCTGCAGGCGGCGTGTCAGGACGCGGCTGGGGGGCGGATTATTGGGGATACGTCAAAGGCTCCTTAAATGCTCCATAAATGCTTCATAAATGCTCCTATCGTACTCCCGAGGTCCTCTTTCGGTAAAAGAGACCTTTTCGGAGAACTTGTCTCCCGAGGTCACTTTTGATATTGCAGGAATGTACCTCCTGAAGGTGACATTTCCCGGAGACACCCCCACTTCCGGGGATAGCTTGTCCATCTCCCGAGGCCGGCATTGTCGCTTCCCGGCACAGAGAAATGCCGAGACTGGATTTCCCGAGGTCGAACATCCTTCCTTCTGTGGTGGGTGATTTCTATTTCGAGGTTGGTGCTTTGCCTGAACCCGTGGCTCCGAAGGGTGATGAGCACCTTGGCTATCACATGCCCCCTCCTGGGAAGTTGAAGCGGAGACTTCGGCTTCATGCTTTTGGGAAGGCTTCTTTACTGAACTTGTGGTTGGAGTTTTACTCCAGAAGTTGCTCTTTTTCAGAAGGCATTGCTTCATAGCTGAGGTACCTTTCCCTAGTTCTGCGGTCTCAAGGTACGTGCGGCTTTGGCTTTTTCTTTCTTCTGCTGCAGGTTCATGAATCGTCGCACCCTTTGGTCAAATGTGTCAGTTATGGATAAGCGTGCCTGGGTTTTTGTGATGTCAGAGGGGCGTGCCCTAGTTCTTCGCGTTGGATGACACATGGCCGCTGGTGTATGGTGGGGTAGTTACGCCGGTCACACTTAATCGTGTCTCTTTGCCTTTGAGGAGTAGTAATGAGTCTGTTGCGCTTCCGAGGGATAATAATGATGACGTTTCATTTATCCTCCTTGGTCTATAAAAGTACCTTTTGGCTCATTCTTTGCCTCACTCTTTGCTTTTACTCTCATCTGCTCTAGAGCCTTTTCTTGCCTTTCTCCTTCTTTTCAGCAGCGGTTTCTACGGCGGAGCGATTTCTGGCAATTTTTGCTGCGGCGTTTAGTAATTTTAGCAAGACTTTTGGTGGGTGATCCCTTCTATAATTCTTTTCTCTTCTTTCTTTCCAGGCCATTTTTCCTAGGTCTCTTTGTTTCCTTACCCTTCCGGAGTCGTCATTCTTTTTGTGAGAAATGTCTGATCTAACCCAATTGCCAGTTGTTTGACCTCTCCCCGAGAGTTTTCTTCCTCTTGAATCTCATCCTTGCGCTACCACTCCAGAGAAGGTGAAGAAGTGGATGGCCAAGTAACCGAAACATCGTCATAAGTACCCTTTGGAGGCGAACCGCTGCCGTAACTCCTCTCTGCACCTGAAAAGGTGCGCCCTCTATAGCCAACGTGACTCTCCTCCAATGGCAAAGCACCACGTGTCAATCGCTACGCAAAAATGGGGGACACGTCCTCCAAACGTCCCTTGAAAACTGGGACACATCTTCTGACATCCCTGGAAAACTGGGACGCGCCGCTCAGACTGACACGCTTGGCCAAACAGACCTGCAGAAACAAAGAGCAGGCCAACTCGAGGACACCAAGAGACAGGCTATGGCCGAACAGCCCATGACCTTCGGGCAAGAGGTGTATCTTCGGCACAGGCTCCACCTGGAAGACACCAAAGAACAGGCCAAGGCCGAAGAGCCCATGATCTTCGGGCAAAAGGCACATCCTCAGAACAGGTTGAGCTTCCAAAGAGACTCCCATAAACAACCTTGGAAAGAGATGCAAAACCGAAGTCTTCACTTCGGCTTTCCAAAGGGGGGCATGTGATAGCCAAACGCTATTGCCTCTATCTGGCCAAACTCCCTGCCACAAGAATGGCCAGAAGAAGCTGGCGCTACCCGAGAAAAGGTGTGATCATGCACCTCGGGAGATAGCCGAAGAGCTCCGAGCCTGGCACACCAGGAAAACCCGAGGACACTACTCACCCCCCCCAAGGTTGTGAACAGATCACCTTCGGAAAAGCGGCACCAGACATAGCGAGCCGAACATGATATCCCCGGAGGCGGAACTCCCTGAAACTGGGAACCCCCGAACTGAGGGCTTGTTTCCCGAAGAGGCACTGTCCGAACCAAAGGATGACCTGACCCAGGGACCTCGGGAGTACGGCAGGAGCATTTAAGGAAGCATTTAAGGAAGCCTCTGACATATCCATTCACAGACGCCACAATCCACCTCAAAAGGCGCTCTACCACGCTGACGCCATCAAAATCACATCATGGCCCGTCTCAGCACATGGCTCAAGGCAACCTGCTACCAGCTATCTGTCTCCTACGCCCAGAAATTCAGGAACATCCGACCGAACACGTGTCACGATCTAAACGGTGGAGAGACTTCTGGTAGGAATAACGCCTGGAGGATGGATCGCCCAAGGGAGTGTGCCTGAAAGCTCAGAAACAAGGGGTTAGGAGGCCCCCGGAATGTGTTTCCGGGGGGGGAGCCTCCGACGCCCAAGTCAGTGGTGGCTGAGAAAAGGCAAAGGAAATAGCACGAAGGGGCTGAAGTGTCTTGCTTGGTAATTTTCTCAGAGTGTGGGAGCAGCGTTTTGCCAACCAACCCCCTACCAAGTATTAATTCCTGGTATTTATAAGAGTGCCTAGCCCGTTCAGATCGCGACACGTGTTCGGTCGGATGTTCCTGAATTTCTGGGCGTAGGAGACAGATAGCTGGTAGCAGGTTGGCTTGAGCCATGTGCTAAGATGGGCCATGATGTGATTTTGATGGCGTCCGTGTGTCAGAGCACCTTTTGAGGCAGCTTGTGACGTCTGTGAAAGGACACGTCAGAGGCTTCCTTAAATGCTTCCATAAATGTTCCTGCCGTACTCCCGAGGTCCCTGGGTGAGGTCATCCTTTGGTACGGACAGAGCCTCTTCGGGAAACAAGCCCTCAGTTCGGGGGTTCCCAGTTTCAGGGAGTTCCGCCTTCGGGGATATCATGTTCGGCTCGCTATGTCTGGTGCCGCTTTTTCGAAGGTGATCTGTTCACAAGCTTGGGGGGGCAAGTAGTGTCCTCGGGTTTTCCTGGCGTGCCGGGCTCGGAACTCTTCGGCTATCCCCCGAGGTGCATGATCACACCTTTTCTCGAGTAGCGCCAGCTTCTTCTGGCCATTCTTGTGGCAGGGAGTTCGGCCAGATAGAGGCGATAGCGTTTGGCTATCACATGCCCCCCTTTGGAAAGCCGAAGTGAGGACTTCGGTTTTGCATCTCTTTCCAAGGTTGTTTATGGGAGTCTCTTTGGAAGCTCAACCTATTCCGAGGATGCGCCTTTTGCCCGAAGATCATGGGCTCTTCGGCCTTGGCCTGTTCTTTGGTGTCTTCCAGGTGGAGCCTGTGTCGAAGATACACCTCTTGCCCGAAGGTCATGGGCTGTTCGGCCATAGCCTGTCTCTTGGTGTCCTCGAGTTGGCCTGCTCTTTGTTTCTGCAGGTCTGTTTGGCCAAGCGTGTCAGTCTGAGCGGCGTGTCCCAGTTTTCCAGGGATGTCAGAAGATGTGTCCCAGTTTTCAAGGGATGTTTGGAGGACGTGTCCCCCATTTTTGCGCAGCGGTTGACACGTGGTGCTTTGCAATTGGAGGAGAGTCGCATTGGCTATAGAGGGCGCACCTTTTCAGGTGCAGAGAGGAGTTACGGCAGCGGTTCGCCTCCAAAGGGTACTTATGACGATGTTTCGGTTACCCACCTCTGGCTTATAAATAGCCCATTCCATCATAAGTTCCTTTTGCTTTTTCTTCTGCTCTTTTCTCTGCCTTGCCCCTGTTCTTGCACTTTCTTGCTTTCTGTGGCGGAGCCACCTTAATTAGAGCTTTTTTCCAGCCAACTTTCACGACGGCGTCCTCAGATTTTGGCAAATCTTTCGGTGGGTTTTTGTTTTCCAGAGCGTTTTAATCCTTATGTTTTTTTGAGTTTTTCTATGGAAACTGTTTTCTTCCATTTTCAAACTCGTTTTCATGTCAAAAATGCCCAATCCTGAGAGCTGGCAGCCTCTTTTAGCCCATCCTTGTTGCACCACCCCTGCAAAGTTAGAGAGGTGGAAGAAAAAATTCTTTCTTCCCTCTTCCGCCATTACTAGGCTGCCTCGTTCTAGCCATTATGCTTTTTCAAACCATAGTAAGGAGGTTACCATTTTCTGAGCCCAGCTGAAGGCCGGTCTTCGATATCCTCCCCCAAAGATGGTGTGCAAGTTCTGCAAATTTCATGGCATTGCTGTGAACCAGCTTCCCCCGAACTCGTTCTGCTATTTTAACGCCTACCTCTGCATGTGTGGCGTCTTCGGGATAGAACCCCATTTCATAATCTTTTCATGCTACCTCGGGGATCCGGGAGCAAGAAATTCATGTTCACCTTCGCCACTAAGGATAGCTGGCAGGGGTGGCAACAGAAGTTCTTCTTCCTGAAGATGGACGAGGCCTGGTCGTACATTCCGACCAAATGGGCTAAGGGAACACTGGATGTGGACGTTGTTGATCCGAGGATGCTGCTGACCCCAGAGTTGGCTCCCGTGTTCACGGATTTCGACGCCCGCATTCGGGCTGTCTCTGACTGGGATCCCGAGGTCGCTCCGCGCGCCCTTTACCCTTTTCCAATCAACTGGAAGTTGATGACCGAAGAGGTCCTTCGGGAATTAAAGGTGGTAAAGGAGCACGAGACTGACCTCAAGATGCCAGGTCCTGCAATCGCTGGGAAGGATTCCTGGTTGGTCAAGCTTCTTAAGGAGGAAATTTCTTTCAAAAAGCTTGTCGAAAGTGAGTCATCTTCTACTCCTTTGCTGTTTTTTCCTCGGACTTACGCTGATGTTTCTCTCCTTTTTCAGAGATGGGCGATGGGACTGCCGCCTATTACAAGTCCCTTTTCTCCGGCCAAGTAAAGAAGGGGGAGCAGACAAAGAAGGCGGCTTCCCGAAGGCGAAAGTCCGTTGGTGCTGGTCCCTTCGCTAAACGGGCGAAGAAGACTGTTCTTTCCTCCCATTTGGAAAGTATTGGGGAGGGAAACGAGGACGCCGAGGTTGCTGTCACTTCGCCGCCTGATGATTCGGCCGAGGTCCCTCCAACCGATGTCCCTCCCCAAATTCCTACTGCGTCGCAGGCCCTCCTTCATGTAGTGGTAGAAGTATCTTCTGCCGAGGAGTGGCGCAGGCGGAAGGGCAAGGGCATTTCGACCGAGGAGGCTTAGGACTCCGAGGACGTCGTTGTCGAGGTTCCACCAGGTTTGTTTCCAGACAAAGTCTACTTCCTTTGTTTTTTCTGGATTGGCTTCTTTGTCTTAAATCTCCTTCTCATTCTTACCATGCAGGGGAGTTGACTACCCCTGACTGGGCGGCCGAACATGCTCGGAAGCGAGCTCTTCGGGACGCCAAAATCCCACAAGGGAAGATACCAAAGGAGGCTTTCTGGACATTCACGGAGGACATGAATTTGTACTCCGAGGACTGTCCTCAAATGGCGAAGGAAATTTCGAAGAGGGTGCTTACTGAGGCCTCCTTCAAGGCTATTGCGGTGACCTATCCGGAGGACAACGATCTCGCCGCGAAAGTTACCGAGCATGCTGCTCAGGTATACTCTTCAGACCTATTTTAAGTGTTTGGCTCTTACTGACCTTGCGTTTATCTTCTTTGCAGCTGCTGGGGTATGCTGGCTACCTCCGAGTTCGGGTGGCCAGGGAGGCTGTGTTCCGAACTACGGCCTTAGATACTTTAGAAAAGGCGAAGGCCACACGCCTGGAGTTGATCGCCAAAAACCAACGGCTAGCGGATGCTGTGAAGGAGAAAGTTGCTGCCCTTCGGGAGGAGTTCCGGAAGGAGAAAGAAGAACTTGAGAAGGACTCCTCCCAGAAGATTGCTGACCTCGGCGAGCAGATAAATGGAATGCTGGCCGCCAACGAGGAGCTTCTAAAGGATAAGTCAGAATCTGACAAGATCATACTGGCGCTGACAGCTGAGAAAAACATCCTTGCAGCCAAGGTCGTGTCCTTGAAGAAGGATCCGAAGGGAAAGGAGCAGATAAAGGCGCTGGAAGAGGAGATCGCGAATCTGAAGGACAAGCTCGACGACCTCGAGCTTGAGAAGAACAAGTCTGATCAAATGGCCAAGGTCGCCTTTCAGGACGGCTTCTGCCTTGCTCGGCACCAAGTCCTCCAGAGGTTCCCAGATCTGGACCTCTCTTTTCTAGAGGCTCTAAACATTCCTGGGGGACCTCGGTGGGAATGGTCCAAGGTCAAACATTTGAACCTTCCTCCTTCAATTCCAGCGCCAAAGGTGGTGGAAAAGGGCGGGCAAGAGGGTGGCTCTCGGGACGCCGCGAACCCTTAGGCTATTTTAGGGCCCCTTTTCCTTCCCTTCTATTCTGTATTCCTTCTTCGGGCACTCCTTTATTGTAAAGCAACTTACTCCTTAATGAAGACTTTTTTGGCTAAGTGTTTCTTCAAGTTTCTTTATTTTCATTGCCCCGAACGCATTTGCTCAAGAGACTTCGGAAAACCTGCAATCAGAGAAACTCTTTTACCTTCCCTTGGCCGAGCCCGTTCGCTCCAAAGGCTTTTTGGAAAGTCTGAAAAATTTGACTAAGTCTTTTTGCAGGCTTTTGCATTTCCATTTTTTCCCGAACACGTTCGCTCGAGGGACTTCGGAAATTCCTTAGTCAAAAAATTTTCCTTCTTTTCCTTTTGTCCCGAGCATGTTTGCTCAAGAGACTTAGGAAATCTTTCGAGAGTTGTTTTCCGTTTTTCCCGAGCGTGATGGCTCAAGGGACTTCGGAAAACTGTCTCTGCGCTTATTTCATCGAGTACTTCTGCGACGTTCTTGTTTCCCATCTTTCCCAAGCATGATGGCTCAAGGGACTTCGGAAAACTGCCTCTGCGAGATTTCTCCATCTTTTCCCGAGCGTGATGGCTCAAGGGATTCTGGAAGGTCAATCTGCGCTTTATCATGGCGAGCATCTTCGCGGAATTCTGCTTTGCACAATTTTGGATACTTAAGAACTTTCTTTAAGAGCATTCTGTACTTACAATTCCTCCGCTTCATCTTAGGCGTAGAATTTTTTCAAGGCGTCTGAGTGCCAAGTATTTTTCAATTCTACGCCTTCGGCGTCGCCAAGTTTGTACACACCTTTTCGTACTTCGGTGAGAACCAGATAAGGTCCTTCCCAGTTTACGCGAAGTACTCCGTGGCACGGCCTTCGGGGTGCAAAGTCAGCCTTTCGGAGAACGAGGTCTCCCTTCTTGATTTCTTTTGGCCTGGCCGACAAGTTTACGGCCGCGGCCACTCTTTGCTGAAAAGCTTTTCTTTTCAGCTCGGCTATTTCTCTGTGTTTGCCGACGAGGTCAAGCTTGGTTCTGAGGCCGAGGTCATTTTCACCTTCATCAAATATTTGCACCCATATTGATGGTCTGACTATCTCGACTGGGATAATGGCCTCTGTCCCGAAGACTAGTGAAAAGGGAGTTTCCCCTGTGGCCCTTCGGGGCGTCGTTCGGTAGCTCCACAATACGCTTTGGAGTTCTCCTGGCCATTTCCCTTTTGCTTCTCCCAGTCTCTTTTTCAGGCCATCTTTTATGGTCCTGTTCGATACTTCCACCTGCCTGTTACTTTGGGGGTGAGCTACTGGGGCGAAGTGCATCTTTATTCCGAGGTCGCTGATAAATTCCTGGAATCCTTTGTCTATGAATTGGGATCCATTATCAGCAACTAGTACCCTCGGTATGCCAAATCTGCATACAATGTTCTTCCATACGAACTTCTGCACTTCTTTTGCCGAGATAGTTGCCAGCGGTTCTGCCTCGAACCATTTAGAGAAATAGTCCACTGCTACAATGCAGAATTTCGCGCTTCCGGGTGCTGTGGGGAGTGGCCCAATAAGGTCTATACCCCAGACTGCGAACGAACAAGGATAGTCAGCCGAACTTACCATTTCCGAGGGTGCCCTCTGGATGTTCGCGTGTCTCTGGCAGCTACCACATTTCCGGACGAACTGTCTTGCGTCCTTTCTCAGGGTAGGCCAGAAGTATCCTTGGCGAAGTATCACCGCTGCAAGGGCATCGGTTCCGATATGTGAGCCACACATGCCTTCGTGGACCTCTTCAAGGATCTATTCAGTATCCTCTTCAGCCACGCATCTCTGCAGCGGGTTTGTATATCCCTGCCGGTATAACTCTTCACCAATCAGGAAGAATCGGCCGGAGCGTCTTCGCAGTCTCGCAGCATCGCCGGGGTCTTTGGGGAGCATATTTTCTGCGAGGTATCTCTTTATGGGATCTTTCCATCCTTTTCCTGAGGTCGCTATGCTCAGCACTGAGATGCCCGGATGGTCTAGCACCTCGGTGTATGTTTTCAACTTCGCCAAGCAATCCGCCTCAGTGTTATTCCGCCAAGGTACATTTTTGATCCGTACGGCGTCAAACTCTTGGATGAGCTTTGCTACCAGCTCGTGGTATTTTGCCAAGATTGGGTCCTTCTCCCCATAATCTTCTGCCGTCTACCGAACTACTAGCTGGGAATCGCTGTGAGCTTTTAAGTTTCTCACGCCAATCCTTCTGGCCAAGCGTAATCCCGCTATGAGGGCTTCATACTCAGCTACATTGTTTGTGATGCTGAAGCTGAACTTGATAGCCTTCATTACCTCCAGGCCTTCGGGTCCTCTAATAACTATTCCAGCTCCCTGGTGTTCGGAACCCGAGGCTCCATCAGCATGCAAGGTCCATTCTGGCTCACCCTCGTTCGGATCTTGGTGGCTAGTGGTGGGTATTTCGGCGATTAAATCTACCAGTGCTTGGGCCTTTATGGCCTTCCGAGGCTCATATATGATTTCATGCTTGCCAAGCTCTATGCACCACTTGGAGAGCCTTCCCGAATGATCAACTTTCTTCATAACATCCCGTAGTGGTAGACTACTTCGGACGATGATGGGGTGAGCCTGAAAGTACGGTCGCAGCCTTCTTCCTGCAATCACCAAGGCGTATATAGCTTTTTGAAGCAAAGGGTACCTGATTTCGGCGCCATGCAGGGACTTGCTGACGTAATAGACTAGCCATTGCTTTGGGCCTTCTTCTTTCACGAGGACCGAGCTTACAGCTTTCTCCGTGACGGTGAGGTACAATACGAGTGGCTCTCCCCCCCCGAGGTTGTCGCAGAGTCGGCAGGCTGGCCAGGTAGACTTTGAGTTCTTCCCAGGCCTTTCGGCAATGTTCATCCCAAGGATGATCATTCCTTCCGAGGTCGCCTTCCCTTTTTGCTGCCTTTGTGAGGACTTTGAAGAAAGGTCGGCACCGATCTCCGTACCTGGAAATAAACCTGCTTAGGGAGGTTACTCTTCCGGTGAGCCTTTGCACGTCTCTGACCGTGGCAGGAGTTCAGAATTCAAGCAGAGCCTTAATCTTCTCGGGGTTAGAGTCAATGCCTCTTGCGGATACCATGTACCCAAGGAACTTTCCCTAGGTTACCCCGAAGATGCACTTTTCAAGATTGAGCCGAATCCTAAAGGCTCTGAGCTTTTGGAAGGTTTCCTCTAGATCTGCAATGTGGTAGCCAGGCAGCTTGCTCTTGACTATCGTATCATCAACATATACCTCCATGTTTTCTCCCCATTTGGTCCTTAAAGACCTTGTTCATCAACCTTTGGTAGGTGTCTCCTGCATTCTTGAGCCCGAAGGGCATCCTGACATAGCAGTATGTTCCTCCCTCGGTGATGAAGGCAGTTTTTTCTTCATCTTCGGGGTCCATCCTTATTTGATGGTAGCCACTGAAGGCGTCTAGGAAACTTAGGAGCCCATATTCCACAGTTGAATCTACCAGCTGATCTATTGGCGGCAGAGGGTATGAGTCTTTCGGGCAAGCATCGTTCAAAATTCTGAAATCGATGCACATCCGGAGTTTGCTGCTACCTTCTTTTGTGGTGATGACCACGTTGCTTAACCATTCGGGGTACTTCGCTTCCCTGATAACTTTGGCTTCCAACAGTCGTTGGACTTCGGTTTTGACAAAGTTGCCCTTATGGGCTGAGATGCGTCGTTTCTTTTGCCGGACAAGCCTTGCTTCCGGGCTTACTTTGAGGCTGTGCTGTATTATGCCAGGGTTCACCCCCGGCATATCTTTTGGCGGGTAGGCAAACAGGTCTTTATTTTCCAGCAGAAAGGATACAAGTTTTTCCTTGTCACCTTCGGCCAAGCTCTTCCCTATTCAGGTAGATTGTCCTGGGACAAGATCTACTGCTTCCGTTTCTGCCTTTACGGGACCTTCTACTTTGCCTTTCTCCTGTGCCTTTGCCTCCATCGTTTGTGTAGAGTTGTTTGCCGGAGCCTTTCGTGCTTTCACAAACACACTTCTTACCTCGGCCTGGTCTATGAAGATCTCTGCATCTCCATCCTTGGTGGTGAACGTGACAGTCAAGTACTTCACATCAGGGTGAATGTGTAGGTTTCCCTGTGTCTGCCTTCCAAGGATGGCGTTGTACGAGGACGGGACATCCATGACGATGAACCTCGCCATTGTGGAGGCGTTCAACTCAGCTGCTCCACCTACCGAAGTCCCTTTCATCATCAGTGGGAGGTCGATCCATCCGAGGATGGGTAGTTCGGATGGCCCAACGCCGAAGGTGGGCGTGGTGACAGGCTTAAGCTCACTGCTGGAGATGCCCAAGTTCGGCAGTAAGTACGAGAATAGGACGTCAGCATTTGATCCATCATCAAGTAGCACCCTTTTTGATGGCCTAAGGCCTCATCGTTGTGAGTCATGATGACTGTTGAGGAGACTTCTAGGAGGAAGAACGCCTGGAAGGTGGATCGCCCCAAGGAGAGTACCTGAAAAGCTGGTAAACAGGGTTAGGAGGCCCCCGGAGTGTTTTTCCGGGGGGGGAGCCTCCGACGCCCAAGTCAGTGGTGGCCGGAAGAAGGAGAAAGTTACTAGCTCAAAGAGAAAGGCAGAAAAGTCTCGCCTGGTATTTTCTCAGGGTGTGGGAGCTGTATATCCGGCCTGCCAACCTCCTGTCAAGTATTTATTTCCTGTATATATAGGAATACCTAGCCCGTTCAGATCCTGACACGTGTGCGGTCGGATGCTCCTGAACGTCTGGGCGTAGGGGACAAATAGTTGGTAACTAGATGGCCTCGAGCCTTGTGCTGAGACGGGCCATGATATGATTCTGATGGCGTCTGCGCGTCAGGGTGACTTTTTACGTCTGTGGTGGGACGTGTCAGAGGCTTCCTTAAATGCTTCCTTAAATGCGCCTGCCGTACTCCCGAGGTCCCTGGGCGAGGTCGTCCTCTAGTTCGGACAGAGCCTCTTCGGGAAGCCTACCCTCAGTTCGGGGGTTCCCAGTTCCAGGGGGTTCCGCCTTCGGGGATATCATATTCGGGCAGCAATGTCTGGTGCCACTTTTCCGAAGGCGCGCTGTTCACAACCTTGGGGGGCGAATGGAGTCCTCAAGTTTTACTGGCGTGCCGAGGCTCGGAGCTCTCAGGCTATCTCCCGAGGTGCATGATTCCACCTATTCCCGGGAAGCGCCAGTTCTTCTGGCCATTGTTGTGGCAGGGTATTCGGCCAGATTGAGGCGACAGCCTTTGGCTATCACATGCCCCCCTCTGGAAAGCCGAAGTGAAGACTTCGGTTTGCATCTCTTTCCGAGGTTGCCGTTGGGAGTCTTGTTGGGAAGCATAACCTGTTCCGAGGTCGCACCTTTTGCCCGAGGGTCTGGGCTGTTCGGCCTTGGCCTATTCTTTGGTGTCTCCGAGGCAAAGCCTGTACCGAAGATACACCTCTTGCCCAAAAGTCATGGGCTGTTCAGCCATAGCCTGTCTCTTGGTGTCCTCGAGGTGGCCTGCTTTTTATTTCTGCAGGTCTGATGGCCAAGTGTGTCAGACTGAGCGGCGCGTCTCCATTTCTCAGGGATGTCAAACGACGTGTGCCAATCAGGAGGCGTGTCCCGGTTTTCCAGGCACGTTTGGGGAGGCACGTCCCCCATTTCTGCGCAGCGGTTAACACGTGGCTTCTTGCCATTGGAGGAGAGGCGCGTCATTTACAGAGGGCGCGCCTTTTCGGGTGCAGCGGGCAGTTACGGCGATGGTTCGCCTCCAATGGGTACTTATGATGTTCTTTCGGTTACCCACCTTTGGCCTATAAATAGCCCATTCCATCATAAGTCCCACTTACTGTTTTTCTGCTCTTTTTCTGCTCTGCCCTCTGTTCTTGCGTTTTATCTTGCTTTCTGTGGCGGAGCTTCTTTAATCAGAGCTTTTTCCTACCAACTTTCACGACGGCGTCCTCAGGCAAATCTTTTGGTGGGTTTTGATTTTCAGAGTACTCTGATTCCTCTATTTTTCTGAGTTTTTCTGGAAAACTGTTGTTTTTTCCAAACTCATCTTCTGAGTTTTTTCTGGAAACTATTTTCTTTTCCATCTCAAACTCTTTTTCATGTCTGCGATGCCTGTTCCCGAGAGCTGGAAACCTCTTCTGGCCCATCCTTGCTGTACCACCCCCGAAAAACTAGAGAGGTGGAAGAAAAAATTCTTTCTTCCATCTTACGCTATGACCAGACTGCCTCGTTCTAGCCATTTTGCTTTTTCAAACCGTGGTGACGAGGTTACCGTCTTCCGAGCCCAACTGAAGGCCGGACTTCAGTATCCTCCCCCGAAGGTGGTTTGCGAGTTCTGCCAATTCCATGGCATTGCTGTGAACCAGCTTCCCCCGAACGCGTACTGCTATTTTAACGCCTACCTCTGCATGTGTGGCGTGTTCGGGATAGAGCCCCACTTCATCATTTTCATGCAGTACTACAAGCTCTATGTGGTCCCGAAGGGTGGCTTCTATTTCCTGCTGCCTCGGGGATCCGGGAGCAAAAAATTCACCTTCACCTTCGACACGAAGGATAGCTGGCGGGGGTGGCAGCCTAAGTTCTTTTTCCTCAAGGTGGATAAGAACTGGTCTGATGTCCCGACCAGGTGGGCTCAGGGAGTGCTGAACGCAGACGTCGTTGATCCGAGGATGCTGCTGACCCCACCGTTGGCTTCCGTGTTCGCGGATTTCGACGCCCGCATTCGGGCAGTCGCTGACTGGGCTCCCGAGGTCTCTCCTTGTGCTCTTTACCCCTTTCCTATCAACTGGAGGTTGATGACCGAAGAAGTCCTTCGGGAGCTGAAAGTGGTTAAGGAGCACGTGACTGACCTCAATATGCCCGCTCCCGCCATCGCCGGGAAAGACTCCTGGCTGGTCAAGCTCCTTAAGGGGGAGACTTCTTTCGAAACTTTTGCCGAAAGTGAGTACTCTTCCATCCCTTTATACTTTTTCCTCGGACTTACGCTGATATTTCTTCTCTTTTTCAGAGATGGGCGATGGGGCTGCCGCTTATTACAAGGCCCTCTTTTCTGGCCAAGTGGAGAAGGGGGAGCAGACAAAGAAGGCGGCTTCCCGAAGAAGGAAGACGACAGGGGCGGGACCCTCGGCGAAGCGAGCTAGGAAGGCTCTCCAGCCTTCTCAGCCAGAGCTTTTGGAAGAAGAAGCTGGCGAAGCTGGTCTTGTTGAAATTCGACCGGCCGAGGTCCCCGCTACTTCCGCCGAGGTGCCTCCTCTCGACCTCGAGGCCCCCAGAAACACTGTAGTGGTAGAAGTACCCACCGCCGAGGAGCGGTACCGGCAGAAGGGTAAGGGTCTTTCTTCCGAGGGGCCCGAGGATCCCGAGGACACTGTCTCCGAGGTTCCTCCAGGTATGCCTTTAGGCGAAGTTCAGCTCCTTTTCCTTTCGCGAATTTTTCTTCTGCTCCTAACTTCCTTCTCACTTTCAGGGGAGCCTCTTACTGCTGGCTGGAGGGCCATTCATGAGAGGAAACAGGCCCTGCGCGATGCCACAATCCCTGAGGGGAAGATCCCCTTGGAGCCCTTTTGGACAATCACGGAGGATATGAATTTGTTCTCCGACGATTGTCCGAAGATGACAAAAGAGATTTGGAAGGGGATGACCACTGACGCCTCCTTCCGGGCCATTGCGGCGGCTCACCCGAGGGATCTTACCCTCGCCGCAAAAGTCACCGAGCACGCTGCTCAGGTATAGTCTTTACACTTTTTTCCTCAATTTTCTAAGTGTTTAGACCTGTACTAACCTGGACTTTTGCCTTGCCGTAGCTGCTGGAGTACGCTGGTTATCTCCGAGTTCGGGTGGCCAGACAGGCTGCCTCCAAGGATGCGACTTCACGGGAACTCAGTGAAGTGAAGGCTTCGCTTGCGAAGGTGATCGCCAGCAACCAGCAGCTGACAGCGGATTGTTCTCAGCAACTTGCTGCCGTTCGGGAGGAGTTCTCGAAGAAAAGAGAAGAACTTGAAAAGGACTCCTCCCGGAAGATTGCCGACCTCGGCGACCAAGTAAAGGGGCTGCTCGCCGCCAACGAAGATCTTGTCAAGGACAAGGCTGTTTCTGACAGTCTTGCGTCGAGGTTGACGGACGAGAACAATGCTCTTCAAGCCGAGGTCGAGGCTCTGAAGAAGGAGTCCGGAGAGACGCTGGGGATAAGCGAGCTCGAAGAGGAGGTTGCTGAGCTGAGGGACGAGGTCAATGTCCTTGGCGTTCAAAAATGTACTTCTGATAACATGGCCAAGGTCGCCTTTCAGGCCGGCTTCTGCCTCGCTCGGCACCAGGTGCTGCAGAGGTTCCCAGATTTGGACCTCTCTTTTCTGGAGGGCCTAAATATTCCTGAGGGACCTCGGTGGCAGTGGTCCAAGGTCGAGCATCTGAAGCTTCCTGGTCTTCGTCCGCCCGGCTCTCCCTAGTTTGTTTTAGGGCTCCTCTTATTTTTCTCCTTCGTGCTCCTTCTTTGGACACTTCTTTTGTAAGGCAGCGTTTGCTCTAAATGAACAATCTTTTCGGCTAAGTCCTTTCTTGCAAGTTTCTTTATATCCACTGTCCCGAACATGTTTGCTCAAGAGACTTTCGGAAAACCTGTAACCAAAGAAACTTTTTACCTTCCTTTGTCCCGAGTGTCCTCGCTCAAGAGACTTTCTGAAAAGTTTGCAAAAATTTGGCTAAGTCTTCTGCATGCTTTTTGTTTCCTTTTATCCCGAACATGTTTGCTCAAGGGACTTCGGAAAACCTGCGACCAAAGAAACCTTTTACCTTCCTTTGTCCCGAGTGTGCTCGCTCAAGAGACTTTCTGGAAAGTTTGCAAAAATTTGGCTAAGTCTTTTGCAGGCTTTTTGTTTCCTTTTATCCCGAACATGTTTGCTCAAGGGACTTCGGAAAAGTTTCAGCCAAATTTTTCTGTCTTCCTATTGTCCCGAGCATATTTGCTCAAGGGACTTAGGAAAATTCTCACGAGATTGCTCATTTCCCTCTTTCCCGAGCATGTACGCTCAAGGGTGTTTGGAAATTATCTCTGATTTTGTTTTGGCGTGCACTATTACGAGATTCTTGCTTTCCCTTTTTTCCGAGCATGTACGCTCAAGGGCCTTCGGGAAGTCACATCTGCTTTTTTCGTGGCGAGCACCTTCGCGGAATTCTGTCTTGGACAATTTGGTATACTTAAGAATTTTTCTCAAGACCATTCTGTACTTAGAATATTTCTTGTACAATATATTTCTTCCGCTCAACCTTAGGCGTAGAATTTTTTCAGGGCGTCTGAATGCCAAGTGTTTTTCAATTCTACGCCTTCGGCGTCGCCAAGCTTGTACACGCCTTTTCGTACTTCGGCGAGAACCAGATAAGGTCCTTCCCAATTTGCGCGAAGTACTCCGTGAGATGGCCTTCGGGGTGCAAAGTCGGCCTTTTGGAGAACGAGGTCTCCTTTTTTGATTTCTTTTGGCCTGGCTTTTAAGTTGATAGCCGCGGCCACTCTTTGCTGGAAAGCTTTTCTTCTCAGCTCAACTATTTCTCTGTGTTCGGCCACAAGGTCGAGCTTAGTTCTCAGACCGAGGTCGTTTCCGCCTTCATCAAATACTTGCACCCGTATTGAATGCTGAACTATCTCTATTGGGATAATGGCCTCTGTTCCGAAGACGAGTGACAAGGGAGTTTCCCCTGTGGCTCTTCGTGGCGTCGTTCGGTAGCTCCACAATACACTTTGGAGTTCTCCTGGCCATTTCCCCTTGGCTTCCCCAAGTCTCTTTTTCAGGCCATCTTTTATGGTCCTGTTTGATACTTCCACCTGCCCATTGCTTTGGGGGTGAGCTACTGGGGTGAAGTGCATCTTTATTCCGAGGTCGCTGATGAATTCCTGGAATCCTTTGTCTATGAACTGGGATCCATTATCAGCTACTAGTACCCTCGGTATGCCAAATCTGCATACGATGTTTCTCCATACGAACTTCTGCACTTCTTTTGCCGAGATAGTTGCTAGTGGTTCTGCCTCTACCCACTTTGAGAAATAGTCCACTGCTACCACGCAGAATTTCACGCCTCCCGGTGCTGTGGGGAGTGGCCCAATGAGGTCTATACCCCAGACTGCGAAGGGCCAAGGATAGTCTGCCGACGTTACCATTTCCGAGGGTATCCTCTGGATTTTTGCATGTTTCTGGCAACTACCGCACTTCTGGACGAACTGCCTTGCGTCCTTTCTCAGGGTAGGCCAGAAGTATCCTTGGCGGAGTATCACTGCTGCAAGGGCATCAGTTCCAATGTGCGAGCCGCACATGCCTTCGTGAACTTCTTCGAGAACCATCTCAGTATCCTCTTCGCCCACACATCTCTGCAGCGGATTTGCATATCCTTGCCGATATAACTCTTCACCAATCAGGAAGAATCTTCCGGCACGTCTTCGCAGTCTTGCAGCATTGCCAGCGTCTTCGGGAAGCTCATTCTCTGTGAGGTATTTCTTTATGGGGTCCTTCCACCCTGTTCCCGAGGACGTTACGCTTAGCATAGAGATGCTTGGATGGTCTAGCACCTCGGTGTATGTTTTGGACTTCGCTAAGCAATCTGCCTCAGTGTTATTCCGCCGGGGTACATTTTCGATCCGCACGGCGTCAAACTCTTGAATGAGTTTTGTTACCAGCTCGTGGTATTTTGCCAAGATTGGGTCCTTCGCCCCATAATCTCCTGCCGTCTGCCGAACTACCAGCTGGGAATCGCTGTGAGCCCTTAAGTTTCTCACGCCAATCTTTCTGGCCAAGCGTAATCCCGCTATGAGGGCTTTATACTCAGCCACATTATTGGTAACGTTGAAGCTGAACTTGATAGCCTTCATCACCTCTAGGCCTTCGGGTCCTCTGATAACTATTCCAGCTCCCTGGTGTACGGACCCCGACGCTCCGTCAACATGCAAGGTCCATTCTGGCTCACCTTCTTTCGGATCTGAGTGGTTCTCCTCAGTGGTGGGTATTTCGGCGATAAAATCTACCAATGCTTGGGCTTTTATGGCCTTCCGAGGCTCATACGTGATTTCGTGTTCGCCAAGCTCTATGCACCACTTGGAGAGCCTTCCCAAATGATCAACTCTCTTCATAACATCCCGTAGTGGTAGACTACTTCGGACGATGATGGGGTGAGCCTGGAAATATGGTCGCAGTCTTCTTCCTGAAAGCATCAAGGCGTATATAGCTTTTTGAAGCAAAGGGTACCTGACTTCGGCGCCATGCAGGGACTTGCTGACGTAGTAGACCGGCCATTGTTTCGGCCCTTCTTCTTTCACCAGGACCGAGCTCACGGCCTTTTCTGTGACGGCGAGGTACAGTACGAGGGGTTCTCCCTCCCGAGGTTGTCGCAGAGTCGGCAGGCTGGCCAGATAGACTTTGAGTTCTTCCCAGGCCTTTTGGCAATCTTCATCCCAGGGATGATTGTTTCTTCCGAGGTCGCCTTCCATCTTTGCTGCCTTTGTGAGGACTTTGAAGAAAGGTCTACACCTATCTCCGTACCTGGAAATAAACCTGCTCAGAGAGGTTATTCTTCCGGTTAGTCTCTGCACATCTTTGACTGTGGCAGGAGTTCGGAACTCAAGCAGAGCCTTAATCTTCTCAGGATTGGCGTCGATGCCTCTTTCGGATACCATGTACCCAAGGAATTTTCCCGACGTCACCCCGAAGATACACTTCTCGGGGTTAAGGCGAATCCCGAAGGCTCTGAGTTTTTGGAAGGTTTCCTCCAAATCTGCAACGTGGTAGCCGGGCAGCTTGCTTTTTACTATCATATCATCAACATATACTTCCATGTTTCTCCCCATTTGGTCTTTAAAGACCTTGTTCATCAGTCTCTGGTAGGTGGCTCCTGCATTTTTTAGCCCGAAGGGCATTCTGATATAGCAGTACGTTCCTCCCTCGGTGATGAAGGCAGTTTTCTCTTCATCTTCGGGGTCCATCCTTATCTGATGGTAGCCGCTGAAGGCATCTAGGAAGCTCAGGAGCCCGTATTCGGCCATTGAATCTACCAGTTGATCTATTGGCGGGAGGGGAAATGAGTCTTTCGGGCAAGCATCGTTCAAGTTTCTGAAATCAATGCACATCCGGAGTTTGCTGCTACCTTCTTTTGTGGCAATGACCACGTTGCTTAACCATTCGGGGTATTTTACCTCCCTGATAACTTCAGCATCCAATAGGCGCTGGACTTCGGTTTTCACGAAGTTGCTTTTGTGGGCTGAGATGCTTCGTTTCTTTTGCCTGATAGGTTTTGCTTCTGGGCTTACTTTGAGGCTGTGCTGTATTATGCCAGGGTTCACTCCTGGCATGTCTTTCGGCGAGTAGGCAAACAGATCTTTATTTTTTCCCAGAAAGGATACAAGATTTTCCTTATCACCTTTGGCCAAGCTCTTCCCTATTCGGGTAGATTGTCCTGGGACAAGATCTACTGCTTCCGTTTCTGCTTCTGCGGGATCTCATTCTTTGCCTTTCTCCTACGCCTTTGCCTCCACCGTTTGTGTAGAGCTGTTTGCCGGAGCCTTTCGTGCTTTTACAAACACCTTTCTTACCTCGGCTTGGTCGATAAAGACCTCTGCATCTCCATCCTTGGTGGCGAATGTGACAGTCAAGTACTTCACATCGGGGCGAATGTGCAGGTTCCCCTGAGTCTGCCTTCCAAGGATGGCGTTGTACGAAGACGGGACATCCATGACGATGAATCTTGCCATTGTCGACGCGTACAACTCAGCTGCTCCGTCTACCGAAGTGCCTTTCATCATCAAAGGGAGGTCGATCCATCCGAGGACGGGTAGTTCGGATGGCCCAACGCCGAAGGTGGGCGTGGTGACAGGTTTCAGCTCGCTGCTGGAGATGCCCAAGCTTGGCAGTAAGTGCGAGAATAGGACGTCAGCATTTGAGCCATCATCAAGCAACACTCTCTTGACGTCCCAGTTCCCTATTCTCGCCATTATCAGCAGCGGGTCGTCGTGGGGGAAGACGACAGTGGAGCCATCTTTGCGAGCCAATTTCTTTGATGGACTTTGATACTCCATAACCGCAATTTCTCTGGCCTTCCGCTTTCTTTCCGAGGATGGGAGCCCCGTGGTAATGGTTTGGATGACCCCTACTGGAGGTGGAAGGCGCCTTTTTGGACTTCTGTTTCTCCGCCTGTCTGAGTCATAGTCCTCATTTTCGGCCCTCTCTTCCTCCTCTTTTCTGCCTTTTGGGGAGGGCATCCGCAGGTATTTGCGAAGCTGGCCCTGTTTGATCAGCGACTCTATGTACTTCTTCAGCTGGAAGCAGTCTTCGCTGTCATGACCGTGGTCGCGATGAAACTGGCAGAACTTCTTGGCATTCTTCTTATTATCGGCGGCCATGGCCTTTGGCCGCCGAATCTGCGTCCCTTGCCTTTCCAGCGCCATGAGAATGTTGGTCCGTGTCGTGCTCAAGGGTGTGAAACTTTGAGGTTTCTTTCCTCGCATTCGCCGTGGTCGACCTGTGTGTTCAGAAAGATGCCGAGCTTGCTGGCTGGACCCTTCGGCGCGGTGATGATCAGACTTCGGCCCCGCCATCCTCAATTCCTCGGCTGTCATGTGCTGCTCTGCCCTTCGGTAAAATTCTCCGAGGGTCTCCGGGGGGTCCTTTGAGAACTCGTAGAACAGCTGTGAGTCACGCCGAAGGCCCCGTGTCATAGCGAGGATGCGGATTTCGGGCCGGAAGTCCGGGACGCTGAGTGCTTCCCTGTTGAACCGTTCGACATAGTCTCGGATCGTCTCTCCGTTTCTCTGCTCTATGTCGAACATCTGCACAGGCATTTTGGCCGTCGGCCTGCTCCCAATGAACTGCTGGGTAAAGGCTGTGGACAACTCCTGAAACTCAGTGATAGTCCCTGGGGGCAAAGAATTGTACCATGCTGTTGCTGGGCCCGTGAGGGTGACTTCAAAGCATTTGCACATGGTAGTGTCATCAGCTCCGTGCATTATCATGCTCCGCCTGTACTTCGTCAGATGGGCCTGTGGATCAGTCCGGCCATCATAGATCTCCAGCCTAGGCACTCTGAAGTCACCTGGCATAGCTGCCTCAACGACGGTGAGAATAAACGGGGAGCCATCTTCGCATAATGCCCCCGACAGCCTGTCCCAAACGGGTTTTCTGGTCACTTGCTTCTCCACTCTGTCCAGCCGTGCCAATATCCTTTCCATAAGCGCAGTGGCGCTAGGACCATTTTCGTGGGAGGGAGATCGACGGCGCCTTTTCGGGGAGCGAGTTCGGCGCGGAGGGGTCAGGGACCTCGCCTCGGGCGACGAACTGCTTCGCTGTGAGACTCTCGGTCGCTTGGACCCGGTTTCTCCCACAGGCCGTTTCCCGAGGGCTATATCTTCTGTGGATGATTCACAGCTGTGTGTAGACTTGGGGCTTCTCTCCCGAGGGCGTGCTGATGAGGAGGGTTTCTGGGCCCGTGACTGCTGTGGCCATCTTCGGTCGATCTGCTGAGTCATTTCAGCAACGACCGAGCGCTGAAAGTCCCTTAAGAAGCTCATGGTGATTACCAGAGGGCGGTCCTCCTCGGGCGTAGAAGTCTCTGGGAGTGTCTGCTCAGCAGCCGGTTGTATCTCAGGCGCGGACGAGGACCTTGGGAGTCCCTTGTCCTTAGAACGCCGAGTCTCAACGACGGCAATCTGCGAGCGGGTTCCCACAGACGGCGCCAAATGATGGCCTAAGGCCTCATCGTTGTGAGTCATGATGACTGTTGAGGAGACTTCTAGGAGGAAGAACGCCTGGAAGGTGGATCGCCCCAAGGAGAGTACCTGAAAAGCTGGTAAACAGGGTTAGGAGGCCCCCGGAGTGTTTTTCCGGGGGGGAGCCTCCGACGCCCAAGTCAGTGGTGGCCGGAAGAAGGAGAAAGTCACTAGCTCAAAGAGAAAGGCAGAAAAGTCTCGCCTGGTATTTTCTCAGGGTGTGGGAGCTGTATATCCGGCCTGCCAACCTCCTGTCAAGTATTTATTTCCTGTATATATAGGAATACCTAGCCCGTTCAGATCATGACACGTGTGCGGTCGGATGCTCCTGAACGTCTGGGCGTAGGGGACAGATAGTTGGTAACTAGATGGCCTCGAGCCTTGTGCTGAGACGGGCCATGATATGATTCTGATGGCGTCTGCGCGTCAGGGTGACTTTTTACGTCTGTGGTGGGACGTGTCAGAGGCTTCCTTAAATGCTTCCTTAAATGCGCCTGCCGTACTCCCGAGGTCCCTGGGCGAGGTCGTCCTCTAGTTCGGACAGAGCCTCTTCGGGAAGCCTACCCTCAGTTCGGGGGTTCCCAGTTCCAGGGGGTTCCGCCTTCGGGGATATCATATTCGGGCAGCAATGTCTGGTGCCACTTTTCCGAAGGCGCGCTGTTCACAACCTTGGGGGGCGAATGGAGTCCTCAAGTTTTACTGGCGTGCCGAGGCTCGGAGCTCTCAGGCTATCTCCCAAGGTGCATGATTCCACCTATTCCCGGGAAGCGCCAGTTCTTCTGGCCATTGTTGTGGCAGGGTATTCGGCCAGATTGAGGCGACAGCCTTTGACTATCACTTTTGACGTCCCAGTTCCCTATCCTCGCCGTTATCAGCAGCGGATCGTCATGGGGGAAGACAACGGTGGATCCATCTTTGCGGGCCAGTTTCTTCGCTGGTCTTTGATATTCCATGACCGCAATCTCTCTGGCTTTCCGCTTTCTTTCCGAGGATGGGAGCCCCGTGGTGATTGTTTGTATAACCCCTGCCGGAGGTCGAGGGTGCCTTTTTGGACTTCGGTTTCTCAGCCTGTCGGAGTCGTAGTCCTCATCTTCGGCCCTTCCATCCTCCTCTTTTCTGCCTTTTGGGGAGGGCATCCGCAGGTATTTGTGAAGTTGGCCCTGTTTTATCAGCGACTCTATGTACTTCTTCAGCCGGAAGCAGTCTTCGGTGTCATGACCGTGGTCGCGATGAAACTGACAGAACTTCTTTGCATTCTTCTTATTATCGGCGGTCATGGCCCTTGGCCGCCGAATCTGCATCCCCTGCCTTTCTAGTGCCATGAGGATGTTGGTCCGTGTGGTGCTCAGGGGCGTGAAACTTTGAGGCTTCCTTCCCCGCATCCTCCGAGGTCGTCCTGCCTGTTCGGTAGGATTACGGGCTTGTTGATTTGACCCTTCGGCGCGGTGGTTGTCTGACTTTCGCCCAGCCATTCTCAGCTCCTCGGCTGTCATGTGCTGTTTGGCCCTTCGGTAAAATTCTCCGAGGGTGTCCGGGGGGTCCTTTGAGAACTCGTAGAACAGCTGTGAGTCCCGCCGAAGGCCCAGTGTCATGGAAAGAATGCGGATTTCGGGCCGAAAGTCTGGGACGCTCAGGGCTTCCCGGTTGAACCTTTCGACATAGTCTCGGATGGTCTCTCCGTTTCTCTGCTCTATGTCGAACATCTGGACAGGCATCTTCACAGTCAGCCTACTCCCGATGAATTGCTACGTGAAGGCCGTGGACAACTCCTGGAACTCAGTGATGGTCCCTGGAGGCAATGAATTGTACCATGCAGTTGCTGGCCCTGTTAGGGTGACTTCAAAGCATTTGCACATGGTAGCGTCATCAGCACCGTGCATTATCATGTTGCATCTGTACTTCGTCAGATGGGCCTACGGATCAGTACGGCCATCATAAATCTCCAACCGAGGTACTCTGAAGTCACCTGGCATAGCTGCCTCAGCAACGGCATGAGTGAAAGGGGAGTCATCTTCGCAGAAGGTCCCCGAGAGTTTGGCCCAGACAAGTTTTCTGGCCATTTGCTTCTCCACTCTATCTAGCCGTGCTAGTATCCTCTCCATAAGCACTGTGGTACTCGGCCCTCCTTCGGGGAAGGGAGACTCCCGGCGCCTCTTCGGGGAGCGAGTTCGGCGCTGAAGGGACGGGGACCTCGCCTCAGCCGACGAACTTCTTCGCTGCAAAACCCTTGGTCGCTCAGACCTCTTTCATGCCACAGGCTGTTTCCCGAGGGCAGTATTTTCTGTGGACAATTCTTCGCGCGGGTCTCCGCTTCCCAAACTGCAATGTGTAGACTTCGGGCTTTTCTCCCGAGGGCGTGCTGGTGAGGGAGGTCTCTGGCCCTGTGCTTGCTGTGGCCATCTTTGGTCGATCTGCTACGTCATTTCAGACACGACCGAACGCTGAAAGTCTTTCAGGAAGCTCATAGTGATTACTAGAGGGTGGTCTTCCTCGGGCACAGAAGTCTCTGGGAATGTTTGCTCAGCAGCCGGTTGTGTCTCAGGCACGGACGGGGACTTTGGGAGCCCTTGTCCTTAGAACGCCGAGTTTCAACGACGGCGATCTCAAAGCAGGTTCCCACAGACGGCGCCAAATGATGGCGTGGAGCCTCATCGTTTATAGTCATGATGACTGGTGGAGAGACTTCTGGGAGGAAGAACGCCTGGAGGATGGATCGCCCAAGGGAGTGTGCCTGAAAGATCAGAAACAAGGGGTTGGGAGGCCCTCGGAATGTGTTTCCGGGGGGGGAGCCTCCGACGCCCAAGTTAGTGGTGGCTGAGAAAAGGCAGAAGAAATAGCACGAAGGGGCTGAAGAGTCTTGCCTGGTAATTTTCTCAGAGTGTGGGAGCAGCGTTTTGCCAACCAACCCCCTGCCAAGTATTAATTCCTGGTATTTATAGGAGTGCCTAGCCCGTTCAGATCGCGACACGTGTTCGGTCGGATGTTCCTGAATTTCTGGGCGTAGGAGACAGATAGCTGGTAGCAGGTTGCCTTAAGCCATGTGCTAAGATGGGCCATGATGTGAGTCTGATGGCGTCCATGTGTCAGAGCGCCTTTTGAGGCGGCTTGTGACGTCTGTGAAAGGACGCGTCAGAGGCTTCCTTAAATGCTTCCATAAATGCTCCTGCCGTACTCCCGAGGTCCCTGGGTGAGGTCGTCCTTTGGTACGGACAGAGCCTCTTCGGGAAACAAGCCCTCAGTTCGGGGGTTCCCAGTTTCAGGGAGTTCCGCCTTCGGGGATATCATGTTCGGCTCGCTATGTATGGTGCCGCTTTTCTGAAGGCGATCTGTTCACAACCTTGGGGGGTTAAGTAGTGTCCTCGGGTTTTCCTGGCGTGCCGGGCTCGGAGCTCTTCGGCTATCCCCCGAGGTGCATGATCACACCTTTTCTCGGGTAGCGCCAGCTTCTTCTGGCCATTCTTGTGACAGGGAGTTCGGCCAGATAGAGGCGATGGCGTTTGGCTATCACCCATCATGTGGAAGCTCATGACCGAGGAGGTCCTTCGAGAATTGGGGGTTGTCAAGGAGCACAAGACGGATCTCGACATGCCAGCTCCCGCTATCGAGGGGAAGGACCCTTTTTTGAAAGTAAGTTTCTTTTCAAAGTTTTCAATATAAGCATCTGTCTGTACTCACACTGATGTTTTCCTTCCTTTTCAGATATGGGCAATGAGTCTGCTTCCTACTATAAGTCCCTTTTTCTCGGCCAAGCCGAGAAGGGGTGATGCGGTTCACGTGGAGCCAGCATCTGATGTGGTCCGGTTAGGTGGAGCCAGCATCTCCGCTGTGTGCAGTGGTGTGGGCAGCAGGGGGTCCCAGAGGTGCAAAAGGAACGCGTCCAGGGTGGATCGCCTTGGAGGATGGCCGACAGCTTCTTGGTCCCGTGGTAGGTGAGGACGGGAGGTACCTCCGGTGCGGGTGAGAGCCCGAAACAGTGGTTAGTCAGGGAGACCTGGCTGAAACACTTAGAAAACAAGGGTTAGGAGGCCCCCGGAGTGATTTTCTGGGGGGGAACCTCCGACGCCCAAGTCAGTGCTTAAAGAGAGAGAGAATGGCCTAGTAATAAGCACAAGAGGCGCTTGCCTGGGGGAGATCCTTTTGAGGGCTGGAGGAAAGAGTATTCTGGCAGAGAGAGGAGAGCATCCTCTGTTTTCTAGTCTTTCTGTCCCTTTTTCTCTTCCAGAAGAAAGCCCAGCCCGCCATTTCTGTGACCATTTTCCTTGTATAAAAGAAGGGGGTGACCCCTTTGGATTATGGCACGTGTTCGACACGTATATGGTCGGATGGTGTACTTCCAGACGTGGAGGACCCTAGCCACCTGTAGGCTCCTCGAGCCGCGAGCTGTAGCCCTTCGTGACAGGACATCAGACTGCGACGGCATGCTAGAGCGTGCTTGAAGGTGGCGTATCAGAGCGTGCCTGAAGGTGGCGTATCAGATAAGTAAGTGACCAGAGTGTCAGAGACTCCTTAATTGCTCTTGTCGTACAACCGAGGTCCCTCTGTCAATGTCTTACTTCAGGATGAGGCGCCTTCTCCTGGAGTTAGGCTGGTACTTCGGCAGTTCCATTTTTGGGGGGCTTTCTCCCACGGAGGGTGGTCGGTCCTTCTCCCCAGAAGCTGGTTTTGGAGAGCTACCGAGGTCGTATGCCCCAGGTGTATGACTTCCTTTACTCCGGAGTCCTTTCCGAGGTCGCAGACCTCAGGTGTCTGGCTCCCTCTTTCCCGTCGTCGGTAGGTGGTCAGGGTGATAGCACTTTGGCTATTACATGCTGATGGCCTGGGGCCTCATCGTTGTGAGTCATGATGACTGTTGAGGAGACTTCTAGGAGGAAGAACGCCTGGAAGGTGGATCGCCCCAAGGAGAGTACCTGAAAAGCTGGTAAACAGGGTTAGGAGGCCCCCGGAATGTTTTTCCGGGGGGGGAGCCTCCGACGCCCAAGTCAGTGGTGGCCGGAAAAAGGAGAAAGTCACTAGCTCAAAGAAAAAGGCAGAAAAGTCTCGCCTGGTAATTTCTCAGAGTGTGGGAGCTGTATCTCCGACCTACCAACCTCCTGTCAAGTATTTATTTCCTGTATATATAGGAATACCTAGCCCGTTCAGATCATGACACGTGTGCGGTCGGATGCTCTTGAACTTCTGGGCGTAGGGGACAGATAGTTGGTAACCAGCTCGCCTCGAGGCTTGTGCTGAGACGGGCCATGATGTGATTCTGATGGGGTCTGCGCGTCAGGGCGGCATTTTACGTCTGTGGTGGGACGTGTCAGAGGCTTCCTTAAATGCTTCCATAAATGCTCCTGCCGTACTCCTGAGGTCCCTGGGCGAGGTCGTCCTCTAGCTCGGACAGAGCCTCTTCGGGAAGCATACCCTCAGTTCGGGGGTTCCCAGTTCCAGGGGGTTCCGCCTTCGGGGATATCATGTTCAGGCAGCAATGTCTGGTGCCACTTTTCCGAAGGCGCGCTGTTCACAACCTTGGGGGGCGAATGGAGTCCTCAAGTTTTACTGGCGTGCCGAGGCTCGGAGCTCTCCGGCTATCTCCCGAGGTGCATGACTCCACCTGTTCCCGGGAAGCGCCAGTTCTTCTGGCCATTGTTGTGGCAGGGTGTTCGGCCAGATTAAGGCGATAGCCTTTGGCTATCACATGCCCCCCTTGGAAAGCCGGAGTGAAGACTTCGGCAAGTAGCCCTTCTGGCGTTCGTCTTGCGCTTAACTTGGTAGTTTTGTCAGGACGCCCTCATTGTCTCCCGAAGGTCCACGTAGTAGGATGTCCATTTTCGGTCGAACAGGGTAGTTCGGAACCATGAACCCCTGACCTCTTGGACTTCATGCTCAGAGTACGACGTCGGCCGGGGGGGTACTTCACTTTTTAGGCGATAAGCCTTGTTCGGACAGGTGTCACCTATCCGGCTTTCGGTATTCTCGAGATTCCCAACTCGTTCACTTTTCCCGCCATCGGCTAATGGATCGATGCGTCTTAAAACTAGGTGTGTCAGTCTTGAGCAATGTGCCCGAGCTTTCTGGATGCCAGAAAATGTGTCCTTGTTTCTAACGATGGGTGACATGTGGCAGGCATCAGCTGGGATGGGCACGTCTTTTTATGCGCGAGGAGCAATTATGGCGATGCTTCGCCTTCACACAGCATTTATGACGGCCTCTTGGTTGTCTTTTCTCGATCTATAAAAGCCTTCCTCCCCTCATACTCTTCACTTGTGTTTCTTTGCTCTCACTTTGCTCTTGCTTTTCCTTCCTTTTTTGCGGCGGTCTTAGTGGCGGAGCTATTTCCGGTGATCTTTCACGACGGCGTCTTCAAACCCAAACTTTGGCAAGTTTTTTGGTGGGTTCAGACTTCTAAAGTTCCTTTCATTTCTTGCTTTTCTTTCTGCTTCCCGAAGTCATTTTTCTGTCTACCATGCCTATTCCCGAGAGTTGGCAACCTCTTATGTCTCACCCTTGTTGCACCACTCCTGAAAAATTAGAAAAATGGAAGACCAAATTTTTCCTTCCCTCTTATGCCATCACAAGGTTACCTCACCATGGCAAGTTTTGCTTTATGAATCGAGGTGACGAGGTTACCATTTTCCGAGCCCAACTGAAGGCCGGACTTCGGTTTCCTCCCGCGAAGATGATTTGCGACTTTTGCCAATTTCATGGCATAGCCGTGAATCAGCTTCCTCTGAGCTCATACTGCTATTTTAACACCTTTCTCTGCATGTGTGGGATCTTCGGGGTAGAACCCCATTTCATCCTGTTCATCTAGTACTATAAGCTCTATCCGATTTCGAAGGGTGGCTTTTATTTCATGCTACCTCGGGGATCTGGGAGCAAGAAATTTATGTTAACCTTCGCTACCAAGGATAGCTGGCGAGGGTGGCAAAGGATGTACTTCTTCCTGAAGGTGGCGGAGGCATGGTCGCACGTCCCGACTAAGTGGGCTAGGGGAAAGCTAGACGCGGATGTCACGGACCCCAGGAAGTTGCTGACTCCTGTGTTGGCAGCTAGGTTTGGGGACTTTGACAGACGAATCCGTGCTGTCGCCGACTGGGATGCCGAGGTCCCTCCACGCTCTCTCTACCCTTTCCCGATCATGTGGAAACTCATGACCGAGGACGTCCTTCGGGAGCTGGGGTTGGTTGCGGAGCATAAGATGGATCTCGGCATGGCAGCTCCTGCTACCGAGGGGAAGAACTCTTTGCTAGTGGGGCTCCTTCGGAGCGAGCTCACTTTCGAAGCCTTTTCTGAAAGTAAGTATCTTTCAAAAAAATTTCAGCATAAGTGCCTGTAGACTTACACAGATTTTTTTTCTCCTTTTCAGAGATGGGCGACGAGTCTGACGCCTATTACCGATCTCTCTTCCTTGGTCAGTCCAAGAAGGGAGAACAAACGAAGAAGAGGAGCAAGGCTTCTGGGGTTGAGTCGTCTTCTGCCAAGAAGACAAAGAAGGCTTCTGGTGGTGGATCACCTTCTGCCAAGAAGACCAAGAGGGACACCCCTCCTCCCTCCCCAAAGGACATTTCGGAGGCGGGCGATGTCACTGCAACCTCGACCGAGGTTGCAACTTTTTCCTAGCCTAAAATGGCCGGGGGGTTTTTGCCGAGTGGCCATTCCTGCGCCTCTGAGTCCCGCCATGTCGGCCGATTTGTTGGGTTCTTCGGAGCATCTTCCTGTTGAAGAATTAAAGAAATGCCGAAGAGCCAAGGGCAAACATGTTTCTACCGACGTGGAGAAGGTTGGTGACTCTGATGATGACTGTGCTGAAGTCGCGGCAGGTTGTCTATTTTCTCCTGCAATCTCACATTTTTTATAACCAAGGAAATATAACCATGGAAAATTTACCTCATGAGATGTTTCTTTTTGCAGAGGATTTGGCTCCCCTGCCTTGGAAGATTGAGCACTCCTAAAGGTGGGATCTTCGGGATTCCTACGTCCCGAAGGGCAAAGTCCCTAGGGAGCAGTTCTGGTCTTTCACGAAGGACATGAACTTGTTCTCCAAGGACTGCTGGGAAATGGCTCCCCAAATGGCGAGGGTGATGGGTTTCGGGAGCCAAACAGTACAACGGAATTTAACCGAAACCCTCTAGGATCCAAGTGAAACAGGGTAAACCGGGTGTTCAAAAATTTTCATACCTAATTTTTGGTTGAGATCTCTCACTCAACTATAGAGTCGAATCACAGAACCTGAATAGTTGACGTGTTTAGGCTCTCTATGGTATCCACACGAGCCTCTCGGGATCACCACGCTTCCACCACGTCCCGGAAGATGCGTTTCTCCTGCGCTCGCAGTGCTAGCTTGCGTCCTCCAAGGAATTGCAAGAGAAAAGTGCTGCTGTCCTTTTGGGAGGCTAGGGCTAGGAGACCTGCGAATTTCTCACTTAAAAGTTGTGTTTATAGTGAGACTCAACTTCCAGGCCTAATGGGTTTCAAAGCCCTAATCCAATTAGGATTTAATTTCAGGCTTAATAATGGCTCAATTCTGTTGGGTTTTGGGAGCCAAACAGCGCAGCGGAATTTAACCAAAACCCTCCAGGATCCAAGTGAAACGGTGTAAACCGGGTGTTCAAAAATTTTCATACCTAATTTTCGGTTGAGATCTCTCACTCAACTGTAGAGTCGAATCACAAAACCTGAACAGTTGACGTGTTCAAGCTCTCTATGGTATCCACACGAGCTTCTCGGGATCACCACGCTTCCACCACGTCCCGGCAGATGCGTTTCTCTTGCGCTCGCAGTGCTAGCTTGCGTCCTCCAAGGAATTGCAAGAGAAGAGTGCGGCTGTCATTTTTGGAGGCTAGGGCAAGGAGAGCTGCAAATTTCTCACTTAAAAGTTGTATTTATAGTGAGACTCAACTTCCAGGCCTAATGGGTTTCAAAGCCCTAATCCAATTAGGATTTAATTTCGGGCTTAATAATGGCTCAACTCTTGGGCCCATTATTAATACGAAATTAAAGTGAAACCATAACCCAAATAATTAGCCCATGCACTCTATGATCCAAATTGCTCTATGTGTGCGACCTAATAGGCTCTTATCACGTTGGCAATGATCATAAATCACATTTACGATCATCAGCAATGAGCGGTGTCTAGCAACACATCATTGCTACCAAAGTGACAAGATTGTCGATGATTCGACTATACCTTTATGATCATCACCGATATATGCCATTGTCTCTTTGTCCAAGATATCAAGACTAAGCACGAGACATGGAATGTGTCACTCTCGTATAGCCCAATCTTTGGTTTCTTGATTACCGAGTAGACTAACTTAAACTGATGACATTGATATCGCATATCAACTCATCCGAACATGGCCATGCATTTTCTAATTCTCACTCTATCAAGGGGCCCGAAGATATCGCTCCCGTTACATAGGAGGGACAAATCCCATCTTGATCATACAAATCCCTCCGCATGATATGTGACATACCCAATGACCTCCTTCAAGTTCACTCAGTTACGAGCAACAAAGGAAAGTATCAAAGTATGTGACTCACATGTAGGGAACCTTGATGATCTTAGGTCGAAGGACTACATATACCCTGATCACTATGGGAATCACTTATGACACTCATATAACGATCCATGTAGTGTTCTCATGGTGGGTCGGTCCAGTACACAAGTTCTCCAACTTGTACCCATATGTAGACTACATATCTCATATTAGTCTCCACATATGCTAGTCGTTATGTATTATTGCAACCCACTCCACAATAATACTAGACCAGGGACTTTTAAGAATATCATTATTCTAGGGTTACAATTATGTTTGTTAAGTTACGCAGGAACAAAACAACAAACATAATTGCTCGATTAATGCCTTAATAAAATATCATGACTCAATGTGCAAGAATACAATCATCTCATGATTGGCTTTTGGGCACAACACTAAAAAATTCTTGGGCCCATTATTAATTTGAAATTAAAGTGAAACCATAACCCAAATAATTAGCCCATGCACTCTAATGATCCAAATAGCTCTATGTGTGTGACCCAATAGGCTCTTGCCATGCTGGCAATGATCATAAATCACATTTATGATCAGAAGCAATGAGCAGTGTCTAGTAACACATCATTGCTACCCAAGTGACAAGATTGTTGGTGAATCGACTAAACCTTTATGATCATCACCGATATATGCCATTGTCCCTTTGTCCAAGATATCAAGACTAAGCACGAGACACGGAATGTGTCACTCTCATACAGCCTAATCTTTGGTTTCTTGATTACTGAGTAGACCAACTTAAACTGATGACATTGATATCATATATCAACTCATCCGAGCATGGCCATTCATTTTCTAAGTCTCACTCTATCAAGGGGCTTGAAGATATCACTCCTATTACATAGGAGGCACAAATCCCATCTTGATCATACAAATCCCTCCGCATGATATGTGACATACCCAATGACCTCATTCAAGTTCACTCAGTTACGAGCAACAAAGGAAAGTATCAAAGTATGTGACTCACATGTAGGGAACCTTGATGATCTTAGGTCAAAGGACTACATATACCATGATCACTATAAGAATCACTTATGACACTCATATAACGATCCATGTAGTGTTCTCATGGTGGGTCGGTCCAGTACACAAGTTCACCAACTTGTACCCATATGTAGACTACATATCTCATATTAGTCTCCACATATGCTAGTCATTATGTATTATTGCAACCCACTCCACAATAATACTAGACCAGGGATGTTTAAGAATATCATTATTCTAGGGTTACGATTATGTTTGTTAACTTACGCAGAAACAAAACAACAAACATAATTGTTGGATTAATGCCTTAATAAAATATCATGACTCAATGTGTAAAAATACAATCATCTCATGATTGGCTTTTGGGCACAACACTAACAATCTCCCACTTGCACAAAAGCCAATCATCCATGTATCTAATACCGATGGACCTAGAATGGCTATCATGCTTTTGCTGCGTAAGGGGCTTTGTCAGCGGATCAGCAATGTTGCTATCTATGGAAGTCCTGCATATCCTTACATCACCCCTCTCGATGATCTCCCTGATGAGATGATAGCGTCAGAGTATGTGTTTGGATCGCTGGTGAGATCGAGGTTCCTTAGCTTGTGTGATTGCTCCATTGTTGTCACAATAGAGCTCTATCGGGTCGGTAATGCTTGGAACCACTCCAAGTTCAGTGATGAACTTCTTGATCCAAATTGCCTCCTTCGTAGCATCAGATGCGGCAATGTACTCAGATTCTATTGTAGAGTCAGCTACTGTATCTTGCTTTGAACTCTTCCAGCTAACAGCACCACCACCAATACAAAACACATAACCAGATTGTGATCTAAAATCATCCTTATCAGATTGGAAGCTTGCATCGGTGTAACCCCTTACAACGAGCTCATCTTCACCTCCAAACACCAAGAATGCATCTTTAGTCCATCGTAGGTACATAAGGATGTTCTTAACAGTTATCCAGTGACTCTCACCAAGGTTCGATTGGTACCGACTCGTCATGCTCAAATCATATGAGACATCAGGATGAGTACATATCATGGCATACATGATAGATCCAATTGCTGACATATATGGAATCTTACACATGTGCTCTCTCTTCTTGGGTGTACTTGGACACTGAGATCTAGAAAGAGTTATACCATATGACATGGGCAAGAATCCTTTCTTGGAATCTTGCATGCTAAACTTCTTTAGCACCTTGTCAATATATGTACTTTGACTTAGGCCTAGAAGCTTTCTAGATCTATCTCTATAGATCGTGATTCCTAACACATAGGCTGCTTCACCCAAGTCCTTCATAGAGAAACATTTCCTTAGCCAAGTCTTCACAGACTGTAGCTCAGGAATGTCATTCCCGATGAGTAGTATGTCATCTGCATACAACACCAAGAAGAGAATAGCGCTCCCATTAACCTTCTTGTAGACACAAGGTTCATCTTCATTTTTTATAAAATCAAACTCTTTGCTTGCATCATCAAAATGAAGATTCCAAGTTCGAGAAGCTTGCTTCAGTCCATAAATGGACCTTTGCAACTTGCACACTTTATTGGCATTCTCAAGAATGACAAAACCCTCAGGTTGTGTCATGTACACATCCTCAAGTAGCTTTCCATTTAGGAATGCAGTTTTGACATCCATCTGCCATGTCTCATAATCATAGTGTGTAGCAATAGCAAACAAAATTTGGATGGATTTAAGCATAGCAACTGGTGAAAAAGTTTCATCATAGTCAATACTATGAATTTGCTTGAAACCTTTTGCAACCAATCATCCCTTAAAGGTAATCACATTACCATCCATGTCAGTTTTCTTCTTGAAAACCCGTTTGCACCCTATAGGTTTTACCTCTTCTGGTGGGTCAACCAAAGTCCATACTTGGTTTTCATACATGGATTCCATCTCGGATTTCATGGCCACTAGCCACTTCTCAGAGTCAGGCCCTGACATAGATTGTTGGTAGGTTGTGGGCTCATCTTGATCCATGAGCATCACATCACCGGTGTGAATCATGAGAAATCCATATCTCTCAGGCTCATACCGAATCCTACCAGACCTACGTGGGCTCTATGCTACAGGAACAGACTCTTGAACAACATCTTTCAGTGTCTGTTCAGGTTCCATTTCAGGTTCGATGTCTCCTTGTTGTTCTTGAAGTTCTTCAAGTTCTACTTTCCTCCCACTAGTTCCTTTAGAGATAAACACTTTCTCCAAAAAGACACAAGTTCGAGCAACAAACACTTTTGGCTCAGAAGGATTATATCCACATATCCAAGTTCACTCAGTTACGAGCAACAAAGGAAAGTATCAAAGTATGTGACTCACATTTAGGGAACCTTGATGATCTTAGGTTGAAGGACTACATATACCATGATCACTATGAGAATCACTTATGACACTCATATAACGATCCATGTAGTGTTCTCATGGTGGGTCGGTCCAGTACACAAGTTCTCCAACTTGTACCCATATGTAGACTACATATCTTATATTAGTCTCCACATATGCTAGTTATTATGTATTATTGCAACCCACTCCACAATAATACTAGACCAGAGATGTTTAAGAATATCATTATTCTAGGGTTACGATTATGTTTGTTAACTTACGTAGAAACAAAACAACAAACATAATTGTTGGATTAATGCCTTAACAAAATATCATGACTCAATGTGCAAAAATACAATCATCTCATGATTGGCTTTTGGGCACAACACTAACAAAGGAGCGTGCTTGCTCAGGCATCCTTCAAGGTAGTCGCTGAGGAGTGCGCCTCCGAGGATGCCCTTGCTGCAAAAGTTTCCCAGCATGCTGCTCAGGTAACCCTTCGGGCTTCTCACTTTTCCTTCCACTTTTCTACCTAAGTGCTCTAGCTTTCCTTGTGCAAATTTTCACTAAGTGCCTTTCTTTTTTGCAGCTTTTGGGGTATAGTGGATACCTCTGAGCTTGGGCAGCAAAGCAGTCTTCGGTATGAGCTTGGGCCAAACGTAAGTTGGAGAAGGCCAAAGTTTTCTGCGCCAACTCGGTGTTGACGAACACCAAGCTGAGCGAAATATGCAAAGAGAAGGTTGCTAGTCTTCAGGAGGAATTCTTAAAGGGCCAAGAGGAGCTCTTGAAGGATTTTTCCAAGAAGATGTCCAACCTTGGTGATAAGTTAATCAACCTGACTTCGGCCAATGAGGCCCTTCGAAACAAAAAAGAAGGGGAGTCTGCCCTTTTGGTGAGGGCGATGGCTGAGAATGTCAAACTCCAGGCCGAGGTCGGCTCGCTGAAGGAGAGTTCGGAGGAGAAGAAGAAAACCGAGGAGCTAGAGAAGGAGATTTCCGGCCTTTAGCAGGAGGTTTTGGATCTTCAACATGAGGTAGACGAGTTAGACGTTGAAAGAGGTAAAGCCGTCCAGACGTCCAAGGTTGCTTTTCAGGACGGTTTCTGCCTTACTTGTTATCAATTTCTGAAGAAGTATCCGGACCTCGATCCTTCCTTTTTGGCTGCCCTAGATATTCCCGGGGGGCCTCGATGGATGTGGTTGATGGCGTAAAGCCTCATCGTTTATAGTCATAGTGACTGGTGGAGAGACTTCTGGGAGGAAGAACGCCTGGAGGATGGATCGCCCAAGGGAGTGTGCCTGAAAGCTCAGAAACAAAGGGTTAGGAGACCCCCGGAGTGTTTTTCCAGGGGGGGAGCCTCCGACGCCCAAGTCAGTGGTGGCTGAGAGAAAGGCAGAGAAAATAGCACAAAGGGCTGAAGAGTCTCGCCTGGTAATTTTCTCAGAGTGTGGGAGCAGTGTTTTTGCCAACCAACCTCCTGCCAAGTATTAATTCCTGGTATTTATAGGAGTGCCTAGCCCGTTCAGATCGCGACACTGTTGGGTTTCAGGAGCCAAACAGCGCAGTGGAATTTAACCGAAACCCTCCAGGATCCAAGTGAAACGGGGTAAACCGGGTGTTCGAAAATTTCATACCTACTTTTCGGTTGAGATCTCTCACTCAACTGTAGAGTCGAATCACAAAACAGTTGACGTGTTTAGGCTCTCTATGGTATCCACACGAGCCTATCGGGATCACCACGCTTCCACCACGTCCCGGCAGATGCGTTTCTCTTGCGCTCGCAGTGCTAGCTTGCGTCCTCCAAGGAATTGCAAGAGAAGAGTGCGGCTGTCCTTTTGGGAGGCTAGGGCAAGGAGACCTGCGAATGTCTCACTTAAAAGTTGTATTTATAGTGAGACTCAACTTCCAGGCCTAATGGGTTTCAAAGCCCTAATCCAATTAGGATTTAATTTCGGGCTTAATAATGGCTCAACTCCTTGGCCCATTATTAATACGAAATTAAAGTGAAACCATAACCCAAATAATTAGCCCATGCACTCTAATGATCCAAATAGCTGTATGTGTGCGACCCAATAGGCTCTTGCCATGTTGGCAATGATCATAAATCACATTTATGATCATAAGCAATGAGCGGTGTCTAGCAACACATCATTGCTACCCAAGTGACAAGATTGTCGGTGAATCGACTAAACCTTTATGATCATCACCGATATATGCCATTGTCCCTTTGTCCAAGATATCAAGACTAAGCACGAGACATGGAATGTGTCACTCTCGTGTAGCCCAATCTTTGGTTTCTTGATTACCGAGTAGACCAACTTAAACTGACGACATTGATATCATATATCAACTCATCGGAGCATGGCCATGCATTTTCTAAGTCTCACTCTATCAAGGGGCCCAAAGATATCACTCCTGTTACATAGGAGGGACAAATCCCATCTTGATCATACAAATCCCTCCGCATGATATGTGACATACCCAATGACCTCCTTCAAGTTCACTCAGTTACGAGCAACAAAGGAAAGTATCAAAGTATGTGACTCACATGTAGGGAACCTTGCTGATCTTAGGTCGAAGGACTACATATACCATGATCACTATGAGAATCACTTATGACACTCATATAACGATCCATGAAGTGTTCTCATGGTGGGTCGGTCCAGTACACAAGTTCTCCAACTTGTACCCATATGTAGACTACATATCTCATATTAGTCTCCACATATGCTAGTCATTATGTATTATTGCAACCCACTCCACAATAATACTAGACTAGGGACGTTTAAGAATATCATTATTCTAGGGTTACAGTTATGTTTATTACGTTACGCAGAAACAAAACAACAAACATAATTGCTGGATTAATGCCTCAATAAAATATCATGACTCAATGTGCAAAAAAATACAATCATCTCATGATTGGCTTTTTGGGCACAATACTAACAGACACGTGTTCGGTCGGATGTTCCTGAATTTCTGGGCATAGGAGACGGATAATTGGTAGCAGGTTGCCTTGAGCCATGTGCTGAGACGGGCCATGATGTGATTTTGATGGCGTCAGCGTGGCAGAGCGCCTTTTGTGGCGGATTGTGGCGTCTGTGAATGGATGTGTCAGAGGCTTCCTTAAATGCTTCCATAAATGCTCCTGCCGTACTCCCGAGGTCCCTGGGTGAGGTCATCCTTTGGTACGGACAGAGCCTCTTCGGGAAACAAGCCATCAGTTCGGGGGTTCCCAGTTTCAGGGAGTTCCGCCTTCGGGGATTATCATGTTCGGCTCGCTATGTCTGGTGCCACTTTTCCGAAGGCGATATGTTCACAACCTTAGGGGACAAGTAGTGTCCTCGGGTTTTCCTGGCGTGCCGGGCTCGGAGCTCTTCGGCTATCTCCTGAGGTGCATGATCACACCTTTTCTCGGGTAGCGCCAGCTTCTTCTGGCCATTCTTGTGGCAGGGAGTTCGGCCAGATAGAGGCGATAGAGTTTGGCTATCACATGCCCCCCTTTGGAAAGCCGAAGTGAAGACTTCGGTTTTGCATCTCTTTCCGAGGTTGTTTATGGGAGTCTCTTTGGAAGCTCAACCTGTTCCGAGGATGCGCCTTTTGCCCAAAGATCATGGGCTCTTCGACCTTGGCCTGTTCTTTGGTGTCTTCGAGGCAGAGCCTGTGCCGAAGATACACCTCTTGCCCGAAGGTCATGGGCTGTTCGGCCATAGCCTGTCTCTTGGCGTCGTCGAGTTGGCCTGCTCTTTGTTTCTGCAGGTCTGTTTGGCCAAGCGTGTTAGTCTGAGCGGCGCGTCCCAGTTTTCCAGGGATGTCAGAAGACGTGTCCCAGTTTTCAAGGGACATTTGGAGGACGTGTCCCCCATTTTTGCGCAGCGGTTGACATATGGCGCTTTGCCCTTGGAGGAGAGTCGCGTCGGTTACAGAGGGCACGCCTTTTCAGGTGCAGAGAGCAGTTACGGCGGCGGTTCACCTCCAAAGGGTACTTATGATGATGTTTTGGTTACCCACCTCTGGCTTATAAATAGCCCATTCCATCATAAGTTCCTTTTGGTTTTTCTTCTGCTCTTTTCTCTGCTTTGCCCCTGTTCTTGCACTTTTTTGCTTTCTGTGGCGGAGTTACCTTAATCAGAGCTTTTTTCCAGCCAACTTTCACGACGGTGTCCTCAGATTTTGGCAAATCTTTTCTTGCAAGTTTCTTCATTTCCATTGTCCCGAACACGTTCGCTCAAGATACTTCGGAAAACCTACGATCAAAGAAACTTTTTTACCTTCCATTGTCCCGAGTGCGTTTGCTCGAGAGACTTTCTGGAAAGTCTGAAAAAATTTGACTATGTCTTTTTGCAGGATTTTGCATTTCCAATTTGTCCCGAACATGATGGCTCAAGGGACTTCGGAAAACCTTCAATCAAATTTTTGTTTTTCTAGTTGTCCCGAGCAGGGTTGCTCAAGGGACTTCGAAAAACCTTTCTTGAGATTTTTCACTTCCCATTTTCACAAGCACGTTCGCTCAAGGGAGTTCGGAAAATTATCTCTGCGCTGGCTATGGCGAGTACTTCTGCGAGATTTTTGTTTTCCATCTTTCCCGAGCGTGATGGCTCAAGGGACATCAGAAAGTCATATCTACGCTTTATCATGGCGAGCATCTTTGCGGAATTCTGCTTTGCACAATTTTGGATACTTAAGAGCTTTCCTTAAGAGCATTCTGTACTTACAATTCCTCCGCTTCATCTTAGGCGTAGAATTTTTTCAAGGTGTCTGAGTGCCAAGTATTTTTCAATTCTACGCCTTCGGCGTCGCCAAGTTTGTACATGCCTTTTCGTACTTCGGCGAGAACCAGATAAGGTCCTTCCCAGTTTGCGCGAAGTACTCTGTGGGACGGCCTACGGCCGCAGCCACTCTTTGCTAAAAAGCTATTCTTCTCAGCTCGGCTATTTCTCTGTGTTCGCCGACGAGGTCGAGCTTGGTTCTGAGGCTGAGCTCGTTTCCACCTTCATCAAATATTTGCACCCGTATTGATGGTCTGACTATCTCGACTGGGATAATGGCCTCTGTCCCCAAGACTAGTGAAAAGGAAGTTTCCCCTGTGGCCCTTCGGGGCATCGTTCGGTAGCTCCACAATACGCTTCGGAGTTCTCCTGGCCATTTCCCTTTTGCTTCTCCCAGTCTCTTTTTCAGGCCATCTTTTATGGTCCTGTTCGATACTTCCACCTGCCCGTTACTTTGGGGGTGAGCTACTGGGGCGAAGTGCATCTTTATTCCGAGGTCGCTGATAAATTCCTGGAATCCTTTGTCTATGAATTTGGATCCATTATCAGCTACTAGTACCCTCGGTATGCCAAATCTGCATACAATGTTCTTCTATACGAACTTCTGCACTTCTTTTGCCGAGATAGTTGCCAGCGGTTCTGCCTCGACCCATTTAGACAAATAGTCCACTGCTACAACGCAGAATTTAACGCCTCCGGGTGCTGTGGGGAGTGGCCCAATGAGGTCTATACCCCAGACTGCGAACGGCCAAGGATAGTCAGCTGAACTTACCATTTCCGAGGGTGCCCTCTGGATGTTTGCGTGTCTCTGGCAGCTACCACATTTCCGGACGAACTGTCTTGCGTCCTTTCTCAGGGTAGGCCAGAAGTATCCTTGGCGAAGTATCACCGCTGCAAGGGCATCAGTTCCGATATGTGAGCCACACATGCCTTTGTGGACCTCTTCAAGGATCATTTCAGTACCCTCTTCAGCCATGCATCTCTGCAGCGGGTTTGCATATCCCTGACTGTATAACTTTTCACCAATCAGGAAGAATCGGCCGGAGCGTCTTCGCAGTCTCGCAGCATCGCCGGGGTCTTTGGGGAGCATATTTTCTGCGAGGTATCTCTTTATGGGATCTTTCCATCCTTTTCCCGAGGTCGCTATGCTCAGCACTGAGATGCTCGGATGGTCTAGCACCTCGGTGTATGTTTTCGACTTCGCCAAGCAATCCGCCTCAGTGTTATTCCACCGAGGTACATTTTCGATCCGTACGGCGTCAAACTTTTGGATGAGCTTTGCTACCAGCTCGTGGTATTTTGCCAAGATTGGGTCCTTCGTCCCATAATCTCCTGCCGTTTGCCGAACTACTAGCTGGGAATCGCTGTGAGCTTTTAAGTTTCTCACGCCAATCCTTCTCCAGGCCTTCGGGTCCTCTGATAACTATTCCAGCTCCCTGGTGTTCGAAACCCGAGGCTTCATCAACATGCAAGGTCCATACTGGCTCACCCTCGTTCAGATCTTGGTGGCTGTCCTCAGTGGTGGGTATTTCGGCGATAAAATCTGCCAGTGCTTGGGCCTTTATGGGCCTTCCGAGGCTAATATAGGATTTCGTGCTCGCCAAGCTCTATGCACCACTTGGAGGGCCTTCCCGAATGATCAACTTTCTTCATAACATCCCGTAGTGGTAGACTACTTTGGACGATGATGGGGTGAGCCTGAAAGTACGGTCGCAGCCTTCTTCCTGCAAGCACCAAGGCGTATATAGCTTTTTGAAGCAAAGGGTACCTGATTTCGGCGCCATGCAGGAACTTGCTGATGTAATAGACTGACCCCTGGTTTGGGCCATCTTCTTTCACGAGGACCGAGCTTACAGCTTTCTCCGTGACGGTGAGGTACAATACGAGTGGCTCTCCCTCCCGAGGTTGTCGCAGAGTCGGCAGGCTGGCCAGGTAGACTTTGAGTTCTTTCCAGGCCTTTTGGCAATCTTCACCCCAAGGATGATCATTCCTTCCGAGGTCGCCTTCCCTTTTTGCTGCCTTTGTGAGGACTTTGACCGTGGCAGGAGTTCGGAATTCAAGCAGAGCCTTAATCTTCTCGGGGCTAGCGTCAATGCCTCTTTCGGATACCATGTACCCAAGGAACTTTCCCGAGGTTACCCCGAAGATGCCCTTTTCAGGATTGAGCCGAATCCCAAAGGCTCTGTGCTTTTGGAAGGTTTCCTCTAGATCTGCAATGTGGTAGCCAGGCAGCTTGCTCTTGACTATCATATCATCAACAGTTGAATCTACCAGTTGATCTATTGGCGGCAGAGGGTATGAGTCTTTCGGGCAAGCATCGTTCAAATTTCTGAAATCGTTGCACATCCGGAGTTTGCTGCTACCTTCTTTTGTGGCGATGACCACGTCGCTTAACCATTCGGGGTACTTCACTTCCCTGATGACTTTGGCTTCCAATAGTCGCTGGACTTCAGTTTTGACAAAGTTGCCCTTATGGGCTGAGATGCTTCGTCTCTTTTGCCGGACAGGCCTTGCTTCCGGGCTTACTTTGAGGCTGTGCTGTATTATGCCAGGGTTCACCCCCGGCATATCTTTTGGCGAGTAGGCAAACAGATCTTTATTTTCCAGCAGAAAGGATACAAGTTTTTCCTTGCCACCTTCGGCCAAGCTCTTCCCTATTCGGGTAGATTGTCCTGGGACAAGATCTACTGCTTCCGTTTCTGCCTTTGCGGGATCTCTTCCTTTGCCTTTCTCCTGCGCCTTTGCCTCCACCGTTTATGTAGAGTTGTTAGCCGGAGCCTTTCGTGCTTTCACAAACACCTTTCTTACCTCGGCCTGGTCTATGAAGATCTCTGCATCCCCATCCTTAGTGGCGAATGTGACAGTCAAGTACTTCACATCAGGGCGAATATGCAGGTTTCCCTGAGTCTGCCTTCCAAGGATGGCGTTGTACGAGGATGGGACGTCCATGACGATGAACCTAGCCATTGTGGAGGCGTACAACTCAGCTACTCCATCTACCGAAGTGCCTTTCATCATTAAGGGGAGGTCGATCCATCCGAGGACGGGTAGTTCGGATGGTCCAACGCCGAAGGTGGGCGTGGTGACTAGCTTAAGCTCGCTGCTGGAGATGCCCAAGTTCGTCAGTACGTGCGAGAATAGGACGTCAGCATTTGATCCATCATCAAGTAGCACCCTTTTGACGTCCCAGTTCCCTATCCTCGCCGTTATCAGCAGCGGATCGTCGTGGGTGAAGACGACGGTGTGGATCCATCTTCACGGGCCAGTTTTGACACGATCCCCGTGCCCCTGCCCGGGATACCCTGTGAGCGTTTGTCTCACGGTGGATTGTAATTGGCTAGCTGGTTATGTGTGTGGATTAAATCCAATGCTACTAGTTGATTAACCTAGAAATGCAATATGTATGCACTTATGCTTTGACTTGGTTTATTAAAACCATAAAACATTTAATCATTTAGACATTTAGCCGGCTAAGTAAAATTCTATATAAATAAATACAAAATGCCAAAGCATATCAAAATCAACCTTTGAGTGATTAACTACACATACACCGCTCGTGAAAGCATTTATACATAAGTAATTAATGCTCTCACCCAGAGAACAATCCCCTGAGTCAAGGACTCTTTATAACATAAATACTGGAGGCAAAATAAAGTACTGTATCAAAATACAAGACTTTGCTGAGATCTTTTACCCTAGCTCCCACTTTGGACTCCTGTCCCAGTGGCGAGTCTCACAAGTCCTGTGCCAAGTGCTACTAGGCTCTGCAGCCAAAGGAAGAAGCAAGTTAGTACCACAGCCTGACCAACAGACCAATTAAACGCTTAAGCAAGCTAGAAACTTAAAGTTTCTCAACTACCGTACCTTTACAGACAAAAAGGTACTACCGTGATAATCCTCAGCGATTATCCGGTCCTGCTACTTCAGACTCTGCATAACAAACAGGGAGTGAGAATTCAACATTCTCAGTAAGGGTCTTCGATGTACCTGCAAGAAAAAGCTAGGACTCTGGCTGCGAGCTCACACAGCATGAGGGTACTAGTCATATATATATATACTAGGCCGATAGACCTCTCCTCAAGTAGTCCTCTGTATCAGGCCAAGTGCAATCACTTAGCAACCTGACACATATACAGGCCAAGCGCAATCACTTAGCAACCTGACATATAGGCCAAGCGCTATCACTTAGCAACCTATCATATGGCTCAAGGGCGAACCTTAGCAAGCCTCATTCAAACATAGAACCTCTCACCTAGTTGTTATGCAGGGGAATTTATGATGGGACTTGTAGACTAGGCCGCAGGGCCTCTTTGATGTAAACTAGATGAACAAGGTTTCGCCTCGGGGCCTCGTGGCTATCGCACGGCTAGGCCGACGAGGGTTCTAAACCTCTCACCTGAGCTATTGATAGCTAATTAAGTTCAATTGCAACATTTGTTTCCTTACTTGTTGCCTAAGCAACTTACTTACCTCAAACAGTTCAAGAAAACTCATACTTCCGGTGGGACTTTCGGAAGTTTCGGAGTACCATCGGGATCCTCGGACCCTTAGGCACGTTCCGAGCCTTCCGTAGTCTCGGTCGGGTCAACGCAGCAAAAAGTCAAACCCCCCATTTTCTTGTGTTGGCGCCGCGTCGCCAAAGGCAAAAAGGAATTGGCGACGCGTCGCCAGCGAACAAACGCTCTGTGACTGAAAAATTGAATTGGCGACGCGTCAACAATTTTCGGGCCAATTGGCGCCGCGTCGCCAATTCTGCAGAAATGCAGAATTCGGCCGTTTGCTGCTACGAACTTTGGCAACCAAATACATATAGCAAACATGCATCAAAAGTTACCAAATTTCATACACATGAAGTACATGTTGCAAGGAACAAAACCAACTATCAAAGCCAAACTATGATGCATTAGAAGCATCAAACCAACCCTTCGAATTTAGCTAGTCCATCATAATTCCCAAAACGTTTCTTCATACCATAACCAAAAATTACTCAACTTTCTCAATCCATTTCAATCCAAAAGCAATCCAACAACTTAAAAACACTTTCTCCCTTACCTTAACACCAAGAACAAGCAAGAATTCGAACCCTTCCTCTTCCAAATAAGCTTCCAAAGTTCTACACAAATTCAAACCAAAACAAAGCTCCTAAACATCAAAAACACCTCTTCCAACCAAAACCCAAGCTTCCAATCAATCAAATAACATGAATTCAATCAAGAACATGAATCATACCTCGTTCAAAAACAGGGGATGGAGAAAAACGCCTCTCCAAGCTTCAAAAACATGGATTCAAGCTTGAAAATGCATCCTCCAAGCTTAAACACCCTTAATTGCGCCTCTTGACACCAAGATCACTTGATTCCAAGTTCAATTTGAGAGAGAAATGAGTGAGGGAAGCTTAAGAACGTGTTAATGGCAGCTTCTCCCCCTCTTTCCCTTCTTAAACCCTCACTTAGCAACCAAGATCACCAAGGTTTCAAGTTAAGTGCAATTAGGTCCCCCATCTTTGTAACTTGAAAGTTCTTGATTAAATTCTTGTCTATTTGTTGAGTTTGAGTTAAGGTTAAAAGTTAAGTTCTAAAAATTCATTTTAAAACACTCGAGACTCGTCCCGGCCACTCAGGGTGCAAAATTACCATTTTGCCCCTGAACTTAGTTCAGAGCTTTATTCTTGTTGGAACTTAGTGAACTTTGGCAAACTTCTTAATTCTTGCTAGGCAAACTTAAATTAAACTTCTACACTAAATTCTAAAGTCCTTACCTCCCTCTAGAAGGGCCGTAACATTCTCCCCTCCTTCTGGAATTTGGTCCCCCAAATTCCGTTGCAACTCTGGAAAAACACCAGGATATCTTTTCAGCATATCCTGCTCTGTCTCCCAGGTAGCTTCCTCCTCACTATGGTTAGACCAAAGGATCTTAACCATCGGAATCCACTTAGTCCGCAGTTTCTTGACTTGCCTATCCAAAATCTGAACTGGTTTCTCTTCATAAGTCAAGTCCTCCTGAATGGGTATGACTAAAGGATTTACTACCTGTCCGGGCTCAACTGTGCACTTCCTGAGTAAACTGACATGAAACACATTATGCACTTGAGAAAGGTTAGGCGGTAAAGCCAACCGATAAGCAACTTTCCCAACTTTCTCTAACACTTCATAAGGTCCAATGAACCTTGGAGCTAACTTGCCTCTCTGTCCAAAATGACTAACTCCTCTCATGGGGGACACCTTCAGAAGTACTTTGTCACCAACCTCAAAACTCAATTCTCTTCTTCTTCTGTTTGCATACTTAGTCTGTCTGTCATTAGCTGTTTTGATTCTCTGCTGAATCAACTTAATCTTAGCTGTAGTGTCAGCTATGATCTCAGGTCCAATAACCACTCTGTCCGTTGGATCTGCCCAACAATGAGGTGTCATACACCGTCTCCCATACAAAGCTTCATAGGGCGCCATTCCAATAACAGATTGATGACTGTTATTATAGGCAAACTCGATCAGTGGTAAGTGCTGATCCCAATCACCTCTGAAATCAATGACACACATGCGTAGCATGTCCTCTAAAGTCTGAATCACCCTCTCTGACTGTCCGTCAGTCTGTGGATGAAAAGCAGTACTGAGGCTAACTTTACTGCCCAATGCTTCCTGAAAAGCATTCCAAAACCGTGATGTAAATCGTGGATCTCTGTCCGATATGATCTGATCCGGTATCCCATGGAGTCTCACAATCTCCCTGAGATATAACTGAGCCAACCTCTCCAATGTATAGGTGACTCTGATCGGTATAAAGTGTGCCGACTTCGTCAACCTGTCAACCACTACCCAAATAGCATCATGCTGACTCCGGGTGGTCGGTAACCCCACTAGGAAATCCATAGTAATGGATCCCCACTTCCTCACTGGTAGAGATAAACTCTGAAGTGTGCCTGCTGGTTTCTGGTGTTCAGCTTTCACCACCTGACATGTCAAACACTTTGCCACATGTCCTCGTACATCTCTCTTCAGTCCTGGCCACCAAAAATGTGTTTTCAGATCTTGATACATCTTACTAACACCAGGGTGAATACTCAATGTACTACTATGTGCCTCCTGTAGGACTTGCTGCCTAAGTCCCTCAACATTCGACACGTAGAGTCGATCACCATAATGCAGTATTCCATCTTTGTACTTGAACTCTTTCTTCAAAGCACCAGTCTTAGCTTCACCTGAAATCTTCTTCAACAATGGATCTTTTAACTGAGCTTCTCTGACTCTGGCTACCCAAGCCGTCTGAATCTCCAAAATGTAGACTAAGGATTTTTCTCGACTTTGCCATAATTCATGCAAAGCTAAGAAACAATCCTTCAATGCTCCTTCTGAAGAATCTGTAGCCTGATCCTTGGACAAGATCACTCCTGTGTACTTCCGACTCAAAGCATCTGCTACCACGTTCCCTTTACCAGCACAATACTCGATCAAACAATCATAGTCTTTAATGTACTCAATCCATCGCCGCTGTCTCATGTTCAGATCCTTTTGAGTAAACAAATACTTCAAACTCTTGTGATCAGTGAAGATTCTGAACGATCTTCCCATCAAATAATGTCTCCATAATTTCAGTGCAAAGATCACTGCTGCAAGCTCAAGATCATGAACAGGGTAGTTCAACTCATTAGGCCTTAGCTGTCTCGAACCATAAGCAATCACCTGACTGTCCTGATGTAGAACACAACCTAAACCTGAACCTGACGCATCAGTATAAACTGTAAAGGCTCTGTCCGGGTCTGGTAACACAAGTATGGGTGCACTGGTCAACTTTTCCTTCAGCTTCATGTAGGCTTCTTCACACTTCGGTGTCCACTCGAATTTCTGAGCTTTCCTGGTCAATGCTGTCAACGGCGTAGCTATCACAGAGAATTTCTCTATGAAGCGTCTGTAGTAACCTGCTAGACCCAAGAAACTCCTAACCTCTGTAACTGTAGTCGGTCTCTTCCAATCAACCACTGCTTGAACCTTTTCAGGATCAACTGACAAACCTTGAGCACTGATAATATGCCCCAAAAACTGAATCCTCTCGGACCAAAACTCACACTTAGAAAATTTTGCATAGTACTGATTATCCTTCAGCACTTGCAAAACCGTTCTAAGGTGCTCCTCATGCTCTGCTGTAGACTGTGAATAGATCAGAATATCATCGATGAAGACCTCAACAAACTGATCCAGAAATGGCTTAAAGATCCGATTCATAGCTTCCATAAACACTGCTAGAGCATTAGTCACACCAAAAGGCATAACCGTATACTCATAATGCCCGTACCTTGTCCTGAAGGCAGTCTTCGGAATGTCTTCCTCCTTAACTCTGATCTGAAAATACCCAGACCGAAGATCAATCCTGGAAAACACTCTCGCTCCTCTGAGTCTGTCAAACAAATCATCAATTCTAGGAAGTGGATACTTATTCTTAACTGTCACTGCATTCAACTTCCTGTAATCGATGCACAACCTGAAAGTCCCATCTTTCTTCTTCACAAATAATACTGGAGCTCCCCACGGTGATACACTCGGTCTTATGAAACCTTTCCCTAGCAATTCCTCCAACTGCTTCTTCAACTCATCCATCTCAGGAGCCGACATCCTATAAGGTGGTACTGAAATAGGCTCAACCCCTGGTTGCAGATGGATAGCAAACTCAGTATCCCTCCTAGGTGGTAACCCAGGTAACTCCACTGGAAACACCTCAGGAAACTGATTAGCTACAGGAATGCTTCCCAACTCTTCCTCTATAGCTACTCCATTCAACGAGTAATACTCCTCTTCACCAACTACAGGGATGGTATCTACAAGTCTAAGATGTAAACTCTTAGCACTAGATGCCAACCCTCCTGTGCAAGTCACTCTAGCCCCCTGAGCATCAATGATGTCAACTGAGTGATTCGCACAGTTAATTTGTGCCTTGTGCTTACTCAACCAATCCATTCCCAGCACCAGGTCATATGATTTCAACTCAATCACCCACAACTCACAACAAAAGTCATGATCACCTAACTGCAAAGGATACCTAGTAACCACTTCATTGGTCACAATAAAACCTCTCCCTGCAGTCCTGATGAGTCTCAACTCACCCGCAATTTCACGCTGTAAACTATGCTTATCTACCAAGGCAGAAGATATCACTGAAAGAGTAGCTCCCGTATCGAAAAGCACTCTAACACTACTGCTCAGAAAAGTAAAATTACCTCGTACAGCTGGCGGTTCTCTAGCCGCCTGGTTCGTCAAAGCGAAGACTCTTGGGTTCACTGCTGCAGCAACTACTCCAGGCCGGTTCCCAATGGCAAGCGGTACTGGAGGTAAAACCCGAGATGGACCTGTAACTGATCGAACTCTTGGGCAGTCCCTGGCCCAATGCCCTCTCTGACCACAGACATTACAAATATCTGTGCCCAGTGTACATGGTCTTCCACCATGGAACCGTCTGCACCTAGGACACACACCTGTCCTCCTCCTCTTAGATGGATCCTGGTTCCCTACCATTGGTCGCTTTCCAGCACTTTTCCCCAAGTTAGATGGCCCAGCTTCCACCTTTTTCACAGGTGCTCTGGAATCCTCGAATTCCCTTTCCAATGCCAATGCCTTCTGAACCATCTGGCGATAACTCCTGATATCAACTGTCGCCATATACCTCCTGAAAATAGGCTTCAGGCCCTGGGAAAACTTCTTGGCTTTCAGCTCATCATTACCCAACATGTATGGAGCATACCGGATAAGTGAATTGTATCGCTGCTCATACTCTCGTACTGACATCTCCCCCTGTGTCAGATTCTCAAACTGGATCCTCCTCTGATCCTGTGCAGCTTCACTAATGTACTCCTGTCTGAACTTCTTTTCGAAGTCTGACCACTTGAGCACCTTTTTCTTGTGCTCTGGGCGAGTGCCATTACTCTCCCTCAATAACTCCATCACATCGTCCCACCAAAGACTGGCTCTCCCTCTCAGAAAGAAAGGTACTAGAACCATCCTCTGCTCTGTCTCATAACCACCACAAGTAAAGAGTCTGTTCATAACAGACAACCAATCCTCTGCTCTATCAGGATCTCCTGTCCCGTCAAAGCTAGGTGGATCAACTGTCTTAAACTTCTCTAACAGTCTCATCTGATGTGGAGTGTCTCCCCTCCTTGGAGCCTCCATCATCTCTGGTTCCTCAACCTCCTCAAGAACTTGATTTCTAGGTTCCTGAGCTCTAGGCACTTGCTGTTGTTCAGCATGCCTTTCCTGTTCTTGTTGTGGCTCAACTTCCTCCTGGACAACACCTCTGTCCCCATAATCTCTGAACATCTCTGTTACAAGAGTGTTCATACCCTGTGCCACCTGAGACATAGTCTCAGTCAAACTCTGTAGCACTCTGGATATCTCATCCAACCTCGCCATAACTGGGTCACTAGAACCTTCACCAGGTTCCCTAGTCCCCCTCGAAATTCCAGACCTCGTATCAACCATGATAACCTGCAACCACAGCCAGACAACATTTCCCCAGATGTTGGTCAGTACTAACTTCCTAGCACTTGGACTTTACTACTAGATCTCAGTCTAAGCCTCCAATATCTATGAAATAAACCCTTAGCTCTGATACCAAAAACGCTGACACGATCCCCGTGCCCCTGCCCGGGATACCCTGTGAGCGTTTGTCTCACGGTGGATTGTAATTGGCTAGCTGGTTATGTGTGTGGATTAAATCCAATGCTACTAGTTGATTAACCTAGAAATGCAATATGTATGCACTTATGCTTTGACTTGGTTTATTAAAACCATAAAACATTTAATCATTTAGACATTTAGCCGGCTAAGTAAAATTCTATATAAATAAATACAAAATGCCAAAGCATATCAAAATCAACCTTTGAGTGATTAACTACACATACACCGCTCGTGAAAGCATTTATACATAAGTAATTAATGCTCTCACCCAGAGAACAATCCCCTGAGTCAAGGACTCTTTATAACATAAATACTGGAGGCAAAATAAAGTACTGTATCAAAATACAAGACTTTGCTGAGATCTTTTACCCTAGCTCCCACTTTGGACTCCTGTCCCAGTGGCGAGTCTCACAAGTCCTGTGCCAAGTGCTACTAGGCTCTGCAGCCAAAGGAAGAAGCAAGTTAGTACCACAGCCTGACCAACAGACCAATTAAACGCTTAAGCAAGCTAGAAACTTAAAGTTTCTCAACTACCGTACCTTTACAGACAAAAAGGTACTACCGTGATAATCCTCAGCGATTATCCGGTCCTGCTACTTCAGACTCTGCATAACAAACAGGGAGTGAGAATTCAACATTCTCAGTAAGGGTCTTCGATGTACCTGCAAGAAAAAGCTAGGACTCTGGCTGCGAGCTCACACAGCATGAGGGTACTAGTCATATATATATATACTAGGCCGATAGACCTCTCCTCAAGTAGTCCTCTGTATCAGGCCAAGTGCAATCACTTAGCAACCTGACACATATACAGGCCAAGCGCAATCACTTAGCAACCTGACATATAGGCCAAGCGCTATCACTTAGCAACCTATCATATGGCTCAAGGGCGAACCTTAGCAAGCCTCATTCAAACATAGAACCTCTCACCTAGTTGTTATGCAGGGGAATTTATGATGGGACTTGTAGACTAGGCCGCAGGGCCTCTTTGATGTAAACTAGATGAACAAGGTTTCGCCTCGGGGCCTCGTGGCTATCGCACGGCTAGGCCGACGAGGGTTCTAAACCTCTCACCTGAGCTATTGATAGCTAATTAAGTTCAATTGCAACATTTGTTTCCTTACTTGTTGCCTAAGCAACTTACTTACCTCAAACAGTTCAAGAAAACTCATACTTCCGGTGGGACTTTCGGAAGTTTCGGAGTACCATCGGGATCCTCGGACCCTTAGGCACGTTCCGAGCCTTCCGTAGTCTCGGTCGGGTCAACGCAGCAAAAAGTCAAACCCCCCATTTTCTTGTGTTGGCGCCGCGTCGCCAAAGGCAAAAAGGAATTGGCAACGCGTCGCCAGCGAACAAACGCTCTGTGACTGAAAAATTGAATTGGCGACGCGTCAACAATTTTCGGGCCAATTGGCGCCGCGTCGCCAATTCTGCAGAAATGCAGAATTCGGCCGTTTGCTGCTACGAACTTTGGCAACCAAATACATATAGCAAACATGCATCAAAAGTTACCAAATTTCATACACATGAAGTACATGTTGCAAGGAACAAAACCAACTATCAAAGCCAAACTATGATGCATTAGAAGCATCAAACCAACCCTTCGAATTTAGCTAGTCCATCATAATTCCCAAAACGTTTCTTCATACCATAACCAAAAATTACTCAACTTTCTCAATCCATTTCAATCCAAAAGCAATCCAACAACTTAAAAACACTTTCTCCCTTACCTTAACACCAAGAACAAGCAAGAATTCGAACCCTTCCTCTTCCAAATAAGCTTCCAAAGTTCTACACAAATTCAAACCAAAACAAAGCTCCTAAACATCAAAAACACCTCTTCCAACCAAAACCCAAGCTTCCAATCAATCAAATAACATGAATTCAATCAAGAACATGAATCATACCTCGTTCAAAAACAGGGGATGGAGAAAAACGCCTCTCCAAGCTTCAAAAACATGGATTCAAGCTTGAAAATGCATCCTCCAAGCTTAAACACCCTTAATTGCGCCTCTTGACACCAAGATCACTTGATTCCAAGTTCAATTTGAGAGAGAAATGAGTGAGGGAAGCTTAAGAACGTGTTAATGGCAGCTTCTCCCCCTCTTTCCCTTCTTAAACCCTCACTTAGCAACCAAGATCACCAAGGTTTCAAGTTAAGTGCAATTAGGTCCCCCATCTTTGTAACTTGACAGTTCTTGATTAAATTCTTGTCTATTTGTTGAGTTTGAGTTAAGGTTAAAAGTTAAGTTCTAAAAATTCATTTTAAAACACTCGAGACTCGTCCCGGCCACTCAGGGTGCAAAATTACCATTTTGCCCCTGAACTTAGTTCAGAGCTTTATTCTTGTCGGAACTTAGTGAACTTTGGCAAACTTCTTAATTCTTGCTAGGCAAACTTAAATTAAACTTCTACACTAAATTCTAAAGTCCTTACCTCCCTCTAGAAGGGCCGTAACAAGTTTCTTCGCTGGTCTTTGATATTCCATGACCGCAATCTTTCTGGCTTTCCGCTTTCTTGCCGAGGATGGGAGCCCCGTGGTGATTGTTTGTATAACCCCTGCCGGTGCTTATTCGGTCGGATGCTGAGCTTGTTGATTGGACTCTTCAGCGCGATGGGGATCAGACTTCGGCCCAGCCATTCTCAGCTCCTCGGCTGTCATGTGCTGTTCGGCCCTTCAGTAAAATTCTCCGAGGGTGTCCGGGGGGTCCTTTGAGAACTCGTAGAACAGTTGTGAGTCCCGCCGAAGGCCCCGTGTTATGGCAAGAATGGGGATTTCGGGCCGAAAGTCTGGGACGCTTAGGGCTTCCCTGTTGAACCTTTCGACATAGTCTCGGATGGTCTCTCCGTTTCTTTGCTCTATGTCGAACATCTGCACAGGCATCTTCGCCGTTGGCCTGCTCCCGATGAATTGCTGCGTGAAGGCCGTGGACAACTCCTGGAACTCAGTGATGGTCCCTGGAGGCAATGAATTGTACCACGCAATTGCTGGCCCTGTGAGGGTGACTTCAAAGCATTTGCACATGGTAGCGTCATCAGCACCGTGCATTATCATGTTGCGTCTGTATTTCATCAGATGGGCCTGTGGATCAGTGCGGCCATCATATATCTCCAGCCGAGGCACTCTGAAGTCACCTGGCATGGCTGCTTCAGCGACGGCACGAGTGAAAGGGGAGTCATCTTCGCAGAAGGTCCCCGAGAGTCTGGCCCAGACAGGTTTTCTGGCCATTTGCTTCTCCACTCTATCCAGCCGTTCTAGTATCCTCTCCATAAGCATTGTGGCGCTATGGCCTTCTTCAGGGAATGGAGATCGCCGGCGCGTCTTCGGGAGGCGAGTTCGGCGCTGAGGGGACAAGGACCTCGCCTCAGGCGATGAACTGCTTCGCTGTGACACTCTCGGTCGCTTGGACCCGGTTTGTCCCACAGGCCATTTCCCGAGGGCTATATCTTCTGTGGATGATTCTTCGCGAGGGTCTCCACTCCCCGAACTGCGATGTGTAGACTTGGGGCTTCTCTCCCGAGGGCGTGTCGGTGAGGGGGGTCTTTGGGCCCGAGCTTGCTGTGGCCATCTCCGGTCGATCTGCTGGGTCACTTCAGCCACGACCGAACGTTGGAAGTCCCTCAGGAAACTCATAGTGATTACTAGAGGGCGGTCTTCCTCAGGCTCAAAAGTCCCTGGGAATGTTTTCTCAGCAGCCGGTTGTGTCTTAGGCGCGGACGGGGACTTCAGCAGCCCCTTGTCCTTAGAACGCCGAGTTTCAACGACGGCGATCCCAGAGCGGGTTCCCACAGACGGCGCCAAATGATGGCGTAAAGCCTCATCGTTTATAGTCATAGTGACTGGTGGAGAGACTTCTGGGAGGAAGAACGCCTGAAGGATGGATCGCCCAAGGGAGTGTGCCTGAAAGCTCAGAAACAAAGGGTTAGGAGGCCCCCGGAGTGTTTTTCCGGGGGGGAGCCTCCGACGCCCAAGTTAGTGGTGGCTGAGAGAAAGGCAGAGAAAATAGCACAAAGGGCTGAAGTGTCTCGCCTGGTAGTTTTCACAGAGTGTGGGAGCAGTGTTTTTGCCAGCCAACCTCCTGCGAAGTATTAATTCCTGGTATTTATAGGAGTGCCTAGCCCGTTCAGATCACAACACGTGTTCTGTCAGATGTTCCTGAATTTCTAGGCGTAGGAGATAGATAGCTGGTAGCAGGTTGCCTTGAGCCATGTGCTGAGACGGGCCATGATGTGATTTTGATGGCGTCAACGTAGCAGAGTGCCTTTTGAGGCGGATTGTGGCGTCTGTGATTGGATGTGTCAGAGGCTTCCTTAAATGCTTCCATAAATGCTCCTGCCGTACTCCCGAGGTCCCTGGGTGAGGTCATCCTTTGGTACGGACAGAGCCTCTTTGGGAAACAAGCCCTCAGTTCGGGGGTTCCCAGTTTCAGGGAGTTCCGCCTTCGGGGATTATCATGTTCGGCTGGCTATGTCTGGTGCCGCTTTTTCGAAGGTGATCTGTTCACAACCTTGGGGGGAAGTAGTGTCCTCGAGTTTTCCTGGCGTGCCGGGCTAGGAGCTCTTCGGCTATCTCCCGAGGTGCATGATCACACCTTTTCTCGGGTAGCACCAGCTTCTTCTGGCCATTCTTGTGGCAGGGAGTTCGGCCAGATAGAGGCGATAGAGTTTGGCTATCAGTGGTCAATAGTCGAGTTCCTCAACTTGCCGCCACTTGCTCCTGCACCGAAGGCTGTGGCGAAGAGCTCAGGAGCCGAAGCTTCCCATAACGCCGGGGTCCCTTAGATATTCTAGGACCTTTGCCTTCTTCTTCTTTGTACTTTCCTTTTTGTAATCTTCTCCTTGTATCAAGGCCTTCTTCAATGGATTAATCTTCATAATTTTGGCTAAGTCTTTGTGAGCTTTTTTGTTTCCCAATTGTCCCGACCACTCTCGGTAAAGGGACTTCGGTACTTTCTTTGCTCGCTTCGTCGGCCATTCTTCGGGCTAACTTTTGTAGTGAACGAAGTTCCTTTCAGGCAAATTTCAGCCAGTCCTTTGCCGGCCGTGTTCGGTAGAATTGCCCTCTTTTGGGCATATAACCCAACTATCTTCAGAAGGAACAGGAGACTTCCGGGAGTCTATGCTTCAGCTTTTTCAGCGAACATTCTTATACAGGGGAAAACTTTCTGTACTTCGACAAATTTCTGGCTTGCACCATTTCTTGTCTAAAAATTCTAAGTATAGAATTTCTTTAAAGCGCCCGAGTGCCTTGTACTTTTTCAATTTTTCTCCCTTTGGTGTTGCCAAGCTTGTAGGCTCTCTTTTGGACCTCATTTTTAGGACCGAACAGGGCCCTTTCCTGTTTGGCCAAACTACGTCATGAGGTTCTAATTCAGTTTTTTGGGGGCGAGATCTCTTTTTCCTTGTTCCTTTTGGCCTATCATGCAGGTTTGCACTTATGGCCACCTTTTGCCGAAAAGGCCTCCTTTTGAGCTCGGCCGTTTCTCAGTGTTTGACAACGAGGTTACTTTCTCTTTCATCAAACATCTGTATGCTGGCCGAATTACTTCAAATGGATAATGGCTTTCTGTGCTGGGGATGAGTGAGAAAAGTGTCTTCTCCTTGGTCCCTCGGGGAGTTGTCTAATTACTCCTTGGTACAGTAGGAAGTTTTCCTGGCCACTTCCCCTTTTCATCTCTCAAAGTCCCTCTTTTAAAGCTCTTTTGGACACCTCTGTTTGTCTGTTGCTCGGGGGCTGAGCTAATGGGCTGAAGTGCCTTCTTATTTCGAGGTCGGTGACAAATTCTTGAAATCCTCTGTCCCTTGACTGGAAATCATCATTGGCCTTTGTCACCATCGGTGTGCCAAATCGGCATACCATGTTCTTCCAAGTGAACTTTCTGTGCACCTTTTGCCGGGATGGTTGCTAGAAATTCTGCCTTAGCCCACTCAGTAAAGTAATTCTCTGCTTCACATCTTCGGGTGCTGTCTGGAGTGGCTCGGTATAATCTTTCTGAGGTTATCCGCTCTGAAGGCAATCTTCAGGTGTTGGCGTGTCTTTGGCCATTTTCACGCCTCTCGGACGAGTTGTCCTACACCCTTTTTACAGATATATATTCTAATAACTTGCGTACGTTTGCCTGCATAGTTTTTCCTTGGTTAGGAAATGTCGTCCGGAACGTCTTTGCACTTTTCTGTCTCTTGATGACGATTTTCGGGACTCTTTGGTTGCGAGATTCCTCTATGTAAGATCTTCCCACCTTTGGTTGTGAGTCTCCCTTGTTGGTTTCAGCCTTTCTTACTTCTGGGATTTCGGCGATCTAGTCTGCCATTATCTGGGCACTTATTGCCCTTCTAGGCTTATACCGGATGTAGTACTCTTTGAGTTCAATGCACCATTTTGATAGTCTTTTTCCGAATGCTCTACTTCTTTTCGTGATGTCGTGCAAAAGTGAGTTACTTCGGACAGCGATAGCGCGTCCAGGGAAGTGGAGTTTACATCTTTTGCCCATACGTCAAGTTGTGGACGACCTTTCGGGGCAATGGGTTTTGACTTCGTTGCCGAGGAGATGGCGATTCTTTCCTCGGGTACGGAACTCTTTCAGCGGGAAGGTCTGGGTCATCCAGACCCTGCTTTTCCCATAGGTCATACTCCGGGGGTTATGCTTCCTGTCGAGGACTCATCTCGTTAGCCTTCGTTTCCCATACTTTTGCGAATTGACACAAGACTCTCTTCCTATCAAGGTACCGATGGAGAGGGCGTTCGGTCCGAAATTTGCTGAGGCCTTCTTTATCTTGACTACTGCATCTTTTCGACCACTCCAGATGTGTGGGAATTCTCGCAGGAAGCCTATGGCGATAGTCAGGGGGCTTTTGCCCTTGGACAGGGAAATTCCTACTGTCGTTATTCGGTTGCCGGTTGAATTTCTAGCACGGTCGGGGACCCTGGGAGTCCCTTTGTCCTTTTTTAGAATGTCGAGTTTCAACGACGGTGACCTGGGAGTGGTTTCCCACAGATGGCGCCAGAATGATGCGGTTCACATGGAGCCAGCATCTGATGTGGTCTAGTTAGGTGGAGCCAGCATCTCCACTTTGTGCAGTGGTGTGGGCAGCAGGGGGTCCCGGAGGTGCGAAAGGAAGGTGTCCAGGGTGGATCGCCTTCGAGGATGGCCGGCAGCTTCTTGGTCCCGTGGTAGGTGAGGACGGGAGGTACCTCCGGTGCGGGGGAGAGCCTAGAACAGTGGTTCCTCAAGGAGACCTGGCTGAAACACTCAAAAAACAAGGGTTAGGAGGCCCTTGAAATGATTTTCCGGGGGGAAACCTCCGATGCCCAAGTCAATGCTTAAAGAGAGAGAGAATGGCGTAGTAATAACACAAGAGGCGCTTGCCTGGGGGAGATCATTCTGAGGGCTAGAGGGAAGAGTATTCAGGCGGAGAGAGGAGGGCGTCCTCTGTTTTCCAGCCTTTCTGTCCCTTTTTATCTTCCAGAAGAGAGCCCAGCACCCACTTTTTGTGACCATTTTCCTTGTATAAAAGAACAGGGTGACCCCTTTGGATTATGACATGTGTTCGACACGTGTATGGTCGGATGGTGTACTTCCGGGCGCGGAGGACCCTAGCCACCTGTAGGCTCCTCGGGCCGCGAGCTGTAGCCCTTCATGACAGGACATCAGACTGCGACGGCGTGCCAGAGCGTGCCTGAAGGTGGTGTATCAGAGCATGCCTGAAGGTGGCGTATCAAAGCGTGTCTGAAGGTGGTGTATCAGAGACGTAAGTGACCGGAGTGTCAGAGACTCCTTAATTGCTTTTGCCGTACAACCGAGGTCCCTCTAGTCGATGTCTTACTTCGGGATGATGGGCCTTCTCCCAAAGTCAGGCTGGCACTTCAGCAGTTCCATCTTCGGGGGGCTTTCTCCCGCAGAGGTTGGTCGGTCCTTCTCCCCGAAAGCTGGTTTTGGCAAGCTACCGAGGTCGTATGCCCCAACTGTATGACTTCCTTTACTCCGGAGTCCTTTCCGAGGTCGCAGACCTCAGGTGTCTGGCTCCCTCTTTCCCGTGGTCGGTAGGTGGTCAGGGTGATAGCACTTTGGCTATCAAGGGGGAACAAACGAAGAAGGGCGCCTCTCGAAGGCACCAGACTACTGGGAGCGGACCGTCTTTGGCCAAGAAGGCGAAGAAGGACAACCTTCCTCTACCCCCAGAAGACGTGGCAGAGGTCGACAGTGTGCCTGACACTCCCACCGAGGTTCCTTCCAAGGTAGCCACTATTGCTGCTTCTTTGAGTCCCGCCATGTCGGTTGATCATTTGGCCTTCGTGGCAGGAGGTCCCTCTACGGAGGAGTTGGGAAAATGCAGAAGGGACAAAGGGAAACATATCCCTGCCGATGTGGAGGAGGTCCGGGACTCCGATGATGACGTTGTTGAGGCAGCGCGAAGTTTGTCCCTTATCCCCTATTTAGCACTTTTAGTCTTATGGCTTTCATGCTTAAGGAGTTTCGCTTGATAAGACATATGCTTTTCATTTCGCAGAGGAACTGGTGCCCTTAGATTGGGTGGTTGAGCATGCCTGAAAGCGGGCTCTTCTGGATTTCCACATCCCGAAGGACAAGGTTCCAAGGGAGCCATTCTGGTCTTTCATGGAGGACATGAATCTGTTCTCCGAGGATTGCCGGCAGATGGGTCCCCAGATGGCAAGGGACGTGCTCACTCAGGCTTCCTTTAAGGCGATTGCCGATGAATGCGCCACCGGGGATGCCCTTGCTGCGAAGGTGTCTGATCATGCTACCCAGGTAGTTCTTCAGGCCTTTTCATTTTCTCTTCCACTTTTTGTCTAAGTATTTTGTCTTTCCTTAGGCAAATTTGATTGAATACCCTTTCTTCGTTTGTAGCTTTTAGGGTATAATGGGTACCTCCGAGCTCGGGTGGCGAAGCTGTCTTCGGGCCGGGCTTGGGCCGAAGGTAAACTAGAGAAGGCCAGGGTCTTTTATGCTAGCTCGGTTATGAAGAATGCCAAGTTAAGCCGAATAGCCAAGGAGGAGGTCGCCAAGCTTCGGGAGGAATTCTTGAAGGGCCTGGAAGAGCTCTTGAAGGATTTCTCCAAGAAGATGTCCGACCTTGGTGAAAAGGTTGTGAATCTGACTTCGGCCAACAAGGCCCTTCAAAAAGGGAAGGAAGAAGGTTCTGCTCTCCTGGCGAAGGCGCTTGATGACAAAGCTGAACTTCAAGCCAAGGTCGATTCGCTGAAGAAGGATTCAAAGAAGAAGAAGAGGATAAAGGAGCTGGAGAAGGAGGTCGCAGATCTTTAGAAGGAGGCAGGTGAATTGGACGTTGAGAAAGACAAGGTTGTTCAGGCAACCAAGGTTGCCTTTCAGGACTGCTTTTGCCAAGCTCACCATCAAGTTCTGAAGAAGTACCCAGGCCTTGACATCTCCTCCTTAGTTGGCCTGGACATTCCCGAGGAGCCTCGGTGGACTTGGTCAAAGATTGATTATCTTAGCCTGCCACTCGCCCCTCCTTCAGCACTGAAGGCGTTGCGCAAGGACATAGGAGCGGGAGCTGCTCGAGACACTCGGGTCCCCTAGATGTTCTAGGACCTTTGTCTTCTTCTTTTTGCTTGTAATTTTTCTTGTAACCTTCTCCTTGTACCAAGGCCTTCTTCAATAAATTTCCCTTCCTTCCTAGTTTGGTTAAGTCTTTTGAGCAATATTTTTGTTTCCCAGTTGTCCTGACCACTTTCGGTTGAGGGACTTCGGAAACGTATATTTTGCTTGTTTCATCAGCCAACCTTCGGGCTAACGTTCGTTGTTGATGAACTCCCTTAGGCAAATTGTAGCCTGCCTTCATTGGCCGTACTTGCTAGACTTCACCTTTTTTAGGCATATAACCCCATCAACTTCGGAAGGAAAATGTGACATCTAGGTGTGCATGTTTCAGCTTTGTTCGGCGAGTACTCTCAGATGGGAGAAAACTTTTGTATTTAGAAAAAATTTCTAACTTGTACAACTTTTCATCAAAAATTCTAAGTATAGAATTTCTTTAAGGCATCTGAGTGCCATGTATTTTTTAGTTCTCCCCCTTCGATATCGTCAAGCTTGTATACTCCCTTGTGGACATCGTCAAGGACCAAGTAAGGCCCTTCCCAGTTCGCCCGAAGCACCCCTTGGGAAGGTCTTCAGGGCTCAAATTCAGCCTTTCGGAGAATGAGGTTCCTCTCCTTATTCCTTTCGGCCTCACGCGCAGGTTTACGGATGTGGCCACCCTTTGCTGAAAGGCTTTCCTTCTGAGTTCGGCCACCTCTCTATGTTCGTCAATCAGGTCGAGCTAAGTTCTCAACCCGAGGTCATTCCCTCTTCCGTCGAACACTTGTACTCTGATTGATGGTTGCATTACTTCGATAAGGATAATGGCCTTTGTGCCGAAGACGAGTGAAAAAGGTGTTTCCCCCGTGGCCCTTCGGGGTGTTGTTCGATAACTCCATAGCACACTAGGAAGTTCTCCTGGCCATTTTCCCTTTGCTTCTCCCAACCTCTTTTTCAAACCCTCTTTTATGGTTATGTTGGATTCCTCTACTTGTCCGTTGCTCTGGGGATAAGCTACCAGGGCGAAGTGCATTTTACTCCGAGGTTGGTAATGAATTCTTGGAACCCCTTGTCTGTAAACTGGGAACCATTATCGGCCACAATCACCCTCGTGTATGCCGAACCTGCATATAATGTTTTTCCAGACGAACTTTTGAATATTGTTTGCCGAGATAGTTGTTAAGGGTTCTACCTTGATCCAATTAGTGAAGCAATCCACTGCCACTACGCAGAACTTCACTCCTCCGGGTGCTGTCAGGAGCAGCCCAATGAGATCTAGGCCCCATACTACAAAGGGACAAGGGTAATCCGCCGAGGTTAGTAACTCCGATGGGAGTCTTTGGATACTGGCATGTCTTTGGCAATTGTCACACTTCTAGATGAACTGCCTTGTGTCCTTTCTCAAGGTGGGCCAGAAGTACCCTTGGCGGAGTATTACTCCCGTCAAGGCGTCAGTTCCGATATGGGAACCATAAGCCCCCTCATGGACCTCTTCGAGAACCATCCTAGCATCCTCTTCGCTGACAGACCTTCGCAACGAATTCGCGTACCCTTGCCGATATAATTCTTCCCCGATTAGAAAGTATTGTTCGGAACGCCTTCACACCTTTGCCGCCTCGTGAGGGTCTTCGGGGAGCTCTTCGGTCGCAAGATACCTTTTTATAGGATCTTTCCACCCTTGGCCCGAGGTTGCTGCAGTTAGTGTTGCTATGCTCGGGTGGCTTAACACTTCGGTGAACTTTTTTGATTTGGCCAAGCTATCTGCTTAAACATTGTCTCGGTTAGGTACATTTTCAATATGTACTGTGTCAAACTCTTGGATGAGCTTCGATACATGATGGCCAATGGCCTCATCGTTCAGAGTCATGATGACTGGAGGAGAGACTTCTGGGAGGAAGAACGCCTGCTGGATTGGATCGCCCAAAGGAGAGTGCCTGAAAGCTCAAAAACAAAGGGTTAGGAGGCCCCCGGAGTGTTTTTCCGGGGGGGGAGCCTCCGACGCCCAAGTCAGTGGTGGCTGAGAGAAAGGCAGAGAAAATAGCACAAAGGGTTGAGGAGTCTCGCCTGGTAATTTTTTCAGAGTGTGGGAGCCATATTTTTGCCAACCAGCTTCCTGCCAAGTATTAATTCCTGGTATTTATAGGAGTGCCTAGCCCGTTCAGATCGCGACACGTGTTCGGTCAGATGTTCCTGAATTTCTGGGCATAGGAGACAGATAGCTGGTAGCAGGTTGCCTTGAGCCATGTGCTGAGACGGGCCATGATGTGATTTTGATGGCATCAGCGTGGCAGAGCGCCTTTTGAGGCGGATTGTGGTGTCTGTGAATGGATGTGTCAGAGGCTTCCTTAAATGCTTCTATAAATGCTCCTACCGTACTCCCGAGGTCCCTCGGTGAGGTCGTCCTTTGGTACGGACAGAGCCTATTCGGGAAACAAGCCCTCAGTTCGGGGGTTCCCAGTTTCAGGGAGTTCCGCCTTCGGGGATATCATGTTCGGCTCGCAATGTCTGGTGCCGCTTTTCCGAAGGCGATCTGTTCACAAGCTTGGGGGGGCAAGTAGTGTCCTTGTGTTTTCCTAGCGTGCCGGGCTCAGAGCTCTTCGGCTATCTCCCGAGGTGCATGATCACACCTTTTCTCGGGTAGCGCCAGCTTCTTCTGGCCATTCTTGTGGCAGGGAGTTCGGCCAGATCGAGGCGATAGCGTTTGGCTATCACATGCCCCCCTTTGGAAAGCTGAAGTGAAGACTTTGATTTTGCATCTCTTTCTGAGGTTGTTTATGGGAGTCTCTTTGGAAGCTTAACCTGTTCCGAGGATGCGCCCTTTACCCGAAGATCATGGGCTCTTCGGCCTTGGCCTGTTCTTTGGTGTCTTCGAGGTGGAGCCTGTGCCGAAGATACACCTCTTGCCCGAAGGTCATGGGCTGTTCGGCCATAGCCTGTCTCTTCGCGTCCTCGAGTTGGCCTGCTCTTTGTTTCTGTAGGTCTGTTTGGCCAAGCGTGTCAGTCTGAGCGGCGCGTCCCAGTTTTCCAGGGATGTCAGAAGACGTGTCCCAGTTTTCAAGGGACGTTTGGAGGACGTGTCCCCCATTTTTGCGCAGCGGTTGACATGTGGCACTTTGCCATTGGACGAGAGTCGTGTCGTTTACAGAAGGCGCGCCTTTTCAGGTGCAGAGAGCAGTTACGACGACGGTTCGCCTCCAAAAGGTACTTATGACGATGTTTCGGTTACCCACCTCTGGCTTATAAATAGCCCACTCCATCATAAGTTCCTTTTGGTTTTTCTTCTGCTCTTTTCTCTGCTTTGCCCCTGTTCTTGCACTTTCTTGCTTTCTGTGGCGGAGCTACCTTAATCAGAGCTTTTTTCCAGCCAACTTTCACGACGGCGTCCTCAGATTTTGGCAAATCTTTCGGTGGGTTTTTGTTTTCCAGAGCATTTTGATCCCTGTGTTCTTTTGAGTTTTTCTCTGGAAACTGTTTTCTTATGTCGAAAATGCCCATTCCTGAGAGCTGGCAGCCTCTTTTAGCCCATCCTTGTTGCACCACCCCTGCAAAGTTAGAGAGGTGGAAGAAAAAATTCTTTCTTCCCTCTTACGCCATTACTAGGCTGCCTCGTTCTAGCCATTATGCTTTTTCAAACCATAGTAAGGAAGTTACCATTTTCAGAGCCAAGCTGAAGGCCGGTCTTCGGTATCCTCCCCCGAAGATGGTGTGCAAGTTCTGCAAATTTCATGGCATTGCTGTGAACCAGCGTCCCCCGAACTCGTTCAGCTATTTTAACGCCTACGTCTGCATGTGTGGCGTCTTCGGGATAGAACCCCATTTCATAATCTTTATGCAGTACTACAAGCTCTCTGTGGTCCCGAAGGGTGGCTTCTATTTCATGCTACCACGGGGATCCGGGAGCAAGAAATTCATGTTCACCTTCGCCACTAAGGATAGCTGGCGGGGGTGGCAACAGAAGTTCTTCTTCCTGAAGATGGACGAGGCCTGGTCGTACGTTCCGACCAAATGGGCTCAGGGAACGCTGGATGTGGACGTTGTTGATCCGAGGATGCTGCTGACCCCAGAGTTGGCTCCCGTGTTCGCAGATTTTGACGCCCGCAATCGGGCTGTCTCTGACTGGGATCCCAAGGTCGCTCCGCGCGCCCTTTACCCTTTTCCAATCAACTGGAAGTTGATGACCGAAGAGGTCCTTCGGGAACTAAAGGTGGTAAAGGAGCACGAGACTGACCTCAAGATGCCGGCTCCTGCCATCGCCGGGAAGGATTCCTGGTTGGTCAAGCTTCTTAAGGAGGAAATTTCTTTCGAAAAGCTTGTCGAAAATAAGTCATCTTCTACTCCTTTGCTGTTTTTTCCTCGGACTTACGTTGATGTTTCTCTCCTTTTTCAGAGATGGGCGACGGGACTGCCGCTTATTACAAGTCCCTTTTCTCCGGCCAAGTGGACAAGGGGGAGCAGACAAAGAAGGCGGCTTCCCGAAGGCGGAAGTCCGTTGGTGCTGGTCCCTCGTCTAAATGGGCAAAGAGAACTGCCCAGGTTCCTCTAGAAGAAATTCCCGAGGAGACTGCCGAGGAGCCTGGGACAGCCGAGATTCCGGCGTCTGAGGCTGCTGCTTCCGAGGTCCCTTCCGCCTACGTCCCTCCCCAGGGCCCCTCCGCGCCGCAGGCCCTCCTTGATGTAGTGGTAGAAGTACCTTCTGCCGAGGAGCGGTGCAGGCGGAAGGGCAAGGGCATTTCGGCCAAGGAGGCTGAGGACGTCGTTGTCGAGGTTCCACCAGGTTTGTTTCCAGACAAAGTGTACTTCCTTTGTTTTTTCTGGATTGGCTTCTTTCTCTTTAATCTCCTTCTCATTCTTACCCTGCAGGGGAGTTGACTACCCCTGACTGGGTGGCCGAACATGCTCGGAAACGAGCTCTTCGGGACGCCAAAATCCCGCAAGGGAAGATACCCAAGGAGCCTTTCTGGACGTTCACGAAGGACATGAATTTGTACTCCGAGGACGTTCCTCAAATGGCTAAGGAAATTTTGAAGGGGGTGCTCATCGAGGCCTCCTTCAAGGCTATAGCGGCGGCCCATCCGGGGGATAACACTCTCGCCGCAAAGATCTCCGAGCATGCTGCTCAGGTATATCCTTCACAGCTCTTTCCCTTCAATTTTTTCCTACGTGTTTGGCTCTTACTGACCTTGCGTTTATCTTTTTTGCAGCTGCTGGGGTACGCCGGCTTTCTCCGAGTTCGGGTGGCCAAGGAGGTTGCCTTCCGAACTTCGGCCACTCAGACCATGAATGAGGTGAGGATCGCATTCGCGGAGTCGGCCGCCAAAAACCAGCAGCTGAAAGAGGCTGCTGAGAAAGAATTGACTGCCCTTCGGGAGGAGTTCCGGAAGGAAAAAGAAGAACTTCAAAAGGATTCCTCCCAGAAGATCGCTGACCTCGGTGATCAAATAAAGGGGATGCTCGCCGCCAACGAAGATCTTCTCAAGCACAAGGCTGCTTCTGACAGCCTTATAGTGTCGTTGACGAGTGAGAATAACACTCTCCGAGCTGAGGTCGAGTATTTGAAGAAGGGGTCCAAGGGGACGTTGGAGATAAAGGCGCTGAAGGAGGAGATTGCTGAACTGAAGGACGACCTTGACGACCTCGAGCTTGATAAGAATGAGTCTGATGAAATGGCCAAGGTTGCCTTTCAGGACGGCTTCTGCCTTGCTCGTCACCAGGTTCTCCAGAGGTTCCCAGATTTAGACCTCTCTTTTCTGGAGGCTTTAAACATTCCTGGGGGACCTCGGTGGGGATGGTCCAAGGTCGAACATTTGAACTGATAGCCAAAGGTGATGGCCCAAGGCCTCATCGTTGTGAGTCATGATGACTGTTGAGGAGACTTCTAGGAGGAAGAACGCCTGGAAGGTGGATCGCCCCAAGGAGAGTACCTGAAAAGCTGGTAAACAGGGTTAGGAGGCCCCCGGAGTGTTTTTCCGGGGGGGGAGCCTCCGACGCCCAAGTCAGTGGTGGCCGGAAGAAGGAGAAAGTCACTAGCTCAAAGAGAAAGGCAGAAAAGTCTCGCCTGGTATTTTCTCAGAGTGTGGGAGCTGTATCTCCGGCCTGCCAACCTCCTGTCAAGTATTTATTTCCTGTATATATAGGAATACCTAGCCCGTTCAGATCATGACACGTGTGCGGTCGGATGCTCCTGAACGTCTGGGCATAGGGGACAGATAGTTGGTAACTAGATGGCCTCGAGCCTTGTGCTGAGACGGGCCATGATATGATTCTGATGGCGTCTGCACGTCAGGGCGACTTTTTACGTCTGTGGTGGGACGTGTCAGAGGCTTCCTTAAATGCTTCCTTAAATGCGCCTGCCGTACTCCCGAGGTCCCTGGGCGAGGTCGTCCTCTAGTTCGGACAGAGCCTCTTCGGGAAGCCTACCCTCAGTTCGGGGGTTCCCAGTTCCAGGGGGTTCCGCCTTCGGGGATATCATATTCGGGCAGCAATGTCTGGTGCCACTTTTCCGAAGGCGCGTTGTTCACAACCTTGGGGGGCGAATGGAGTCCTCAAGTTTTACTGGCGTGCCGAGCCTCGGAGCTCTCAGGCTATCTCCCGAGGTGCATGATTCCACCTATTCCCGGGAAGCACCAGTTCTTCTGGCCGTTGTTGTGGCAGGGTATTCGGCCAGATTGAGGCGACAGCCTTTGGCTATCACATGCCCCCCTTTGGAAAGCCGAAGTGAAGACTTCGGTTTGCATCTCTTTCCGAGGTTGCCGTTGGGAGTCTTGTTGGGAAGCATAACCTGTTCCGAGGTCGCACCTTTTGCCCGAGGGTCTGGGCTGTTCGGCCTTGGCCTATTCTTTGGTGTCTCCGAGGCAAAGCCTGTACCGAAGATACACCTCTTGCCCAAAAGTCATGGGCTGTTCAGCCATAGCCTGTCTCTTGGTGTCCTCGAGGTGGCCTGCTTTTTATTTCTGCAGGTCTGATGGCCAAGCGTGTCAGACTGAGCGGCGCGTCTCCATTTCTCAGGGATGTCAAACGACGTGTCCCAATCAGGAGGCATGTCCCGGTTTTCCAGGCACGTTTGGGGAGGCACGTCCCCCATTTCTGCGCAGCGGTTGACACGTGGCTTCTTGCCATTGGAGGAGAGGCGCGTCATTTACAGAGGGCGCGCCTTTTCGGGTGCAGAGGGCAGTTACTGCGACGGTTCACCTCCAATGGGTACTTATGATGTTCTTTCGGTTACCCACCTTTGGCCTATAAATAGCCCATTCCATCATAAGTCCCACTTACTGTTTTTCTGCTCTTTTTCTGCTCTGCCCTCTGTTCTTGCGTTTTATCTTGCTTTCTGTGGCGGAGCTTCTTTAATCAGAGCTTTTTCCTACCAACTTTCACGACGGCGTCCTCAGGCAAATCTTTTGGTGGGTTTTGATTTCCAGAGTACTTGATTCCTCTGTTTTTCTGAGTTTTTCTGGAAAACTGTTGTTTTTTCCAAACTCGTCTTCTGAGTTTTTTCTGGAAACTATTTTCTTTTCCATCTCAAACTCTTTTTCATGTCTGCGATGCCTGTTCCCGAGAGCTGGAAACCTCTTCTGGCCCATCCTTGCTGTACCACCCCCGAAAAACTAGAGAGGTGGAAGAAAAAATTCTTTCTTCCGTCTTACGCTGTGACCAGACTGCCTTGTTCTAGCCATTTTGCTTTTTCAAACCGTGGCGACGAGGTTACCGTCTTCCGAGCCCAACTGAAGGCCAGTCTTCGGTATCCTCCCCCGAAGGTGGTTTGCGAGTTCTGCCAATTCCATGGCATTGCTGTGAACCAGCTTCCCCCGAACGCGTACTGCTATTTTAACGCCTACCTTTGCATGTGTGGCGTGTTCGGGATAGAGCCCCACTTCATCATTTTCATGCAGTACTACAAGCTCTATGTGGTCCCGAAGGGTGGCTTCTATTTCCTGCTGCCTCGGGGATCCGGGAGCAAAAAATTCACCTTCACCTTCAACACGAAGGATAGCTGGCGGGGGTGGCAGCCTAAGTTCTTTTTCCTCAAGGTGGATAAGAATTGGTCTGATGTCTCGACCAGGTGGGCTCAGGGAGTGCTGAACGCAGACGTCGTTGATCCGAGGATGCTGCTGACCCCACCGTTGGCTTCCGTGTTCGCGGATTTCGACGCCCGCATTCGGGCAGTCGCTGACTGGGCTCCCGAGGTCTCTCCTCGTGCTCTTTACCCCTTTCCTATCAACTGGAGGTTGATGACCGAAGAAGTCCTTCGGGAGCTGAAAGTGGTTAAGGAGCACGTGACTGACCTCAATATGCCCGCTCCCGCCATCGCCGGGAAAGACTCCTGGCTGGTCAAGCTCCTTAAGGGGGAGACTTCTTTCGAAACTTTTGCCGAAAGTGAGTACTCTTCCATCCCTTTATACTTTTTCCTCGGACTTACCGCTGATATTTCTTCTCTTTTTCAGAGATGGGCGATGGGGCTGCCGCTTATTACAAGGCCCTCTTTTCTGGCCAAGTGGAGAAGGGGGAGCAGACAAAGAAGGCGGCTTCCCGAAGAAGGAAGACGACAGGGGCGGGACCCTCGGTGAAGCGAGCTAGGAAGGCTCTCCAGCCTTCTCAGCCAGTGCTTTTGGAAGAAGAAGCTGGCGAAGACGCTGGTCTTGTTGAAATTCCACCGGCCGAGGTCCCCGCTACTTCCGCCGAGGTGCCTCCTCCCGACCTCGAGGCCCCCAGAAACACTGTAGTGGTAGAAGTACCCACCGCCGAGGAGCGGTACCGGCAGAAGGGTAAGGGTCTTTCTTCCGAGGGGCCCGAGGATCCCGAGGACACTGTCTCCGAGGTTCCTCCAGGTATGCCTTTAGGCGAAGTTCAGCTCCTTTTCCTTTCGCGAATTTTTCTTCTGCTCCTAACTTCCTTCTCACTTTCAGGGGAGCCGCTTACTGCTGGCTGGAGGGCCATTCATGAGAGGAAACGGGCCCTGCGCGATGCCACAATCCCTGAGGGGAAGATCCCCTTGGAGCCCTTTTGGACAATCACGGAGGATATGAATTTGTTCTCCGACGATTGTCCGAAGATGACCAAAGAGATTTGGAAGGGGATGACCACTGACGCCTCCTTCCGGGCCATTGCGGCGGCTCACCCGGGGGATAATACCCTCGCCGCAAAAGTCACCGAGCATGCTGCTCAGGTATAGTCTTTACACTTTTTTCCTCAATTTTCTAAGTGTTTAGACTTGTACTAACCTGGACTTTTGCCTTGCCGTAGCTGCTGGAGTACGCTGGTTATCTCCGAGTTCGGGTGGCCAGACAGGCTGCCTCCAAGGATGCGACTTCGCGGGAACTCAGTGAAGCGAAGGCTTCGCTTGCGAAGGTGATCGCCAGCAACCAGCAGCTGACAGCGGATTGTTCTCAGCAGCTTGCTGCCGTTCGGGAGGAGTTCTCAAAGAAAAGAGAAGAACTTGAAAAGGACTCCTCCCGGAAGATTGCCGACCTCGGCGACCAAGTAAAGGGGCTGCTCGCCGCCAACGAAGATCTTGTCAAGGACAAGGCTGTTTCCGACAGTCTCGCGTCGAGGTTGACGGACGAGAACACTGCTCTTCAAGCCGAGGTCGAGGCTCTGAAGAAGGAGTCCGGAGAGACGCTGGGGATAAGCGAGCTCGAAGAGGAGGTTGCTGAGCTGAGGGACGAGGTCAATGTCCTTGGCATTCAAAAATGTACTTCTGATGACATGGCCAAGGTCGCCTTTCAGGACGGCTTCTGCCTCGCTCGGCACCAGGTGCTGCAGAGGTTCCCAGATTTGGACCTCTCTTTTCTGGAGGGCCTAAATATTCCTGAGGGACCTCGGTGGCAGTGGTCCAGGGTCGAGCATCTGAAGCTTCCTGGTCTTCGTCCGCCCGGTTCTCCCTAGTTTGTTTTTAGGGCTCCTCTTATTTTTCTCCTTCGTGCTCCTTCTTTGGACACTTCTTTTGTAAGGCAGCGTTTGCTCTAAATGAACAATCTTTTCGGCTAAGTCCTTTCTTGCAAGTTTCTTCATTTCCACTGTCCCGAACACGTTTGCTTCAAGAGACTTTCGGAAAACCTGCAACCAAAGAAACTTTTTACCTTCCTTTGTCCCGAGCGTGCTCGCTCAAGAGACTTTCTGGAAAGTTTGTAAAAATTTGGCTAAGTCTTTTGCAGGCTTTTTGTTTCCTTTTATCCCGAACATGTTCGCTCAAGGGCCTTCGGAAAACCTTCAGCCAAATTTTTCTGTCTTCCTATTGTCCCGAGCATATTTGCTCAAGGGACTTAGGAAAATTTTCACGAGATTGCTCATTCCCTTTTTCCCGAGCACGTTCGCTCAAGGGTGTTCGGAAATTACCTCTGCTTTTGTTTTGGCGTGTACTTTTGCGAGATTCTTGCTTTCCCTTTCTCCCGAGCATGTTCGCTCAAGGGTGTTCGGAAAATTTTCTCTGCACTGATTATGCCGAGTACCTTTGCAAGATTCTTGTTTCCCATTTTTCCCGAGCATAGTGGCTCAAGGGACTTCGGGAAGTCACAACCGCTTTTTTCGTGGCGAGCACCTTCGCGGAAATCTGTCTTGGACAATTTGGTATACTCAAAAATTTTCTCAAGACCATTCTTCTCTAGACCATTCTGTACTTAGAATATTTCTTGTACAATATATTTCTTCCGCTCAACCTTAGGCGTAGAATTTTTTCAGGGCGTCTGAATGCCAAGTGTTTTTCAATTCTACGCCTTCGGCGTCGCCAAGCTTGTACACGCCTTTTCGTACTTCGGCGAGAACCAGATAAGGTCCTTCCCAATTTGCGCGAAGTACTCCGTGAGATGGCCTTCGGGGTGCAAAGTCGGCCTTTCGGAGAACGAGGTCTCCTTTTTTGATTTCTTTTGGCCTGGCTTTTAAGTTGATAGCCGCGGCCACTCTTTGCTGGAAAGCTTTTCTTCTCAGCTCGGCTATTTCTCTGTGTTCGGCCACAAGGTCGAGCTTAGTTCTCAGACCGAGGTCGTTTCCGCCTTCATCAAATACTTGCACCCGTATTGAAGGCTGAACTATCTCTATTGGGATAATGGCCTCTGTTCCGAAGACGAGTGAGAAGGGAGTTTCCCCTGTGGCTCTTCGTGGCATCGTTCGGTAGCTCCACAATACACTTTGGAGTTCTGCTGGCCATTTCCCCTTGGCTTCCCCAAGTCTCTTTTTCAGGCCATCTTTTATGGTCCTGTTTGATACTTCCACCTGCCCATTGCTTAGGGGGTTAGCTACTGGGGCGAAGTGCATCTTTATTCCGAGGTCGCTGATGAATTCCTGGAATCCTTTGTCTATGAACTGGGATCCATTATCAGCTACTAGTACCCTCGGTATGCCAAATTTGCATACGATGTTTTTCCATATGAACTTCTGCACTTCTTTTGCCGAGATAGTTGCTAGTGGTTCTGCCTCTACCCACTTTGAGAAATAGTCCACTGCTACTACGCAGAATTTCACGCCTCCGGGCGCTGTAGGGAGTGGCCCAATGAGGTCTATACCCCAGACTGCGAAGGGCCAAGGATAGTCTACCGACGTTACCATTTCCGAGGGTATCCTCTGGATTTTTGCATGTCTCTGGCAACTACCGCACTTCTGGACGAACTGCCTTGCGTCCTTTCTCAGGGTAGGCCAGAAGTATCCTTGGCGGAGTATCACTGCTGCAAGGGCATCAGTTCCAATGTGCGAGCCGCACATGCCTTCGTGGACTTCTTCGAGGACCATCTCAGTATCCTCTTCGCCCACACATCTCTGCAGCGGATTTGCATATCCTTGCCGATATAACTCTTCACCAATCAGGAAGAATCTTCCGGCGCGTCTTCGCAGTCTTGCAGCATTGCCGGCGTCTTCGGGAAGCTCATTCTCAGTGAGGTATCTCTTTATGGGGTCCTTCCACCCCATTCCCGAGGTCGTTACGCTTAGCACGGAGATGCTTGGATGGTCTAGCACCTCGGTGTATGTTTTGGACTTCGCTAAGCAATCTGCCTCAGTGTTATTCCGCCGGGGTACATTTTCGATTCGCACGGCGTCAAACTCTTGGATGAGTTTTCTTACCAGCTCGTGGTATTTTGCCAAGATTGGGTCCTTCGCCCCATAATCTCCTGCCGTCTGCCGAACTACCAGCTGGGAATCGCTGTGAGCCCTTAAGTTTCTCACGCCAATCTTTCTGGCCAAGCGTAATCCCGCTATGAGGGCTTCATACTCAGCCACATTATTGGTGACGTTGAAGCTGAACTTGATAGCCTTCATCACCTCTAGGCCTTCGGGTCCTCTAATAACTATTCCAGCTCCCTGGTGTTCGGACCCCGAGGCTCCGTCAACATGCAAGGTCAATTCTGGCTCACCTTCTTTCGGATCTGAGTGGTTCTCCTCAGTGGTGGGTATTTCGGCGATAAAATCTGCCAATGCTTGGGCTTTTATGGCCTTCCGAGGCTCATATGTGATTTCATGTTCGCCAAGCTCTATGCACCACTTGGAGAGCCTTCCCGAATGATCAACTCTCTTCATAACATCCCGTAGTGGTAGACTACTTCGGACGATGATGGGGTGAGCCTGGAAATATGGTCGCAGTCTTCTTCCTGCAAGCACCAAGGCGTATATAGCTTTTTGAAGCAAAGGGTACCTGACTTCGGCGCCATGCAGGGACTTCCTGACGTAGTAGACCGGCCATTGTTTCGGCCCTTCTTCTTTTATCAGGACCGAGCTCACGGCCTTTTTTGTGACGGCGAGGTACAGTACGAGGGGTTCTCCCACCCGAGGTTGTCGCAGAGTCGGCAGGCTGGCCAGGTAGACTTTGAGTTCTTCCCAGGCCTTTTGGCAATCTTCATCCCAGGGATGATTGTTTCTTCCGAGGTCGCCTTCCATCTTTGCTGCCTTTGTGAGGACTTTCAAGAAAGGTCGACACCTATCTCCGTACCTGGAAATAAACCTGCTCAGAGAGGTTATTCTTCCGGTTAGTCTCTGCACGTCTTTCACTGTGGCAGGAGTTCGGAACTCAAGCAGAGCCTTAATCTTCTCAGGATTGGCGTCGATGCCTCTTTCGGATACCATGTACCCAAGGAATTTTCCCGACGTCACCCCGAAGATACACTTCTCGGGGTTAAGGCGAATCCCGAAGGCTCTGAGCTTTTGGAAGGTTTCCTCCAAATCTGCAACGTGGTAGCCGGGCAGCTTGCTTTTTACTATCATATCATCAACATATACTTCCATGTTTCTCCCCATTTGGTTTTTAAAGACCTTGTTCATCAGTCTCTGGTAGGTGGCTCCTGCATTTTTCAGCCCGAAGGGCATTCTGATATAGCAGTACGTTCCTCCCTCGGTGATGAAGGCAGTTTTCTCTTCATCTTCCGGGTCCATCCTTATCTGATGGTAGCCGCTGAAGGCATCCAGGAAGCTCAGGAGCCCGTATTCGGCCGTTGAATCTACCAGTTGATCTATTGGCGGGAGGGGAAATGAGTCTTTCGGGCAAGCATCGTTCAAGTTTCTGAAATCAATGCACATCCGGAGTTTGCTGCTACCTTCTTTTGTGGCAATGACCACGTTGCTTAACCATTCGGGGTATTTTACCTCCCTGATAACTTCAGCATCCAATAGGCGCTGGACTTCGGTTTTCACGAAGTTGCTTTTGTGGGCTGAGATGCTTCGTTTCTTTTGCCTGATAGGTTTTGCTTCCGGGCTTACTTTGAGGCTGTGCTGTATTATGCCAGGGTTCACTCCTGGCATGTCTTTCGGCGAGTAGGCAAACAGATCTTTATTTTTTAGCAGAAAGGATACAAGATTTTCCTTATCACCTTTGGCCAAGCTCTTCCCTATTCGGGTAGATTGTCCTGGGACAAGATCTACTGCTTCCGTTTCTGCTTCTGCGGGATCTCCTTCTTTGCCTTTCTCCTGCGCCTTTGCCTCCACCGTTTGTGTAGAGCTGTTTGCCGGAGCCTTTCGTGTTTTTACAAACACCTTTCTTACCTCGGCTTGGTCGATGAAGACCTCTGCATCTCCATCCTTGGTGGCGAATGTGACAGTCAAGTACTTCACATCGGGGCGAATGTGCAGGTTCCCCTGAGTCTGCCTTCCAAGGATGGCGTTGTACGAAGACGGGACATCCATGACGATGAATCTTGCCATTGTGGACGCGTACAACTCAGCTGCTCCGTCTACCGAAGTGCCTTTCATCATCAAAGGGACGTCGATCCATCCGAGGACGGGTAGTTTGGATGGCCCAACGCCGAAGGTGGGCGTGGTGACAGGTTTCAGCTCGCTGCTGGAGATGCCCAAGCTCGGCAGTAAGTGCGAGAATAAGACATCAGCATTTGAGCCATCATCAAGCAACACTCTCTTGACGTCCCAGTTCCCTATTCTCGCCATTATCAGCAGCGGGTCGTCGTGGGGGAAGACGACAGTGGAGCCATCTTTGCGAGCCAATTTCTTTGATGGACTTTGATACTCCATAACCGCAATTTCTCTGGCCTTCCGCTTTCTTTCCGAGGATGGGAGCCCCGTGGTGATGGTTTGGATGACCCCTACTGGAGGTGGAAGGCGCCTTTTTGGACTTCTGTTTCTCCGCCTGTCGGAGTCATAGTCCTCGTTTTCGGCCCTCTCTTCCTCCTCTTTTCTGCCTTTTGGGGAGGGCATCCGCAGGTACTTGCGAAGTTGGCCCTGTTTGATCAGCGACTCTATGTACTTCTTCAGCTGGAAGCAGTCTTCGGTGTCATGACCGTGGTCGCGATGAAACTGGCAGAACTTCTTGGCATTCTTCTTATTATCGGCGGCCATGGCCTTTGGCCGCCGAATCTGCGTCCCTTGCCTTTCCAGCGCCATGAGAATGTTGGTCCGTGTCGTGCTCAAGGGTGTGAAACTTTGAGGTTTCTTTCCTCGCATTCGTCGTGGTCGACCTGTATGTTCAGAAAGATGCCGAGCTTGCTGGCTGGACCCTTCGGCGCGGTGATGATCAGACTTCGGCCCTGCCGTCCTCAATTCCTCGGCTGTCATGTGCTGCTCTGCCCTTCGGTAAAATTCTCCGAGGGTCTCCGGGGGGTCCTTTGAGAACTCGTAGAACAGCTGTGAGTCACGCCGAAGGCCCCGTGTCATAGCGAGGATGCGGATTTCGGGCCGGAAGTCCGGGACGCTGAGTGCTTCCCTGTTGAATCGTTCGACATAGTCTCGGATCGTCTCTCCGTTTCTCTGCTCTATGTCGAACATCTGTACAGGCATTTTGGCCGTCGGCCTGCTCCCAATGAACTGCTGGGTAAAGGCTGCGGACAACTCCTGAAACTCAGTGATAGTCGCTGGGGGCAAAGAATTGTACCATGCTGTTGCTGGGCCCGTGAGGGTGACTTCAAAGCATTTGCACATGGTAGCGTCATCAGCTCCGTGCATTATCATGCTCCGCCTGTACTTCGTCAGATGGGCCTGTGGATCAGTCCGGCCATCATAGATCTCCAGCCTAGGCACTCTGAAGTCGCCTGGCATAGCTGCCTCAACGACGGTGCGAATAAACGGGGAGCCATCTTCGCATAATGCCCCCGACAGCCTGTCCCAAACGGGTTTTCTGGTCACTTGCTTCTCCACTCTGTCCAGCCGTGCCAATATCCTTTCCATAAGCGCAGTGGCGCTAGGACCATTTTCGCGGGAGGGAGATCGCCGGCACCTTCTCGGGGAGCGAGTTCGGCGCGGAGGGGTCAGGGCCCTCGCCTCGGGCGACGAACTGCTTCGCTGTGAGACTCTCGGTCGCTTGGACCCGGTTTGTCCCACAGGCCGTTTCCCGAGGGCTATATCTTCTGTGGATGATTCTCCGCGAGGATCTCCACTTTCTGAACTGGGGTGTGTAGACTTGGGGCTTCTCTCCCGAGGGCGTGTTGATGAGGAGGGTTTCTCGGCCTGTGACTGCTGTGGCCATCTTCGGTCGATCTGCTGAGTCATTTCAGCAACGACCGAGCGCTGAAAGTCCCTCAAGAAGCTCATGGTGATTACCAGAGGGCGGTCCTCCTCGGGCGTAGAAGTCTCTGGGAGTGTCTGCTCAGCAGCCGGTTGTATCTCAGGCGCGGACGAGGACCTTGGGAGTCCCTTGTCCTTAGAACGCCGAGTCTCAATGATGGCAACCTGCGAGCGGGTTCCCATAGACGGCGCCAAATGATGGCCCAAGGCCTCATCGTTGTGAGTCATGATGACTGTTGAGGAGACTTCTAGGAGGAAGAACGCCTGGAAGGTGGATCGCCCCAAGGAGAGTACCTGAAAAGCTGGTAAACAGGGTTAGGAGGCCCCCGGAGTGTTTTTCCGGGGGGGGAGCCTCCGACGCCCAAGTCAGTGGTGGCCGGAAGAAGGAGAAAGTCACTAGCTCAAAGAGAAAGGCAGAAAAGTCTCGCCTGGTATTTTCTCAGAGTGTGGGAGCTGTATCTCCGGCCTGCCAACCTCCTGTCAAGTATTTATTTCCTGTATATATAGGAATACCTAGCCCGTTCAGATCATGACACGTGTGCGGTCGGATGCTCCTGAACGTCTGGGCATAGGGGACAGATAGTTGGTAACTAGATGGCCTCGAGCCTTGTGCTGAGACGGGCCATGATATGATTCTGATGGCGTCTGCGCGTCAGGGCGACTTTTTACGTCTGTGGTGGGACGTGTCAGAGGCTTCCTTAAATGCTTCCTTAAATGCGCCTGCCGTACTCCCGAGGTCCCTGGGCGAGGTCGTCCTCTAGTTCGGACAGAGCCTCTTCGGGAAGCCTACCCTCAGTTCGGGGGTTCCCAGTTCCAGGGGGTTCCGCCTTCGGGGATATCATATTCGGGCAGCAATGTCTGGTGCCACTTTTTCGAAGGCGCGTTGTTCACAACCTTGGGGGGCGAATGGAGTCATCAAGTTTTACTGGCGTGCCGAGGCTCGGAGCTCTCAGGCTATCTCCCGAGGTGCATGATTCCACCTATTCCCGGGAAGCACCAGTTCTTCTGGCCGTTGTTGTGGCAGGGTATTCGGCCAGATTGAGGCGACAGCCTTTGGCTATCAAAAGGCTATCGCCTCAATCTGGCCGAACACCCTGCCACAACAATGGCCAGAAGAACTGGCGCTTCCCGGGAACAGGTGGAGTCATGCACCTCGGGAGATAGCCGGAGAGCTCTGAGCCTCGGCACGCCAGTAAAACTTGAAGACTCTATTCGCCCCCCAAGGTTGTGAACAGCGCGCCTTTGGAAAAGTGGCACCAGACATTGCTGCCCGAACATGATATCCCCGAAGGCGGAACCCCCTGGAACTGGGAACCCCCGAACTGAGGGTATGCTTCCCGAAGAGGCTCTGTCCGAACTAGAGGACGACCTCGCCCAGGGACCTCGGGAGTACGGCAGGAGCATTTATGGAAGCATTTAAGGAAGCCTCTGACACGTCCCACCACAGACGTAAAAAGTTGCCCTGACGCGCATACGCCATCAGAATCACATCATGGCCCGTCTCAGCACAAGTCTCGAGGTGAGCTGGTTACCAACTATCTGTCCCCTATGCCCAGAAGTTCAGGAGCATCCGACCGCACACGTGTCATGATCTGAACGGGCTAGGTATTCCTATATATACAGGGAATAAATACTTGACAGGAGGTTGGTAGGCCGGAGATACAGCTCCCACACTTTGAGAAATTACCAGGCGAGACTTTTCTGCCTTTCTCTTTGAGCTAGTGACTTTCTCCTTTTTCCGGCCACCACTGACTTGGGAGTCGGAGGCTCCCCCCCGGAAAAACACTCTGGGGGCCTCCTAACCCTGTTTTCCAGCTTTTCAGGTACTCTCCTTGGGGCGATCCACCTTCCAGGCGTTCTTCCTCCTAGAAGTCTCCTCAACAGTCATCATGACTCACAACGATGAGGCCCCAGGCCATCATTTGGCGCCGTCTGTGGGAACCCGCTCGCAAATCGCCGTCGTTGAGACTCGGCGTTCTAAGGACAAGGGACTCCCAAGGTCCTCATCCGCGCCTGAGATACAACCGGCCGCTAAGCAGACTCTCCCAGAGACTTCTACGCCCGAGGAAGACCGCCCTCTGGTAATCACCATGAGCTTCTTGAGGGACTTTCAGCGCTCGGTCGTTGCTGAAATGACTCAGCAGATCGACCGAAGATGGCCACAGCAGTCACAGGCCCAGAAACCCTCCTTATCAGCACGCCCTCGGGAGAAAAGCCCCAAGTCTACACACCGCAGTTCAGGAAGTGGAGAGCCTCGCGGAGAATCATCCACAGAAGATATAGCCCTCGGGAAACGGCCTGTGGGACAAACCGGGTCCAAGCGACCGAGAGTCTCACAGCGAAGCAGTTCGTCGCCCGAGGCGAGGTCCCTGACCCCTCCGCGCCGAACTCGCTCACCGAAGAGGCGCCGTCGATCTCCCTCCCGCGAAAATGGTCCTAGCGCCACTGCACTTATGGAAAGGATATTGGCACGGCTGGACAGAGTGGAGAAGCAAGTGACCAGAAAACCCATTTGGGACGGGCTGTCGGGGGCATTATGCGAAGATGGCTCCCCGTTTATTCGCGCCGTCGTTGAGGCAGCTATTCCAGGTGACTTCAGAGTGCCTAGGCTGGAGATCTATGATGGCCGGACTGATCCACAGGCTCATCTGACGAAGTACAGACGGAGCATGATAATGCACGGAGCTGATGACGCTACCATGTGCAAATGCTTCGAAGTCACCCTCACGGGCCCAGCGACAGCATGGTACAATTCCTTGCCCCCAGGGACTATCACTGAGTTCCAGGAGTTGTCCACAGCCTTCACCCAGCAGTTCATTGGGAGCAGGCCGACGGCCAAAATGCCTGTGCAGATGTTCGACATAGAGCAGAGAAACGGAGAGACAATCCGAGACTATTTCAAATGATTCAACAGGGAAGCACTCAGCGTCCCGGACTTCCGGCCGGAAATCCGCATCCTCGCTATGACACGGGGCCTTCGGCGGGACTCACAGCTGTTCTACGAGTTCTCAAAGGACCCCCTGGAGACCCTCGGAGAATTTTACCGAAGGACAGAGCAGCACATGACAGCCGAGGAATTGAGGATGGCGGGGCCGAAGTCTGATCATCACTGCGCCGAAGGGTCCAGTCAGCAAGCTCGGCATCTTTCTGAACACACAGGCCGACCACGACGAATGCGAGGAAGGAAACCTCAGAGTTTCACGCCCTTGAGCACGACGCGGACCAATATTCTCATGGCGCTGGAAAGGCAAGGGACGCAGATTCGGCGGCCAAAGGCCATGGCCGCCGATAATAAGAAGAATGCCAAGAAGTTCTGCCAGTTTCATCGTGACCACGGTCATGACACCGAAGACTGCTTCCAGCTGAAGAAGTACATAGAGTCGCTGATCAAACAGGGCCAACTTCGCAAATACCTGCGGATGCCCTCCCCAAAAAGCAGAAAAAAGGAGCAAGAGAGGGCCGAAAACGAGGACTATGACTCCGACAGGCGGAGAAACAGAAGTCCGAAAAGGCGCCTTCCACCTCCAGTAGGGGTCATCCAAACCATCACCACGGGGCTCCCATCCTCGGAAAGAAAGCGGAAGGCCAGAGAAATTGCAGTTATGGAGTATCAAAGTCCATCAAAGAAACTGGCTCGCAAAGATGGCTCCACCGTCGTCTTCCCCCACGACGACCCGCTGCTGATAATGGCGAGAATAGGGAACTGGGACGTCAAGAGAGTGTTGCTTGATGATGGCTCAAATGCTGACGTCCTATTCTCGCACTTACTGCCGAGCCTGGGCATCTCCAGCAGCGAGCTTAAACCTGTCACCACGCCCACCTTCGGCGTTGGGCCATCCGAACTACCCGTCCTCGGATGGATTGACCTTCCCTTGATGATAAAAGGCACTTCGGTAGATGGAGCAGCTGAGTTGTACGCGTCCACAATGGCAAGATTCATCGTCATGGACGTCCCGTCTTCGTACAACGCCATCCTTGGAAGGCAGACTCAGGGGAACCTGCACATTCGCCCCGATGTGAAGTACTTGACTGTCACATTCGCCACCAAGGATGGAGATGCAGAGGTCTTCATCGACCAAGCCGAGGTAAGAAAGGTGTTTGTAAAAGCACGAAAGGCTCCGGCAAACAACTCTACACAAACGGTGGAGGCAAAAGCGCAGGAGAAAGGCAAAGAAGGAGATCCCGCAGAAGCAGAAACGGAAGCAGTAGATCTTGTCCCAGGACAATCTACCCGAATAGGGAAGAGCTTGGCCAAAGGTGATAAGGAAAATCTTGTATCCTTTCTGCTGAAAAATAAAGATCTGTTTGCCTACTCGCCGAAAGACATGCCAGGAGTAAACCCTGGCATAATACAGCACAGCCTCAAAGTAAGCCCGGAAGCAAAACCTATCAGGCAAAAGAAACGAAGCATCTCAGCCCACAAAAGCAACTTCGTGAAAATCAAAGTCCAGTGCCTATTGGATGCTGAAGTTATCAGGGAGGTAAAATACCCCGAATGGTTAAGCAACGTGGTCATCGCCACAAAAGAAGGCAGCAGCAAACTCCGGATGTGCATTGATTTCAGAAACTTGAACGATGCTTGCCCGAAAGACTCATTTCCCCTCCCGCCAATAGATCAACTGGTAGATTCAACGGCCGAATACGGGCTCCTGAGCTTCCTAGATGCCTTCAGCGGCTACCATCAGATAAGGATGGACCCCGAAGATGAAGAGAAAACTGCCTTCATCACCAAGGGAGGAACGTACTGCTAGGTCAGAATGCCCTTCGGGCACAAAAATGCAGGAGCCACCTACCAGAGATTGATGAACAAGGTCTTCAAGGACCAAATGGGGAGAAACATGGAGGTATATGTTGATGATATGATAGTCAAAAGCAAGCTGCCCGGCTACCACGTTGCAGATTTGGAGGAAACCTTCCAAAAGCTCAGAGCCTTCGGGATTCGCCTTAATCCCGAGAAGTGTATCTTCGGCGTGACGTCGGGAAAATTCCTTGGGTACATGGTATCCGAAAGAGGCATCGACGCCAATCCTGAGAAGATTAAGGCTCTGCTTGAGTTCCGAACTCCTGCCACAGTCAAAGACGTGCAGAGACTAACTGGAAGAATAACCTCTCTGAGCAGGTTTATTTCCAGGTACGGAGATAGGTGTAGACCTTTCTTCAAAGTCCTCACAAAGGCAGCAAAGATGGAAGGCGACCTCGGAAGAAACAATCATCCTTGGGATGAAGATTGCCAAAAGGCCTGGGAAGAACTCAAAGTCTACCTGGCCAGCCTGCCGACTCTGCGACAACCTCGGGAGGGAGAACCCCTCGTACTGTACCTCGCCGTCACAGAAAAGGCCGTGAGCTCGGTCCTGGTGAAAGAAGAAGGGCCGAAACAATGGCCGGTCTACTACGACAGCAAGTCCCTGCATGGCGCCGAAGTCAGGTACCCTTTGCTTCAAAAAGCTATATACACCTTGGTGCTTGCAGGAAGAAGACTGCGACCATATTTCCAGGCTCACCCCATCATCGTCCGAAGTAGTCTACCACTACGGGATGTTATGAAGAGAGTTGATCATTCGGGAAGGCTCTCCAAGTGGTGCATAGAGCTTGGCGAACACGAAATCACGTATGAGCCTCGGAAGGCCATAAAAGCCCAAGCATTGGCAGATTTTATCGCCGAAATACCCACCACTGAGGAGAACCACTCAGATCCGAATGAAGGTGAGCCAGAATGGACCTTGCATGTTGACGGAGCCTCGGGGTCCGAACACCAGGGAGCTGGAATAGTTATCAGAGGACCCGAAGGCCTAGAGGTGATGAAGGCTATCAAGTTCAGCTTCAACGTCACCAATAATGTGGCTGAGTATGAAGCCCTCATAGCGGGATTACGCTTGGCCAGAAAGACTGGCGTGAGAAACTTAAGGGCTCACAGCGATTCCCAGCTGGTAGTTTGGCAGACGGCAGGAGATTATGGGGCGAAGGACCCAATCTTGGCAAAATACCACGAGTTGGTAACAAAACTCATCCAAGAGTTTGACGCCGTGCGGATCGAAAATGTACCCCGGCGGAATAATACTGAGGCAGATTGCTTAGCGAAGTCCAAAACATACACCGAGGTGCTAGACCATCCAAGCATCTCCGTGCTAAGCGTAACGACCTCGAGAATAGGGTGGAAGGACCCCATAAAGAAATACCTCGCAGAGAATGAGCTTCCCGAAGACGCCGGCAATGCTGCAAGACTGCGAAGACGCGCCGGAAGATTCTTCCTGATTGGTGAAGAGTTATATCGGCAAGGATATGCAAATCTGCTGCAGAGATGTGTGGGCGAAGAGGATAATGAGATGGTCCTCGAAGAAGTTCACGAAGGCATGTGTGGCTCGCACATCGGAACTGATGCCCTTGCAGCAGTGATACTCCGCCAAGGATACTTCTGGCCTACCCTGAGAAAGGACGCAAGGCAGTTCGTCCAGAAGTGCGGTAGTTGCCAGAGACATGCAAAAATCCAGAGGATACCCTCAGAAATGGTAACGTCGGCAGACTATCCTTGGCCCTTCGCAGTCTGGGGTATAGACCTTATTGGGCCACTCCCCACAGCGCCCGGAGGCGTGAAATTCTGCGTGGTAGCAGTGGACTATTTCTCAAAGTGGGTGGAGGCAGAACCACTAGCAACTATCTCGGCAAAAGAAGTGCAGAAGTTCGTATGGAAGAACATCGTATGCAGATTTGGCATACCGAGGGTAGTAGTAGCTGATAATGGATCCCAGTTCATAGACAAAGGATTCTAGGAATTCATCAGCGACCTCGGAATAAAGATGCACTTCGCCCCAGTAGCTCACCCCCAAAGGAATGGGCAGGTGGAAGTATCAAACAGGACCATAAAAGATGGCCTGAAAAAGAGACTTGGGGAAGCCAAGGGGAAATGGCCAGGAGAACTCCAAAGTGTATTGTGGAGCTACCGAACGATGCCACGAAGAGCCACAGGGGAACCTCCCTTCTCACTCGTCTTCGGAACAAAGGCCATTATCCCAATAGAGATAGTTCAGCCTTCAATATGGGTGCAAGTATTTGATGAAGGCGGAAACGACCACGGTCTGAGAACTAAGCTCGACCTTGTGGCCGAACACAGAGAAATAGCCGAGCTGAGAAGAAAAGCTTTCCAGCAAAGAATGGCCGCGGCTATCAACTTAAAAGCCAGGCCAAAAGAAATCAAAAAAGGAGACCTCGTTCTCCGAAAGGCCGACTTTGCACCCCGAAGGCCATCTCACGGAGTACTTCACGTAAATTGGGAAGGACCTTACCTGGTTCTCGCGAAGTACGAAAAGGCGTGTACAAGCTTGGCGACCCCGAAGGCGTAAAATCGAAAAACACTTGGCATTCAGATGCCTTGAAAAAATTCTACGCCTAAGGTTGAGCGGAGGAGATATATTGTACAAGAAATATTCTAAGTACAGAATGGTCTGGAGAAGAATGGTCTTGAGAAAAATTTTTAAGAATACCAAATTGTCCAAAACAGAATTCCGCGAAGGTGCTCGCCACGAAAAAAGCAGATGTGACTACCCGAAGTCTCTTGAGCCACTATGCTCGGGAAAAATGGGAAACAAGAATCTTGCAAAAGTACTTGGCATAATCAGTGCAGAGAAAATTTTCCGAACACCCTTGAGCGAACATGCTCGGGAAAAAGGGAAAGCAAGAATCTCGCAAAAGTACACGCCAAAACAAAAGCAGAGGTAATTTCCGAACACCCTTGAGCGAACGTGCTCGGGAAAAAGGGAAATGAGCAAACTCGTGAAAATTTTCCTAAGTCCCTTGAGCAAATATGCTCGGGACAATAGGAAGACAGAAAAATTTGGCTGAAGATTTTCCGAAGTCCCTTGAGCGAACATGTTCGGGATAAAAGGGAACAAAAAGCCTGCAAAAGACTTAGCCAAATTTTTACAAACTTTCCAGAAAGTCTCTTGAGCGAGCACACTCGGGACAAAGGAAGGCAAAAAGTTTCTTTGGTTGCAGGTTTTCCGAAAGTCTCTTGAGCAAACGTGTTCGGGACAGTGGAAATGAAGAAACTTGCAAGAAAGGACTTAGCCAAAAGATTGTTCATTTAGAGCAAACGCTGCCTTACAAAAGAAGTGCCCAAAGAAGGAGCACAAAGGAGAAAAATAAAAGGAGCCCTAAAGCAAACTAGGGAGAGCCGGGCGGACGAAGAGCAGGAAGCTTCAGATGCTCGACCTTGGACCACTGCCACCGAGGTCCCTCAGGAATATTTAGGCCCTCCAGAAAAGAGAGGTCCAAATCTGGGAACCTCTGCAGGACTTGGTGCCGAACAAGGCAGAAGCCGTCCTGAAAGGCGACCTTGGCCATTTGATCAGAAGTATGTTTTTGAACGCCAAGGACGTTGAGCTCATCCCTCAGCTCAGCAATCTCCTCCTCCAGCTCGTTTATCCCCAGCGCCCCTTCGGACTCTTTCTTCAGAGCCTCGACCTCGGCTCGGAGAGCATTGTTCTCATCCGTCAACCTCGCCGCAAGACTGTCAGAAACAGCCTTGTCCTTGACAAGATCTCCGTTGGCGGCGAGCAACCCCTTTACTTGGTCGCCGAGGTCGGCAATCTTCCGGGAGGAGTCCTTTTCAAGTTCCTCTCTCTTCTTCGAGAACTCCTCGCGAACGGCGGCGATTTGCTGAGAACAATCCGCTGCCAGCTGCTGGTTGCTGGCAACCAGGTTCGCAAGTGAAGCCTTCGCTTCACTGAGTTCCCGCGAAGTCGCATCCTTGGAGGCAGCCTCTCTGGCCACCCGAACTCGGAGGTAACCAGCGTACTCCAGCAGCTACGGCAAGGCAAAAGTCCAGGTTAGTACAAGTCTAAACACTTAGAAAATTGAGAAAAAAGAGTGTAAAGACTATACCTGAGCAGCATGCTCGGTGACTGTTGCGGCGAGGGTATTATCCCTCGGGTGAGCCGCCGCAATGGCCCGGAAGGAGGCGTCAGTGGTCATCCCCTTCCAAATCTCCTTTGTCAATTTCGAACAATCGTCGGAGAACAAATTCATATCCTCCGTGATTGTCCAAAAGGGCTCCAAGGGGATCTTCCCCTCATGGACTATGGCATCACGAAGGGCCCGTTTCCTCTCATGAATGGCCCTCCAGTCGGCACTAAGAGGCTCCTCTGAAAGTGAGAAGGAAGTTAGGAGTAGAAGAAAAATTCGCGAAAAGTAAAGGAGCTGAACTTCGCCTGAAGGCATACCTGGGGGAACCTCGGAGACAGTGTCCTCGGGATCCTCGGGCCCCTCGGAAGAAAGACCCTTACCCTTCTACCGATACCGCTCCTCGGCAGTAGGTACTTCTACCACTACAGTGTTTCTGGGGGCCTCGAGGTCGGGAGGAGGCACCTCGGCGGAAGTAGTGGGGACCTCGGCCGGTGGAATTTCAACAAGACCAGCCTCTTCGCCAGCTTCTTCTTCCGAAAGCTCTGGCTGAGGAGGCTGGACAGCCTTCCTAGCTCGCTTCGCCGAGGGCCCCGCCCCTGTCGTCTTCCTTCTTCGGGAAGCCGCCTTCTTTGTCTGCTCCCCCTTCTCCACTTGGCCAGAAAAGAGGGCCTTGTAGTAGGCGGCAGCCCCATCGCCCATCTCCGAAAAAGAGAAGAAATATCAGCGTAAGTCCGAGGAAAAAATATAAAGGGGTGGAAGATTACTCACTTTCGGCAAAAGATTCGAAAGAAGTCTCCCCCTTAAGGAGCTTGACCAGCCAGGAGTCCTTCCCGGCGATGGCGGGAGCGGGCATATTAAGGTCAGTCTTGTGCTCCTTAACCACTTTCAGCTCCCGAAGGACTTCTTCGGTCATCAACCTCCAGTTGATAGGAAAGGGGTAAAGAGCACGATGAGAGACCTCGGGAGCCCAGTCAGCGACTGCCCGAATGCGAGCGTCGAAATCCGTGAACACGGAAGCCAACGGTGGGGTCAGCAGTATCCTCGGATCAACGACGTCTGCGTTCAGCACTCCCTGAGCCCATCTGGTCGGGACACCAGACCAGTTCTTATCCACCTTCAGGAAAAAGAACTTAGGCTGCCACCCCCGCCAGCTATCCTTCGTGTCGAAGGTGAAGGTGAATTTTTTGCTCCCGTATCCCCGAGGTAGCAGGAAATAGAAGCCACCCTTTGGAACCACGTAGAGCTTGTAGTACTGCATGAAAATGAATAAGCGGGGCTCTATCCCGAACACGCCACACATGCAGAGGTAGGCGTTAAAATAGCAGTACGCGTTCGGGGGAAGCTGGTTCACAGCAATGCCATGGAATTGGCAGAACTCGCAAACCACCTTCGGGGGAGGATACCGAAGTTCGGCCTTCAGTTGGGCTCAGAAGACGGTAACCTCGTCGCCGCGGTTTGAAAAAGCAAAATGGCTAGAACGAGGCAGCCTGGTCACAGCGTAAGAGGGAAGAAAGAATTTTTTCTTCCACCTCTCTAGTTTTTCGGGGGTGGTACAGCAAGGATGGGCCAGAAGAGGTTTCCAGCTCTCAGGAACAGGCATCGTAGACATGAAAAAGAGTTTGAGATGGAAAAGAAAATAGTTTCCAGAAAAAACTCAGAAGACGAGTTTGGAAAAAAACAACAGTTTTCCAGAAAAACTCAGAAAAACAGAGGAATCAGAGTACTCTGGAAATCAAAACCCACCAAAAGATTTGCCTGAGGACGCCATCGTGAAAGTTGGTAGGAAAAGCTCTGATTAAAGAAGCTCCGCCACAGAAAGCAAGATAAAACGCAAGAACAGAGGGCAAAGCAGAAAGAGAGCAGAAAAACAGTAAGTGGGACTTATGATGGAATGGGCTATTTATAGGCCAAAGGTGGGTAGCCGAAAAGAAATCATAAGTACCCATTGGAGGCGAAGCGTCGCCGTAACGGCCCACTGCACCCGAAAAGGCACGCCCTCTGTAAATGACGCATCTCTCTTCCAATGGCAAGAAGCCGCGTGTCAACCGCTGCGCAGAAATAGGGGACACGCCTCCCCAAACGTCCCTGGAAAACCGGGACACACCTCCTGAGTGGGATGATGGCCTAAGGCCTCATCGTTGTGAGTCATGATGACTGTTGAGGAGACTTCTAGGAGGAAGAACGCCTGGAAGGTGGATCGCCCCAAGGAGAGTACCTGAAAAGCTGGTAAACAGGGTTAGGAGGCCCCCGGAGTGTTTTTCCGGGGGGGGAGCCTCCGACGCCCAAGTCAGTGGTGGCCGGAAGAAGGAGAAAGTCACTAGCTCAAAGAGAAAGGCAGAAAAGTCTCGCCTGGTATTTTCTCAGTGTGTGGGAGCTGTATATCCGGCTGCCAACTTCCTGTCAAGTATTTATTTCCTGTATATATAGGAATACCTAGCCCGTTCAGATCATGACACGTGTGCGGTCGGATGCTCCTGAACGTCTGGGCGTAGGGGACAGATAGTTGGTAACTAGATGGCCTCGAGCCTTGTGCTGAGACGGGCCATGATATGATTCTGATGGCGTCTGCGCGTCAGGGCGACTTTTTACGTCTGTGGTGGGACGTGTCAGAGGCTTCCTTAAATGCTTCCTTAAATGCGCCTGCCGTACTCCCGAGGTCCCTGGGCGAGGTCGTCCTCTAGTTCGGACAGAGCCTCTTCGGGAAGCCTACCCTCAGTTCGGGGGTTCCCAGTTCCAGGGGGTTCCGCCTTCGGGGATATCATATTCGGGCAGCAATGTCTGGTGCCACTTTTCCGAAGGCGCGTTGTTCACAACCTTGGGGGGCGAATGGAGTCCTCAAGTTTTACTGGCGTGCCGAGGCTCGGAGCTCTTAGGCTATCTCCCGAGGTGCATGATTCCACCTATTCCCGGGAAGCGCCAGTTCTTCTGGCCATTGTTGTGGCAGGGTATTCGGCCAGATTGAGGCGATAGCCTTTGGCTATCACATGCCCCCCTCTGGAAAGCCGAAGTGAAGACTTCGGTTTGCATCTCTTTCCGAGGTTGCCGTTGGGAGTCTTGTTGGGAAGCATAACCTGTTCCGAGGTCGCACCTTTTGCCCGAGGGTCTGGGCTATTCGGCCTTGGCCTATTCTTTGGTGTCTCCGAGGCAAAGCCTGTATCGAAGATACACCTCTTGCCCAAAAGTCATGGGCTGTTCAGCCATAGCCTGTCTCTTGGTGTCCTCGAGGTGGCCTGCTTTTTATTTCTGCAGGTCTGATGGCCAAGCGTGTCAGACTGAGCGGCGCGTCTCCATTTCTCAGGGATGTCAAACGATGTGTCCCAATCAGGAGGCGTGTCCCGGTTTTCCAGGCACGTTTGGGGAGGCACGTCCCCCATTTCTGCGCAGCGGTTGACACGTGGCTTGTTGCCATTGGAGGAGAGGCGCGTCATTTACAGAGGGCGCGCCTTTTCGGGTGCAGCGGGCAGTTACGGCGACGGTTCACCTCCAATGGGTACTTATGATGTTCTTTCGGTTACCCACCTTTGGCCTATAAATAGCCCATTCCATCATAAGTCCCACTTACTGTTTTTCTGCTCTTTTTCTGCTCTGCCCTCTGTTCTTGCGTTTTATCTTGCTTTCTGTGGCGGAGCTTCTTTAATTAGAGCTTTTTCCTACCAACTTTCACGACGGCGTCCTCAGGCAAATCTTTTGGTGGGTTTTGATTTCCAGAGTACTTGATTCCTCTGTTTTTCTGAGTTTTTCTGGAAAACTGTTGTTTTTTCCAAACTCATCTTCTGAGTTTTTTCTGGAAACTATTTTCTTTTCCATCTCAAACTCTTTTTCATGTCTGCGATGCCTGTTCCCGAGAGCTGGAAACCTCTTCTGGCCCATCCTTGCTGTACCACCCCCGAAAAACTAGAGAGGTGGAAGAAAAAATTCTTTCTTCCGTCTTACGCTGTGACCAGACTGCCTCGTTCTAGCCAATTTGCTTTTTCAAACCGTGGCGATGAGGTTACCGTCTTCCGAGCCCAACTGAAGGCCGGTCTTCGGTATCCTCCCCCGAAGGTGGTTTGCGAGTTCTGCCAATTCCATGGCATTGCTGTGAACCAGCTTCCCCCGAACGCGTACTGCTATTTTAACGCCTACCTCTGCATGTGTGGCGTGTTCGGGATAGAGCCCCACTTCATCATTTTCATGCAGTACTACAAGCTCTATGTGGTCCCGAAGGGTGGCTTCTATTTCCTGCTGCCTCGGGGATCCGGGAGCAAAAAATTCACCTTCACCTTCGACACGAAGGATAGCTGGCGGGGGTGGCAGCGTAAGTTCTTTTTCCTCAAGGTGGATAAGAACTGGTCTGATGTCCCGACCAGGTGGGCTCAGGGAGTGCTGAACGCAGACGTCGTTGATCCGAGGATGCTGCTGACCCCACCGTTGGCTTCCGTGTTCGCGGATTTCGACGCCCGCATTCGGGCAGTCGCTGACTGGGCTCCCGAGGTCTCTCCTCGTGCTCTTTAGCCCTTTCCTATCAACTGGAGGTTGATGACCGAAGAAGTCCTTCGGGAGCTGAAAGTGGTTAAGGAGCACGTGACTGACCTCAATATGCCCGCTCCCGCCATCGCCGGGAAAGACTCCTGGCTGGTCAAGCTCCTTAAGGGGGAGACTTCTTTCGAAACTTTTGCCGAAAGTGAGTACTCTTCCATCCCTTTATACTTTTTCCTCGGACTTACCGCTGATATTTCTTCTCTTTTTCAGAGATGGGCGATGGGGCTGCCGCTTATTACAAGGCCTTCTTTTCTGGCCAAGTGGAGAAGGGGGAGCAGACAAAGAAGGCGGCTTCCCGAAGAAGGAAGACGACAGGGGCGGGACCCTCGGTGAAGCGAGCTAGGAAGGCTCTCCAGCCTTCTCAGCCAGAGCTTTTGGAAGAAGAAGCTGGCGAAGACGCTGGTCTTGTTGAAATTCCACCGGCCGAGGTCCCCGCTACTTCCGCCGAGGTGCCTCCTCTCGACCTCGAGGCCCCCAGAAACACTGTAGTGGTAGAAGTACCCACCGCCGAGGAGCGGTACCGGCAGAAGGGTAAGGGTCTTTCTTCCGAGGGGCCCGAGGATCCCGAGGACACTGTCTCCGAGGTTCCTCCAGGTATGCCTTTAGGCGAAGTTCAGCTCCTTTTCCTTTCGCGAATTTTTCTTCTGCTCCTAACTTCCTTCTCACTTTCAGGGGAGCCTCTTACTGCTGGCTGGAGGGCCATTCATGAGAGGAAACGGGCCCTGCGCGATGCCACAATCCCTGAGGGGAAGATCCCCTTGGAGCCCTTTTGGACAATCACGGAGGATATGAATTTGTTCTCCGACGATTGTCCGAAGATGACAAAAGAGATTTGGAAGGGGATCACCACTGACGCCTCCTTCCGGGCCATTGCGGCGGCTCACCCGGGGGATAATACCCTCGCCGCAAAAGTCACCGAGCATGCTGCTCAGGTATAGTCTTTACACTTTTTTCCTCAATTTTCTAAGTGTTTAGACTTGTACTAACCTGGACTTTTGCCTTGCCGTAGCTGCTGGAGTACGCTGGTTATCTCCGAGTTCGGGTGGCCAGACAGGCTGCCTCCAAGGATGCGACTTCACGGGAACTCAGTGAAGCGAAGGCTTCGCTTGCGAAGGTGATCGCCAGCAACCAGCAGCTGACAGCGGATTGTTCTCAGCAACTTGCTGCCGTTCGGGAGGAGTTCTCGAAGAAAAGAGAAGAACTTGAAAAGGACTCCTCCCGGAAGATTGCCGACCTCGGCGACCAAGTAAAGGGGCTGCTCGCCGCCAACGAAGATCTTGTCAAGGACAAGGCTGTTTCCGACAGTCTTGCGTCGAGGTTCACGGACGAGAACAATGCTCTTCAAGCCGAGGTCGAGGCTCTGAAGAAGGAGTCCGGAGAGACGCTTGGGATAAGCGAGCTTGAAGAGGAGGTTGCTGAGCTGAGGGACGAGGTCAATGTCCTTGGCGTTCAAAAACGTACTTCTGATGACATGGCCAAGGTCGCCTTTCAGGACGGCTTCTGACTTGCTCGGCACCAGGTGCTGCAGAGGTTCCCAGATTTGGACCTCTCTTTTCTGGAGGGCCTAAATATTCCTGAGGGACCTCGGTGGCAGTGGTCCAAGGTCGAGCATCTGAAGCTTCCTGGTCTTCGTCCGCCCGGCTCTCCCTAGTTTGTTTTAGGGCTCCTCTTATTTTTCTCCTTTGTGCTCCTTCTTTGGGCACTTCTTTTGTAAGGCGATTTGCTCTAAATGAACAATCTTTTGGCTAAGTCCTTTCTTGCAAGTTTCTTCATTTCCACTGTCCCGAACACGTTTGCTTCAAGAGACTTTCAAAAAACCTGCAACCAAAGAAACTTTTTACCTTCCTTTGTCCCAAGCGTGCTCGCTCAAGAGACTTTCTGGAAAGTTTGTAAAAATTTGGCTAAGTCTTTTGCAGGCTTTTTGTTTCCTTTTATCCCGAACATGTTCGCTCAAGGGCCTTCGGAAAACCTTCAGCCAAATTTTTCTGTCTTCCTATTGTCCCGAGCTTATTTGCTCAAGGGACTTAGGAAAATTTTCACGAGATTGCTCATTCCCTTTTTCCCGAGCACGTTCGCTCAAGGGTGTTCGGAAATTACCTCTGCTTTTGTTTTGGCGTGTACTTTTGCGAGATTCTTGCTTTCCCTTTTTCCCGAGCATGTTCGCTCAAGGGTGTTCGGAAAATTTTCTCTGCACTGATTATGCCGAGTACTTTTGCAAGATTCTTGTTTCCCATTTTTCCCGAGCATAGTGGCTCAACGGACTTCGGGAAGTCATATCTGCTTTTTTCGTGGCGAGCACCTTCGCGGAATTTTGTCCTGGACAATTTGGTATACTTAAAAATTTTCTCAAGACCATTCTTCTCCGGACCATCCTGTACTTAGAATATTTTTTGTACAATATATTTCTTCCGCTCAACCTTAGGCGTAGAATTTTTTCAGGGCGTCTAAATGCCAAGTGTTTTTCAATTCTACGCCTTCGGCGTCGCCAAGCATGTACACGCCTTTTCGTACTTCGGCGAGAACCAGATAAGGTCCTTCCCAATTTACGCGAAGTACTCCGTGAGATGGCCTTCGGGGTGCAAAGTCGGCCTTTCGGAGAACGAGGTCTCCTTTTTTGATTTCTTTTGGCCTGGCTTTTAAGTTGATAGCCGCGGCCACTCTTTGCTGGAAAGCTTTTCTTCTCAGCTCGGCTATTTCTCTGTGTTCGGCCACAAGGTCGAGCTTAGTTCTCAGACCGAGGTCGTTTCCGCCTTCATCAAATACTTGCACCCGTATTGAAGGCTGAACTATCTCTATTGGGATAATGGCCTCTGTTCCGAAGATGAGTGAGAAGGGAGTTTCCCCTGTGGCTCTTCGTGGCGTCGTTCGGTAGCTCCACAATACACTTTGGAGTTCTCCTGGCCATTTCCCCTTGGCTTCCCCAAGTCTCTTTTTCAGGCCATCTTTTATGGTCCTGTTTGATACTTCCACCTGCCCATTGCTTTGGGGGTGAGCTACTGGGGCGAAGTGCATCTTTATTCCGAGGTCGCTGATGAATTCCTGGAATCCTTTGTCTATGAACTGGGATCCATTATCAGTTACTAGTACCCTCGGTATGCCAAATCTGCATACGATGTTCTTCCATACGAACTTCTGCACTTCTTTTGCCGAGATAGTTGCTAGTGGTTCTGCCTCTACCCACTTTGAGAAATAGTCCACCGCTACCACGCAGAATTTCACGCCTCCGGGCGCTGTGGGGAGTGGCCCAATGAGGTCTATACCCCAGACTGCGAAGGGCCAAGGATAGTCTGCCGACGTTACCATTTCCGAGGGTATCCTCTGGATTTTTGCATGTCTCTGGCAACTACCGCACTTCTGGACGAACTGCCTTGCGTCCTTTCTCAGGGTAGGCCAGAAGTATCCTTGGCGGAGTATCACTGCTGCAAGGGCGTCAGTTCCAATGTGTGAGCCGCACATGCCTTCGTGGACTTCTTCGAGGACCATCTCAGTATCCTCTTCGCCCACACATCTCTGCAGCGGATTTGCATATCCTTGCCGATATAACTCTTCACCAATCAGGAAGAATCTTCCGGCGCGTCTTCGCAGTCTTGCAGCATTGCCGGCGTCTTCGGGAAGCTCATTCTCTGCGAGGTATCTCTTTATGGGGTCCTTCCACCCCATTCCCGAGGTCGTTACGCTTAGCACGGAGATGCTTGGATGGTCTAGCACCTCGGTGTATGTTTTGGACTTCGCTAAGCAATCTGCCTCAGTGTTATTCCGCCGGGGTACATTTCCGATCCGCACGGCGTCAAACTCTTGGATGAGTTTTCTTACCAGCTCGTGGTATTTTGCCAAGATTGGGTCCTTCGCCCCATAATCTCCTGCCGTCTGCCGAACTACCAGCTGGGAATCGCTGTGAGCCCTTAAGTTTCTCACGCCAATCTTTCTGGCCAAGCGTAATCCCGCTATGAGGGCTTCATACTCAGCCACATTATTGGTGACGTTGAAGCTGAACTTGATAGCCTTCATCACCTCTAGGCCTTCGGGTCCTCTGATAACTATTCCAGCTCCCTGGTGTACGGACCCCGAGGCTCCGTCAACATGCAAGGTCCATTCTGGCTCACCTTCTTTCGGATCTGAGTGGTTCTCCTCAGTGGTGGGTATTTCGGCGATAAAATCTGCCAATGCTTGGGCTTTTATGGCCTTCCGAGGCTCATACATGATTTCGTGTTCGCCAAGCTCTATGCACCACTTGGAGAGCCTTCCCGAATGATCAACTCTCTTCATAACATCCCGTAGTGGTAGACTACTTCGGACGATGATGGGGTGAGCCTGGAAATATGGTCGCAGTCTTCTTCCTGCAAGCACCAAGGCGTATATAGCTTTTTGAAGCAAAGGGTACCTGACTTCGGCGCCATGCAGGGACTTGCTGACGTAGTAGACCGGCCATTGTTTCGATCCTTCTTCTTTTATCAGGACCGAGCTCACGGCCTTTTCTGTGACGGCGAGGTACAGTACGAGGGGTTCTCCCTCCCGAGGTTGTCGCAGAGTCGGCAGGCTGGCCAGGTAGACTTTTAGTTCTTCCCAGGCCTTTTGGCAATCTTCATCCCAGGGATGATTGTTTCTTCCGAGGTCGCCTTCCATCTTTTCTGCCTTTGTGAGGACTTTGAAGAAAGGTCTACACCTATCTCCGTACCTGGAAATAAACCTGCTCAAAGAGGTTATTCTTCCGGTTAGTCTCTGCACGTCTTTCACTGTGGCAGGAGTTCGGAACTCAAGCAGAGCCTTAATCTTCTCAGGATTGGCGTCGATGCCTCTTTCGGATACCATGTACCCAAGGAATTTTCCCGACGTCAGCCCGAAGATACACTTCTCGGGGTTAAGGTGAATCCCGAAGGCTCTGAGCTTTTGGAAGGTTTCCTCCAAATCTGCAACGTGGTAGCCGGGCAGCTTGCTTTTTACTATCATATCATCAACATATACTTGCATGTTTCTCCCCATTTGGTCTTTAAAGACCTTGTTCATCAGTCTCTGGTAGGTGGCTCCTGCATTTTTCAGCCCGAAGGGCATTCTGATATAGCAGTACGTTCCTCCCTCGGTGATGAAGGCAGTTTTCTCTTCATCTTCGGGGTCCATCCTTATCTGATGGTAGCCGCTGAAGGCATCTAGGAAGCTCAGGAGCCCGTATTCGGCCGTTGAATCTACCAGTTGATCTATTGGCGGGAGGGGAAATGAGTCTTTCGGGCAAGCATCGTTCAAGTTTCTGAAATCAATGCACATCCAGAGTTTGCTGCTACCTTCTTTTGTGGCAATGACCACGTTGCTTAACCATTCGGGGTATTTTACCTCCCTGATAACTTCAGCATCCAATAGGCGCTGGACTTCGGTTTTCACGAAGTTGCTTTTGTGGGCTGAGATGCTTCGTTTCTTTTGCCTGAGAGGTTTTGCTTCCGGGCTTACTTTGAGGCTGTGCTGTATTATGCCAGGGTTCACTCCTGGCATATCTTTCGGCGAGTAGGCAAACAGATCTTTATTTTTTAGGAGAAAGGATACAAGATTTTCCTTATCACCTTTGGCCAAGCTCTTCCCTATTCGGGTAGATTGTCCTGGGACAAGATCTACTGCTTCCGTTTCTGCTTCTGCGGGATCTCCTTCTTTGCCTTTCTCCTGCGCCTTTGCCTCCACCGTTTGTGTAGAGCTGTTTGCCAGAGCCTTTCATGTTTTTACAAACACCTTTCTTACCTCGGCTTGGTCGATGAAGACCTCTGCATCTCCATCCTTGGTGGCGAATGTGACAGTCAAGTACTTCACATCGGGGCGAATGTGCAGGTTCCCCTGAGTCTGCCTTCCAAGGATGGCGTTGTACGAAGACGGGACATCCATGACGATGAATCTTGCCATTGTGGACGCGTACAACTCAGCTGCTCCGTCTACCGAAGTGCCTTTCATCATCAAAGGGAGGTTGATCCATCCGAGGACGGGTAGTTCGGATGGCCCAACGCCGAAGGTGGGCGTGGTGACAGGTTTCAGCTCGCTGCTAGAGATGCCCAAGCTCGGCAGTAAGTGCGAGAATAGGACGTCAGCATTTGAGCCATCATCAAGCAACACTCTCTTGATGTCCCAGTTCCCTATCCTCGCCATTATCAGCAACGGGTCGTCGTGGGGGAAGACGACAGTGGAGCCATCTTTGCGAGCCAATTTCTTTGATGGACTTTGATACTCCATAACCGCAATTTCTCTGGCCTTCCGCTTTCTTTCCGAGGATGGGAGCCCCGTGGTGATGGTTTGGATGACCCCTACTGGAGGTGGAAGGCGCCTTTTTGGACTTCTGTTTCTCCGCCTGTCGGAGTCATAGTCCTCGTTTTCGGCCCTCTCTTCCTCCTTTTTTCTGCTCTTTGGGGAGGGCATCCGCAGGTACTTGCAAAGTTGGCCCTGTTTGATCAGCGACTCTATGTACTTCTTCAGCTGGAAGCAGTCTTCGGTGTCATGACCGTGGTCGCGATGAAACTGGCAGAACTTCTTGGCATTCTTCTTATTATCGGCGGCCATGGCCTTTGGCCGCCGAATCTGCGTCCCTTGCCTTTCCAGCGCCATGAGAATGTTGGTCCGTGTCGTGCTCAAGGGTGTGAAACTTTGAGGTTTCTTTCCTCGCATTCGCCGTGGTCGACCTATATGTTCAGAAAGATGCCGAGCTTGCTGGCTGGACCCTTCGGCGCGGTGATGATCAGACTTCGGCCCCGCCATCCTCAATTCCTCGGCTGTCATGTGCTGCTCTGCCCTTCGGTAAAATTCTCCGAGGGTCTCCGGGGGGTCCTTTGAGAACTCGTAGAACAGCTGTGAGTCACGCCGAAGGCCCCGTGTCATAGCGAGGATGCGGATTTCGGGCCGGAAGTCCGGGACGCTGAGTGCTTCCCTGTTGAATCGTTCGACATAGTCTCGGATCGTCTCTCCGTTTCTCTGCTCTATGTCGAACATCTATACAGGCATTTTGGCCGTCGGCCTGCTCCCAATGAACTGCTGGGTAAAGGCTGTGGACAACTCCTGAAACTCAGTGATAGTCTCTGGGGGCAACGAATTGTACCATGCTGTTGCTGGGCCCGTGAGGGTGACTTCAAAGCATTTGCACATGGTAGCGTCATCAGCTCCGTGCATTATCATGCTCCGCCTGTACTTCGTCAAATGGGCCTGTGGATCAGTCCGGCCATCATAGATCTCCAGCCTAGGCACTCTGAAGTCGCCTGGCATAGCTGCCTCAACGACGGTGCGAATAAACGGGGAGCCATCTTCGCATAATGCCCCCGACAGCCTGTCCCAAACGGGTTTTCTGGTCACTTGCTTCTCCACTCTGTCCAGCTGTGCCAGTATCCTTTCCATAAGCGCAGTGGCGCTAGGACCATTTTCGCGGGAGGGAGATCGCCGGCGCCTTTTCGGGGAGCGAGTTCGGCGCGGAGGGGTCAGGGCCCTCGCCTCGGGCGACGAACTGCTTCGCTGTGAGACTCTCGGTCGCTTGGACCCGGTTTGTCCCACAGGCCGTTTCCCGAGGGCTATATCTTCTGTGGATGATTCTCCGCGAGGATCTCCACTTTCTGAACTGCGGTGTGTAGACTTGGGGCTTCTCTCCCGAGGGCGTGTTGATGAGGAGGGTTTCTGGGCCTGTGACTGCTGTGGCCATCTTCGGTCGATCTGCTGAGTCATTTCAGCAACGACCGAGCGCTGAAAGTCCCTCAAGAAGCTCATGGTGATTACCAGAGGGCGGTCCTCCTCGGGCGTAGAAGTCTCTGGGAGTGTCTGCTCAGCAGCCGGTTGTATCTCAGGCGCGGACGAGGACCTTGGGAGTCCCTTGTCCTTAGAATGCCGAGTCTCAACGACGGCAATCTGGGAGCTGGTTCCCACAAACGGCGCCAAATGATGGCCTAAGGCCTCATCGTTGTGAGTCATGATGACTGTTGAGGAGACTTCTAGGAGGAAGAACGCCTGGAAGGTGGATCGCCCCAAGGAGAGTACCTGAAAAGCTGGTAAACAGGGTTAGGAGGCCCCCGGAGTGTTTTTCCGGGGGGGGAGCCTCCGACGCCCAAGTCAGTGGTGGCCGGAAGAAGGAGAAAGTCACTAGCTCAAAGAGAAAGGCAGAAAAGTCTCGCCTGGTATTTTCTCAGGGTGTGGGAGCTGTATATCCGGCTGCCAACTTCCTGTCAAGTATTTATTTCCTGTATATATAGGAATACCTAGCCCGTTCAGATCATGACACGTGTGCGGTCGGATGCTCCTGAACGTCTGGGCGTAGGGGACAGAGAGTTGGTAACTAGATGGCCTCGAGCCTTGTGCTGAGACGGGCCATGATATGATTCTGATGGCGTCTGCGCGTCAGGGCGACTTTTTACGTCTGTGGTGGGACGTGTCAGAGGCTTCCTTAAATGCTTCCTTAAATGTGCCTGCCGTACTCCCGAGGTCCCTGGGCGAGGTCGTCCTCTAGTTCGGACAGAGCCTCTTCAGGAAGCCTACCCTCAGTTCGGGGGTTCCCAGTTCTAGGGGGTTCCGCCTTCGGGGATATCATATTCGGGCAGCAATGTCTGGTGCCACTTTTCCGAAGGCGCGTTGTTCACAACCTTGGGGGGCGAATGGAGTCCTCAAGTTTTACTGGCGTGCCGAGGGTCGAAGCTCTTAGGCTATCTCCCGAGGTGCATGATTCCACCTATTCCCGGGAAGCGCCAGTTCTTCTAGCCATTGTTGTGGTAGGGTATTCGGCCAGATTGAGGCGATAGCCTTTGGCTATCATGGGACACATCGTTTGACATCCCTGAACAGTGGAGACGCGCCGCTCAGTCTGACACGCTTGGCCATCAGACCTGCAGAAATAAAAAGCAGGCGACGGCCTGAATGAATGGGGAGTCCTCTTCGCAGCATGTTCCAGAGAGCCTGGCCCAAACGGGTTTTCTGGCCACTTGTTCCTCCACTCTGTCCAGCTGTGCTAGTATCCTCTCCATAAGCACTGTGGCACTAGGGCCTTCTTCAGGGAATGGAGATCGCCGGCGCCACTTCGGGGAGCGAGTTCGGCGCTGAGGGGACAAGGACCTCACCTTAGGCGACGAACTGCTTCGCTGTGAGACTCTCGGTCGCTTGGACCCGGTTTGTCCCACAGGCCGTTTCCCGAGGGCAATATCTTCTGTGGATGATTCTTCGCGAGGGTCTCCACTCCCCGAACTGCGATGTGTAGACTTGGGGCTTCTCTCCCGAGGGCGTGCCGGTGAGGGGGGTCTCTGGGCCTGTGCTTGCTGTGGCCACCTTCGGTCGATCTGCTGTGTCATTTCAGCAACGACCGAACGCTGAAAGTCCCTCAAGAAGCTCATGGTGACTACCAGAGGGCGGTCTTCCTCAGGCGCAGAAGTCCCTGGGAGTGTTTGCTCAGCAGCCGGTTGTGTCTCAGCCGCGGATGGGGACTTTGGGAGCCCCTTGTCCTTAGAACACTGAGTTTCAATGACGGCGATCTCAGAGCGGGTTCCCACAGACGGCGCCAAATGATGGCCAAAGGCCTCATCGTTCAGAGTCATGATGACTGGAGGAGAGACTTCTGGGAGGAAGAACGCCTGGTGGATTGGATCGCCCAAAGGAGAGTGCCTGAAAGCTCAGAAACAAAGGGTTAGGAGGCCCCCGGAGTGTTTTTCCGGGGGGGAGCCTCCGACGCCCAAGTCAGTGGTGGCTGAGAGAAAGGCAGAGAAAATAGCACAAAGGGCTGAGGAGTCTAGCCTGGTAATTTTCTCAGAGTGTGGGAGCCATTTTTTTGCCAACCAGCTTGCTGCCAAGTATTAATTCCTGGTATTTATAGGAGTGCCTAGCCCGTTCAGATCGCGACACGTGTTCGGTCGGATGTTCCTGAATTTCTGGGCATAGGAGACAGATAGCTGGTAGCAGGTTGCCTTGAGCCATGTGCTGAGATGGGCCATGATGTGATTCTGATGGCGTCCGTGTGTCAGAGCGCGTTTTGAGGCGGCTTGTGACGTCTGTGAAAGGACGTGTCAGAGGCTTCCTTAAATGCTTCCATAAAGGCTCCTGCCGTACTCCCGAGGTCCCTGGGTGAGGTCGTCCTTTGGTACGGATAGAGCCTCTTCGGGAAACAAGCCCTCAGTTCGGGGGTTCCCAGTTTCAGGGAGTTCCGCCTTCGGGGATATCATCTTCGGCTCGCTATGTCTGGTGCCGCTTTTCCGAAGGCGATCTGTTCATAACCTTGGGGGGGCAAGTAGTGTCCTCGGGTTTTCCTGGCGTGCCGGGCTCGGAGCTCTTCGGCTATCTCCCGAGGTGCATGATCACACCTTTTCTCGGGTAGCGCCAGCTTCTTCTGGCCTTTCTTGTGGCAGGGAGTTCGGCCAGATCGAGGCGTTAACGTTTGGCTATCAATACACACTCGTGATACTTCGCCAGAGTTGGGTCCTTTGCACTATAGTCCCCTGCCATCTGCCGTACCACCAGTTAGGAGTCACTGTGGGCTTTTAGATTTCCCACACCAATATTTCTGGCCAGTCGTAACCCTGCTATGAGAGCTTCGTATTCTACCATATTGTTGGTGACGTTAAACCCAAATTTAATGGATTTCATGACTTCCAGGCCTTCGGGGCCACGAATGATTACCCCAGCTCCTTGGTGCTCAGAACCGAAGGCCCCATCTACAAACAGAGTCCACTCTGGCTCAGTTTTGCCGAGGTCCAATTGTACACCTTCGGTAGTGGGCACTTCAGCAACCAAGTTTGCTAGAGCTTGAGCTTTTATTGCTTTTCTTGGCTCATAAGTAATATCATACTCACCAAGCTATATGCACCACTTGGAAAGTCTTCCCGAATGGTCTACTTTCTTAATGACGTCCCAAAGAGGTAGGTTACTTCGGATAATAATGTGGTGAGCCTTAAAGTACGGGCGTAGTCTCCTGCTTGCTTACACCAGGGCATAAATAGCCTTTTGTACCAGGGGATACCTGACCTCAGCACCATGCAGGGACTTGCTCACGTAGTATACTGGCCATTGTTCCGCCCCCTCTTCTTTTACGAGAACCGAACTTAGTGCTTTTTCGGTAACTGTGAGATACAATATAAGAGGTTCTCCCTCTCGTGGTTGCCAAAGAATGGGTAGGCATAGATAGACTTTAAGCTCTTCCCAGGCTTTTTGGCACTCCTTATTCCAAGGACGGTCATCATCTCCGAGGTTGCCACCATTTTTTGCTGCCTTTATAAGGACTTTAAAAAATGCTCGGCAGCGATCCCCATACCTGGAAATGAATCTGCTAAGGGCCGTTATTCTTCCCGTGAGTCTTTGGACATCCTTTTGTTGTGACGGGAGTTCAGAATCCGAGTAGTGCTTTGACTTTTTCCGGGTTGGCATCGATACCTCTTTCTGACACCATAAATCCGAGGAACTTGCCTGAACTTACGCTGAAGATGCACTTTTCTAGATTAAGGCGTATTCCGAATGCCCTAAGTTGGTGGAAAGTTTCCTCCAAATCTGCGATATGACTGATGGGCAGCTTGTTTTTGACTATCATGTCATAGATGTAGACTTCCATGTTTCTCCCTATTTGGTCTTTGAAGACCTTGTTCATCAGCCTCTGGTAGGTAGCTCCTGCATTTTTAAGCCCAAAGGGCATTCTGGCATAGTAGTACGTACCGATTTCGGTGATGAAGGCGGTTTTCTCCTCATCTTCGGGATCCATTCTGATTTGATGATACCTGCTAAAGGCGTCGGGGAAGCTCAAGAGTCCATACTCAGCAATTGAGTGTACCAACTGGTCTATTGGCAGAAAAGGCTACGAATCTTTAGGGCAAGCGTCATTTAAGTTTCGGAAGTCAATGCACATTCAGAGCTTGTTGCTCCCCTCTTTTGTAGCGATGACCACATTGCTTAACCATTCGGGGTACTTGACCTCCCTGATTACGCCCGCATCTATTAAGTGTTGGACTTCGGTTTTCATGAAGTTGTTTTTGTGACCTAAGAGGCATCGCTTTTTCTGGTGAATAGGCTTCGCCTCTACGCTTACTTTGAGGCTATGCTGTATTATGCGAGGGTCTACCCCAGGCATGTATCTCGGCGAGTAGGTAAACAAATCTTTATTCATTAGTAGGAAAGATACAAGCTATTCCTTGTCACCTTCGGCCGATTTTTTTCCTGTTCGGGTGTTTCGGCCTGGGATAAGCTCTATTTCTTCCGTTTCTATTTCCTCAGGATCTTCTGTTCCTTCTCCCTTCGACCTTTTTGTGGCCAGGTCCTTTGTTTCCATTGTCTGCGCGTAATTCGTCACTAGGGCTTTCCTCGCCTTGACGAACACTCTCCTCACCTCCCTCTGGTCGATGAAGATCTCAGCATCTCCATCCTTGGTGGCAAAGGTGACCGTTAGGTACTTCACATCTAGGCGGATATGGAGGTTTCCTTGAGTTTGCCTTTCGAGGATGGCATTGTATGAAGAAGGGACATCAATGACTATGAACCTTGTCATTACTGAGGCAAACAGCTCATCCTTGTTACTGGTCGAGGTTCCTCTTAACATCAAGGGAAGATCAATCCAGCCAAGGACAGGGAGTTAGGATGGTCCTACTTTAAACGTAGGGGAGGTGACGGACTTGAGGTCGCTTCTCGATATACCCAAACTTGACAGTAGGTGCGAGAACAGGACTTCTGCATTTGAACCATCATCCAGCAGCACTCTCTTGACGTCCTCGCTTCCGATCCTTGCCATAATCAGCAACGAATCATCAAGGGGAAATATGACGGTGGATCCATCTCTCCGAACCAGCTTTTTGGACGGGTTCCCATGTTCCATTACTGAAATCTCCCTTGCTTTTCTCTTTCTTTCTACCGATGGCAGTCCTATTGTGATCATTTGTATCACTCCTGCCGGGGGTGGCGCGCGCCTTTTCAGAGTTTGGTTCTGACGCCTGCCGGAGTCATATTCCTCGTCATCTCCTTTCCCTTCCTCTTCTCTTCTCCTCTTCGGGGAGGGTATCCGCAAGTAACACCGAAGCTGACCCTGCTTTATTAGGGATTGAATGTACTTCTTTAGCTGGAAGCAGTCCTCGATGTCCTGGCCATGGTCTCGGTGAAATTGGCAGAACTTCTTCATATTCTTTTTGTTGTCCAAGGTCATGGCCTTTGGTCTTTGGATTTAAGCTCCTTGCCTTTCCATTGCCAGGAGGATGTTCGTCCTTGAGGCATTCAGAGGGGTGAAAACCAATGGCTTCCTTCCCCTAGGCTTCCGAGGTCGTACCCCTGACTCGATCGGGTAGCGAGGTTGCTGGCTTCGCCCCTCAGTGCGAATGTGGTCGGGCCTTGGACCTCCCATTCTTAGTTCTTCAGCAGTCATGTGTTGCTCGGCTCTTCGGTAAAACTCACCGAGCGTATCGGGGGGATCCTTGGAAAACTCATAGAACAACTGGGAGTCCCTCCGAAGTCCCCGTGTCATGGTCAAGATACGTATTTCTGGCTTGAAGTCTAGAACGCTGAAGGCTTCCCTGTTGAACCTTTCGACATAGTCGCGAATGGTTTCCCCATTTTTCTGCACTATGTCGAACATCTGGACTGGCATCTTCGCCGTTGGTCGGCTTCCAATGAATTGTTACGTGAAGGTAGTAGACAACTCTTGGAACTCCATGATAGTTCCTGGAGCCAATGAGTTGTACCGAGCCGTTGCTGGTCTAGCGAGGGTGACCTCAAAACATTTGCACAAGGTGGCGTCATCAGCACCATGCAACACCATGCTGCATTTGTATTTCATTAAATGAGCCTGGGGGTCAGTCCGGCCATCGTACGTTTCCAACCAAGGTAGCCGAAAGTCGCTCGGCATGGGTGCTTCGACCACCGCTCGGGTGAATGGTGATTCACCCCCGTTAAAAGTTTCTGACACCCTAGCCCAGACAGGCTTCCGAGCTACCTGCCTCTCCACCCTTTCTAGCCTCTTTAAGATTTTCTCCATAAGGAGTGCGGCGCTAGGCTCTTCTTCCTGCTGTCTATAGGTCTCTGGAAATGGAGACTAACGTCTCCTCTTTGGGGAATGACTTTGGCGCCAAGGAGATGGCGATTTTTCTTCAGGTGAAGAACTCCTTCGGCGAGGAGCTCTGGGTCATTTTGATGCTATTTCTTCCGTAGGTCGCGTCCCGAGGGATACATTTTTCTTGGAGGACTCATCTCGTTGCTCTCCGCTTCCCAAACTCCGGTGAGTTGACCTGGGGCTCTTCTCCCGACGAGGCACCGGCGAGGAGGGCCTTCGTCCCGGAGTTTTCTGCGGCCATCTTCGGTCTAAATGCTGTGTCATTTTGACCACGACAGAGCATTGGAACTCACGCAGAAAGTCCACGGTAATAGTCAGAGGGCGTTCATCCTCAGGCTGGGAAGTCCCTGCTGCAGCTTGCTCAGTCGCCGGTTGAATTTCTGGCAAGGATGGGGACTTCAAAAGTCCCTTGTCCTTAGAACGCCGAGTCTCAATGACAGCGACCTGGGAATTGGTTCCCACAGACGGCGCCAAATGATGCCCAACAGCATCTTCGTCAGGTGACATGGTGTAACCGAGAGGGGCTTCTTGTGTAGAGGAACGCCCGAAGTGTAGGTTCCCCGGGGTAGTACTGCTGAAATGTCCAAAAAACAGGGGTTAAGAGGTCCCCGGAGTCTTTTTCCAAGGAGGAGCCTCCGACGCCCAAGTCAGTGTCTTGAAGGAGGAGAGGGAATACAATGGGCCAGTGATTCTTGCCTGTAGTGTTTCCTTTTAGGGGGGAGGAGAGGAATCCCTTGCTAAGACCATTTCCCTGGTATTTATAAGAGGGGGAGAACCACTCAGATTGTGACACGAGTTCGGTCGGATGTAATCTGTCTTTTCTGGGAGTGGGGTCCTCCAGCCACTTATAGGCTTCCTTGGGCCATGGGCAAAGGCTGGAGTAGCCCTACATGACAAGATGTAGGCGGCACCGGTGTGTCAGAGTGCATACGGGGGTGGCATGTAGCGTGTGCGGGTCACATGTCAGAGACTCCTCAAATGCTTCTGTCGTACCCCTGAGGTCCCTTTGGCTGGGGTCGCCCTTCGGGTTGAGAGGCCCATTCCCGGAGTCGTACGGGCAATTCGGGAGGATACCCTGGCTCTGAAGTTACTCTTTCGGGGGGGTTCTTCCCTGCCGAATGGTAGTTAGTCCTTCTCCCCCGAGGTCAGTTTGGTCATCTTCCCGATGAGGGTAATACGCTGGTTTCCCGAGGTTGGTACTGTCATCATCGGAGGCGCTGTCGGACTTCCGAGATCATGTACTCATGGTGTCGAACTCTCTCCTTTCTGAGGTCGGTATCGGTGTTCCTCATCAGTGATGCCAGATTTTCCCGAGCGTAGTGCTTGGTCGAGGTCCTCAGGCGATGGGGGCGATAGCACTTCGGCTATTAAAGAGTTTGGAGGGAGCTGGTTCACGGCGATCCAATGGAACCTGCAGAACTCGCATACCATGTGATAGCCAAAGGCTATCGCCTCAATCTGGCCGAATACCCTGCCACAACAATGGCCAGAAGAACTGGCGCTTCCCGGGAATAGGTGTAATCATGCACCTCGGGAGATAGCCTGAGAGCTCCGAGCCTCGGCACGCCAGTAAAACTTGAGGACTCCATTCGCCCCCCAAGGTTGTGAACAACGCGCCTTCGGAAAAGTGGCACCAGACATTGCTGCCCGAATATGATATCCCCGAAGGCGGAACCCCCTGGAACTGGGAACCCCCGAACTGAGGGTAGGCTTCCCGAAGAGGCTCTGTCCGAACTAGAGGACGACCTCGTCCAGGGACCTCGGGAGTACGGCAGGCGCATTTAAGGAAGCATTTAAGGAAGCCTCTGACACGTCCCACCACAGACGTAAAAAGTCGCCCTGACGCGCAGACGCCATCAGAATCATATCATGGCCCGTCTCAGCACAAGGCTCGAGGCCATCTAGTTACCAACTATCTGTCCCCTACGCCAGACGTTCAGGAGCATCCGACCGCACACGTGTCATGATCTGAACGGGCTAGGTATTCCTATATATACAGGAAATAAATACTTGACAGGAGGTTGGCAAGCCGGATATACAGCTCCCACACCCTGAGAAAATACCAGGCGAGACTTTTCTGCCTTTCTCTTTGAGCTAGTGACTTTCTCCTTCTTCCGGCCACCACTGACTTGGGCGTCGGAGGCTCCCCCCCCGGAAAAACACTCCGGGGGCCTCCTAACCCTGTTTACCAGCTTTTCAGGTACTCTCCTTGGGGCGATCCACCTTCCAGGCGTTCTTCCTCCTAGAAGTCTCCTCAACAGTCATCATGACTCACAACGATGAGGCCTTAGGCCATCATTTGGCGCCGTCTGTGGGAACCCGCTCGCAGATTGCCGTCGTTGAGACTCGGCGTTCTAAGGACAAGGGACTCCCAAGGTCCTCGTCCGCGCCTGAGATACAACCGGCTGCTGAGCAGACACTCCCAGAGACTTCTACGCCCGAGGAGGACCGCCCTCTGGTAATCACCATGAGCTTCTTGAGGTACTTTCAGCGCTCGGTCGTTGCTGAAATGACTCAGCAGATCGACCGAAGATGGCCACAGCAGTCACAGGCCCAGAAACCCTCCTCATCAACACGCCCTCGGGAGAGAAGCCCCAAGTCTACACACCGCAGTTCAGAAAGTGGAGATCCTCGCGGAGAATCATCCACAGAAGATATAGCCCTCGGGAAACGGCCTGTGGGACAAACCGGGTCCAAGCGACCGAGAGTCTCACAGCGAAGCAGTTCGTCGCCCGAGGAGAGGGCCCTGACCCCTCCGCGCCGAACTCGCTCCCCGAAAAGGCGCCGGCGATCTCCCTCCCGCGAAAATGTTCCTAGCGCCACTGCGCTTATGGAAAGGATATTGGCACGGCTGGACAGAGTGGAGAAGCAAGTGACCAGAAAACCCGTTTGGGACAGGCTGTCGGGGGCATTATGCGAAGATGGCTCCCCGTTTATTCGCACCGTCGTTGAGGCAGCTATGCCAGGCGACTTCAGAGTGCCTAGGCTGGAGATCTATGATGGCCGGACTGATCCACAGGCCCATCTGATGAAGTACAGGCGGAGCATGATAATGCATGGAGCTGATGACGCTACCATGTGCAAATGCTTTGAAGTTACCCTCACGGGCCCAGCAACAGCATGGTACAATTCGTTGCCCCCAGGGACTATCACTGAGTTTCAGGAGTTGTCCACAGCCTTTACCCAGCAGTTCATTGGGAGCAGGCCGACGGCCAAAATGCCTGTACAGATGTTCGACATAGAGCAGAGAAACGGAGAGACGATCCGAGACTATGTCGAACGATTCAACAGGGAAGCACTCAGCGTCCCGGACTTCCGGCCCGAAATCCGCATCCTCGCTATGACACGGGGCCTTCGGCGTGACTCACAGCTGTTCTACGAGTTCTCAAAGGACCCCCCGGAGACCCTCGGAGAATTTTACCGAAGGGCAGAGCAGCACATGACAGCCGAGGAATTGAGGATGGCGGGGCCGAAGTCTGATCATCACCGCGCCGAAGGGTCTAGCCAGCAAGCTCGGCATCTTTCTGAACATACAGGTCGACCACGGTGAATGCGAGGAAAGAAACCTCAAAGTTTCACTACCCTTGAGCACGACACGGACCAACATTCTCATGGCGCTGGAAAGGCAAGGGACGCAGATTCGGCGGCCAAAGGCCATGGCCGCCGATAATAAGAAGAATGCCAAGAAGTTCTGCCAGTTTCATCGCGACCACGGTCATGACACCGAAGACTACTTCCAGCTGAAGAAGTACATAGAGTCGCTGATCAAACAGGGCCAACTTCGCAAGTACCTGCGGATGCCCTCCCCAAAGGGCAGAAAAGAGGAGGAAGAGAGGTCCGAAAACGAGGACTATGACTCCGACAGGCGGAGAAACAGAAGTCCAAAAAGGCGCCTTCCACCTCCAGTAGGGGTCATCCAAACCATCACCACGGGGCTCCCATCCTCGGAAAGAAAGCGGAAGGCCAGAGAAATTGCGGTTATGGAGTATCAAAGTCCATCAAAGAAATTGGCTCGCAAAGATGGCTCCACTGTCGTCTTCCCCCACGACGACCCGCTGCTGATAATGGCGAGAATAGGGAACTGGGACGTCAAGAGAGTGTTGCTTGATGATGGCTCAAATGCTGACGTCCTATTCTCGCACTTACTGCCGAGCTTGGGCATCTCCAGCAGCGAGCTGAAACCTGTCACCACGCCCACCTTCGGGGTTGGGCCATCCGAACTACCCGTCCTCGGATGGATCGACCTCCCTTTGATGATGAAAGGCACTTCGGTAGACGGAGCAGCTGAGTTGTACGCGTCCACAATGGCAAGATTCATCGTCATGGATGTCCCGTCTTCGTACAACGCCATCCTTGGAAGGCGGACTCAGGGGAACCTGCACATTCGCCCCGATGTGAAGTACTTGACTGTCACATTCGCCACCAAGGATGGAGATGCAGAGGTCTTCATCGACCAAGCCGAGGTAAGAAAGGTGTTTGTAAAAACACGAAAGGCTCCGGCAAACAGCTCTACACAAACGGTGGAGGCAAAGGCGCAGGAGAAAGGCAAAAAAGGAGATCCCGCAGAAGCAGAAACGGAAGCAGTAGATCTTGTCCCAGGACAATCTACCCGAATAGGGAAGAGCTTGGCCAAAGGTGATAAGGAAAATCTTGTATCCTTTCTGCTAAAAAATAAAGACCTGTTTGCCTACTCGCCGAAAGACATGCCAGGAGTGAACCCTGGCATAGTACAGCACAGCCTCAAAGTAAGCCCGGAAGCAAAACCTATCAGGCAAAAGAAACGAAGCATCTCAGCCCACAAAAGCAACTTCGTGAAAACCGAAGTCCAGCGCCTATTGGATGCTGAAGTTATCAGGGAGGTAAAATACCCCGAATGGTTAAGCAACGTGGTCATTGCCACAAAAGAAGGTAGCAGCAAACTCCGGATGTGCATTGATTTCAGAAACTTGAACGATGCTTGCCCGAAAGACTCATTTCCCCTCCCGCCAATAGATCAACTGGTAGATTCAACGGCCGAATACGGGCTCCTGAGCTTCCTACATGCCTTCAGCGGCTACCATCAGATAAGGATGGACCCCGAAGATGAAGAGAAAACTGCCTTCATCACCGAGGGAGGAACGTACTGCTATATCAGAATGCCCTTCGGGCTGAAAAATGCAGGAGCCACCTACCAGAGACTGATGAACAAGGTCTTTAAAGACCAAATGGGGAGAAACATGGAAGTATATGTTGATGATATGATAGTAAAAAGCAAGCTGCCCGGCTACCACGTTGCAGATTTGGAGGAAACCTTCCAAAAGCTCAGAGCCTTCGGGATTCGCCTTAACCCCGAGAAGTGTATCTTCGGGGTGACGCCGGGAAAATTCCTTGGGTACATGGTATCCGAAAGAGGCATCGACGCCAATCCTGAGAAGATTAAGGCTCTGCTTGAGTTCCGAACTCCTGCCACAGTGAAAGACGTGCAGAGACTAACCGGAAGAATAACCTCTCTGAGCAGGTTTATTACCAGGTACGGAGATAGGTGTCGACCTTTCTTCAAAGTCCTCACAAAGGCAGCAAAGATGGAAGGCGACCTCGGAAGAAACAATCATCCCTGGGATGAAGATTGCCAAAAGGCCTGGGAAGAACTCAAAGTCTACCTGGCCAGCCTGCCGACTCTGCGGCAACCTCGGGTGGGAGAACCCCTCGTACTGTACCTCGCCGTCACAGAAAAGGCCGTGAGCTCGGTCCTGATAAAAGAAGAAGGGCTGAAACAATGGCCGGTCTACTACGTCAGCAAGTCCCTGCACGGCGCCGAAGTCAGGTACCCTTTGCTTCAAAAAGCTATATACGCCTTGGTGCTTGCAGGAAGAAGGCTGCGACCATATTTCCAGGCTCACCCCATCATCGTCCGAAGTAGTCTACCACTACGGGATGTCATGAAGAGAGTTGATCATTCGGGAAGGCTCTCCAAGTGGTGCATAGAGCTTGGCGAACACGAAATCACGTATGAGCCTCGGAAGGCCATAAAAGCCCAAGCATTGGCAGATTTTATCGCCGAAATACCCACCACTGAGGAGAACCACTCAGATCCGAAAGAAGGTGAGCCAGAATGGACCTTGCATGTTGACGGAGCCTCGGGGTCCGAACACCAGGGAGCTGGAATAGTTATCAGAGGACCCGAAGGCCTAGAGGTGATGAAGGCTATCAAGTTCAGCTTCAACGTCACCAATAATGTGGCTGAGTATGAAGCCCTCATAGCGGGATTACGCTTGGCCAGAAAGATTGGCGTGAGAAACTTAAGGGCTCACAGCGATTCCCAGCTGGTAGTTCGGCAGACGGCAGGAGATTATGGGGCGAAGGACCCAATCTTGGTAAAATACCACGAGCTGGTAAGAAAACTCATCCAAGAGTTTGACGCCGTGCGGATCGAAAATGTACCCCGGCGGAATAACACTGAGGCAGATTGCTTAGCGAAGTCCAAAACATACACCGAGGAGCTAGACCATCCAAGCATCTCCGTGCTAAGCGTAACGACCTCGGGAATGGGGTGGAAGGACCCCATAAAGAGATACCTCACAGAGAATGAGCTTCCCGAAGACGCCGGCAATGCTGCAAGACTGCGAAGACGCGCCGGAAGATTCTTCCTGATTGGTGAAGAGTTATATCGGCAAGGATATGCAAATCCGCTGCAGAGATGTGTGGGCGAAGAGGATACCGAGATGGTCCTTGAAGAAGTCCATGAAGGCATGTGCGGCTCGCACATTGGAACTGATGCCCTTGCAGCAGTGATACTCCGCCAAGGATACTTCTGGCCTACCCTGAGAAAGGACGCAAGGCAGTTCGTCCAGAAGTGCGGTAGTTGCCAGAGACATGCGAAAATCCAGAGGATACCCTCGGAAATGGTAACGTCGGCAGACTATCCTTGGCCCTTCGCAGTCTGGGGTATAGACCTCATTGGGCCACTCCCTACAGCGCCCGGAGGCGTGAAATTCTGCGTAGTAGCAGTGGACTATTTCTCAAAGTGGGTAGAGGCAGAACCACTAGCAACTATCTCGGCAAAAGAAGTGCAGAAGTTCGTATGGAAAAACATCGTATGTAGATTTGGCATACCGAGGGTACTAGTAGCTGATAATGGATCCCAGTTCATAGACAAAGGATTCCAGGAATTCATCAGCGACCTCGGAATAAAGATGCACTTCGCCCCAGTAGCTCACCCCCAAAGCAATGGGCAGGTGGAAGTATCAAACAGGACCATAAAAGATGGCCTGAAAAAGAGACTTGGGGAAGCCAAGGGGAAATGGCCAGGAGAACTCCAAAGTGTATTGTGGAGCTACCGAACGACGCCACGAAGAGCCACAGGGGAAACTCCCTTCTCACTCATCTTCGGAACAGAGGCCATTATCCCAATAGAGATAGTTCAGCCTTCAATACGGGTGCAAGTATTTGATGAAGGCGGAAACGACCTCGGTCTGAGAACCAAGCTCGACCTTGTGGCCGAACACAGAGAAATAGCCGAGCTGAGAAGCAAAGCTTTCCAGCAAAGAGTGGCCGCGGCTATCAACTTAAAAGCCAGGCCAAAAGAAATCAAAAAAGGAGACCTCGTTCTCCGAAAGGCCGACTTTGCACCCCGAAGGCCATCTCACGGAGTACTTCGCGCAAATTGGGAAGGACCTTATCTGGTTCTCGCCGAAGTACGAAAAGGCGTGTACAAGCTTGGCGACGCCGAACGCGTAGAATTGAAAAACACTTGGCATTCAGACGCCCTGAAAAAATTCTACGCCTAAGGTTGAGCGGAAGAAGTATATTGTACAAGAAATATTCTAAGTACAGAATGGTCTAGAGAAGAATGGTCTTGAGAAAAATTTTCAAGTATACCAAATTGTCCAAGACAGATTTCCGTGAAGGTGCTCGCCACGAAAAAAGCGGTTGTGACTTCCCGAAGTCCCTTGAGCCACTATGCTCGGGAAAAATGGGAAACAAGAATCTTGCAAAGGTACTCGGCATAATCAGTGCAGAGAAAATTTTCCGAACACCCTTGAGCGAACATGCTCGGGAGAAAGGGAAAGCAAGAATCTCGCAAAAGTACACGCCAAAACAAAAGCAGAGGTAATTTCCGAACACCCTTGAGCGAACGTGCTCGGGAAAAAGGGAAAGCAAGAATCTCGCAAAAGTACACGCCAAAACAAAAGCAGAGGTAATTTCCGAACACCCTTGAGCGAACGTGCTCGGGAAAAAGGGAATGAGCAATCTCGTGAAAATTTTCCTAAGTCCCTTGAGCAAATATGCTCGGGACAATAGGAAGACAGAAAAATTTGGCTGAAGGTTTTCCGAAGGCCCTTGAGCGAACATGTTCGGGATAAAAGGAAACAAAAAGCCTGCAAAAGACTTAGCCAAATTTTTACAAACTTTCCAGAAAGTCTCTTGAGCGAGCACGCTCGGGACAAAGGAAGGTAAAAAGTTTCTTTGGTTGCAGGTTTTCCGAAAGTCTCTTGAAGCAAACGTGTTCGGGACAGTGGAAATGAAGAAACTTGCAAGAAAGGACTTAGCCGAAAAGATTGTTCATTTAGAGCAAACGCTGCCTTACAAAAGAAGTGTCCAAAGAAGGAGCACGAAGGAGAAAAATAAGAGGAGCCCTAAAACAAACTAGGGAGAGCCGGGCGGACGAAGACCAGGAAGCTTCAGATGCTCGACCCTGGACCACTGCCACCGAGGTCCCTCAGGAATATTTAGGCCCTCCAGAAAAGAGAGGTCCAAATCTGGGAACCTCTGCAGCACCTGGTGCCGAGCGAGGCAGAAGCCGTCCTGAAAGGCGACCTTGGCCATGTCGTCAGAAGTACGTTTTTGAATGCCAAGGACATTGACCTCGTCCCTCAGCTCAGCAACCTCCTCTTCGAGCTCGCTTATCCCCAGCGTCTCTCCGGACTCCTTCTTCAGAGCCTCGACCTCGGCTTGAAGAGCAGTGTTCTTGTCCGTCAACCTCGACGCAAGACTGTCGGAAACAGCCTTGTCCTTGACAAGATCTTTATTGGCGGCGAGCAGCCCCTTTACTTGGTCGCCGAGGTCGGCAATCTTCCGGGAGGAGTCCTTTTCAAGTTTTTCTCTTTTCTTCGAGAACTCCTCCCGAACGGCAGCAAGTTGCTGAGAACAATCCGCTGTCAGCTGCTGGTTGCTGGCGATCACCTTCGCAAGCGAAGCCTTCACTTCACTGAGTTCCCGCGAAGTCGCATCCTTGGAGGCAGCCTGTCTGGCCACCCGAACTCGGAGATAACCAGCGTACTCCAGCAGCTACGGCAAGGCAAAGGTCCAGGTTAGTACAAGTCTAAACACTTAGAAAATTGAGGAAAAAAGTGTAAAGACTATACCTGAGCAGCATGCTCGGTGACTTTTGCGGCGAGGGTATTATCCCCCGGGTGAGCCGCCGCAATGGCCCGGAAGGAGGCGTCAGTGGTCATCCCCTTCCAAATCTCTTTGGTCATCTTCGGACAATCGTCGGAGAACAAATTCATATCCTCCGTGATTGTCCAAAAGGGCTCCAAGGGGATCTTCCCCTCAGGGATTGTGGCATCGCGCAGGGCCCGTTTCCTCTCATGAATGGCCCTCCAGCCAGCAGTAAGAGGCTCCCCTGAAAGTGAGAAGGAAGTTAGGAGCAGAAGAAAAATTCGCGAAAGGAAAAGGAGCTGAACTTCGCCTAAAGACATACCTGGAGGAACCTCGGAGACAGTGTCCTCGGGATCCTCGGGCCCCTCGGAAGAAAGACCCTTACCCTTCTGCCGGTACCGCTCCTCGGCGGTGGGTACTTCTACCACTACAGTGTTTCTGGGGGCCTCGAGGTCGGGAGGAGGCACCTCGGCGGAAGTAGCGGGGACCTCGGCCGGTAGAATTTCAACAAGACCAGCGTCTTCGCCAGCTTCTTCTTCCAAAAGCTCTGGCTGAGAAGGCTGGAGAGCCTTCCTAACTCGCTTCGCCGAGGGTCCCGCCCCTGTCGTCTTCCTTCTTCGGGGAGCCGCCTTCTTTGTCTGCTCCCCCTTCTCCACTTGGCCAGAAAAGAGGGCCTTGTAATAAGCGGCAGCCCCATCGCCCATCTCTGAAAAAGAGAAGAAATATCAGCGTAAGTCCGAGGAAAAAGTATAAAGGGATGGAAGATTACTCACTCTCGGCAAAAGTTTCGAAAGAAGTCTCCCCCTTAAGGAGCTTGACCAGCCAGGAGTCCTTCCCGGCAATGGCGGGAGCGGGCATATTGAGGTCGGTCACGTGCTCCTTAACCACTTTCAGCTCCCGAAGGACTTCTTCGGTCATCAACCTCCAGTTGATAGGAAAGGGGTAAAGAGCACGAGGAGAGACCTCGGGAGCCCAGTCAGCGACTGCCCGAATGCGGGCGTCGAAATCCGCGAACACGGAAGCCAACGGTGGGGTCAGCAGCATCCTCGGATCAACGACGTCTGCGTTCAGCACTCCCTGAGCCCACCTGGTCGGGACATCAGACCAGTTCTTATCCACCTTGAGGAAAAAGAACTTAGGCTGCCACCCCCGCCAGCTGTCCTTCGTGTCGAAGGTGAAGGTGAATTTTTTGCTCCCGGATCCCCGAGGCAGCAGGAAATAGAAGCCACCCTTCGGGACCACATAGAGCTTGTAGTACTGCATGAAAATGATGAAGTGGGGCTCTATCCCGAACACGCCACACATGCAGAGGTAGGCGTTAAAATAGCAGTACGCGTTCGGGGGAAGCTGGTTCACAGCAATGCCATGGAATTGGCAGAACTCGCAAACCACCTTCGGAGGAGGATACCGAAGACCGGCCTTCAGTTGGGCTCGGAAGACGGTAACCTCGTCGCCACGGTTTGAAAAAGCAAAATGGCTAGAACGAGGCAGTCTGGTCACAGCGTAAGACGGAAGAAAGAATTTTTTCTTCCACCTCTCTAGTTTTTCGGGGGTGGTACAGCAAGGATGGGCCAGAAGAGGTTTCCAGCTCTCGGGAACAGGCATCGCAGACATGAAAAAGAGTTTGAGATGGAAAAGAAAATAGTTTCCAGAAAAAACTCAGAAGATGAGTTTGGAAAAAACAACAGTTTTCCAGAAAAACTCAGAAAAACAGAGGAATCAAGTACTCTGGAAATCAAAACCCACCAAAAGATTTGCCTGAGGACGCCGTCGTGAAAGTTGGTAGGAAAAAGCTCTGATTAAAGAAGCTCCGCCACAGAAAGCAAGATAAAACACAAGAACAGAGGGCAGAGCAGAAAAAGAGCAGAAAAACAGTAAGTGGGACTTATGATGGAATGGGCTATTTATAGGCCAAAGGTGGGTAACCGAAAGAACATCATAAGTACCCATTGGAGGCGAACCGTCGCCGTAACTGCCCGCTGCACCCGAAAAGGCGCGCCCTCTGTAAATGACGCGCCTCTCCTCCAATGGCAAGAAGCCACGTGTCAACCGCTGCGCAGAAATGGGGGACGTGCCTCCCCAAACGTGCCTGGAAAACCGGGACACGCCTCCTGATTGGGACACGTCGTTTGACATCCCTGAGAAATGGAGACGCACCGCTCAGTCTGACACGCTTGGCCATCAGACCTGCAGAAATAAAAAGCAGGCCACCTCGAGGACACCAAGAGACAGGCTATGGCTGAACAGCCCATGACTTTTGGGCAAGAGGTGTATCTTCGGTACAGGCTTTGCCTCGGAGACACCAAAGAATCGGCCAAGGCCGAACAGCCCAGACCCTCGGGCAAAAGGTGCGACCTCGGAACAGGTTATGCTTCCCAACAAGACTCCCAACGGCAACCTCGGAAAGAGATGCAAACCGAAGACTTCACTTCGGCTTTCCAGAGGGGGGCATGTGATAGCCAAAGGCTGTCGCCTCAATCTGGCCGAATACCCTGCCACAACAACGGCCAGAAGAACTGGTGCTTCCCGGGAATAGGTGGAATCATGCACCTCGGGAGATAGCCTGAGAGCTCCGAGCCTCGGCACGCCAGTAAAACTTGAGGACTCAATTCGCCCCCCAAGGCTGTGAACAACGCGCCTTCGGAAAAGTGGCACCAGACATTGCTGCCCGAATATGATATCCCCGAAGGCGGAACTCCCTGGAACTGGGAACCCCCGAACTGAGGGTATGCTTCCTGAAGAGGCTCTGTCCGAACTAGAGGACGACCTCGCCCAGGGACCTCGGGAGTACGGCAGGCGCATTTAAGGAAGCATTTAAGGAAGCCTCTGACACGTCCCACCACAGACGTAAAAAGTCACCCTGACGCGCAGACGCCATCAGAATCATATCATGGCCCGTCTCAGCACAAGGCTCGAGGCCATCTAGTTACCAACTATCTGTCCCCTACGCCCAGACGTTCAGGAGCATCCGACCGCACACGTGTCATGATCTGAACGGGCTAGGTATTCCTATATATACAGGAAATAAATACTTGACAGGAGGTTGGCAGGCCGGAGATACAGCTCCCACACTCTGAGAAAATACCAGGCGAGACTTTTCTGCCTTTCTCTTTGAGCTAGTGACTTTCTCCTTCTTCCGGCCACCACTGACTTGGGCGTCGGAGGCTCCCCCCCCGGAAAAACACTCCGAGGGCCTCCTGACCCTGTTTACCAGTTTTTCAGGTACTCTCCTTGGGGCGATCCACCTTCCAGGCATTCTTCCTTCTAGAAGTCTCCTCAACAGTCATCATGACTCACAACGATGAGGCCCTGGGCCATCACTTAGAATTTTAACTCCTTGAAATCGATGATTGTATTAAGCATTGAGTACTCATTTCAATCACTTGTCATTCAATCTAGCATACTACTCACAGTAATATGTGGGCCCAAGATTGAATTTATTGAACGTGTATCATCTGAATTTCTTTCCTTTTAGCTTCAACTACTTAGGTCAATGAGTTAACATGATTACCCAAAAGGAGGATACTCCAGTCTCATTTCTCTAAGACCTTCGACAACTAATCAAAGTAATCATAATTAACTCAACTTCCTAATAGCGAGCCATAGTCACTAAGAATCTGATTCGAAGAATCTCACACTAAGCAAGAATAGAGACAACTTGCTTAAATTCTTCCCTGGTCGTATTTCATGGTCATGGAACACATAGAAACACATCCATTAAAGTTCCATAATACACTTCTAAGGTGTTTTACTTATGTCACTCCCACTTGCAGTGATCTCCATTCCAATTGAGGAGTGTGTCATTTCTCCCTCTTAAAACACCATAAAGTGTACTCCTCTTAACATTGATAGCCGAAGTGTTATCGCCCTGTTTACCCACCGACCACAGAAAAGAGAAAGCCAGACACCTGAGGCACACGACCTCGGTAGCTTGCCAATTCCAACTTCGGGAGCCAACACAGCGCCTCCTTCGGGAAGGCGACCGAACCAGCTTCGGGGGAGAAGGACCAATCACCCTCCGAGGGATAAAGGCCCCCGAACACGGAGATGCCGAAGTTCCAGCCCGACTCCGGAAAAAGGTTCCTCACCTCGAAGTAAGACATCCACCAAGGGGACCTCGGTTGTACGGCAAGTGCTATCAAGGAGTCTCTAACACTCCACTCACATACGTCTCCGACACGCCACCTTCAGATATGCTCTCACACGCCATCACAGTCTAATGTCCTGTCACAAAGTGCTACGACTCATGGCCTGAGGAGCCTGCAGGTGGCTAAAGGCCTCCACGCCTAGATGTACGAACACCATCCAACGATACACGTGTAATCATCTGAAGGGGTCACCCTTTTCCTTTTGTCCAAGGGAAATCATCACAAGAGGGGGGCCTTCTGGTGAGAGAACAGAGAGAGAGGCCGGAAAACACAGGATGCTCTACTTCCTCCGCCTGAAAACTCTCCCTTCGCCTGAATGCTCTCCCTTTGGCCCTCAGAAAGACACGCCAAGCAAGAGTCCCTTGATCTTATTACTGAGTATCTCTGCTTCTCAAAGCACTGACTTGGGCGTCGGAGGTTCGCCCCCGGAAAATCACCCTGAGGGCCTCCTAACCCTTGTTTTCTGAGCGTTTCAGCCAGGTCTCCCTGAAGAATCACCGTTCTAGGCTCTCTCCCACACCAGAGGTACTTCTCGTCATTACCCTGCATCATCTCGGGACCAAGGAGCTACCGGCCATCACTTAAGGTGATCCACTCCGGACGCCTTCCTTCTGCGCTAATCTGCACTTCCAGGGCCCCCTGCTGCCTTCACCGCTGCACACATTGGAGATCCTAGTTCCGCACCACTGGACCGCATCATCTGGCGCCAACTGTGGGAAATCACTCCCAGGTTCCCAAAGTTGAAGCTCAGCGTTCTAAGGAGAGGGGACTCCCGAGGTCTCCGTCCACCCCAGAGATTCAACAGGCAACTGAATAATGGCAGCAAGGAATTCCCTACCCAAGGACGAACGCCCTTTGACTATCACCATAGGCTTCCTACACAAATTCCCATGCCCTGGCATGGTCGAAATGATACAGTGGTCAAGCCAAAGAAGGCCGCAGCTAAATTCGGGCCGAAGGCCCTCCCCATTGGTATCTCGACGGGAAGAAAATCCCGTGTCAATTCGCAAGAATTTGGGAAATGAAGATTTGAGTCCTCGGCGGGAAGCATACCCCCAGAGTATAACCTATGAGAAAAATAGGGTCGGGATGACCCAGACCTCCCTACCAAAAGAGTCCTGCACCCGAGGAAAAAATTGTTATCTCCTCAGCAACGAAGTCAACACCCATTGCCCCGAAAGGTCATCTACAACTTGACGTGCGGGCAGAAGGCGCCGACTCAACTTCCAAGGACACGCTATCGCTGTCCGAACTGATCTACCTCTGCGCGACCAGGCGAAAAAAAGTAGAGCATTCGGAAAGGACTATCAAAATGGTGCATCGAACTCAAAGAGTTCTACATCGCGCGTAAGCCTAGAAGGGCAGCAAGCGCCCAGATACTGGCAGACTAGATCGCCGAAATCCCAGAAATAAGGGAGGCTGAAAACAACAAGGGAGACCGAGCGAAGGTATATCCAGAGTGAAAACCCCTTGTCAGTGGAACCCCAAGCGCAAAACATCAGGGCGCTGGCATACCCCCTCGGGAGCCCGAAGGCAGGGAGGCCACCAGAACGATCAAATTTGATTACCTAAAGTGTTGGCCGATCTGAGCATGGAAACGTTAGGTATAGTAACCTCGCATAGGAAGCAGAAAGATCCTACAAAGAGGAATCTCGCAGCCAAAGAGTCCCGAAAATCCTCATGAAGAGCCAGAAAGTGCAAAGACGTTTCGAACGATATTTTCTGACTAAGGAAAAACTATGCAGGCAAAGGTACGCAACTCCGTTATAGAAATATATATATATAGGTAAAAAGGGTGCAAGACAATTCATCCAAAAGGTGTGAAAATGGCCAGACACACGCCAGCGCCCGAAGACTGCCTTCGGAGTGGATAACCTCGGAAAGATTCCACCGAGCCACTCCAAACAGCACTCAGAGATGTGAAGTTCTGCGTGACAGCAAAGGACTACTTCACTGAAAGAGGTAAGGCAGAACTCCTAGCAACCACGCCGGCAGAAGGTGCACAAAAAGTTCGTCTGAAAGAACATAATATGCTAATTTGGCATACCGACGGTGACATTGGCCAGTAATGATTTCCAGTCTATGAACAAGGGATTTCAAGAATTCGTCACCGACCTCGGAATAAAAAGGCACTTCAGCCTACTAGCTCAGCCCCCCGAGCAACAGATAAAGTTGCCAAAAGAGCTATAAAAGAGGGACTGTGAGAAATGCAAAGCGAAAATGGCCAGGAGAACTTCCTACTGTACCAAGGAGTTATCAGACAACTCCCCGAGGGACCGAAAAGGAGACACTCTTCTCGTTTATCCCCAATACAGAAAGACGTTATCCATTTGAAGAAGTTTGGCCAGCATACAGATGTTTTACGGAAGAAGAAGTGACCTCAGGTTGAAAACTAAGCTAGACCTAGTTGTCAAACACTGAGAAACGGCCAAGCTCGAAAGGAGGCCTTTTCGGCAAAAGGTGGCCATAAGTACAAATCTGCATAATAGGCCAAAAGGAACAAGGAAAAAGAGACCTCGCCCTCGAAAGGCTGAATTAGAACCCCGAAAACCATCCTATAGGGTACTTCGGCCAAACGGGAAAGGGCCTTATTGGGTCCTAAACAAGGTCCGAATAGGAGCATACAAGCTTGGCAATACCGAAGAAGGAAAACTGAAAAATACAAGGCACTCGAGCGCCTTAAAGAAATTCTACACTTAGAATTTTTCAGACAAGAAATGGTGAAAGCCAGAAATTTGTCTAAGTACAGAAAGTTTTCCCCTGTCTGAGAATGTTCACCAAACAAAGCTGAAGTATGGACTCCCAAAAGTCTCCTATTCTTTCTGAAGTTAGTTGGGTTATATATGCCCAAAAGAAGGCAACTCTACGGAACATGACCGGCAAGGAGGAGGCTAAACTTCGCCTAAGGAAACTTCACCAACTACGAAAGTCCTCCCAAAGAATGGCCGACGAAAACGAGCAAAGAAAGTACCGAAGTCCCTTGATCGAAAGTGATCGGGACAAATGGGAAACAAAAATTGCTAAAAAGGGCTTAGCCAAAATAATGAAGGAAAATTCATTGAAGAAGGTCTTGATACAAGGAGAAGATTACAAGAAGAAGAGTACAAAGAAAAAGAAGAAGGTCTTAGAAAATCTAAGGGACCCCGGCGTCGTGGGAAGCTTCGGCTACTAAGTTTTTTGCCGCCGCCTTCGGTGTAGGAGGAGGAAACGGCAGGTTAAGGAACTGGACTCTTGACCACATGCACTAAGGTCCCCCGGGAATATCCAGGGCAGCCAGAAAGGAAGGATCGAGGTCCGGATACTTCTTCAGAAACTGATGATGAGCTAAGCAGAAGTCGTCCTGAGAAGCGACCTTGGACGCCTAGATGGTTTGCCTCTTTCAATGTCCAACACATTCGCCTCATGCTGAAGATCCGAAACCTCCTGCTGAAGGTCAAAAATCTCCTTCTCCAGCTCTTCAGTTTTCTTCTTCTTCTTCGAACCCTCCTTCAGTGAGTCGACCTTGGCCTGGAGTTCAGCATTCTCAGCCATCACCTTCGCTAAGAGGGCAGACTCCCCTTCTCTTTCCTTTTGAAGGATCTCATTGGCCAAAGTCAGGCTGATTAATTTGTCGCCAAGGTCGAACATCTTCTCAGAAAAATCCTTCAAAAGCTCTTGTTGACCCTTCAAGAATTCCTCCCGAAGACTGGCAATCTTCTCCCTGCATATTTGGCTGAACTTGGTGTTCGTCAACACCGAGTAAGCACAAAAGACTTTGGCCTTCTCCAATTTGTCTTCAGCCCAAGCTCGGAGGTACCCACTATACCCCAGAAGCTGCAAAAAAAACAAGGTACTTAGCAAAATCTGCACAAGGAAAGCCAAAAACACTTAGGCCAAAAAAGGGGAAGGAAAAGTGAAGAGCCTGAAGAGTTACCTGAGCAGCATGCTGGGAAACTTTTGCAGCAAGGGCATCCTCGGAGGCACACTCCTCGGTGACTGCCTTGAAGGATGCCTGAGTAAGCACGCCCTTCACCATTTGGGGAGCCATTTCCTGACAATCCCTGGAGAACAGATTCATGTCCTCCGTGAAGGACCAGAACGGCTCCCTTGGGACTTTGTCCTTCGGGACATGAGAATCCTGAAGATCCCTCCTTCGGGCGTGCTCAATCTTCCAAGACAGGGGCACCGGATCCTCTGCAAAAAGAAACATGCATCTTATCAGGTAAAAATTCCTTGATTATCAAAAAATGTAAGTTTGATTGCAGGGAAAAGGAGACAAACCTGGCACGACCACGGCACAGTCGTCATCAGAGTCACCGACCTGCTCCACGTCGGCAGGAATATGTTTGCCCTTGGCCCTTCGGCATCTTTCTAAATCTTCAGCAGAAAGATCCACCAAAGAGCCCACAAGGTCTGCCGACGTGGCAGGACTCAGAGGAGCAGGAAGGGCAATCACCCCGGCAGGGACTTCGGTAGCAGTTTCAGGCTCCGTGAAAGTTGCAACCTTGGTCGAAGTTGCAATGACATCGCCAGCCTTAGTGGAAGTAGCAATAACATCGCTGGCTTCCAAAACGTCGTCCGGAGAGGGAAGAGGGGTGTCTTTCTTGGCCTTCTTGGCCAAAGATGATCCGCTACCAAAAGCCTTGCGCCTCTTCTTTTGTTGTCCCTTCTCGGCCTGACCAAGGAAGAGAGACTTGTAGTAGGCGGCAGACTCGTCGCCCATCTCTGAAAAAGAGGGAAGAAATCAGTGTAAGTCCACAAACACTTATGCTGAAAAAACTTTGAAAGAAACTTACTTTCAAAAAAGGCTTCGTAAGTGAGCTCGCTCCAAAAGAGCTTCACCAGCCAAGAGTTCTTCCCCTCGGTAGCAGGAGCTGGCATGCTGAGATCCATCTTATGCTCCGTAACCACCCCCAGCTCCTGAAGGACATCCTCGGTAATGAGTTTCCACATGATCGGGAAAGGGTTGAGAGAGCGTGAAGAGACCTTGGCATCCCAGTCGGTGACAGCACGGATTCGTCTGTCAAAGTCCCCAAACCTCACCGCCAACTCGGGAGTTAGCAGCTTCCTGGGATCCATGACATCCGCCTCCAGCTTTCCCCGAGCCCACTTAGTTGGGACGTGCGACCAGGCCTCCACCACCTTCAGGAAGAAGAACTTCCTTTGCCACCTGATGGCCTAAGGCCTCATCGTGGTGAGTCATGATGACTGTTGAGGAGACTTCTAGGAGGAAGAACGCCTGGAAGGTGGATCGCCCCAAGGAGAGTACCTGAAAAGCTGGTAAACAGGGTTAGGAGGCCCCCGGAGTGTTTTTCCGGGGGGGGAGCCTCCGACGCCCAAGTCAGTGGTGGCCGGAAGAAGGAGAAAGTCACTAGCTCAAAGAGAAAGGCAGAAAAGTCTCGCCTGGTATTTTCTCAGGGTGTGGGAGCTGTATATCCGGCCTGCCAACTTCCTGTCAAGTATTTATTTCCTGTATATATAGGAATACCTAGCCCGTTCAGATCATGACACGTGTGTGGTCGGATGCTCCTGAACGTCTGGGCGTAGGGGACAGATAGTTGGTAACTAGATGGCCTCGAGCCTTGTGCTGAGATGGGCCATGATATGATTCTGATGGCGTCTGCGCGTCAGGGCGACTTTTTACGTCTGTGGTGGGACGTGTCAGAGGCTTCCTTAAATGCTTCCTTAAATGCGCCTGCCGTACTCCCGAGGTCCCTGGGCGAGGTCGTCCTCTAGTTCGGACAGAGCCTCTTCGGGAAGCCTACCCTCAGTTCGGGGGTTCCCAGTTCCAGGGGGTTCCGCCTTCGGGGATATCATATTCGGGCAGCAATGTCTGGTGCCACTTTTCCGAAGGCGCGTTGTTCACAACCTTGGGGGGCGAATGGAGTCCTCAAGTTTTACTGGCGTGCCGAGGCTCGGAGCTCTCAGGCTATCTCCCGAGGTGCATGATTCCACCTATTCCTGGGAAGCGCCAGTTCTTCTGGCCGTTGTTGTGGCAGGGTATTCGGCCAGATTGAGGCGACAGCCTTTGGCTATCACCACCCTCGCCAGCTATCCTTGGTAGTGAAGGCGAACATAATTTTCTAGCTCCCAGATCCCTGAGGCAGCATGAAATAAAAGCCACCCTTCGGAACCGGATAGAGCTTATAATACTGCATGAACAGGATGAAATGGGGTTCTACCCCAAATATCCCGCACATGCAGAGAAAGGCATTGAAATAGAAAAATGAGTTGGGAGGAAGCTGATTCACGGCTATGCCATGAAACTGGTAAAAGTCGCAAATCATCTTCGCAGGAGGAAACTGAAGTCCAGCCTTCAGTTGGGCTCAGAAAACGGTAACCTCGTCACCCCGATTCATAAAGCTAAACTGGCCAAGGCGAGGTAACCTTGTAATATCATACGAGGGAAGAAAAAATTTTGTCTTCCAGTTTTCTAATTTTTCAAGAGTGGTGCAACAAGGGTGAGACAAAAGGGGTTGCCAGCTTTCGGGAATAGGCATGGTTGATCGAAAAATGACTTCAGAAAGCAAAAAGAAAAGCAAACACCAAAGGAACTCTAGAAGTCAAAACCCACGAAAAGTCTTGCCGAAGTCGGGGTTTGAGGACACCGTCGTGAAAGGTTGCCAGAAATCGCTCCGCCGTTAAGACTGCCGCAAAAAAGGAAGAAAAAGCGAGAACAAAGTGAGAGCAAAGAAACACAAGTGAAGAGTATGACAGGAGGAAGGCTTATATAGATCGAGGAAGGGCAGCCAAAAGGGCATCATAAATGTTGCGCGAAGGCGAAGCATCGCCATGACTACACTTCGCATGAAAAGGTGTGCCCATCCCAGCTGATGACTGCCACGTATCGCCCATCATGAGAAACTAGGACACGTTTTCTAACATCCAGAAAAACCAGGGCCCATTGCTCGAGACTGACACACCTAGTTTCAAGACGGGTTGATCCATTAGCCTATGGCGGGAAAAGTGAACAAGTTGGGAATCTTGAGAACACTGAAGGGCGGGCATACGACACCTGTCCGAATAAGGTTTATCACATGGGTGGCGAAGTGCCTTGCCGGCCAACGTCATACTCCGAGGGTAAATCCATAAGGTCCGGGGTTCAAAGGCTCCATGCTGCCCTGTTCGACCGAAAACAGACATACTACTACGTGGGCCTTCGGGAGTCCACGAGGTCGTCCTGTCAAAAGCTGCCAATGGAGTGATAGACAGACGCCAGAGAAGCTACTTACCGAAGTCTTCACTTCGACTTTCCAAGGGGGGCATGTGATAGCCAAAGTGCTATTGTCCTATTTGCCCACCAACCACGAAAAAGATAGAGCCAGACACCTGAGGCACACGACCTCAGTAGCTCGCCAATTCCAACTTCGGGAGCCAGTGAAGCTCCTCCTTCAGGAAGGCGACCGAACCAGCTTCGGGGGAGAGGGACCAATCACCCTCCAACGGAGAAAGGCCCCCGAAGACGGAGACGCTGAAGTTCCAGCCTGACTCCAAAAAAAGGTTCCTCACCCCGAAGTGTGACATCCACCAAGGGGACCTCGGTTGTACGGTAAGAGCTATAAAGGAGTCTCTAACACTCTGCTCACTTACGTCTCTGACACGCCACCTTCAGATACGCTCTGACACGCCATCGCAGTCTAATGTCCTGTCACAAAGGGCTACAACTCACGGCCTGAGGAGGCCGCAAGTGGCTAGGGGCCTCCATGCCAAGAAGTACGAACACCATCCAACCATACATGTGCGATACATGTGTAATCATCTGAAGGGGTCACCCTCTTCCTTTTCTCAAAGGAAAATCATCACAGGAGGGGGGGCCTTTTGGTGAGAGAACGGAGAGAGAGGCCGGAAAACACAGGACGCTCTACTTCCTCCGCCTGAAAACTCTCCCTTCGCCTCAACGCTCTCCCTTCGGCCCTCAGAAAGACACGCCAGGCAAGAGTCCCTTGTGCCTATTACTGAGTATCTCTCCTTCTCAAAGCACTGACTTGGGCGTCGGAGGTTCCCCCCGGAAAACCACCCCGGGGGCATCCTAACCCTTGTTTTCTGAGCATTTCAGCCAGGTCTACCTGAAGAATCACTGTTCCGGGCTCTCTCCAACACCGGAGGTACCTCCCGTCATTACCCTGCATCATCTCGGGACCAAGGAGTTGCTGGCCATCACTTAAGGTGATCCACTCCAGACGCCTTCCTTCTGCTCTAATCCGCACCTCCAGGGCCCCCTGCTGCCCTCACCGTTGCACACAGTGGAGATGCTAGTTCCGCACCACCGGACCGCATCAAACATATAAAAGCAGGACATGTCAATAACCATGAAATTTCTCCATGTAAGCCTTAACTTACATCTAACATAGGCTAGGATGTATGAATGGTCATACAAACTGAATGCACCCAAGCATTGAATCTTGATTACTCATAATCAAGGTGACCATAAAAGCTAAAGTGTCATGTGTTGGCGCATGACTCCCACTTCAATGTATCATTCATTTAAGTTTCATTTAAGTCTTTAGCCAGTCTCATCCTTAATCTTATATAAAGATCAAGGGCGAATGACTTGTGTGAGAAAGTCATCCTCTACCTATGTTTGACATGTTCATTTGTTCGTTGTGATTCATAAAATTGAACTAAGTATTTCATAAAATAATCTGTATTATTTCAAAGAAATACATAACATGTGTAACACCAAAAAGGTGAAGTACATCCAACATTTACTATCTTCTTAAGACCCATTGCCCTAACATGTCGAAAAAATACAAGTGGTGGCAATGGCTTAGTGAGAGGATCTGCCACCATCAGGTCTGTAGAAATGTACTCAATCCTAACTTCACCCTCTTCAATTGCATCTCACACAAAGTTATATTTCATGCTAATGTGCTTGGTCTTTCCATGGTATTTGGGGTCCTTGGTATAAGCCATGGGTGCCATACTATCACTGTAGATAGTAATAGGTTTCTCAATAGAAACCCTGGACTCCAAATTCTTAAGGAAATAACCTAGCCAAAAAGCTTCTTGTACATCTGAGGCACATGAAACAAATTTAGCCTCCATTGTGGACAATGCTGTACAAGTTTGCTTCTTACTACACCAAGTAGTAGCCCCACCATTTAGCATGAAAAGATAACCAGATGTAGACTTGCTAGAGTCTTTATCTCCTCCCCAATCAGCATCAGAATAGCCACGTAAACAAAGGTCTTTACCTTGGTAATAAAGCCAACAATCCTTAGTGCCCTTGAGGTACCTTAGGATCCTCTTGACACTCTTCCAATGCTCCAGACCAGGGTTGGAAGAATATCTTGCTAGAAGTCCAACCATTGGGCTGATGTCTGGCCTTGTACATAACATGGCATACATCAAGCTACCAATGGCACTTAGGTAGGGGATCTGAGCCATCTCTTCCTTCTCCTTTAGAGTCTTAGGACACAAGTCCTCTTCAATCTTACTACCATATGCAAGAGGTGTACTCATGGGCTTTGCATTTGTTAAGTTGAACCTTGCAAGAATCTTATCAATATAAGGCTCTTGAGAAAACGCCAATAGCCTTGCCTTTCTATCCCTTAGGATCTTAACCCCAAGGATAAAGGCAGCCTCTCCCATGTCCTTCATATCAAAGGTGGAAGACAACCTTCCCTTGATGGTACTTAACAATGCAAGCCCATTACTTGCAATCAGTATATCATCTATATATAGAGTCAATACTACAAAACTAGACCCAGAAGAGTACAAGTATACACAATGGTCTTCATGCATCATCACAAAGCCATAGCTTGTGATTGCATGGTGAAACTTCAAGTACCACTATCTTGAAGCTTGCTTAAGACCATAGATAGACCTCTTTAGTCTACACACCTTGTCCTCTTGACCCTTTTGGACAAACCCCTTAGGTTGTCTCATATATATCTCCTCACTCAAATCACCATTGAGAAAGACGGTCTTTACATCCATCTGATGTAACCTTAGGTCTAGATTTTCCACAATGGCAAGTAATATCCTAATGGAAGTAAATTTTACAACAAGAGAGAAGGTGTTTTGAAATCAACACCCTCCTTCTGTGTAAAACCCTTGGCCACCAAATGGACCTTGTATCTTTCGATACTTCCATCAGAGTTCACCTTGATCTTGAGAACCCACTTGTTCCCAATTGCCTTACGGCCTGAAGGAAGATCACTTAGCTTCCAAACCCCATTGAGATGCATTGAATGCAACTCATCCTTCATTGTATTTAGCCACTCTTCCCTCTGTGCACCCTCAAGAGCCTCCTAAATGTTACTTGGCTCATCTATCTCAGATGCAATCAAATTACCTCACTATCCAAGATCCACCATTCTTTAGGTGGTCCAAATTTCCTCATTGATCTTCTCAATGTCGGCTGAGATGAAGGCAACTCATGCTCCATCCCTTGAGGCTCAACATTTTGCTCTTGAGTATCCTCAACTCCCTATTGAACAAAACCTTCCTCTTGGAGGTCTTGCTCATGTTGGTCCGCAACAACAAGCATTTCTAGAGCCATTGCTCCATGTGGTTGAGGTATTCCCTCTAGAGTAGGTGCATGTGTTCCAGGTGTCCTTTTGACACTTGGTTGATCCTCATCTAAGATCTGACTTAATGAGGTTAAGTCACCACATTCACCAACTTTGGGGAACTCATCCTCCATAAAGTTAGCATTTCTTGCATAAAAAATGTTCCCAGTTTTGTGACTTATATCCAAGAACACATAACCCCTAGATTGTTCAGCATAACCAAGGAAGGCACACCTCCTCCCTCTTGGACCCAACTTTCCCAAAGGGTGGTCCGTTATGTGAACATAAGCTAAACAATCCCAAGGGCGTAAATAGCTTAGGTTAGGAGTTTTCTTCTTCCATAACTCATATGGAGAAGAGTTCACATTCTTGGTGGGTACTTTGTTAAGGACATGAACTGCACATAGCAATGCATCACTCCAATAAGTGATGTCTAAATTGGCCTTTGCCATCATGGAACGTACCATGTCCATAAGAGTTCTATTCTTCCTTTCAGACACTCCATTCTGTTGGGGTGTCCAAGGAAGAGTGAACTCCCTCTCAATACCCTTCAAGTCAAAAAATGCCTTGAATGCATTTGTTGTATACTCTCCACCCCTATCTGTCCTAAAGCACTTAACCTTCTTACCTACTTGGTTCTCAACCAAGTGCACATACTTCTCAAAGCATGCCAAGGCCTCTGCCTTGTTTCTCAGTAAGTAGACGTGGGTGAATCGAGTATAATCATCCGTGAAAGTGATGATGTAGTTAAATCCATTTTCGGATTCAACCCTCATTGGCCCACACAGGTCAGAGTGAACTAAACTTAGTGCCTCACTTGTCCTAGTTGCTTTGCCAAAAGGCTTTCTTGTGGCTTTGCCCTCTACGCATGATTAGCAACTTGGAAGGACAACCTTGGTCAAGGAACTTAGCAATCCACTCTTACCTAGCTTGTCCATTCTATCTTGACCAATATGACCCAACCTCTCATGCCATCTCATTTCATTTGTGACCTTTGTCACATAGCAACTAGGACTTGCAACAGAATGGTCAATTGGCTGCAACTCATAAAGCCCATTATTAAATGAACAAGTGCATACTATCTGATCATCTTTAATAATAGACACATTATTATTAAAGAAATTAAAGCAATAATTGTACTTCAACATACAACTTATAAAAATCAAATTTCTACAAATGTTTGGTACATACAATACATCTATTAGATACAAATATCCAATATCCACAGGAATTCTACATGTTCCTATGCCTTATACTTCCAACCTGGCATCATTCCTGACACGATCCCCGTGCCCCTGCCCGGGATACCCTGTGAGCGTTTGTCTCACGGTGGATTGTAATTGGCTAGCTGGTTATGTGTGTGGATTAAATCCAATGCTACTAGTTGATTAACCTAGAAATGCAATATGTATGCACTTATGCTTTGACTTGGTTTATTAAAACCATAAAACATTTAGTCATTTAGACATTTAGCCGGCTAAGTAAAATTCTATATAAATAAATACAAAATGCCAAAGCATATCAAAATCAACCTTTGAGTGATTATCTACACATACACCGCTCGTGAAAGCATTTATACATAAGTAATTAATGCTCTCACCCAGAGAACAATCCCTTGAGTCAAGGACTCTTTATAACATAAATACTGGAGGCAAAATAAAGTACTGTATCAAAATACAAGACTTTGCTGAGATCTTTTACCCTAACTCCCACTTTGGACTCCTGTCCCAGTGGCGAGTCTCACAAGTCCTTTGCCAAGTGCTACTAGGCTCTGCAGCCAAAGGAAGAAGCAAGTTAGTACCACAGCCTGACCAACAGACCAACTAAACACTTAAGCAAGCTAGAAACTTAAAGTTTCTCAACTACCGTACCTTTACAGACAAAAAGGTACTACTGTGATAATCCTCAGCGATTATCCGGTCCTGTTACTCCAGACTCTGCATAACAAACAGGGAGTGAGAATTCAACATTCTCAGTAAGGGTCTTCGATGTACCTGCAAGAAAAAGCTAGGACTCTGACTGCGAGCTCACACAGCATGAGGGTACTAGTCATATATATATATACTAGGTCGGTAGACCTCTCCTCAAGTAGTCCTCTGTATCAGGCCAAGCGTAATCACTTAGCAACCTGACACATATACAGGCCAAGCGCAATCACTTAGCAACCTGACATATAGGCCAAGCGCTATTACTTAGCAACCTATCATATGGCTCAAGGGCGAACCTTAGCAAGCCTCATTCAAACATAGAACCTCTCACCTAATTGTTATGCAGGGGAATTTATGACGGGACTTGTAGACTAGGCCGCAGGGCCTCTTTGACGTAAACTAGATGAACAAGGTTTCGCCTCATGGCCTCGTGGCTCCGGCACGGCTAGGCCGATGAGGGTTATAAACCTCTCACCTGAGCTATTGATAGCTAATTAAGTTCAATTGCAACATTTGTTTCCTTACTTGTTGCCTAAGCAACTTACTTACCTCAAACAGTTCAAGAAAATTCATACTTCCGGTGGGACTTTCGGAAGTCTCGGAGTACATCGGGATCCTCGGACCCTTAGGCATGTTCCGAACCTTCCGTAGTCTCGGTCGGGTCAACGCAGCAAAAAGTCAAACCCCCCATTTTTAGGTGTTGGCGCCGCGTCGCCAAAGGCAAAAGGAATTGGCGACGCGTCGCCAACGAACAAACACTCTGTGACCGAAAAACGAATTGGCGACGCGTCGCCAATCGTCGGGCGAATTGGCGCCGCGTCGCCAATTCTGCAGAAATGCAGAATTTGGCCGTTTGCTGCTATGAACTTTGGCAACCAAATACATATAGCAAACATGCATCAAAAGTTACCAAATTTCATACACATGAATTACATGTTGCAAGGAACAAAACCAACTATCAAAGCTAAACTATGATGCATTAGAAACATCAAACCAATCCTTCGAATTTAGCTAGTCCATCATAATTCCCAAAACGTTTCTTCATACCATAACCAAAAATTACTCAACTTTCTCAATCCATTTCAATCCAAAATCAATCCAACAACTTAAAAACACTTTCTCCCTTACCTTAACACCAAGAACAAGCAAGAATACGAACCCTTCCTCTTTCAAACAAGCTTCCAAAGTTCTACACAATTTCAAACCAAAACAAAGCTCTAAAACATCAAAAACACATCTTTCAACCAAAACCCAAGCTTCCAATCAACCAAATAACATGAATTCAATAAAGAACATAACTCATACCTCGTTCAAAAACAGGGGATGGAGAAAAATGCCCTTTCAAGCTTCAAAAACAAGGATTCAAGCTTGAAAATGCATCCTCCAAGCTTATACACCCTTAATTGCACCTTTTGGCACCAAAAGCTTTTGATTCCAAGCTTAATTTGAGAGAAAAATGGAGTGGAGAAGCTGGAAAACGGGTTATGGCAGCCCAAACCCTTCTTCCCTCTTCTTAAACCCCACTTAACCCCTCAAACCACCAAGGTTTCAAGTTTTGTGCAATTAGGTCCCCCATCTTTGTAACTTAACAGTTCTTGATTAAATTCTTGTCTATTTGTTGAGTTTGAGTTAAGGTTAAAAGTTACGTTCTAAAAATTCATTTTAAAACACTCGGGACTCATCCCGGCCACTCAGGGTGCAAAATTACCATTTTGCCCCTGAACTTAGTTCAGAGCTTTATTCTTGTCGGAACTTAGTGAACTTTGGCAAACTTCTAAATTCTTGCTAGGCAAACTTAAATTAAACTTCTACACTAAATTCTAAAGTCCTTACCTCCCACTAGAAGGGCCGTAACAATTCCCCATTGAAATGTGCTTAGTTCATTTTGAGAGCTTCCTGTAGGCCACAAACAATGACCTGTCCTGGGCTATGTGGTATGTTGCTCCCCAGTATACTGATGGCCTAAGGCCTCATCGTTGTGAGTCATGATGACTGTTGAGGAGACTTCTAGGAGGAAGAACGCCTGGAAGGTGGATCGCCCCAAGGAGAGTACCTGAAAAGCTGGTAAACAGGGTTAGGAGGCCCCCGGAGTGTTTTTCCGGGGGGGGAGCCTCCGACGCCCAAGTCAGTGGTGGCCGGAAGAAGGAGAAAGTCACTAGCTCAAAGAGAAAGGCAGAAAAGTCTCGCCTGGTATTTTCTCAGGGTGTGGGAGCTGTATATCCGGCCTGCCAACCTCCTGTCAAGTATTTATTTCCTGTATATATAGGAATACCTAGCCCGTTCAGATCATGACACGTGTGCGGTCGGATGCTCCTGAACGTCTGGGCGTAGGGGACAGATAGTTGGTAACTAGATGGCCTCGAGCCTTGTGCTGAGACGGGCCATGATATGATTCTGATGGCGTCTGCGCGTCAGGGTGACTTTTTACGTCTGTGGTGGGACGTGTCAGAGGCTTCCTTAAATGCTTCCTTAAATGCGCCTGCCGTACTCCCGAGGTCCCTGGGCGAGGTCGTCCTCTAGTTCGGACAGAGCCTCTTCGGGAAGCCTACCCTCAGTTCGAGGGTTCCCAGTTCCAGGGGGTTCCGCCTTCGGGGATATCATATTCGGGCAGCAATGTCTGGTGCCACTTTTCCGAAGGCGCGTTGTTCACAACCTTGGGGGGCGAATGGAGTCCTCAAGTTTTACTGGCGTGCCGAGGCTCGGAGCTCTCAGGCTATCTCCCGAGGTGCATGATTCCACCTATTCCCGGGAAGCGCCAGTTCTTCTGGCCGTTGTTGTGGCAGGGTATTCGGCCAGATTGAGGCGACAGCCTTTGGCTATCACATGCCCCCCTCTGGAAAGCCGAAGTGAAGACTTCGGTTTGCATCTCTTTCCGAGGTTGCCGTTGGGAGTCTTGTTGGGAAGCATAACCTGTTCCGAGGTCGCACCTTTTGCCCGAGGGTCTGGGCTGTTCGGCCTTGGCCTATTCTTTGGTGTCTCCGAGGCAAAGCCTGTACCGAAGATACACCTCTTGCCCAAAAGTCATGGGCTGTTCAGCCATAGCCTGTCTCTTGGTGTCCTCGAGGTGGCCTGCTTTTTATTTCTGCAGGTCTGATGGCCAAGCGTGTCAGACTGAGCGGCGCGTCTCCATTTCTCAGGGATGTCAAACGACGTGTCCCAATCAGGAGGCGTGTCCCGGTTTTCCAGGCACGTTTGGGGAGGCACGTCCCCCATTTCTGCGCAGCGGTTGACACGTGGCTTCTTGCCATTGGAGGAGAGGCGCGTCATTTACAGAGGGCGCACCTTTTCGGGTGCAGCGGGCAGTTACGGCGACGGTTCGCCTCCAATGGGTACTTATGATGTTCTTTCGGTTACCCACCTTTGGCCTATAAATAGCCCATTCCATCATAAGTCCCACTTACTGTTTTTCTGCTCTTTTTCTGCTCTGCCCTCTGTTCTTGCGTTTTATCTTGCTTTCTGTGGCGGGGCTTCTTTAATCAGAGCTTTTTCCTACCAACTTTCACGACGGCGTCCTCAGGCAAATCTTTTGGTGGGTTTTGATTTTCAGAGTACTCTGATTCCTCTATTTTTCTGAGTTTTTCTGGAAAACTGTTGTTTTTTCCAAACTCGTCTTCTGAGTTTTTTCTGGAAACTATTTTCTTTTCCATCTCAAACTCTTTTTCATGTCTGCGATGCCTGTTCCCGAGAGCTGGAAACCTTTTCTGGCCCATCCTTGCTGTACCACCCCCAAAAAACTAGAGAGGTGGAAGAAAAAATTCTTTCTTCCGTCTTACGCTGTGACCAGACTGCCTCGTTCTAGCCATTTTGCTTTTTCAAACCGTGGTGACGAGGTTACCGTCTTCCGAGCCCAACTGAAGGCCGGACTTCAGTATCCTCCCCCGAAGGTGGTTTGCGAGTTCTGCCAATTCCATGGCATTGCTGTGAACCAGCTTCCCCCGAACGCGTACTGCTATTTTAACGCCTACCTCTGCATGTGTGGCGTGTTCGGGATAGAGCCCCACTTCATCATTTTCATGCAGTACTACAAGCTCTATGTGGTCCCGAAGGGTGGCTTCTATTTCCTTCTGCCTCGGGGATCCGGGAGCAAAAAATTCACCTTCACCTTCGACACGAAGGATAGCTGGCGGGGGTGGCAGCCTAAGTTCTTTTTCCTCAAGGTGGATAAGAACTGGTCTGATGTCCCGACCAGGTGGGCTCAGGGAGTGCTGAACGCAGACGTCGTTGATCCGAGGATGCTGCTGACCCCACCGTTGGCTTCCGTGTTCGCGGATTTCGACGCCCGCATTCGGGCAGTCGCTGACTGGGCTCCCGAGGTCTCTCCTCGTGCTCTTTACCCCTTTCCTATCAACTGGAGGTTGATGACCGAAGAAGTCGTTCGGGAGCTGAAAGTGGTTAAGGAGCACGTGACTGACCTCAATATGCCCGCTCCCGCCATCGCCGGGAAAGACTCCTGGCTGGTCAAGCTCCTTAAGGGGGAGACTTCTTTCGAAACTTTTGCCGAAAGTGAGTACTCTTCCATCCCTTTATACTTTTTCCTCGGACTTACGCTGATATTTCTTCTCTTTTTCAGAGATGGGCGATGGGGCTGCCGCTTATTACAAGGTCCTCTTTTCTGGCCAAGTGGAGAAGGGGGAGCAGACAAAGAAGGCGGCTTCCCGAAGAAGGAAGACGACAGGGGCGGGACCCTCGGCGAAGCGAGCTAGGAAGGCTCTCCAGCCTTCTCAGCCAGAGCTTTTGGAAGAAGAAGCTGGCGAAGACGCTGGTCTTGTTGAAATTCCACCGGCCGAGGTCCCCGCTACTTCCGCCGAGGTGCCTCCTCTCGACCTCGAGGCCCCCAGAAACACTGTAGTGGTAGAAGTACCCACCGCCGAGGAGCGGTACCGGCAGAAGGGTAAGGGTCTTTCTTCCAAGGGGCCCGAGGACACTGTCTCCGAGGTTCCTCCAGGTATGCCTTTAGGCGAAGTTCAGCTCCTTTTCCTTTCGCGAATTTTTCTTCTGCTCCTAACTTCCTTCTCACTTTCAGGGGAGCCTCTTACTGCTGGCTGGAGGGCCATTCATGAGAGGAAACGGGCCCTGCGCGATGCCACAATCCCTGAGGGGAAGATCCCCTTGGAGCCCTTTTGGACAATCACGGAGGATATGAATTTGTTCTCCGACGATTGTCCGAAGATGACAAAAGAGATTTGGAAGGGGATCACCACTGACGCCTCCTTCCGGGCCATTGCGGCGGCTCACCCGGGGGATAATACCCTCGCCGCAAAAGTCACCGAGCATGCTGCTCAGGTATAGTCTTTACACTTTTTTCCTCAATTTTCTAAGTGTTTAGACTTGTACTAACCTGGACTTTTGCCTTGCCATAGCTGCTGGAGTACGCTGGTTATCTCCGAGTTCGGGTGGCCAGACAGGCTGCCTCCAAGGATGCGACTTAGCGGGAACTCAGTGAAGCGAAGGCTTCGCTTGCGAAGGTGATCGCCAGCAACCAGCAGCTGACAGCGGATTGTTCTCAGCAACTTGCTGCCGTTCGGGAGGAGTTCTCGAAGAAAAGAGAAGAACTTGAAAAGGACTCCTCCCGGAAGATTACCGACCTCGGTGACCAAGTAAAGGGGCTGCTCGCCGCCAACGAAGATCTTGTCAAGGACAAGGCTGTTTCCGACAGTCTTGCGTCGAGGTTGACGGACGAGAACACTGCTCTTCAAGCCGAGGTCGAGGCTCTGAAGAAGGAGTCCGGAGAGACGCTAGGGATAAGCGAGCTCGAAGAGGAGGTTGCTGAGCTGAGGGACGAGGTCAATGTCCTTGGAGTTCAAAAACGTACTTCTGATGACATGGCCAAGGTTGCCTTTCAGGACGGCTTCTGCCTCGCTCGGCACCAGGTGCTGCAGAGGTTCCCAGATTTGGACCTCTCTTTTCTGGAGGGCTTAAATATTCCTGAGGGACCTCGGTGGCAGTGGTCCAAGGTCGAGCATCTGAAGCTTCCTGGTCTTCGTCCGCCCGGCTCTCCCTAGTTTGTTTTAGGGCTCCTCTTATTTTTCTCCTTCGTGATCCTTCTTTGGACACTTCTTTTGTAAGGCAGCGTTTGCTCTAAATGAACAATCTTTTCGGCTAAGTCCTTTCTTGCAAGTTTCTTCATTTCCACTGTCCCGAACACGTTTGCTTCAAGAGACTTTCGGAAAACCTGCAACCAAAGAAACTTTTTACCTTCCTTTGTCCCGAGCGTGCTCGCTCAAGAGACTTTCTGGAAAGTTTGTAAAAATTTGGCTAAGTCTTTTGCAGGCTTTTTGTTTCCTTTTATCCCGAACATGTTCGCTCAAGGGCCTTCGGAAAACCTTCAGCCAAATTTTTCTGTCTTCCTATTGTCCCGAGCATATTTGCTCAAGGGACTTAGGAAAATTTTCAAGAGATTGTTCATTCCCTTTTTCCCGAGCACGCTCGCTCAAGGGTGTTCGGAAATTACCTCTGCTTTTGTTTTGGCATGTACTTTTGCGAGATTCTTGCTTTCCCTTTTTCCCGAGCATGTTCGCTCAAGGGTGTTCGGAAAATTTTCTCTGCACTGATTATGCCGAGTACTTTTGCAAGATTCTTGTTTCCCATTTTTCCCGAGCATAGTGGCTCAACGGACTTCGGGAAGTCATATCTGCTTTTTTCGTGGCGAGCACCTTCGCGGAATTTTGTCCTGGACAATTTGGTATACTTAAAAATTTTCTCAAGACCATTCTTCTCCGGACCATCCTGTACTTAGAATATTTTTTGTACAATATATTTCTTCCGCTCAACCTTAGGCGTAGAATTTTTTCAGGGCGTCTGAATGCCAAGTGTTTTTCAATTCTACGCCTTCGGCGTCGCCAAGCTTGTACACGCCTTTTCGTACTTCGGCGAGAACCAGATAAGGTCCTTCCCAATTTGCGGGAAGTACTCCGTGAGATGGCCTTCGGGGTGCAAAGTCGGCCTTTCGGAGAACGAGGTCTCCTTTTTTGATTTCTTTTGGCCTGGCTTTTAAGTTGATAGCCGCGGCCACTCTTTGCTGGAAAGCTTTTCTTCTCAGCTCGGCTATTTCTCTGTGTTCGGCCACAAGGTCGAGCTTAGTTCTCAGACCGAGGTCGTTTCCGCCTTCATCAAATACTTGCACCCGTATTGAAGGCTGAACTATCTCTATTGGGATAATGGCCTCTGTTCCGAAGACGAGTGAGAAGGGAGTTTCCCCTGTGGCTCTTCGTGGCGTCGTTCGGTAGCTCCACAATACACTTTGGAGTTCTCCTGGCCATTTCCCCTTGGCTTCCCCAAGTCTCTTTTTCAGGCCATCTTTTATGGTCCTGTTTGATACTTCCACCTGCCCATTGCTTTGGGGGTGAGCTACTGGGGAGAAGTGTATCTTTATTCCGAGGTCGCTGATGAATTCCTGGAATCCTTTGTCTATGAACTGGGATCCATTATCAGCTACTAGTACCCTCGGTATGCCAAATCTGCATACGATGTTTTTCCATACGAACTTCTGCACTTCTTTTGCCGAGATAGTTGCTAGTGGTTCTGCCTCTACCCACTTTGAGAAATAGTCCACTGCTACCACGCAGAATTTCACGCCTCCGGGCGCTGTGGGGAGTGGCCCAATGAGGTCTATACCCCAGACTGCGAAGGGCCAAGGATAGTCTGCCGACGTTACCATTTCCGAGGGTATCCTCTGGATTTTTACATGTCTCTGGCAACTACCGCACTTCTGGACGAACTGCCTTGCGTCCTTTCTCAGGGTAGGCCAGAAGTATCCTTGGCGGAGTATCACTGCTGCAAGGGCATCAGTTCCAATGTGCGAGCCGCACATGCCTTCGTGGACTTCTTCGAGGACCATCTCAGTATCCTCTTCGCCCACACATCTCTGCAGCGGATTTGCATATCCTTGCCGATATAACTCTTCACCAATCAGGAAGAATCTTCCGGCGTGTCTTCGCAGTCTTGCAGCATTGCCGGCGTCTTCGGGAAGCTCATTCTCTGCGAGGTATCTCTTTATGGGGTCCTTCCACCCCATTCCCGAGGTCGTTACGCTTAGCACCTCGGTGTATGTTTTGGACTTCACTAAGCAATCTGCCATAGTGTTATTCCGCCGGGGTACATTTTCGATCCGCACGGCGTCAAACTCTTGGATGAGTTTTCTTACCAGCTCGTGGTATTTTGCCAAGATTGTGTCCTTCGCCCCATAATCTCCTACCGTCTGCCGAACTACTAGCTGGGAATCGCTGTGAGCCCTTAAGTTTCTCACGCCAATCTTTCTGGCCAAGCGTAATCCCGCTATGAGGGCTTCATACTCAGCCACATTATTGGTGACGTTGAAGCTGAACTTGATAGCCTTCATCACCTCTAGGCCTTCGGGTCCTCTGATAACTATTCCAGCTCCCTGGTGTTCGGACCCCGAGGCTCCGTCAACATGCAAGGTCCATTCTGGCTCACCTTCTTTCGGATCTGAGTGGTTCTCCTCAGTGGTGGGTATTTCGGCGATAAAATCTGCCAATGCTTGGGCTTTTATGGCCTTCCGAGGCTCATACGTGATTTCGTGTTCGCCAAGCTCTATGCACCACTTAGAGAGCCTTCCCGAATGATCAACTCTCTTCATAACATCCCATAGTGGTAGACTACTTCGGACGATGATGGGGTGAGCCTGGAAATATGGTCGCAGTCTTCTTCCTGCAAGCACCAAGGCGTATATAGCTTTTTGAAGCAAAGGGTACCTGACTTCGGCGCCATGCAGGGACTTGCTGACGTAGTAGACCGGCCATTGTTTCGGCCCTTCTTCTTTTATCAGGACTGAGCTCATGGCCTTTTCTGTGACGGCGAGGTACAGTACGAGGGGTTCTCCCTCCCGAGGTTGTCGCAGAGTCGGCAGGCTGGCCAGGTAGACTTTGAGTTCTTCCTAGGCCTTTTGGCAATCTTCATCCCAGGGATGATTGTTTCTTCCGAGGTCGCCTTCCATCTTTGCTGCCTTTGTGAGGACTTTGAAGAAAGGTCTACACCTATCTCCGTACCTGGAAATAAACCTGCTCAGAGAGGTTATTCTTCCGGTTAGTCTCTGCACGTCTTTAACTGTGGCAGGAGTTCAGAACTCAAGCAGAGCCTTAATCTTCTCAGGATTGGCGTCGATGCCTCTTTCGGATACCATGTACCCAAGGAATTTTCCCGACGTCACCCCGAAGATACACTTCTCGGGGTTAAGGCGAATCCCGAAGGTTCTGAGCTTTTGGAAGGTTTCCTCCAAATCTGCAACGTGGTAGCCGGGCAGCTTGCTTTTTACTATCATATCATCGACATATACTTCCATGTTTCTCCCCATTTGGTCTTTAAAGACCTTGTTCATCAGTCTCTGGTAGGTGGCTCCTGCATTTTTCAGCCCGAAGGGCATTCTGATATAGCAGTACGTTCCTCCCTCGGTGATGAAGGCAGTTTTCTCTTCATCTTCGGGGTCCATCCTTATCTGATGGTAGCCGCTGAAGGCATCTAGGAAGCTCAGGAGCCCGTATTCGGCCGTTGAATCTACCAGTTGATCTATTGGCGGGAGGGGAAATGAGTCTTTCGGGCAAGCATCGTTCAAGTTTCTAAAATCAATGCACATCCGGAGTTTGCTGCTACCTTCTTTTGTGGCAATGACCACGTTGCTTAACCATTCGGGGTATTTTACCTCCCTGATAACTTCAGCATCCAATAGGCGCTGGACTTCGGTTTTCACGAAGTTGCTTTTGTGGGCTGAGATGCTTCGTTTCTTTTGCCTGATAGGTTTTGCTTCCGGGCTTACTTTGAGGCTGTGCTGTATTATGCCAGGGTTCACCCCTGGCATGTCTTTCGGCGAGTAGGCAAACAGATCTTTATTTTTTAGCAGAAAGGATACAAGATTTTCCTTATCACCTTTGGCCAAGCTCTTCCCTATTCGGGTAGATTGTCCTGGGACAAGATCTACTGCTTCCGTTTCTGCTTCTGCGGGATCTCCTTTTTTGCCTTTCTCCTGCGCCTTTGCCTCCACCGTTTATGTAGAGCTGTTTGCCGGAGCCTTTCGTGTTTTTACAAACACCTTTCTTACCTCGGCTTGGTCGATGAAGACCTCTGCATCTCCATCCTTGGTGGCGAATGTGACAGTCAAGTACTTCACATCGGGGCGAATGTGCAGGTTCCCCTGAGTCTGCCTTCCAAGGATGGCGTTGTACGAAGACGGGACGTCCATGACGATGAATCTTGCCATTGTGGACGCGTACAACTCAGCTGCTCCGTCTACCGAAGTGCCTTTCATCATCAAAGGGAGGTCGATCCATCCGAGGACGGGTAGTTCGGATGGCCCAACGCCGAAGGTGGGCGTGGTGACAGGTTTCAGCTCGCTGCTGGAGATGCCCAAGCTCGGCAGTAAGTGCGAGAATAGGACGTCAGCATTTGAGCCATCATCAAGCAACACTCTCTTGACGTCCCAGTTCCCTATTCTCGCCATTATCAGCAGCGGGTCGTCGTGGGGGAAGACGACAGTGGAGCCATCTTTGCGAGCCAATTTCTTTGATGGACTTTGATACTCCATAACCCCAATTTCTCTGGCCTTCCGCTTTCTTTCCGAGGATGGGAGCCCCGTGGTGATGGTTTGGATGACCCCTACTAGAGGTGGAAGGCGCCTTTTTGGACTTCTGTTTCTCCGCCTGTCGGAGTCATAGTCCTCGTTTTCGGACCTCTCTTCCTCCTCTTTCCTGCCCTTTGGGGAGGGCATCCGCAGGTACTTGCGAAGTTGGCCCTGTTTGATCAGCGACTCTATGTACTTCTTTAGCTGGAAGCAGTCTTCGGTGTCATGACCGTGGTCGCGATGAAACTGGCAGAACTTCTTGGCATTCATCTTATTATCGGCGGCCATGGCCTTTGGCCGCCGAATCTGCGTCCCTTGCCTTTCCAGCGCCATGAGAATGTTGGTCCGTGTCGTGCTCAAGGGTGTGAAACTTTGAGGTTTCTTTCCTCACATTCGCCGTGGTCGACCTGTATGTTCAGAAAGATGCCGAGCTTGCTGGCTGGACCCTTCGGCGCGGTGATGATCAGACTTCGGTCCCGCCATCCTCAATTCCTCGGCTGTCATGTGCTGCTCTGCCCTTCGGTAAAATTCTCCGAGGGTCTCCGGGGGGTCCTTTGAGAACTCGTAGAACAGCTGTGAGTCACGCCGAAGTCCCCGTGTCATAGCGAGGATGCGGATTTCGGGCCGGAAGTCCGGGACGCTGAGTGCTTCCCTGTTGAATCGTTCGACATAGTCTCGGATCGTCTCTCCGTTTCTCTGCTCTATGTCGAACATCTGTACAGGCATTTTGGCCATCGGCCTGCTCCCAATGAACTGCTGGGTAAAGGCTGTGGACAACTCCTGAAACTCAGTGATAGTCCCTGGGGGCAACGAATTGTACCATGCTGTTGCTGGGCCCGTGAGGGTGACTTCAAAGCATTTGCACATGGTAGCGTCATCAGCTCCGTGCATTATCATGCTCCGCCTGTACTTCGTCAGATGGGCCTGTGGATCAGTCCGGCCATCATAGATCTCCAGCCTAGGCACTCTGAAGTCGCCTGGCATAGCTGCCTCAACGACGGTGTGAATAAACGGGGAGCCATCTTCGCATAATGCCCCCGACAGCCTGTCCCAAACGGGTTTTCTGGTCACTTGCTTCTCCACTCTGTCCAGCCGTGCCAATATCCTTTCCATAAGCGCAGTGGCGCTAGGACCATTTTCGCGGGAGGGAGATCGACGGCGCCTTTTCGGGGAGCGAGTTCGGCGCAGAGGGGTCAGGGCCCTCGCCTCGGGCGACGAACTGCTTCGCTGTGAGACTCTCGGTCGCTTGGACCCGCTTTTTTCCACAGGCCGTTTCCCGAGGGCTATATCTTCTGTGGATGATTCTCCGCGAGGATCTCCACTTTCTGAACTGCGGTGTGTAGACTTGGGCTTCTCTCCCGAGGGCGTGTTGATGAGGAGGGTTTCTGGGCCTGTGACTGCTGTGGCCATCTTCGGTCGATCTGCTGAGTCATTTCAGCAACGACCGAGCGCTGAAAGTCCCTCAAGAAGCTCATGGTGATTACCAGAGGGCGGTCCTCCTCGGGTGTAGAAGTATCTGGGAGTGTCTGCTCAGCAGCCGGTTGTATCTCAGGCGCGGACGAGGACCTTGGGAGTCCCTTGTCCTTAGAACGCCGAGTCTCAACGACGGCAATCTGCGAGCGGGTTCCCACAGACGGCGCCAAATGATGGCCTAAGGCCTCATCGTTGTGAGTCATGATCACTGTTGAGGAGACTTCTAGGAGGAAGAACGCCTGGAAGGTGGATCGCCCCAAGGAGAGTGCCTGAAAAGCTGGTAAACAGGGTTAGGAGGCCCCCGGAGTGTTTTTCCGGGGGGGGAGCCTCCGACGCCCAAGTCAGTGGTGGCCGGAAGAAGGAGAAAGTCACTAGCTCAAAGAGAAAGGCAAAAATGTCTCGCCTGGTATTTTCTCAGGGTGTGGGAGCTGTATATCCGGCCTGCCAACCTCCTGTCAAGTATTTATTTCCTGTATATATAGGAATACCTAGCCCGTTCAGATCATGACACGTGTGCGGTCGGATGCTCCTGAACGTCTGGGCGTAGGGGACAGATAGTTGGTAACTAGATGGCCTCGAGCCTTGTGCTGAGACGGGCCATGATATGATTCTGATGGCGTTTACGCGTCAGGGCGACTTTTTACGTCTGTGGTGGGACGTGTCAGAGGCTTCCTTAAATGCTTCCTTAAATGCGCCTGCCGTACTCCCGAGGTCCCTGGGCGAGGTCGTCCTCTAGTTCGGACAGAGCCTCTTCGGGAAGCCTACCCTCAGTTTGGGGGTTCCCAGTTCCAGGGGGTTCCGCCTTCGGGGATATCATATTCGGGCAGCAATGTCTGGTGCCACTTTTCCGAAGGCGCGTTGTTCACAACCTTGGGGGGCGAATGGAGTCCTCAAGTTTTACTGGCGTGCCGAGGCTCGGAGCTCTCAGGCTATCTCCCGAGGTGCATGATTCCACCTATTCCCGGGAAGCGCCAGTTCTTCTGGCCGTTGTTGTGGCAGGGTATTCGGCCAGATTGAGGCGACAGCCTTTGGCTATCATATACAGTCCACAAAGAATTGCACTCAGTTAGTAATGTACATGACACAACATGTACAATGGAAGTAGAAGGGTATGTATATACCTTCGGTGGACCCTTGCAATCTTTTGCAAAGTGTCCTTTATGCCCACAGTTGAAGTACTTCAGGTTGCTTATGTCCCGCTTTTTCTTGAACTTTTTCTTGGAAGCAGGACTTTTTCCCTTGCCCTTTCCCAGCCCTCCTTTCCCACCATTCTTCTTCCATCCCTTCTGGATAGAAGATGAGGTAACATATGCCCTAGAATGGTCCTTGAGGGCCATTACTTCAGCCTCAAGGAGGAGGTGATGAGCAATGTCATCAAATGACATTATTTGAGGGTTATGGCGTAAGTTGACCTTCATCAACTGCCATTCCTCATCAGGCAAGGAAGGGATTATTGCTTGCACTTGTTGCTCATCAGTGAGCACATGCCCTGCTTTCTTGAGCTGGTGGCTCATGCGTGACATTTCACGCAAGTGAGCACTCATAGAGTGATCAGCACGCTTCACATAATTCTCAAACCTAAGAATCATTGAGCATTGTTTCTCTATAGAAACATCTCCATACTTGGCTTTGACTGAATCCCATATGGCCTTAGACCCCTCAAGCATGGAGAATTCCACCATATTCTTATCCACCATAATGGAAAGGAGAATGACTCTACACATAGAGTTCTTCTTTAGGAATGCCTCATAGGTAGTCCTATCCTGTCCCTCAGCAGGAGGCATGATCTCTTGAGTGAGCACATCAAGAGTATCTTGTTCAGTTAAAATGAATTTGACCTTCTGTTGCCAAATTGAATAGTTTTCACCATCCAATTTGAGGTCACGGTTTAATTCTGCAACTATATCTTTACAAGCCATCTACATTGATGCAATTCACATGTTTTAGTTCAATTTACACAACAAGACTCAACAAAGCAACATGTGTATGAAACAACTTCTAACATGCTCATATATGGCAAAAGAGATGCATCTAGCATTCAATCAGAAATACACAAACATGCCTTCATTGCTTCATACACATATCCTTCATTAGCCTTATCACAATCATACACATATGTATGATCCTAAATCATGCTTACTATATGTAAGATATACATGTTCATGACCTAGGCTCTGATACCAATTTAAGATTTTAGGATCCCACAATAACATATCTTTATGTTATCTACTCATGTACATGCCACATGCATTTTGATCATTTGAGTTCAACTTGAGTACAAGCATGCATCATTCTAATTTGTTTAACATATTTTGTGCATTTGATATAGCATGTTAGTTTTACATACATATTATGGCAAACAAATCCTAGCATGCTACTAAGAACATTCATGTAAATAATGAATGAAACCTAGCATGCTACTAAACCAAGAAAAAGGTGTGCACCTTTCTTCTTGTTTATCTTTGGCAAAAACTTGAGGAAGAACTTGATCTTACAGGAGCACCTTGAAGCTTGAATTGAGATGAATAATCTAAATGTAATTTCACCCACAATGTTCTAAAATGGTGTCTAATATTTCGGCCACTAAAAGAAAGGAAGGAGGAGACTTTTCTCTCAAGAAAAATAGAGCAAATGGAATGCCTTGGAATGCTCTAAATGGCCGGCCGTTAAAGGCTATTTATAGATGACCAAAAGGCAGACCTTTACACCAAGCAAGGTGTCCTTTAAGCCAAAGAACACTTCCTTTGGCCAAGGGTCATCTATGGTGGCAAAAATACATGTCTCTTTGGCCAAGGAACACTTCCTTTGGCCTAAGAGACATCTCCCTTTGGTCAAGAGACATCTCTTGGTGCTATAACCAACCCATGGCTGAATATACATGTCTCTTGATGTCAAAGGACATCATTCTTGGTGCAATAACCACCCCAACCACCCCATGGCCAAATATACATGTCTATTCACTTAAGGAACACTTCCTTTGGATGAAAGGACATGTTCTTTTAGCCAATAGTCATCTCTTTTGATGAAGAGACATACCTTTACACAAAAGATGTGCCTCTTGATGGTTTTGAGCTAAAACCAAGGTGAGATGGCACAAAGCTAGCTCACTATACTACTTATGCACCATTGAGCTCCTTTGAGCTCCAACCAAGCACCATGAACTGAGGTCCAGCTCCTAGAGCTGACCTAGAGCTGGAGTTAGCTACTCTCAGCTGAAGTGAAGTGAAGTCCAGCTACACTCAACTACCAGAAGCTAAAGTGAGCTAACTTGAGCTGAAGTCCAGCTATTTTGAGCTACTTATAGCTGAAGTGAGCAGACTTGAGCTGAAGTCCAGCTACATTCAGCTACTAGAAGCTGAAGTGAGCTGACTTGAGCTAACTTGAGCTGAAGTCCAACTACTTTGAGCTAGTTATAGCTGAAGTGAGCTGACTTGAGCTAAAAGGAGCTACTTCTAGCTGCCTTAGATAACTATTCAAGCTAGAGTTAGCTCAATGAGCTCAAGTCCTATCTTAAAAGGATCTTGGTGCGCCAAGAATTCCAACATATGCTCCACATTGCCCACTTCTGAAGAAAGATTTGTAGGATAGCTTTTGTATGATTCTGCACCATTTTGATGGGGCATGGTGATGTATTAACAGTTTCAATTCATTTGCTGGGTCCGGAGAGGAACAATTGTGTTAGTAGCTAGAAAAAAAATAGAGTTTTGGCTTCAAAAAGTTTCTTTCAGAGATGGCCTATTATTTCTCTTGATGGGTAAAATAGGAAGGTGTCGGATCATTGTTCTATTCTTCCCTTGAATCCATCAAGCACAATTTTCTTTGGGGTGAATCAGGGGAGGGTAGGAAGATACAATAGGTGTCATGGAATAAAAGGAGGGGCTTGAGGGTGGGTAGTTTGGATGGAAAAAAAACTATCCTTGTGATAGCCAAAGGCTATTGCCTCTGTCTGGCCGAACTCCCTGCCACAATGATGGCCAGAAGAAGCTGGCGCTACCCGAGAAAAGGTGCAATCAGGCACCTCGGGAGATAGCCGAAGAGCTCCGAGCCCGGCACGCCAGGAAACCCCGAGGACACTACTCGCCCCCCCAAGGTTGTGAACAGATCACCTTCGGAAAAGCGGCACCAGACATAGCGAGCCGAACATGATATCCCCGAAGGCGGAACTCCCTGAAACTGGGAACCCCCGAACTGAGGGCTTGTTTCCCGAAGAGGCTCTGTCCGAACTAAAGGACAACCTCACCCAGGGACCTCGGGAGTACGGCAGGAGCATTTATGGAAGCATTTAAGGAAGCCTCTGACACGTCCTTTCACAGACATCATAAAGTCGCTTGAATAGGCGCTCTGACATACGGACACCATCAGAATCACATCATGGCCCATCTCAGCATGTGGCTCAAGGCAACCTGCTACCAGCTATCTGTCCCCTATGCCCAGAAACTCAGGAACATCCGACCGAACACGTGTCACGATCTGAACGGGCTAGGCACTCCTATAAATACCAGGAATTAATACTTGGCAGGAGGCTGGTTGGTTGGCAAAACACTGCTCCCACACTCTGAGAAAACTACCAGGCAAAAACTCTTCAGCCCTTTGCGCTATTTACTCTGCCTTTTCTCAGCCACCACTGACTTGAGCGTCGGAGGCTCCCCCCCCGGAAAAACACTCCGGGGGACTCCTAACCCTTTGTTTCTGAGCTTTCAGGCACTCTCATTTGGGCTATCGATTCCACCAGGCATTCTTCCTCCCAGAAGTCTCTCCACCAGTCACCACGACTATAAACGATGAGGCCCCTGGCCATCATTTGGCGCCGTCTGTGGGAAACCGCTTTGAGATCGCCGTCGTTGAGACTCGGCGTTCTAAGGACAAGGGGCTCCCGAAGTCCCCGTCCGTGCCTATGATACAACCGGCTGCTGTGCAAACACTCCCAGGGACTTCTGCGCCTGAGGATGACCGCCCTCTGGTAATCACCATGAGCTTCTTGAGGGACTTTCAGCGTTCGGTCGTGTCTGAAATGACCCAGTAGATCGACCGAAGGTGGCCACAGCAGGCACAGGCCCAGAGACCCCCCTCACCGTCACGCCCTCGGGAGAAAAGCCCCAAGTCTACACATCGCAGTTCGGGGAGTGGAGACCCTCGCGAAGAATCATCCATAGAAGATATAGCCCTCGAGAAACGGCCTGTGGGACAAACCAGGTCCAAGCGACCGAGAGTCTCACAGCGAAGCAGTTCATCGCCTGAGGCGAGGTCCTTCTCCCCTCAGCGCCGAACTCGCCCCCCGAAGAGGCGTCGGCGATCTCCATTCCCTGAAGAAGACCCTAGCGCCACAGTGCTGATGGAGAGGATACTAGAACGATTGGACAGAGTGGAGAAACAAGTGGCTAGAAAACCCGTTTGGGCCAGACTCTAGGGAACATGCTGCGAAGATGACTCGCCATTTATTCAGGCCGTTGTTGAGGCAACCATGCCAGGTGACTTCAGAGTACCTCGGTTGGATATTTATGATGGCCGTACTGATCCACAGGCCCATCTGATGAAGTACAGACGCAGCATGATAATGCACGGTGCTGACGACGCTACCATGTGCAAGTGCTTCGAAGTCACCCTCACAGGGCCAGCCACGGCGTGGTACAATTCCTTGCCTTCAGGAACCATCACTGAGTTCCAGGAATTGTCCACGGCCTTCATGCAGCAATTCATTGGGAGCAGACCTACGGCGAAGATGCCTGTGCAGATGTTCGACATAGAGCAGAGGAATGGAGAAACCATCCGAGACTATGTCGAAAGATTCAACAGGGAAGCTCTGAGCGTCCCAGACTTCAGGCCCAAAATCCACATTCTTGCCATGACACGAGGCCTTCGGTGAGACTCACAGCTGTTCTACGAGTTCTCAAAGGACCCCCCGGAGACCCTCGGAGAATTTTACCGAAGAGCAGAACAGCACATGACCGCCGAAGAACTAAGAATGGCTGGGCCGACGTCTGATCACCACCACGCCGAAGAGTCCAGTCAACAAGCTCGGCATCCGACCGAACACGCAGGACGACCTCGGAGGATGCGAAGAAGGAAACCTCAAAGTTTCACACCATTGAGCACTACGCGGACCAGCATTCTCATGGCGCTGGAAAGGCAAGGGACGCAGATTCGGTGACCAAGGGCCATGACCGCCGATAATAAGAAGAATGCAAAGAAGTTCTGCCAGTTTCATCGCGACCACGGTCATTGTCACGCCCCGTACTGCCCCTGGCCCATCTGGGCCCAATTATCAAAGCTTGCAGCGGAAGTTATTCACATTTGAGGGGGCTTTATTTAATACTACGAGCACCTACGGCGTGAGAGTCCAGGATCTAATCTGGTTCTAGCTTGATTGATTATTTACCTTCAATATGTTTCAGGGTGCTCTTTAAGGTCAAGCTAGCACCTATGTGGAATTTTAGTGTTCCAATTATGAGCTTTCTCAACTTAACAGATTTTCATGCACATAATGCTCTTAGATGCCATCTTATCAAATCAGCAACCAACTCCATACAAATCTAGGTTCACTGGAGATCCTTCCTTAGGTACACATATTCAGCCAATCAATCTTGCAATTCAAGCAAAGCAATCACTTAGTCCAGTAAGTGCATAGAATGTGTGCCCATCAAGTGTACTAGTCCAATGCATGGCAACAAAGAAGCCCATCTCATTTTCAAGTTTGAAAACATATTTGCATGTCCATGAGCATCAGCCAAGTCTAGTACACATAACATGAATATCCATCATGGCATTATTCATCATAGTCATCCATCCAAGGCAAAGTTCATCATCATAAGTCAACCAGAACTATGCCTATCCATAGCACAACAAACAAGCATCACCTACTTGGAAAACATACCAAGGAATGCTTTATGTCTAAGTTTATCTGGGTTCAAGTTTTACAGACCAAGTTTTCATGTCTACTTAATCTGTAACTCAAATAGACATGGAACACAATCCACCTTATAGACCTTGTTCCCACAACTTCTAGACTCCATATCCTGCACAGGTAAGTCCACAACATTAGCTTGTTCCACAAGCAATCTATACCACACAAGTCACTTTGAGCATATGATTTTACTGAGCATCACTATACACATACCCAACCTTTTAGTGTATCGTAACGAGTACTTTGGTACTCCTCGCTTGATCTATCAAGCCATCCATTTCCTGAAAAATGTTTAGCAGGGCGGGTGAGTTATAAAACTCAATAAGAATCCCGGCGTGAGGTAGGTATCTCATGACTTTCATAGTCATATCCGGCTTTTAAAGCCAAAGTGTGCCAAGAACGTAATGGCATTTTCCATATTCCTGCAAAGGAAAACACTAAAACAAGAAAACACACAGTATGGCATGATAGCAATAATAATAATAATAATCAGGGTCAGCATGCACAAACAATTTCAGAGAAGCACACAACTCAACGCACACACCACTTGATAGCCAAAGGCTGTCGCCTCAATCTGGCCGAATACCCTGCCACAACAACGGCCGGAAGAACTGGCGCTTCCCGGGAATAGGTGGAATCATGCACCTCGGGAGATAGCCTGAGAGCTCCGAGCCTCGGCACGCCAGTAAAACTTGAGGACTCCATCCGCCCCCCAAGGTTGTGAACAACGCGCCTTCGGAAAAGTGGCACCAGACATTGCTGCCCGAATATGATATCCCCGAAGGCGGAACCCCCTGGAACTGGGAACCCCCGAACTGAGGGTAGGTTTCCCGAAGAGGCTCTGTCCGAACTAGAGGACGACCTCGCCCAGGGACCTCGGGAGTACGGCAGGCGCATTTAAGGAAGCATTTAAGGAAGCCTCTGACACGTCCCACCACAGACGTAAAAAGTCGCCCTGACGCGCAGACGCCATCAGAATCATATCATGGCCCGTCTCAGCACAAGGCTCGAGGCCATCTAGTTACCAACTATCTGTCCCCTACGCCCAGACGTTCAGGAGCATCCGACCGCACACGTGTCATGATCTGAACGGGCTAGGTATTCCTATATATACAGGAAATAAATACTTGACAGGAGGTTGGCAGGCCGGAGATACAGCTCCCATACTCTGAGAAAAGACCAGGCGAGACTTTTCTGCCTTTCTCTTTGAGCTAGTGACTTTCTCCTTCTTCCGGCCACCACTGACTTGGGCGTCGGAGGCTCCCCCCCCGGAAAAACACTCCGGGGGCCTCCTAACCCTGTTTCCCAGTTTTCCAGGTACTCTCCTAGAGGCGATCCACCTTCCAGGCGTTCTTCCTCCTAGAAGTCTCCTCAACAGTCATCATGACTCACAACGATGAGGCCCTGGGCCATCATTTGGCGCCGTCTGTGGGAACCCGCTCGCAGATTGCCGTCGTTGAGACTCGGCGTTCTAAGGACAAGGGACTCCCAAGGTCCTCGTCCGCGCCTGAGATACAACCGGCTGCTGAGCAGACACTCCCAGAGACTTCTACGCCCGAGGAGGACCGCCCTCTGGTAATCACCATGAGCTTCTTGAGGGACTTTCAGCGCTCGGTCGTTGCTGAAATGACTCAGCAGATCGACCGAAGATGGCCACAGCAGTCGCAGGCCCAGAAACCCTCCTCATCAACACGCCCTCGGGAGAGAAGCCCCAAGTCTACACACCGCAGTTCAGAAAGTGGAGATCCTCGCGGAGAATCATCCACAGAAGATATAGCCCTCGGGAAACGGCCTGTGGGACAAACCGGGTCCAAGCGACCGAGAGTCTCACAGCGAAGCAGTTCGTCGCCTGAGGTGAGGGCCCTGACCCCTCCGCGCCGAACTCGCTCCCCGAAAAGGCGCCGTCGATCACCCTCCCGCGAAAATGGTCCTAGCGCCACTGCGCTTATGGAAAGGATATTGGCACGGCTGGACAGAGTGGAAAAGCAAGTGACCAGAAAACCCGTTTGGGACAGGCTGTCGGGGGCGTTATGCGAAGATGGCTCCCCGTTTATTCGCACCGTCGTTGAGGCAGCTATGCCAGGCGACTTCAGAGTGCCTAGGCTGGAGATCTATGATGGCCGGACTGATCCACAGGCCCATCTGACGAAGTACAGGCGGAGCATGATAATGCACGGAGCTGATGACGCTACCATGTGCAAATGCTTTGAAGTCACCCTCACGGGCCCAGCAACAGCATGGTACAATTCGTTGCCCCCAGGGACTATCACTGAGTTTCAGGAGTTGTCCACAGCCTTCACCCAGCAGTTCATTGGGAGCAGGCCGACGGCCAAAATGCCTGTACAGATGTTCGACATAGAGCAGAGAAACGGAGAGACGATCCGAGACTATGTCGAACGATTCAACAGGGAAGCACTCAGCGTCCCGGACTTCCGGCCCGAAATCCGCATCCTCGCTATGACACGGGGCCTTCGGCGTGACTCACAGCTGTTCTACGAGTTCTCAAAGGACCCCCCGGAGACCCTCGGAGAATTTTACCGAAGGGCAGAGCAGCACATGACAGCCGAGGAATTGAGGATGGCGGGGCCGAAGTCTGATCATCACCGCGCCGAAGGGTCCAGCCAGCAAGCTCGGTATCTTTCTGAACACACAGGTCGACCACGGCGAATGCGAGGAAAGAAACCTCAAAGTTTCACACCCTTGAGCACGACACGGACCAACATTCTCATGGCGCTGGAGAGGCAAGGGACGCAGATTCGGCGGCCAAAGGCCATGGCCGCCGATAATAAGAAGAATGCCAAGAAGTTCTGCCAGTTTCATCGCGACCACGGTCATGACACCGAAGACTGCTTCCAGCTGAAGAAGTACATAGAGTCGCTGATCAAACAGGGCCAACTTCGCAAGTATCTGCGGATGCCCTCCCCTAAAGGCAGAAAAGAGGAGGAAGAGAGGGCCGAAAACGAGGACTATGACTCCGACAGGCGGAGAAACAGAAGTCCAAAAAGGCGCCTTCCACCTCCAGTAGGGGTCATCCAAACCATCACCACGGGGCTCCCATCCTCGGAAAGAAAGCGGAAGGCCAGAGAAATTGCTGTTATGGAGTATCAAAGTCCATCAAAGAAATTGGCTCGCAAAGATGGCTCCACTGTCGTCTTCCCCCACGACGACCCGCTGCTGATAATGGCGAGAATAGGGAACTGGGACGTCAAGAGAGTGTTGCTTGATGATGGCTCAAATGCTGACGTCCTATTCTCGCACTTACTGCCGAGCCTGGGCATCACCAGCAGCGAGCTGAAACCTGTCACCACGCCCACCTTCGGCGTTGGGCCATCCGAACTACCCGTCCTCGGATGGATTGACCTCCCTTTGATGATGAAAGGCACTTCGGTAGACGGAGCAGCTGAGTTGTACGCGTCCACAATGACAAGATTCATCGTCATGGATGTCCCGTCTTCGTACAACGCCATCCTTGGAAGGCAGACTCAGGGGAACCTGCACATTCGCCCCGATGTGAAGTACTTGACTGTCACATTCGCCACCAAGGATGGAGATGCAGAGGTCTTCATCGACCAAGCCGAGGTAAGAAAGGTGTTTGTAAAAACACGAAAGGCTCCGGCAAACAGCTCTACACAAACGGTGGAGGCAAAGGCGCAGGAGAAAGGCAAAGAAGGAGATCCCCCAGAAGCAGAAATGGAAGCAGTAGATCTTGTCCCAGGACAATCTACCCGAATAGGGAAGAGCTTGGCCAAAGGTGATAAGGAAAATCTTGTATCCTTTCTGCTAAAAAATAAAGATCTGTTTGCCTACTCGCCGAAAGACATGCCAGGAGTGAACCCTGGCATAATACAGCACAGCCTCAAAGTAAGCCCGGAAGCAAAACCTGTCAGGCAAAAGAAACGAAGCATCTCAGCCCACAAAAGCAACTTTGTGAAAACCGAAGTCCAGCGCCTATTGGATGCTGAAGTTATCAGGGAGGTCAAATACCCCGAATGGTTAAGCAACGTGGTCATCGCCACAAAAGAAGGTAGCAGCAAACTCCGGATGTGCATTGATTTCAGAAACTTGAACGATGCTTGCCCGAAAGACTCATTTCCCCTCCCGCCAATAGATCAACTGGTAGATTCAACGGCCGAATACGGGCTCCTGAGCTTCCTAGATGCCTTCAGCGGCTACCATCAGATAAGGATGGACCCGGAAGATGAAGAGAAAACTGCCTTCATCACCGAGGGAGGAACGTACTGCTATATAAGAATGCCCTTCGGGCTGAAAAATGCAGGAGCCACCTACCAGAGACTGATGAACAAGGTCTTTAAAGACCAAATGGGGAGAAACATGGAAGTATATGTTGACGATATGATAGTAAAAAGCAAGCTGCCCGGCTACCACGTTGCAGATTTGGAGGAAACCTTCCAAAAGCTCAGAGCCTTCGGGATTCGCCTTAACCCCGAGAAGTGTATGTTCGGGGTGACGTCGGGAAAATTCCTTGGGTACATGGTATCCGAAAGAGGCATCGACGCCAATCCTGAGAAGATTAAGGCTCTGCTTGAGTTCCGAACTCCTGCCACAGTGAAAGACGTGCAGAGACTAACCGGAAGAATAACCTCTCTGAGCAGGTTTATTTCCAGGTACGGAGATAGGTGTCGACCTTTCTTCAAAGTCCTCACAAAGGCAGCAAAGATGGAAGGCGACCTCGGAAGAAACAGTCATCCTTGGGAAGGAGATTGCCAAAAGGCCTGGGAAGAACTCAAAGTCTACCTGGCCAGCCTGCCGACTCTGCGGCAACCTCGGGAGGGAGAACCCCTCGTACTATACCTCGCCGTCACAGAAAAGGCCGTGAGCTCGGTCCTGATAAAGGAAGAAGGGCCGAAACAATGGCCGGTCTACTATGTCAGCAAGTCCCTGCATGGCGCCGAAGTCAGGTACCCTTTGCTTCAAAAAGCTATATACGCCTTGGTGCTTGCAGGAAGAAGGCTGCGACCATATTTCCAGGCTCACCCCATCATCGTCCGAAGTAGTCTACCACTACGGGATGTCATGAAGAGAGTTGATCATTCGGGAAGGCTCTCCAAGTGGTGCATAGAGCTTGGCGAACACGAAATCACGTATGAGCCTCGAAAGGCCATAAAAGCCCAAGCATTGGCAGATTTTATCGCCGAAATACCCACCACTGAGGAGAACCACTCAGATCCGAAAGAAGGGGAGCCAGAATGGACCTTGCATGTTGACGGAGCCTCGGGGTCCGAACACCAGGGAGCTGGAATAGTTATCAGAGGACCCGAAGGCCTGGAGGTGATGAAGGCTATCAAGTTCAGCTTCAACGTCACTAATAATGTGGCTGAGTATGAAGCCCTCATAGCGGGATTACGCTTGGCCAGAAAGATTGGCGTGAGAAGCTTAAGGGCTCACAGCGATTCCCAGCTGGTAGTTCGGCAGACGGCAGGAGATTATGGGGCGAAGGACCCCATCTTGGCAAAATACCACGAGCTGGTAAGAAATCTCATCCAAGAGTTTGACGCCGTACGGATCGAAAATGTACCCCGGCGGAATAACACTGAGGCAGATTGCTTAGCAAAGTCCAAAACATACACCGAGGTGCTAGACCATCCAAGCATCTCCGTGCTAAGCGTAACGACCTCGGGAATGGGGTGGAAGGACCCCATAAAGAGATACCTCGCAGAGAATGAGCTTCCCGAAGACGCCGGCAATGCTGCAAGACTGCGAAGACGCGCCGGAAGATTCTTCCTGATTGGTGAAGAGTTATATCGGCAAGGATATGCAAATCCGCTGCAGAGATGTGTGGGCGAAGAGGATACTGAGATGGTCCTCGAAGAAGTCCACGAAGGCATGTGCGGCTCGCACGTTGGAACTGATGCCCTTGCAGCAGTGATACTCCGCCAAGGATACTTCTGGCCTACCCTGAGAAAGGACGAGAGGCAGTTCGTCCAGAAGTGCGGTAGTTGCCAGAGACATGCAAAAATCCAGAGGATACCCTCGGAAATGGTAACGTCGGCAGACTATCCTTGGCCCTTCGCAGTCTGGGGTATAGACCTTATTGGGCCACTCCCCACAGCGCCCGGAGGCGTGAAATTCTGCGTGGTAGCAGTGGACTATTTCTCAAAGTGGGTAGAGGCAGAACCACTAGCAACTATCTCGGCAAAAGAAGTGCAGAAGTTCGTATGGAAGAACATCGTATGCAGATTTGGCATACCGAGGGTGTTAGTAGCTGATAATGGATCCCAATTCATAGACAAAGGATTCCAGGAATTCATCAGCGACCTCGGGATAAAGATGCACTTCGCCCCAGTAGCTCACCCCCAAAGCAATGGGCAGGTGGAAGTATCAAACAGGACCATAAAAGATGGCCTGAAAAAGAGACTTGGGGAAGCCAAGGGGAAATGGCCAGGAGAACTCCAAAGTGTATTGTGGAGCTACCGAACGACGCCACGAAGAGCCACAGGGGAAACTCCCTTCTCACTCGTCTTCGGAACAGAGGCCATTATCCCAATAGAGATAGTTCAGCCTTCAATACGGGTGCAAGTATTTGATGAAGGCGGAAACGACCTCGGTCTGAGAACTAAGCTCGACCTTGTGGCCGAACACAGAGAAATAGCCGAGCTGAGAAGAAAAGCTTTCCAGCAAAGAGTGGCCGCGGCTATCAACTTAAAAGCCAGGCCAAAAGAAATCAAAAAAGGAGACCTCGTTCTCCGAAAGGCCGACTTCGCACCCCGAAGGCCATCTCACGGAGTACTTCGCGCAAATTGGGAAGGACCTTATCTGGTTCTCGCCGAAGTACGAAAAGGCGTGTACAAGCTTGGCGACGCCGAAGGCGTAGAATTGAAAAACACTTGGCATTCAGATGCCTTGAAAAAATTCTACGCCTAAGGTTGAGCGGAAGAAGTATGTTGTACAAGAAATATTCTAAGTACAGAATGGTTTTGAGAAAAATTTTCAAGTATACCAAAATTGTCCAAGACAGATTTCCGCGAAGGTGCTCGCCACGAAAAAAGCGGTTGTGACTTCCCGAAGCCCCTTGAGCCACTATGCTCGGGAAAAATGGGAAACAAGAATCTTGCAAAGGTACTCAGCATAATCAGTGCAGAGAAAATTTTCCGAACACCCTTGAGCGAACATGCTCGGGAGAAAGGGAAAGCAAGAATCTCGCAAAAATACACGCCAAAACAAAAGCAGAGGTAATTTCCGAACACCCTTGAGCGAACGTGCTCGGGAAAAAGGGAATGAGCAATCTCGTGAAGATTTTCCTAAGTCCTTTTGAGCAAATATGCTCGGGACAATAGGAAGACAGAAAAATTTGGCTAAAGATTTTCCGAAGGCCCTTGAGCGAACATGTTCGGGATAAAAGGAAACAAAAAGCCTGCAAAAGACTTAGCCAAATTTTTGCAAATTTTCCAGAAAGTCTCTTGAGCGAGCATGCTCGGGACAAAGGAAGGTAAAAAGTTTCTTTGGTTGCAGGTTTTCCGAAAGTCTCTTGGAGCGAACGTGTTCGGGACAATGGAAATAAAGAAACTTGCAAGAAAGGACTTAGCCGAAAAGATTGTTCATTTAGAGCAAAAGCTGCCTTACAAAAGAAGTGTCCAAAGAAGGAGCACGAAGGAGAAAAATAAGAGGAGCCCTAAAGCAAACTAGGGAGAGCCGGGTGGACGAAGACCAGGAAGCTTCAGATGCTCGACCCGGGACCACTGCCACCGAGGTCCCTCAGGAATATTTAGGCCCTCCAGAAAAGAGAGGTCCAAATCTGGGAACCTCTGCAGCACCTGGTGCCGAGCGAGGCAGAAGCCGTCCTGAAAGGCGACCTTGGCCATGTCGTCAGAAGTACGTTTTTGAATGCCAAGGACATTGACCTCGTCCCTCAGCTCAGCAACCTCCTCCTCGAGCTCACTTATCCCCAGCATCTCTCCGGACTCCTTCTTCAGAGCCTCGACCTCGGCTTGAAGAGCAGCGTTCTCGTCCGTCAAACTCGACGCAAGACTGTCGGAAACAGCCTTGTCCTTGACAAGATCTTCATTGGCGGCAAGCAGCTCCTTTACTTGGTCGCCGAGGTCGGAAATCTTCCGGGATGAGTCCTTTTCAAGTTCTTCTCTTTTCTTCGAGAACTCCTCCCGAACGGCAGCAAGTTGCTGAGAACAATCCGCTGTCAGCTGCTGGTTGCTGGCGATCACCTTCGCAAGAGAAGCCTTCGCTTCAGTGAGTTCCCGCGAAGTCGCATCCTTGGAGGCAGCCTGTCTGGCCACCCGAACTCGGAGATAACCAGCGTACTCCAGCAGCTACGGCAAGGCAAAAGTCCAGGTTAGTACAAGTCTAAACACTTAGAAAATTGAGGAAAAAAGTGTAAAGACTATACCTGAGCAGCATGCTCGGTGACTTTTGCGGCGAGGGTATTATCCCCCGGGTGAGCCGCCGCAATGGCCCGGAAGGAGGCATCAGTGGTCATCCCCTTCCAAATCTCTTTGGTCATCTTCGGACAATCGTCGGAGAACAGATTCATATCCTCCGTAATTGTCCAAAAGGGCTCCAAGGGGATCTTCCCCTCAGGGATTGTGGCATTACGCAGGGCCCGTTTCCTCTCATGAATGGCCCTCCAGCCAACAGTAAGAGATTCCCCTGAAAGTGAGAAGGAAGTTAGGAGCAAAAGAAAAATTCGCGAAAAGAAAAGGAGCTGAACTTCGGCTAAAGACATACCTGGAGGAACCTCGGAGACAGTGTCCTCGGAATCCTCGGGCCCCTCGGAAGAAAGACCCTTACCCTTCTGCCGGTACCGCTCCTCGGCGGTGGGTACTTCTACCACTACAGTGTTTCTGGGGGCCTCGAGGTCGGGAAGAGGCACCTCGGCGGAAGTAGCGGGGACCTCGGCCGGTGGAATTTCAACAAGACCAGCGTCTTCGCCAGCTTCTTCCTCCAAAAGCTCTGGCTGAGGAGACTGGAGAGTTTTCCTAACTCGCTTCGCCGAAGGTCCCGCCCCTGTCGTCTTCCTTCTTCGGGAAGCCGCCTTCTTTGTTTGCTCCCCCTTCTCCACTTGGCCAGAAAAGAGGGCCTTGTAATAAGCGGCAGCCCCATCGCCCATCTCTGAAAAAGAGAAGAAATATCAGCGTAAGTCCGAGGAAAAAGTATAAAGGGATGGAAGATTACTCACTTTCGGCAAAAGTTTCGAAAGAAGTCTCCCCCTTAAGGAGCTTGACCAGCCAGGAGTCTTTCCCGGCGATGGCGGGAGCGGGCATATTGAGGTCAGTCACGTGCTCCAAATCTGGTCACAGCGTAAGACGGAAGAAAGAATTTTTTCTTCCACCTCTCTAGTTTTTCGGGGGTGGTACAGCAAGGATGGGCCAGAAGAGGTTTCCAGCTCTCGGGAACAGGCATCGCAGACATGAAAAAGAGTTTGAGATGGAAAAGAAAATAGTTTCCAGAAAAAACTCAGAAGACGAGTTTGGGAAAAAACAGCAGTTTTCCAGAAAAACTCAGAAAAACAGAGGAATCAAGTACTCTGGAAATCAAAACCTACCAAAAGATTTGCCGGAGGACGCCGTCGTGAAAGTTGGTTGGAAAAAGCTCTGATTAAAGAAGCTCCGCCACAGAAAGCAAGATAAAACGCAAGAACAGAGGGCAGAGCAGAAAAAGAGCAGAAAAACAGTAAGTGGGACTTATGATAGAATGGGCTATTTATAGGCCAAAGGTGGGTAACCGAAAAAACATCATAAGTACCCATTGGAGGCGAACCGTCGCCGTAACTGCCCGCTGCACCCCAAAAGGCGCGCCCTCTGTAAATGACGCGCCTCTCCTCCAATGGCAAGAAGCCACGTGTCAACCGCTGCGCAGAAATGGGGGACGTGCCTCCCCAAACGTGCCTGGAAAACCGGGACACGCCTCCTGATTGGGACACGTCGTTTGACATCCCTGAGAAATGGAGACGCGCCGCTCAGTCTGACACGCTTGGCCATCAGACCTGCAGAAGTAAAAAAGCAGGCCACCTCGAGGACACCAAGAGACAGGCTATGGCTGAACAGCCCATGACTTTTGGGCAAGAGGTGTATCTTCGGTACAGGCTTTGCCTCGGAGACACCAAAGAATAGGCCAAGGCCGAACAGCCCAGACCCTCGGGCAAAAGGTGCGACCTCGGAACAGGTTATGCTTCCCAACAAGACTCCCAACGGCAACCTCGGAAAGAGATGCAAACCGAAGTCTTCACTTCGGCTTTCCAGAGGGGGGCATGTGATAGCCAAAGGCTGTCGCCTCAATCTGGCCGAATACCCTGCCACAACAACGGCCGGAAGAACTGGCGCTTCCCGGGAATAGGTGGAATCATGCACCTCGGGAGATAGCCTGAGAGCTCCGAGCCTCGGCACGCCAGTAAAACTTGAGGACTCCATCCGCCCCCCAAGGTTGTGAACAACGCGCCTTCGGAAAAGTGGCACCAGACATTGCTGCCCGAATATGATATCCCCGAAGGCGGAACCCCCTGGAACTGGGAACCCCCGAACTGAGGGTAGGTTTCCCGAAGAGGCTCTGTCCGAACTAGAGGACGACCTCGCCCAGGGACCTCGGGAGTACGGCAGGCGCATTTAAGGAAGCATTTAAGGAAGCCTCTGACACGTCCCACCACAGACGTAAAAAGTCGCCCTGACGCGCAGACGCCATCAGAATCATATCATGGCCCGTCTCAGCACAAGGCTCGAGGCCATCTAGTTACCAACTATCTGTCCCCTACGCCCAGACGTTCAGGAGCATCCGACCGCACACGTGTCATGATCTGAACGGGCTAGGTATTCCTATATATACAGGAAATAAATACTTGACAGGAGGTTGGCAGGCCGGAGATACAGCTCCCATACTCTGAGAAAAGACCAGGCGAGACTTTTCTGCCTTTCTCTTTGAGCTAGTGACTTTCTCCTTCTTCCGGCCACCACTGACTTGGGCGTCGGAGGCTCCCCCCCCGGAAAAACACTCCGGGGGCCTCCTAACCCTGTTTCCCAGTTTTCCAGGTACTCTCCTAGAGGCGATCCACCTTCCAGGCGTTCTTCCTCCTAGAAGTCTCCTCAACAGTCATCATGACTCACAACGATGAGGCCCTGGGCCATCACCACTGTTCCTCGTAACCTGTGGGCATCGCAAGCATTCGCATTTGCATAACCATTTCCGGTCGACCATTTTTTTTTTTATCTTATCTGAGCTCATTATCTTGGGACCGAGTTGGCCAAACTCGATACCAAGACCCAAATGCTTGCTATTCTACTCATGAGTATACCATCGTTGCCGAAGCAACACCACCTCGCCCAGTACGCACTTATGTGCCCAATTATCCATAGTTTCCGAAGCAACGATCCTCGTCCAATACGCACTTATGTGCCCAATTATTAAACTAAGAAAGTACATGAGACCTCACAAAAGTAACAACCACGTAGCCCTGACATGCACACCTATGGTCACTTGGTGCTTTGACCATCACATAGGGGCACTAATACTCACACTGAAAGGACATGGAAAATATACCATGGAGAGTGAGTATTGGGATTCTTACCACCATTTGTATAACCTTTTTGCTCATTGTCTTTGCCTTGCTTTGCTTTGTTTGTTGTTGTAACTTTGCCCTTGCCTTAATGGACCTATAAAGCCCAATACACTAGCAAGTTAATTTCTTACTTTTCATGAACCATGAGAACCATAATTTACCAAGGACTCTTGGTTTAACTTACTCAACCTTACTTAAAGAGGAAAGGCCCCATAATTACCCTTCTTGGTTAAAGTCCAATTCCAATTGTAGCCAATGTTGGCATTATAGCCAAGATGGCCAATGTAGCCATTGCTGCCAATTTAGCCCAAGTTTGCCTATGTAGCCCATGTAGTGAATTGTAGCCCATTTTCATCTTGCTGTGAATTGAGGCCCAACTTGGCCTTTTCTGAAAGTGTAGGCCCAATTGGCCTTTTCTGGAAGTTTAGGCCCAATTGGCCTTTTCTGGAATCTTGGCCCAACTTGGGCTTTCCAGGAACTCAGGCCCACTTGGCCTTCTCTGGAACCCAGGCCCACTTGGCCTGTTCTGGAACTCAGGCCCAACTGGCCTTTTATTAACTCAGGCCCACTTGGCCTTTTAATTCCTCAGGCCCACTTGGCCTTTCATCTTCTCAGGCCCACTTGGCCTTTTAATTCTCTTCTGGACTTGGGCCTATATTAACCTTTTCAGGATTTAGCCCAATTCAGCCTTTAGGCCCAATATACATCTTCAGGACTTGGGCCTATATTAACCTTTTCAGGATTTAGCCCAAGTGTTGAGTCAAAGTAGCCCACTTGCCAATAATGCCATTATGGTCCATTTGGCCAATATTACTCAAAACTCTGTGTTTTCCACTCAAGCACCTCAAGAACAATTGTTGACAGAATTGTCCTTGAATTCTTCTTTGCCACTTTAGTCCCAAATTTTCCTTGTGAACACTTTTGCCACCAAATTACTTGGTTAACACACATCCGCCAAAAATTGGCACCATGGCCGAATGCATGCTTCATTTCTTCTTTGTGATTTTTGCTTGTACAAGTCATCTAGGACTCAAAATATGCCAAGAACACTTGGCTCCACATGGCTAACATGCCAAGAGATTAAAATCAACATATGGCCGAATCTTTCAAGCTTGATTTTTTTGCTCATAAAACTTCTACACATGGCTAACATGCCAAGATATTAAAATCAACATATGGCCGAATCTTTCAAGCTTGATTTTTGCTCATAAATCTTCTCTTTTTGCATCCAACTTTTGGCCATCAACATGCACACTCACAAGAACATCTTCACTACCAAGAACACTTGGTTTCAAGCTTGCATGCCAAAAATACCCATTTGGCCGAATATACTCCTTGCTTTTCTTTGCATCTTTTGTTTGTTTCTTTGCTTGGAAAGGCTATACAAGCCTCAAGGCACCAAGAACACTTGGTTTCAAGCCTCAAAATTCCATGGACATTCATGGCCGAAACTTCATCCTTGCTTTTCTTGGAGTTCTCCTCCATTTCCTTGCTTTTGATGGCTTAAAAGTGCCATGCATGCCTTGAACTCTCAAGTTGAGTCCAAGAGCACTATGATTCCTCCATGGCCGAATCTTCAAGAGTTTTTCCTTGCAAAAATCCAGCAAATACAAAGCATTAAAAAGTAATATCTAGCTCAAAACACAAGAAATTAACAATGAAAACATGATTCACTTACAACCTTGTTTATGGCCGAATCTTGAGCTTGTTCTTCCTTGACGTTTTCCTTGTTTTTCCTGCTCCTCATGGCTTAGAAATGCCATGCATGTTCATGAGCTCATGTGTGAAGCTCAAGAAAGCATGCTCATGAGCTCTTGAGATGAGCTCAAGAACACCATTTTCTCACCATGGCTGAATATTCACAAGCATTTTTCCATGGGTTTTTCTTGACATCTCTCTTTGATTTTGGTCTAGATGTGTTTAGGAGGTTGAAAGCTTCATGAAAATGTGTTTGCATGTGGGAAAAGCTTGGATTTTGGTCATGGCCGAATTTGTTGAGGGAGGAAGAAGATGATGAACTTGGAAGAACACCATGGCTGGTTTTAGAGAGAAGGGAGAGCAAATGGGAGCACTTGGTGCTAGAGAGAGAGAGAATTAAGTGTTTGAATGGTAAAACAAGAGCATGGCCGAATTTAGTGCTTCCAATTAGAAGAAATGCAAGCCAAATGCATGTGAAATGCATATTTGGAAGCAATGGCCGGCCATTCAATTTCATAGTTGTGGGAGAATGGTCAAATGGCAATTAAAATAAGCAATAGACAAATGTGAGTGGGGGGAATAGTTTAATGGGATATCTTGGAGCCATTAAACAATAATAGACAAAGGATAATGGGGGAATAAATTATCTTAGTGGAATTTGTGGTGGAGGATTAGTTTAATGGGTAATAAACAAATATGAGTGGAGCAAATAAACAATGATAGTGGAGCATAAGTGGGAGACAAGCATGTGATGGGCAAATAATAATTAATATGTGAGTGGGAGACATGGGTGGCCAAACAATAATAGTTTAATGGGAAGTGGGAGACAAGAATAGTGGAGGAATAAAATAAATGATGAGTGGAATGTGTAGTAGGCCAAATTACTTACTTGGTCCTCCATCTTTCTCCAACTTTGCAATTGAGTCCTCCCACCCAACTTTTCTTTGTGCAATTGAGTCCCTCAATTTCAATTTCCACCAATATCATCATCACAACTCTTGGCCTAAGCCAAGCATAATCCTTGGAGTGTCCAACACTCATTAATGCCCATTCCTTAATAAATTCCAAGTCTCCAAAATTTTTTTGCCAAGTTTCCAAATTTGGAAACTTTTTCTGTCTTTATTCCACTTAACCCGGGACTTAGTCATTTAGTCCTTTCCGGGTATGACAGTCATGACACCGAAGATTGCTTCCAGCTGAAGAAGTACATAGAGTCACTGATAAAACAGGGCCAACTTCGGAAATACCTGAGGATGCCATCCCCGAAAGGCAGAAAAATGGAGGAAGAAAGGGCCGAAGATGAGGACTATGACTCCGACAGGCGGAGAAAAAGAAGTCCAAAAAAGCGCCCATCCTTAGAAAGAAAGTGGAAAGCCAGAGAAATTGCAGCCATGGAGTATCAAAGTCCACCGAAAAAGCTGGCTCGCAAAGATGGCTCCACCGTCGTCTTCCCCCATGACGATCTGCTGCTGATTATGGCGAGAATAGAGAACTGGGATGTCAAAAGAGTGTTGCTTGATGATGGCTCAAATGCTGACGTCCTATTCTCACACCTGCTACCGAGCTTGGGCATCTCCAGCAGCGAACTGAAGCATGTCACCTCGCCCACTTTCGGGGTTGGACCATCTGAACTCCCCGTCCTCGGAGGGATCGACCTCCCGCTGATGATGAAAGGGACTTTGGTGAACGAAGCAGCTGAGTTGTACGCCTCCACAATGGCGAGATTCATCGTCATGAACGTCCCGTCCTCGTACAATGCCATCCTCGGAAGGCAGACAATGGGGAACCTGCATATTCGCCCTGATGTGAAGTACTTGACTGTCACATTCGCCACCAAGGATGGAGATGCAGAGGTGTTCATAGACCAAGCCGAGGTAAGAAAGGTGTTTGTGAAAGCGCGAAAAGCTCTGGCAAGCAACCTCGCGCAAACGATGGAGGCAAGGGCACCAGAAAAAGGCAAAGAAGAAGATCTCGCCAAAACAGAAACGGAAGCAATAGAGCTTATCCCAGGTCAATCTACCCGAATAGGGAAGAGCTTGGCCGAAGGTGACAAGGAAAATCTTGTATCCTTTCTGCTGGAAAATAAAGATCTGTTTGCCTAATCGCCAAAAGATATGCCGAGGGTGAACCCTGGCATAATACAGCACAGCCTCAAAGTAAGTCCGGAAGGAAGGCCTGTCCGGCAAAAGAAACGAAGCATCTCAGCCCACAAAAGCAACTTTGTCAAAACTGAAGTCCAGCGTCTCCTAGATGCTGAAGTTATCAGGGAGGTCAAGTACCCCGAATGGTTAAGCAACGTGGTCATCGCCACAAAAGAAGGTAGCAGCAAACTCCGGATGTGCATCGACTTCAGAAACTTGAACGATGCTTGCCCGAAAGACTCATACCCTCTGCCGCCAATAGATCAACTGGTAGATTCAACTGCTGAATATGGGCTCCTAAGTTTCCTAGACGTCTTCAGTGGCTACCATCAGATAAGGATGGACCCCAAAGATGAAGAGAAGACTGCCTTCATCACCGAGGGAGGAACATATTGCTATATTAGGATGCCATTCGGGCTAAAAAATGCAGGAGCCACCTACCAGAGGCTGATGAACAAGGTCTTCAAAGACCAAATAGGGAGAAACATGGAGGTGTATGTTGATGATATGATAGTCAAGAGCAAGCTGCCTGGCTACCACGTTGCAGATTTAGAGGAAACCTTCCAAAAGCTCAGAGCCTTCGGGATCCGCCTTAATCCTGAGAAGTGCATCTTCGGGGTGACCTCGGGAAAATTCCTTGGGTACATGGTATCCGAAAGAGGCATCAACGCTAACCCCGAGAAGATTAAGGCTCTGCTTGAGTTCCGAACTCCTGCCACTGTCAAAGATGTGCAGAGACTCACCGGAAGAATAACCTCTCTGAGCAGGTTTATTTCCAGGTACGGAGATAGGTGTAGACCTTTCTTCAAAGTCCTCACAAAGGCAACAAAAATGGAAGGCGACCTCGGAAGAAATGATCATCCTTGGGATGAAGATTGCCAAAAGGCCTGGGAAGAACTCAAAGTCTACCTGGCCAGCCTGCCGACTCTGCGACAACCTCGGGAGGGAGAACCCCTCGTACTGTACCTCGCCGTCACAGAAAAAGCTGTGAGTTCGGTCCTCATGAAAGAAGAAGGGTCAAAGCAATGGCCGGTCTACTATGTCTGCAAGTCCCTGCATGGCGCCGACATCAGGTACCCTTTGCTTCAAAAAGCTATATATGCCTTGGTGCTTGCAGGGAGAAGGCTGCGACCATACTTTCAGGCTCACCCCATCATCGTCCGAAGTAGTCTGCCACTACGGGATGTCATGAAGAGAGTTGATCATTCGGGAAGGCTCTCCAAGTGGTGCATAGAGCTGGGCGAACACGAAATCACGTATGAGCCTCGGAAGGCCATAAAAGCTCAAGCACTGGCAGATTTTATCGCCGAAATACCCACCACTGAGGAGAGCCACTCGGATCCAAAAGAGGGTGAGCCAGAATGGACCTTGCACGTAGACGGAGCCTCGGGGTCCGAACACCAGGGAGCTGGGGTAATTATCAGGGGCCCCGAAGGCCTGGAGGTAATGAAGGCTATCAAGTTCAGCTTCAACGTCACCAACAATGTAGCTGAGTATGAAGCCCTCATAGCGGGATTGCGCTTGGCCAGAAAGATTGGCATGAGAAACTTAAAGGCTCACAGCGATTCCCAGCTGGTAGTTCGGCAGATGGCAGGAGATTATGGGGCGAAGGACCCAATCTTGGAAAAATATCTTGAGCTAGTAGCAAAGCATAAAAATTTTTCAAGGCATCCGAGTGCCAAGTATTTTTCAGTTCTCCACCTTCGGGGTTACCGAGCTTGTAGACTCCTTTCCAAACTTCATCCAGGACCAGATAAGGTCCCTCCCAGTTTGCGTGAAGTACTCCGTGAGATGGTTTTCGGGGTTCCAACTCAGCCTTTCAGAGAACGAGGTCTTCTTTCCTTATTCCTTTTGGCCTAACGCGCAGATTCATGACTGTGGCCACTTTTTGCTGAAAGGCCTTCCTTCTGAGTTCAACCACCTCTCTATGTTCGTTAATTAGGTCAAGCTTAATTATCAATCTGAGGTCGTTCCCTCCTTCATCGAAGACTTTTATTTTGATTGATGGTTGTACTACCTCGATAGGGATAATAGCCTCTATGCCAAAGACGAGTGAAAAAGGTGTCTCACTCATGGCCCTTCGGGGCGTCGTCCGATAACTCCATAGCATACTAGGAAGTTCTCCTAGCCATTTTCACTTGGCTTCCGCCAACCTCTTTTTCAGACCCTCTTTTATCGTCCTGTTCGATACCTCTACTTGTCCGTTGCTCTAGGGATGAGCTACCGGGGTGAAGTGCATCTTTATTCTGAGGTTGGTGATGAATTCTTGGAATCCCTTGTCCATAAATTGGGAACCATTATCGACCACTATCACCCTCGATATGCCAAATCTGCATATAATGTTCTTCTAAAAAAATTTTTGTATATCCTTTGCCAAAATAGTTGCTAGGGGTTCTGCCTCGACCCATTTAGTGATTTAATGCACTTGCACTACGCAGAACTTCACTCCTCCAGGTGCTGTCAGGAGTGACCCGATGAGCTCTATGCCCCAAACTGCAAAAGGACAGGGGTAGTCTACTGAGGTTATTGATTCTGAGGGCAGCCTTTGGACGCTGGCGTGTCTTTGGCAATTGTCACATTTTTGGACAAACTGCCTTGCGTCCTTTCTTAGCATGGGCCAGAAGCACCCTTGGCGGAGTATTACTCCCGCCAACGCATCAGTTTCGATGTGTGAACCACAAGCCCCCTCGTGGACTTCTTCGAGAACTATCCTATCGTCCTCTTCACTGACACACCTTTGCATCGAACTCGCATACCCCTATCGGTACAATTCTTCCCCAATTAGGGAATAGCGTCCGGAACATCTTCGCACTTTCGCCGCTTCGTGAAGATCATTGGGAAGCTCTGCGGTTGTAAGATACCTCTTTATAGGATCTTTCCACCCCTTTTCTGAGGCTGCTATGCTTAGCGTCGCTATGCTCGGGTGGCTCAACACTTTGGTAAACCTTTTTGATTTGGTCAAGCTGTCCGCTTCGGCATTGTCTCGACGAGGTACATTCTCAATGTGTACTGTGTCGAACTCCTGGATGAGTTTTGATACGAGCTCATGATATTTTGCCAAAGTCGGATCCTTCGTACTATAGTCCCTTGCCATTTGCCACACCACCAGTTGGGAATCACTGTGGGCTTTTAGGTTTCTTACACCAATATTTTTGGCCAGTCGTAACCCTGCTATGAGAGCTTCATATTCTGCCATGTTGTTAGTGACGTTAAACCCAAATTTGATGGCTTTCATGATTTCTAAACCGTCGGGACAGTGAATAATTACCCCAGCTCCCTGGTGTTCGGAATCGGAGGCCCATTCTACAAACAGAGTCCATTCTGGCTCACTTTTGTCAAGGTCCGAGTGATCACCTTCGATAACAGGTACTTCAGCAATGAAGTCCGCTAGAGCTTGGGCTTTTATTGCTTTCCTTGGCTCATAAGTAATATCGTACTCGCCGAGCTCTATGCACCACGTGGAAAGTCTTCCCGACTGGTCTACTCTTTTGATGACATCCCGAAGAGGTAGGTTACTTTGGATAATAATGGGGTGAGCTTGAAAATACGGACGCAGTCTTCTGCTTGCTAGCACCAGGGCATAGATAGCTTTTGCAGTAGGGGATACCTGATTTCAGCGCCATGCAGGGACTTGCTCACGTAGTATACTGGCCATTGCTCCACCCCCTCTTCCTTCACGAGAACCGAACTCAGTGCTTTTTCAGTAACGGCCAGGTAGAGTACAAGGGGTTCTCCCTCTCGTGGTTGCCAAAGAATGGGTAGACAAGCTAGATAAACTTTGAGCTCTTCCCAGGCTTTTTGGCAATCCTCGTTCCAGGAATGGTCATCATTTTTTAGGCTGCCGCCATTTTTGCTGCCTTGGTGAGGACCTTAAAGAATGCTCAGCAGCGATCCCCATATTTGGAAATGAATCTGCACAGGGACGTTATTCTCCCAGTGAGCCTTTGCACATCCTTTGTTGTGACAGGAGTTCAGAATTCGAGTAACGCTTTCACTTTTTTCGGGTTGGCATCAATACCTCTTTCTGATACCATAAATCCGAGGAACTTGCCCGAACTTACGCCGAAGATGCATTTTTGAAGATTGAGACGAATTCCGAATGCTCTAAGTGGGTGGAAAGTTTCCTCCAAATCTGCAATATGACTGCCAGGCAATTTGTTCTTGACTATCATGTCATCAACATCGACTTCCATGTTCCTCCCTATTTGATCGCTAAAAACTTTGTTCATCAGCATCTGGTAGGTGGCTCCTGCATTTTTAAGTTCGAAGGGCATTCTGATGTAACAATATGTACCGACCTCGATGATGAAGGCGGTTTTTTCCTCATCTTCGGGGTCCATCCTGATTTGATGATAGCCACTGAAGGCGTCGAGGAAGCTCAGGAGTCCATATTCAGCGGTTGAGTCTACCAACTGATCTATTGGCGGGAGAGGATACGAATCCTTAGGGCAAGCATCATTTATGTTTCGGAAGTCGATGCACATTCGAAGCTTGTCACTTCCTTCTTTCATGGCCATAACCACATTACTTAACCATTCGGGGTATTTGACCTCCCTGATTACGCCTACATTTAGTAAGTGCCGGACTTTGGTTTTGATGAAGTTGTTTTTGTGTGCCGAGAGGCTTCACTTTTTTTGGCGGACGGGTTTTGCCTCTGGGCTCACTTTAAGGCTATGTTGTATTATGCGAGGGTCTACCCCAAGCATGTCTTTCGGCGAGTAGGCAAACAGATCTTTATTCATTAATAGGAAAGATACAAGCTTTTTCCCTAATCGGGTATTCCGGCCTGGGACAAGCTCTATGTCATCCGTTTCTACTTTCTCAGAATCTTCTGCTCCTTTTCCTTTTGACTCTTCTGCAAGTGTGACCTTCATTTTCGTAGTCTACGCGTAGTTTGTCACCGGGGCTTTCCTCGCCCTGACAAACACCTTCCTCACCTCCCCCTGGTCGATGAAGATCTTGTTAGGTTTCGGGAGCCAAACAGCGTAGCGGAATTTAACCTAAACCCTCCAGGATCCAAGTGAAACAGGGTAAACCGAGTGTTCGAAAATTTTCATACCTAATTTTTGGTTGAGATTTCTCACTCAACTATAGAGTTGAATCACAAAACCTTAACAGTTGACGTATTCAGGCTCTCTATGGTATCCACACGAGCCTCTCCGGATCACCACGCTTCCACCACGTCCCGGCAGATGCATTTCTCTTGCGATCGCAGTGCTAGCTTGCATCCTCCAAGGAATTGCAAGAGAAGAGTGTGGCTGTCCTTTTGGGAGGATAGGGCAAGGAGACCTGCGAATTTCTCACTTAAAAGTTGTATTTATAGTGAGACTCAACTTCCAGGCCTAATGGGTTTCAAAGCCCTAATCCAATTAGGATTTAATTTCGGGCTCATTAATGGCTCAACTCTTGGGCCCATTATTAATACGAAATTAAAGTGAAACCATAACCCAAATAATTAGCCCATGCACTCTAATAATCCATATAGCTCTATGTGTGTGACCCAATAGGTTCTTGCGATGTTGGCAATGATCATAAATCACATTTATGATCATAAGCAATGAGCGGTGTCTAGCAACACATCATTGCTACCCAAGCGACAAGATTGTCGGTGAATCGACTAAACCTTTATGATCATAACCGATATATGCCATTTTCCCTTTGTCCAGGATATCAAGTGTCACATCCCACACAGGCCCCAGCCTGTGCGCTCTCAGTACCACTCACCCGTTTACCTAAGATTCCTTGGATTAGACATAAATCCGGGTGTTAATAACATCATATTATTTAAGTTTTATTTTCTAAAGCTGAGAGCTGGGATATGTCCCAGGAGGCTTATTTAGAACAACAACCTGCAGCTTAAGTAGGGCCCAACCTCTAACATGCAACACAAGCAAGGCATACACTTAATCTGTAAGTGTCTTGGATGTGTGCTCATCAAGTGTGCTACTTACATGTATGACAACCAAGAAGCCCACATCTCTATAGTTTGAAAAAATCAAGTTTCCATGCACATGTACACTCGGCCAAACATAATAACTCAAGAGATTTCATCATGAAACATAACCATAAGCTCATAAACTTAACATAACTTGGCACATAAGCATCCACCATATGTACATACAAAACCATGTACAAGCAAGGCTACACATACACACAAAATAGCATAAGTACAAGCATCACTAGCTTGGAAACATACCAAGGATGCTACATGTCCAAAATAGCCAGGGTTAAGTTTTACAAGCCAAGTATCCTACTCTCCCAGAAGGTACCTAAGTGTGCAAAACAGCAGCACACTCCACAAAACCAACCCAAACATACAGACCATAACCAGGGTCCAAGTCCACACATCCTTCCTGTACCTAGACTGATCCCACAACTACAAAAGCCTGCAAACTTAGAACATAAGTTTCAGCCTTAAGCCATAAGACTTGTAATGTAAGTGTTCAAGCCAAGATTCAGTTGGCACATACCTTGAGCAAAAAGTGTACTAACTAGCACACAAACTAGCAACTCAAGCAAACTACTCAAGCTGTATATCCTTTCCTGAAACAAAATCTGTGGGCAGTGAGTAACAATTACTCAGTAGGGATTCACAAACGACCATATAAGGTCTATTTAGTTAAGTCCAATGACTTAACCTCCACAAGCTTACTAGTCCTGCAAGAAAGACATGAAGACATGGAAACCACAAAAAAAAAAATACCATAATATATAATCATCATAAACCATCCATATATGAGTTAGCATGCACAAACAAACAACCAAGCACACAGAACTCACACACACACCACAAGGTATATTCGGCCATATCCACTAGCATGTGTCCATGTGCACTTTGGCACTTCCACCTTCATAATTTCACTCCCATTCCACTAGAGCTCCAAATTCACTAGCGAGTTGGCCTCCCTCACTAGGAATTTTAACACATGCCATTACCTTGACTAGCTAGCCAATTTACACATAACTGAATCTCCTCAATATGCCCATCTAGCAGGCTAAGATCATATAGCATCATATAACCATCACTTAGCTGCCATAATTACTTGTTCATGGAAAAGTACCAGGAATACAAGTAAATGTGAAACCTTACCTCACAATCAAAGCTTGAGCTTTCGGTTGCTCGAGTAACTAAGGCCGAAGCTCAAATATATTGCCTACCACAATAAGCCTTCAATTAGCTATCATAATCACTTGTTCATGGAAAAATACCAAGAAAAACAAGTGATTATGAGCCTTACCTCTTTAATCCAAGCTTGATTTCTCTTCCAAGCTTCAACTTCCTCAATGGGACGGCAAGAACTCCAAATTTCGCTCAATTATGCTTTGAAGCCTTTTCGTTTTCTCGGCCAACTAGCCTAAATACGCACAAACCGAAACCTGAAGCTTTTTGTTTCTCTCGGCCAATTAGCCTAAACGCTTTGAACCTTTTGTTTTCTCTTGATTCTCGGCCGAATACTAAAATATACAAGTAAAATGAAGGCAAGTCGCACTAATAGTCTTGGCGCATTAATGAGCGCATGACAAAGGATTCCACACGTTCAACGCACAGCCATGAGAAAAATAAGTTTCTGCACGCATTAATTAGCATCTGGCAGCCGGTTACACATGTCCCACAAATTGGTTCAATGCCAACATTGGTTTCCAAGTACTCTACATGTGACACTTTCCTCCCTTAAGTTTCCATGTACACACTTTAGTTACTAAAATGTAGGAGTATTTCGGCTCTATTCTTAACTCATGGCTCCAATTGCCAAGCTTTCATTAATATGGCCCAAAATGGTAATTAACCCATGACCAAATTAATTTGGAAGAAGCCGCAATTCTTGACCGGCCAATTTGTTTTTGTCAACCAAAATTGGTCTAATTCCACCTTAGTCCATGCTCTTATTTGAATGGTGCATTTCACCCTTCAAGTTCCCATAGTTTCATTTACATCCTCATCCTTACTTTCAATCAAGTCCCTCATGTTTTAAATTGGTGTTTCTTTTTATTCTTGGCCTAAGCCAAGTATCTAAGGGATGGTCCTAACATCAAGACTAAGCACGAGACATGGAATGTGTCACTCTTGTATAGCACAATCTTTGGTTTCTTGATTACCGAGTAGACTAACTTAAACTGATGACATTGATATCGTATATCAACTCATCGGAGCATGGCCATGCATTTTCTAAGTCTTACTCTATCAAGGAGCCCGAAGATATCACTCCCGTTACATAGGAGGGACAAATCCCATCTTGATCATACAAATCCCTCCGCATGATATGTGACATACCCAATGACCTCCTTCAAGTTCACTCAGTTACGAGCAGCAAAGGAAAGTATCAAAGTATGTGACTCACATGTAGGGAACCTTGATGATCTTAGGTCGAAGGACTACATATACCATGATCACTATGAGAATCACTTATGACACTCATATAACGATCCATGTAGTGTTCTCATGGTGGGTCAGTCCAGCACACAAGTTCTCCAACTTGTACCCATATGTAGACTACATATCTCATATTAGTCTCCACATATGCTAGTCATTATGTATTATTGCAACCCGCTCCACATTAATACTAGACCAGGGACATTTAAGAATATCATTATTCTAGGGTTACAATTATGTTTGTTAAGTTACGCAGAAACAAAACAACAAACATAATTGCTGGATTAATGCCTTAATTAAATATCATGACTCAATGTGCAAAAATACAATCATCTCATGATTGGCCTTTTGGGCACACCACAAACAATCTCCCACTTGCACTAAAAGCCAATCATCCATGTATCTAATACCGATAGACCTAGAATGGCTATCATGCTTCTGCTGCGTAAAGGGCTTTGTCAGTGGATCAGCAATGTTGCTGTCTGTCAAAGTCTTGCATATCCTTACATCACCCCTCTCGATGATCTCCCTGATGAGATGATAGTGTTGGAGTATGTGTTTGGATTGCTGGTAAGATCGAGGTTCCCTAGCTTGTGCGATTGCTCCATTGTTGTCACTGTTGGGTTTCAGGAGCCAAACAGCGCAGCGGAATTTAACCGAAACCCTCCAGGATCCAAGTGAAATGGGGTAAACCGGGTGTTCAAAAATTTCATACCTAATTTTCGGTTGAGATCTCTCACTCAACTGTAGAGTCAAATCATAAAACCTGAACAGTTGACGTGTTCAGGCTCTCTATGGAATCCATACGAGCCTCTCGGGATCACCACGCTTCCACCACGTCCCGGCAGATGCGTTTCTCTTGCGCTCGCAGTGCTAGCTTGCGTCCTCCAAGGAATTGCAAGAGAAGAGTGCGGCTGTCCTTTTGGGAGGCTAGGGTAAGGAGACCTGCGAATTTCTCACTTAAAAGTTGTATTTATAGTGAGACTCAACTTCCAGGCCTAATGGGTTTCAAAGCCCTAATCCAATTAGGATTTAATTTCGAGCTTAATAATGGCTCAACTCCTTGGCCCATTATTAATACGAAATTAAAGTGAAACCATAACCCAAATAATTAGCCCATGCACTCTAATGATCCAAATAGCTCTATGTGTGCAACCCAATAGGCTCTTGCCATGTTGGCAATGATCATAAATCACATTTATGATCATAAGCAATGAGCGGTGTCTAGCAACACATCATTGCTACCCAAGTGACAAGATTGTCGGTGAATCGACTAAACCTTTATGATCATCACCGATATATGCCATTGTCCCTTTGTCCAAGATATCAAGACTAAGCAGAAGACATGGAATGTGTCACTCTCGTATAGCCCAATCTTTGGTTTCTTGATTACCGAGTAGACCAACTTAAACTGACGACATTGATATCATATACCAACTCATCGGAGCATGGCCATGCATTTTCTAAGCCTCACTCTATCGAGGGGCCCAAAGATATCACTCCCGTTACATAGGAGGGACAAATCCCATCTTGATCATACAAATCCCTCCGCATGATATGTGACATACCCAATGACCTCCTTCAAGTTCACTCAGTTACGAGCAACAAAGGAAAGTATCAAAGTATGTGAGTCACATGTAGGGAACCTTGCTGATCTTAGGTCGAAGGACTACATATACCATGATCACTATGAGAATCACTTATGACACTCATATAACGATCCATGAAGTGTTCTCATCGTGGGTCGGTCCAGTACACAAGTTCTCCAACTTGTACCCATATGTAGACTACATATCTCATATTAGTCTCCACATATGCTAGTCATTATGTATTATTGCAACCCGCTCCACAATAATACTAGACTAGGGACGTTTAAGAATATCATTATTCTAGGGTTACAATTATGTTTATTACGTTACGCAGAAACAAAACAACAAACAAAATTGCTGGATTAATGCCTCAATAAAATATCATGACTCAATGTGCAAAAATACAATCATCTCATGATTGGCTTTTTGGGCACAATACTAACAGTCACAATAGAGCTGTATCGGGTCGGTAATGCTTGGAACCACTCCAAGTTCAGTGATGAACTTCTTGATCCAAACTGCCTCCTTCATAGCATCAGAGGCGGCAATGTATTAAGATTCTGTTGTAGAGTCAGCTACTGTCTCTTGCTTTGAACTCTTCCAGTTCACAGCACCACCACCAATACAAAACACATAACCAGATTGCGATCTAAAATCATCCTTATCGAATTGGAAGCTTGCATCGGTGTAACCCCTTACAATAAGCTCATCTTCACCTCCAAAGACCAAGAATGCATCCTTAGTCCTTCGTAAGTACTTAAGGATGTTCTTAACAGCTGTCCAGTGACTTTCACCGGGGTTCAATTGGTACCTACTCGTCATGCTCAAAGCATATGAGACATCGGGATGAGTACATATCATGGCATACATGATAGATCCAATTGCTGAGGCATATGGAATCTTACTCATGCGCTTTCTCTCCTTGGGTGTACTCGGACACTGGGATCTAGAAAGAGTGATACCATGTGACGTGGGCAAGAATCCTTTCTTGGAATCTTGCATGCTAAACCTCTTGAGCACCTTGTCAATATATGTACTTTGACTTAGGCCAAGAAGCTTTCTAGATCTATCTCTATAGATCCTGATGCCTAACACATAGGCTGCTTCACCCAAGTCCTTCATAGAGAAACATTTCCCTAGCCAAGTCTTCACAGACTGTACCTCAGGAATGTCATTCCCGATGAGTAGTATGTCATCTACATACAACACCAAGAAGACAATAGCACTCCCACTAACCTTCTTGTAGACACAAGGTTCATCTTCATTTTTGATAAAACCAAACTCTTTGATTGCTTCATCAAAATGAAGATTCCAACTTCGAGAAGCTTGCTTTAGTCCATAAATGGACCTTTGCAACTTGCACACTTTATTGGCATTCTCAGGAGTGACAAAACCCTCAGGTTGTGTCATGTACACATCCTCAAGTAGCTTTCCATTTAGGAATGCAGTTTTGACATCCATTTGCCATATCTCATAATAATAGTGTGCAGCAATAGCAAACAAAATTCGGATGGATTTAAGCATAGCAATTGGTGAAAAAGCCTCATCATAGTCACTACCATGAATTTGCTTGAAACCTTTTGCAACCAATCGTCCCTTAAAGGTAATCACATTACCATCCATGTCAGTTTTTTTCTTGAAAACCCATTTGTACCCTATGGGTTTTACCCCTTCAGGTGGGTCAACCAAAGTCCATACTTGGTTTTCATACATGGATTCCATCTCAGATTTTATGGCCACTAGCCACTTCTCAGAGTCAGGCCCCGACATAGCTTGTTGGTAGGTTGTGGGCTCATCCTGATCCATAAGCATCACATCACCGGTGTGAGTCACGAGAAATCCATATCTCTCGGACTCATGCTGAATCCTACCAGACCTACGTGGGCTCTGTGCTACAGGAACAAACTCTTGAACCACAACATATTGTGGTGTCTGTTCAGGTTCCATTTCAGGTTCGTTGCCTCCTTGTTGTTCTTGAATTTCTTCAAGTTCTACTTTCCTCCCACTAGTTTCTTTAGATAAAAATTCTTTCTCTAAAAAGACACTAGTTCAAGCAACAAACACTTTTTGCTCAGAAGGATTAAAGAAATAGTAACCCTTTGTTTATTTGCGATACCCAACAAAAAGGCATTTTTGAGATTTGGGCCCAAGTTTGTAAGAGGATTGGCGTTTCACATAAGCATCACAGCCCCAAATCTTCATAAAAGACAAATTGGGACGCCTCCCACTCCATATCTCATATGGTGTCTTTTGAACCGATTTAGATGGAACTCAGTTTAGTGTAAAAGCGGCTGTCTCTAGAGCATGTCCCCAAAAGGAGTTTGGAAGGTCAGCTTGACTCATCATAGAGCGAACCATGTCTAACAGAGTTCAATTTCTCCTTTCAGATACACCATTCCATTGTGGTTTACCTGGTGGAGTGAGTTGTGATACTATACCACACTCCTTCAAATAGTCAAGGAATTCTCAATCCAAGTACTCTCCACCTCGATCTGACCGAAGCACTTTAATACTTGTCCCGAGTTGATTCTCTTCTTCATTCTTGAATTCTTTGAACTTTTCAAAGGATTCTGACTTGTGTCTCATAAGATACACATAGCCATATCTGCTAAAGTCATCAGTGAAAGTAATGAAGTATTGGAAACCTCCTCTAGCTTGTGTAGACATAGGGCCACATACATCACTATGTATTAGTCCTAGTAAGTCGTTAGCCCTTTCACTTTGCCCTGTGAATGGTGCTTTGGTCATCTTGCCCAACAAACATGACTCACATGTCTCATATGATTCAAAATCAAATGAGTCCAAGAGTCCATCCTTATGGAGCTTGGATATGCGGGTCTCATTTATATGGCCCAAGCAACAGTGCCAGAGATAGGTCGGGTTTGAATCATTTAATCTGACCTTCTTGGTATTCACATTATAGATTGGATCTTCAAGGTCTAGAACATACAACCCATTGCTAAGTTGAGCACTACCATAAAAGATTTCATTCAAATAAATAAAACAACATTTGTCCTTTATTATAAATGAAAAACCTTTCTTGTCCAAACAAGAAACAAAAATCAAATTTCTACTAATAGTAGGCACAAAGTAGCAGTTGTCTAATTCTAAAACTAATCCACTAGGTAAAGTGAGAACATAAGTCCCTACGACTAAGGCAGCAACCCTTACTCCATTTCCAACACGTAGGTCCACTTCACCTCGGGCCAATCTTCTACTTCTACTTAGATCCTGCCCATTTGCACAAATGTGAGATCCACATCCAGTATCCAATACCCAAGATGAGGAAGTAGAAAAGTTAGCCTCTATAACAAGAATACCTGAAGTGGAAGTCTTACTTCTCTTTTCCTTAGCAAGTTCTTCAAGATAGAGCTTACAGTTGCGCTTCCAATGTCCAGGTTGCTTACAATGGAAGCACTCCCCTTCCTTTGCCACACCACCCTTTGGTTTCAGTGCAGCTGAAGAAGAACTAGCATTGGACTTTCCATTAGCTTTATCCTTCTTCCTATTGGTTTTCCTTTTTCCCTTGCCCTTTTGAACCATCAAAATGGGCTTAGCCTTCTTAAGGTTTTGCTCAGCAGTTCTCAACATGTTGAGCAATTCAGGGAGGAACTTGTCAAGGTCGTTCATGTAATAGTTCATGATGAACTGACTGTAGCTTTCAGGCAACGATTGCAAGACTACATCGATAGCCAACTCTTTCTGAAGAGCAAATCCCAAATTCTTAAGATTCTCAATGTACCCAATCATCTTGAGCACATAAGGACCCACGGGACTTCCCTCAGACATCTGGCACTGAAACAATGCCTTAGAGGTCTCAAACCTCTCATGCCTAGCTTGCTCTTGGAAAAGCTTTTTTGAGATGTTCGATCATATCGAATGCCCCCATGTTCTAATGTTGCTTCTAAAGCTCAGATTCCATGGTAATAAGCATGAGGCATGCAACATCCAAAGCATCATCAGAATGCTTCTTGTGAGCATCCCTTTCAGCTCTTGGAGCAGTGGCAGCAAGCTCATTCGGAATGGGCTGCTCTATGACAGAAGCCTTTCTCTCTTGTTTGAGGACTATCCTCAAGTTTCGGTACCATTTGAGAAAGTTGGTCCCATTCAGTTTTTCCCTCTCAAGGATCAATCGCAACAAAAGTGTCGATGTGTTTTGTGCCATGGTTATCTACAATAGTAAATATGCAGTGTAAGAGTCATGTATTTTAATTCATTTAATAAGGACTTTTATTAAACGATACTCCCACTATTTTCCTCAAAATAATAACCCTCGATATTATTTCGGAACACCTCAGCGCTAAGGTATTCTAGTGGGCCAAGATCCATATTTGACCACAACCTGAGTCAGCTTTGGCTTTTCTCTCAAGTTACAGCTATTTAGGTAGGCAACTCTTTGCCAATTACATCCCATGCAACTCTTGGATAGTTGGGTAAATCAACACTTGTCCAAGCTCATCTCATGAACTTAAGCCCAACTCTATGCCTCTAAGTCCCTAATCCTATTAGGATGACTTAGTTAAGTCGAACCCAAAGTTAGCAGTTTGGATATCACTATTATCCCATCGCGCCTTATCAAGATGAACATAGGTGCTTTGGTTTGGCAAACCCACCTAATGTTGATCAAAGTCTTGACGAGTGCCAACATTTGGAAGGCATCACATTTAATGACTTAATATTTGTTTGAGGGATTTTTTTTTTATCTCACCAATTTGTTATCTTCGGTTGTTTTATACATGCATCACATACAAATATAAAACATGCATCTCATGCTTACAAGAAATAAACGTGACATGGTTATAGCCCAAACTATGCGATATTCTCAAGCCAATGATAATATCATAAAAGCCTAAGAAAAGAAAAGAGTCTTCACAAGCTCCTTATTTTCCTTTCTTGGTTGCCCTTTTGTTGTCACCTCCTTGGACATACCACCTTGGACGATCCCATAATGCACCATTACATCAATAATAGAAACCTCGAGTTACATTCGAGAGGAGTAAGGTGAGAAGAGAATGTACAATGAGAGTGATAAGAAAAGGCACGACTTGCAAGCCGTATTTACAAGTACAACAAATCAAGGGCTATAACCATGCACCATGCTTCAAACACCAATTAGCATATCATGTCAAATCTCATTCAAAAAAGATGCATGCCAATTTTCACGCGTTGATTAACCAGTTTTTATTTATGTGGCGCTTCGCATACGGCGGTCCCGCTAGCCGGTCAGCGGGCGGTGGTTCGAGCAATTTAACAATTTGCGTTAAATACAATTGCTTAGCCCGAAATCTTCTATTTTGAGCAAGTAGGCGCCTGAGACTCCTCCATTCGAGCCACCAAAAATACCTTACTTTCGGTGCCCGAACAAGCCGAATCCTAACCAAGCTAGGGTTTTTGCAACTATTGCAAGAATCCTAATCCATATAGGTATCTCATACCTACCAGTTTCGGGTTAATCTCATTAACCAATTTGTGTTGTTTCTTCATATATCTCATATGTTCATTACGAATTCCAATTTCATGCATCATGAATCAATCTAATTAATCATGGCCGAAAACCAATCGAACACATAGCATCATGCAATTTAACACTCAATCCCGATTTAGGGTTTCACTAGTAGCTCTGATACCACTGTTGAGTTTCGGGAGCCAAACAGCACAGTGGAATTTAACCGAAACCCTCCAGGATCCAAGTGAAACGGGGTAAACCGGGTGTTCAAAAATTTTCATACCTAACTTTCGGTTGAGATTTCTCACTCAACAATAGAGTCGAATCACAAAACCTGAACAGTTGACATGTTCAGGCTCTCTATGGTATCCACACGAGCCTCTCGGGATCACCACACTTCCACCACGGCCCGGCAGATGCATTTCTCTTGCGCTCGCAGTGCTAGCTTGCGTCCTCCAAGGAATTGCAGGAGAAGAGTGCCGCTGTCCTTTTGGGAGGCTAGGGCAAGGAGACCTGCAAATTTCTCACTTAAAATTTGTATTTATAGTGAGACTCAACTTCCAGGCCAAATGGGTTTCAAATCCCTAATCCAATTAGGATTTAATTTCGGGCTTATTAATGGCTCAACTCTTAGGCCCATTATTAATACGAAATTAAAGTGAAACCATAACGCAAATAATTAGCCCATGCACTCTAATGATCCAAATAGCTCTATGTGTGTGACCCAATAGGTTCTTGCCATGTTGGCAATGATCATAAATCACATTTATGATCATAAGGAATGAGCGGTGTCTAGCAACACATCATTGCTACCCAAGTGACAAGATTGTCGGTGAATCGACTAAACCTTTATGATCATCACCGATATATGCCATTGTCCCTTTGTCCAAGATATCAAGACTAAGCACGAGACATGGAATGTGTCACTCTCGTATAGCCCAATCTTTGGTTTCTTGATTACCGAGTAGACTAGCTTAAACTGATGACATTGATATCGTATATCAACTAATCGGAGCATGGCCATGCATTTTCTAAGTCTCACTCTATCAAGGGGCTCGAAGATATCACTCCCATTACATAGGAGGGACAAATCCCATCTTGATGACCTCCTTCAAGTTCACTCAGTTACGAGCAACAAAGGAAAGTATCAAAGTATGTGACTCACATGTAGGGAACCTTGATGATCTTAGGTCGAAGGACTACATATACCATTATCACTATAAGAATCACTTATGACACTCATATAACGATCCATGTAGTGTTCTCATGGTGGATCAGTCCAGTACACAAGTTCTCCAACTTGTACCCATATGTAGACTACATATCTCATATTAGTCTCCACATATGCTAGTTGATAGCCAAACGCTATCGCCTCTATCTGGCCGAACTCCCTGCCACAATGATGGCCAGAAGAAGCTGGCGCTACCCGAGAAAAGGTGCGATCAGGCACCTCGGGAGATAGCCGAAGAGCTCCGAGCCTGACACGCCAGGAAACCCCGAGGACACTACTCGCCCCCCAAGGTTGTGAACATATCGCCTTCGAAAAAGCGGCACCAGATATAGCGAGCCGAACATGATATCCCCGAAGGCGGAACCCCCAAGGAATTGCAGGAGAAGAGTGCCGCTGTCCTTTTGGGAGGCTAGGGCAAGGAGACCTGCAAATTTCTCACTTAAAATTTGTATTTATAGTGAGACTCAACTTCCAGGCCAAATGGGTTTCAAATCCCTAATCCAATTAGGATTTAATTTCGGGCTTATTAATGGCTCAACTCTTGGGCCCATTATTAATACGAAATTAAAGTGAAACCATAACCCAAATAATTAGCCCATGCACTCTAATGATCCAAATAGCTCTATGTGTGTGACCCAATAGGTTCTTGCCATGTTGGCAATGATCATAAATCACATTTATGATCATAAGGAATGAGCGGTGTCTAGCAACACATCATTGCTACCCAAGTGACAAGATTGTCGGTGAATCGACTAAACCTTTATGATCATCACCGATATATGCCATTGTCCCTTTGTCCAAGATATCAAGACTAAGCACGAGACATGGAATGTGTCACTCTCGTATAGCCCAATCTTTGGTTTCTTGATTACCGAGTAGACTAGCTTAAACTGATGACATTGATATCGTATATCAACTCATCGGAGCATGGCCATGCATTTTCTAAGTCTCACTCTATCAAGGGGCTCGAAGATATCACTCCCATTACATAGGAGGGACAAATCCCATCTTGATGACCTCCTTCAAGTTCACTCAGTTACGAGCAACAAAGGAAAGTATCAAAGTATGTGACTCACATGTAGGGAACCTTGATGATCTTAGGTCAAAGGACTACATATACCATTATCACTATAAGAATCACTTATGACACTCATATAACGATCCATGTAGTGTTCTCATGGTGGATCAGTCCAGTACACAAGTTCTCCAACTTGTACCCATATGTAGACTACATATCTCATATTAGTCTCCACATATGCTAGTTGATAGCCAAACGCTATCGCCTCTATCTGGCCGAACTCCCTGCCACAATGATGGCCAGAAGAAGCTGGCGCTACCTGAGAAAAGGTGCGATCAGGCACCTCGGGAGATAGCCGAAGAGCTCCGAGCCCGACACGCCAGGAAACCCCGAGGACACTACTCGCCCCCCAAGGTTGTGAACATATCGCCTTCGGAAAAGCGGCACCAGATATAGCGAGCCGAACATGATATCCCCGAAGGCGGAACTCCCTGAAACGGGGAACCCCCGAATTGAGGGCTTGTTTCCTGAAGAGGCTCTGTCCGAACTAGAGGACGACTTCACCCAGGGACCTCGGGAGTACGGCAGGAGCATTTATGGAAGCATTTAAGGAAGCCTCTGACACGTCCTTTCACAGACGTCATAAAGTCGCCTGAATAGGCGCTCTGACATACGGACGCCATCAGAGTCACATCATGGCCCATCTCAGCACGTGGCTCAGGACAACCTGCTACCAGTTATCTGTCTCCTACGCCCAGAAACTCAGGGAACATCCGACCGAACACGTGTCGTGATCTGAACGGGCTAGGCGCTCCTATAAATACCAGGAATTAGTACTGGGCAGGAGGCTGGTTGGTTGGCTGAACACTGCTCCCACACTCTGAGAAAACTACCAGGCGAGACTCTTCAGCCCTTTGTGCTATTTCCTCTGCCTTTTCTCAGCCACCACTGACTTGGGCGTCGGAGGCTCCCCCCCCGGAAAAACACTCCGGGGGCCTCCTAACCCTTTGTTTCTGAGCTTTCAGGCACTCCCCTTCGGGCTATCCATTCCACTAGGCGTTCTTCCTCCCAGAAGTCTCTCCACCAGTCACCATGACTATAAACGATGAGGCCCCTGGCCATCATTTGGCGCCGTCTGTGGGAACCCGCTCTGAGATCGCCGTCGTTGAGACTCGGCGTTCTAAGGAGAAGAGGCTCCCGAAGTCCCTGTCCGCGCCTGAGATACAACCGGCTGCTGAGCAAACACTCCCAGGGACTTCTGCGCCTGAGGAAGACCACCCTCTGATAATCACCATGAGCTTCTTGAGGGACTTTCAGCGTTCGGTCGTGTCTGAAATGACCCAGCAGATCGACCGAAGGTGGCCACAGCAAGCACAGGCCCAGAGACCCCCCTCACCGACACGCCCTCGGGAGAAAGGCCCCAAGTCTACACATCGCAGTTCGGGGAGTGGAGACCCTCACAAAGAATCATCCACAGAAGATATAGCCCTCGGGAAACGGCCTGTGGGACAAACCGGGTCCAAGCGACCGAGAGTCTCACAGTGAAGCAGTTCATCGCCTGAGCCGAGGTCCATGTCCCCTCAGCGCCGAATTCGCCCCCCGAAGAGGCGCCGACGATCTCCATTCCCTGAAGAAGGCCCTAGCGCCACAATGCTGATGGAGAGGATACTAGCACGGCTGAACAGAGTGGAGAAACAATTGGCCAGAAAACCCGTTTCGGCCAGACTCTCAGGAACATGCTGCGAAGATGACTCGCCATTTATTCAGGCCGTTGTTGAGGTAGCCATGCCAGGTGACTTCAGAGTACCTCAGTTGGAGATTTATGATGGCCGTACTGATCCACAGGCCCATTTGATGAAGTACAGACGCAGCATGATAATACACGGTGCTGACGACGCTACCATGTGCAAGTGCTTCGAAGTCACCCTCACAGGGCCAGCAACTGCGTGGTACAATTCATTGCCTTCAGGGACCATCACTGAGTTCCAGGAGTTGTCCACTGCCTTCACACAGCAATTCATTGGGAGCAGACCTACGGCGAAGATGCCTGTGCAGATGTTTGACATAGAGCAAAGGAATGGAGAAACCATCCGAGACTATGTCGAAAGATTCAACAGGGAAGCTCTGAGCGTCCCAGACTTCAGGCCCGAAATCCACATTCTTGGCATGACACGAGGCCTTCGGCGAGACTCACAGCTGTTCTACGAGTTCTCAAAAGACCCCCCGGAGACCCTCGGAGAATTTTACCGAAGAGCAGAACAGCACATGACCGCCGAAGAACTAAGAATGGCTGGGCTGAAGTCTGATCACCACCGCCCCGAAGAGTTCAGTCAACAAGCTCGGCATCCTACCGAATACGCAGGACGACCTCGGAGGATGCAAGGAAAGAAACCTCAAAATTTCACACCATTGAGCACTTCACGGACCAACATTCTCATGGCGCTGGAAAGGCAAGGGACGCAGATTCGGCGACCAAGGGCCATGACCGCCGATAATAAGAAGAATGCAAAGAAGTTTTGCCAGTTTCATCGCGACCACGGTCATGACACCGAAGACTGCTTCCAGCTGAAGAAGTACATAGAGTCGCTAATAAAAAATGGCCACCTTCGGAAATACCTGAGGATGCCTTCCCCGAAAGGCAGAAAAATGGAGGAAGAAAGGGCCGAAGATGAGGACTATGACTCCGAAAGGCGGAGAAATAGAAGTCCAAAAAAGCGCCCATCACCTCCAGCAGGGGTTATCTAATCCATCACCACGGGGCTCCCATCCTCGGAAAGAAAGCGGAAAGCCAGAGAAATTGCAGTCATGGAGTATCAAAGTCCATCAAAGAAGCTAGCTCGCAAAGGTGGCTCCACCGTCGTCTTCCCCCACGACGATCCGCTACTGATTATGGCGAGAGTAGGGGACTGGGACGTCAAAAGAGTGTTGCCTGATGATGGCTCAAAAGCTGACGTCCTATTCTTGCACCTGCTGCCGAGCTTGGGCATCTCCAGCAGTGAACTGAAGCCTGTCACCTCTCCCACTTTTGGGGTTGGACCATCCGAAGTCCCCGTCCTCGGCTGGATTGACCTCCGGCTGATGTTGAAAGGGACTTCGGTGAATGGAGCAGCTGAGTTGTACGCCTCCACAATGGCGAGATTCATCGTCGTTAACGTCCCGTCCTCGTGCAACGCCATCCTTGGAAGACAGACAATGGAGAAGCTGCATATTCGCCCTGGTGTGAAGTACTTGACTGTCACATTCGCCACCAAGGATGGAGATGCAGAGGTATTCATAGACCAAGCCGAGGTAAGAACGGTATTTGTAAAAGCGCAAAAAGCTACGGCAAACAACTTCGCGCAGACGATGGGGGCAAGGGCACCAGAAAAAGGTGAAGAAGAAGATCTCACCAAAATAGAAACGGAAACAATAGAGCTTGTCCCAGGTCAATCTACCCGAATAGGGAAGAGCTTGGCCGAAGGTGACAAAGAAAATCTTGTATCCTTTCTGCTAGAAAACAAAGATCTGTTTGCCTACTCGCCAAAAGATATGCCGGGGGTGAACCCTGGCATAATACAGCATAGCCTCAAAGTAAGTCCGGAAGCAACGTGGTTAAGCAAACGTGGTTAAGCATGCCTACTCTCCTAGATGCTGAAGTTATCAGGGAGGTCAAGTACCCCGAGTGGTTAAGCAACGTGGTCATCGCCACAAAAGAAGGTAGCAGCAAACTCCGGATGTGCATCGACTTCAGAAACTTGAACGATGCTTGCCCGAAAGACTCATACCCTCTGCCACCAATAGATCAACTGGTAGATTCAACTGCTGAATATGGGCTCCCAAGTTTCCTAAACGCCTTCAGTGGCTACCATCAGATAAGGATGGACCCCAAAGATGAAGAGAAGACTACCTTCATCACTGAGGGACGAACATACTGCTATATCAGGATGCCATTCGGGCTAAAAAATGCAGGAGCCACCTACCAGAGGCTGATGAACAAGGTCTTCAAAGACCAAATGAGGAGAAACATGGAGGTGTATGTTGATGATATGATAGTCAAGAGCAAGCTGCCTGGCTACCACGTTGCAGATTTAGAGGAAACCTTCCAAAAGCTCAGAGCCTTCGGGATCCGCCGCAAATCTAAAAAATGCATCTTCGGGGCGACTTCGGGAAAATTCCTTGGGTACATGGTATCCGAAAGAGGCATCGATGCTAACCCCGAGAAGATTAAGGCCCTGCTTGAGTTCCGAACTCTTGGCACTGTCAAAGATGCGCAGAGACTCACCAGAAGAATAACCTCTCTGAGCAGGTTTATTTCCAGGTACGGAGATAGGTGTAGACCTTTCTCCAAAGTCCTCACAAAGGCAACAAAAATGGAAGGCAACCTCGGAAGAAATGATCATCCTTGGGATGAAGATTGCCAAAAGGCCTGGGAATAACTCAAAGTCTACCTGGCCACCCGGCTGACTCTGCGACAACCTCGGAAGGGGGAGCCCCTCGTACTGTACCTCGCAGTCACAGAAAAAGCTGTGAGCTCGGTCCTCGTGAAGGAAGAAGGGTCAAAGCAATGGCCGGTCTACTATGTCAGCAAGTCCCTGCATGGCGCCGAAGTCAGGTACCCTTTGCTTCAAAAAGCTATATACGCCTTGGTGCTTGCTGGGGGAAGGCTGCGATCATTCGGGAAGGCTCTCCAAGTGGTGCATAGAGCTGGGCGAACACGAAATCACGTATGAGCCTCGGAAGGCAATAAAAACTCAAGCCCTAGAAGATTTTATCACCGAAATACCCACCACTGAGGAGAAACAGAATGGACCTTGCACGGAGACGGAGCCTCGGGGTCCGAACAGCAGGGAGCTGGAGTAATTATCAGGGGCCCCGAAGGCCCTGAGGTAATGAAGGCTATCAAGTTCAGCTTCAGCGTCACCAACAATGTAACTGAGTATGAAGCCCTTATAGCGGGATTGCGCTTGGCCAGAAAGATTGGCGTGATAAAGGCTCACAGAGATTCCCAGCTGGTAGTTCGGCAGACGGCAGGAGATTATGGGGCGAAGGACCCAATCTTGGCAAAATATCATGAGCTAGTAGCAAAGCTCATCCAAGAGTTTGACGCCGTTCGGATCGAAAATATACCTCGGCGGAATAATACTGAGGCAGATTGCTTGGCGAAGTTGAAAACATATACCGAGGTGCTAGACCATCCGAGCATCTCAGTGCTGAGCATGACGACCTCGGGAACAGGATGGAAAGACCCAATAAAAAGATACCTCGCAGAGAATATGCTCCCCGAAGACCCCGGTGGTGCTGCAAGACTGCGAAGACGCTCCGGAAGATTCTTCCTGATTGATGAAGAGTTATATCGACAGGGATATGCGAATCCGCTGCAAAGATGTGTGGATGAAAAGGATACTGAAATGGTCCTTGAAGAAGTTCACGAAGGCATGTGTGGTTCACACATTGGAACTAATGCCCTGGCAGCAGTGATACTCCCCCAAGGATACTTCTGGCCTACCCTGAGAAAGGACGCAAGACAGTTCGCCCGGAAATGTGGTAGCCGCCAGAGACACGCGAAAAACCAGAGGACACCCTCGGAAATGGTAACTTCGGCAGACTATCCTTGGCCCTTCACAGTCTGGGGTATAGACCTTATTGGGCCACTCCCCACAGCACCCGGAGGCATGAAATTCTGCGTTGTAGCAGTGGACTATTTCTCAAAGTGGGAGGAGGTAGAACCACTAACAACTATCTCGGCAAAAGAAGTGCAGAAGTTCCTATGGAAGAACATCGTATGCAGATTTGGCATATCGAGGGTACTAGTAGCTGATAATGGATCCCAGTTCACAGACAAAGGATTCCAAGAATTCATCAGCGACCTCGGAATAAAGATGCGCTTCGACCCAGTAGCTCACCCCCAAAGCAACGGGCAGGTAGAAGTATCGAACAGGACCACAAAAGATGGCCCGGAAAAGAGACTAGGGGAAGCCAAGGGTAAATGGCCAGGAGAACTCCAAAGTGTACTATGGAGCTACCGAACGACGCCCCGAAGAGCCACAGGGGAGACTCCTTTCTCACTCGTCTTCGGAACAGAGGCCATTATCCCACTAGAGGTAGTTCAACCTTCAGTACGGGTGCAAGTATTTGATGAAGGTGGTAAGGACCTCGGCCTGAGAACCAATCTCGATCTTGTGGCCGAACACAGAGAAATAGCCGAGCTGAGAAGAAAAGCTTTTCAGCAAAAGAGTGACCGCGGCTGTAAACTTACGGGCCAGGCCAAAAGAAATCAAGAAGGGAGACCTTGTTCTCCGAAAGGCCGACTTCGCACCCCGAAGGCCATCCCATGGCGTACTTCGCGCAAACTGGGAAGGACACTATCTGGTTCGCCATGAAGTACGAAAAGGCGTGTACAAGCTTGGCGCGCCGAAGGCGTAGAATTGAAGAACACTTGGCACTCAGACGCCTTGAAAAAATTCTACGCTTAAGGTTGGGCGGAGGAGATATGTTATACAGAATGGCCTTGAGAAAAATTCTTAAGTGTACAGAAATTATGCAAAACAGAATTCCGCAGAGGTGCTCGGCATGATAAAGCGTAGATATGACTTTCCGAAGTCCCTTGAGCCATCACGCTCGGGAAAGATGGAAAACAAAAATCTCGCAGAAGTACTCGCCATAGCTAGCGCAGAGATAATTTTCCGAACTCCCTTGAGCGAACATGCTCGGGAAAACGGGAAGTGAAAAATCTCGTGAAAGGTTTTCCGAAGTCCCTTGCGCAATCATGTTCGGGGTAAATTGGAAATGCAAAAGCCTGCAAAAAGACTTAGTCAAATTTTTTCAGGCCTTCCAGAAAGTCTTACGAGCAAGCGCACTCGGGACAAAGGAAGGTAAAAAAGTTTCTTTAATCGCAGGTTTTCCGAAGTCTCTTGAGCGACCGTGTTCGGGACAATGGAAATGAAGATACTCGCAAGAAAAGACTTAGCCAAAAAATCCTCATTAAGAGCAAAGCTGCTTTAAAATAAAGAACTGCTCGAAGAAGGATTTAAAAATAGAAGGGAAGGAAAAGGGGCCCTAAAAATTGGCTAAGGGTTCGCGGCGTCCCGAGAGCCACTCGTCTGCCCGCCCTTTTCCATCACCTTCGGCGCTGGAATTGAAGGAGGAAGTTTCAGATGTTCGACCTTAGACCATTTCCACCGAGGTCCCCCAGGAATGTTTAGAGCTTCTAGAAAAGAGAGGTCCAGATCTGGGAACCTCTGGAGAACCTGGTGCCGAGCAAGGCAGAAGCCGTCCTGGAACGCGACCTTGCTCATCTGATCAGACTTGTTCTTCTCATGCTCGAGGTCGTCAAGCTCGTCCTTCAGATCCTCGACCTCCTCCTCCAGCGCCTTTATCTGCTCCTCCCCCTTCGGCTCCGTCTTCAACGACTCGACCTCGGCTCGGAGAGCGTTATTCTCACACGTCAACGACACTATACGGCCATCAGAACCAGCCTTGTGCTGGAGAAGATCCTCGTTGGCGGCGAGCATCCCCTTTATTTGGTCACCGAGGTCAGCGATCTTCCTGGAGGAGTCCTTTTGAAGTTCTTCTTTTTCCTTCCGGAACTCCTCCCGAAGGGCAGCTACTTCTTTCTCAGCAGCCTCTTTCAGCTGTTGGTTTTTGGCGACCGACTCCGCGAGTGCGGTCCTCGTCTCATTCATGGTTCGAGTGGCCGAAGTTCAAAAAGCAACCTCCCTGGCCACCCGAACTTGGAGAAAGGCGGTGTACCCCATCAGCTTCAAAAAATAAACGCAAGGTCAGTAAGAGCCAAACACTTAGGAAAAAATTGAAGGGAAAGAGCTGTGAAGGATATACCTGAGCAGCATGCTCGGTGATCTTTGCGGCGAGGGTGTTATCCCCCGGGTGGGCCGCCGCTATAGCCTTGAATGAGGCCTCGGTGAGCACCCCCTTCGAAATTTCCTTAGCCATTTGAGGAGCGTCCTCGGAGTACATACTCATGTCCTCCGTGAACTTCCAAAAAGGCTCCTTCGGTATCTTCCCTTGCGGGATTCTGGCATCCCGAAGAGCTTGTTTCCGAGCATGATCGGCCACCCAGCCAGGGGTAGTCAACTCCCCTGCGTGATAAGAATGAGAAGGAGATTAAAGACAAAGAAGCCAATCCAGAAAAAACAAAGGAAGTACACTTTGTCTGGAAACAAACCTGGCGGAACCTCGACAACATCGTCCTCGGAGTCCTCGGCCGAAATGCCCTTGCCCTTCCGCTTGCGCCGCTCCTCGGCAGAAGGTACTTCTACCACTACATCAAGGAGGGCCTGTGACGCGGTAGGACTCTGAGGAGGGACGTCGGTTGAAGGGACCTCGGAAGCAGCAGCCGAAGACTCCGGAATCTCAGCTGCCCCAGGCTCCTCGGTAGTCTCCTCGGGATTTTCCTCCAAAGGAGCCTGGGCAGCTCTCTTTACCCGTTTCCTCGAAGGTCCCGCGCCAGTAGACTTCCGCCTTCGGGAAGACGCCCTGTTCGTCTGATCGCCCTTTTCCACGTGGCCGGTGAAAAGGGACTTGTAATAGGCGGCAGTCGCGTCGCCCATCTCTGAAAAAGGAGAGAAACATCAGCGTGAGTCCGAGGAAAGAACAGTAAAGGAGTAGAAGATAACTCACTTTCGGCAACCGCTTCGAAAGAAATTTCCTCCTTAAGAAGCTTGACCAACCAGGAATCCTTCCCGACGATGGCAGGAGCGGGCATCTCGAGGTCAGTCTCGTGCTCCTTTACCACCTTTAGCTGCCGAAGGACCTCTTCGGTCATCAACCTCCATTTGATTGGAAAAGGGTAAAGGGCGAGCGGAACGACCTCGGGATCCCAGTCAGAGACAGCCCGAATGCGGGCGTCGAAATCCGTGAACAAGGAAGCTAACTCTGGGGTCAGCAGCATCCTCGGATCAGCAACGTCCACATCCAGTGTTCCCTGAGCCCATTTGGTCGGAACGTATGACCAGGCCTCATCCATCTTCATGAAGAAAAACTTCTGTTGCCACCCCCGCCAGCTATCTTTAGTGGCGAAGGTGAACATGAATTTCTTGCCCCCGGATCCCCGAGGTAGCATGAAATAGAAGCCACCCTTCGGGACCACAGAGAGCTTGTAATACTGCATAAAGATTCTGAATTTGGGTTCTATCCCGAAGATGCCACACATGCAGAGGTAGGCGTTAAAATAGCAGAACGAGTTCGGGGGAAGCTGGTTCACAGCAATGAGATGAAATTTGCAGAACTCGCACACCATCTTCGGGGGAGGATACCGAAGACCCGCCTTCAGCTGGGCTCGAAAAACGGTAACCTCCTTACTGCGGTTTGAAAAAGCATAATGGCTAGAATGAGGCAGCCTAGTAATGGCGTAAGAGGGAAGAAAGAATTTTTTCTTCCACCCCTTTAACTTTTCAGGGGTGGTACAACAAGGATGGGCTAAAAGAGGCTGCCAGCTCTCAGGAAGGGGCATTTTCGACATAAAACGAGTTTGAAAATGGAAGAAAATAGTTTCCAGAGAAAAACTCAAAAGAACACAGGGATCAAAGCGCTCTGAAAAACAAAAACCCACCGAAAGATTTGCCAAAATCTGAGGACGCCGTCGTGAAAGCTGGCTGGAAAAAAGCTCTGATTAAGGTAGCTCCGCCACAGAAAGCAAGAAAGTGCAAGAACAGGGGCAAAGCAGAGAGAAGAGCAGAAGAGAAACCAAAAGGAACTTATGGTAGAAGTGGGCTATTTATAAGCCAGAGATGGGTAACCGAAACATCGTCTTAAGTACCCTTTGGAGGCGAACCGTCGCCGTAACTGCTCTCTGCACCTGAAAAGGCACGCCCTCTGTAACCGACGCGACTCTCCTCCAATGGCAAAGCACCACGTGTCAACCGCTGCGCGCAAATGGGGGACACGTCCTCCAAACATCCCTTGAAAGCTGGGACACGTCTTCTGACATCCCTGGAAAACTGGGACGAAACTGGGACGCACCGCTCAGACTGACATGCTCGGCCAAACAGACCTACAGAAACAAAGAGCAGGTCACCTCGAGGACGCCAAGAAACAGGCTATGGCCGAACAGCCCATGACCTTTGTGTTGGGTTTCGGGAGCCAAACAACGCAGCGGAATTTAACCGAAACCCTCCAGGATCCAAGTGAAACGGGGTAAACCGGGTGTTCGAAAATTTCATACCTAATTTTCGGTTGAGATCTCTCACTCAACTGTAGAGTCGAATCACAAAACCTGAACAGTTGACATGTTCAGGCTCTCTATGGTATCCACACGAGCCTCTCGGGATCACCACGCTTCCACCACGTCCCGGCAGATGCGTTTCTCTTGCGCTCGCAGTGCTAGCTTGCGTCCTCCAAGGAATTGCAAGAGAAGAGTGTGGCTGTCCTTTTGGGAGGCTAGGGCAAGGAGACCTGCGAATTTCTCACTTAAAAGTTGTATTTATAGTGAGACTCAACTTCCAGGCCTAATGGGTTTCAAAGCCCTAATCCAATTAGGATTTAATTTCGGGCTTAATAATGGCTCAACTCCTTGGCCCATTATTAATATGAAATTAAAGTGAAACCATAACCCAAATAATTAGCCCATGCACTCTAATGATCCAAATAGCTCTATGTGTGCGACCCAATAGGCTCTTGCCATGTTGGCAATGATCATAAATCACATTTATGATCATAAGCAATGAGCGGTGTCTAGCAACACATCATTGCTACCCAAGTGACAAGATTGTCGGTGAATCGACTAAACCTTTATGATCATCACCGATATATGCCATTGTCCCTTTGTCCAAGATATCAAGACTAAGCACGAGACATGTGATGGCCTAAGGCCTCATCGTTGTGAGTCATGATGACTGTTGAGGAGACTTCTAGGAGGAAGAACGCCTGGAAGGTGGATCACCCCAAGGAGAGTACCTGAAAAGCTGGTAAACAGGGTTAGGAGGCCCCCGGAGTGTTTTTCCGGGGGGGGAGCCTCCGACGCCCAAGTCAGTGGTGGCCGGAAGAAGGAGAAAGTCACTAGCTCAAAGAGAAAGGCAGAAAAGTCTCGCCTGGTATTTTCTTAGGGTGTGGGAGCTATATATCCGGCCTGCCAACCTCCTGTCAAGTATTTATTTCCTGTATATATAGGAATACCTAGCCCGTTCAGATCATGACACGTGTGCGGTCGGATGCTCCTGAACGTCTGGGCGTAGGGGACAGATAGTTGGTAACTAGATGGCCTCGAGCCTTGTGCTGAGACGGGCCATGATATGATTCTGATGGCGTCTGCGCGTCAGGGCAACTTTTTACGTCTGTGGTGGGACGTGTCAGAGGCTTCCTTAAATGCTTCCTTAAATGCGCCTGCCGTACTCCCGAGGTCCCTGGGCGAGGTCGTCCTCTAGTTCGGACAGAGCCTCTTCGGGAAGCCTACCCTCAGTTCGGGGGTTCCCAGTTCCAGGGGGTTCCGCCTTCGGGGATATCATAATCGGGTAGCAATGTCTGGTGCCACTTTTCCGAAGGCGCGTTGTTCACAACCTTGGGGGGCGAATGGAGTCCTCAAGTTTTACTGGCGTGCCGAGGCTCGGAGTTCTCAGGCTATCTCCCGAGGTGCATGATTCCACCTATTCCCGGGAAGCGCCAGTTCTTCTGGCCGTTGTTGTGGCAGGGTATTCGGCCAGATTGAGGCGACAGCCTTTGGCTATCACATGCCCCCCTCTGGAAAGCCGAAGTGAAGACTTCGGTTTGCATCTCTTTCCGAGGTTGCCGTTGGGAGTCTTGTTGGGAAGCATAACCTGTTCCGAGGTCGCACCTTTTGCCCGAGGGTCTGGGCTGTTCGGCCTTGGCCTATTCTTTGGTGTCTCCGAGGCAAAGCCTGTACCGAAGATACACCTCTTGCCCAAAAGTCATGGGCTGTTCAGCCATAGCCTGTCTCTTGGTGTCCTCGAGGTGGCCTGCTTTTTATTTCTGCAGGTCTGATGGCCAAGCGTGTCAGACTGAGCGGCGCGTCTCCATTTCTCAGGGATGTCAAACGACGTGTCCCAATCAGGAGGCGTGTCCCGGTTTTCCAGGCACGTTTGGGGAGGCACGTCCCCCATTTCTGCGCAGCGGTTGACACGTGGCTTCTTGCCATTGGAGGAGAGGCGCGTCATTTACAGAGGGCGCGCCTTTTCGGGTGCAGCGGGCAGTTACGGCGACGGTTCGCCTCCAATGGGTACTTATGATGTTCTTTCGGTTACCCACCTTTGGCCTATAAATAGCCCATTCCATCATAAGTCCCACTTACTGTTTTTCTGCTCTTTTTCTGCTCTGCCCTCTGTTCTTGCGTTTTATCTTGCTTTCTGTGGTGGAGCTTCTTTAATCAGAGCTTTTTCCTACCAACTTTCACGACGGCGTCCTCAGGCAAATCTTTTGGTGGGTTTTGATTTTCAGAGTACTCTGATTCCTCAATTTTTCTGAGTTTTTCTGAAAAACTGTTGTTTTTTCCAAACTCGTCTTCTGAGTTTTTTCTGGAAACTATTTTCTTTTCCATCTCAAACTCTTTTTCATGTCTGCGATGCCTGTTCCCGAGAGCTGGAAACCTCTTCTGGCCCATCCTTGCTGTACCACCCCCGAAAAACTAGAGAGGTGGAAGAAAAAATTCTTTCTTCCGTCTTACGCTGTGACCAGACTGCCTCGTTCTAGCCATTTTGCTTTTTCAAACCGTGGCGACGAGGTTACCGTCTTCCGAGCCTAACTGATGGCCGGTCTTCGGTATCCTCCCCCGAAGGTGGTTTGCGAGTTCTGCCAATTCCATGGCATTGCTGTGAACCAGCTTCCCCCGAACGCGTACTGCTATTTTAACGCCTACCTCTGCATGTGTGGCGTGTTCGGGATAGAGCCCCACTTCATCATTTTCATGCAGTACTACAAGCTCTATGTGGTCCCGAAGGGTGGCTTCTATTTCCTGCTGCCTCGGGGATCCGGGAGCAAAAAATTCACCTTCACCTTCGACACGAAGGATAGCTGGCGGGGGTGGCAGCCTAAGTTCTTTTTCCTCAAGGCGGATAAGAACTGGTCTGGTGTCCCGACCAGATGGGCTCAGGGAGTGCTGAACGTAGACGTCGTTGATCCGAGGATGTTGCTGACCCCACCGTTGGCTTCCGTGTTCGCGGATTTCGACGCCCGCATTCGGGCAGTCGCTGACTGGGCTCCCGAGGTCTCTCCTTGTGCTCTTTAGCCCTTTCCTATCAACTGGAGGTTGATGACCGAAGAAGTCCTTCGGGAGCTGAAAGTGGTTAAGGAGCACGTGACTGACCTCAATATGCCCGCTCCCGCCATCGCCGGGAAGGACTCCTGGCTGGTCAAGCTCCTTAAGGGGGAGACTTCTTTCGAAACTTTTGCCGAAAGTGAGTAATCTTCCATCCCTTTATACTTTTTCCTCGGACTTACGCTGATATTTCTTCTCTTTTTCAGAGATGGGCGATGGGGCTGCCGCTTATTACAAGGCCCTCTTTTCTGGCCAAGTGGAGAAGGGGGAGCAGACAAAGAAGGCAGCTTCCCGAAGAAGGAAGACGACAGGGGCGGGACCCTCGGTGAAGCGAGCTAGGAAGGCTCTCCAGCCTTCTCAGCCAGAGCTTTTGGAAGAAGAAGCTGGCGAAGACGCTGGTCTTGTTGAAATTCCACCGGCCGAGGTCCCCGCTACTTCCGCCGAGGTGCCTCCTCTCGACCTCGAGGCCCCCAGAAACACTGTAGTGGTAGAAGTACCCACCGCCGAGGAGCGGTACCGGCAGAAGGGTAAGGGTCTTTCTTCCGAGGGGCCCGAGGATCCCGAGGACACTGTCTCCGAGGTTCCTCCAGGTATGCCTTTAGGCGAAGTTCAGCTCCTTTTCCTTTCGCGAATTTTTCTTCTGCTCCTAACTTCCTTCTCACTTTCAGGGGAGCCTCTTACTGCTAGCTGGAGGGCCATTCATGAGAGGAAACGGACCCTGCGCGATGCCATAGTCCCTAAGGGGAAGATCCCCTTGGAGCCCTTTTGGACAATCACGGAGGATATGAATTTGTTCTCCGACGATTGTCCGAAGATGACAAAAGAGATTTGGAAGGGGATCACCACTGACGCCTCCTTCCGGGCCATTGCGGCGGCTCACCTGGGGGATAATACCCTCGCCGCAAAAGTCACCGAGCATGCTGCTCAGGTATAGTCTTTACACTTTTTTTCCTCAATTTTCTAAGTGTTTAGACTTGTACTAACCTGGACTTTTGCCTTGCCGTAGCTGCTGGAGTACGCTGGTTATCTCCGAGTTCGGGTGGCCAGACAGGCTGCCTCCAAGGATGCGACTTCGCGGGAACTCAGTGAAGCGAAGGCTTCGCTTGCGAAGGTGATCGCCAGCAACCAGCAGCTGACAGCGGATTGTTCTCAGCAACTTGCTGCCGTTCGGGAGGAGTTCTCGAAGAAAAGAGAAGAACTTGAAAAGGACTCCTCCCGGAAGATTGCCGACCTCGGCGACCAAGTAAAGGGGCTGCTCGCCGCCAACGAAGATCTTGTCAAGGACAAGGCTGTTTCCGACAGCCTTGCGTCGAGGTTGACGGACGAGAACACTGCTCTTCAAGCCGAGGTCGAGGCTCTGAAGAAGGAGTCCAGAGAGACGCTGGGGATAAGCGAGCTCGAAGAGGAGGTTGCTGAGCTGAGGGATGAGGTCAATGTCCTTGGCGTTCAAAAACGTACTTCTGATGACATGGCCAAGGTCGCCTTTCAGGACGGCTTCTGCCTCGCTCGGCACCAGGTGCTGCAGAGGTTCCCAGATTTGGACCTCTCTTTTCTGGAGGGCCTAAATATTCCTGATGGACCTCGGTGGCAGTGGTCCAAGGTCGAGCATCTGAAGCTTCCTGGTCTTCGTCCGCCCGGCTCTCCCTAGTTTGTTTTAGGGCTCCTCTTATTTTTCTCCTTCGTGCTCCTTCTTTGGACACTTCTTTTGTAAGGCAGCGTTTGCTCTAAATGAACAATCTTTTCGGCTAAGTCCTTTCTTGTAAGTTTCTTCATTTCCACTGTCCCGAACACGTTTGCTTCAAGAGACTTTCGGAAAACCTGCAACCAAAGAAACTTTTTACCTTCCTTTGTCCCGAGCGTGCTCGCTCAAGGGACTTTCTGGAAAGTTTGTAAAAATTTGGCTAAGTCTTTTGCAGGCTTTTTCTTTCCTTTTATCCTGAACATGTTCGCTCAAGGGCCTTCGGAAAACCTTCAGCCAAATTTTTCTGTCTTCCTATTGTCCCGAGCATATTTGCTCAAGGGACTTAGGAAAATTTTCAAGAGATTGTTCATTCCCTTTTTCCCGAGCACGCTCGCTCAAGGGTGTTCGGAAATTACCTCTGCTTTTGTTTTGGCGTGTACTTTTGCGAGATTCTTGCTTTCCCTTTTTCCCGAGCATGTTCGCTCAAGGGTGTTCGGAAAATTTTCTCTGCACTGATTATGCCGAGTACTTTTGCAAGATTCTTGTTTCCCATCTTTCCCGAGCATAGTGGCTCAACGGACTTCGGGAAGTCATATCTGCTTTTTTCGTGGCGAGCACCTTCGCGGAATTTTGTCCTGGACAATTTGGTATACTTAAAAATTTTCTCAAGACCATTCTTCTCCGGACCATCCTGTACTTAGAATATTTTTTGTACAATATATTTCTTCCGCTCAACCTTAGGCGTAGAATTTTTTCAGGGCGTCTGAATGCCAAGTGTTTTTCAATTCTACGCCTTCGGCGTCGCCAAGCTTGTACACGCCTTTTCGTACTTCGGCGAGAACCAGATAAGGTCCTTCCCAATTTGCGCGAAGTACTCCGTGAGATGGCCTTCGGGGTGCAAAGTCGGCCTTTCGGAGAACGAGGTCTCCTTTTTTGATTTCTTTTGGCCTGGCTTTTAAGTTGATAGCCGCGGCCACTCTTTGCTGGAAAGCTTTTCTTCTCAGCTCGGCTATTTCTCTGTGTTCGGCCACAAGGTCGAGCTTAGTTCTCAGACCGAGGTCGTTTCCGCCTTCATCAAATACTTGCACCCGTATTGAAGGCTGAACTATCTCTATTGGGATAATGGCCTCTGTTCCTAAGACGGGTGAGAAGGGAGTTTCCCCTGTGGCTCTACGTGGCGTCGTTCGGTAGCTCCACAATACACTTTGGAGTTCTCCTGGCCATTTCCCCTTGGCTTCCCCAAGTCTCTTTTTCAGGCCATCTTTTATGGTCCTGTTTGATACTTCCACCTGCCCATTGCTTTGGGGGTGAGCTACTGGGGCGAAGTGCATCTTTATTCCGAGGTCGCTGATGAATTCCTGGAATCCTTTGTCTATGAACTGGGATCCATTATCAGCTACCAGTACCCTCGGTATGCCAAATCTGCATACGATGTTTTTCCATACGAACTTCTGCACTTCTTTTGCCGAGATAGTTGCTAGTGGTTCTGCCTCTACCCACTTTGAGAAATAGTCCACTGCTACCACGCAGAATTTCACGCCTCCGGGCGCTGTGGGGAGTGGCCCAATGAGGTCTATACCCCAGACTGCGAAGGGCCAAGGATAGTCTGCCGACGTTACCATTTCCGAGGGTATCCTCCGGATTTTTGCATGTCTCTGGCAACTACCGCACTTCTGGACGAACTGCCTTGCGTCCTTTCTCAGGGTAGGCCAGAAGTATCCTTGGCGGAGTATCACTGCTGCAAGGGCATCAGTTCCAATGTGCGAGCCGCACATGCCTTCGTGGACTTCTTCGAGGACCATCTCAGTATCCTCTTCGCCCACACATCTCTGCAGCGTATTTGCATATCCTTGCCGATATAACTCTTCACCAATCAGGAAGAATCTTCTGGCGCGTCTTTGCAGTCTTGCCGCATTGCCGGCGTCCTCGGGAAGCTCATTCTCTGCGAGGTATCTCTTTATGGGGTCCTTCCACCCCATTCCCGAGGTCGTTACGCTTAGCACGGAGATGCTTGGATGGTCTAGCACCTCGGTGTATGTTTTGGACTTCGCTAAGCAATCTGCCTCAGTGTTATTCCGCCGGGGTACATTTTCGATCCGCACGGCGTCAAACTCTTGGATGAGTTTTGTTACCAGCTCGTGGTATTTTGCCAAGATTGGGTCCTTCGCCCCATAATCTCCTGCCGTCTGTCGAACTACCAGCTGGGAATCGCTGTGAGCCCTTAAGTTTCTCACGCCAATCTTTCTGGCCAAGCGTAATCCTGCTATGAGGGCTTCATACTCAGCCACATTATTGGTGACGTTGAAGCTGAACTTGATAGCCTTCATCACCTCTAGGCCTTCGGGTCCTCTGATAACTATTCCAGCTCCCTGGTGTTCGGACCCCGAGGCTCCGTCAACATGCAAGGTCCATTCTGGCTCACCTTCTTTCGGATCTGAGTGGTTCTCCTCAGTGGTGGGTATTTCGGCGATAAAATCTGCCAATGCTTGGGCTTTTATGGCCTTCCGAGGCTCATACGTGATTTCGTGTTCGCCAAGCTCTATGCACCACTTGGAGAGCCTTCCCGAATGATCAACTCTCTTCATAACATCCCGTAGTGGTAGACTACTTCGGACGATGATGGGGTGAGCCTGGAAATATGGTCGCAGTCTTCTTCCTGCAAGCACCAAGGCGTATATAGCTTTTTGAAGCAAAGGGTACCTGACTTCGGCGCCATGCAGGGACTTGCTGACGTAGTAGACCGGCCATTGTTTTGGCCCTTCTTCTTTTATCAGGACCGAGCTCACGGCCTTTTCTGTGACGGCGAGGTACAGTACGAGGGGTTCTCCCTCCCGAGGTTGTCGCAGAGTCGGCAGGCTGGCCAGGTAGACTTTGAGTTCTTCCCAGGCCTTTTGGCAATCTTCATCCCAGGGATGATTGTTTCTTCCGAGGTCGCCTTCCATCTTTGCTGCCTTTGTGAGGACTTTGAAGAAAGGTCTACACCTATCTCCGTACCTGGAAATAAACCTGCTCAGAGAGTTCTGATGGCAGAGGGTTAGTCTCTGCACGTCTTTCACTATGGCAGGAGTTCTGATGGCAGAGGGTTAGGCCTCCGCCGACCACTAGGGCGGACCATGGTGGTAGTATTGTCCCTTTGAACGGCGCATTAACGGGCGGCGCGGAGCCTTGAACCCGAGACCGCAGGGATTTACACCCCCTCAGGGGGGGTCGCGTCTAACCACTAGGACCCTCTGCCATCAAGTTCGGAACTCAAGCAGAGCCTTAATCTTCTCAGGATTGGCGTCGATGCCTCTTTCGGATACCATGTACCCAAGGAATTTTCCCGACGTCACCCCGAAGATACACTTCTCGGGGTTAAGGCGAATCCCAAAGGCTCTGAGCTTTTGGAAGGTTTCCCCCAAATCAGCAACGTGGTAGCCGGGCAGCTTGCTTTTTACTATCATATCATCAACATATACTTCCATGTTTCTCCCCATTTGGTCTTTAAAGACCTTGTTCATCAGTCTCTGGTAGGTGGCTCCTGCATTTTTCAGCCCGAAGGGCATTCTGATATAGCAGTACGTTCCTCCCTCGGTGATGAAGGCAGTTTTCTCTTCATCTTCGGGGTCCATCCTTATCTGATGGTAGCCGCTGAAGGCATCTAGGAAGCTCAGGAGCCTGTATTCGGCCGTTGAATCTACCAGTTGATCTATTGGCGGGAGGGGAAATGAGTCTTTCGGGCAAGCATCGTTCAAGTTTCTAAAATCAATGCACATTCGGAGTTTGCTGCTACCTTCTTTTGTGGCAATGACCACGTTGCTTAACCATTCGGGGTATTTTACCTCCCTGATAACTTCAGCATCCAATAGGCGCTGGACTTCGGTTTTCATGAAGTTGCTTTTGTGGGCTGAGATGCTTCGTTTCTTTTGCCTGATAGGTTTTGCTTCCGGGCTTACTTTGAGGCTGTGCTGTATTATGCCAGGGTTCACTCCTGGCATGTCTTTCGGCGAGTAGGCAAACAGATCTTTATTTTTTAGCAGAAAGGATACAAGATTTTCCTTATCACCTTTGGCCAAGCTCTTCCCTATTCGGGTAGATTGTCCTGGGACAAGATCTACTGCTTCCGTTTCTGCTTCTGCGGGATCTCCTTTTTTGCCTTTCTCCTGCACCTTTGCCTCCACCGTTTGTGTAGACCTGTTTGCCGGAGCCTTTCGTGTTTTTACAAACACCTTTCTTACCTCGGCTTGGTCGATGAAGACCTCTGCATCTCCATCCTTGGTGGCGAATGTGACAGTCAAGTACTTCACATTGGGGCGAATGTGCAGGTTCCCCTGAGTCTGCCTTCCAAGGATGGCGTTGTACGAAGACGGGACGTCCATGACGATGAATCTTGCCATTGTGGACGCGTACAACTCAGCTGCTCCGTCTACCGAAGTGCCTTTCATCATCAAAGGGAGGTCGATCCATCCGAGGACGGGTAGTTCGGATGGCCCAACGCCGAAGGTGGGCGTGGTGACAGGTTTCAGCTCGCTGCTGGAGATGCCCAAGTTCGGCAGTAAGTGCGAGAATAGGACGTCAGCATTTGAGCCATCATCAAGCAACACTCTCTTGACGTCCCAGTTCCCTATTCTCGCCATTATCAGCAGCGGGTCGTCGTGGGGGAAGACGACAGTGGAGCCATCTTTGCGAGCCAATTTCTTTGATGGACTTTCATACTCCATAACCGCAATTTCTCTGGCCTTCCGCTTTCTTTCCGAGGATGGGAGCCCCGTGGTGATGGTTTGGATGACCCCTACTGGAGGTGGAAGGCATCTTTTCGGACTTCTGTTTCTCCGCCTGTCGGAGTCATAGTCCTCGTTTTCGGCCCTCTCTTCCTCCTCTTTTCTGCCCTTTGGGGAGGGCATTCGCAGGTACTTGCGAAGTTGGCCCTGTTTGATCAGCGACTCTATGTACTTCTTCAGCTGGAAGCAGTCTTCGGTGTCATGACCGTGGTCGCGATGAAACTGGCAGAACTTCTTGGCATTCTTTTTATTATCAGCGGCCATGGCCTTTGGCCGCCGAATCTGCGTCCCTTGCCTTTCCAGCGCCATGAGAATGTTGGTCCGTGTCGTGCTCAAGGGTGTGAAACTTTGAGGTTTCTTTCCTCACATTCGCCGTGGTCGACCTGTATGTTCAGAAAGATGCCGAGCTTGCTGGCTGGACCCTTCGGCGCGGTGATGATCAGACTTCGGCCCCGCCATCCTCAATTCCTCGGCTGTCATGTGCTGCTCTGCCCTTCGGTAAAATTCTCCGAGGGTCTCCGGGGGGTCCTTTGAGAACTCGTAGAACAGCTGTGAGTCACACCGAAGGCCCCGTGTCATAGCGAGGATGCGGATTTCAGGCCGGAAGTCCGGGACGCTGAGTGCTTCCCTGTTGAATCGTTCGACATAGTCTCGGATCGTCTCTCCGTTTCTCTGCTCTATGTCGAACATCTGTACAGGCATTTTGGCCGTCGGCCTGCTCCCAATGAACTGCTGGGTAAAGGCTGTGGACAACTCCTGAAACTCAGTGATAGTCCCTGGGGGCAACGACTTGTACCATGCTGTTGCTGGGCCCGTGAGGGTGACTTCAAAGCATTTGCACATGGTAGCGTCATCAGCTCCGTGCATTATCATGCTCCGCCTGTACTTCGTCAGATGGGCCTGTGGATCAGTCCGGCCATCATAGATCTCCAGCCTAGGCACTCTGAAGTCGCCTGGCATAGCTGCCTCAACGACGGTGTGAATAAACGGGGAGCCATCTTCGCATAATGCCCCCGACAGCCTGTCCCAAACGGGTTTTCTGGTCACTTGCTTCTCCACTCTGTCCAGCCGTGCCAATATCCTTTCCATAAGCGCAGTGGCGCTAGGACCATTTTCGCGGGAGGGAGATCGACGGCGCCTTTTCGGGGAGCGAGTTCGGCGCGGAGGGGTCAGGGCCCTCGCCTCGGGCGACGAACTGCTTCGCTGTGAGACTCTCGGTCGCTTGGACCCGGTTTGTCCCACAGGCCGTTTCCCGAGGGCTATATCTTCTGTGGATGATTCTCCGCGAGGATCTCCACTTTCTGAATTGCGGTGTGTAGACTTGGGGCTTCTCTCCCGAGGGCGTGTTGATGAGGAGGGTTTCTGGGCCTGTGACTGCTGTGGCCATCTTCGGTCGATCTGCTGAGTCATTTCAGCAATGACCGAGCACTGAAAGTCCCTCAAGAAGCTCATGGTGATTACCAGAGGGCGGTCCTCCTCGGGCGTAGAAGTCTCTGGGAGTGTCTGCTCAGCAGCCGGTTGTATCTCAGGCGCGGACGAGGACCTTGGGAGTCCCTTGTCCTTAGAACGCCGAGTCTCAACGACGGCAATCTGCGAGCGGGTTCCCACAGACGGCGCCAAATGATGGCCTAAGGCCTCATCGTTGTGAGTCATGATGACTGTTGAGGAGACTTCTAGGAGGAAGAATGCCTGGAAGGTGGATCGCCCCAAGGAGAGTACCTGAAAAGCTGGTAAGCAGGGTTAGGAGGCCCCCGGAGTGTTTTTCCGGGGGGGGAGCCTCCGACGCCCAAGTCAGTGGTGGCCGGAAGAAGGAGAAAGTCACTAGCTCAAAGAGAAAGGCAGAAAAGTCTCGCCTGGTATTTTCTCAGGGTGTGGGAGCTGTATATCCGGCCTGCCAACCTCCTGTCAAGTATTTATTTCCTGTATATATAGGAATACCTAGCCCGTTCAGATCATGACACGTGTGCGGTCGGATGCTCCTGAACGTCTGGGCGTAGGGGACAGATAGTTGGTAACTAGATGGCCTCGAGCCTTGTGCTGAGACGGGCCATGGCGTCTGCGCGTCAGGGCGACTTTTTACGTCTGTGGTGGGACGTGTCAGAGGCTTCCTTAAATGCTTCCTTAAATGCGCCTGCCGTACTCCCGAGGTCCCTGGGCGAGGTCGTCCTTTAGTTCGGACAGAGCCTCTTCGGGAAGCCTACCCTCAGTTCGGGGGTTCCCAGTTCCAGGGGGTTCTGCCTTCGGGGATATCATAATCGGGCAGCAATGTCTGGTGCCACTTTTCCGAAGGCGCGTTGTTCACAACCTTGGGGGGCGAATGGAGTCCTCAAGTTTTACTGGCGTGCCGAGGCTCGGAGCTCTCAGGCTATCTCCCGAGGTGCATGATTCCACCTATTCCCGGGAAGCGCCAGTTCTTCTGGCCGTTGTTGTGGCAGGGTATTCGGCCAGATTGAGGCGACAGCCTTTGGCTATCAACATGGAATGTGTCACTCTCGTATAGCCCAATCTTTGGTTTCTTGATTACCGAGTAGACTAACTTAAACTGACGACATTGATATCATATATCAACTCATCGGAGCATGGCCATGCATTTTCTAAGTCTCACTCTATCAAGGGGCCCAAAGATATCACTCCCGTTACATAGGAGGGACAAATCCCATCTTGATCATACAAATCCCTCCGCATGATATGTGACATACCCAATGACCTCCTTCAAGTTCACTCAGTTATGAGCAACAAAGGAAAGTATCAAAGTATGTGACTCACATGTAGGGAACCTTGATGATCTTAGGTCGAAGGACTACATATACCATGATCACTATGAGAATCACTTATGACACTCATATAACGATCCATGAAGTGTTCTCATGGTGGGTCGGTCCAGTACACAAGTTCTCCAACTTGTACCCATATGTAGACTACATATCTCATATTAGTCTCCACATATGCTAGTCATGATGTATTATTGCAACCCGCTCCACAATAATACTAGACTAGGGACGTTTAAGAATATCATTATTCTAGGGTTACAATTATGTTTATTACGTTACGCAGAAACAAAACAACAAACAAAATTGCTGGATTAATGCCTCAATAAAATATCATGACTCAATGTGCAAAAATACAATCATCTCATGATTGGCTTTTTGGGCACAATACTAACACTTTGGGCAAGAGGTGTGTCTTCGGCACAGGCTCTACCTCGAAGACACCAAAGAACAGCCCAAGGCCGAAGAGCCCATGATCTTCGGGCAAAAGGCACATCCTCGGAACAGGTTAAGCTTCCAAAGAAACTCCAACACACAACCTCGGAAAGAGATGCAAAACCGAAGTCCTCACTTCGGCTTTCCAAAGGGGGGCATGTGATAGCCAAACGCTATCGCCTCTATCTGGCCGAACTCCCTGCCACAATGATGGCCAGAAGAAGCTGGCACTACCCGAGAAAAGGTGCGATCAGGCACCTCGGGAGATAGCCGAAGAGCTCCGAGCCTGGCACGCCAGGAAACCACGAGGACACTACTCGCCCCACAAGGTTGTGAACATATCGCCTTCGGAAAAGCGGCACCAGATATAGCGAGCCAAACATGATATCCCCGAAGGCGGAACTCCCTGAAATGGGGAACCCCCAAACTGAGGGCTTGTTTCCCGAAGAGGCTCTGTCCGAACTAGAGGACGACCTCACCCAGGGACCTCGGGAGTACGGCAGGAGCATTTATGGAAGCATTTAAGGAAGCCTCTGACACGTCCTTTCACAGACGTCATAAAGTCGCCTGAATAGGAGCTCTGACATACGGACGCCATCAGAGTCACATCATGGCCCATCTCAGCACGTGGCTCAGGACAACCTGCTACCAGTTATCTGTCTCCTACGCCCAAAAACTCAGGGAACATCCGACCGAACACGTGTCGTGATCTGAACGGGCTAGGCGCTCCTATAAATACCAGGAATTAATACTGGGCAGGAGGCTGGTTGGTTGGCCAAACACTGCTCCCACACTCTGAGAAAACTACCAGGCGAGACTCTTCAGCCCTTTGTGCTATTTCCTCTGCCTTTTCTCAGCCACCACTGACTTGGGCGTCGGAGGCTCCGCCCCCGGAAAAACACTCCGGGGGCTTCCTAACCCTTTGTTTCTGAGCTTTCAGGCACTCCCCTTCGGGCTATCCATTCCACCAGGCGTTCTTCCTCCCAGAAGTCTCTCCACCAGTCACCATGACTATAAACGATGAGGCCCCTGGCCATCACTAGTCATTATGTATTATTGCAAGCAGCTCCACAATAATATTAGACTAGGGACGTTTAAGAATATCATTATTCTAGGGTTACAATTATGTTTGTTAAGTTACGCAGAAACAAAACAACAAACATAATTGCTGGATTAATGCCTTAATAAAATATCATGACTCAATGTGCAAAAATACAATCATCTCATGATTGACCTTTTGGGCACAACACTAACAGATCTCAGCATCTCCATCCTTGGTGGCGAAGGTGATAGTTAGATACTTTACATCTGGGCGGATGTGGAGGTTCCCTTGCGTTTGCCTCCTAAGAATGACGTTATATGACGAAGGGACATCTATGACGATGAACCTTGTCATTACAGAGGCAAACAACTTGTCTTTGTTGTTTATTGGAGTTCCCCTTAGCATCAAGGGAAGATCAATCCAAACAAGAACGGGGAGTTTGGACGGTTCCACTCCAAAAGTAGGAGAAGTGACGGACTTGAGGTCACCCTTTGATATACCCAAACTCGGTAGCAGGTGTGAGAATAGGACGTCCGCATTTGAGCCGTCATCAAGAAGTACTCTCTTGATGTCCCAGCTTCCTATCCTTGCCATAACCAGCAGTGGATCATCATGGGGAAATACGACGGCGGACCCATTTTTCCGAACAAGCTTTTTTTATGGGTTCTCATATTCCATCACCGAAATCTCCCTGGCTTTTCATTTCCTTTCTGCCGATGGCAGTCCTATTGTGATCATTTGTATGACTCTTGCCGGGTATGGCGGACGCCTTTTTGGATTTTGGTTCTGACGTCTGTCGGAGTCATACTCCTCGTCATCTCCTTTCCCTTCCTCTTCTCTTCTTCCCTTTGGGTAGGGCATCCGTAGGTAACGTCGGAGTTGACCTTGCTTTATCAGCAATTTTATGTATTTCCTTAGTTAGAAGCAGTCCTCGGTATCATGCCCGTGGTCCCAATGGAATTGGCAGAACTTTTTCATGTTCTTTTTGCTGTCCGAGGTCATGGCCTTCGGTCGTTGAATCGAAGTTCCTTGCCTTTCCATCACCATAAGGATGTCCATCCTTGTGGTGTTCAGAGGAGTGAAAGCCAGTGGCTTCCTTCCCTTAAGCTTCCGATGTCGTCCCCCTGCTTCGGTTGGGTAGCGGGTTTGCTGGTTCAGCCCCTCGACGCAAATGTGATCAGGTTTTGGGCCTTCCATTCTCAGTTCTTCAGCAGTCATGTGCTGGTCGGCCCTTCGATAAAATTAACCAAGTGTATCGGGGGAATCTTTAGAAAATTCATAAAACAGCTGAGAGTCTCTCCAAAGTCCTCGTGTTATGGCCACGATATGTATTTCTAGCCTGAAGTCTGGGACACTTAAGGCTTCTCGATTGAACCTTTCGACATAGTCGCGAATGGTTTCCCCATTTCTCTGTGCTATGTCAAACATTTAGACTAGCATCTTCGCCGTTGGCCGGCTTCCGATAAACTGCTGCGTGAAGGCAGTGGACAACTCTTGGAACTCCATGATGGTTCCTGGAGCCAGTGAGTTGTACCATGCCATTGCTGGGCCAGCAAGGGTGACCTCAAAACACTTGCACAAAGTGGCGTCATTAGCATCGTGCAACACCATGCTGCGCTTCTATTTAGTCAAATGAGCCAGGGGGTCAGTTCGGCCATCGTAGGTCTCCAACCGAGGTACTCGAAAGTTACTTAGCATAAGTGCTTCAACCATTGCTCGGGTGAATGGTAATTCATCTCCATTGAAGGTTTTTGACAACCTAGCCCAGACAGGCTTCCGTGCTACCTGCCTCTCCACTATCTCTAGCCTTTTTAAGATTTTTTCCATGAAGAGTGTGGTAGTAGGCTCTTCCTCCTACTGTCTATAGGCCTTCGGGAAAGGAGACTGACGTCTCCATTTTGGGGAGTGACTGCGGTGTCGAGGAGATAGCGACTTTTCTTCAGGTGAAGAACTCCTTCACCGGGGAGTTCTGGGTTATTTTGTCCCCATTTCTCCCGTAGGTCGCGCCCTGAGGAGTCTATTTTCTGTCGAGGACTCATCACATTGATCCCCACTTCCCGAACTCCGGTGGGTTGATCTGGGGCTACTCTCCCGGCGAGGTGCTGGTGAAGAGGGCCTTCGACTCGGAGTTGGCTGTGGCCATCTTCGGTCTAACTGCTGTGTCATTTCGGCCACTATAGAGCATTGGAACTCGCGTAGGAAGCCCATGGTAATAGTTAGAGGGCGTTCATCCTCAGACAAGGAAGTCCTTGCTGTAGTTTGTTCGATTGTCGGTTGAACTTCTGGCGCGGACGGGGGCTTTGGATGTCCCTTGTCCTTGGAACACCGAGTTTCAACGACGGTGACCTGGGAGTGGGTTCCCACAGACAGCGCCAAATGATGCCCAGCAGCATCTTCGTTGTGTGACATGGTGTGGTCTAGAGGGAATTTCAGTGAGGAAGAATGCCTGAAGTGGAGGTTTCCCAGGAGAATCTGCCTGAAATGCTCAGAAAACAGTAGTTAGGAGTTCCCCGGAGTCTTTTTTTGGGAGGGGGGGGGAGCCTCCGACGCCCAAGTCAGTGTTTTGGAGGTGAAGAGAAAGTAATGAATGAAGAAGTTTTTTTCCCTCTAGAGTCCAATCTCCCCTTACCAGGGGTACTTACCATGTATTTATAGAGGGGCGAACAGTAGAAGTCCGCTTGATGTGGCCGGCCCAGATTATGACACGTGTTCGGACGGATGCGATCCGCATCCTTGGGGAGAAGTGGAACATCTAGCTGACCACAGGCTGCTTGGCCAGGAGCCTAGGCCGCGGGAGGGTGGCGTGTCAGAGCGTGTCTGGGGGTGGCGTGTCGGGGATGTGTCAGAAGCTCCTTAATTGCTTTTGCCGTATTCCCGAGGTCCCTTTGGTAGAAGAGACCTTTTCGGAACAGGAGAACTATCTCCCGAGGTTACTTTAATATCCCAGGAATATCTTTGCTGAGGGAGGCCCTATTTAGCGACGTTTTCTAATGCCGAGGATGGTTCAGTTGTTTTACTGAGGTTGACACTGTTGTCCCTAGGGATGGAGAATTATCGAGGTCGGATGTGAGAGGGGCCGGATGTCCTTGCTGAAGTTTTTGGACTTCTTCTTCCAAGGGTGGTGCCTTAACCGAGCCTAGAACGCCGAGTCTCAACGACGGCGATCTCAGAGCGAGTTCCCACAGACGGCGCCAAATGATGGCTAGGGGCCACATCGTTTATAGTCATGGTGACTGGTGGAGAGACTTCTGGGAGGAAGAACGCCTGGTGGAATGGATAGCCCGAAGGAGAGTGCCTGAAAGCTCAGAAACAAAGGGTTAGGAGGCCCCCGGAGTGTTTTTCCGGGGGGGGGAGCCTCCGACGCCCAAGTCAGTGGTGGCTGAGAAAAGGCAGAGGAAATAGCACAAAGGGCTGAAGAGTCTCGCTTGGTAGTTTTATCAGAGTGTGGGAGCCGTGTTTGGCCAACCAACCAGCCTCCTGCCCAGTATTAATTCCTGGTATTTATAGGAGCGCCTAGCCCGTTCAGATCACGACACGTGTTCGGTCGGATGTTCCCTGAGTTTCTGGGTGTAGGAGACAGATAACTGGTAGCAGGTTGTCCTGAGCCACGTGCTGAGATGGGCCATGATGTGACTATGATGGCGTCCGTATGTCAGAGCGCCTATTCAGGCGACTTTATGACGTCTGTGAAAGGACGTGTCAGAGGCTTCCTTAAATGCTTCCATAATTGCTCCTGCCGTACTCCCGAGGTCCCTGGGTGAGGTGGTCCTCTAGTTCGGACAGAGCCTCTTTGGGAAACAAGCCCTCAGTTCGGGGATTCCCAGTTTCAGGGAGTTCCGCCTTCGGGGATATCATGTTCGGCTCGCTATGTCTGGTGCCGCTTTTCCAAATGAGATATGTTCACAACCTTGGGGGGCGAGTAGTGTCCTCGGGGTTTCCTGGCGTGCCGGGCTCGGAGCTCTTCGGCTATCTCCCGAGGTGCCTGATCGCACCTTTTCTCGGGAAGCGCCAGCTTCTTCTGGCCATTATTGTGGCAGGGAGTTCGGCCAGGTAGAGGCGATAGCGTTTGGCTATCACCTGCCAAGAGGAAGAAAACGGTCGGCAGACCTTCTAGGTCCAAGCAAGCTAAGGCTGCCACTCCTCCTCCCCTCGAAGATGTGGTTGAGGTGCAAGATCGGTCCCCTGCCCAACGTCCGAGCCCCGTGGATCCTCCTTCGGATCCTGCCCTCCTCGGGGCAGCACTAAGCCCCGTTCTTACTGCCGAGACTTCGGCCGAGCGAAGGTCTGTTTAGGAGCTCAAACAAAGCATAAGGAGGAAGGGGAAGAATGTTCCTAGCGAAGTCCGGGGGGTGAGTCTGAAGACGACGTCACCGAAGTTCCACCAGGTTGGTTCCTTAGCCATTCCTCTACAAGTCTTAGTGTTTTTTGCATCTATGATTTTTTAGATGAATGGCTAAGGGATGACGTACTGACGGAACTTTGGTGTGGTATTGCAGAGGACATGCCTGCTGGTCCTTGGATGGAGACTCATGCCCATCGGAGGGCTCTTCGGGACAGGCGGATCCTGCAGGATAAGGTGCCAAGGGAGCCCTTCTGGACGTTCACAGAGGACATGAATTTGTTCTCTGAGCGTAGCCAGCTGATGGCTCCCTAGATGGTGACGGGGGTGATGACCAATGCCACCTTCCAGTCGCTTGTCACTGAGTGCCCCAGTGAAGACATCCTCGAGGTGAGGATGACCGAGCATACCGCCCAGGTAGTTTTCTCTTCTCTCTTACTTAGAAAAATTTTCTTCTAAGTTTCTACCGTCTTCTGATACTCATTTGGGGCCCCATTTTTTGCAGCTTTTGGCATACAGTGGATACTTCCGTGCCTGGGCAGCAAAGCAAATGGAGTCCCATTCTCGGTATGAAGATTCTCTGCGCAAGACAAAGGAGTTCTGTGCCATATATGTCCTCAAATACGGCGAGAAGAACAAGATTGCCAAGGAGGAGATTGTGAATCTTCGGGCCAAGCTCGCGGCTAGCAAGCAGGAGCTTTTTATTCACTTTTCAGCTGAGCCGCTCTCTCTTCGGAGAACGAGGCCCTTCGAAAGGAGAATGCTGAAGATAGCGAGAACCTTATGAAGGTGCTCGCTTTGAATGCCGAGCTCCAAGCTGAGGTTGATTCGTTGAAGAAGAACGAGACTAAGAGTAAAAAGAAGAAGATTGGTGCGCTTAAGGCCAAGCTGGCGGCTCTTAGTGCCGAGAACGATCAGACCGAGCAGATGTCAAAGGTGTCTTACCAAGACGGCTTCTGCTTGGCTCGCCACTAGGTCCTTGATCGGCACCCTGAGCTTGACCTCCCTTACCTGTCTGCCCTAGACTTCCCCAAAGGGCCCAGGTGCGCATGGTCTAAGATCGAGTTTCTCAATCTCCCTCCGGTTCGGCCTGTGCCTCCGACTGAGCCATCTAAAGATGATAATGTCGAAGAGACACCGGATGCCCCTGCTTAGCCATAGGCTTCTTCTTTCTTTCTTGTACTCTTGCTGCTTTGTACCTTTTTGTCTTAAGGTTTTTAATGAAGATTTTTTCTCCAATCTCCATTCTTTCTTCCGAATGCGAGTCATCAGAAGTTAGTGTAATTCTAAGTATGCATCTTTGGCAGATGCCTGCTCCTACATTTTTGAAAAGAATCATTTTAGACTTTTTCCGTATTCTGCCAAGTTTTTAGACTCCATCAAGGAGTTTGTTCGAAAAGGAAAACCATTAAGGAACATTTCCCCAGTAACATGGCCATATTCGGCATGTATTTTCATTGACGACTTCAGGGAGGAGTAGTTACAAGTTTTCTTTGAAAAAATGTTTAAGTATAGAATTTTTTCAGAGAGTTTGAATGCCAAGTATTTTTCAGCTCTACTCCCTCGCTGTCACCCAATGGGCGAACTTCGTCAAGGACCAAATAAGGTCCACTCCAGTTTGCCCGAAGTACCCCTCCTAATGGCCTTCGTGGCTCAAATTTGGCCTTTTGGAGAACAAGGTCTCTTTTTTGATCTCTTTTCTTCTTAGGTGTAAGTTATCAGCGTGAGCTATTTTTGTTGGAAAGCCTTCCTTCTTAGTTCGGCCATTTCGCGGTGCTCCTCTGCGAGGTCCAGTTTTGTCCTTAAGCCGAGATCATTTCCTCCCTTGTCGAACACTTGTATTCTTACCGAAGGCTGTATGACTTCAATGGGGATAATGGCCTCTGTCCCGTACACGAGCGAGAAGGGAGTTTCACCCATAGCTCTTCGGGGAGTCGTACGGTAGCTCCACAGTACACTGGGGAGCTCTCCTGGCCATTTCCCCTTTGCCTCCTTTAGTCTTTTCTTCAAGCCATCCTTTATTGTCCTGTTAGATACTTCGACCTGCCCGTTACTTTGAGGGTGGGCTACTGGACCAAAATGCATTTTTATGCCGAGGTCAGCCATGAATTCCTGGAATCCTCTATCTGTAAACTAAGTTCCATTGTCGGCCACTATTACCCTCGGTATGCCAAATCGGCATATGATGTTCTTCCATATAAACTTTTGGGCATCCTTTGCCAAGATTGATGCCAGTAGTTCTGCTTCTATCCACTTAGTGAAGTAGTCTACTGCGACATGGCAGAACTTTACCCCACCGGGCGCATTTGGGAGAGGCCCGATGAGGTCAATACCCCATATGGCAAAGGGGCAGGGATAATTTGCTGAAGTTATTCTTTCCGAAGGTAACCTTTGGATGTTGCCGTGCTTTTGGCAATTGTCACATGTTCAGACAAATTGCCTTGCATCTTTCCTCAAGTTAGGCCAGAAGTATCCTTGGCGAAGTAATACTCCAGCAAGGGCGTCTGTTCCTATATGGGAGCCACACGCTCCTTCGTGAACTTCTTCAAGTATTATTCTGACATCATCTTCACCTACACATTTTTACAGGGGGCTCGCATACGCTTGCCTGTATAGTTCTTCTCCAATGAGGAAGTACCTTCCCGAGCGCTTCCGTACTTTTGCGGCCTCTTTAGGGTCCTCAAGGAGTTCCGAGGTTGCTAGATATTTCTTGATGGGATCCTGCCATCCTTCCCCCGAGGTTTCTATGCACATTAATTCTGTACTGGGTTGCTTCTGCACTTCGGTGGGTTCCTTGGATTTGGCCAAGGCGTCGGCTTGGGTATTATCACTTCGGGGCACGTTCTTTATGTGTACCGAGTCAAAACCTCCAATGAGTTTCTAGACAAGGTCGTGATATTTTGCCAAGGTTGGATCCTTTGCTGCATATTCTCCCTTCATCTGCCGGACTATTAACTGTGAATCACTGTAGGCCATAAGGTTTCTTACGCTGACTTTTCTGGCCATCTTCAGTCCGGATATAAGGGCCTCATACTTGGCGATGTTACTGGTAACATTAAAACTGAACTTGATTGCTTTAGAGGCTTCCATGCCTTCGGGCCCTCAAAGGACTATTCTAGCTCCCTGATGCTCTGCGCCTGACGCTCCATCAACAAAGAGCTTTCATTCTGGATCAGCCTCTATTCGATCCTCCACGACGGCTTTAGCATTTTAGATCTCAGGGATTTTGGCAATGAAGTCTGCCAGTGCTTGGGCCTTTATTACCCTTCTAGGTTTGTAAGTAATGTCGTATTCTCCAAGTTCGATGCACCATTTTGATAATGTTCCCGAATGCTCCACTTGATAGCCAAACGCTATCGCCTCTATCTAGCCGAACTCCCTGCCACAAGAATGGCCAGAAGAAGCTGGCGCTACCCGAGAAAAGGTGTGATCATGCACCTCAGGGGATAGCCGAAGAGCTCCAAGCCCGGCACGCCAGGAAAACCCGAGGACACTACTTGCCCCCAAGGTTGCGAACAGATCGCCTTCGAAAAAGCGGCACCAGACATTGCGAGCCGAACATGATATCCCCGAAGGCGAAACTCCCTGAAACTGGGAACCCTCGAACTGAGGGATTGTTTCCCGAAGAGGCTCTGTCCGTACCAAAGGATGACCTTACCCAGGGACCTCGGGAGTACGGCAGGAGCATTTATGGAAGCATTTAAGGAAGCCTCTGACACATCCATTCACAGACGCCACAATCTGCCTCAAAAGGCGCTCTGCCACACTGACATCATCAAAATCACATCATGGCCCGTCTCAGCACATGGCCCAAGGCAACTTGCTACCAGCTATCTGTCTCCTATGCCCAGAAATTCAGGAACACCCGACCGAACACGTGTCGCGATCTGAACGGGCTAGGCACTCCTATAAATACCAGGAATTAATACTTGGCAGGAGGCTGGTTGGCAAAAATACGGCCCCCACACCCTGAGAAAATTACCAGGCGAGACTCCTCAGCCCTATTTTCTCTGCCTTTCTCTCAGCCACCACTGACTTGGGCATCGGAGGCTCCCCCCCGGAAAAACACTCCGGGGGCCTCCTAACCCTTTGCTTCTGAGCTTTCAGGCACTCTCCTTTGGGCGATCCAATCCACCAGGCATTCTTCCTCCCAGAAGTCTCTCCTCCAGTCATCATTACTCTAAACGATGAGGCCCTTGGCCATCACCACTTTTTTCATTACATTGCGTAGGGGCAGGTTACTCCGGACGGTGATGGCGTGTCCTTGTGATAGCCGAGGTACCCATCAACGGCCGAGCTCCCAAACTTGGCGGAGTACTGACTTCGGCGAGGGAAACTACCAGCCGAGGTCAAAAGGACACACGATCCCTCTGGCCTAGTATAGGGAATTCGCTTCGTCAGGAAATGACAGGACCAACCTCGATAGAAAGGCCGAACCCTCTTCGGAAAGAGAAGTACCCCTCGGGGGAACCATCCTCGGGAAACATATGCCCCGAGACGTTAGAGTAACCTCAGAAGGTACGAACGAAGCATTTAAAAAGCCTCTGACACCTCCCCATAAAGTCGTCTCCCAAATACATTTTGACACGCTATCACTGGGACACGCCATCAGAGGGACGCCTTGATATGACGCCCTCGGAATGACTAGGCTGTCAAACCAGCGACTTTCCCTGAGAGACACGTCCCTTCACTCCCGAAAAAGCAGGGATCGTAGCCCGCCGTACACGTGTCATAATCTGGGATGGCCTCTAGAGGGAAATGGCTTCTGCACGCCTCCTGTATAAAATACCCAGAAAGCATTCTAAAAAGGGTGAGATAAAAAGTTCTCTTTGAATATACAAAAGAGCACAGAATCTAGTTACTTAAAAATACTGACTTGGGCGTCGGAGGTTCCTCCCCGGGAATTTACACCGGGGACCTCCTAACCTGTGTTTTTCTAAAAAAGCATTTCAGGTATCCTCCACTGGGGAATTTCCTCTCAAAGTATTCTCCTCCATCAGAAGCACTCTCTGCTCTTATGATGACACACGATGAGGCCGCCGTGGGCCATCATTTGGCACCGTCTGTGGGAAACCTGTCCCATGTCGCCGTCATGGAGACTCGACGCTCGAAGGATAAAGGGATTCCAAAATCCCCCCTCGCACCTGAGACTCAACAGGTGACCTCTTTACCTGTGGCAGAAACTTCCATGATGGAGGACGACCGTCCAGTAACGGTAACGATGAGCTTCCTACGGGATTTCCAGCGTTCTATCGTTGCCGAAATCACTCAGCAACTTGATCAAAGGTTGCCCCAACCTTCACCCACTCAGAGAGCCTCACCCTCGACCATCCGTCGGGAAAGGAGCTCACGATCCACTCACCGGAGTTCAAGGAGTGTGATGGCCTAAGGCCTCATCGTTGTGAGTCATGATGACTGTTGAGGAGACTTCTAGGAGGAAGAACACCTGGAAGGTGGATCGCCCCAAGGAGAGTACCTGAAAAGCTGGTAAACAGGGTTAGGAGGCCCCCGGAGTGTTTTTCCGGGGGGGGAGCCTCCGACGCCCAAGTCAGTGGTGGCCGGAAGAAGGAGAAAGTCACTAGCTCAAAGAGAAAGGCAGAAAAGTCTCGCCTGGTATTTTCTCAGAGTGTGGGAGCTGTATATCCGGCCTGCCAACCTCCTGTCAAGTATTTATTTCCTGTATATATAGGAATACCTAGCCCGTTCAGATCATGACACGTGTGCGGTCGGATGCTCCTGAACGTCTGGGCGTAGGGGACAGATAGTTGGTAACTAGATGGCCTCGAGCCTTGTGCTGAGACGGGCCATGATATGATTCTGATGGCGTCTGCGCGTCAGGGCGACTTTTTACGTCTGTGGTGGGACGTGTCAGAGGCTTCCTTAAATGCTTCCTTAAATGCACCTGCCGTACTCCCGAGGTCCCTGGGCGAGGTCGTCCTCTAGTTCGGACAGAGCCTCTTCGGGAAGCCTACCCTCAGTTCGGGGGTTCCCAGTTCCAGGGGGTTCCGCCTTCGGGGATATCATATTCGGGCAGCAATGTCTGGTGCCACTTTTCCGAAGGCGCGCTGTTCACAACCTTGGGGGGCGAATGGAGTCCTCAAGTTTTACTGGCGTGCCGAGGCTCGGAGCTCTCAGGCTATCTCCCGAGGTGCATGATTCCACCTATTCCCGGGAAGCGCCAGTTCTTCTGGCCATTGTTGTGGTAGGGTATTCTGCCAGATTGAGGCGATAGCCTTTGGCTATCACATGCCCCCCTCTGGAAAGCCGAAGTGAAGACTTCGGTTTGCATCTCTTTCCGAGGTTGCCGTTGGGAGTCTCGTTGGGAAGCATAACCTGTTCCGAGGTCGCACCTTTTGCCCGAGGGTCTGGGCTGTTCGGCCTTGGCCTATTCTTTGGTGTCTCCGAGGCAAAGCCTGTACCGAAGATACACCTCTTGAACAAAAGTCATGGGCTGTTCAGCCATAGCCTGTCTCTTGGTGTCCTCGAGGTGGCCTGCTTTTTATTTCTGCAGGTCTGATGGCCAAGCGTGTCAGACTGAGCGGCGCGTCTCCATTTCTCAGGGATGTCAAACGACGTGTCCCAATCAGGAGGCGTGTCCCGGTTTTCCAGGCACGTTTGGGGAGGCAGGTCCCCCATTTCTGCGCAGCGGTTGACACGTGGCTTCTTGCCATTGGAGGAGAGGCGCGTCATTTACAGAGGGCGCGCCTTTTCGGGTGCAGCGGGCAGTTACGGCGACGGTTCGCCTCCAATGGGTACTTATGATGTTCTTTCGGTTACCCACCTTTGGCCTATAAATAGCCCATTCCATCATAAGTCCCACTTACTGTTTTTCTGCTCTTTTTCTGCTCTCTCTCTGCTTTGCCCTCTGTTCTTGCGTTTTATCTTGCTTTCTGTGGCGGAGCTTCTTTAATCAGAGCTTTTCCTACCAACTTTCACGACGGCGTCCTTAGGCAAATCTTTTGGTGGGTTTTGATTTTCAGAGTACTCTGATTCCTTTATTTTTCTGAGTTTTTCTGGAAAACAGTTGTTTTTTCCAAACTCGTCTTCTGAGTTTTTTCTGGAAACTATTTTCTTTTCCATCTCAAACACTTTTTCATGTCTGCGATGCCTGTTCCCGAGAGCTGGAAACCTCTTCTGGCCCATCCTTGCTGTACCACCCCCGAAAAACTAGAGAGGTGGAAGAAAAAATTCTTTCTTCCGTCTTATGCTGTGACCAGACTGCCTCGTTCTAGCCATTTTGCTTTTTCAAACCGTGGTGACGAGGTTACTGTCTTCCGAGCCCAACTGAAGGCCGGACTTCGGTATCCTCCCCCGAAGGTGGTTTGCGAGTTCTGCCAATTCCATGGCATTGCTGTGAACCAGCTTCCCCCGAACGCGTACTGCTATTTTAACGCCTACCTCTGCATGTGTGGCGTGTTCGGGATAGAGCCCCACTTCATCATTTTCATGCAGTACTACAAGCTCTATGTGGTCCCGAAGGGTGGCTTCTATTTCCTGCTGCCTCGGGGATCCGGGAGCAAAAAATTCACCTTCACCTTCGACACGAAGGATAGCTGGCGGGGGTGGCAGCCTAAGTTCTTTTTCCTCAAGGTGGATAAGAACTGGTCTGATGTCCCGACCAGGTGGGCTCAGGGAGTGCTGAACGCAGACGTCGTTGATCCGAGGATGCTGCTGACCCCACCGTTGGCTTCCGTGTTCGCGGATTTCGACGCCCGTATTCGGGCAGTCGCTGACTGGGCTCCCGAGGTCTCTCCTCGTGCTCTTTACCCCTTTCCTATCAACTGGAGGTTGATGACTGAAGAAGTCCTTCGGGAGCTGAAAGTGGTTAAGGAGCACGTGACTGACCTCAATATGCCCGCTCCCGCCATCGCCGGGAAAGACTCCTGGCTGGTCAAGCTCCTTAAGGGGGAGACTTCTTTCGAAACTTTTGCCGAAAGTGAGTAATCTTCCATCCCTTTATACTTTTTCCTCGGACTTACGCTGATATTTCTTCTCTTTTTCAGAGATGGGCGATGGGGCTGCCGCTTATTACAAGGCCCTCTTTTCTGGCCAAGTGGAGAAGGGGGAGCAGACAAAGAAGGCGGCTTCCCGAAGAAGGAAGACGACAGGGGCAGGACCCTCGGCGAAGCGAGCTAGGAAGGCTCTCCAGCCTTCTCAGCCAGAGCTTTTGGAAGAAGAAGCTGGCGAAGACGCTGGTCTTGTTGAAATTCCACCGGCCGAGGTCCCCGCTACTTCCGCCGAGGTGCCTCCTCTCGACCTCGAGGCCCCCAGAAACACTGTAGTGGTAGAAGTACCCACCGCCGAGGAGCGGTACCGGCAGAAGGGTAAGGGTCTTTCTTCCGAGGGGCCCGAGGATCCCGAGGACACTGTCTCCGAGGTTCTTCCAGGTATGCCTTTAGGCGAAGTTCAGCTCCTTTTCCTTTCGCGAATTTTTCTTCTGCTCCTAACTTCCTTCCTACTTTCAGAGGAGCCCCTTGCTGCTGGCTGGAGGGCCATTCATGAGAGGAAACGAGCCCTCCGCGATGCCATAATCCCTGAGGGGAAGATCCCCTTGGAGCCCTTTTGGACAATCACGGAGGATATGAATTTGCTCTCCGACGATTGTCCAAAAATGACAAAGGAGATTTGGAAGGGGATCACCACTGACGCCTCCTTCCGGGCCATTGCGGTGGCTCACCCGGGGGATAATACCCTCACCGCAAAAGTCACCGAGCATGCTGCTCAGGTATAGTCTTTACACTTTTTTCCTCAATTTTCTAAGTGTTTAGACTTGTACTAACCTGGACTTTTGCCTTGCCGTAGCTGCTGGAGTACGCTGGTTATCTCCGAGTTCAGGTGGCCAGACAGGCTGCCTCCAAGGATGCGACTTCGCGGGAACTCAGTGAAGCGAAGGCTTCGCTTGCGAAGGTGATCGCCAGCAACCAGCAGCTGACAGCGGATTGTTCTCAGCAACTTGCTGCCGTTCGGGAGGAGTTCTCGAAGAAAAGAGAAGAACTTGAAAAGGACTCCTCCCGGAAGATTGCCGACCTCGGCGACCAAGTAAAGGGGCTGCTCGCCGCCAACGAAGATCTTGTCAAGGACAAGGCTGTTTCTGACAGTCTTGCGTCGAGGTTGACGGATGAGAACAATGCTCTTCAAGCCGAGGTCGAGGCTCTGAAGAAGGAGTCCGGAGAGACGCTGGGGATAAGCGACCTCGAAGAGGAGGTTGCTGAGCTGAGGGACGGGGTCAATGTTCTTGGCGTTCAAAAACGTACTTCTGATAACATGGCCAAGGTCGCCTTTCAGGACGGCTTCTACCTCGCTCGGCACCAGGTGCTGCAGAGGTTCCCAGATTTGGACTTCTCTTTTCTGGAGGGCCTAAATATTCCTGAGGGACCTCGGTGGCAGTGGTCCAAGGTCGAGCATTTGAAGCTTCCTGGTCTTCGTCCGCCCGGCTCTCCCTAGTTTGTTTTAGGGCTCCTCTTATTTTTCTCCTTCGTGCTCCTTCTTTGGACACTTCTTTTGTAAGGCAGCCTTTGCTCTAAATGAACAATCTTTTCGGCTAAGTCCTTTCTTGCAAGTTTCTTTATATCCACTGTCCCGAACACGTTTGCTCAAGAGACTTTCGGAAAACCTGTAACCAAAGAAACTTTTTACCTTCCTTTGTCCCGAGTGTGCTCGCTCAAGAGACTTTCTGGAAAGTTTGCAAAAATTTGGCTAAGTCTTTTGCATGCTTTTTGTTTCCTTTTATCCCGAACATGTTTGCTCAAGGGACTTCGGAAAACCTGCGACCAAAGAAACTTTTTACCTTCCTTTGTCCCGAGTGTGCTCGCTCAAGAGACTTTCTGGAAAGTTTGCAAAAATTTGGCTAAGTCTTTTGTAGGCTTTTTGTTTCCTTTTATCCCGAACATGTTTGCTCAAGGGACTTCGGAAAAGTTTCAGCCAAATTTTTCTGTCTTCCTATTGTCCCGAGCATATTTGCTCAAGGGACTTAGGAAAATTCTCACGAGATTGCTCGTTTCCCTCTTTCCCGAGCATGTACGCTCAAGGGTGTTTGGAAATTATCTCTGCTTTTGTTTTGGCGTGCACTATTACGAGATTCTTGCTTTCCCTTTTTTTCGAGCATGTACGCTCAAGGGTGTTCGAAAAATTTTCTCTGCACTGATTATGCCGAGTACCTTTGCAAGATTCTTGTTTCCCATTTTTCCCGAGAATAGTGGCTCAAGGGCCTTCGGGAAGTCACATCTGCTTTTTTCGTGGCGAGCACCTTCGCGGAATTCTGTCTTGGACAATTTGGTATACTTAAGAATTTTTCTCAAGACCATTCTGTACTTAGAATATTTCTTGTACAATATATCTCTTCCGCTCAACCTTAGGCGTAGAATTTTTTCAAGGCGTCTGAATGCCAAGTGTTTTTCAATTCTACGCCTTCAGCGTCGCCAAGCCTATACACGCCTTTCCGTACTTCGGCGAGAACCAGATAAGGTCCTTCCCAATTTGCGCGAAGTACGCCGTGAGATGGCCTTCGGGGTACAAAGTCGGCCTTTCGGAGAACGAGGTCTCCTTTTTTGATTTCGTTTGGTCTGGCTTTTAGGTTGATAGCCGTGGCCACTCTTTGCTGGAAAGCTTTTCTTCTCAGCCCGGCTATTTCTCTGTGTTCGGTTACAAGGTCGACCGTAGTTCTCAGACCGAGGTCGTTTCCGCCTTCATCAAACACTTGCACCCGTATTGAAGGCTGAACTATCTCTATTGGGATAATGGCCTCTGTTCCGAAGACGAGTGAGAAGGGAGTTTCCCCTGTGGCTCTTCGTGGCGTCGTTCGGTAGCTCCACAATACACTTTGGAGTTCTCCTGGCCATTTCCCCTTGGCTTCCCCAAGTCTCTTTTTCAGGCCATCTTTTATGGTCCTGTTTGATACTTCCACCTGCCCATTGCTTTGGGGGTGAGCTACTGGGGCGAAGTGCATCTTTATTCCGAGGTCGCTGATGAATTCCTGGAATTCTTTGTCTATGAACTGGGATCCATTATCAGCTACTAGTACCCTCAGTATGCCAAATCTGCATACAATGTTTTTCCATACGAACTTCTGCACTTCTTTTGCCGAGATAGTTGCTAGTGGTTCTGCCTCTACCCACTTTGAGAAATAGTCCACTGCTACCACACAGAATTTCACGCCTCCCGGTGCTGTGGGGAGTGGCCCAATGAGGTCTATACCCCAGACTGCGAAGGGCCAAGGATAGTCTGCCGATGTTACCATTTCTGAGGGTATCCTCTGGATTTTTGCATGTCTCTGGCAACTACCGCACTTCTGGACGAACTGCTGATAGCCAAAGGCTGTCGCCTCAATCTGGCCGAATACCCTGCCACAACAACGGCCGGAAGAACTGGCGCTTCCCGGGAATAGGTGGAATCATGCACCTCGGGAGATAGCCTGACAGCTCCGAGCCTCGGCACGCCAGTAAAACTTGAGGACTCCATCCGCCCCCCAAGGTTGTGAACAACGCGCCTTCGGAAAAGTGGCACCAGACATTGCTGCCCGAATATGATATCCCCGAAGGCGGAACCCCCTGGAACTGGGAACCCCCGAACTGAGGGTAGGCTTCCCGAAGAGGCTCTGTCCGAACTAGAGGACGACCTCGCCCAGGGACCTCGGGAGTACGGCAGGCGCATTTAAGGAAGCATTTAAGGAAGCCTCTGACACGTCCCACCACAGACGTAAAAAGTCGCCCTGACACGCAGACGCCATCAGAATCATATCATGGCCCGTCTCAGCACAAGGCTCGAGGCCATCTAGTTACCAACTATCTGTCCCCTACGCCCAGACGTTCAGGAGCATCCGACCGCACACGTGTCATGATCTGAACGGGCTAGGTATTCCTATATATACAGGAAATAAATACTTGACAGGGGGTTGGCAGGCCGGAGATACAGCTCCCATACTCTGAGAAAAGACCAGGCGAGACTTTTCTGCCTTTCTCTTTGAGCTAGTGACTTTCTCCTTCTTCCGGCCACCACTGACTTGGGCGTCGGAGGCTCCCCCCCCGGAAAAACACTCCGGGGGCCTCCTAACCCTGTTTCCCAGTTTTCCAGGTACTCTCCTAGAGGCGATCCACCTTCCAGGCGTTCTTCCTCCTAGAAGTCTCCTCAACAGTCATCATGACTCACAACGATGAGGCCCTGGGCCATCATTTGGCGCCGTCTGTGGGAACCCGCTCGCAGATTGCCGTCGTTGAGACTCGGCGTTCTAAGGACAAGGGACTCCCAAGGTCCTCGTCCGCGCCTGAGATACAACCGGCTGCTGAGCAGACACTCCCAGAGACTTCTACGCCCGAGGAGGACCGCCCTCTGGTAATCACCATGAGCTTCTTGAGGGACTTTCAGCGCTCGGTCGTTGCTGAAATGACTCAGCAGATCGACCGAAGATGGCCACAGCAGTCGCAGGCCCAGAAACCCTCCTCATCAACACGCCCTCGGGAGAGAAGCCCCAAGTCTACACACCGCAGTTCAGAAAGTGGAGATCCTCGCGGAGAATCATCCACAGAAGATATAGCCCTCGGGAAACGGCCTGTGGGACAAACCGGGTCCAAGCGACCGAGAGTCTCACAGCGAAGCAGTTCGTCGCCTGAGGTGAGGGCCCTGACCCCTCCGCGCCGAACTCGCTCCTCGAAAAGGCGCCGTCGATCACCCTCCCGCGAAAATGGTCCTAGCGCCACTGCGCTTATGGAAAGGATATTGGCACGGCTGGACAGAGTGGAAAAGCAAGTGACCAGAAAACCCGTTTGGGACAGGCTGTCGGGGGCGTTATGCGAAGATGGCTCCCCGTTTATTCGCACCGTCGTTGAGGCAGCTATGCCAGGCGACTTCAGAGTGCCTAGGCTGGAGATCTATGATGGCCGGACTGATCCACAGGCCCATCTGACGAAGTACAGGCGGAGCATGATAATGCACGGAGCTGATGACGCTACCATGTGCAAATGCTTTGAAGTCACCCTCACGGGCCCAGCAACAGCATGGTACAATTCGTTGCCCCCAGGGACTATCACTGAGTTTCAGGAGTTGTCCACAGCCTTCACCCAGCAGTTCATTGGGAGCAGACCGACGGCCAAAATGCCTGTACAGATGTTCGACATAGAGCAGAGAAACGGAGAGACGATCCGAGACTATGTCGAACGATTCAACAGGGAAGCACTCAGCGTCCCGGACTTCCGGCCCGAAATCCGCATCCTCGCTATGACACGGGGCCTTCGGCGTGACTCACAGCTGTTCTACGAGTTCTCAAAGGACCCCCCGGAGACCCTCGGAGAATTTTACCGAAGGGCAGAGCAGCACATGACAGCCGAGGAATTGAGGATGGCGGGGCCGAAGTCTGATCATCACCGCGCCGAAGGGTCCAGCCAGCAAGCTCGGTATCTTTCTGAACACACAGGTCGACCACGGCGAATGCGAGGAAAGAAACCTCAAAGTTTCACACCCTTGAGCACGACACGGACCAACATTCTCATGGCGCTGGAGAGGCAAGGGACGCAGATTCGGCGGCCAAAGGCCATGGCCGCCGATAATAAGAAGAATGCCAAGAAGTTCTGCCAGTTTCATCGCGACCACGGTCATGACACCGAAGACTGCTTCCAGCTGAAGAAGTACATAGAGTCGCTGATCAAACAGGGCCAACTTCGCAAGTATCTGCGGATGCCCTCCCCTAAAGGCAGAAAAGAGGAGGAAGAGAGGGCCGAAAACGAGGACTATGACTCCGACAGGCGGAGAAACAGAAGTCCAAAAAGGCGCCTTCCACCTCCAGTAGGGGTCATCCAAACCATCACCACGGGGCTCCCATCCTCGGAAAGAAAGCGGAAGGCCAGAGAAATTGCTGTTATGGAGTATCAAAGTCCATCAAAGAAATTGGCTCGCAAAGATGGCTCCACTGTCGTCTTCCCCCACGACGACCCGCTGCTGATAATGGCGAGAATAGGGAACTGGGACGTCAAGAGAGTGTTGCTTGATGATGGCTCAAATGCTGACGTCCTATTCTCGCACTTACTGCCGAGCCTGGGCATCACCAGCAGTGAGCTGAAACCTGTCACCACGCCCACCTTCGGCGTTGGGCCATCCGAACTACCCGTCCTCGGATGGATCGACCTCCCTTTGATGATGAAAGGCACTTCGGTAGACGGAGCAGCTGAGTTGTACGCGTCCACAATGACAAGATTCATCGTCATGGATGTCCCGTCTTCGTACAACGCCATCCTTGGAAGGCAGACTCAGGGGAACCTGCACATTCGCCCCGATGTGAAGTACTTGACTGTCACATTCGCCACCAAGGATGGAGATGCAGAGGTCTTCATCGACCAAGCCGAGGTAAGAAAGGTGTTTGTAAAAACACGAAAGGCTCCGGCAAACAGCTCTACACAAACGGTGGAGGCAAAGGCGCAGGAGAAAGGCAAAGAAGGAGATCCCCCAGAAGCAGAAACGGAAGCAGTAGATCTTGTCCCAGGACAATCTACCCGAATAGGGAAGAGCTTGGCCAAAGGTGATAAGGAAAATCTTGTATCCTTTCTGCTAAAAAATAAAGATCTGTTTGCCTACTCGCCGAAAGACATGCCAGGAGTGAACCCTGGCATAATACAGCACAGCCTCAAAGTAAGCCCGGAAGCAAAACCTGTCAGGCAAAAGAAACGAAGCATCTCAGCCCACAAAAGCAACTTTGTGAAAACCGAAGTCCAGCGCCTATTGGATGCTGAAGTTATCAGGGAGGTCAAATACCCCGAATGGTTAAGCAACGTGGTCATCGCCACAAAAGAAGGTAGCAGCAAACTCCGGATGTGCATTGATTTCAGAAACTTGAACGATGCTTGCCCGAAAGACTCATTTCCCCTCCCGCCAATAGATCAACTGGTAGATTCAACGGCCGAATACGGGCTCCTGAGCTTCCTAGATGCCTTCAGCGGCTACCATCAGATAAGGATGGACCCGGAAGATGAAGAGAAAACTGCCTTCATCACCGAGGGAGGAACGTACTGCTATATAAGAATGCCCTTCGGGCTGAAAAATGCAGGAGCCACCTACCAGAGACTGATGAACAAGGTCTTTAAAGACCAAATGGGGAGAAACATGGAAGTATATGTTGACGATATGATAGTAAAAAGCAAGCTGCCCGGCTACCACGTTGCAGATTTGGAGGAAACCTTCCAAAAGCTCAGAGCCTTCGGGATTCGCCTTAACCCCGAGAAGTGTATGTTCGGGGTGACGTCGGGAAAATTCCTTGGGTACATGGTATCCGAAAGAGGCATCGACGCCAATCCTGAGAAGATTAAGGCTCTGCTTGAGTTCCGAACTCCTGCCACAGTAAAAGACGTGCAGAGACTAACCGGAAGAATAACCTCTCTGAGCAGGTTTATTTCCAGGTACGGAGATAGGTGTCGACCTTTCTTCAAAGTCCTCACAAAGGCAGCAAAGATGGAAGGCGACCTCGGAAGAAACAGTCATCCTTGGGATGAAGATTGCCAAAAGGCCTGGGAAGAACTCAAAGTCTACCTGGCCAGCCTGCCGACTCTGCGGCAACCTCGGGAGGGAGAACCCCTCGTACTATACCTCGCCGTCACAGAAGAGGCCGTTTGCTCGGTCCTGATAAAGGAAGAAGGGCCGAAACAATGGCCGGTCTACTATGTCAGCAAGTCCCTGCATGGCGCCGAAGTCAGGTACCCTTTGCTTCAAAAAGCTATATACGCCTTGGTGCTTGCAGGAAGAAGGCTGCGACCATATTTCCAGGCTCACCCCATCATCGTCCGAAGTAGTCTACCACTACGGGATGTCATGAAGAGAGTTGATCATTCGGGAAGGCTCTCCAAGTGGTGCATAGAGCTTGGCGAACACGAAATCACGTATGAGCCTCGAAAGGCCATAAAAGCCCAAGCATTGGCAGATTTTATCGCCGAAATACCCACCACTGAGGAGAACCACTCAGATCCGAAAGAAGGGGAGCCAGAATGGACCTTGCATGTTGACGGAGCCTCGGGGTCCGAACACCAGGGAGCTGGAATAGTTATCAGAGGACCCGAAGGCCTAGAGGTGATGAAGGCTATCAAGTTCCGCTTCAACGTCACCAATAATGTGGCTGAGTATGAAGCCCTCATAGCGGGATTACGCTTGGCCAGAAAGATTGGCATGAGAAGCTTAAGGGCTCACAGCGATTCCCAGCTGGTAGTTCGGCAGACGGCAGGAGATTATGGGGCGAAGGACCCCATCTTGGCAAAATACCACGAGCTGGTAAGAAATCTCATCCAAGAGTTTGACGCCGTACGGATCGAAAATGTACCCCGGCGGAATAACACTGAGGCAGATTGCTTAGCAAAGTCCAAAACATACACCGAGGTGCTAGACCATCCAAGCATCTCCGTGCTAAGCGTAACGACCTCGGGAATGGGGTGGAAGGACCCCATAAAGAGATACCTCGCAGAGAATGAGCTTCCCGAAGACGCCGGCAATGCTGCAAGACTGCGAAGACGTGCCGGAAGATTCTTCCTGATTGGTGAAGAGTTATATCGGCAAGGATATGCAAATCCGCTGCAGAGATGTGTGGGCGAAGAGGATACTGAGATGGTCCTCGAAGAAGTCCACGAAGGCATGTGCGGCTCGCACGTTGGAACTGATGCCCTTGCAGCAGTGATACTCCGCCAAGGATACTTCTGGCCTACCCTGAGAAAGGACGCAAGACAGTTCGTCCAGAAGTGCGGTAGTTGCCAGAGACATGCAAAAATCCAGAGGATACCCTCGGAAATGGTAACGTCGGCAGACTATCCTTGGCCCTTCGCAGTCTGGGGTATAGACCTTATTGGGCCACTCCCCACAGCGCCCGGAGGCGTGAAATTCTGCGTGGTAGCAGTGGACTATTTCTCAAAGTGGGTAGAGGCAGAACCACTAGCAACTATCTCGGCAAAAGAAGTGCAGAAGTTCGTATGGAAGAACATCGTATGCAGATTTGGCATACCGAGGGTGCTAGTAGCTGATAATGGATCCCAGTTCATAGACAAAGGATTCCAGAAATTCATCAGCGACCTCGGAACAAAGATGCACTTCGCCCCAGTAGCTCACCCCCAAAGCAATGGGCAGGTGGAGGTATCAAACAGGACCATAAAAGACGGCCTGAAAAAAAGACTTGGGGAAGCCAAGGGGAAATGGCCAGGAGAACTCCAAAGTGTATTGTGGAGCTACCGAACGACGCCACGAAGAGCCACAGGGGAAACTCCCTTCTCACTCGTCTTCGGAACAGAGGCCATTATCCCAATAGAGATAGTTCAGCCTTCAATACGGGTGCAAGTATTTGATGAAGGCGGAAACGACCTCGGTCTGAGAACTAAGCTCGACCTTGTGGCCGAACACAGAGAAATAGCCGAGCTGAGAAGAAAAGCTTTCCAGCAAAGAGTGGCCGCGGCTATCAACTTAAAAGCCAGGCCAAAAGAAATCAAAAAAGGAGACCTCGTTCTCCGAAAGGCCGACTTCGCACCCCGAAGGCCATCTCACGGAGTACTTCGCGCAAATTGGGAAGGACCTTATCTGGTTCTCGCCGAAGTACGAAAAGGCGTGTACAAGCTTGGCGACGCCGAAGGCGTAGAATTGAAAAACACTTGGCATTCAGATGCCTTGAAAAAATTCTACGCCTAAGGTTGAGCGGAAGAAGTATGTTGTACAAGAAATATTCTAAGTACAGAATGGTTTTGAGAAAAATTTTCAAGTATACCAAAATTGTCCAAGACAGATTTCCGCGAAGGTGCTCGCCACGAAAAAAGCGGTTGTGACTTCCCGAAGCCCCTTGAGCCACTATGCTCGGGAAAAATGGGAAACAAGAATCTTGCAAAGGTACTCAGCATAATCAGTGCAGAGAAAATTTTCCGAACACCCTTGAGCGAACATGCTCGGGAGAAAGGGAAAGCAAGAATCTCGCAAAAATACACGCCAAAACAAAAGCAGAGGTAATTGCCGAACACCCTTGAGCGAACGTGCTCGGGAAAAAGGGAATGAGCAATCTCGTGAAGATTTTCCTAAGTCCTTTTGAGCAAATATGCTCGGGACAATAGGAAGACAGAAAAATTTGGCTAAAGATTTTCCGAAGGCCCTTGAGCGAACATGTTCGGGATAAAAGGAAACAAAAAGCCTGCAAAAGACTTAGCCAAATTTTTGCAAATTTTCCAGAAAGTCTCTTGAGCGAGCATGCTCGGGACAAAGGAAGGTAAAAAGTTTCTTTGGTTGCAGGTTTTCCGAAAGTCTCTTGGAGCGAACGTGTTCGGGACAATGGAAATAAAGAAACTTGCAAGAAAGGACTTAGCCGAAAAGATTGTTCATTTAGAGCAAAAGCTGCCTTACAAAAGAAGTGTCCAAAGAAGGAGGACGAAGGAGAAAAATAAGAGGAGCCCTAAAGCAAACTAGGGAGAGCCGGGTGGACGAAGACCAGGAAGCTTCAGATGCTCGACCCGGGACCACTGCCACCGAGGTCCCTCAGGAATATTTAGGCCCTCCAGAAAAGAGAGGTCCAAATCTGGGAACCTCTGCAGCACCTGGTGCCGAGCGAGGCAGAAGCCGTCCTGAAAGGCGACCTTGGCCATGTCGTCAGAAGTACGTTTTTGAATGCCAAGGACATTGACCTCGTCCCTCAGCTCAGCAACCTCCTCCTCGAGCTCACTTATCCCCAGCATCTCTCCGGACTCCTTCTTCAGAGCCTCGACCTCGGCTTGAAGAGCAGCGTTCTCGTCCGTCAAACTCGACGCAAGACTGTCGGAAACAGCCTTGTCCTTGACAAGATCTTCATTGGCGGCAAGCAGCTCCTTTACTTGGTCGCCGAGGTCGGAAATCTTCCGGGAGGAGTCCTTTTCAAGTTCTTCTCTTTTCTTCGAGAACTCCTCCCGAACGGCAGCAAGTTGCTGAGAACAATCCGCTGTCAGCTGCTGGTTGCTGGTGATCACCTTCGCAAGAGAAGCCTTCACTTCAGTGAGTTCCCGCGAAGTCGCATCCTTGGAGGCAGCCTGTCTGGCCACCCGAACTCGGAGATAACCAGCGTACTCCAGCAGCTACGGCAAGGCAAAAGTCCAGGTTAGTACAAGTCTAAACACTTAGAAAATTGAGGAAAAAAGTGTAAAGACTATACCTGAGCAGCGTGCTCGGTGACTTTTGCGGCGAGGGTATTATCCCCCGGGTGAGCCGCCGCAATGGCCCGGAAGGAGGCATCAGTGGTCATCCCCTTCCAAATCTCTTTGGTCATCTTCGGACAATCGTCGGAGAACAGATTCATATCCTCCGTAATTGTCCAAAAGGGCTCCAAGGGGATCTTCCCCTCAGGGATTGTGGCATTACGCAGGGCCCGTTTCCTCTCATGAATGGCCCTCCAGCCAACAGTAAGAGATTCCCCTGAAAGTGAGAAGGAAGTTAGGAGCAAAAGAAAAATTCGCGAAAAGAAAAGGAGCTGAACTTCGGCTAAAGACATACCTGGAGGAACCTCGGAGACAGTGTCCTCGGAATCCTCGGGCCCCTCGGAAGAAAGACCCTTACCCTTCTGCCGGTACTGCTCCTCGGCGGTGGGTACTTCTACCACTACAGTGTTTCTGGGGGCCTCGAGGTCGGGAAGAGGCACCTCGGCGGAAGTAGCGGGGACCTCGGCCGGTGGAATTTCAACAAGACCAGCGTCTTCGCCAGCTTCTTCCTCCAAAAGCTCTGGCTGAGGAGACTGGAGAGTTTTCCTAACTCGCTTCGCCGAGGGTCCCGCCCCTGTCGTCTTCCTTCTTCGGGAAGCCGCCTTCTTTGTTTGCTCCCCCTTCTCCACTTGGCCAGAAAAGAGGGCCTTGTAATAAGCGGCAGCCCCATCGCCCATCTCTGAAAAAGAGAAGAAATATCAGCGTAAGTCCGAGGAAAAAGTATAAAGGGATGGAAGATTACTCACTTTCGGCAAAAGTTTCGAAAGAAGTCTCCCCCTTAAGGAGCTTGACCAGCCAGGAGTCTTTCCCGGCGATGGCGGGAGCGGGCATATTGAGGTCAGTCACGTGCTCCTTAACCACTTTCAGCTCCCGAAGGACTTCTTCGGTCATCAACCTCCAGTTGATAGGAAAGGGGTAAAGAGCACGAGGAGAGACCTCGGGAGCCCAGTCAGCGACTGCCCGAATGCGGGCGTCGAAATCCGCGAACACGGAAGCCAACGGTGGGGTCAGCAGCATCCTCGGATCGACGACGTCTGCGTTCAGCACTCCCTGAGCCCACCTGGTCGGGACATCAGACCAGTTCTTATCCACCTTGAGGAAAAAGAACTTAGGCTGCCACCCCCGCCAGCTGTCCTTCGTGTCGAAGGTGAAGGTGAATTTTTTGCTCCCGGATCCCCGAGGTAGCAGGAAATAGAAGCCACCCTTCGGGACCACATAGAGCTTGTAGTACTGCATGAAAATGATGAAGTGGGGCTCTATCCCGAACACGCCACACATGCAGAGGTAGGCGTTAAAGTAGCAGTACGCGTTCGGGGGAAGCTGGTTCACAGCAATGCCATGGAATTGGCAGAACTCGCAAACCACCTTCGGGGGAGGATACCGAAGACCGGCCTTCAGTTGGGCTCGGAAGACGGTAACCTCGTCGCCACGGCTTGAAAAAGCAAAATGGCTAGAACGAGGCAGTCTGGTCACAGCGTAAGACGGAAGAAAGAATTTTTTCTTCCACCTCTCTAGTTTTTCGGGGGTGGTACAGCAAGGATGGGCCAGAAGAGGTTTCCAGCTCTCGGGAACAGGCATCGCAGACATGAAAAAGAGTTTGAGATGGAAAAGAAAATAGTTTCCAGAAAAAACTCAGAAGACGAGTTTGGAAAAAACAGCAGTTTTCCAGAAAAACTCAGAAAAACAGAGGAATCAAGTACTCTGGAAATCAAAACCCACCAAAAGATTTGCCGGAGGATGCCGTCGTGAAAGTTGGTTGGAAAAAGCTCTGATTAAAGAAGCTCCGCCACAGAAAGCAAGATAAAACGCAAGAACAGAGGGCAGAGCAGAAAAAGAGCAGAAAAACAGTAAGTGGGACTTATGATAGAATGGGCTATTTATAGGCCAAAGGTGGGTAACCGAAAAAACATCATAAGTACCCATTGGAGGCGAACCGTCGCCGTAACTGCCCGCTGCACCCGAAAAGGCGCGCCCTCTGTAAATGACGCGCCTCTCCTCCAATGGCAAGAAGCCACGTGTCAACCGCTGCGCAGAAATGGGGGACGTGCCTCCCCAAACGTGCCTGGAAAACCGGGACACGCCTCCTGATTGGGACACGTCGTTTGACATCCCTGAGAAATGGAGACGCGCCGCTCTGTCTGACACGCTTGGCCATCAGACCTGCAGAAGTAAAAAAGCAGGCCACCTCGAGGACACCAAGAGACAGGCTATGGCTGAACAGCCCATGACTTTTGGGCAAGAGGTGTATCTTCGGTACAGGCTTTGCCTCGGAGACACCAAAGAATAGGCCAAGGCCGAACAGCCCAGACCCTCGGGCAAAAGGTGCGACCTCGGAACAGGTTATGCTTCCCAACAAGACTCCCAACGGCAACCTCGGAAAGAGATGCAAACCGAAGTCTTCACTTCGGCTTTCCAGAGGGGGGCATGTGATAGCCAAAGGCTGTCGCCTCAATCTGGCCGAATACCCTGCCACAACAACGGCCGGAAGAACTGGCGCTTCCCGGGAATAGGTGGAATCATGCACCTCGGGAGATAGCCTGAGAGCTCCGAGCCTCGGCACGCCAGTAAAACTTGAGGACTCCATCCGCCCCCCAAGGTTGTGAACAACGCGCCTTCGGAAAAGTGGCACCAGACATTGCTGCCCGAATATGATATCCCCGAAGGCGGAACCCCCTGGAACTGGGAACCCCCGAACTGAGGGTAGGCTTCCCGAAGAGGCTCTGTCCGAACTAGAGGACGACCTCGCCCAGGGACCTCGGGAGTACGGCAGGCGCATTTAAGGAAGCATTTAAGGAAGCCTCTGACACGTCCCACCACAGACGTAAAAAGTCGCCCTGACACGCAGACGCCATCAGAATCATATCATGGCCCGTCTCAGCACAAGGCTCGAGGCCATCTAGTTACCAACTATCTGTCCCCTACGCCCAGACGTTCAGGAGCATCCGACCGCACACGTGTCATGATCTGAACGGGCTAGGTATTCCTATATATACAGGAAATAAATACTTGACAGGGGGTTGGCAGGCCGGAGATACAGCTCCCATACTCTGAGAAAAGACCAGGCGAGACTTTTCTGCCTTTCTCTTTGAGCTAGTGACTTTCTCCTTCTTCCGGCCACCACTGACTTGGGCGTCGGAGGCTCCCCCCCCGGAAAAACACTCCGGGGGCCTCCTAACCCTGTTTCCCAGTTTTCCAGGTACTCTCCTAGAGGTGATCCACCTTCCAGGCGTTCTTCCTCCTAGAAGTCTCCTCAACAGTCATCATGACTCACAACGATGAGGCCCTGGGCCATCAACTGCCTTGCGTCCTTTCTCAAGGTAGGCCAGAAGTATCCTTGGCGGAGTATCACTGCTGCAAGGGCATCAGTTCCAATGTGCGAGCCGCACATGCCTTCGTGAACTTCTTTGAGAACCATCTCAGTATCCTCTTCGCCTACACATCTCTGCAGCGGATTTGCATATCCTTGCCGATATAACTCTTCACCAATCAGGAAGAATCTTCCGGCACGTCTTCACAGTCTTGCAGCATTGCCAGCGTCTTCGGGAAGCTCATTCTCTGCGAGGTATTTCTTTATGGGGTCCTTCCACCCTGTTCCCGAGGACGTTACGCTTAGCACGGAGATGCTTGGATGGTCTAGCACCTCGGTGTATGTTTTGGACTTCGCTAAGCAATCTGCCTCAGTGTTATTCCGCCGGGGTACATTTTCGATCTGCACGGCGTCAAACTCTTGGATGAGTTTTCTTACCAGCTCGTGGTATTTTGCCAAGATTGGGTCCTTCGCCCCATAATCTCCTGCCGTCTGCCGAACTACCAGCTGGGAATCGCTGTGAGCCCTTAAGTTTCTCACGCCAATCTTTCTGGCCAAGCGTAATCCCGCTATGAGGGCTTCATACTCAGCCACATTATTGGTGACGTTGAAGCTGAACTTGATAGCCTTCATCACCTCTAGGCCTTCGGGTCCTCTGATAACTATTCCAGCTCCCTGGTGTTCGGACCCCGAGGCTCCGTCAACATGCAAGGTCCATTCTGGCTCACCTTCTTTCGGATCTGAGTGGTTCTCCTCAGTGGTGGGTATTTCGGCGATAAAATCTGCCAATGCTTGGGCTTTTATGGCCTTCCGAGGCTCATACGTGATTTCGTGTTCACCAAGCTCTATGCACCACTTGGAGAGCCTTCCCGAATGATCAACTCTCTTCATAACATCCCGTAGTGGTAGACTACTTCGGACGATGATGGGGTGAGCCTGGAAATATGGTCGCAGTCTTCTTCCTGCAAGCACCAAGGCGTATATAGCTTTTTGAAGCAAAGGGTACCTGACTTCGGCGCCATGCAGGGACTTGCTGACGTAGTAGACCGGCCATTGTGTGGCCTAAGGCCTCATCGTTGTGAGTCATGATGACTGTTGAGGAGACTTCTAGGAGGAAGAACGCCTGGAAGGTGGATCGCCCCAAGGAGAGTACCTGAAAAGCTGGTAAACAGGGTTAGGAGGCCCCCGGAGTGTTTTTCCGGGGGGGGAGCCTCCGACGCCCAAGTCAGTGGTGGCCGGAAGATGGAGAAAGTCACTAGCTCAAAGAGAAAGGCAGAAAAGTCTCGCCTGGTATTTTCTCAGGGTGTGGGAGCTGTATATCCGGCCTGCCAACCTCCTGTCAAGTATTTATTTCCTGTATATATAGGAATACCTAGCCCGTTCAGATCATGACACGTGTGCGGTCGGATGCTCCTGAACGTCTGGGCGTAGGGGACAGATAGTTGGTAACTAGATGGCCTCGAGCCTTGTGCTGAGACGGGCCATGATATGATTCTGATGGCGTCTGCGCGTCAGGGTGACTTTTTACGTCTGTGGTGGGACGTGTCAGAGGCTTCCTTAAATGCTTCCTTAAATGCGCCTGCCGTACTCCCGAGGTCCCTGGACGAGGTCGTCCTCTAGTTTGGACAGAGCCTCTTCGGGAAGCCTACCCTCAGTTCGGGGGTTCCCAGTTCCAGGGGGTTCCGCCTTCGGGGATATCATATTCGGGTAGCAATGTCTGGTGCCACTTTTCCGAAGGCGCGTTGTTCACAACCTTGGGGGGCGAATGGAGTCCTCAAGTTTTACTGGCGTGCCGAGGCTCGGAGCTCTCAGGCTATCTCCCGAGGTGCATGATTCCACCTATTCCCGGGAAGCGCCAGTTCTTCTGGCCATTGTTGTGGCAGGGTATTCGGCCAGATTGAGGCGATAGCCTTTGGCTATCACATGCCCCCCTCTGGAAAGCCGAAGTGAAGACTTCGGTTTGCATCTCTTTCCGAGGTTGCCGTTGGGAGTCTTGTTGGGAAGCATAACCTGTTCCGAGGTCGCACCTTTTGCCCGAGGGTCTGGGCTGTTCGGCCTTGGCCTATTCTTTGGTGTCTCCGAGGCAAAGCCTGTACCGAAGATACATCTCTTGCCCAAAAGTCATGGGCTATTCAGCCATAGCCTGTCTCTTGGTGTCCTCGAGGTGGCCTGCTTTTTATTTCTGCAGGTCTGATGGCCAAGCGTGTCAGACTGAGCGGCGCGTCTCCATTTCTCAGGGATGTCAAACGACGTGTCCCAATCAGGAGGCGTGTCCCGGTTTTCCAGGCACGTTTGGGGAGGCACGTCCCCCATTTCTGCGCAGCGGTTGACACGTGGCTTCTTGCCATTGGAGGAGAGGCGTGTCATTTACAGAGGGCGCGCCATTTCGGGTGCAGCGGGCAGTTACGGCGACGGTTCGCCTCCAATGGGTACTTATGATGTTCTTTCGGTTACCCACCTTTGGCCTATAAATAGCCCATTCCATCATAAGTCCCACTTACTGTTTTTCTGCTCTTTTTCTGCTCTGCCCTCTGTTCTTGTGTTTTATCTTGCTTTCTGTGGCGGAGCTTCTTTAATCAGAGCTTTTTCCTACCAACTTTCATGACGGCGTCCTCAGGCAAATCTTTTGGTGGGTTTTGATTTTCAGAGTACTCTGATTCCTCTATTTTTCTGAGTTTTTCTGGAAAACTGTTGTTTTTTTCCAAATTCGTCTTCTGAGGTTTTCTGGAAACTATTTTCTTTTCCATCTCAAACTCTTTTTCATGTCTGCGATGCCTGTTCCCGAGAGCTAGAAACCTCTTCTGGCCCATCCTTGCTGTACCACCCCCGAAAAACTAGAGAGGTGGAAGAAAAAATTCTTTCTTCCGTCTTACGCTGTGACCAGACTGCCTCGTTCTAGCCATTTTGCTTTTTCAAACCGTGGCGACGAGGTTACCGTCTTCCGAGCCCAACTGAAGGCCGGACTTCGGTATCCTCCCCCGAAGGTGGTTTGCGAGTTCTGCCAATTCCATGGCATTGCTGTGAACCAGCTTCCCCCGAACGCGTACTGCTATTTTAACGCCTACCTCTACATGTGTGGCGTGTTCAGGATAGAGCCCCACTTCATCATTTTCATGCAGTAATACAAGCTCTACATTGTCCCGAAGGGTGGCTTCTATTTCCTGCTGCCTCGGGGATCCGGGAGCAAAAAATTCACCTTCACCTTCGACACGAAGGATAGCTGGCGGGGGTGGCAGCCTGAGTTCTTTTTCCTGAAGGTGGATAAGAACTGGTCTGATGTCTCGACCAGATGGGCTCAGGGAGTGCTGAACGCAGACGTCGTTGATCCGAGGATGCTGCTGACCCCACCGTTCGCTTCCGTGTTCGCGGATTTCGACGCCCGCATTCGGGCAGTCGCTGACTGGGTTCCCGAGGTCTCTCCTCGTGCTCTTTACCCCTTTCCTATCAACTGGAGGTTGATGACCGAAGAAGTCCTTCGGGAGCTGAAAGTGGTTAAGGAGCACGAGACTGACCTCAATATGCCCGCTCCCGCCATCGCCGGGGAGGACTCCTGGCTGGTCAAGCTCCTTAAGGGGGAGACTTCTTTCGAATCTTTTGCCGAAAGTGAGTAATCTTCCACCCCTTTATATTTTTTCCTCGGACTTACGCTGATATTTCTTCTCTTTTTCAGAGATGGGCGATGGGGCTGCCGCCTATTACAAGGCCCTCTTTTCTGGCCAAGTGGAGAAGGGGGAGCAGACAAAGAAGGCGGCTTCCTGAAGAAGAAAGTCGACAGGGGCGGGGCCCTCGGCGAAGCGAGCTAGGAAGGCTGTCCAGCCTCCTCAGCCAGAGCTTTCGGAAGAAGAAGCTGGCGAAGAGGCTGGTCTTGTTGAAATTTCACCGGCCGCGGTCCCCGCTACTTCTGCCGTGGTGCCTCCTCTCGACCTCGAGGCCCCCAGAAACACTGTAGTGGTAGAACTACCTACTGCTGAGGAGCGGTATCGGCAGAAGGGTAAGGGTCTTTCTACCGAGGGGCCCGAGGATCCCGAGGACACTATCTCCGAGGTTCCTCCAAGTATGCCTTCAGGTGAAGTTCAGCTCCCTTGCTTTTCGTGAATTTTTCTTCTACTCCTAACTTCCTTCTCACTTTCAGAGGAGCCTCTTACTGCTGGCTGGAGGGCCATTCATGAGAGGAAACGGGCCCTCCGCGATGCCAAAATCCCTGAGGGGAAGATCCCCTTGGAGCCCTTTTGGACAATCACGGAGGATATGAATTTGTTCTCCGACGATTGTCCAAAAATGACAAAGGAGATTTAGAAGGGGATGACCACTGACGCCTCCTTCCGGGCCATTGCGGCGGCTCACCAGAGGGATAATACCCTCGCCGCAAAAGTCACCGAGCACGCTGCTCAGGTATAGTCTTTACACTCTTTTTCCTCAATTTTCTAAGTGTTTAGACTTGTACTAACCTGGACTTTTGCCTTGCCGTAGCTGCTGGAGTACGCTGGTTACCTCCGAGTTTGGGTGGCCAGAGAGGCTGCCTCCAAGGATGCGACTTCGCAGGAACTCAGTGAAGCGAAGGCTTCGCTTGCGAAGCTGGTCGCCAGCAACCAGCAGCTGGCAGCGGATTGTTCTCAGCAAATCGCCGCCGTTCGGGAGGAGTTCTCGAAGAAGAGTGAAGAACTTGAAAAGGACTCCTCCCGGAAGATTGCCGACCTCGGCGACCAAGTAAAGGGGCTGCTCGCCGCCAACGGAGATCTTGTCAAGGACAAGGCTGTTTCTGACAGTCTTGCGGCGAGGTTGACGGATGAGAACAATGCTCTCCGAGCCGAGGTCGAGGCTCTGAAGAAGGAGTCCGGAGGGACGCTGGGGACAAGCGAGCTGGAGGAGGAGATTGCTGAGCTGAGGGACGAGCTCAACGTCCTTGGCGTTCAAAAACATACTTCTGATCAAATGGCCAAGGTCGCCTTTCAGGACGGCTTCTGCCTTGCTCGGCACCAAGTCCTGCAGAGGTTCCCAGATTTGGACCTCTCTTTTCTGGAGGGCCTAAATATTCCTGAGGGACCTCGGTGGCAGTGGTCCAAGGTCGAGCATCTGAAGCTTCCTGGTCTTCATCCACCCGGCTCTCCCTAGTTTGTTTTAGGGCTCCTCTTATTATTCTCCTTTGTGCTCCTTCTTTGGGCACTTTTTTTGTAAGGCAGCATTTGCTCTAAATGAACAATCTATTGGCTAAGTCCTTTCTTGCAAGTTTCTTCATTTCCACTGTCCCGAACACGTTTGCTCAAGAGACTTTCGGAAAACCTGCAACCAAAGAAACTTTTTACCTTCCTTTGTCCCGAGTGTGCTCGCTCAAGAGACTTTCTGGAAAGTTTGCAAAAATTTGGCTAAGTCTTTTGCAGGCTTTTTGTTCCCTTTTATCCCGAACATGTTCGCTCAAGGGACTTCGGAGAACCTTCAGCCAAATTTTTCTGTCTTCCTATTGTCCCGAGCATATTTGCTCAAGGGACTTAGGAAAATTTTCACGAGATTGCTCATTTCCTTTTTTCCCGAGCACGTTCACTCAAGGGTGTTCGGAAATTACCTCTGCTTTTGTTTTGGCGTGTACTTTTGCGAGATTCTTGCTTTCCCTTTTTCCCGAGCATGTTCGCTCAAGGGTGTTCAGAAAATTTTCTCTGCACTGATTATGCCGAGTACCTTTGCAAGATTCTTGTTTCCCATTTTTCCCGAGCATAGTGGCTCAAGGGACTTCGGGAAGTCACATCTGCTTTTTTCGTGGCGAGCACCTTCGCAGAATTCTGTCTTGGGCAATTTGGTATACTTAAAAATTTTTCTCAAGACCATTCTTCTCCAGACCATTCTGTACTTAGAATATTTCTTGTACAATATATCTCCTCCGCTCAACCTTAGGCGTAGAATTTTTTCAAGGCGTCTGAATGCCAAGTGTTTTTCAATTCTACGCCTTCGGCGTCGCCAAGCTTGTACACGCCTTTTCGTACTTCGGTGAGAACTAGATAAGGTCCTTCCCAATTTGCGTGAAGTACTCCGTGAGATGGCCTTCGGGGAGTTTCCCCTGTGGCTCTTCGTGGCGCCGTTCGGTAGCTCCACAATACACTTTGGAGTTCTCTTGGCCATTTCCCCTTGGCTTCCCCAAGTCTCTTTTTCAGGCCATCTTTTATGGTCTTGTTTGATACTTCCACCTGCCCATTGCTTTGGGGGTGAGCTACTGGGGCGAAGTGCATCTTTATTCCGAGGTCGCTGATGAATTCCTGGAATCCTTTGTCTATGAACTGGGATCCATTATCAGCTACTAGTACCCTCGGTATGCCAAATCTGCATACGATGTTCTTCCATACGAACTTCTGCACTTCTTTTGCCGAGATAGTTGCTAATGGTTCTGCCTCTACCCACTTTGAGAAATAGTCCACTGCTACCACGGCAGAATTTCACGCCTCCGGGCGCTGTGGGGAGTGGCCCAATAAGGTCTATACCCCAGACTGCAAAGGGCCAAGGATAGTCTGCCGACGTTACCATTTCCGAGGGTATCCTCTGGATTTTTGCATGTCTCTGGCAACTACCGCACTTCTGGACGAACTGCCTTGCGTCCTTTCTCAGGGTAGGCCAGAAGTATCCTTGGCGGAGTATCACTGCTGCAAGGGCATCAGTTCCAATGTGCGAGCCGCACATGCCTTCGTGAACTTCTTCGAGGACCATCTCAGTATCCTCTTCGCCCACACATCTCTACAGCGGATTTGCATATCCTTGCCGATATAACTCTTCACCAATCAGGAAGAATCTTTCGGCGCGTCTTCGCAGTCTTGCAGCATTGCCGGCGTCTTCGGGAAGCTCATTCTCTGCGAGGTATCTCTTTATGGGGTCCTTCCACCCTGTTCCCGAGGTCGTTACGCTTAGCACGGAGATGCTTGGATGGTCTAGCACCTCAGTGTATGTTTTGGACTTCGCTAAGCAATCTGCCTCAGTGTTATTCCACCGGGGTACATTTTTAATCCGCACGGCGTCAAACTCTTGGATGAGTTTTGTTACCAGCTCGTGGTATTTTGCCAAGATTGGGTCCTTCGCCCCATAATCTCCTGCCATCTGCCGAACTACCAGCTGGGAATCGCTGTGAGCCCTTAAGTTTCTCACGCCAATCTTTCTGGCCAAGCGTAATCCCGCTATGAGGGCTTCATACTCAGCCACATTATTGGTGACGTTGAAGCTGAACTTGATAGCCTTCATCACCTCTAGGCCTTCGGGTCCTCTGATAACTATTCCAGCTCCCTGGTGTTCGGAACCCGAGGCTCCGTTAACATGCAAGGTCCATTCTGGCTCACCTTCTTTCGGATCTGAGTGGTTCTCCTCAGTGGTGGGTATTTCGGCGATAAAATCTGCAAATGCTTGGGCTTTTATGGTCTTCCGAGGCTCATACGTGATTTTGTGCTCGCCAAGCTCTATGCAGCACTTGGAGAGCCTTCCCGAATGATCAACTCTCTTCATAACATCCCGTAGTGGTAGACTACTTCGGACGATGATGGAGTGAGCCTGGAAATATGGTCGCAGTCTTCTTCCTGCAAGCACCAAGGCGTATATAGCTTTTTGAAGCAAAGGGTACTTGACTTCGGCGCCATGCAGGGACTCGCTGACGTAGTAGACCGGCCATTGTTTCGGCCCTTCTTCTTTCACCAGGACCGAGCTCACGGCCTTTTCTGTGACGGTGAGGTACAGTACGAGGGTTTCTCCCTCCCGAGGTTGTCGCAGAGTCGGCAGGCTGGCCAGGTAGACTTTGAGTTCTTCCCAGGCCTTTTGGCAATCTTCGTCCCAAGGATGATTGTTTCTTCCGAGGTCGCCTTCCATCTTTGCTGCCTTTGTGAGGACTTTGAAGAAAGGTCTACACCTATCTCCGTACCTGGAAATAAACTTGCTCAGAGAGGTTATTCTTCCGGTTAGTCTCTGCACGTCTTTGACTGTGGCAGGAGTTCGGAACTCAAGCAGAGCCTTAATCTTCTCAGGATTGGCGTCGATGCCTCTTTCGGATAGCATGTACCCAAGGAATTTTCCCGAGGTCACGCCGAAGATACACTTCTCGGGATTAAGGCGAATCCCGAAGGCTCTGAGCTTTTGGAAGGTTTCCTCCAAATCTGCAACGTGGTAGCCGGGCAGCTTGCTTTTGACTATCATATCATCAACATATACCTCCATGTTTCTCCCCATTTGGTCCTTGAAGACCTTGTTCATCAGTCTCTGGTAGGTGGCTCCTGCATTTTTAAGCCCGAAGGGCATTCTGACATAGCAGTACGTTCCTCCCTCGGTGATGAAGGCAGTTTTCTCTTCATCTTCGGGGTCCATCCTTATCTGATGGTAGCCGCTGAAGGCATCTAGGAAGCTCAGGAGCCCGTATTCGGCCGTTGAATCTACCAGTTGATCTATTGGCGGTAGGGGAAATGAGTCTTTCAGGCAAGCATCGTTCAAGTTTCTGAAATCAATGCACATCCGAAGTTTGCTGCTACCTTCTTTTGTGGCGATGACCACGTTGCTTAACCATTCGGGGTATTTTACCTCCCTGATAACTTCAGCATCCAATAGGCGCTGGACTTCGGTTTTCACGAAGTTGCTTTTGTGGGCTGAGATGCTTCGTTTCTTTTGCCTAATAGGTTTTGCTTCCGGGCTTACTTTGAGGCTGTGCTGTATTATGCCAGGGTTCACTCCTGGCATGTCTTTCGGTGAGTAGGCAAACAGATCTTTATTTTTCAGCAGAAAGGATACAAGATTTTCCTTATCACCTTTGGCCAAGCTCTTCCCTATTCGGGTAGATTGTCCTGGGATAAGATCTACTGCTTCTATTTTTGCTTCTGCGGGATCTCCTTCTTTGCCTTTCTCCTGCGCCTTTGCCTCCACCGTTTGTGTAGAGTTGTTTGCCGGAGCCTTTCGTGCTTTTACAAACACCTTTCTTACCTCGGCTTGGTCGATGAAGACCTCTGCATCTCCATCCTTGGTGGCGAATGTGACAGTCAAGTACTTCACATCGGGGCGAATGTGCAGGTTCCCCTGAGTCTGCCTTCCAAGGATGGCGTTGTACGAAGACGGGACATCCATGAGGATGAATCTTGCCATTGTGGACGCGTACAACTCAGCTGCTCCGTCTACCGAAGTGCCTTTCATCATCAAGGGGAGGTCGATCCATCCGAGGACGGGTAGTTCGGATGGCCCAACGCCGAAGGTGGGCGTGGTGACAGGTTTAAGCTCGCTGCTGGAGATGCCCAAGCTCGGTAGTAAGTGCGAGAATAGGACATCAGCATTTGAGCCATCATCAAGCAACACTCTCTTGATGTCCCAGTTCCCTATTCTCGCCATTATCAGCAGCGGGTCGTCATGGGGGAAGACGACGGTGGAGCCATCTTTGCGAGCCAGTTTCTTTGATGGACTTTGATACTCCATAACTGCAATTTCTCTGGCCTTCCGCTTTCTTTCCGAGGATGGGAGCCCCGTGGTGATGGTTTGGATGACCCCTACTGGAGGTGGAAGGCGCCTCTTTGGACTTCTGTTTCTCCGCCTGTCGGAGTCATAGTCCTCGTTTTCGGCCCTCTCTTCCTCCTCTTTTCTGCTTTTTGGGGAGGGCATCCGCAGGTAATTGTGAAGTTGGCCCTGTTTGATCAGCGACTCTATGTACTTCTTCAGCTGGAAGCAGTCTTCGGTGTCATGACCGTGGTCGCGATGAAACTGGCAGAACTTCTTGGCATTCTTCTTATTATCGGCGGCCATGGCCTTTGGCCGCCGAATCTGCGTCCCTTGCCTTTCCAGCGCCATGAGAATGTTGGTCCGTGTCGTGCTCAAGGGCGTGAAACTTTAAGGTTTCCTTCCTCGCATTCGTCGTGGTCGGCCTGTGTGTTCAGAAAGATGCCGAGCTTGCTGACTGGACCCTTCGGCACGGTGATGATCAGACTTCGGCCCCGCCATCCTCAATTCCTCGGCTGTCATGTGCTGCTCTGTCCTTCGGTAAAATTCTCCGAGGGTCTCCGGGGGGTCCTTTGAGAACTCGTAGAACAGCTGTGAGTCACGCCGAAGGCCCCATGTCATAGCGAGGATGCGGATTTTAGGCCGGAAGTCTGGGACGCTGAGTGCTTCCCTGTTGAATCGTTCGACATAGTCTCGGATTGTCTCTCCGTTTCTCTGCTCTATGTCGAACATCTGCACAGGCATTTTGGCCGTCGGCCTGCTCCCAATGAACTGCTGGGTGAAGGCTGTGGACAACTCCTGGAACTTAGTGATAGTCCCTGGGGGCAAGGAATTGTACCATGCTGTTGCTGGGCCCGTGAGGGTGACTTCGAAGCATTTGCACATGGTAGCGTCATCAGCTCCGTGCATTATCATGCTCCTTCTGTACTTCGTCAGATGGGCCTGTGGATCAGTCCAGCCATCATAGATCTCCAGCCTAGGCACTCTGAAGTCGCCTGGCATAGCTGCCTCAACGACGGTGCGAATAAACGGGGAGTCATCTTCGCATAATGCCCCTGACAGCCTGTCCCAAACGGGTTTTCTGGCCACTTGCTTCTCCACTCTGTCCAGCCGTGCCAATATCCTTTCCATAAGCGCAGTGGCGCTAGGACCATTTTCGTGGGAGGGAGATCGACGGCGCCTCTTTGGGGAGCGAGTTCGGCGCGGAGGGGTCAGGGACCTCGCCTCGGGCGACGAACTGCTTCGCTGTGAGACTCTCGGTCGCTTGGACCCGGTTTGTCCCACAGGTCGTTTCCCGAGGGCTATATCTTCTGTGGATGATTCTCCGCGAGGCTCTCCAATTCCTGAACTGCGGTATGTAGACTTGGGGCTTTTCTCCCGAGGGCGTGCTGATGAGGAGGGTTTCTGGGCCTGTGACTGCTATGGCCATCTTCGGTCGATCTGCTGAGTCATTTCAGCAACGACCGAGCGCTGAAAGTCCCTCAAGAAGCTCATGGTGATTACCAGAGGGCGGTCTTCCTCGGGCGTAGAAGTCTCTGGGAGTGTCTGCTCAGCGGCCGGTTGTATCTCAGGCGCGGACGAGGACCTTGGGAGTCCCTTGTCCTTAGAACGCCGAGTCTCAACGACGGCGATTTGCGAGCGGGTTCCCACAGACGGCGCCAAATGATGGCCTGGGGCCTCATCGTTGTGAGTCATGATGACTGTTGAAGAGACTTCTAGGAGGAAGAACGCCTGGAAAGTATATCGCCCCAAGGAGAGTACCTGAAAAGCTGGAAAATAGGGTTAGGAGGCCCCCGGAGTGTTTTTCCGGGGGGGGAGCCTCCGACGCCCAAGTCAGTGGTGGCCGGAAAAAGGAGAAAGTCACTAGCTCAAAGAGAAAGGCAGAAAAGTCTCGCCTGGTATTTTCTCAGAGTGTGGGAGCTGTATCTCCGGCCAACCAACCTCCTGTCAAGTATTTATTTCCTGTATATATAGGAATACCTAGCCCATTCAGATCATGACACGTGTGCGGTCGGATGCTCCTGAACTTCTGGGCGTAGGGGACAGATAGTTGGTAACCAGATGGCCTCGAGCCTTGTGCTGAGACGGGCCATGATGTGATTCTGATGGCGTCTGCGCGTCAGGGGGGCTTTTTACGTCTGTGGTGGGACGTGTCAGAGGCTTCCTTAAATGCTTCCATAAATGCTCCTACCGTACTCCCGAGGTCCCTGGGCGAGGTCGTCCTCTAGTTCGGACAGAGCCTCTTCGGGAAGCATACCCTCAGTTCGGGGGTTCCCAGTTCTAGGGGGTTCCGCCTTCGGGGATATCATGTTCGGGCAGCAATGTCTGGAGCCACATTTCCGAAGGCGTGCTGTTCACAACCTTGGGGGGCGAATAGAGTCCTCAAGTTTTACTGGCGTGCCGAGGCTCGGAGCTCTCCGGCTATCTCCCGAGGTGCATGATTCCACCTGTTCCCGGGAAGCGCCAGTTCTTCTGGCCATTACTGTGGCAGGGTGTTCGGCCTGATTGAGGCGATAGCCTTTGGCTATCACTTACCTTAACTCCAAGAACCAAGCAAGAATCAAGCTCCTCCTCCCTCAAACAAGCTCTCAAAGTTCTACACAATTCCAAACCAAAAACAAAGCCCTAAACATCAAATTCTTGCCTCCTCCAATCAACCAAATACTAAGAATTCAATCAAGAACACAACTCTTACCTCGTTCAAAAACAGGGGATGGAGAAAAATGCCTCTTCAAGCCTCAAAAACATGAATTTAAGGTTGAAAATGCATCCTCCAAGCTTATACACCCTTAATTGCACTTCTTGACACCAAGATCACTTGATTCCTGGGTTTCAAAGCCCTAATCCAATTAGGCTTTAATTTCGAGCATAATAATGGCTTAACTATTGGGCTCATTATTAATACGAAATTATTGTGAAACCAAAACCCAAATTATTAGCTCATGCACTCTAATGATCCAAATAGCTCTATTTTTGTGACCCAATAGGCTTTTACCACATTGGCAATGATCATAAATCACATTTATGATCATAAGCAACGAGCGGTGCCTAGCAACACATCATAGCTACCCAAGTGACAAGATTGTCGGTGATTCGACTAAACCTTTATGATCATCACCGATATATGCCATTGTCCCTTTGTCCAAGATATCAAGACTAACCACGAGACATGGAATGTGTCACTCTTGTGTAGCTCAATCTTTGTGATGCGGTCCGTGCGGAGCCAGCATCTGATGTGGTCCGGTTAGGCGGAGCCAGCATCTCCACTGTATGTAGTGGTGTGGGCAGTAGAGGGTCTCGGAGTTGCGAAAGGAAGGCGTCCAGGGTGGATCGCCTTAGAGGATGGGCCGGCAGCTTCTTGGTCCCGTGGTAGGTGAGGATGGGAGGTACCTTCGGTGCGGGGAAGAGCCCGGAACAGTGGTACCTCAGGGAGACCTGGCTAAAATACTCAGAAAACAAGGGTTATGAGGCCCCCGAAGTGATTTTCTAAAGGGAACCTCCGACGCCCAAGTCAGTGCTTAAAGAGAGAGAGAATGGCGTAGTAATAAGCACAAGAGGCGCTTGCCTGGGGGAGATCCTTCTGAGGGTTGGAGGGAAGAGTATTCAGGCGGAGAGAGGAGAGTGTCCTCTATTTTCCAGCCTTTCTGTCCCTTTTTCTCTCCCAGAAGACAGCCCAGCCCCCCCTTTCTATGACCATTTTCCTTGTATAAAAGAAGGGGGTGACCCCTTTGGATTATGACACGTGTTCGACACGTGTATGGTCGGATGGTGTTCTTCCGGGCGTGGAGAACCCTAGCCACCTGTAGGCTCCTTGGGCTGCGACTGTAGCCCTTCGGGATAGGACATTAGACTGCGACGGCATGCTAGAGCGTGCCTGAAGGTGGCGTATCAGAGACGTAAGTGACCGGAGTGTCAGAGACTCCTTAATTCCTCTTACCGTACAACTGAGGTCCCTCTGGTCGATGTCTTGCTTCAGGATGAGGGGCCTTCTCCTCGAGTCAGGCTAGTACTTTGGCAGTTCCATCTTCGGGGGGCTTTCTCCTACAGACGGTGGTCGGTCCTTCTCCCTCGAAGCTGGTTTTGGTGAGCTACCGAGGTCGTATGCCCTACGCATCTGACTTCCTTTACTCCGGAGTCCTTTCTGAGGTTTCAGACCTCAGGTGTCTGGCTCCCTCTTTCCCGTGGTCGGTAGGTGGTCAGGGTGATAGCACTTTGGCTATTACATGGCCCCCTTGGAAATCCGAAGTGAAGACTTCGGCAAGTAGCCCTTCTGGCGTCCGTCTTGCGCTTAACTTGGCAGTTTTGTCAGGACGCCCTCATGGACTCCCAGAGGTCCACGTAGTACGATGTCCATTTTCGGTAGAATAGTGCGGCATGGAACCTTGAACCCCTGACCTCTTGGACTTTATGCTCGGAGTATGAAGTCGGCAGGGGAGGCACTTCACTTTTTAGGCGATAAGCCCTGTTCGGACAGGTGTCGCCTGTCCACCTTTCGGTAGTGTTGAGATTCCCAACTCGTTCACTTTTCCTGCCATAGGCTAATGGATCGACGCGTCTTGAAACTAGGTGTGTCAATCTCAAGCAATGTGCCCGAGTTTTCGGGATGCCAGAAAATGTGTCCTTGTTTATGACGATAGGTGACACGTGGCTGCCATCAGCTAGGATGGGCACATCTTTTCATGCACGAGGAGCAATTATGGCGATGCTTCACCTTCACGCAGCAGTTATGACGGCCTCTTGGTTGCCTTTTCTCGATCTATAAAAGCCTTCCTCCTGTCATACTCTTCACTTGTGTTTCTTTGCTCTCACTTTGCTCTTGCTTTTCCTTCATTTTTTGCTGCGGTCTTAGCGGTGGAGCGATTTCCGGTGATCTTTCACGACGGCGTCCTCAAACCCAGACTTTGGCAAGTCTTTTGGTGGGTTCTAACTTCTAGAGTTCCTTTCATTTTTTACTTTTCTTTTCACTTCCCGAAGTCATTTTCTGTCAAACATGCCTATTCCTGAGAGCTAGCAACCTCTTATGTCTCACCCTCGTTGCACCACTCCTGAAAAATTAGAAAAATGGAAGACCAAATTTTTCCTTCCCTCTTATGCCATCACAAGGTTACCTCACCTTGGCCAGTTTTGCTTTATGAATTGAGGTGACGAGGTTACCATTTTCTGAGCCCAACTGAAGGCCGGACTTCGGTTTCCTCCCACGAAGATGATTTGTGACTTTTGCCAATTTCATGGCATAGCTATGAATCAGCTTCCTTCGAACTCATACTGCTATTTTAACGCCTTTCTCTGCATGTGTGGGATCTTCGGGGTAGAACCCCATTTCATCCTGTTCATGCAGTACTATAAGCTCTATCCGATTCTGAAGGGTGGCTTTTTCATGCTACCTCAGGGATCTAGGAGCAAGAAATTTATGTTCACCTTCGCTACCAAGGATAGCTGGCGAGGGTGGCAAAGGAAGTTCTTCTTCCTGAAGGTGGCGGAGGCCTGGTCGCACGTGTCGACTAAGTGGGCTCGGGGAAAGCTGGAGGCGGATGTCACGGACCCCAGGAAGTTGCTGACTCCTGAGTTGGCAGCTAGGTTTGGGGACTTTGACAGACGAATCCATGCTGTCGCTGACTGGGATGCCAAGGTCCCTCCACGCTCTCTCTACCCTTTCCCGATCATGTGGAAACTCATGACTGAGGACGTCCTTCAGGAGCTGGGGGTGGTTGCGGAGCATAAGATGGATCTCGGCAGGCCAGCTCCTGCTACCGAGGGGAAGAACTCTTGGCTGGTGAGGGTCCTTCGGAGCGAGCTCACTTTCAAAGCCTTTTTTGAAAGTAAGTATCTTCCAAAAAAATTTCAGCACAAGTGCCTGTGGACTTAAACTGATTTTTTCTCTCTTTTTCAGATATGGGTGACGAGTCTACCACCTACTATAGATCTCTCTTCCTTGGTCAGTCCGAGAAGGGAGAACAAACGAAGAAGAGGCGCAAGGCTTCTGGGGGTGAGCCGTCTTCCGCCAAGAAGACAAAGAAGGCTTTTGGTGGTGGATCATCTTCCGCCAAGAAGACCAAGAGGGCCATGAAGACCAAGAGGGACACCCCTCCTCCCTCCGCAAAGGACATTTCAGAGGCGGGCAATGTCACTGCAACCTCAACCGAGGTTGCAACTTTTTCCCAGCCTGAAACGGCCTAGGGGCTTTTGCTGAGGTGTCCATTCCTGTGCCTCTGAGTCCCGCCATGTCGGCCGATTTGTTGGGCTATTCGGAGGATCTTCCTGTTGAAGAATTAGAGAAACGCCGAAGAGCCAAGGGCAAACATGTTCCTGCCGACGTGGAGAAGGTTGGTGACTCTGATGACGACTGTGCCGAAGTCGCGGCAGGTTTGTCTATTTTCTCCTGCAATCTCACATTTTTTATAACCAAGGAAATATAACCAAGGAAAATTTACCTGATGAGATGTTTCTTTTTGCAGAGGATTTGGCGCCCCTGCCTTGGAAGATTGAGCACTCTCGAAGGCGGGATCTTCGGGAATCCCACGTCCCGAAGGGCAAAGTCCCTAGGGAGCCGTTCTGGTCTTTCACGGAGGACATGAACTTGTTCTCCGAGGACTGCCGGGAAATGGCTCCCCAAATGGCGAGGGGCGTGCTTACTCAGGCATCCTTCAAGGCAGTTGCTGAGGAGTGTGCCTCCGAGGATGCCCTTGCAGCAAAAGTTTCCCAGCATGCTGCTCAGGTAACCCTTCAGGCTTCTCACTTTTCCTTCCACTTTTCTGCCTAAGTGCTCTGGCTTTCCTTGTGCAAATTTTCACTAAGTGCCTTTCTTTTTTATAGCTTTTGGCGTATAGTGGATACCTTCGAGCTTGGGCAGCAAAGCAGTCTTCGGTCCGAGCTTGGGCCGAAGGTAAGTTGGAGAAGGCCAAAGTTTTCTGCGCCAACTTGGTGTTGACGAACACCAAGCTGAGTGAAATATGCAAGGAGAAGGTTGCTAGTCTTCGGGAGGAATTCTTAAAGGGCCAAGAGGAGCTCTTGAAGGATTTTTCCAAGAAGATGTCCGACCTTGGTGATAAGTTAATCAGCCTAACTTCGGCCAATGAGGCCCTTCGAAAGGAAAAAGAAGGGGAGTCTTCCCTTTTGGCGAGGGCGATGGCTGAGAATGACAAACTCCAGGCCGAGGTCGGCATGCTGAAGGAGAGTTCGGAGGAGAAGAAGAAACCAAGGAGCTGGAGAAGGAGATTTCCGACCTTCAGCAGAAGGTTTCGGATCTTCAACATGAGGCAGACGAGTTGGACATTGAAAAAGTAAAGCTGTCCAGATGTCCAAGGTTGCTTTTCAGGACAGTTTCTGCCTTGCTCGCTACCAATTTCTGAAGAAGTATCCGGACCTCGATCCTTCCTTTCTGGCTGCCCTGGATATTCCCGGGGGCCTCGGTGGATGTGGTCAAGAGTCGAGTTCCTCAACTTGCCGCCACTTCCTCCTGCACCGAAGGCTGTGGCGAAGAGCTCAGGAGTCGAAGCTTCCCATAATCCCGGGGTCCCTTAGATATTCTAGGACCTTTGCCTTCTTCTTCTTCTTTGTACTTTCCTTTTTGTAATCTTCTCCTTGTATCAAGGCCTTCTTCAACGGATTAATCTTCATAATTTTGGCTAAGTCTTTGTGAGCTTTTTTGTTTCCCAATTGTCCTGACCACTCTCGGTAAAGGGACTTCGGTACTTTCTTTGCTCGCTTCGTCGGCCATTCTTCGGGTGAACTTTCGTAGTGAACGAAGTTCCTTTCAGGCAAATTTCAGCCAGTCCTTTGCCGGCCGTGTTCGGTAGACTTGCCCTCTTTTGGGCATATAACCCAACTATCTTCGGAAAGAACAGGAGACTTCCGGGAGTCTATGCTTCAGCTTTGTTCGGCGAACATTCTCATACAGGGGAAAACTTTTTGTACTTAGAAAAATTTCTGGCTTGCACCATTTCTTGTGTAAAAATTCTAAGTATAGAATTTCTTTAAAACGCCCGAGTGCCTTGTACTTTTTCAGTTTTTCTCCCTTCGGTGTTACCAAGCTTGTACTTTTTCAATTTTTCTCCCTTTTGGACCTCATTTTTAGGACCGAACGGGGCCCTTTCCAGTTTGGCCGAAGTACCTCATGAGGTTCTAATTCAGCTTTTCGGGGGCGAGGTCTCTTTTTCCTTCTTCCTTTTGGCCTATCATGCAGGTTTGCACTTATGGCCACCTTTTGCCGAAAAGGCCTCCTTTCGAGCTCTGCCATTTCTCAGTGTTTGACAACGAGGTTACTTTCTCTTTCATCAAACATCTGTATGCTGGTCGAACTACTTCAAATGGATAACGGCTTTCTGTGCTGGGGATAAGTGAGAAAAGTGTCTTCTCCTTTGTCCCTCGGGGAGTTGTCTGATAACTCCTTGGTACAGTAGGAGGTTTTCCTGGCCACTTTCCTTTTGCATCTCTCAGAGTCCCTCTTTTAAGGCTCTTTTGGACACCTCTGTTTGTCTGTTGCTCAGGGGCTGAGCTATTGGGCTGAAGTGCCTTTTTATTCTGAGGTCGGTGACGAATTCTTGAAATCCTCTGTCCCTAGACTGGAAATCATCATTGGCCTTTGTCACCGTCGGTGTGCCAAATCAGCATACCTTGTTCTTCTGGGCGAACTTTCTGTGCACCTTTCGCCGGCATGGTTGCTAGAAATTCTGCCTTAGCCCACTCAGTAAAGTAATTCTTTGCTTCATATCTTTGGGTGGTGTCTGGAGTGGCTCGGTACAATCTTTCTGAGGTTATCCGCTCCGAAGGCATTCTTCAGGTGTTGGCGTGTCTTTGGCCACTTTCACACCTCTCGGACGAGTTGTCCTGCACCTTTTTTACCGATATATATTCTAATAATGAAGTTGCGTACCTTTGCCTGTATAGTTTTTCCTTGGTCAGGAAATGTCGTCCGGAATGTCTTTCCACTTTTTTACCTCTTGATTAGGATTTTCGGGACTTTTTGGTTGTGAGATTCCTCTATGTAGGATCTTCCCACCTTTGGTTGTGAGTCTCCCTTGTTGGTTTCAGCCTTTCTTACTTTTGGGATTTCGGCGATCTAGTTTGCCAGTATCTGGGCACTTATTGCCCTTCTAGGCTTATAGCGGATGCAGTACTCTTTGAGTTCGATGCACCATTTTGATAGTCTTTTTCCGAATGCTCTACTTCTTTTCGCGACATCGTGCAAAGGTGAGTTACTTTGGACAGCGATAGCGCGTCCAGGGAAGTAGAGTTGACATCTTTTGCCCATACGTCAAGTTGTAGATGACCTTTCGGGGCAATGGGTTTTGACTTCGTTACTGAGGAGATGGCAATTCTTTCCCCCGGTGCGGAACTCTTTCGGCGGGGTGGTTTGGGTCATCCCGACCCTGCTTTTCCCGTAGGTCATACTCCGGGGCTTATGCTTCCCGTCGAGGACTCATCTCGTTAGCCTTCGTTTCCCATACTTTTGTGAATTGACGTAAGACTCTCTTCCTATCGAGGTACCGATGGAGAGGGCGTTCGGTCTAAATTTTGCTGCAGCCTTCTTTAGCTTGACTACTGCATCTTTTCAACCACGCTAGAGCGTGGGAATTCCTGCAGGAAGCCTATGGCGATAGTCAGGGGCCTTTTGCCCTCGGATAGGGAAATTCTTGGTGTCGTTATCCGGTTGTTGGTTGAATTTTTGGCGCGGATGGGGATCCCGGGAGTCCCTTTGTCCCTAGAACGCTGAGTTTCAACAACGGTGACTTGGGAGTGGTTTCTCACAGACGGCGCCAGAAAGATGCGGTTCGCGTGGAGCTAGCATCTGATGTGGTCTGGTTAGGTGGAGCTAGCATCTCCACTGTGTGCAGTGGTGTGGGCAGCAGGGGGTCCCGGAGGTACGAAAGGAAGGCGTCGAGGGTGGATCACCTTAGAGGATCGCCGGCAGCTTCTTGGCCCTATGGTAGGTGAGGACGGGAGGTACCTCTGGTGCGGTGGAGAGCCCGGAACAGTGATTCGTCAGGGAGACCTGGCTGAAACACTAAGAAAATAAGGGTTAGGAGGCCGCCGGAGTGATTTTCCACGGGGGAACCTCCAACGCCCAAGTCAGCGCTTGAAGAGAGAGAGAATGGCGTAGTAATAAGCACAAGAGGCGCTTGCCTGGGGGAGATCCTTCTGAGGGCTGGAGGGAAGAGTATTTAGGCGGAGAGAGGACAGCGTCCTCTGTTTTCCAACCTTTATGTCACTTTTTCTCATCCAGAAGAGAGCCCAGCCCCCCTTTCTGTGACCATTTTCCTTGTATAAAATAAGGGGGTGACCCCTTTGGATTATGACACATGTTGGACATGTGTATGGTCGAATGGTGTACTTTCGGGCACGGAGGACCCTAACCACCTGTAGGCTCCTCGGGCCGCGAGCTGTAGCCCTTCGTGATAGAACATCAGACTGCGATGGCGTGCCAGAGCGTGCCTAAAGGTGGCATATTAGAGCGTGTCTGAAGGTAGCGTATTAGAGACGTAAGTGAACGAAGTGTCAGAGACTCCTTAATTGCTCTTGCCGTACAACAGAGGTCCTTCTGGTCGATGTCTTACTTCAGGATGAGGGGCCTTCTCCCAGCAGTTCATTGGGAGCAGGCCGACGGCCAAAATGCCTGTACAGATGTTCGACATAGAGCAGAGAAACGGAGAGACAATCCGAGACTATGTCGAACGATTCAACAGGGAAGCACTCAGCGTCCCGGACTTCCGGCCCGAAATCCGCATCCCCGCTATGACACGGGGCCTTCGGCGTGACTCACAGCTGTTCTACGAGTTCTCAAAGGACCCCCCGGAGACCCTCGGAGAATTTTACCGGAGGGCAGAGCAGCACATGACAGCCGAGTAATTGAGGTTGGCGGGGCCGAAGTCTGATCATCACCCTGTCGAAGGGTCCAGTCAGCAAGCTCGGCATCTTTCTGAACACACAGGCCGACCACGACGAATGCGAGGAAGGAAACCTCAAAGTTTCACGCCCTTGAGCACGACACGGACCAACATTCTCATGGCGCTGGAAAGGCAAGGGACGCAGATTCGGCGGCCAAAGGCCATGGCCGCCGATAATAAGAAGAATGCCAAGAAGTTCTGCCAGTTTCATCGCGACCACGGTCATCACACCGAAGACTGCTTCCAGCTGAAGAAGTACATAGAGTCGCTGATCAAACAGGGCCAACTTCGCAAATACCTGCGGATGCGCTCCCCAAAAGGCTGAAAAGAGGAGGAAGAGAGGGCCGAAAACGAGGACTATGACTCCGACAGGCGGAGAAATAGAAGTCCAAAAAGGCGCCTTCCACCTCCAGTAGGGGTCATCCAAACCATCACCACGGGGCTCCCATCCTCGGAAAGAAAGCGGAAGGCCAGAGAAATTGCAGTTATGGAGTATCAAAGTCCATCAAAGAAACTGGCTCGCAAAGATGGCTCCACCGTCGTCTTCCCCCACGACGACCCGCTGCTTATAATGGCGAGAATAGGGAACTGGGACGTCAAGATAGTGTTGCTTGATGATGGTTCAAATGCTGACGTCCTATTCTCGCACTTACTGCCGAGCTTGGGCATCTCCAGCAGCGAGCTTAAACCTGTCACCACGCCCACCTTCGGCGTTGGGCCATCCGAACTACCCGTCCTCGGATGGATCGACCTCCCCTTGATGATGAAAGGCACTTCGGTAGACGGAGCAGCTGAGTTGTACGCGTCCACAATGGCAAGATTCATCGTCATGGACGTCCCGTCTTCGTACAACGCCATCCTTGGAAGGCAGACTCAGGGGAACCTACACATTCGCCCCGATGTGAAGTACTTGACTGTCACATTCGCCACCAAGGATGGAGATGCAGAGGTCTTCATCGACCAAGCCGAGGTAAGAAAGGTGTTTGTAAAAGCACGAAAGGCTCCGGCAAACAACTCTACACAAACGGTGGAGGCAAAGGCGCAGGAGAAAGGCAAAGAAGGAGATCCCGCAGAAGCAGAAACGGAAGCAGTAGATCTTGTCCCAGGACAATCTACCCGAATAGGGAAGAGCTTGGCCAAAGGTGACAAGGAAAATCTTGTATCCTTTCTGCTGAAAAATAAAGATCTGTTTGCCTACTCGCCGAAAGACATGCCAGGAGTGAACCCTGGCATAATACAGCACAGCCTCAAAGTAAGCCCGGAAGCAAAACCTATCAGGCAAAAGAAACGAAGCATCTCAGCCCACAAAAGCAACTTCGTGAAAACCGAAGTCCAGCGCCTATTGGATGCTGAAGTTATCAGGGAGGTAAAATACCCCGAATGGTTAAGCAACGTGGTCATCGCCACAAAAGAAGGTAGCAGCAAACTCCGGATGTGCATTGATTTCAGAAACTTGAACGATGCTTGCCCGAAAGACTCATTTCCCCTCCCGCCAATAGATCAACTGGTAGATTCAATGGCCGAATACGGGCTCCTGAGCTTCCTAGATGCCTTCAGCGGCTACCATCAGATAAGGATGGACCCCGAAGATGAAGAGAAAACTGCCTTCATCACCGAGGGAGGAACGTACTGCTATGTCAGAATGCCCTTCGGGCTCAAAAATGCAGGAGCCACCTACCAGAGACTGATGAACAAGGTCTTCAAGGACCAAATGGGGAGAAACATGGAGGTATATGTTGATGATATGATAGTCAAAAGCAAGCTGCCCGGCTACCACGTTGCAGATTTGGAGGAAACCTTCCACAAGCTCAGAGCCTTCGGGATTCGCCTTAATCCCGAGAAGTGTATCTTCGGCGTGACCTCGGGAAAATTCCTTGGGTACATGGTATCCGAAAGAGGCATCGACGCCAATCCTGAAAAGATTAAGGCTCTGCTTGAGTTCCGAACTCCTGCCACAGTCAAAGACGTGCAGAGACTAACCGGAAGAATAACCTCTCTGAGCAGGTTTACTTCCAGGTACGGAGATAGGTGTAGACCTTTCTTCAAAGTCCTCACAAAGGCAGAAAAGATGGAAGGCGACCTCGGAAGAAATGATCGTCCTTGGGATAAAGATTGCCAAAAGGCCTGGGAAGAACTCAAAGTCTACCTGGCCAGCCTGCCGACTCTGCGACAACCTCGGGAGGGAGAACCCCTCGTACTGTACCTCACCGTCACAGAAAAGGCCGTGAGCTCGGTCCTGGTGAAAGAAGAAGGGCCGAAACAATGGCCGGTCTACTACGTCAGCAAGTCCCTGCATGGCGCCGAAGTCAGGTACCCTTTGCTTCAAAAAGCTATATACGCCTTGGTGCTTGCAGGAAGAAGACTGCGACCATATTTCCAGGCTCACCCCATCATCGTCCGAAGTAGTCTACCATTACGGGATGTTATGAAGAGAGTTGATCATTCGGGAAGGCTCTCCAAGTGGTGCATAGAGCTTGGCGAACACGAAATCACGTATGAGCCTCGGAAGGCCATAAAAGCCCAAGCATTGGCAGATTTTATCGCTGAAATACCCACCACTGAGGAGAACCACCCAGATCCGAAAGAAGGTGAGCCAGAATGGTCCTTGCATGTTGATGGAGCCTCGGGGTCCGAACACCAGGGAGCTGGAATAGTTATCAGAGGACCCGAAGGCCTAGAGGTGATGAAGGCTATCAAGTTCAGCTTCAACGTCACCAATAATGTGGCTGAGTATGAAGCCCTTATAGCGGGATTACGCTTGGCCAGAAAGATTGGCGTGAGAAACTTAAGGGCTCACAGCGATTCCCAGCTGGTAGTTCGGCAGACGGCAGGAGATTATGGGACGAAGGACCTGAAAGCCAAAGGCTATCGCCTCAATCTGGCCGAACACCCTGCCACAACAATTGCCAGAAGAACTGGCGCTTCCCGGGAACAGGTGGAGTCATGCACCTCGGGAAATAGCCGGAGAGCTCCGAGCCTCGGCACGCCAGTAAAACTTGAGGACTCTATTCGCCCCTCAAGGTTGTGAACAGCGCGCCTTCGGAAAAGTGGCACCAGATATTGCTGCCCGAACATGATATCCCCGAAGGCGGAACCCCCTCGAACTGGGAACCCCCGAACTGAGGGTATGCTTCCCGAAGAGGCTCTTTCTGAACTAGAGGACGACCTCGCCCAGGGACCTCGGGAGTACGGCAGGAGCATTTATGGAAGCATTTAAGGAAGCCTCTGACACGTCCCACCACAGACGTAAAAAGCCGCCCTGACGCGCAGACGCCATCAGAATCACATCATGGCCCGTCTCAGCACAAGGCTCGAGGCCATCTGGTTACCAACTATCTGTCCCCTACGCCAAGAAGTTCAGGAGCATCCGACCGCACACGTGTCATGATCTGAACGGGCTCGGTATTCCTATATATACAGGAAATAAATACTTGACAGGAGGTTGGTTGGCCGGAGATACAGCTCCCACACTCTGAGAAAATACCAGGCGAGACTTTTCTGCCTTTCTCTTTGAGCTAGTGACTTTCTCCTTCTTCCGGCCACCACTGACTTGGGCGTCGGAGGCTCCCCCCCCCCGGAAAAACACTCCGGGGGCCTCCTAACCCTGTTTACCAGCTTTTCAGGTACTCTCCTTGGGGCGATCAACCTTCCAGGCGTTCTTCCTCCTAGAAGTCTCCTCAACAGTCATCATGACTCACAACGATGAGGCCCCAGGCCATCATTTGGCGCGGTCTGTGGGAAACCGCTCGCAAATCACTGTCGTTGAGACTCGGCGTTCTAAGGACAAGGGACTCCCAAGGTCCTCGTCCGCGCCTGAGATACAACCGGCCGCTGAGCAGACACTCCCAGAGACTTCTACGCCCGAGGAAGGCCGCCCTCTGGTAATCACCATGAGCTTCTTGAGGGACTTTCAGCGCTCGGTCGTTGCTGAAATGACTCAGCAGATTGACCGAAGATGGCCGCAGCAGTCACAGGCCCAGAAACCCTCCTCATCAGCACGCCCTCGGGAGAGAAGCCCCAAGTCTACACACCGCAGTTCAGGAAGTGGAGAGCCTCGTGGAGATTCATCCACAGAAGATATAGCCCTCGGGAAATGGCCTGTGGGACAAACCGGGTCCAAGCGACCGAGAGTCTCACAGCGAAGCAGTTCGTCGCCCGAGGCGAGGTCCCTGGCCCCTCCGCGCCGAACTCGCTCCCTGAAGAGGCACCGTCGATCTCTCTCCCTCGAAAATGGTCCTAGCGCCACCGTGCTTATGGAAAGGATATTGGCACGGCTAGACAGAGTGGAGAAGCAAGTGGCCAGAAAACCCGTTTGGGACAGGCTGCCGGGGGCATTATGCGAAGATGACTCCCCGTTTATTCGCGCCGTCGTCGAGGCAGCTATGCCAGGCGACTTCAGAGTGCCTAGGCTGGAGATCTATGATGGCCGGACTGATCCACAAGCCCATCTGATGAAGTACAGACGGAGCATGATAATGCACGGAGCTGATGACGCTACCATGTGCAAATGCTTCGAAGTCACCCTCACGGGCCCAGCAACAGCATGGTACAATTCCTTGCCCCTGGGGACTATCACTGAGTTCCAGGAGTTGTCCACAGCCTTCACCCAGCAGTTCATTGGGAGCAGGCCGACGGCCAAAATGCCTGTGCAGATGTTTGACATAGAGCAGAGAAACAGAGAGACAATCCGAGACTATGTCGAACGATTCAATAGGGAAGCACTCAGCGTCCCGGACTTCCAGCCCGAAATCCGCATCCTCGCTATGACACGGGGCCTTCGGCGTGACTCACAGTTGTTCTACGAGTTCTCAAAGGACCCCGCGGAGACCCTCGGCAAATTTTACCGAAGGGCAGAGCAGCACATGACAGCCGAGGAATTGAGGATGATGGGGCCGAAGTCTGATCATCACCGCGCCGAAGGGTCCAGTCAGCAAGCTCGGCATCTTTCTGAACACACAGGCCGACCACGACGAATGCGAGGAAGGAAACCTCAAAGTTTCACGCCCTTGAGCACGACACGGACCAACATTCTCATGGCGCTGGAAAGGCAAGGGACGCAGATTCGGCGGCCAAAGGCCATGGCCGCCGATAATAAGAAGAATGCCAAGAAGTTCTGCCAGTTTCATCGCGACCACGGTCATGACACCGAAGACTGCTTCCAGCTGAAGAAGTACATAGAGTCGCTGATCAAACAGGGCCAGCTTCGCAAATACCTGCGGATGCCCTCCCCAAACGGCAGAAAAGAGGAGGAAGAGAGGGCCGAAAACGAGGACTATGACTCCGACAGGCGGAGAAACAGAAGTCCAAAAAGGCGCCTTCCACCTCCAGTAGGGGTCATCCAAACCATCACCACGGGGCTCCCATCCTCGGAAAGAAAGCGGAAGGCCAGAGAAATTGCAGTTATGGAGTATCAAAGTCCATCAAAGAAACTGGCTCGCAAAGATGGCTCCACCGTCGTCTTCCCCCACGACGACCCGCTGCTGATAATGGCGAGAATAGGGAACTGGGACGTCAAGAGAGTGTTGCTTGATGATGGCTCAAATGCTGACATCCTATTCTCGCACTTACTGCCGAGCTTGGGCATCTCCAGCAGCGAGCTTAAACCTGTCACCACGCCCACCTTTGGCGTTGGGCCATCCGAACTACCCGTCCTCGGATGGATCGATCTCCCCTTGATGATGAAAGGCACTTCGGTAGACGGAGCAGCTGAGTTGTACGCGTCCACAATGGCAAGATTCATCGTCATGGACGTCCCGTCTTCGTACAACGCCATCCTTGGAAGGTAGACTCAGGGGAACCTGGACATTCGCCCCGATGTGAAGTACTTGACTGTCACATTCGCCACCAAGGATGGAGATGCAGAGGTCTTCATCTACCAAGCCGAGGTAAGAAAGGTGTTTGTAAAAGCACGAAAGGCTCTGGCAAACAACTCCACACAAACGGTGGAGGCAAAGGCGCAGGAGAAAGGCAAAGAAGGAGATCCCGCAGAAGTAGAAATGGAAGCAGTAGATCTTGTCCCAGGACAATCTACCCGGATAGGGAAGAGCTTGGCCAAAGGTGACAAGGAAAATCTTGTATCCTTCTTGCTGAAAAATAAAGATCTGTTTGCCTACTCGCTGAAAGACATGCCGGGAGTGAACCCTGGCATAATACAGCACAGCCTCAAAGTAAGCCCGGAAGCAAAACCTATCAGGCAAAAGAAACGAAGCATCTCAGCCCACAAAAGCAACTTCATGAAAACCGAAGTCCAGAGCCTATTGGATGCTGAAGTTATCAAGGAGGTAAAATACCCCGAATGGTTAAGCAACGTGGTCATCGCCACAAAAGAAGGTAGCAGCAAACTCCGGATGTGCATTGATTTCAGAAACTTGAACGATGCTTGCCCGAAAGACTCATTTCCCCTCCCGCCAATAGATCAACTGGTAGATTCAATGGCCGAATACGGGCTCCTGAGCTTCCTAGATGCCTTCAGCGGCTACCATCAGATAAGGATGGACCCCGAAGATGAAGAGAAAACTGCCTTCATCACCGAGGGAGGAATGTACTGCTATGTCAGAATGCCCTTCGGGCTCAAAAATGCAGGAGCCACCTACCAGAGACTGATGAACAAGGTCTTCAAGGACCAAATGGGGAGAAACATGGAGGTATATGTTGATGATATGATAGTCAAAAGCAAGCTACCCGGCTACCACGTTGCGGATTTGGAGGAAACCTTCCAAAAGCTCAGAGCCTTCGGGATTCGCCTTAATCCCGAGAAGTGTATCTTCGGCGTGACCTCGGGAAAATTCCTTGGGTACATGGTATCCGAAAGAGGCATCGACGCCAATCCTGAGAAGATTAAGGCTCTGCTTGAGTTTCGAACTCCTGCCACAGTCAAAGACGTGCAGAGACTAACCGGAAGAATAACCTCTCTGAGCAGGTTTATTTCCAGGTACGGAGATAGGTGCAGACCTTTCTTCAAAGTCCTCACAAAGGCAGCAAAGATGGAAGGCGACCTCGGAAGAAACGATCATCCTTGGGATGAAGATTGCCAAAAGGCCTGGGAAGAACTCAAAGTCTACCTGGCCAGCCTGCCGACTCTGCGACAACCTCGGGAAGGAGAAACCCTCGTACTGTACCTCGCTGTCACAGAAAAGGCCGTGAGCTCGATCCTGGTGAAAGAAGAAGGGCCGAAACAATGGCCGGTCTACTACGTCAGCAAGTCCCTGCATGGCGCCGAAGTCAGGTACCCTTTGCTTCAAAAAGCTATATACGCCTTGGTGCTTGCAGGAAGAAGACTGCGACCATATTTCCAGGCTCACCCCATCATCGTCCGAAGTAGTCTACCACTACGGGATGTTATGAAGAGAGTTGATCATTCGGGAAGGCTCTCCAAGTGGTGCATAGAGCTTGGCGAGCACGAAATCACGTATGAGCCTCGGAAGGCCATAAAAGCCCAAGCATTGGCAGATTTTATCGCCGAAATACCCACCACTGAGGAGAACCACTCAGATCTGAAAGAGGTGAGCCAGAATGGACCTTGCATGTTGACAGAGCCTCGGGTTCCGAACACCAGGGAGCTGGAATAGTTATCAGAGGACCCAAAGGCCTAGAGGTGATGAAGGCTATCAAGTTCAGCTTCAACGTCACCAATAATGTGGCTGAGTATGAAGCCCTCATAGCGGGATTACGCTTGGCCAGAAAGATTGGCGTGAGAAACTTAAGGGCTCATAGCGATTCCCAGCTGGTAGTTCGGCAGACGGCAGGAGATTATGGGGCGAAGGACCCAATCTTGGCAAAATACCACGAGCTGGTAACAAAACTCATCCAAGAGTTTGACGCCGTGCGGATCAAAAATGTACCCCGGCGGAATAACACTGAGGCAGATTGCTTAGCGAAGTCCAAAACATACACCGAGGTGCTAGACCATCCAAGCATCTCCGTGCTAAGCGTAACGACCTCGGGAACAGGGTGGAAGGACCCCATAAAGAGATACCTCGTAGAGAATGAGCTTCCCAAAGACGCTAGCAATGCGGCAAGACTACGAAGACACGCCGGAAGATTCTTCCTGATTGGTGAAGAGTTATATCGGCAAGGATATGCAAATCCGCTGCAGAGATGTGTGGGCGAAGAGGATACTGAGATGGTCCTCGAAGAAGTTCACGAAGGCATGTGCGGCTCGCACATTGGAGCTGATGCCCTTGCAGCAGTGATACTCCGCCAAGGATACTTCTGGCCTACCCTGAGAAAGGACGCAAGGCAGTTCGTCCAGAAGTGCGGTAGTTGCCAGAGACATGCAAAAATCCAGAGGATACCCTCGGAAATGGTAACATCGGCAGACTATCCTTGGCCCTTCGCAGTCTGGGGTATAGACCTTATTGGGCCACTCCCCACAGCGCCCGGAGGCGTGAATTTCTGCGTGGTAGCAGTGGACTATTTCTCAAAGTGGGTAGTGGCAGAACCACTAGCAACTATCTCGGCAAAAGAAGTGCAGAAGTTCGTATGGAAGAACATCGTATGCAGATTTGGCATACCGAGGGTACTAGTAACTGATAATGGATCCCAGTTCATAGATAAAGGATTCCAGGAATTCATCAGCGACCTCGGAATAAAGATGCACTTTGCCCCAGTAGCTCACCCCCAAAGCAATGGGTTGGTGGAAGTATCAAACAGGACCATAAAAGATGGCCTGAAAAAGAGACTTGGGGAAGCCAAGGGGAAATGGCCAGGAGAACTCCAAAGTTTATTGTGGAGCTACCGAACGACGCCACGAAGAGCCACAGGGGAAACTCCCTTCTCACTCGTCTTCGGAACAGAGGCCATTATCCCAATAGAGATAGTTCAACCTTCAGTACGGGTGCAAGTATTTGATGAAGGCGGAAACGACCTCGGTCTGAGAACTAAGCTCGACCTTGTGGCCGAACACAGAGAAATAGCCGAGCTGAGAAGAAAAGCTTTCCAGCAAAGAGTGGCCGCGGCTATCAACTTAAAAGCCAGGCCAAAAGAAATCAAAAAAGGAGACCTCGTTCTCCGAAAGGCCGACTTTGCACCCCGAAGGCCATCTCACGGAGTACTTCGCGCAAATTGGGAAGGACCTTATCTGGTTCTCGCTGAAGTACGAAAAGGCGTGTACAAGCTTGGCGACGCCGAAGGCGTAGAATTAAAAAACACTTGGCATTCAGACGCCTTGAAAAAATTCTACGCCTAAGGTTGAGCGGAGGAGATATATTGTACAAGAAATATTCTAAGTACAGAATGGTCTGGAGAAGAATGGTCTTGAGAAAATTTTTTCAAGTATACCAAATTGTCCAAGACAGAATTCCGCGAAGGTGCTCGCCACGAAAAAAGCAGATGTGACTTCCCGAAGTCCCTTGAGCCACTATGCTCGGGAAAAATGGGGAACAAGAATCTTGCAAAGGTACTCGGCATAATCAGTGCAGAGAAAATTTTCTGAACACCCTTGAGTGAACATGCTCGGGAAAAAGGGAAAGCAAGAATCTCGCAAAAGTACACGCCAAAACAAAAGCAGGGGTAATTTCCGAACACCCTTGAGCGAACGTGCTCGGGAAAAAGGGAAAAGCAAACTCGTGAAAATTTTCCTAAGTCCCTTGAGCAAATATGCTCGGGACAATAGGAAGACAGAAAAATTTGGCTGAAGGTTTTCCGAAGTCCCTTGAGCGAACATGTTCGGGATAAAAGGGAACAAAAAGCCTGCAAAAGACTTAGCCAAATTTTTGCAAACTTTCCAGAAAGTCTCTTGAGCGAGCACACTCGGGACAAAGGAAGGTAAAAAGTTTCTTTGGTTGCAGGTTTTCCGAAAAGTCTCTTGAGCAAACGTGTTCGGGACAGTGGAAATGAAGAAACTTGCAAGAAAGGACTTAGCCAAAAGATTGTTCATTTAGAGCAAACGCTGCCTTACAAAAGAAGTGCCCAAAGAAGGAGCACAAAGGAGAAAAATAAGAGGAGCCCTAAAACAAACTAGGGAGAGCCGGGCGGACGAAGACCAGGAAGCTTCAGATGCTCGACCTTGGACCACTGCCACCGAGGTCCCTCAGGAATATTTAGGCCCTCCAGAAAAGAGAGGTCCAAATCTGGGAACCTCTGCAGGACTTGGTGCCGAGCAAGGCAGAAGCTGTCCTGAAAGGCGACCTTGGCCATTTGATCAGAAGTATGTTTTTGAACCCCAAGGACGTTGAGCTCGTCCCTCAGCTCAGCAATCTCCTCCTCCAGCTCGCTTATCCCCAGCGTCCCTCCGGACTCCTTCTTCAGAGCCTCGACCTCGGCTCGGAGAGCATTGTTCTCATCCGTCAACTTCGCCGCAAGACTGTCAGAAACAGCCTTGTCCTTGACAACATCTCCGTTGGCGGCGAGCAGCCCCTTTACTTGGTCGCCGAGGTCGGCAATCTTCCGGGAGGAGTCCTTTTCAAGTTCTTCTCTCTTCTTTGAGAACTCCTCCCGAACGGCGGCGATTTGCTGAGAACAATCCGCTGCCAGCTGCTGGTTGCTGGCGGCCACCTTCGCAAGCGAAGCCTTCGCTTCACTGAGTTCCCGCGAAGTCGCATCCTTGGAGGCAGCCTCTCTGGCCACCCAAACTCGGAGGTAACCAGCGTACTCCAGCAGCTACGGCGAGGCAAAAGTCCAGGTTAGTACAAGTCTAAACACTTAGAAAATTGAGGAAAAAGAGTGTAAAGACTATACCTGAGCAGCATGCTCGGTGACTTTTGCGGCGAGGGTATTATCCCTCGGGTGAGCCACCGCAATGGCCCGGAAGGAGGCGTCAGTGGTCATCCCCTTCCAAATCTCCTTTGTCATTTTTGGACAATCGTCGGAGAGCAAATTCATATCCTCCGTGATTGTCCAAAAGGGCTCCAAGGGGATCTTCCCCTCAGGGATTTTGGCATCGCGGAGGGCCCGTTTCCTCTCATGAATGGCCCTCCAGCCAGTAGTAAGAGGCTCCTCTGAAAGTGAGAAGGAAGTTAGGAGTAGAAGAAAAATTTGCGAAAAGCAAAGGAGCTGAACTTCGCCTGAAGGCATACCTGGAGGAACCTTGGAGATGGTGTCCTCGGGATCCTCGGGCCCCTTGGTAGAAAGACCCTTACCCTTCTGCCGGTACCGCTCCTTGGCAGTAGGTACTTCTACCACTACAGTGTTTCTGGGGGCGTCGAGGTCGGGAGGAGGCACCTCGGCGGAAGTAGCGGGGACCGCGGCCGGTGAAATTTCAACAGGACCAGCCTCTTCGCCAGCTTCTTCTTCCGAAAGCTCTGGCTGAGGAGGCTGGACAGCCTTCCTAGCTCGCTTTGCCGAGGGCCCCGCCCCTGTCGACTTCCTTCTTTGGGAAGCCGCCTTCTTTGTCTGCTCCCCGTTCTCCACTTGGCCAGAAAAGAGGGCCTTGTAATAGGCGGCAGCCCCATCGCCCGTCTCTGAAAAAGAGAAGAAATATCAACGTAAGTCCGAGGAAAAAATATAAAGGGGTGGAAGATTACTCACTTTCGGCAAAAGATTCGAAAGAACTCTCCCCCTTAAGGAGCTTGACCAGCCAGGAGTCCTTCCCGGCGATTGCGGGAGCGGGCATATTGAGGTCAGTCTCGTGCTCCTTAACCACTTTCAGCTCCCGTAGGACTTCTTCGGTCATCAACCTCCAGTTGATAGGAAAGGGGTAAAGAGCACGAGGAGAGACCTCGGGAACCCAGTCAGCGACTGCCCGAATGCGGGCGTCGAAATCCGTGAACACGGAAGCCAACGGTGGGGTCAGCAGCATCCTCGGATCAACGACGTCTGCGTTCAGCACTCCCTGAGCCCATCTGATCGGGACATCAGACCAGTTCTTATCCACCTTCAGAAAAAAGAACTTAGGCTGCCACCCCCGCCAACTATCCTTCGTGTCGAAGGTGATGGTGAATTTTTTGCTCCCGGATCCCCGAGGCAGCAGGAAATAGAAGCCACCCTTTGGGACCACGTAGAGCTTGTAGTACTGCATGAAAATGATGAAGTGGGGCTCTATCCCAAACACGCCACACATGCAGAGGTAGGCGTTAAAATAGCAGTACACGTTCGGGGGAAGCTGGTTCACAGCAATGCCATGGAATTGGCAGAACTCGCAAACCACCTTCGGGCGAGGATACCGAAGTCCGGCCTTCAGTTGGGCTCGGAAGACGGTAACTTCATCGCCGCGGGTTGAAAAAGCAAAATGGCTAGAACAAGGCAGCCTGGTCACAACGTAAGAGGGAAGAAAGAATTTTTTCTTCCACCTCTCTAGTTTTTCGGGGGTGGTACAGCAAGGATGGGCCAGAAGAGGTTTCCAGCTCTCGGGAACAGGCATCATAGACATGAAAAAGAGTTTGAGATGGAAAAGAAAATAGTTTACAGAAAAAACTCAGAAGACGAGTTTGGAAAAAAACAACAGTTTTCCAGAAAAACTCAGAAAAACAGAGGAATCAGAGTACTCTGGAAATCAAAACCCACCAAAAGATTTGCCTGAGGACGCCATCGTGAAAGTTGGTAGGAAAAGCTCTGATTAAAGAAGCTCCGCCACAGAAAGCTAGATAAAACACAAGAACAGAGGGCAAAGCAGAGAGAGAGCAGAAAAACAGTAAGTGGGACTTATGATGGAATGGGCTATTTATAGGCCAAAGGTGGGTAGCCGAAAAGAGATCATAAGTACCCATTGGAGGCGAACCGTCGCCGTAACTGCCCGCTGCACCCGAAAAGGCGCGCCCTCTGTAAATGACGCGTCTCTCTTCAAATGGCAAGAAGCCGCGTGTCAACCGCTGCGCAGAAATAGGGGACATGCCTCCCCAAACGTCCCTGGAAAACCGGGACACACCTCCTGATTGGGACACGTCGTTTGACATCCCTGAAAACTGGAGACGCGCCGCTCAGTCTGACACGCTTGGCCATCAGACCTGCAGAAATAAAAAGCAGGCCACCTCGAGGACACCAAGAGACAGGCTATGGCTGAACAGCCCATGACTTTTGGGCAAGAGGTGTATCTTCGGTACAGGCTTTGCCTCGGAGACACCAAAGAATAGGCCAAGGCCGAACAGCCCAGACCCTCGGGCAAAAGGTGCGACCTCGGAACAGGTTATGCTTCCCAACAAGACTCCCAACGACAACCTCGGAAAGAGATGCAAACCGAAGTCTTCAGTTCGGCTTTCCAGAGGGGGGCATGTGATAGCCAAAGGCTATCGCCTCAATCTGGCCGAACACCCTGCCACGACAATGGCCAGAAGAACTGGCGCTTCCCAGGAACAGGTGGAATCATGCACCTCGGGAGATAGCCGGAGAGCTCCGAGCCTCGGCACGCCAGTAAAACTTGAGGACTCTATTCGCCCCCCAAGGTTGTGAACAGCGCGCCTTCAGAAAAGTGGCACCAGACATTTCTGCCCGAACATGATATCCCCGAAGGCGGAACCCCCTGGAACTGGGAACCCCCGAACTGAGGGTATGCTTCCCGAAGAGGCTCTGTCTGAACTAGAGGACGACCTCGCCCAGGGACCTCGGGAGTACGGCAGGAGCATTTAAGGAAGCATTTAAGGAAGCCTCTGACACGTCCCACCACAGACGAAAAAAGCCGCCCTGACGCGCAGACGCCATCAGAATCACATCATGGCCCGTCTCAGCACAAGGCTCGAGGCCATCTGGTTACCAACTATCTGTCCCCTACGCCCAGTAGTTCAGGAGCATCCGACCGCACACGTGTCATGATCTGAACGGGCTAGGTATTCCTATATATACAGGAAATAAATACTTGACAGGAGGTTGGTTGGCCGGAGATACAGCTCCCACACTCTGAGAAAATACCAGGCGAGACTTTTCTGCCTTTCTCTTTGAGCTAGTGACTTTCTCCTTTTTCCGGCCACCACTGACTTGGGCGTCGGAGGCTCCCCCCCCGGAAAAACACTCCGGGGGCCTCCTAAACCTGTTTACCAGCTTTTCAGGTACTCTCCTTGGGGCGATCCACCTTCCAGGCGTTCTTCCTTCTAGAAGTCTCTTCAACAGTCATCATGACTCACAACGATGAGGCCTCAGGCCATCACCTGGGGGCAAGGAATTGTACCATGCTGTTGCTGGGCCCGTGAGGGTGACTTCGAAGCATTTGCACATGGTAGCGTCATCAGCTCCGTGCATTATCATGCTCCGTCTGTACTTCGTCAGATGGGCCTGTGGATCAGTCCGGCCATCATAGATCTCCAGCCTAGGCACTCTGAAGTCGCCTGGCATAGCTGCCTCAACGACGGCGCGAATAAACGGGGAGTCATCTTCGCATAATGCCCCCGACAGCCTGTCCCAAACGGGTTTTCTGGCCACTTGCTTCTCCACTCTGTCCAGCCGTGGCAATATCCTTTCCATAAGCGTAGTGGCGCTAGGACCATTTTCGCGGGAGGGAGATCGACGGCGCCTCTTTGGGGAGCGAGTTCGGCGAGGAGGGGTCAAGGACCTCGCCTCGGGCGACTAACTGCTTCGCTGTGAGACTCTCGGTCGCTTGGACCCGGTTTGTCCCACAGGCCGTTTCCCGAGGGCTATATCTTCTGTGGATGATTCTCCGCGAGGCTCTCCACTTCCTGAATTGCGGTATGTAGACTTGGGGCTTCTCTCCCGAGGGCATGCTGATGAGGAGGGTTTCTGGGCCTGTGACTGCTGTGGCCATCTTCGGTCGATCTACTGGGTCATTTCAGCAACGACCGAGCGCTGAAAGTCCCTCAAGAAGCTCATGGTGATTACCAGAGGGCGGTCTTCCTCGGGCGTAGAAGTCTCTGGGAGTGTCTGCTCAGCGGCCGGTTGTATCTCAGGCGCGGACGAGGACCTAGGGAGTCCCTTGTCCTTAGAACGCCGAGTCTCAACGACGGTGATTTGCGAGCGGGTTCCCACAGACGGTGCCAAATGATGGCCTGAGGCCTCATCGTTGTGAGTCATGATGACTGTTGGAGAGACTTCTAGGAGGAAGAACGCCTGGAAGGTGGATCGCCCCAAGGAGAGTACCTGAAAAGCTGGTAAACAGGGTTAGGAGGCCCCCGGAGTGTTTTTCCGGGGGGGGAGCCTCCGACGCCCAAGTCAGTGGTGGCCGGAAAAAGGAGAAAGTCACTAGCTCAAAGAGAAAGGCAGAAAACTCTCGCCTGGTATTTTCTCAGAGTGTGGGAGCTGTATCTCCGGCCAACCAACCTCCTGTCAAGTATTTATTTCCTGTATATATAGGAATACCTAGCCCGTTCAGATCATGACACGTGTGCGGTCGGATGCTCCTGAACTACTGGGCGTAGGGGACAGATAGTTGGTAACCAGATGGCCTCGAGCCTTGTGCTGAGACGGACCATGATGTGATTCTGATGGCGTCTGCGCGTCAGGGTGACTTTTTACGTCTGTGGCGGGACGTGTCAGAGGCTTCCTTAAATGCTTCCTTAAATGCTCCTGCCGTAATCCCGAGGTCCCTGGGTGAGGTCGTCCTCTAGTTCGGACAGAGCCTCTTCGGGAAACATACCCTCAGTTCGGGGTTTCCCAGTTCCAGGGGGTTCCGCCTTCGGGGATATCATGTTCGGGCAGCAACGTCTGGTGCCACTTTTTCGAAGGTGCGCTGTTCACAACCTTGGGGGGCGAATAGAGTCCTCAAGTTTTACTGGCGTGCCGAGGCTCGGAGCTCTCCGGCTATCTCCCGAGGTGCATGATTCCACCTGTTCCCGGGAAGCGCCAGTTCTTCTGGCCATTGTCGTGGCAGGGTGTTCGGCCAGATTGAGGCGATAGCCTTTGGCTTTCACGTTCTTCCTCCCAGAAGTCTCTCCACCAGTCACCATGACTATAAACGATGAGGCCCGCGTCCTAGTGGTTAGACGCGACCCCCCCTGAGGGGGTGTAAATCCCTGCGGTCTCGGGTTCAAGGCTCCGCGCCGCCCGTTAATGCGCCGTTCAAAGGGACAGTACTACCACCATGGTCCGCCCTAGTGGTCGGCGGAGGCCTAACCTTCTGCCATCAATGCAAAAATTGGCATTCATCTTTGTTGAATGAGATTTGACATGATATGCTGATTGGTGTTTGAAGCATGGTGCATGGTTATTGCCCTTGATTGGTTGTACTTGTAAATACGGCCTGCGAGTCGTGCCTTTTCTTATCACTCTCATTGTACATTATCTTCTCACCTTACTCCCCTCGAATATAAATTGAGGTTTCTATTATTGATGTAATGGTGCATTATGGGATCATCCAAGGTGGTATGTCCAAGGACGTGACAACAAAAGGGTAACCAATAAAGGAAGAGAAGGAGCTTGTGAAGACTCTTTTCTTTTCTTAGGCTTTTATGATATTCTCATTGGCTTGAGAATATCGCATAGTTTGGGCTATAACCATGTCACACTTATTTCTTGTAAGCATGAGATGCATGTTTTATATTTGTATGTGATGCATGTATAAAACAACAGGAGATAACAAATTGGTGAGATCAAAAGAAAAAAAAAACCGCTCAAACAAATATTAAGTCATTAAATGTGATGCCTTCCAAATGTTGGCACTTGTCAAGACTTTGATCAACATTAGGTGGGTTTGCCAAAGCAAAGCACATATGTTCATCTTGGTAAGGTGCGATGGGATAATAGTGATATCCAAATTGCTAACTTTGGGTTCGACTTAACTAAGTCATCCTAATATGATTAGGGACTTAGAGGCATAGAGTTGGGCTTAATTTCATGCGATGAGCTTGGACAAGTTTTGTTCACCCAACTATCCAAGAGTTGCATAAGATGCAATTGGCAAGGAGATGCCTACCAAAATAGCTGTAACTTGAGAGAAAAGCCAAAGCTGACTCAGGTTGTGGTTAAATATGGATCTTGGCCCACTAGAATACCTTAGCGCCAAGGTGTTCCAAAATAATATCGAGGGTTATTATTTTGAGGAAAATAGTGGGAGTATCGTTTAATAAAAGTCCTTATTAAATGAATTAAAATACATGACTCTTACACTGCATATTTACTATTGTAGATAACCATGGCACAAAACACATTGACACTTTCGTTGCGATCGATCATTGAGAAGGAAAAATTGAATGGGACCAACTTTCTCAAATGGTACCGAAACTTGAGGATAGTCCTCAAACAAGAGAGAAAGGCTTATGTCCTAGAGCAGCCCATTCCGAATGAACCTGCTGCCACTACTCCAAGAGCTGAAAGGGATGCTCACAAGAGGCATTCTGATGATGCTTTGGATGTTGCATGCCTCATGCTTATTACCATGGAATCTGAGCTTCAAAAGCAACATGACAACATGGGGGCGTTCGATATGATCGAACATCTCAAAATGCTTTTCCAAGAGCAAGCTAGGCATGAGAGGTTTAAGACCTCTAAGGCATTGTTTCTGAGCAAGATGTCTGAGGGAAGTCCCCTGGGTCCTCATGTGCTCAAGATGATTGGGTACATTGAGAATCTTGAGAATTTGGGATTTGCTCTTCAGAAAGAGTTGGCTATTGATGTAGTCTTGCAATCGTTCCCTGAAAGCTACAGTCAGTTCGTCATGAACTATAACATGAATGACCTTGACAAGTCCTTCCCTGAATTGCTCAACATGTTGAGAACTGCTGAGCAAAACCTTAAGAAGGCTAAGCCCATTTTGATGGTTCAAATGGGCAAGGGAAAAGGAAAAGCCAACAAGAAGAAGGATAAAGCTAATGGAAAGTCCAATGCTAGTTCTTCTTCAGCTTCACTGAAACAAAAGGGTGGTGTGGCAAGGGAAGGGGAGTGCTTCCATTGTAAGCAACCTGGACACTGGAAGCATAACTGCAAGCTCTATCTTGAAGAACTTGCTAAGGAAAAGGGAAGTAAGACTTCCACTTCAGGTATTCTTGTTATAGAGGCTAATTTTTCTACTTCCTCAACTTGGGTATTGGATACTGGATGTGGATCTCACATTTGCGCAAATGTGCAGGATCTAAGTAGAAGTAGAAGATTGGCCCGAGGTGAAGTGGACCTACGTGTTGGAAATGGAGCAAGGGTTGCTGCCTTAGTCGGAGGGACTTATGTTCTCACTTTACCTAGTGGATTAGTTTTAGAATTAGACAATTGCTACTTTGTGCCTACTATTAGTAGAAATTTGATTTCTGTTTCTTGTTTGGACAAGAAAGGTTTTTCATTTATAATAAAGGACAAATGTTATTCTATTTATTTGAATGAAATCTTTTATGGTAATGCTCAACTTAGCAACGGGTTGTATGTTCTAGACCTCGAAGATCTAATCTATAATGTGAATACCAAGAAGGTCAGATTAAGTGATTCAAACTTGACCTATCTCTGGCATTGTCGCTTGGGCCATATAAATGAGACCCGCATATCCAAGCTCCATAAGGATGGACTCTTGGACTCATTTGATTTTGAATCATATGAGACATGTGAGTCATGTTTGTTGGGCAAGATGACCAAAGCCATTCACGGGGCAAAGTGAAAGGGCTAATGACTTACTAGGACTCATACATAGTGATGTATGTGGCCCTATGTCTACACAAGCTAGAGGAGGTTTCCAATACTTCATTACTTTCACTGATGACTTCAGTAGATATGGCAAATGGATGTCAAAACTGCAATCCTAAATGGAAAGCTACTTGAGGATGTGTACATGACACAACCTGAGGGTTTTGTCACTCCTAAGAATGCCAATAAAGTGTGAAAATTGCAAAGGTCCATTTATGGACTAAAGCAAGCTTCTCGAAGTTGGAATCTTCATTTTGATGATGCAATCAAAGAGTTTGGTTTTATCAAAAATGAAGATGAACCTTGTGTCTACAAGAAGGTTAGTGGGAGCGCTATTGTCTTCTTGGTGTTGTATGTAGATGACATACTACTCATCGGGAATGACATTCCTGAGCTACAGTCTGTGAAGACTTGGGTAGGGAAATGTTTCTCTATGAAGGACTTGGGTGAAGCAGCCTATGTGTTAGGCATCAGGATCTATAGAGATAGATCTAGAAAGCTTCTTGGCCTAAGTCAAAGTACATATATTGACAAGGTGCTAAAGAGGTTTACCATGCAAGATTCCAAGAAAGGATTCTTGCCCATGTCACATGGTATCACTCTTTCTAGATCTCAGTGTCCAAGTACGACTGAGGAGAGAGAGCGCATGAGTAAGATTCCATATGCCTCAGCAATTGGATCTATCATGTATGCCATGATATGTACTCAACCCCATGTCTCATATGCTTTGAGCATGACGAGTAGGTACCAATCGAACCCCGGTGAAAGTCACTGGACAGCTGTTGAGAATATCCTTAAGTACTTATGAAGGACTAAGGATGCATTCTTGGTCTTTGGAGGTGAAGATCAGCTCGTTGTAAGGGGTTACACCGATGCAAGCTTCCAATCCGATAAGGATGATTTTAGATCACAATCTGGTTATGTGTTTTGTATTGGTGGTGGTGTTGTGAGCTGGAAGAGTTCAAAGCAAGAGATAGTAGCTGCCTCTACAACAGTATCTGAGTACATTGCCGCCTTTGATGCTGTGAATGAGGTAGTTTGGATCAAGAAGTTCATCACTGAACTTGGGGTGGTTCGAAGCATTGTCGACCCGATAGAGCTCTATTGTGACAACAATGGAGCAATCGTATAGGCTAAGGAACCTCGATCTCACCAGCGATCCAAACACATACTCCGACACTATCATCTCATCAGGCAGATCATCGAGAGGGGTGATGTAAGGATATGCAGGACTTCGACAGACAGCAACATTGCTGATCCACTGACAAAGCCCCTTACGCAGCAGAAGCATGATAGCCATTCAAGGTCCATCGGTATTAGATACATGGATGATTGGCTTTTAGTGCAAGCGGGAGATTGTTAGTGTTGTTTCCAAAAAGCCAATCATGAGATGATTGTATTTTTGCACATTGAGTCATGATATTTTATTTAGGCATTAATCCAGCAATTTTGTTTGTTGCTTTGTTTCTACGTAACGTAATAAACATAATTGTAACCCTAGAATAATAATATTCTTAAACGTCCCTAGTCTAGTATTATTGTGGAGCGGGTTGCAATAATACATAATGACTAGCATATGTGGAGACTAATATGAGATATGTAGTCTACATATGGGTACAAGTTGGAGAACTTGTGTACTGGACCGACCCACCATGAGAACACTTCATGGATCGTTATGAGTGTCATAAGTGATTCTCATAGTGATCATGGTATATGTAGTCCTTCGGCCTAAGATCATCAAGGTTCCCTACATGTGAGTCACATACTTTGATACTTTTCTTTGTTGCTCGTAACTAAGTGAACTTGAAGGAGGTCATTGGGTATGTCACATATCATGCGGAGGGATTTTTATGATCAAGGTGGTATTTGTCCCTCCTATGTAACGGGAGTGATATCTTCGGTCCCCTTGATAGAGTGAGACTTAGAAAATGCATGGCCATGCTCCGATGAGTTGATATACGATATCAAAGTGATCAGTTTAAGTTGGTCTACTCAGTAATCAAGAAACCAAAGATTGGGCTATACGAGAGTGACACATTCCATGTCTCATGCTTAGTCTTGATATCTTGGACAAAGGGACAATGGCATATATCGGTGATGATTATAAAGGTTTAGTCAATTCACCGACAATCTTGTCACTTGGGTAGCAATGATGTGTTGCTAGACACCGCTCATTGCTTATGGTCATAAATGTGATTTATGATCATTGCCAACATGGCAAGAGCCTATTGGATCACAGATATAGAGCTATTTGGATAATTTGAGTGCATGGGCTAATTATTTGGGTTATGGTTTCACTTTAATTTCATATTAATAATGGGCCAAGGAGTTGAGCCATTATTAAGCCCGAAATTAAATCCTAATTGGATTAGGGTTTTGAAACGCATTAGGCCTGGAAGTTGAGTCTGACTATAAATACAACTTTTAAGTGAGAAATTCACTGGTCTCCTTGCCCTAGCAACCTAAAAGGACAGCCGCACTCTTCTCTTTCAATTCCTTGGAGGATGCAAGCTAGCACTACGAGCGCAAGAGAAACGCATCTGCCGGGATGTTGTGGAAGCGTGGTGATCCCGAGAGGCTCGTGTGGATACCATAGAGAGCCTGAACACCTCAACTGTTCAGGTTTTGTGATTCGACTCTACAGTTGAGTGAGAGATCTCAACCGAAAATTAGGTATGAAATTTTCGAACACCTGGTTTACCCCGTTTCACTTGGATCCTGGAAGGTTTCGGTTAAATTCCGCTGCGCTATTTGGCTCCCGAAACCCAACAATATCTCATATTAGTCTCCATATATGCTAGTCGTTATGTATTATTGCAACCCGCTCCACAATAATACTAGACCAGGGACATTCGATAATATCATTATTCTAGGGTTGCAATTATGTTTATTACGTTACGCAGAAACAACAAACATAATTACCGGATTAATGCCTTAATAAAATATCATGACTCAATGTGCAAAAAATACAATCACCTAATGATTGGCTTTTGGGCACAACACTAACAATCTCCCACTTGCACTAAAGCCAATCATCCATGTGTCTAATACCGATGGACCTAGAATGGCTATCATGCTTCTGCTGCATAAGGGGCTTTGTCAGTGGATCAGCAATGTTGCTGTCTATCGAAGTCCTTGATTTCCTTACATCACCCCTCTCTATGATCTCCCTGATGAGATGATAGCGTCGGAGTATGTGTTTGGATTGCTGGTGAGATCGAGGTTACTTAGCCTGTGTGATTGCTCCATTGTTGTCACAATAGAGCTCTATCGGGTCGGCAATGCTTGGAACCACTCCAAGTTCAGTGATGAACTTCTTGATCCAAACTGCCTCCTTCGCAGCATTAGAGGCGGCAATGTACTGAGATTCTGTTATAGAGTCAGCTACTGTCTCTTGCTTTGAACTCTTCCAACACACAGCACCACCACCAATACAAAACACATAACTAGATTGTGATCTAAAATCATCCTTATCGGATTGGAAGCTTGCATCGGCGTAACCCCTTACAACGAGCTCATCTTCACATCCAAAGACCAAGAATGCATCCTTAGTCCTTCGTAAGTACTTAAGGATGTTCTTAACAGCTGTCCAATGACTCTCACCGGGGCTCGATTGGTACCTACTTGTCATGCTCAAAGCATATGAGACATCGAGACAAGTACATATCGTGGCATAGATGATAGATCCAATTGCTGAGGCATATGGAATCTTACTTATGCGCTCTCTCTCCTCGTGTGTACTTGGACACTGAAATCCTTTCTTGGAATCTTGCATGCTAAGCCTCTTTAGCACCTTGTTAATATATGTACTTTGACTTAGGCCAGGAAGCTTTCTAGATCTATCTTTATAGATCCTGATGCCTAACACATGGGTTGCTTCACCCAAGTCCTTCCTAGAGAAACACTTCTCTAGCCAAGTCTTCACAGACTGTAGCTCAGGAATGTCATTCCCGATGAGTAGTATGTCATCTACATACAACACCAAGAAGACAATATTGCTCCCACTAACCTGCTTGTAGACACAAGGTTCATCTTCATTTTTGATAAAACCAAACTCTTTGATTGCTTTATCAAAATGAAGATTCCAACTTCGATAAGCTTGCTTCAGTCCATAATTGGACCTTTGCAACTTGCACACTTTATTGGCATTCTCAGGAGTGACAAAACCTCAGGTTGTGTCATGTACACATCCTCAAGTAGCTTTCCATTTAGGAATGCAGTTTTTACATCCATTTTCCATATCTCATAGTGTGCAGCAATAGCGAACAAAATTTGAATATATTTAAGCATAGCAACTAGTGAAAAAGTTTCATCATAGTCAATACCATGAATTTGCTTGAAACCTTTTGCAACCAATCGTCCCTTAAAGGTAACCACATTACCATCCATGTCAGTTTTCTTCTTGAAAACCCATTTGCACCCTATGGGTTGTACCCCTTCAGGTTGGTCAACCAAAGTCCATATTTGGTTTTTATACATGGATTCCATCTCAAATTTCATGGCCACTAGCCACTTCTTAAAGTCAGGCCCTGACATAGCTTGTTGGTAGGTTATGGGCTCATCCTGATCCATGAGCATCACATCACCAGTGTTAGTCATGAGAAATCCATATCTCTTAGGCTCACGCCGAATCCTACCAGACCTACGTGGGCTCTGTGCTACAGGAACAGACTCTTGAACCACAACATCTTGTGGTGTCTGTTCAGGTTCCATTTCAGGTTCAATGTCTCCTTGTTGTTCTTGAATTTTTTCAAGTTCTACTTTCCTCCCACTAGTTCCTTTAGAGATAAACTCTTTCTCTAAAAAGACACTAGTTTGAGCAACAAACACTTTTTTCTCAGAAGGGTTGTAGAAATAGTAACCCCTTGTTTGTTAGGGATACCCAATAAAAAGGCATTTTTGAGATTTGGGCCCTAGTTTGTCAGAGGATTGACGTTTCACATAAGCGTCACAGCCCCAAATCTTTATAAAAGACAAATTAGGACGCCTCCCACTCCATATCTCATATGGTGTCTTTTGACCTGATTTAGATGGAACTCGGTTTAATGTAAAAGCAGCTGCTTCTAGTGCATGTCCCCAAAAGGAGTTTGGAAGGTCAGCTTGGCTCATCATAGAGCAAACCATGTCTAACGGAGTTTGATTTCTCATTTCAGATACACCATTCCATTGAGGTGTACCTGGTGGAGTGGGTTGTGATACTATACCACACTCCTTCAGATAGTCAAGGAATTCTCGATCCAAGTACTCTCCACCTCGATCTGATCGAAGCACTTTGATACTCTTCCCGAGTTGATTCTCTACTTCATTCTTCAATTCTTTGAACTTTTCAAAGGATTCTGACTTGTGTCTCATAAGATACACATAGCCATATCTGCTGAAGTCATCAGTGAAAGCAATGAAGTGTTGGAAACCTCCTCTAGCTTGTATAGACATAGGGCCACATACATCACTATATATGAGTCCTAGTAAGTAATTAGCCCTTTCACTTTGCCCTGTGAATGTGGCTTTGGTCATCTTGCCCAACAAACATGACCCACATGTCTCTTATGATTCAAAATCAAATGAGTCTAAGAGTCCATCCTTATGGAGCTTGGATATGCGGGTCTCATTTATATGGCCCAAGCGACAGTGCCAGAGGTAGGTCGGGTTCGAATCTTTTAATCTGACCTTCTTGGTATTCACATTATAGATTAGATCTTCAAGGTCTAGAACATACAACCCATTTCTAAGTTGAGCACTACCATAAAAGATTTCATTCAAATAAATAGAACAACATTTGTCATTTATTATAAATGAAAAACCTTTCTTGGCCAAACAAGTAACAGAAATCAAATTTCTACTTATAGTAGGCACAAAGTAGCAGTTGTTTGATTCTAAAACTAATCCACTAGGTAAAGTGAGAACATAAGTCCCTACGGCTAAGGCAGCAACCCTTGCTCCATTTCCAACACGTAGGTCCACTTCACCTCGGGCCAATCTTCTACTTCTACTTAGATCCTGCATATTTTCACAAATGTGAGATCCACATCCAGTATCCAATACCCAAGATGAGGAAGTAGAAAAGTTAGCCTCTATAACAAAAATACCTGAAGTGGAAGTCGTACTTCCCTTTTCCTTAGCAAGTTCTTCAAGATAGAGCTTGTAGTTGCGCTTCCAGTGTCCAGGTGGCTTACAATGGAAGCACTCCCATTCCTTTGCCACATCACCCTTTGGTTTTAGTGTAGCTGAAGAAGAATTAGCGTTGGACTTTTCATTAGCTTTATCCTTCTTCTTGTTGGCTTTTCCCTTTCCCTTGCCCTTTTGAACCATCAAAATGGGCTTAGACTTCTTAAGGTTTTGCTCAGTAGTTCTCAACATGTTCAGCAATTCAGGAAAGGATTTGTCAAGGTCATTCATGTTATAGTTCATGACGAACTGACTGTAGCATTTCGGCAATGATTGCAAGACTACATCAATAGCCAACTCTTTCTGAAGAGCAAATCCCAAACTCTCAAGATTCTCAATGTACCCAATTGATAGCCAAAGGTTGTCGCCTCAATCTGGCCGAATACCCTGCCACAACAATGGCCAGAAGAACTGGCGCTTCCCGGGAATAGGTGGAATCATGCACCTCGGGAGATAGCCTGAGAGCTCCAAGCCTCGGCACGCCAGTAAAACTTGAGGACTCCATTCGCCCCCCAAGGTTGTGAACAGCGCGCCTTCGGAAAAGTGGCACCAGACATTGCTGCCCGAATATGATATCCCCGAAGGCGGAACCCCCTGGAACTGGGAACCCCCGAACTGAGGGTAGGCTTCCCGAAGAGGCTCTGTCCGAACTAGAGGACGACCCCGCCCAGGGACCTCGGGAGTACGGCAGGCGCATTTAAGGAAGCATTTAAGGAAGCCTCTGATAGGTCCCACCACAGACGTAAAAAGTCACCCTGACGCACAGACGCCATCAGAATCATATCATGGCCCGTCTCAGCACAAGGCTCGAGGCCATCTAGTTACCAACTATCTGTCCCCTACGCCCAGATGTTCAGGAGCATCCGACCGCACACGTGTCATGATCTGAACGGGCTAGGTATTCCTATATATACAGGAAATAAATACTTGACAGGAGGTTGGCAGGCCGGATATACAGCTCCCACACCCTGAGAAAATACCAGGCGAGACTTTTCTGTCTTTCTCTTTGAGCTAGTGACTTTCTCCTTCTTTCGGCCACCACTGACTTGGGCGTCGGAGGCTCCCTCCCCGGAAAAACACTCCGGGGGCCTCCTAACCCTGTTTACCAGCTTTTCAGGTACTCTCCTTGGGGCGATCCACCTTCCAGGCGTTCTTCCTCCTAGAAGTCTCCTCAACAGTCATCATGACTCACAACGATGAGGCCTTAGGCCATCATTTGGCGCCGTCTGTGGGAACCCGCTCGCAGATTGCCGTCGTTGAGACTCGGCGTTCTAAGGACAAGGGACTCCCAAGGTCCTCGTCCGCGCCTGAGATACAACCGGCTGCTGAGCAGACACTCCTAGAGACTTCTACGCCCGAGGAGGACCGCCCTCTGGTAATCACCATGAGCTTCTTAAGGGACTTTCAGCGCTCGGTCGTTGCTGAAATGACTCAGCAGATCGACCGAAGATGGCCACAGCAGTCACGTGCCCAGAAACCCTCCTCATCAGCACGCCCTCGGGAGAGAAGCCCCAAGTCTACACACCGCAGTTCAGGAAGTGGAGAGCCTCGCGGAGAATCATCCACAGAAGTTATAGCCCTCGGGAAACGGCCTGTGGGACAAACCGGGTCCAAGCGACCGAGAGTCTCACAGCGAAGCAGTTCGTCGCCCGAGGCGAGGTCCCTGACCCCTCCACGCCGAACTCGCTCCCCGAAAAGGCGCCGTCGATCTCCCTCCCGCGAAAATGGTCCTAGCGCCACTGCGCTTATGGAAAGGATATTGGCACGGCTGGACAGAGTGGAGAAGCAAGTGACCAGAAAACCCGTTTGGGACAGGCTGTCGGGGGCATTATGCGAAGATGGCTCCCCGTTTATTCGCACCGTCATTGAGGCAGCTATGCCAGGCGACTTCAGAGTGCCTAGGCTGGAGATCTATGATGGCCAGACTGATCCACAGGCCCATCTGACGAAGTACAGGCGGAGCATGATAATGCACGGAGCTGATGACGCTACCATGTGCAAATGCTTTGAAGTCACCCTCACGGGCCCAGCAACAGCATGGTACAATTCTTTGCCCCCAGGGACTATCACTGAGTTTCAGGAGTTGTCCACAGCCTTTACCCAGCAGTTCATTGGGAGCAGGCCGACGGCCAAAATGCCTGTGCAGATGTTCGACATAGAGCAGAGAAACGGAGAGACGATCCGAGACTATGTCGAACGGTTCAACAGGGAAGCACTCAGCGTCCCGGACTTCCGGCCCGAAATCCGCATCCTCGCTATGACACGGGGCCTTCGGCGTGACTCACAGCTGTTCTACGAGTTCTCAAAGGACCCCCCGGAGACCCTCGGAGAATTTTACCGAAGGGCAGAGCAGCACATGACAGCCGAGGAATTGAGGATGGCGGGGCCGAAGTCTGATCATCACCGCGCCGAAGGGTCCAGCTAGCAAGCTCGGCATCTTTCTGAACACACAGGTCGACCACGGCGAATGCGAGGAAAGAAACCTCAAAGTTTCACACCCTTGAGCACGACACGGACCAACATTCTCATGGCGCTAGAAAGGCAAGGGACGCAGATTCGGCGGCCAAAGGCCATGGCCGCCGATAATAAGAAGAATGCCAAGAAGTTCTGCCAGTTTCATCGCGACCACGGTCATGACACCGAAGACTGCTTCCAGCTGAAGAAGTACATAGAGTCGCTGATCAAACAGGGCCAGCTTCACAAATACCTGCGGATGCCCTCCCCAAAAGGCAGAAAAGAGGAGGAAGAGAGGGCCGAAAACGAGGACTATGACTCAGACAGGCGGAGAAACAAAAGTCCAAAAAGGCGCCTTCCACCTCCAGTAGGGGTCATCCAAACCATTACCACGGGGCTCCCATCCTCGGAAAGAAAGCGGAAGGCCAGAGAAATTGCGGTTATGGAGTATCAAAGTCCATCAAAGAAATTGGCTCGCAAAGATTGCTCCACTGTCGTCTTCCCCCACGACGACCCGCTGCTGATAATGGCGAGAATAGGGAACTGGGACGTCAAGAGAGTGTTGCTTGATGATGGCTCAAATGCTGACGTCCTATTCTCGCACTTACTGCCGAGCATGGGCATCTCCAGCAGCGAGCTGAAACCTGTCACCACGCCCACCTTCGGCGTTGGGCCATCCGAACTACCCGTCCTCGGATGGATCGACCTCCCTTTGATGATGAAAGGCACTTCGGTAGACGGAGCAGCTGAGTTGTACGCGTCCACAATGGCAAGATTCATCGTCATGGATGTCCCGTCTTCGTACAACGCCATCCTTGGAAGGCAGACTCAGGGGAACCTGCACATTCGCCCCGATGTGAAGTACTTGACTGTCACATTCGCCACCAAGGATGGAGATGCAGAGGTCTTCATCGACCAAGCCGAGGTAAGAAAGGTGTTTGTAAAAGCACGAAAGGCTCCGGCAAATAGCTCTACACAAACGGTGGAGGCAAAGGCGCAGGAGAAAGGCAAAGAAGGAGATCCCGCAGAAGCAGAAACGGAAGCAGTAGATCTTGTCCCAGGACAATCTACCCGAATAGGGAAGAGCTTGGCCAAAGGTGATAAGGAAAATCTTGTATCCTTTCTGCTAAAAAATAAAGATCTGTTTGCCTACTCGTCGAAAGACATGCCAGGAGTGAACCCTGGCATAATACAGCACAGCCTCAAAGTAAGCCCGGAAGCAAAACCTATCAGGCAAAAGAAACGAAGCATCTCAGCCCACAAAAGCAACTTCGTGAAAACCGAAGTCCAGCGCCTATTGGATGCTGAAGTTATCAGGGAGGTAAAATACCCCGAATGGTTAAGCAACGTGGTCATTGCCACAAAAGAAGGTAGCAGCAAACTCTGGATGTGCATTGATTTCAGAAACTTGAACGATGCTTGCCCGAAAGACTCATTTCCCCTCCCGCCAATAGATCAACTGGTAGATTCAACGGCCGAATACGGGCTCCTGAGCTTCCTAGATGCCTTCAGCGGCTACCATCAGATAAGGATGGACCCCGAAGATGAAGAGAAAACTACCTTCATCACCGAGGGAGGAACGTACTGCTATATCAGAATGCCCTTCGGGCTGAAAAATGCAGGAGCCACCTACCAGAGACTGATGAACAAGGTCTTTAAAGACCAAATGGGGAGAAACATGGAAGTATATGTTGATGATATGATAGTAAAAAGCAAGCTGCCCGGCTACCACGTTGCAGATTTGGAGGAAACCTTCCAAAAGCTCAGAGCCTTCGGGATTCGCCTTAACCCCGAGAAGTGTATCTTCGGGGTGACGTCGGGAAAATTCCTTGGGTACATGGTATCCGAAAGAGGCATCGACGCCAATCCTGAGAAGATTAAGGCTCTGCTTGAGTTCCGAACTCCTGCCACAGTCAAAGATGTGCAGAGACTAACCGGAAGAATAACCTCTCTGAGCAGGTTTATTTCTAGGTACGGAGATAGGTGTAGACCTTTCTTCAAAGTCCTCACAAAGGCAGCAAAGATGGAAGGCGACCTCGGAAGAAACAATCATCCCTGGGATGAAGATTGCCAAAAGGCCTGGGAAGAACTCAAAGTCTACTTGGCCAGCCTGCCGACTCTGCGACAACCTCGGGAGGGAGAACCCCTCGTACTGTACCTCGCCGTCACAGAAAAGGCCGTGAGCTCGGTCCTGGTGAAAGAAGAAGGGCCGAAACAATGGCCGGTCTACTACGTCAGCAAGTCCCTACATGGCGCCGAAGTCAGGTACCCTTTGCTTCAAAAAGCTATATACGCCTTGATGCTTGCAGGAAGAAGACTGCGACCATATTTCCAGGCTCACCCCATCATCGTCCGAAGTAGTCTACCACTACGGGATGTTATGAAGAGAGTTGATCATTCGGGAAGGCTCTCCAAGTGGTGCATAGAGCTTGGCGAACACGAAATCACCTATGAGCCTCGGAAGGCCATAAAAGCCCAAGCATTGGCAGATTTTATCGCCGAAATACCCACCACTGAGGAGAACCACTCAGATCCGAAAGAAGGTGAGCCAGAATGGACCTTGCATGTTGACGGAGCGTCGGGGTCCGTACACCAGGGAGCTGGAATAGTTATCAGAGGACCCGAAGGCCTAGAGGTGATGAAGGCTATCAAGTTCAGCTTCAACGTTACCAATAATGTGGCTGAGTATGAAGCCCTCATAGCGGGATTACGGTTGGCCAGAAAGATTGGCGTGAGAAACTTAAGGGCTCACAGCGATTCCCAGCTGGTAGTTCGGCAGACGGCAGGAGATTATGGGGCGAAGGACCCAATCTTGGCAAAATACCACGAGCTGGTAACAAAACTCATCCAAGAGTTTGACGCCGTGCGGATCAAAAATGTATCCCGGCGGAATAACACTGAGGCAGATTGCTTAGCGAAGTCCAAAACATACACCGAGGTGCTAGACCATCCAAGCATCTCCGTGCTAAGCGTAATGTCCTCGGGAACAGGGTGGAAGGACCCCATAAAGAAATACCTCGCAGAGAATGAGCTTCCCGAAGACGCTGGCAATGCTGCAAGACTGCGAAGACGTGCCGGAAGATTCTTCCTGATTGGTGAAGAGTTATATCGGCAAGGATATGCAAATCCGCTGCAGAGATGTGTGGGTGAAGAGGATACTGAGATGGTTCTCGAAGAAGTTCACGAAGGCATGTGCGGCTCGCACATTGGAACTGATGCCCTTGCAGCAGTGATACTCCGCCAAGGATACTTCTGGCCTACCCTGAGAAAGGACGCAAGGCAGTTCGTCCAGAAGTGCGGTAGTTGCCAGAAACATGCAAAAATCCAGAGGATACCCTCGGAAATGGTAACGTCGGCAGACTATCCTTGGCCCTTCGCAGTCTGGGGTATAGACCTCATTGGGCCACTCCCCACAGCACCGGGAGGCGTGAAATTCTGCGTGGTAGCAGTGGACTATTTCTCAAAGTGGGTAGAGGCAGAACCACTAGCAACTATCTCGGCAAAAGAAGTGCAGAAGTTCGTATGGAGAAACATCGTATGCAGATTTGGCATACCGAGGGTACTAGTAGCTAATAATGGATCCCAGTTCATAGACAAAGGATTCCAGGAATTCATCAGCGACCTCGGAATAAAGATGCTCTTCGCCCTAGTAGCTCACCCCCAAAGCAATGGGCAGGTGGAAGTATCAAACAGGACCATAAAAGATGGCCTGAAAAAGAGACTTGGGGAAGCCAAGGGGAAATGGCCAGGAGAACTCCAAAGTGTATTGTGGAGCTACCGAACGACGCCACGAAGAGCCACAGGGGAAACTCCCTTCTCACTCGTCTTCGGAACAGAGGCCATTATCCCAATAGAGATAGTTCAGCCTTCAATACGGGTGCAAGTATTTGATGAAGGCGGAAACGACCTCGGTCTGAGAACTAAGCTCGACCTTGTGGCCGAACACAGAGAAATAGCCGAGCTGAGAAGAAAAGCTTTCCAGCAAAGAGTGGCCGCGGCTATCAACTTAAAAGCCAGGCCAAAAGAAATCAAAAAAGGAGACCTCGTTCTCCGAAAGGCCGACTTTGCACCCCGAAGGCCATCTCACGGAGTACTTCGCGCAAATTGGGAAGGACCTTATCTGGTTCTCGCCGAAGTACGAAAAGGCGTGTACAAGCTTGGCGACGCCGAAGGCGTAGAATTGAATAACACTTGGCATTCAGACGCCCTGAAAAAATTCTACGCCTAAGGTTGAGCGGAAGAAATATATTGTACAAGAAATATTCTAAGTACAGAATGGTCTTGAGAAAAATTCTTAAGTATACCAAATTGTCCAAGACAGAATTCGGCGAAGGTGCTCGCCACGAAAAAAGCAGATGTGACTTCTCGAAGGCCCTTGAGCGTACATGCTCGGAAAAAAGGGAAAGCAAGAATCTCGTAATAGTGCACGCCAAAACAAAATCAGAGATAATTTCCAAACACCCTTGAGCGTACATGCTCGGGAAAGAGGGAAATGAGCAATCTCGTGAGAATTTTCCTAAGTCCCTTGAGCAAATATGCTCGGGTCAATAGGAAGACAGAAAAATTTGGCTGAAACTTTTCCGAAGTCCCTTGAGCAAACATGTTCGGGATAAAAGGAAACAAAAAGCATGCAGAAGACTTAGCCAAATTTTTGCAAACTTTCCAGAAAGTCTCTTGAGCGAGCACACTCGGGACAAAGGAAGGTAAAAAGTTTCTTTGGTTACAGGTTTTCCGAAAGTCTCTTGAGCAAACGTGTTCGGGACAGTGGATATAAAGAAACTTGCAAGAAAGGACTTAGCCGAAAAGATTGTTCATTTAGAGCAAACGCTGCCCTTACAAAAGAAGTGTCCAAAGAAGGAGCACGAAGGAGAAAAATAAGAGGAGCCCTAAAACAAACTAGGGAGAGCCGGGCGGACGAAGACCAGGAAGCTTCAGATGCTCGACCTTGGACCACTGCCACCGAGGTCCCTCAGGAATATTTAGGCCCTCCAGGAAAGAGAGGTCCAAATCTGGGAACCTCTGCAGCACCTGGTGCCGAGCGAGGCAGAAGCCGTCCTGAAAGCCGACCTTGGCCATGTTATCAGAAGTACGTTTTTGAACGCCAAGGACATTGACCTCGTCCCTCAGCTCAGCAACCTCCTCTTCGAGCTCGCTTATCCCCAGCGTCTCTCCGGACTCCTTCTTCAGAGCCTCGACCTCGGCTTGAAGAGCATTATTTTCGTCCGTCAACCTCGACGCAAGACTGTCAGAAACAGCCTTGTCCTTGACAAGATCTTCGTTGGCGGCGAGCAGCCCCTTTACTTGGTCGCCGAGGTCGGCAATCTTCCGGGAGGAGTCCTTTTCAAGTTCTTCTCTTTTCTTCGAGAACTCCTCCCGAACGGCAGCAAGTTGCTGAGAACAATCCGCTGTCAGCTGCTGGTTGCTGGCGATCACCTTCGTAAGCGAAGCCTTCGCTTCACTGAGTTCCCGCGAAGTCGCATCCTTGGAGGCAGCCTGTCTGGCCACCCGAACTCGGAGATAACCAGCGTACTCCAGCAGCTACGGCAAGGCAAAAGTCCAGGTTAGTACAGGTCTAAACACTTAGAAAATTGAGGAAAAAAGTGTAAAGACTATACCTGAGCAGCGTGCTCGGTGACTTTTGCTGCGAGGGTAAGATCCCTCGGGTGAGCCGCCGCAATGGCCTGGAAGGAGGCGTCAGTGGTCATCCCCTTCCAAATCTCTTTTGTCATCTTCGGACAATCGTCGGAGAACAAATTCATATCCTCCGTGATTGTCCAAAAGGGCTCCAAGGGGATCTTCCCCTCAGGGATTGTGGCATCGCGCAGGGCCCGTTTCCTCTCATGAATGGCCCTCCAGCCAGCAGTAAGAGGCTCCCCTGAAAGTGAGAAGGAAGTTAGGAGCAGAACAAAAATTCGCGAAAGGAAAAGGAGCTGAACTTCGCCTAAAGGCATACCTGGAGGAACCTCGGAGACAGTGTCCTCGGGATCCTCGGGCCCCTCGGAAGAAAGACCCTTACCCTTCTGCCGGTACCGCTCCTCGGCGGTGGGTACTTCTACCACTACAGTGTTTCTGGGGGCCTCGAGGTCGAGAGGAGGCACCTCGGCGGAAGTAGCGGGGACCTCGGCCGGTGGAATTTCAACAAGACCAGCGTCTTCGCCAGCTTCTTCTTCCAAAAGCTCTGGCTGAGAAGGCTGGAGAGCCTTCCTAGCTCGCTTCGCCGAGGGTCCCGCCCCTGTCGTCTTCCTTCTTCGGGAAGCCACCTTCTTTGTCTGCTCCCCCTTCTCCACTTTGCCAGAAAAGAGGGCCTTGTAATAAGCGGCAGCCCCATCGCCCATTTCTGAAAAAGAGAAGAAATATCAGCGTAAGTCCGAGGAAAAAGTATAAAGGGATGGAAGAGTACTCACTTTCGGCAAAAGTTTCAAAAGACGTCTCCCCCTTAAGGAGCTTGACCAGCCAGGAGTCTTTCCCGGCGATGGCGGGAGCGGGCATATTGAGGTCAGTCACGTGCTCCTTAACCACTTTCAGCTCCCGAAGGACTTCTTCGGTCATCAACCTCCAGTTGATAGGAAAGGGGTAAAGAGCACGAGGAGAGACCTCGGGAGCCCAGTCAGCGACTGCCCGAATGCGGGCGTCGAAATCCGCGAACACGGAAGCCAACGGTGGGGTCAGCAGCATCCTCGGATCAACGACGTCTGCGTTCAGCACTCCCTGAGCCCACCTGGTCGGGACATCAGACCAGTTCTTATCCACCTTGAGGAAAAAGAACTTAGGCTGCCACCCCCGCCAGCTATCCTTCGTGTCGAAGGTGAAGGTGAATTTTTTGCTCCCGGATCCCCGAGGCAGCAGGAAATAGAAGCCACCCTTCGGGACCACATAGAGCTTGTAGTACTGCATGAAAATGATGAAGTGGGGCTCTATCCCGAACACGCCACACATGCAGAGGTAGGCGTTAAAATAGCAGTACGCGTTCGGGGGAAGCTGGTTCACAGCAATGCCATGGAATTGGCAGAACTCGCAAACCACCTTCGGGGGAGGATACCGAAGTCCGGCCTTCAGTTGGGCTCGGAAGACGGTAACCTCGTCGCCACGGTTTGAAAAAGCAAAATGGCTAGAACGAGGCAGTCTGGTCACAGCGTAAGACGGAAGAAAGAATTTTTTCTTCCACCTCTTTAGTTTTTCGGGGGTGGTACAGCAAGGATGGGCCAGAAGAGGTTTCCAGCTCTCGGGAACAGGCATCGCAGACATGAAAAAGAGTTTGAGATGGAAAAGAAAATAGTTTCCAGAAAAAACTCAGAAGACGAGTTTGGAAAAAACAACAGTTTTCCAGAAAAACTCAGAAAAATAGAGGAATCAGAGTACTCTGAAAATCAAAACCCACCAAAAGATTTGCCTGAGGACGCCGTCGTGAAAGTTGGTAGGAAAAAGCTCTGATTAAAGAAGCTCCGCCACAGAAAGCAAGATAAAATGCAAGAACAGAGGGCAGAGCAGAAAAAGAGCAGAAAAACAGTAAGTGGGACTTATGATGGAATGGGCTATTTATAGGCCAAAGGTGGGTAACCGAAAGAACATCATAAGTACCCATTGGAGGCGAACCGTCGCCGTAACTGCCCGCTGCACCCGAAAAGGCGCGCCCTCTGTAAATGACGCGCCTCTCCTCCAATGGCAAGAAGCCACGTGTCAACCACTGCGCAGAAATGGGGGACGTGCCTCCCCAAACGTGCCTGGAAAACCGGGACACGCCTCCTGATTGGGACACGTCGTTTGACATCCCTGAGAAATGGAGACGCGCCGCTCAGTCTGACACGCTTGGCCATCAGACCTGCAGAAATAAAAAGCAGGCCACCTCGAGGACACCAAGAGACAGGCTATGGCTGAACAGCCCATGACTTTTGGGCAAGAGGTGTATCTTCGGTACAGGCTTTGCCTCGGAGACACCAAAGAATAGGCCAAGGCCGAACAGCCCAGACCCTCGGGCAAAAGGTGCGACCTCGGAACAGGTTATGCTTCCCAACAAGACTCCCAACGGCAACCTCGGAAAGAGATGCAAACTGAAGTCTTCACTTCGGCTTTCCAGAGGGGGGCATGTGATAGCCAAAGGCTGTCGCCTCAATCTGGCCGAATACCCTGCCACAACAATGGCCAGAAGAACTGGCGCTTCCCGGGAATAGGTGGAATCATGCACCTCGGGAGATAGCCTGAGAGCTCCGAGCCTCGGCACGCCAGTAAAACTTGAGGACTCCATTCGCCCCCCAAGGTTGTGAACAGCGCGCCTTCGGAAAAGTGGCACCAGACATTGCTGCCCGAATATGATATCCCCGAAGGCGGAACCCCCTGGAACTGGGAACCCCCGAACTGAGGGTAGGCTTCCCGAAGAGGCTCTGTCCGAACTAGAGGACGACCTCGCCCAGGGACCTCGGGAGTACGGCAGGCGCATTTAAGGAAGCATTTAAGGAAGCCTCTGACACGTCCCACCACAGACGTAAAAAGTCACCCTGACGCGCAGACGCCATCAGAATCATATCATGGCCCGTCTCAGCACAAGGCTCGAGGCCATCTAGTTACCAACTATCTGTCCCCTACGCCCAGACGTTCAGGAGCATCCGACCGCACACGTGTCATGATCTGAACGGGCTAGGTATTCCTATATATACAGGAAATAAATACTTGACAGGAGGTTGGCAGGCCGGATATACAGCTCCCACACCCTGAGAAAATACCAGGCGAGACTTTTCTGCCTTTCTCTTTGAGCTAGTGACTTTCTCCTTCTTCCGGCCACCACTGACTTGGGCGTCGGAGGCTCCCCCCCCGGAAAAACACTCCGGGGGCCTCCTAACCCTGTTTACCAGCTTTTCAGGTACTCTCCTTGGGGCGATCCACCTTCCAGGCGTTCTTCCTCCTAGAAGTCTCCTCAACAGTCATCATGACTCACAACGATGAGGCCTTAGGCCATCACCAATCATCTTGAGCACATGAGGACCCATGGGAATTCCTTCAGACATTTTGCACTGAAATAATGCCTTAGAGGTCTCAAACCTCTCATGCCTAGCTTGCTCTTGGAAAAGCATTTTGAGATGTTCGATAATATCGAACGCCCTCATGTTCTCATGTTGCTTCTGAAGCTTAGATTCCATGGTAATAAGCATGAGGCATGCAACATCCAAAGCATCATCAGAATGCCTCTTGTGAGCATCCCTTTTAGCTCTTGGAGCAGTGGCAGCAGGCTCATTCAAAACGGGCTACTCTAGGACATAAGCCTTTCTCTCTTGCTTGAGGACTATCCTCAAGTTTCGGTACCATTTGAGAAGGTTGGTCCCATTCAGTTTTTCCTTCTCAAGGATCGATCGCAATGAAAGTGTCGATGTGTTTTGTGCCATGGTTATCTACAACAGTAAATATGCAGTGTAAAAGCCATGTATTTTAATTCATTTAATAAGGACTTTTATTAAATGATACTTTCACTAGTTTCCTCAAAATAACAACCCTCGATATTATTTCAGAACACCTCAGTGCTAAGGTATTCTAGTGGGCCAAGATGCATATTTGACCACAACTTGAGTCAGCTTTAGCTTTTCTCTCAGGTTACAGCTATTTAGGTAGGCAACTCCTTGCCAATTGGATCTCATGCAACTCTTAGATAGTTTGGTGAACAACACTTGTCCAAGCTCATCTCATGAACTTAAGCCCAACTTTATGCCTCTAAGTCCCTAATCTTATTAGGATGACTTAGTTAAGTCGGACCCAAAGTTAGCAATTTGGATATCACTATTATCCCATTGTGCCTTACCAAGATGAACATAGGTGCTTTGCTTTGGCAAACCCACCTAATGTTGATCAAAGTCTTGACGAGTGCCAACATTTGGATGGCATCAAATTTAATGACTTGAATATTTGTTTGAGGGATTTATCTTTTGATCTCACCAATTTGTTATCTCCGATTGTCTTATACATGCATCACATACAAATATAAAACATGCATCTCATGCTTACAAGAAAGTAAACATGACATGGTTATAGCCCAAACTATGCGATATTCTCAAGCCAATAAGAATATCATAAAAGCCTAAGAAAAGAAAAGGGTCTTCATAAGCTCCTTCTCTTCCTTTCTTGGTTGCTCTTTTGTTGTCACCTCCTTCGACATACCACCTTGGATGATCCTATAATGTACCATTACATTAATAATAGAAACCTCAAGGTACATTCGAGGGGAGTAAGGTGAGAAAAGAATGTCCAATGAAAGTAACAAGAGAAGGCACGACTTGCGGGCCGTATTTACAAGTACAACCAATCAAGGGCTATAACCATGCACCATGCTTCAACCGTCAATTAGCATAACATGCCAAATCTCATTCAACAAATGCATGCCAATTTTTGTGAGTTGATTAACCAGTTTCATTTATATGGCACTTCGCATACGGCGGTCTCGCTGGCCGGTTAGCGGACGGGGTCAAGGGGGGCCGCCCTTGTGGGGGGTTATGAGGGGGACAATGCCCCCTAGCGCAAACAATTGTCCTACAATTGCTTCGCCTGAGATCTTCTATTTCGAGCAAGTAGGCACCCAAGACTCCTCCATTCGAGCCACCAAAAATACCTTACATTCGGCGCCTGAATAGGCCGAATCTGAACCAAGCTAGGGTTTTTGCAACTATTGCAAGAATCCGAATCCATATAGGTATCTCATACAATTCAATTTTGGGTTAATCTAATTAACCAATTAGTGCCGTTTCTTCATATATGTCATATGTTCATTACCAGTTCCGGTTTCATGCATCATGAATCAATCTAATTAATCATGGCCGAAAGCAGTCGAACACATAACATCATGCGATTCAACATTCAAGCCCAATTTAGGGTTCCACCAGTAGCTCTGATACCACTATTGGGTTTTGGGAGCCAAACAGCGCAGCAGAATTTAACTTAAACCCTCTAGGATCCAAGTGAAATGGGGTAAACCGGGTGTTCGAAAATTTTCATACCTACCTTTTGGTTGAGATCTCTCACTCAACTGTAGAGTCGAATCACAAAACCTAAATACTTGATGTGTTCAGGCTCTCTATGGTATCCACACAAGCCTCTCGGGATCACCACGCTTCCACCACATCTCGGTAGATGCATTTCTCTTATGCTCGTAGTGCTAGCTTGCGTCCTCAAAGGAATTGCAAGAGAAGAGTGTGGCTGTCCTTTTGGGAGGCTATGGCAAGAAGACTTGCGAATTTCTCACTAAAATTTGTATTTATAGTGAGGCTTAACTTCCAGGCCTAATGGGTTTCAAAGCCTTAATCCAATTAGGCTTTAATTTTGGGCTTAATAATGGCTCAACTATTGGGCTCATTATTAATACGAAATTATTGTGAAACCAAAACCCAAATTATTAGCTCATGCAGTCTAATGATCCAAATAGCGTATGTGTGCGACCCAATAGGCTCTTACCACATTGGCAATGATCATAAATCATATTTTTATCATAAGCAGTGAGCGGTGCCTAGCAACACATCATTGCTACCCAAGTGACAAGATTGTCGGTGATTCGACTAAATCTTTATGATCATCACCGATATTTGCCATTGTCCCTTTGTCCAAGATATCAAGACTAAGCATGAGACATGGAATGTGTCACTCTCGCATAGCTCAATCTTTGGTTTCTTGATTACCGAGTAGACCAACTTAAACTGATGACATTGATATCGTATATCAACTCATCCGAGCATGGCCATGCATTTTTCTAAGTCTTACTCTATCAAGGGGCTCGAAGATATCACTCTCGTTACATAGGAGGGACAAATCCCGTCTTGATCATAGAAATCCCTCTACATGATGTGTGACATACCCAATGATCTCCTTCAAGTTCACTTAGTTATGAGCAACAAAGGAAAGTATCAAAGTATGTGACTCACATGTAGGGAACCTTGATGATCTTAGGTCGAAGAACTACAGATACCATGATCACTATGAGAATCACTTATGACACTCATATAACGATCCATATATTGTTCTCATGGTGGGTCGGTCTAGAACACAAGTTCTCCAACTTGTACCCATATGTAAACTACATATCTCATATTAGTCTCCACATATGCTACTCGTTATGTATTATTGCAACCCGATGTACAATAATACTAGACTAGGGATGTTTGAAAATATCATTATTCTAGGGTTACAATTATGTTTATTATGTTACGCAGAAACAAGAAACATAATTGCTGGATTAATGCCTAAATAAAATATCATGACTCAATGTGCAAAAAATACAATCATCTCATGATTGGCTTTTGGGCACAACCCTAACACTTCGCATGTTCGCACCACCCTTGGCCTACGCACCACCTCTGATCGAAACAGGCACGAAAAAACCCTGGCAAAGAGAGGACCTCAGCACCCTCGGACAAGCCGGATAGGCACTACCCTCAGGAAACCCATGCGACCAACTTCGGTCAGAAGTGGTCACCACCCTTCCCGAGGGTGACCTCGCGCCGACCTAATGTCCCCAAAACCACCTTCGGATACTCTTTGGGCCACCCTCGTAGCGCACTCATGAAGCACCATCATTAGGCACCTGAGCTTGACGTCGGGAGAGCCCAACCGAAAGTGCCTCGTACAAACAAGGGACCTCCCTCCAAAGGAGCTCACCTCCCCGAATGAGGTTTGTATTTCAAAAGAGTTTGGTCACTTGAAAAGGCCACATGGACATACGAAAAAATGGCTGAGGAGACTCTGACACAAAAGCCTCGCACACGCCCTTGACACGAGCACCACTGTCATAGCACTCTCGCCGGCACCCTTGGTCAAACTGGCCTAAGGCCAGCTGGAGGAGCCCTCTGCGGAGGTACGGACTAAATCAGGATGAACATGTGCCACCATCTCAGCATGCTATGTCAAACAACCTTCTCCCTGCGCCCTCCTATAAATACTTGCATAATGCTTTCATAAGGACCACGAAGAGGTAACAGGGAATTTTTGCTATACTCTGCTTACTATTCCCTTTCTCTACTCTTACTGACTTGGGCATCGGAGGCTCCTCCCCTAGAAAATACTCCGGGGATCTCCTAACCCTTGCTTTTTTTATTCCTTACAGTCCTTCTCCCACCAGAGGTCCCTCATCCAGGCGTTCCCTCACCGAAAGTTCCTGCTCCAGGCTCACCATGTTGCACAACAAAGATGCGGAATGACATCATTTGGCGCCGTCTGTGGGAAACCCTTCCCAGGTCGCCGTCGTAGAGGCTTGGCATTCCAAAGACCAGGGGCTTCCAAAGTCCCCCTTTGCGCCGGAGGCTCAGCCGGCGACCGAGCAGCCCACTGTAGAGCATTCTACGCCAGACGATGACCGCCCTTTAACAGTGACATTAGGCTTCTTATGAGACTTCCAGCACTCCATCGTCAATAAAATGACTCAGTAACTCGACCAGAGGTGGCCCCCAGCCTCCTTCGGTCCGAAGGGCCTCCCCCTCGGCAACACGCTGGGAGAGAAGCCCGAGGTCCACCCACCAAAGTTCCAGGAGTGAGGTCTCTTATGACGCATCTTCAACGGAGAACATGCCCCCTAGGGCATGATCCACCAGAGAAAGGGCACCAAAAGAAACTAGGACCTCCTATCGGCGGAGTCCATCCCCGTACCGAAGGTCCCAGTCTCCTTGCCGCAGAAGTTACCCTCCGAGAAGGAGAAAAAGTTCACCATTGCCGGCGACCACCAGGCAGCAAGGGGAAGCTAACAAAGCTACCCCCATGGAGAAGATCCTTGGAAGACTAGAAAAGGTTGAGCGGCTGATCTCCCGAAAACCAGTCTTGTTAAGATTGTCCGACGCTTATACCGGAGGAGCGTCACCCTTTGTACGGGAAGTAGTGGAGGCGCCCATGCCTAGTGACTTCAGGGTGCCATGCTTGGAAACCTACGACGGGCGTAGTGACCCTCAGGCACACCTGATAAAGTACAAGTGAAGCATGGTGCTCCACGGCGCAAATGACGCTACCCTCTGCAAGTGTTTCGAGGTGACCTTCTTCAGTCTAGCAACGGCATGGTATAACTCCCTGGCCCACAGAACATTGCTGAGTTTCTAGGAGCTATCTACTGCCTTCAGCCAACAGTTCATTGGCAGCAGGCCAATGGCCAAGATGCCGATGCAGATGTTCGACATAGCACAGCGAAGTGGGGAAACCATTCACAACTATGTCGAAAGGTTCAACCAAGAAGCACTAAGCATGCCCGACTTTCGGCCCAAGATTCACATCCTCGCAATGATAAGAGGACTTCGGAGAGACTCCCAGTTCTTTTATGAGTTCTCCAAGGACCCCTAGACACCCTCGGGGAGTTCTACCGAATTGCCGAACAGCACATGATGGCCGAAGTACTTAGAATAAGGGGACCAAAGGTGGAACACCCTCGGCCCGAAGGACCAAGCCACCATCCTCATTACTAGAATGAGGTTGGTGGAAGGCCCTGAAAACAAAGGGGTAAAAGGCCAATGACGTTCACTCCCCTGAACGCCACGAGGGCTAGAATTCTAATGGCCTTAAAAAGGCAAGGGACTACAGTTCCATGGAAAAAGGCCATGACCTCGGAAAACAAGAAGAATATGTAGAAGTTCTGCCAATTCCACTGAGATCATGGCCTTGACACCGAAGACTACTTCCAACTGAGGATGTACATCGAGTCTGTGATAAAGCAAGGCCAACTTCGCCGATACTTGCGAATGCCTTCTCTGAAAGGGAGAAAGGAAGAACAGAGAAGGGGGGACAAGGAGGACTATGATTCCGACATACGTCGCGACTGAAGTCCTTGAAAGAATCTGCCTTAATCAGCAGGGGTCATCCAAACCATCACTACAGGGGTACCCTCGGCTGAAAGGAAAAGAAAGATAAGAGAAATCTCCATAATGGAGTATGGGAACTCGCCGAACAGGCTTGTTCGTAAAGACGGGTCCATTCCCCCATGATGACCCACTCCTTGTCATGGCAAGGATAGGGAGTTGGGACGTCGAAAGAGTACTTCTGGATGACGGCTCCAACACCGACGTCATCTTCTCACACCTACTACCTAACTTAGGCATTTCAAAAGGCAACCTGAACACAGTCAATTCCCCCACCTTCGGGGTTGGGCCATTCGAGCTCCCCGTCCTCGGATGCATCGATCTGCCCCTAATGCTGAAAGGGACCTCGCCTCAGAGTCAAGAGGAACTGTTCGCCTCCATTATGACGAGGTTCATCGTCATTGCTGTTCCCTCATCATACAATGCCATCCTCAGAAGGCAAACTCAAGGCAATCTCCACATCCGCCTCGATGTAAAGTACTTAACAGTCACCTTCGCAACTAAAGAAGGAGATGTAGAGTTCTTGATTGACCAATCCGAGGTCAGGAGGGTCTTCACCAAGGATAGACAAAGCCTGATGAAGGTCCAAATACAGACTTCAGCAACTGAAGGAGCCGTCATGACAAGTGAAGAGACAGCAAAAGAAGGAGTAGAGGAGTTGGAAAAGTAGAAATAGAAGATGCAGAGCTGGTCCCCGGGCAGAACACCCGAGTGGGGAAAAAATTGGCCAAGGGTGACAAAGATTAGCTTGTATCTTTCTTGTTAATGAACAAAGATCTATTCGCCTATTCTCCGAAAGACATGCCTGGGGTCGACCTTAGCATAATCCACCATAGTCTCAAAGTATGCCTTGACGCAAGGCTGGTTCGGCAGAAAAAATGAAACCAATCAGCTCATAAGAACTCCTTCATTAAAACCAAAAGTTAAGCACCTGATTGAGGTAGGGGTAATAAGAGAAGTTAAATACCCCGAATAGCTCAGCAACGTGGTTATCATCACAAAAGAATGGAGTGAAAAGCTCTGAATGTGCATAAATTTTTGGAACCTGAATGATGCCTGTCCAAAGGACTCCTACCCTTTGCCAGTTATAGACCAATTGGTGGATTCAATCACCGAATACGGTGTTCTTAGTTTTCTCGATGCCTTCAGTGGGTATCATCAAATTCGGATGAACCCTAAAGATGAAGAAAAAACCACCTTCATCACCGAAGTTGGTACCTACTGTTACGTCAGAAAGCCCTTTGGGCTTAAGAACGCAGGGGGTACCTATCAAAGGTTGATGAATAAAGTGTTCGACTCCCAGATTGGGAGGAACATAGAAGCGTATGTCGATGATATGATAGTTAAGAGCAGAATGCCTAGTAATCATATATTGGACTTAGATGAAACCCTCCAACGACTTCGAGAGTTTGGCATTTGCCTTAATCCCGAGAAGTGCATGTTTGGAGTGAGCGCAGGTAAGTTCCTCGGGTTCATGGTGTCAAAAATGGGAATAGATGCCAACCTCAAAAAGGTCAAAGCCTTGTTAGGATTCCGAAAACCTACAACCACTAAAGATATACAAAGGCTTACCAGAAGAATCAGTTCCCTTAGTAGATTCATTTCTAGGTACGGTGACCGATGTTGACCATTCTTCAAGGTGCTTACCAAAGCAACCAAAAGTGAAAGCAACTCTGAAACTAAGGAGCACCCTTGGAACCAAGAATGTCAGAAAGCTTGGGATGAGCTTAAAAGCTACCTAACCCGTCTGCCAACACTTCAGGAACCTCGGGAAGGAGAGCCTCTCATCCTCTACCTTACCGTCACTGAAAAAGCTGTGAGTTCAGTCCTAGTGAAAGAAGAGGGTGGGAGGTAGTGGCCAGTATAATATGTAAGCAAGTCCCTGCACGATGTCGAGGTCAGGTACCCATTGCTCCAAAAAGCCATTTATACCTTAGTACTCGCAGGTGGGAGGCTACAGCCCTACCTTCAAGGACATGCCATCATTGTGTGAAGTAACCTACCTCTTCGTGACATATTGAAGAAGGTAGAGCATTTGGGAAGGCTGTCAAAATGGTGTATCGAGCTCGCAGAATATGACATCACTAACGAGCCAAGAAGGGCAATAAAAGCCCAAGCATTGGCAGACTTCATCATCGAAGTTCCAGAAATCAAGAATGTTGAAGTTACCTCAGAAGACCTGATAAGGTTTGAACCAGAGTGGAAACTCTTTGGCGATGGAGCCTCAAGCACCGAACACCAAGGGACTGGAGTGGTTATTCAGGGGCCCGAAGGTATGGAAGCCATCAAAGCCATCAAATTCGGTTTTGATGTCACCAATAACATCGCCGAGTATGGGGCCCTCATAGCAGGATTAAAACTGGCCAGAAAAGTTGGTGTGAGAAACCTTAAGGCCCACAGCGACTCATAGCTAGTAGTTTGGCAAATGACAGGAGATTACACTGTAAAGGACCCAACCTTGGCAACATATCATGACCTTGTCAAGAAAATCATTAAAGAGTTTGACTCGGTACATATAGAAAATGTGCCTCATAGAAATAATACTGAAGCTGACACCTTGGCCAAGTCTAAGGAACCCACCGAGGTGCTGAGTCAACCCAGCATAGAGCTAATGTGTGTAGCAACCTCGGGAGAATGATGGAAAGATTTCATCAAGAAATACCTTGCAACTTCGGCACTCCCTGAAGACCCTGTCGAGGCTGCACAAGTGTGAAAATGCTCTGGGAGATACTTCCTCATTGGGGAGGAACTATACAGACAAGGGTATGCAAGTCCCTTATAGAGGTGTATAAGTGAAAAGGATGTCAGAACAATCCTCGAAGAAGTTCACGAGGGTGCCTGTGGTTCGCACATAGGAACAGACGCCCTCGCCGGAGTATTACTTTGCCAAGGTTACTTTTGGCCTACCCTAAGAAAGGATGCAAGGCAATTTGTTCGAAAATGTGACAATTGCCAAAGACACGCCAACATCCAGAGGTTACCCTCGAAGAAGATAATTTTGGCAAATTACCCTTGCCCCTTCGCCGTCTGGGGTATTGATCTCATCGCACCTTTCCCAAGCGCCCCCCGTGGGGTAAAGTTATGCATAGTTGCAATAGACTACTTTACTAAGTTGATCGAAGCAAAGCCTTTGGCAACGATCTCGGTGAAGGATACCTAGACGTTCATCTGGAAGAACATCATATGCCGATTTGGCATACCAAGGGTAATAGTGGCTGACAATGGTACCCAGTTTACTGACAAAGGGTTCCGAAAATTCATGACTAACCTCGGCGTAAAACTACACTTCGCCCCGGTAGCCCATCCTCAAAGTAATGAGCAAGTCGAGGTGTCCGATAGGACAATAAAAGATGGCCTGAAGAAAAGGTAAAAGTGGAAAAGGGGAAATGGCCAGGGGAACTCCCAAGTGTACTATGGAGTTATCGCACAACTCCTCGAAGGGCCACAGGAGAAAATCCTTTCTCGCTCGTGTTTGGTGCAGAAGACATTATTCCCATTGAGGTCATATAGCCATCAGTAAGAATACAGGTGTTCGATGAAGAAGGAAACAACCTTGGCTTGAGGGCAAAATTAGACCTCGCCGAAGTGTTGGGTTTCGGGAGCCCAACAGCGCAGCGGAATTTAACCGAAACCCTCCAGGATCCAAGTGAAACGGGGTAAACCTGGTGTTCGAAAATTTTCATACCTAATTTTCGGTTGAGATCTCTCACTCAACTATAGAGTCGAATCACAAAACCTGAACAGTTGACATGTTCAAGCTCTCTATGGTATCCACACGAGCCTCTCGGGATCACCACGCTTCCACTACATCCCGGCAGATGCGTTTCTCTTGCGCTCGCAGTGCTAGCTTGCGTCCTCCAAGGAATTGCAAGAGAAGAGTGCGACTATCCTTTTGGGAGGCTAGGGCAAGGAGACCTGCGAATTTCTCACTTAAAAGTTGTATTTATAGTGAGACTCAACTTCCAGGCCTAATGGGTTTCAAAGACCTAATCCAATTAGGATTTAATTTCGGGCTTAATAATGGCTCAACTCTTGGGCCCATTATTAATACGAAATTAAAGTGAAACCATAACCCAAATAATTAGCCCATGCACTCTAATGATCCAAATTGCTCTATGTGTGCGACCCAATAGGCTCTTCACACGTTGGCAATGATCAGAAATCACATTAATGATCATTAGCAATGAGCGGTGTCTAGCAACACATCATTGCTACCCAAGTGACAAGATTGTCGATGATTTGACTATACCTTTATGATCATCACAGATATATGCCATTGTCCCTTTGTCCAAGATATCAAGACTAAGCATGAGACATGGAATGTGTCACTCTCGTATAGCCCAATCTTTGGTTTCTTGATTACCGAGTAGACTAACTTAAACTGATGAGATTGATATCGCATATCAACTCATCCGAGCATTGCCATGTGTTTTCTAAGTCTCACCCTATCAAGGGGCCCGAAGATATCGCTCCCATTACATAGGAGGGACAAATCCCATCTTGATCATACAAATCCCTCCGCATGATATGTGACATACCCAATGACCTCCTTCAAGTTCACTCAGCTACGAGCAACAAAGGAAAGTATCAAAGTATGTGACTCACATGTAGGGAACCTTGATGATCATAGGTCGAAGGACTACATATACCCTGATCACTATGGGAATCACTTATGACACTCATATAACGATCCATGTAGTGTTCTCATGGTGGGTCGGTCCAGTACACAAGTTCTCCAACTTGTACCCATATGTAGACTACATATCTCATATTAGTCGCCACATATGCTAGTCGTTATGTATTATTGCAACCCGCTCCACAATAAGACTAGACCAGGGACTTTTAAGAATATCATTATTCTAGGGTTACAATTATGTTTGTTAAGTTACGCAGGAACAAAACAACAAACATAATTGCTGGATTAATGCCTTAATAAAATATCATGACTCAATGTGCAAAAATACAATCATCTCATGATTGGCTTTTGGGCACAACACTAACACGAAGAACACCGGGAAATGGCCGAACTGAGGAGGAAGGCTTTTTAACAAAGAATAGCTGATGCTACTAACTTGCATGTCAAGAAAAAAGGAATCAAGAAGGGGGACCTCATCCTCCGAAAAGCTGAATTTGAGCCACAAAGGCCATCAGATAGGGTACTTCGGGCAAACAGGGATGGACCTTATCTGGTCCTCGATGAAATCCACCTAGGGGTCTACAAATTGGGTGACGCCGAAGGAGGAAACTTGAGAAACAGTCGGCATTCAGATTCTTTGAAAAAATTCTACACTTAGACATTTTCTTTTTTAGAAAAGCTTGTGATTACCCCTCTCTGAAATCGCTAGTAAACAAAAGTATACGTGCCAACCGAATATGGTTTATAAACTGAATATGGTCAAGTTGCTAGAATGGGCTCCTAGCATATTGACTTTTAAAAAAAAAAAAAGTTTCCCGAAGGTGCTAGCTCCCTAGCAAAGCCTAAGACTCGGCGGAATACATTCGGAAAAGTGAAAATGGTCACTCCTTGTGTCACAGAAAAATGTTCCACATACTGGAAAAATTTTGCTAAGGGAAGAACAGTACGAAGCTTCCCGAAGACATGATTTCGAACATGGATGTTCGCCGAAGACGCATACATAAAATCATACAAGCTTCCGAAGAATGATGGCCAAAGAAAAAATGGTAACTTAGCTAAATCTTTGAAAGAGTTTTCATTCATAGCTCTAGGCAATAGTACAAAGGAATAGGTTACAAGAAAAGAGAAAGAAGAAAAAGCCTATTGCTTAGCCTGAGCATCTGATACCTCCTCGACGTTGCCATCCTTCTCTTGGATAGGAGGGTTTTAAGGCGCGGGCTCAACAGCCGGGAGGTTGAGGTACTTTGACGTCGACCACATCCACCTAGGCTCTTTGGGGAAATCCAAAGCGGCCAGGAAGGAGAGGTCGAGTCGGGGTGCCAAGAAAGCACTTGATACCGAGTCAGACAAAAACCGTCTTGATAAGATACTTTCATCATCTGGTCTGACTGGTCCTTCTCGGCACTCAGAGTCTCTAGTTTGGAGGTAAGCTCAGCAACCTTCCTCTCGAGCTTCTTCTTCTTCTTCTTCTTGGCCTCCTTGTTCAACAGATCGAGCTTGGCTTAGAGCTCGGCATTCAAAGCAAGCACCTTCGTAAGGTTTTCAGCGTCATCTGCCCTTTCCCTCTGAAGGGCATTGTTCTCCGAAGAGAAAACGGCATACTTTGTGCCAAGGTCCTCAACCTTGGCTGAAAAGTTAAGAAGGAGCTCCTTCTTACTCTCCCGAAGCTCTGCTCGAAGATTGTCCTCGAAGATTCTCCATGTCCTCCTTGGCAATTTTGTTCAATTTGCCATACTTGAGGACGTATTGGGCACAAAAATCCTTCACCCTCTTCGGAGAATTCTCGGTCCGAGAGTGAACCTCAATCTGCTTTGCCGCCCAAGCTCGGAAATATCCGTTGTATGCCAGGAGCTGCAGAAAAAAAAAGCCTCGAGTAAGGGTCAAAGGGCAACAAAAACTCAGAAGAAAATTTTTCTAAGTCCCCAAAGAAAGAAAGAAGAAATCTACTTGGGTAGCGTGCTCGCTCATCCTCGCCGCGAGGATCTCCTCATTTGGGCATTCGGCGGTGAGCGACTGAAAGGTGCCGTTCGTCAGCACACCCTTCACCATTTGGGGAGCCATCAACTGGCTGTCCTTGGAGAACAAGTTCATGTCCTCCATGAAAGACCAGAAAGGCTCCCTCGGTGCCTTGTCGTTTGGGATATGGCTATCCCGAAGGGCCGTCTTCCGGGCATATGCCTCCACCCAAGGAGCAGGTGTCATCTCCTCTGCAAGATCACGCCGAAGTTCCGTTAGTACGTCATCCCTTATCCATTCCTCTACAAGATCGAAGATACCAAAAACACCAAGATTCATAAAGGAACGGCTAAGGAACAAACTTGGTGGAATCTCGGTGACCGCATCCTCGACCTCATTCGCCTCACGGACTTCACCAGGAATGTTTTTGCTTTTCCTTCTTTGGCTTTCCTTGAGATCCTGAGCTGAAGTACCTTCGACCAAAGTCTCAGTCGTAGCATCCAGACTCAACGGTGTCTCGAGGATGGTAGGATCCGAAGGTGGATCGGTGTGGGTAGGAGATTAGGCAGGTGACTGATCTTGTACCTCCACGACATCTTCGGGGGGAGGGGGAAGGATGTCCGCTTTGGCTTTCTTTGCCTTTGGTGGCCCCCCAGTAGTCTTCTTCCTCTTCGCAGACGCCTTCTTCTGCGTCTGCTCCCCCTTCTCAGCCTGACCGAGAAAAAGGGACTTATAGAACTCCGCAAATTGATCACCCATCTCTGCAAAGGGAAAAAACATCAATGTAAGTCCAAAAGGAATATAGGTAGCAGAGCTTCGGAGACAACTTACTCTAAAAAAAAGCCTTGTATGAAATCTCGGCCTGGAAAAGCATCACCAACCACGCCTTCTTTCCTGGGAGAACAGGCACGGGCAGGTACAAGTTGAACTTATGCTCATGGATTAGCCCTAGTTCCCGAAGGACCTCTTCAGACATAAGGTCCCACTTAATGAGAAAGGGATATAAGGAACATGGAGGGACCTCGGAGTCCCAATCCACAACCGCCCGAATACGTTTGTTGAGCTCGTCAAAATTCGCGGCCAGCCTAAAGGTCAGCTGCTTTCGAGGGTCAACCACGTCAGTCTTCAACACCCCTGAAGCCCATCTTATCAGAACGTAGCACTATCTTTCAAGAACTGACAGGAAAAATAACTTTTTTTTGCCACCCCTTCCAGCTGTCCTTCGTCCCGAAGGTAAAGGTGAACTTTTTGCTCCCGGATCCTTGAGGAAGCAAGAAGTAGAAGCCACTCTTCAGGACCGGGTGGAGCTTATAGTATTGCATAAAGAAAAGAAAATGGGGTCTTATCTTAAAGACCCCACATATACAAAGAAAGGCATTGAAATAAGAATAGGAGTTTGGAGGAAGCTGGTTTACGGTAATCCCATGGAACCTACAAAACTCACACACTACGCGCGGGGGAGGATACCGAAGACTGGCCTTCAGTTGGGCTCGATAAATGGTGATCTCATCAGGATGGGCCATGTAACCATACATGCCTGAGGTAGGTAATCTCGAGACAGCATAAGTAGGGAGATAGAATTTCGCTACCCACTTCTTCATTTTCTCCAAAATAGTGCAACATGGATGAGACTCAAGGGGGAGAAAACTCTCGGGAAGAAGATGGATGGTCATCAGTGGAACAGGGTGTGACATTTCTCAAAGAGAAGGGAGGTAGCTTTGGGAAAACTAAAGAAAGAAAACCGAAGGACTTAAAAAAAAAGCAAAACTTTGGAACAAACAACTATAGAAAGAAGGAAGAACTTCAGAAAGAAAGACCCACCGAAAGTTTTGCTGAGGTCTGGATTCCTGAACGCCATCGTGAAGGTTTGCCGGAAAACACTTCGCCGCTAGAACCGCTACCGGAAGGAGAACAAAAGATGAGAGAGAGTTCTAGAGCAAACAAGAGTAAAGGAAAAGAGTGTGAAGGTCTGGGGCAAGAGGGGTTTATATAGGCTGAAGGGGGCAGGCGAAACGTCATCATTATTGCTCCTCGAAGGCAAAGAGACACAATTGATGTAACCGACATAACCGTTTGCCACTCATCAGCCACCACGTGTAAATTGACACGATAAACGAGGGCACGACCCTAACAACTAGCAGACCTACATAACCCTATCCGAAGTGATGCGCCCATCTGTATGGTAAGACGAAATGATTCACTAACAGAAAGGTTAGTGAAAGTATGCGCCTCTGGCAATGACCTCGGTGGAAGAGCCAGGGACACCACTCAAACACCAGAGGAATTACCTCAGTAGAGCACCTTAGTTCACCGTAGTTCCCTCCTGGGAAGAAGGAGACTCCGGATGGAAGCCTATTTTGGCAACAAAACCAAGCATCGCTTGCCACAAAAAGCCTCCCAAAACTCCCCAAACTGAAGAAACATCTTTGATTTTTCGAGGGGGGCATGTGATAGCCGAAGGGCTGTCACCCCATGAAGGGCTTCGCATGTGTGCACCACCCTTGGCCAACACACCACCTCTGGTCGAAACAGACACGATAAATCCCCGGCAAAGAGGGGGCCTCAGCACCCTCGGACAAGCCGGATAGGCGCTACCCTCAGGAAACCCATATGACCAACTTCGATCAGAAGGGGTGATGGACGAGAACTAGAGGCAAATCTTCTTCCGATGGATTTCTTCAGCGGCCATTGTTGAGGGTTTAGGAAGTTGGGAGGAGTGTGAATATATATTAGTATGAATATGTTCAAGTCAAATTTCAGTAAAAAAAAAAAGTAAAAAAATCAATTAATGTAAAATAGGGAGTATTAATTTTGGCTAATATAATTAAGGGCACACCCTTCCCAAGGGTGACCTCATGCCGACCTCACGTGCCCAAAACCACCTTCGGATACTCTTTGGGCCACCCTCAGAGCGTGCTCACAAAGTTGTTGGGTTTCGGGAGCCAAACAGCGCAGCGGAATTTAACCGAAACCCTCCAGAATCCAAGTGAAACGGGGTAAACCGGGTGTTCGAAAATTTCATACCTAATTTTTGGTTGAGATCTCTCACTCAACTGTAGAGTCGAATCACAAAACTTGAACAGTTGACGTGTTCAGGCTCTCTATGGTATCCACACGAGCCTCTCGGGATCACCGCCCTTCCACCACGTCGCGGCAGATGCGTTTCTCTTGCGCTCGCAGTGCTAGCTTGCGTCCTCCAAGGAATTGCAAGAGAAGAGTGCGGCTGTCCTTTTGGGAGGCTAGGGCAAGGAGACCTGCGAATTTCTTGCTTAAAAGTTGTATTTATAGTGAGACTCAACTTCCAGGCCTAATGGGTTTCAAAGCCCTAATCCAATTAGGATTTAATTTCGGGCTTAATAATGGCTCAACTCCTTGGCCCATTATTAATACGAAATTAAAGTGAAACCATAACCCAAATAATTAGCCCATGCACTCTAATGATCCAAATAGCTCTATGTGTGCGACCCAATAAGCTCTTGCCATGTTGGTAATGATCATAAATCACATTTATGATCATAAGCAATGAGCGGTGTCTAGCAACACATCATTGCTACCCAAGTGACAAGATTGTCGGTGAATCGACTAAACCTTTATGATCATCACCGATATATGCCATTGTCCCTTTGTCCAAGATATCAAGACTAAGCACAAGACATGGAATGTGTCACTCTCGTATAGCCCAATCTTTGGTTTCTTGATTACTGAGTAGACCAACTTAAACTGACGACATTGATATCAGATACCAACTCATCGGAGCATGGCCATGCATTTTCTAAGTCTCACTCTATCAAGGGGCCCAAAGATATCACTCCCGTTACATAGGAGGGACAAATCCCATCTTGATCATACAAATCCCTCCGCATGATATGTGACATACCCAATGACCTCCTTCAAGTTCACTCAGTTACGAGCAACAAAGGAAAGTATCAAAGTATGTGACTCACATGTAGGGAACCTTGCTGATCTTAGGTCGAAGGACTACATATACCATGATCACTATGAGAATCACTTATGACACTCATATAACGATCCATGAAGTGTTCTCATGGTGGGTCGGTCCAGTACACAAGTTCTCCAACTTGTACCCATATGTAGACTACATATCTCATATTAGTCGCCACATATGCTAGTCATTATGTATTATTGCAACCCGCTCCACAATAATACTAGACTAGGGACGTTTAAGAATATCATTATTCTAGGGTTACAATTATGTTTATTACGTTACGCAGAAACAAAACAACAAACAAAATTGCTGGATTAATGCCTCAATAAAATATCATGACTCAATGTGCAACAATACAATCATCTCATGATTGGCTTTTTGGGCACAATACTAACAGAAGTGCCACCATCAGGTACCCGTGCCTGACCACGGGAGAACCTAACCAAAGGTGCCTCGTACAAACAAAGGACCTCCCTCCAAAGGAGGTCACCTCCCCGAATCAGTTTTGTACTTTGAAGGAGTTTCGTCCCCCAAAAAGGCCACGTGGACATATGACAAAATGGCTGAGGAGCCTCTGACACAAAAGCCTCTCACACGCCCCTGACACGGGCACCCCTGTTACAGCACCCCCACCGGCACCCTTGGTCAGAATGGCCTAAGGCCAGCTGGAGGAGCCCTCTGCAGAGGTACGGACTAAATCGGGCCGAACATGTGTCACCATCTTAGCAAGCTATGTCAAACAGCCTTCTCCCTACGCCCTCCTATAAATACTTGCACAGTGCTTTCATAAGGACCACGAAGAGGTAACAAGGAATTCTTGCTATACTCTGCTTACTATTCACTTTCTCTACTCTCACAAAGTACTGACTTGGGCATCGGAGGCTCCTACCCCAAAAAATACTCTAGGGAGCTCCTAACCCTTGCTTTTCTGAGTCCTTGTAGTCATTCTCCCACCAAAGGCCCCTCATCCAGGCGTTCCCTCACCTGAAGTTCCTGCTCCAGGCTCACCATGTTGCACAATGAAGATGTAGAATGGCATCAATACTCAAGCCACTTCTTTGGTGCACCTTGAATCTTGTTGCCCATAATGCCATAGGCACATAGTTCCCATGATAGTTTATCCATGGCATCACTGCCTTTTAGCACCTTAAGTATAGTACCCTTGTGTGTGACATACCCTTAGCTTTCTCAAGTAGCTATTCACACTTACTACCTTAAGGTTCCTTAGCCAATTTAGGCAATCATAAGCTTGACACTCTTGCCATGGCATAAGCTCCTTAATTCGCATAGACTTCTCATATTTCAGGTGTCCTTGGGTGTACCATAGACTACCCAATTTTCCAAGTCTTGACTACGCTAGGTAATCACTTAACATGCTTGGGTCCTTGACTACTCTTAGTCACTTTAACCATTTCTTGGCCATTAATTTTTAAGTCACCCTTGGCTCTTAATTTTTAAGTCACCCTTAGCATGTTCTTTCACTATTTCTTACTAGGAGTTATTCCTTAATCAACTTGGCCTACTTTAGCTGTGGGGTATTCTAGGCTAGCATAGCCTTTTCTTAGGCCTCTTCAAATTACCAAAGACCAATCCTTAGCACCAATGGTCAACTTCCTTAGGTGGTTTAAATATGCCACACTAACCAACATGCCACTACTGTGACCTTTAGGTCGTAACTTGATTGCTTGGCCACTTTGGGTATATTCTTGGCATTGAGTTCTCTTAGGCTCGATGGCTCTTCTTAACTTTCCTCTGGAAGCCTTTAGGACTCTTAGCATTCAACCTTTCATGGTCTTTCTTTAGCTTCTACACTTGGGTACACTTTGTATCCCACAACCCATGCCACACGCTTAGCCTTCTAAGGAATCTTAATTTGGTTGATTCTAACTTAGCATTTGGCATTTGCTTATCTTGGTTTCTCATGGAATCCATAGGGGTCTTTCTGAACACCCTAAACCTATCAGGTTAAAATAATCCGACTATTACCCATGAGCGCTCCCAACATACGAATGTGCTTGAATGAGACTTACAAATCTGATGCCTTACTTGAGGCCCTTTTGGTACCTATACCTTGTTTCCCAATACTTAGGCATATTCTTAGGTCATTGCCTCATTAGCCCATCCTTACGCACTAACCACCATGACTACTTAGTGTGATTTACACACCCATAGCCCATAATGTGTACACCCTTAGGTTTAACATAGGCATATAACCTTCTTATGCCCAAGGAAATCCTACTTGTCACCTCTTTGGCCCTTTTTTCACTTAAGCACACAAAGTCTCTTTGAACACTAAGATTTACTAGAGCCTTCAGTATGAGTAACTCTCATAAATGCTTAGTGATTCTAGGCCATCACTTAGCAGCTCTACTTTAAGGACTCATTAGGTAGCTCCAACTACCTTATCTTGAAGAATCTTTCCTCAGGGTTTTGGTTCCTTTATTGGCTACATACTTGTTCAAGAGTCTTTTCTAGCCATTAGCTGACAACCCTTAGACTTTCAAACTACTTAGGTAGCTTCCTACCCCTTAAGAAAATAAAGAATCCCTTAAACTTCTTAGGCTTAGCAAGCTTACTAAATTTTTCAACAAACCTTAACTTTCAGTTGCCTTGAATCCACTAGTGAGGATATTACCTCTACTCACATTTAGCTTCATCTTGAGCTTCTCTATATTTAAGACCTTAACTCCACATTCATATCCAACAATACCAATGCCAAGTCTTCCTGATTTATTTGGGATCCTTTGATAGTGGAGTACACTTCAGATCTTGGGATCCTCTTCCTTATGAAACTTTTAGGTTAACTTAGGTCCACACTCTTGTCCTGTTAGCTTAAAGCTTCCTTAGCTTATTCGAACTCACAATGAGCTCCCATTATCTACAATGAATGAACTCCCAAACACTTGAGAACATTGCTCAATTCAACTTTAAGCTTAATGAATAGCCTTAGGTCAACACAAACCATAACAAAAATACTAGACATAAGTCTAGTACTTGGAGTTCATTTTGTCTCCAAGGGTATTCTTATCAGCTATGGTTCCTAGCTTTTAAAACCATTTAATGATAGTCGAAGGCCTACTGCCCACAAAAACCTTCTTCCTCAGTAGAACCTAACACCACCCTCAAAAATTTATAACACTAACCTTCGGAGGAATCTCTCCACCACCATTAATAATACACATACCTGACTTCAGGAAAAAGGCTCTTTAGCATCCTCGAAGGTGCACACTACCAACCTCGAGAGTACAAGTTCACCATCCTCGATGAAGGAAAATATCTCTTGAGGATAACTCCCCATTCTTAGGGCCTTCTTCAGGAGCGTGTCAGGAAAAATCCCTGCCCGAAGGTGTCTTACACCTCCAAACGGGTCTTACAGGGAAAAGAAAAATATAGTTGAGGGATCTCTAACATTGAAGCCTCGCACATGCTCCTATGCTCTAGCCAGAACTGCTCATGGCCAGTTGGAGATACCTATCTCTGAAGCTACAGTCCAGATCTAGCCAAATATGTGTCCTGATCTGCATAGGCTATGCAAAACAGCCTTCTCCCCCCATCCTCCTATAAATATTTGGGAGGCTCTCAGGTAAGGACATAGGACTCTCTTTCTCTTCTTCTTTGCTCTTAGTGACTTCTCTCCCGTATACTAACTTGGGCATTGGAGGTTCTTTTCCCAGAAACACACTTCGGGGAGCTTCTAACCCACTTTCTCTTTCTTACGCCTACCATGTCATACAATGAGGATGTCATCGGACATCATTTGGCACCATCTGTGGGAACTCACCCCCAAGTTGCTGTTGTTGAGTCTCGGCATTCAAAGGATAAATGACTCCCGAGGTCCCAGTCCGCGCCTGAGACTCAAGCAACGACTAAACAGCTTGTAGCAGAGACTTCCCTGTCAGAGGACAAATGTCCTCCAATGGTCACAATGGGTTTTTTACATTAATTTCAACACTTTATTGTGGCTGAAATGATGCAACAGATTGACCAAAGATGGTCACAAGCACCTTAAAAAAGGGCACGTTCTTCAGATGCCTGTCCAGGGAAAGGTCATAGGTAACCCTGCTGGAGCTCCGGTAGCAGAAGCCATCATGATGAGTCCTCAATGGAGAACATACCATCCTGGGGGCAACGTGCTGCAAGAGCAAGGTCAAAAAAGCCCGGGACCTCTTACTGGCAAAGTCCATCTCCAAATGAGAAGTCCCTATTCTACTACCAGCAAAGTTACTCACCAAGAAGATGACGCTATTATCCTTTAACGATGGTTGCCAGGTAGGAGGGAGGCCAAGGCACTATCGTTGATAGCCAAGGTGCTGATCACCCTTCGAAGGCACGGGTTCAGGCAAAGCACCAACCTCGGAATAGAGATCACCCACCACAGAAGGAAGGATGTTCGACCTCGGAAAATCCAGTCTTGGCGTTTCTCCGTGCCAGGAAGTGACAATGCGGACCTCGGGGGTTAGACAGACTATCCCCGGGAAAGGTCACTTTCGGGAGGTACATTCCTGCAATATCAAAAGTGACCTCGGGAGACAAGTTCTCCGAAAAGGTATCTTCTACCAAAGGAGACTTTGGGAGTACAGCAGGAGCATTTATAGAGCATTTATGGAGCATTTAAGGAGCCTCTGACGTATCCCCGATAATCCGCCCCCCAGCCGCGTCCTGACACGCCGCCTGCAGGGACACCCCAGCACGCCACTTTTGGGTCATCTCAGAGCCTTAGCCTGGTAGCCCATGTTGACTAGGAGTCCTCCAATTGCCCAAAAGACGTGGAACGCATCTTGCTGAACACGTGTCATGATCTGGGCCGACCAACCGAGAAGGACTACTACTATTCATCCCCCTATAAATACTTGGTAATTATTCCAGGTAAGGGGGAACATTAATTTGAGATAAAATACAACTCTGCTCTTTAATCATCTGATGACCTCAAAAATACTCACTTGGGTGTTGGAGGCTCCCCGGAAAAACACCCTAGGGACCTCCTAACCCTTGCTTCCTGTCATTTTCAGGTGATACTCTCAGCTGCGTTCGTCCCGGGCCTCCCACCATTTATACAGGTTCCCGCCATCTTCACCATGACACAGGAAGGAGATGCCGAAGGGCATCAGCTGGCGCCGTTGATGGGAAACCACACCCAGGTCGCCATCTTTGAAACTCGGCTTTCTAAGGACAAGGGACTCCCGAGGTCCCTGTCCGCGCCAGAAGCTCAACCGGCAACCGAACAAACTGCGGCAGGGACTTCCTCGCCCGAGGACGAACGTCCACTGACTATTACTATGGCCTTCCTGCATGAATTTCAGTGCTTGGTTGTGGCTAAAATGATGCAGCAGTTAGATCAAAGGTTGCCACAGCCAACCGCAGGGCTAAGGCCCTCATCATCAGCGCCTTGGTGTGAGAAGAGCCCCCGATCAACTCATCGGAGCTCGGGAAGTGGGGATCAACATGATGAATCCTCGACGGAAAACATACCCCTCAGGGCGCGACTTCTGGGAGAAACGAGGACAAAGCAACCCAAGGCCCTTCGCCGAAAGAGTTCCACCGCCAAGGTAAAGTCACCGTCTCCCCGGCGCTGAAGCCATTCCCCAAAAAGAAGACGTCAGTCTCGATTCCCAAAAGGCTACCGGCAGTAGGAAGAAGAACCTAGTGCCACACTCCTCATGGAGAAAATCCTAAAGAGGATAGAAAGAGTGGAGAGACAAGTAGCTCCAAAGCTCGTCTAGGCTAGATTGTCAGAAACCTTTAATGGAGATGAGTCGCCATTCACCCGAACAGTAGTCGAGGCACCTGTGCCAAGTGATTTTCGGGTACCTCGGCTGGAAACGTACGATGGCCAAACCGACCCCTAGTCTCATTTGACCAAGTATAAGCGCAGTATGATACTACACGGAGCTGATGATGCTACCTTGTGCAAATGCTTTGAGGTCACCCTTGCTGGGCCGGCCATGGCGTGGTACAACTCGCTGGCTCCCGGACGCATCATGGAGTTCCAAGAACTGTCTGCTGCCTTCACGCAGCAGTTCATCGGGAGCCCCCGAATGGCAAAAATGCCCATCCAAATGTTCAATTTGTTAGTATTGTGCCCAAAAAACCAATCATGAGATGATTGTATTTTTACACATTGAGTCATGATATTTTATTGAGGCATTAATCCAGCAATTATGTTTGTTGTTTTGTTTCTGCGTAACGTAATAAACATAATTGTAACCCTAGAATAATGATATTCTTAAATGTCCCTAGTCTAGTATTATTGTGGAGCGGGTTGCAATAATACATAATGACTAGCATATGTGGAGACTAATATGAGATATGTAGTCTACATATGGGTACAAGTTGGAGAACTTGTGTACTGGACCGACCCACCATGAGAACACTTCATGGATCGTTATATGAGTGTCATAAGTGATTCTCATAGTGATCATGGTATATGTAGTCCTTCGACCTAAGATCATCAAGGTTCCCTACATGTGAGTCACATACTTTGATACTTTCCTTTGTTGCTCGTAACTGAGTGAACTTGAAGGAGGTCATTGGGTATGTCACATATCATGCGGAGGGATTTGTATGATCAAGATGGGATTTGTCCCTCCTATGTAACGGGAGTGATATCTTTGGGCCCCTTGATAGAGTGAGACTTAGAAAATGCATGGCCATGCTCCGATGAGTTGATATATGATATCAATGTCGTCAGTTTAATTTGGTCTACTCGGTAATCAAGAAACCAAAGATTGGGCTATACGAGAGTGACACATTCCATGTCTTGTGCTTAGTCTTGATATCTTGGACAAAGGGACAATGGCATATATCGGTGATGATCATAAAGGTTTAGTCGATTCACCGACAATCTTGTCACTTGGGTAGCAATGATGTGTTGCTAGACACCGCTCATTGCTTATGATCATAAATGTGATTTATGATCATTGCCAACATGGCAAGAGCCTATTGGGTCGCACACATAGAGCTATTTGGATCATTAGAGTGCATGGGCTAATTATTTGGGTTATGGTTTCACTTTAATTTCGTATTAATAATGGGCCAAGGAGTTGAGCCATTATTAAGCCCGAAATTAAATCCTAATTGGATTAGGGCTTTGAAACCCATTAGGCCTGGAAGTTGAGTCTCACTACAAATACAACTTTTAAGTGAGAAATTCGCAGGTCTCCTTGCCCTAGCCTCCCAAAAGGACAGCCACACTCTTCTCTTGCAATTCCTTGGAGGACGCAAGCTAGCACTGCGAGCGTAAGAGAAACGCATCTGCCGGGACGTGGTGGAAGCGTGGTGATCCCGAGAGGCTCGTGTGGATACCATAGAGAGCCTGAACACGTCAACTGTTCAGGTTTTGTGATTCGACTCTACAGTTGAGTGAGAGATCTCAACCAAAAATTAGGTATGAAATTTTCGAACACCCGGTTTACCCCGTTTCACTTGGATCCTGGAGGGTTTCGGTTAAATTCCGCTGCGCTGTTTGGCTCCCGAAACCCAACACAATTTAGCGTAGAAAAATGGTGAAACCATATGCGATTACGCCGAAAGGTTCAACAGAGAAGCCTTGAGTGTCCCAGATTTCAGGCCAGAGATACGTATCTAGGCCATGACACGAGGACTTCGGAGAGACTCCCAGCTGTTCTACGAGTTCTCTAAAGATCCCCCTAACACGCTCGATGAATTCTACCAAAGGGCGGAGCAGCATATGACCGCTGAAGAACTAAGAATGGGAGGCCTGAGGTCCGGTCATGTCCGCACCAAGGGACAAAGTCAGCAAACTCGCTACCCAGCTGAAACAAATGTGCGCCCTCAGAAGTTTAAGGGAAGGAAGCCCATCACCTTTATTCCCCTGAACACCATGAGGACGAACATCCTGATGACAATGGAAAGGCAAGGGACTCAGATTCAACGTCCGAAGGCCATGACTGCGGACAACAAGAAGAATATGAAAAAATTCTGCCAATTCCATCGGGACCACGGGCATGATACCAAAGATTGCTTCCAACTGAGGAAGTACATAGAGACACTGATAAAGCAAGGACAACTTCGGCGTTACCTGCGCATACCCTCCCCCAAGGGAAGGAGGGAAGAAGGAGAAAAGGTAGAGGATGAAGAATATGACTCCGACAGGCGTCAAAACCGAAGTCCAAAAAGGCATCCCCTGCCCCCGGTAGGAGTAATAAAAATGATCACCACAGGGCTGCCGTCGGCGGAGAGAAAAAGAAAAGCTAGAGAGATTTCGGAAATGGAGTACGGGAATTCATCAAAAAAGCTCACCCAAAAGGACGGATCCACCGTCATTTTTCCCCATGATGATCCTTTGCTAAGTATGGCAAGGATAGAAAGATGGGACGTCAAGAGAGTACTACTTGACGATGGCTCAAACGCAGACGTCCTATTCTCACACCTGCTACCAAGCTTGGGGATATCAAGAAGCGACCTCAAATCCGTCACTTCTCATACTTTTGAGTAGGGCCGTCCGAACTTCCCGCCCTTGGATGGGTAGATCTTCCTCTGATGCTGAAGGGAACTTCATCAAACAACAGAAAGGAGTTGTTCGCCTCCGTAATGACAAGGTTCATCGTCATCGATGTCCCTTTGTCATACAACTGATGGCCTTCAGCATCTTCGTCTTACGACATGGTGAATTTTGAGGGAGCTTCCAAGGAGGGAGAATGTCTGACAGAGAGGTTCCCCAGGTGGGAAAGTACCTGAAAGACTCCGAAAAAAAGGGGTTAGGAGGTCCCCGGGATGATTTTCCAGGGAGGAGCCTCCGACGCCCAAGTCAGTTTCCTGAGAAGGTAAAAGGGGACCTTAGGAAGTTTTGCGGTCTTAACTGTTTGTGTTTTTTCAGGAGCGAGAAGTCCCATCCCTTGCCAGGACGTGTTCCTGTGTATTTATAGGGAAGCCTGCCCCGTTTAGATCATGACACGTGTTCAGTCCGATCTTTTCTATACCTTTGGACGTAGGGGACAAGTAGCCAGTGGCAGGCTCCTTGAGCCTTGAACCGAGTCAAGTCGTGACAAGACCCGGACGGCTTCGGCGCGTCAGGCCGCCGTTTCAGGCAGCGTATGGGCAACCTGTCAGAGGCTCCTTAAATGCTCATTAAATGCTCATGCCGTACTCCCGAGGTCCTTTGGGTGAGGTCATCTTTTGGTACGGACGCCTTTCTTCAGGAATCACATTGGTGGCTCGGGGAGTTCTCTAGCTCGGGGGTTCCGCCTTTGGGGAGAATATGTTACGGCCCTTCTAGAGGGAGGTAAGGACTTTAGAATTTAGTTTAGAAGTTTAATTTAAGTTTGCCTAGCAAGAATTAAGAAGTTTGCCAAAGTTCACTAAGTTCCGACAAGAATAAAGCTCTGAACTAAGTTCAGGGGCAAAATGGTAATTTTGCACCCTGAGTGGCCGGGACGAGTCCCGAGTGTTTTAAAATGAATTTTTAGAACTTAACTTTTAACCTTAACTCAAACTCAACAAATAGACAAGGATTTAATCAAGAATTGTCAAGTTACAAAGATGGGGGACCTAATTGTACAAAACTTGAAACCTTGGTGGTTTGAGGGGTTAAGTGGGGTTTAAGAAGAGGGAAGAAGGGTTTGGAGCTCCATAACCCGTTTTCCAGCTTCTCAACTCCATTTCTCTCTCAAATTAAGCTTGGAATCAAAAGCTTTTGGTGCCAAAAGGTGTGGTTTGAAGTGTTCAAGCTTGGAGAAGTGATTTTCAAGCTTGAATCCATGTTTTTGAGGCGTGGAAGAGTGTTTTTCTCCATCCCCTGTTTTTGAACGAGGTATGATTCATGTTCTTGATTGAATTCATGTTATTTGATTGATTGGGAGCTTGGGTTTTGGTTGAAAGAGGTGTTTTTGATGTTTTAGAGCTTTGTTTTGGTTTGAAATTGTGTAGAACTTTGGAAGCTTGTTTGGAAGAGGAAGGGTTCGAATTCTTGCTTGTTCTTGGTGTTAAGGTAAGGGAGAAAGTGTTTTTAAGTTGTTGGATTGCTTTTGGATTGAAATGGATTGAGAAAGTTGAGTAATTTTTGGTTATGGTATGAAGAAACGTTTTGGGAATTATGATGGACTAGCTAAATTCGAAGGGTTGGTTTGATGCTTCTAATGCATCATAGTTTGGCTTTGATAGTTGGTTTTGTTCCTTGCAACATGTACTTCATGTGTATGAAATTTGGTAACTTTTGATGCATGTTTGCTATATGTATTTGGTTGCCAAAGTTCGTAGCAGTAATCGGCCAAATTCTGCATTTCTGCAGAATTGGCGACCCGGCGCCAATTGGCCCGAAAATTGGCGACGCGTCGCCAATTCAATTTTTCTTCACAGAGCGTCTGCTCGTCGGCGACGCGTCGCCAATCCCTTTTGCCTTTGGCGACGCGGCGCCAACACCTAAAAATGGAGGGTTTGACTTTTTGCTGCGTTGACCCGACCGAGACTACGGAAGGCTCGGAACGTGCCTAAGGGTCCGAGGATCCCGATGGTACTCCGAAACTTCCGAAAGTCCCACCGGAAGTATGAGTTTTCTTGAACTGTTTGAGGTAAGTAAGTTGCTTAGGCAACAAGTAAGGAAACAAATGTTGCAATTGAACTTAATTAGCTATCAATAGCTCAGGTGAGAGGTTTAGAACCCTTGTCGGCCTAGCCGTGCCGGAGCCACGAGGCCACGAGGCGAAACCTTGTTCATCTAGTTTACATCAGAGAGGCCCTGTGGCCTAGTCTACAAGTCCCATCATAAATTCCCCTGCATAACAACTAGGTGAGAGGTTCTATGTTTGAATGAGGCTTGCTAAGGTTCGCCCTTGAGCCATATGATAGGTTGCTAAGTGATAGCGCTTGGCCTATATTTCAGGTTGCTAAGTGATTGCACTTGGCCTGTATATGTGTCAGGTTGCTAAGTGATTGCACTTGGCCTGATACAAAGGACTACTTGAGGAGAGGTCTACCGGCCTAGTATATATATATATGACTAGTACCCTCATGCTGTGTGAGCTCGCAGCCAGAGTCCTAGCTTTTTCTTGCAGGTACATCGAAGACCCTTACTGAGAATGTTGAATTCTCACTCCCTGTTTGTTATGCAGAGTCTGGAGTAGCAGGACCGGATAATCGCTGAGGATTATCACGGTAGTACCTTTTTGTCTGTAAAGGTACGGTAGTTGAGAAACTTTAAGTTTCTAGCTTGCTTAAGTGATTAGTTGGTTTGTTGGTCAGGCTGTGGTACTAACTTGCTTCTTCCTTTGGCTGCAGAGCCTAGTAGCACTTGGCACAGGACTTGTGAGACTCGCCACTGGGACAGGAGTCCAAAGTGGGAGCTAGGGTAAAAGATCTCAGCAAAGTCTTGTATTTTGATACAGTACTTTATTTTGCCTCCAGTATTTATGTTATAAAGAGTCCTTGACTCAGGGGATTGTTCTCTGGGTGAGAGCATTAGTTACTTATGTATAAATGCTTTCACGAGCGGTGTATGTGTAGTTAATCACTCAAAGGTTGATTTTGCTATGCTTTGGCATTTTGTATTTATTTATATAGAATTTTACTTAGCCGGCTAAATGTCTAAATGTTTAAATGTTTTATGGTTTTAATAAACCAAGTCAAAGCATAAGTGCATACATATTGCATTTCTAGGTTAATCAACTAGTAGCATTGGATTTAATCCACACACATAACCAGCTAGCCAATTACAATCCACCGTGAGACAAACGCTCACAGGGTATCCCGGGCAGAGGCACGGGGGATCGTGTCAGTGTTCTTGGTATCAGAGCTAAGGGTTTTATTTCATGGATATTGGAGGCTTAGACTGAGATCTAGTAGTAAAGTCCAAGTGCTAGGAAGTTAGTACTGACCAACATCTGGGGAAATGTTGTCTGGCTGTGGTTGCAGGTTATCATGGTTGATACTAGGTCTGGAACTTCGAGGGGGACTAGGGAACCTGGTGAAGGTTCTAGTGACCCAGTTGTGGCGAGGTTGGATGAGATATCCAGAGTGCTACAGAGTTTGACTGAGACTATGTCTCAGGTGGCACAGGGTATGAACACTCTTGTAACAGAGATGTTCAGAGATTATGGGGACAGAGGTGTTGCCCAGGAGGAAGTTGAGCCACAACAGGAACAGGAAAGGCATGCTGAGCAACAGCAAGTGCCTAGAGCTCAGGAACCCAGAAATCAAGTTCTTGAGGAGGTTGAGGAACCAGAGATGATGGAGGCTCCAAGGAGGGGAGACACTCCACATCAGATGAGACTGTTAGAGAAATTCAAGACAGTTGATCCACCTAGCTTTGATGGGATGGGAGATCCTGATAGAGCAGAGGATTGGTTGTCTGTTATGAACCGCCTCTTTACTTGTGGTGGTTATGAGACAGAGCAGAGGATGGTTCTAGTACCTTTCTTTCTGAGAGGGAGAGCCAGTCTTTGGTGGGATGACGTGATGGAGTTATTGAGGGAGAGTAATGGCACTCGTCCAGAGCACAAGAAAAAGGTGCTCAAGTGGTCAGACTTCGAGAAGAAGTTTAGACAGGAGTATATCAGTGAAGCTGCACAGGATTAGAGGAGGATCCAGTTTGAGAATCTGACACAGGGAGAGATGTCAGTACGAGAGTATGAGCAGCGATACAACTCACTTATCCGGTATGCTCCATATATGTTGGGAAATGAGGAGCTGAAAGCCAAGAAGTTTTCCCAGGGCCTGAAGCCTGTTTTCAGGAGGTATATGGCGACAGTTGACATCAGGAGTTATCGCCAGATGGTTCAGAAGGCATTGGCATTGGAAAGGGAATTCGAGGATTCCAGAGCACCTGTGAAAAAGGTGGAAGCTGGGCCATCTAACTTGGGGAAAAGTGCTGGAAAGCGACCAATGGTAGGGAACCAGGATCTATCTAAGAGGAGGAGGACAGGTGTGTGTCCTAGGTGCAGACGGTTCCATGGTGGAAGACCATGTACACTGGGCACAGATATTTGTAATGTCTGTGGTCAGAGAGGGCATTGGGCCAGGGACTGCCCAAGAGTTCGATCAGTTACAGGTCCATCTCGGGTTTTACCTCCAGTACCGCTTGCCATTGGGAACCGGCCTGGAGTAGTTGCTGCAGCAGTGAACCCAAGAGTCTTCGCTTTGACGAACCAGGCGGCCAGAGAACCGCCAGCTGTTCGAGGTAATTTTACTTTTCTGAGCAGTAGTGTTAGAGTGCTTTTCGATACGGGAGCTACTCTTTCAGTGATATCTTCTGCCTTGGTAGATAAGCATAGTTTACAGCGTGAAATTGCGGGTGAGTTGAGACTCATCAGGACTGCAGGGAGAGGTTTTATTGTGACCAATGAAGTGGTTACTAGGTATCCTTTGCAGTTAGGTGATCATGACTTTTGTTGTGAGTTGTTGGTGATTGAGTTGAAATCATATGACCTGGTGCTAGGAATGGATTGGTTGAGTAAGCACAAGGCACAAATTAACTGTGCGAATCACTCAGTTGACATCATTGATGCTCAGGGGGCTAGAGTGACTTGCACAGGAGGGTTGGCATCTAGTGCTAAGAGTTTACACCTTAGACTTGTAGATACCATCCCTGTAGTTGGTGAAGAGGAGTATTACTCGTTGAATGGAGTAGCTATAGAGGAAGAATTGGGGAGCATTCCTGTAGCTAATCAGTTTCCTGAGGTGTTTCCAGTGGAGTTACCTGGGTTACCACCTAGGAGGGATACTGAGTTTGCTATCCATCTGCAACCAGGGGTTGAGCCTATTTCAGTACCACCTTATAGGATGTCGGCTCCTGAGATGGATGAGTTGAAGAAGCAGTTGGAGGAACTGCTAGGGAAAGGTTTCATAAGACCGAGTGTATCACCGTGGGGAGCTCCAGTATTATTTGTGAAGAAGAAAGATGGAACTTTCAGGTTGTGCATCGATTACAGGAAGTTGAATGCAGTGACAGTTAAGAATAAGTATCCACTTCCTAGAATTGATGATTTGTTTGACAGACTCAGAGGAGCAAGAGTGTTTTCCAGGATTGATCTTCGGTCTGGGTATTTTCAGATCAGAGTTAAGGAGGAAGACATTCCGAAGACTACCTTCAGGACAAGGTACAGGCATTATGAGTATACGGTTATGCCTTTTGGTGTGACTAATGCTCCAGCAGTGTTTATGGAAGCTATGAATCGGATCTTTAAGCCATTTCTGGATCAGTTTGTTGAGGTCTTCATCGATGATATTCTGATCTATTCACAGTCTATAGCAGAGCATGAGGAGCACCTTAGAACGGTTTTGCAAGTGCTGAAGGATAATCAGTACTATGCAAAATTTTCTAAGTGTGAGTTTTGGTCCGAGAGGATTCAGTTTTTGGGGCATATTATCAGTGCTCAAGGTTTGTCAGTTGATCCTGAAAAGGTTCAAGCAGTGGTTGATTGGAGGAGACCGACTACAGTTACAGAGGTCAGGAGTTTCTTGGGTCTAGCAGGTTACTACAGACGCTTCATAGAGAAATTCTCTGTGATAGCTACGCCGTTGACAGCATTGACCAGGAAAGCTCAGAAATTTGAGTGGACACCGAAGTGTGAAGAAGCCTACATGAAGTTGAAGGAAAAGTTGACCAGTGCACCCATACTTGTGTTACCAGACCCGGACAGAGCCTTTACAGTTTATACTGATGCGTCAGGTTCAGGTTTGGGTTGTGTTCTACATCAGGACAGTCAGGTGATTGCTTATGGTTCGAGACAGCTGAGGCCTAATGAGTTGAACTACCCTGTTCATGATCTTGAGCTTGCAGCAGTGATGTTTGCACTGAAATTATGGAGACATTATTTGATGGGAAGATCGTTCAGAATCTTCACTGATCACAAGAGTTTGAAGTATTTGTTTACTCAGAAGGATCTGAACATGAGACAGCGGCGATGGATTGAGTACATTAAAGACTATGATTGTTCGATCGAGTATTGTGCGGGTAAAGGGAACGTGGTAGCAGATGCTTTGAGCCGGAAGTACACAGGAGTGATATTGTCCAAGGATCAGGCTACAGATTCTTCAGAAGGAGCATTGAAGGATTGTTTCTTAGCTTTGCATGAATTATGGCAAAGTCGAGAAAAATCCTTAGTCTACGTTTTGGAGATTCAGACGGCTTGGTTAGCCAGAGTCAGAGAAGCTCAGTTGAAAGATCCATTGTTGAAGAAGATTTCAGGTGAAGCTAAGACTGGTGCTTTGAAGAAAGAGTTCAAGTACAAAGATGGAATACTGCATTATGGTGATCGACTCTATGTGTCGAATGTTGAGGGACTTAGGCAGCAAGTCCTACAGGAGGCACATAGTAGTACATTGAGTATTCACCCTGGTGTTAGTAAGATGTATCAAGATCTGAAAACACATTTTTGGTGGCCAGGACTGAAGAGAGATGTACGCGGACATGTGGCAAAGTGTTTGACATGTCAGGTGGTGAAAGCTGAACACCAGAAACCAGCAGGCACACTACAGAGTTTATCTCTACCAGTGAGGAAGTGGGGATCCGTTACTATGGATTTCCTAGTGGGGTTACCGACCACCCGGAGTCAACATGATGCTATTTGGGTAGTGGTTGACAGATTGACGAAGTCGGCACACTTTATACCGATCAGAGTCACCTATACATTGGAGAGGTTGGCTCAGTTATATCTCAGGGAGATTGTGAGACTCCATGGGATACCGGATCAGATCATATCGGACAGAGATCCACGATTTACATCACGGTTTTGGAATGCTTTTCAGGAAGCATTGGGCAGTAAAGTTAGCCTCAGTACTGCTTTTCATCCACAGACTGACGGACAGTCAGAGAGGGTGATTCAGACTTTGGAGGACATGCTACGCATGTGTGTCATTGATTTCAGAGGTGATTGGGATCAGCACTTACCACTGATCGAGTTTGCCTATAATAACAGTCATCAATCTGTTATTGGAATGGCGCCCTATGAAGCTTTGTATGGGAGACGGTGTATGACACCTCATTGTTGGGCAGATCCAACAGACAGAGTGGTTATTGGACCTGAGATCATAGCTGACACTACAGCTAAGATTAAGTTGATTCAGCAGAGAATCAAGACAGCTAATGACAGACAGACTAAATATGCAAACAGAAGAAGAAGAGAATTGAGTTTTGAGGTTGGTGACAAAGTACTTCTAAAAGTGTCGCCCATGAGAGGAGTTAGTCGTTTTGGACAGAGGGGCAAGTTAGCTCCAAGGTTCATTGGACCTTATGAAGTGTTAGAGAAAATTGGGAAAGTTGCTTATCGGTTGGCTTTACCGCCTAACCTTTCTCAAGTGCATAATGTGTTTCATGTCAGTTTACTCAGGAAGTGCACAGTTGAGCTCGGACAGGTAGTAAATCCTTCAGTGATACCCATTCAGGAGGACTTGACTTATGATGAGAAACCAGTCCAGATTTTGGATAGGCAAGTCAAGAAACTGCGGACTAAGTGGATTCCGATGGTTAAGATCCTTTGGTCTAACCATAGTGAGGAGGAAGCTACCTGGGAGACGGAGCAGGATATGCTGAAAAGATATCCTGGTGTTTTTCCAGAGTTGCAACGGAATTTGGGGGACCAAATTCCAGAAGGAGGGGAGAATGTTACGGCCCTTCTAGAGGGAGGTAAGGACTTTAGAATTTAGTTTAGAAGTTTAATTTAAGTTTGCCTAGCAAGAATTAAGAAGTTTGCCAAAGTTCACTAAGTTCCGACAAGAATAAAGCTCTGAACTAAGTTCAGGGGCAAAATGGTAATTTTGCACCCTGAGTGGCCGGGACGAGTCCCGAGTGTTTTAAAATGAATTTTTAGAACTTAACTTTTAACCTTAACTCAAACTCAACAAATAGACAAGGATTTAATCAAGAATTGTCAAGTTACAAAGATGGGGGACCTAATTGTACAAAACTTGAAACCTTGGTGGTTTGAGGGGTTAAGTGGGGTTTAAGAAGAGGGAAGAAGGGTTTGGAGCTCCATAACCCGTTTTCCAGCTTCTCAACTCCATTTCTCTCTCAAATTAAGCTTGGAATCAAAAGCTTTTGGTGCCAAAAGGTGTGGTTTGAAGTGTTCAAGCTTGGAGAAGTGATTTTCAAGCTTGAATCCATGTTTTTGAGGCGTGGAAGAGTGTTTTTCTCCATCCCCTGTTTTTGCACGAGGTATGATTCATGTTCTTGATTGAATTCATGTTATTTGATTGATTGGGAGCTTGGGTTTTGGTTGAAAGAGGTGTTTTTGATGTTTTAGAGCTTTGTTTTGGTTTGAAATTGTGTAGAACTTTGGAAGCTTGTTTGGAAGAGGAAGGGTTCGAATTCTTGCTTGTTCTTGGTGTTAAGGTAAGGGAGAAAGTGTTTTTAAGTTGTTGGATTGCTTTTGGATTGAAATGGATTGAGAAAGTTGAGTAATTTTTGGTTATGGTATGAAGAAACGTTTTGGGAATTATGATGGACTAGCTAAATTCGAAGGGTTGGTTTGATGCTTCTAATGCATCATAGTTTGGCTTTGATAGTTGGTTTTGTTCCTTGCAACATGTACTTCATGTGTATGAAATTTGGTAACTTTTGATGCATGTTTGCTATATGTATTTGGTTGCCAAAGTTCGTAGCAGTAATCGGCCAAATTCTGCATTTCTGCAGAATTGGCGACGCGGCGCCAATTGGCCCGAAAATTGGCGACGCGTCGCCAATTCAATTTTTCTTCACAGAGCGTCTGCTCGTCGGCGACGCGTCGCCAATCCCTTTTGCCTTTGGCGACGCGGCGCCAACACCTAAAAATGGAGGGTTTGACTTTTTGCTGCGTTGACCCGACCGAGACTACGGAAGGCTCGGAACGTGCCTAAGGGTCCGAGGATCCCGATGGTACTCCGAAACTTCCGAAAGTCCCACCGGAAGTATGAGTTTTCTTGAACTGTTTGAGGTAAGTAAGTTGCTTAGGCAACAAGTAAGGAAACAAATGTTGCAATTGAACTTAATTAGCTATCAATAGCTCAGGTGAGAGGTTTAGAACCCTTGTCGGCCTAGCCGTGCCGGAGCCACGAGGCCACGAGGCGAAACCTTGTTCATCTAGTTTACATCAGAGAGGCCCTGTGGCCTAGTCTACAAGTCCCATCATAAATTCCCCTGCATAACAACTAGGTGAGAGGTTCTATGTTTGAATGAGGCTTGCTAAGGTTCGCCCTTGAGCCATATGATAGGTTGCTAAGTGATAGCGCTTGGCCTATATTTCAGGTTGCTAAGTGATTGCGCTTGGCCTGTATATGTGTCAGGTTGCTAAGTGATTGCACTTGGCCTGATACAAAGGACTACTTGAGGAGAGGTCTACCGGCCTAGTATATATATATATGACTAGTACCCTCATGCTGTGTGAGCTCGCAGCCAGAGTCCTAGCTTTTTCTTGCAGGTACATCGAAGACCCTTACTGAGAATGTTGAATTCTCACTCCCTGTTTGTTATGCAGAGTCTGGAGTAGCAGGACCGGATAATCGCTGAGGATTATCACGGTAGTACCTTTTTGTCTGTAAAGGTACGGTAGTTGAGAAACTTTAAGTTTTTAGCTTGCTTAAGTGATTAGTTGGTTTGTTGGTCAGGCTGTGGTACTAACTTGCTTCTTCCTTTGGCTGCAGAGCCTAGTAGCACTTGGCACAGGACTTGTGAGACTCGCCACTGGGACAGGAGTCCAAAGTGGGAGCTAGGGTAAAAGATCTCAGCAAAGTCTTGTATTTTGATACAGTACTTTATTTTGCCTCCAGTATTTATGTTATAAAGAGTCCTTGACTCAGGGGATTGTTCTCTGGGTGAGAGCATTAGTTACTTATGTATAAATGCTTTCACGAGCGGTGTATGTGTAGTTAATCACTCAAAGGTTGATTTTGCTATGCTTTGGCATTTTGTATTTATTTATATAGAATTTTACTTAGCCGGCTAAATGTCTAAATGTTTAAATGTTTTATGGTTTTAATAAACCAAGTCAAAGCATAAGTGCATACATATTGCATTTCTAGGTTAATCAACTAGTAGCATTGGATTTAATCCACACACATAACCAGCTAGCCAATTACAATCCACCGTGAGACAAACGCTCACAGGGTATCCCGGGCAGAGGCACGGGGGATCGTGTCAGAATATCTCCTGCTTTCAATAGCTGGTTCTTTTCTCCCGAAGGCGATATGTTCGGTTCCCCGAGAGAGTCAGTGACACATTTAGATAACCTGGCATTTTAGCCGAAGTGCTTACTTCGTCATGCTCGATTTCGCTTCTGCCGAGGTCTGTCGCAATGCTTCTTTCCTAGCCACGTCAGGCTCCCCGGACAAACCTTCGGGGAGATTCATACTGGGGGAGGCAATAGCCTTTTGGCTATCAACAACGTCATCCTTGGAAGGCAAACGCAAGGAAACCTCCACATTCGCCCAGACGTGAAGTACTTAACAGTTACCTTCGCCACCAAGGATGAACATGCCGAGATCTTCATCGACCAGGGGGAGGTGCGAAAGGTGTTTGTAAAGGCGAGAAAAGCCCCAGCGATGAATTATACGCAGACTACAGAAACAAAGACCCTGCCCGCACAAGAGTCAGAAGAACAAGGAACAGAGGATCCCGAAAAAGTATAAACCGAAGAGATAGAACTCGTCCCAGGCCGAAACACCCGAATAGGGAAAAAATTGGCCAAAGGAGAAAAGGAAAAGCTTGTATCTTTCTTACTAATGAATAAAGATCTGTTCACCTACTCGCCGAAAGACATGCCTGGGGTAGACCCTCGTATAATACAACATAGCCTCAAAGTAAACCCTGAGGCAAAGCCGTTCAGGCAAAAGAAGCGAAGCCTCTCGGAGCACAAAAACAACTTGATCAAAACCGAAGTCTAACACCTGTTAGACGTGGGTGTAATCAGGGAAGTCAAGTACCCCGAATGGCTAAGCAATGTAGTCATCGCCACAAAAGAAGGGAGCAACAAGCTCCGAATGTACGTCAACTTCTGAAATGTGAATGATGCTTGTCCTAAAGATTCATATCCTCTCCCGCCGATAGATCAACTGGTGGACTCGACTGCCGAATATGGGCTCCTGAGCTTCCTAGATGCTTTTAGCGGGTATTACCAAGTTAGGTTGAACCCCGAGGATGAGGAAAAAACCGCCTTCATCACCGAAGTTGGTATGTATTGTTACGTCAGAATGCCCTTTGGGCTTAAAAATGCAGGAGCTACCTACCAGAGGTTAATGAACAAGGTCCTCAGTCGACAAATAGGGAGAAACATGGAAGTCTACATGGATGATATGATAGTCAAAAGCAGATTGCCTGGCAGCCACATTGCCTATTTGGAGGAAACTTTCCACCAACTTAGAGCATTTGGAGTTCGTCTCAATCCCGAGAAGTGCATCTTTGGCGTAAGTTTGGGCAAGTTCCTCGGATTTATTGTATCGGAAAGGGGTATCGATCCCAACTCAGAAAAAGTCAAAGCTCTACTTGAATTTTGAACTCCTGTCACAATAAAAGATGTGCAAAGGCTTACGGGCAGAATAACCTCCCTTAGCAGGTTCATCTCCAGGTACGGAGAACGGTGCCGAGCATTCTTTAAGGTGCTCACTAAGGCAGCAAAAAATAGTGACAACCTCGGAAATAATGATCATCCTTTGAACGAGGATTGCCAAAAAGCCTGGGAAGAGCTCAAAGTTTTTCTGGCCCGACTACCCACTCTTCGGCAACCTTGAGAGGGAGAATCCCTTGTGCTATACCTTGCTGTTGCTGAAAAAGCACTGAGCTCAGTTCTCGTAAAAGAAGAAGGAGTGGTTCAATGGCTAGTCTATTACGTGAGCAAATCTCTGCATGGAGCCGAAATCAGTTACCCCTTACTTCAAAAAGCTATTTATGCCTTAGTACTAGCAAGTAGGAGACTGCGTCCATATTTTCAGGCTCATCCCATCACTGTCCGAAGTAATCTACCCCTTCGGGATGTCATGAAGAGGGTAGATCATTCGGGAAGGCTTTCCAAATGATGCATAGAGCTTGGAGAGTATGATATCACTTACGAACCAAGGAAAGCAATAAAAGCCCAAGCGCTGGCAGACTTCATTGCCGAAGTAGCTTTCACCGAAAGTGATCAGTTTGACCTTGGAAAAAGTGAGCCAGAATGGACCCTGTTCATGGATGGGGCCTCCGGCTCTGAGCACCAGGGAGCTGGGGTAGTGATACGCGGCCCCGAAGGCATGGAAGTAATGAAAGCCATCAAATTCGAGTTTAGTGTCACCAACAACGCGGCAGAGTACGAGGCCCTCATAGTAGAGTTGCGCCTTGCTAGAAAGATTGGTGTGAGAAACCTGAAAGCCCACAGTGATTCTCAACTGGTAGTCCGACAGATGGCAGGGGACTACAGTGAAAAAGATCCAACTTTGGCTAAATACAATGAGCTTGTGTCAAAGCTCATCCATGAATTCGACGAGGTGCATATTGAAAATGTGCCTCGATGAAGCAACACCGAGGCAAATAGTCTGGCGAAGTCAAAAAACTTCACCGAAATATTGAGTCACCCCAGGATCGCGGTAATGAGCACAACAACCTTGGAGGAAGGATGGGAGAATCTTATAAAGAGGTATCTTATAACCTTGGAGCTTCCCGAAGACCCCCGCGAAGCGGCAAAAGTGCGAAGACATTCCGGACAATACTTCTTAATAGGGGAAGAATTATACCGACAGGGATTTGCAAGTGCATTGCAAAGATGTATTGGTGAAAAGGACACTCGGGCAATTCTCGAGGAAGTCCACGAGAGAATCTACGGTGCCCACATCGGGACTAACGCTTTGGCAGGAGTGATACTTCGCCAAGGGTGTTTTTGGCCCACATTAAGAAAGGACGCAAGACAATTTGTCCAAAAATGTGACAGTTGCCAGAGACACGCAAAAGTTTAAAGATTGCCCTCGGAACTAATAAACTCGACTGACTACCCCTGTCCCTTTGCAGTATGGGGCACTGACCTCGTCGGCCCACTCTTGGCAGCACTTGGAGGAGTGAAATTTTACGTGGTCGCGGTAGACTACTTCACCAAGTGGGTAGAGGCAGAGCCCCTAGTAACTATCATAGCAAAGGATATACAAAAATTTGTATGGAAAGGAATAATATGTAAGTTTGGCATACCGAGGGTGATAGTCGCTGATAATGGTTCCCAGTTTATTGACAAAGGGTTGTAGGAATTCATCACTAGCCTCGGAATAAAGATGCACTTTGCCCCCGTAGCTCATCCCCAGAGCAACGGACAAGTAGAGGTGTCTAATAGGACCATAAAAGATGGTCTGAAAAAGAGATTAGGGGAGGCAAAGGGAAAATGGCCAGGAGAACTTCCTAGTGTGCTATGGAGCTATCGGATAACCCCTCGAAGAGCTACGGGTGAAACACCTTTTTCGCTCATCTTCGGCATAGAGGTTATTATCCCTGTTGAGGTAGTACGGCCATCAATTAGAATATAGGTGTTTGACGAAGAAGGAAACGACCTCGGGTTAAGAACCAAGCTCGACCTAGTGGATGAGCACAGAGAGATGGCCGAGCTCAGTAGAAAGGCTTTTCAGCAAAGAGTGGCCATAGCCGCAAACTCGCATGCCAGGCCCAAAGGAATAAAAAACGGAGACCTCGTCCTCCGAAAGGCCGAATTTGAACCCCGAAAACCTTCCCACGGGGTACTTCAGCCAAATTAGAAAGGACCTTACTTGGTCCTGGATGAGGTCCAAAAGGGAGTATATAAGCTCGGCAACACCGAAGGGGAGGAACTGAAAAACACCTAGCATTCGGATGCCCTAAAGAAATTCTATACTTAGAACTCTTTTCGGAAAGATTGTAGTTACTCTTCCCCACAGTCATCAATAAAGGCATAAGACAAATGATGTCGTCAGATTGAAAAATTAGTTCCTTAATGGTTTTTCTTTCGGAACTAACTCTTGGATGGAGTGTAAACTCGGCAGAGTTCGGAAAAGGTCTAAAACTACTCTCCCCGAAGAAGTAAGTACAGCCAAATTCTCCGAAAGTACACGCTTAGAACTACCTCTGAAAAATTGTATTCGAAATAGTGGATGGAGATTGGGGAAAGAATCTTCATTCAAAAATTATAAGGCAAAAGATGTATGAGCAAACAGGAGTACAAAAAGATAAGAAGAAGCCTATGGCTGAGCAGGGACATCCGATGTCTCATCATCATTAGGCTCAGTCGGAGGCACCGGCTTAGCTGGAGAGAAATTGAGAAAATCTGGCTTTGACCATACCTCCTGAGGCCCCTCGGGAAAATCCAAGGCAGACAAGTAGGAAAGGTCGAGCTCGGAGTGCCAAGCAAGGACTTGGTGCCGCGCCAAGCAGAAGCCATCTTAAAAAGCCACTTTCTCCAATTGCTCAGATTTGACCATCTCAGCACTAAAGGCATCCAGTTTAGTTCCAAGCTTGGCAATCTTCTCCTCCAGCTTCTTCTTCTTCTTGCTCTTAGTCCCTTCCTTCAGAGATTTAATCTGGGCCTCGAGGTCGGCATTCAAAGCAAGTGCCTCTGCCAGGCTCTTGCCATCTTCAGCACTCGCCTTCCGAAGAGCCTCATTCTCTGAAGAGAGGATGACGCATTTTGAGCCGAGGTCGTCAACCTTGGCAGTAAAATCCAGTAGCAGTTCCTGTTTGCTCGCCGGGGGCTCAGATGGAAGATTAACCATGTCCTCCTTTACAGTATTGAGCTCTCCATATTAGAGGATGTGTTTGGCACACAACCCTTTCATTTTGCTCAAAGAATCTTCAGACCGGGAACGGGCCTCTGATTGCTTCAGTGTCCAAGTGCGGAAATACCCACTGTATGCCAAAAGCTGTTAAAAAGGAGGCCCTGAATGAGTATCAAAAGCAGGTTGAGAGCTTAAAAGAAAAATCTCCAAGTAAACAAAGAGGAGAGAACTACCTGGGCAGCATGCTCGGTCATCCTTGCGGCAAGGATCTCCTCGTTGGGACATTTGGTAATGAGCAACTGAAAGGTGGCGCTTGTCCTCATCCCCGTCGCCATTTGAGAAGCCATCAACTGTTTATCCTTAGAGAACAGGTTCATGTCCTCTGTGAACTTCCAGAAGGGCTCCCTCGGCACCTTGCTGTGAGGGATCCGCTTGTCCCGAAGAGCCCTACGCCGGGCGTGAGCGTCCATCCATGGCACCACAGGCATATCCTCTACAAGTTTACGCCGAACTTCCATCAGTACGTCATCCCTTAGCCATTCATCCAAAAAATTGTAGGTACGAATGATACTAAGGTTTGCAGGAGAATGGCTAAGGAACCAACCTGGTAGAACTTCAGTGACGTCATCTTCAGACTCATCCTCCCTGATAGCCAAAGGGCTACCGCCTCTATTTGGCCGAACTCCCTGCCGAAAGAATGGCCAGGAAACCTGACGCTGCTCGGGAAAAGGTGGGAATACACACCTCGGGAGCGAAGCCGAAGAACTCGAGCTCGGCACGCCAGGAAACTTGAGGATACTACTAACCCCCCCAGGTAATAAGCAGATCGCCTTTGGAAAAGAGGCACCAGCTATAGTGGGCCGAACACGATCTCTCCGATGGTGGAACTCCTGAATATAGGAACCCTCGAACTACGAGCATGTTTCCCGAAAAGGCATCGGCCGTACCTGAAGACGACCTCGCCTAGGGATCTCGGGAGTACGGCAGGAACATTTAAGGAGCCTCTGACATGTCACCCACTAACACTACAGACCGCCCCAAACGGCGGTCTGACACGCTGACACCATTCAGGTCACGTCACTGCCTGTCTTGGTTCAGGGCTCAAGGAGACTGCCACCGGCTACTTGTCCCCTACGTCCAGAAATTCAGAGAACATCTGACCGAACACGTGTCACGATCTGAACGGGCTAGACATTCCTATAAACACCAGGAAACAAGACTTGGCGGGGGGACACAGACAATCCGACTCTCCCTCTCTGAGAAAGCACTACCAGGCGAGTCCACTAAGCCTCTCAGTGCTATTTCCTTCACCTTCCTTCAGCATTACTGACTTGGGCGTCGGAGGCTCCTCCCCGGAACAACACCCCGGGGACCTCCTGACCCACTTTTTCTGAGTCTCTCAGGCCCGCTCCCGTCGTCGATCTGGCCTCTAGGCGTTCTTCCTCGCAGGAAGTCTCTCCACCATTCAACATGACCCTCAACGATGAAGCCACCGGGCATCATATCGCTCCGTCTGTGGGAAACCGCTCTGAGATCACCGTCGTTGAAACTCGGCGTTCTAAGGACAAGGGACTCCCGAGGTCCCCGTCCGTGCCTGAGAACCAACCGGCTCCTGAGCAAACACCCCTAGGGACTTCTGCGCTCGAAGAAGACCGACCCCTAGTCATCACTATGAGCTTCCTACAGAACTTTCAACGTTCTGTTATAGCAGAAATGACGCAACAGATGAACCAAAGGTGGCCGCAACAGGCTCAAGCCCAAAAACCTACCTCGCCAGTACGCCCTTGGGAGAGAAGCCCCAAGTCGGCCCACCGCAGTTCGGGAAGCGGAAACCCGTGTGAAGAATCTTCTACTGAAGACGTACCCCTCGGAAAACGGCCTTTAGGACTAGCGGGATCCAAGCGACCGAAAGTCTCACAGCGAAGGAGTTCGTCGCCTGAGGCAAGGTCTCAGTCTCCTCACCGCCGAACTCACTCCCCGAAAAGGCCCCGGCGATCTCTCTCCCCAGAAGAAGGGCCCAACGTCACGATCTTCACGGAGAGGATACTAGCATGGCTAGACAGGGTGGAAAAACAAGTGGCCAGAAAACCTGTGTGGGCCAGATTGACGGGGACCTTCTGCGAAGATGACTCCCCATTCACTCAGGCCGTCGTTGAGGCGGCCATGCCAGGTGACTTCAGAGTACCTCGGCTGGAGATTTATGATGGCCGAACGGATCCACAAGCCCATCTGACCAAGTACCGGCGCAGCATGATAATGCACGGCGCCGACGACGCCACTATGTGGAAGTGCTTCGAAGTCACCCTCACAGGGCCAGCAACTGCATGGTATAACTCATTGCCTCCAGGAACCATTACTGAATTCCAGGAGTTGTCTACGGCATTCACACAGCAATTCATTGGAAGCCGGCCAACGGCGAAGATGCCTGTTCAGATGTTCGACATAGAGCAAAGAAATGGAGAAACCATCCGAGACTATGTCGAAAGGTTCAACAGGGAACCTCTGAGCGTCCCGGACTTCCGGCCAGAAATACGCATTCTTGCCATGACACGGGGCCTTCGGTGAGACTCACAGCTATTTTACGAGTTCTCAAAGGACCTCCAGGACACCCTCGGAGAATTCTACCGAAGGGCTGAACAGCACATGATGGCCGAAGAGCTGAGAATGGTTGTCCCGAAGTTCGGTTATCCCCACGCCGAAGGGCCCGACCGATAAGCACGGCACCAAACTGAACAAGCAGGTCGACCCCGGAGGATGCGGGGAAGGAAACCCCCAACTTTCACACCCCTCAACATGACGTGGGCTAACATCCTCATGACATTGGAGAGGCAAGGGACGCAGATTCGGCGACCGAGGGCCATGACCGCCGATAACAAGAAAAACATCAAGAAGTTTTGCCAGTTTCACCGCGACCACGGCCACAACACCGAAGATTGCTTCCAGTTAAGGAAGTACATTGAGTCGCTAATCAAACAAGGCCAACTTCAGAAATATCTACGGATGCCTTCTCCGAAAAGGAAAAAAGACGAGGAAGAAAGGGCCGAAGATGAGGAGTATGACTCCGATAGACGAAGGTACCGAAGTCCGAAAAGCCGCCCCCCACCTCCGGCAGGGGTAATACAAACAATCACCGCAGGGCTCCCATCCTCGGAAAGAAAGCGGAAGGTCAGAGAGATCGCGGTCATGGAATATTAGAATCCAACGAAGAAACTGGCCCGCAAGGATGGATCCACCGTCATCTTTCCCCATGACGATCCGCTCTTGATCATGGCAGGAATAGGGAACTGGGACGTCAAAAGAGTGCTGCTTGATGATGGATCAAACGCTGACGTCCTATTTTCTCATTTACTGCCGAACTTAGGCATCCACGGAAGCAAGCTCAAACCTGTCACCTCGCCCACTTTCAGGGTTGGCCCCTCCGAGCAGCCTGTCCTTGGAATGATCGATCTCCCCCTGATGTTGAAGGGAACTTCAACAGATGGAGCAGCTGACTTATATGCCTCCACAATGACAAGGTTCATCGTCATAGACGTTCCTTCTACCTACAACATCATCCTCAGAAGGCAAACACAGGGAAACTTGCATATCCGCCCTGATGTGAAATACTTGACTGTCACATTCGCCACCAAGGAGGGAGACGCAGAGATCTTCATAGATCAAGCCGAAGTAACAAAGGTGTTTGTAAAAGCACGAAAAGCACCGACAAATAACTTCGCACAAGCAATAGAGGCAAAAATGCCAGAAAAGAGCAAAGAAGAAGATCTCGCGAAAGCAGAAAAGGAAGCAATAGAACTTGTCCCAGGACAATCTACCCAGATAGGGAAGAGCTTCGCCGAAGGAGACAAGAAAAATATTGTATCCTTTCTACTGATGAATAAAGACCTGTTTGCCTACTCGCCGAAGGACATGCCAGGGGTAAACCCTAGCATAATACAGCATAGCCTCAAAGTAAGCCTGGATGCAAAGCCCGTCCGGCAAAAGAAACGAAGCATCTCAGCCCATAAGAGTAACTTTGTCAAAATCGAAGTCCAGCGCCTGTTAGATGCTAAAGTCATTAGGGACGTCAAGTACCCTGAATGGTTAAGCAACGTGGTCATTGCCACAAAAGAGGGCAACAGTAAGCTCCGGATGTGCATCGACTTCAGAAGTTTGAACGACGCTTCCCAAAAGACTCATACCCTCTCCCACCAATAGACCAACTAGTAGATTCAACCGTTGAATATGGACTCCTAAGCTTCCTAGATGCCTTCAGTGGCTACCATCAAATAAGAATGGACCCCGAAGATGAAGAAAAAACCGCCTTCATCACCGAGGGAGGAACATACTGCTACGTCAGGATGCCCTTCGGGCTAAAAAATGCAGGAGCCACCTATCAAAGATTGATGAACAAAGTCTTTATGGACCAAATGGGGAGAAACATGGGAGTGTATGTTGATGATATGATAGTCAAGAGCAAGACACCTAGCAGCCATGTTGCAGATCTAGAGGAAACCTTTCAAAAGCTTAGAACCTTCGGGATCCGCCTCAATCCCGAAAAGTGCATCTTCGGGGTAACCTCGGGAAAATTCCTTGGGTACATGGTATCCGAAAGAGGCATCGACGCCAACCCGGAAAAAATCAAGGCTCTACTCGAGTTCCGAACTCCTTCCACAGTGAAAGATGTGCAAAGACTCACCGGAAGAATAACCTCTCTTAGCAGGTTTATTTCCAGGTACGGGGATCGGTGTCAACCTTTCTTCAAAATCCTCACTAAGGCAACAAAAAAGGAGTGCAACCTTGGAAAGGATGATCATCCCTAGGATAAAGATTGCCAAAAAGCCTGGGAAGAACTCAAAATATACCTGGCCACCCTGTCGAATCTACGACAACCTCGCGAAGGGGAGCCCCTCGCACTATACCTCACAGTCACAGAAAAAGCAGTAAGCTCGGTCCTCGTAAAAGAAGAAGGCCCAAAGCAATGGCCGGTTTACTATGTAAGCAAATCCCTGCATGGCGACGAAGTCTGGTACCCTCTGCTGCAAAAAGCTATATACGCCTTGGTGCTTGCAGGGAGAAGGCTGCGACCATACTTCCAGGCTCACCCCATCATCGTCCGAAGTAGTTTACCACTACGGGATGTCATGAGGAGAGTTGAGCATTCGGGGAGGCTCTCCAAGTGGTGCATAGAGCTCGGCGAGCATGATATAACCTATGAACCTCGGAAGGCCATAAAAGCTCAAGCATTGGCAGATTTTATCGCTGAAATACCCGCCACTGAGGATAGCCATTTAGATCCCAACAAAGGTGAGCCGGAGTGGACCTTGCATGTTGATGGAGCCTCGGGGTCCGACCACCAGGGAGCCGGGGTAATTATTAGAGCCCCCGAAGGCCTAGAGGTAAGGAAGGCCATCAAATTCAGTTTCAAAGTCACTAACAATGTGGCCGAGTATGAAGCCCTTGTAGCAGGATTGCGCTTGGCCAGAAAAATTGGCGTCAAAAACTTGAAAGCTCACAGTGATTCCCAGCTAGTAGTTCGGCAGTCGGCCGGAGACTACGGGGCGAAGGACCCAACCTTGGCAAAGTATCACGAGTTGGTAGCAAGACTCATCCAAGAGTTTGACGCTGTACAAATCAAAAATGTACCTCGGCGGAATAACACTGAGGCAGATTGCTTGGCGAAATAAAAAACGTACACCGAGTTGCTAGAACATCCAAGCATCTCAGTGTTAAGCATAGCAACCTCGGGAAAAGGATGGAAAGATCCAATAAAAAGGTACCTCACAGAAAATGTGCTAGCCCAAGACCCCGGCGATGCTGCGAAGTTACGAAAGCGCTCCGGTCAGTTCTTCCTGATTGGCGAAGAGTTGTACCGGCAGGGGTATGCGAATCCACTGCAGAGATGCGTGGACGAAGAGGAAACTGAAATGATCCTCGAAGAAGTTCACGAAGGTATGTGTGGTTCACACTGATAGCCAAAGGCTAACGCCTCCTCGGTAGTAACTCCGCGCCAGAATATTGGCCGAGGAGTCTGACGTCACCCAAGAGAGGATCTTTTTACTGACCTCGGAAGGTGCGAAGTCAAACACTATGAGCTCGAGACTTTGGTAGCTCGTCAGGAATTCCGAGGACAACACCGCCTCCATCGAGGGGCTAAACTGACCGTCTTCGGGTAAGAGAGCCATCTCCCTGAAGCAAGGGAGAATATCCCCGAAGGAAGAGGCCCCAAAGAGGTCTTCCCCGAAGAAGAAACACCTGAACAAGGGAATCCCCGAACTATGGATGTGAGTCCCGAAGAAGGTGTCCATCAAGGGCGCTCCCAGAATTATGGGATAGATCCCGAAGGAGGTGCTCGCATCGAAGGACGGATAGAATCCGAAGAGGGTGCACACACCGAAGGGCGACCTCGCCCAGGGGACCTCGGGAGTACGGTATGAGCATTTAAGGAGCCTCTGACATGTCGCCCACAAGCCCTACACGTCACATCTGAACGGCGAAATGACACGCCGCAGCCGACCCAGTCCTGACACAACCCGTCCGGGTCCAGGGCTAAAAGAGGCTGCAAACGGCTGCCTGTCCCCTAGGTCCAAAGAGACAGATCAAATCCGACCGAACACGTGTCATGATCTGAACGGACCAGCTACTCCTATAAATACTAGGAAATGGGACTGGGCAAAGGATGGGGCATTTTCCTCTCTCTGAGAAAACACAAAACAGGCAAGACACTTGATCCCTTAGTGTTCTTCCTCCACCTTCACTCATAAAACTGACTTGGGCGTCGGAGGGTCCTCCCCGGAAAAGCAAACCGGGGACCTCCTAACCTCTTCTTTGAGCTTTTCAGGCACACTCAGCTGGGAAACCTGAGCTCCAGGCACTCGCCTCCTCAGGAAGTCTCTCCACCTGTCAACATGACAGCAAACGAAGATGCCTTGGGGCATCATTTGGCACCGTCTGTGGGAATCTACTCCCAGGTAGCTGTTGTCGAAACTCGGCGTTCGAAGGACAAAGGACTTCCGAAGTCCCCGTCCGCGCCTGAGACCCAACCAGCTACCGAACAAAGTCCCCCAGAGACTTCCTTGCCTGAAGAGGAACGCCCTCTTGTCATCACCATGGATTTTTTAAGAGACTTTCAGAGGTCTGTTGTGGCTGAAATGACACAACAAATAGACCGAAGATGGCTGCAACCAGCCCAGGTGCAAAAGCCCACTTCGTCAGCACGACCTCGGGAGAAAAGCCCGAGGGCAACCCATCATAGCTCGGGAAGTGGGGAGCCACGAGAAGAGTCCTCGACAGATAACTTGCCCCTTGGGGCACGGCTGGCGGAAAAAGCAAGGTCTAAACGACTCGAAGTCCCGTCCAGAAGAAGTTTATCAACAGAGGCAGGGTCCCCCTCACCTCGGTACCGAAGTCGCTCCCCGAAGGGACGGCACCAGGAAGAGGAGCCCAGTGCTACGCTCCTCCTGGAGAAAGTCTTGGCAAGACTGGAGAGAGTGAAACAGCAGGTGGCATGCAAGCCTGTTTGGGCCAGGCTAACTGAAACGGTCTCTGGAGATGAAACTCCTTTCGCCCGAACAGTGGTCGAGGCGGCCATGCCAAGTGACTTCAGGCTACCTCGGCTGGAGACCTATGAGGGTCGGACTGATCCCCAGGCCCACCTAACAAAGTACAAATGCAGCATGGTGTTACATGGGGCTGATGATGCTACGCTCTGCAAGTGCTTCGAAGTCACCCTCGCAGGACCAGCAACTGCCTGGTACAATTCCCTGCCTCCCGGAAACATCAGGGGGTTCCAGGAGCTGTCCATAGCGTTCACCCAACAGTTCATTGGGAGCAAGCCGACGGCGAAGATGCCCGTCCAGATGTTTGACATAGCACAGAGAAACGGGGAGACCATCCGTGACTATGTCGAGAGGTTCAACAGGGAGGCCCTCAGTGTTCCGGACTTTCGTCCCGAAATCCGCATCCTCGCCATGACGAGGGGCCTCCGGAGGGATTCGCACTTGTTTTACGAATTCTCCAAAGATCCCCCGGACACGCTGGGAGAATTCTACCGAAGGGCTGAACAACACATGACAGCCGAAGAACTGAGAATGACTGGACCGAAACATGACCAAATTCAAGCTCGTGGCAAAGGATCCAGCCAGCAAGCCCGGTGTCCAACGGAACAGTCAGGCCGACCTCGGAGAATGCGAGTAGGAGGAAGGAAGCCCCAAAACTTTACACCTCTGAGCACCACGAGGGCTAACGTCCTTATGGCGTTGGAAAAACAGGGGGCTCAAATCCAACGACCAAGGGGCATGACTGCTGACAACAGAAGGAACATGAAGAAGTTCTGTCAGTTCCACCGTGATCACGGTCATGACACCGAAGACTGCTTTCAGTTGAAAAAGTACATTGAATCACTGATAAAGCAGGGCCAGCTTCGGCGTTATTTGAGAATGCCTTCCCCGAAAGGGAAAAAAGAGGAGGAAGGAAAGCCCGATGATGAGGATTACGATTCGGACAGGCGAAGGAACCGAAGTCCGAGAAGGCGTCCTCCACCTTCGGCAGGAGTAATACAGACGATCACAACCGGACTTCCATCCTCGGAAAGAAAAAGAAGGGCCAGAGAGATAGCGGTGATGGAATATCAGAGCCCAACGAAAAAATTGGCCCGCGAGGATGGCTCCACCATCGTATTTCCCCATGACGATCCATTGCTGATAATGGCGAGGATAGGAAACTGGGACGTCAAGAGGGTACTGCTGGATGATGGGTCAAACACAGACGTCTTGTTCTCACACTTGCTGCCAAGCTTGGGCGTGTCCAGGAGTGACCTCAAGGCTGTTACTTCACCCACGTTCGGCATAGGACCATCTGAGCTACCTGTCCTCGGGTGGATCGACCTCCCCTTGATGATGAAAGGAACTTCGGAGAAAGGAACTGCTGAGTTGTTCGCCTCTACCATGGCAAGATTCATAGTCATGGATGTTCCTTCGTCATACAACGCCATTCTCGGCAGACAGACACAGGGAAATTTGCACATTCGCCCTGATGTAAAGTACTTGACCGTCTCCTTCGCCACCAAAAAAGGAGACGCAAAGATCTTCATTGATCAAGGTGAGGTGAGAAAGGTGTTCGTCAGAGCACGAAAGGCTCCAGCAAGCAACTTAGCACATGCTGTAGAAGCAAAAGAGCTGGAAAGGGGCGAGGCAGAAGATTCCACAAAAGCGGAAACAGAAGAAGTAGAGCTTGTCCCAGGCCATAGTACCCGAATAGGGAAAAATATGGCCGATGGAGACAAGGAAAAACTTGTATCTTTTCTGCTTGCAAATAAAGATCTGTTCGCCTACTCGCCGAAGGACATGCCAGGGGTAAACCCTCGCGTAATCCAGCATAGCCTTAAAGTGAGTCCGGAAGTAAAACCTGTCCGGCAAAAGAAACGGAGCATCTCAGCTCACAAAAGTGAATTCGTCAAAACCGAAGTCCAGCGTCTGATAGACGCTAGCGTTATCCGGGAGGTAAACTACCCCGAATGGCTAAGTAACGTGGTAATTGCCACAAAAGAAGGAAGTAGCAAGCTTCGGATGTGCATCGACTTTAGAAATTTGAACGATGCTTGCCCAAAAGATTCATATCCTCTTCCACCAATAGACCAACTGGTAGATTCAACTGCCGAGTACGGGCTCTTAAGTTTCCTAGACGCCTTCAGTGGCTACCATCAGATAAGGATGGACCCCGGAGACGAAGAGAAGACTGCCTTCATCACCGAGGGAGGAACATATTGCTATATCAGAATGCCCTTCGGGCTAAAAAATGCAGGAGCCACCTACCAAAGGCTGATGAACAAGGTCTTCAAAGACCAAATGGGGAGGAACATGGAGGTATATGTTGATGATATGATAGTCAAGAGCAAACTGCCTGGCTACCACGTTGCAGATTTAGGGGAAACCTTCCAAAAGCTCAGAACCTTCGGGATCCGCCTTAATCCAGAGAAGTGCATCTTCGGGGTGACCTCGGGAAAGTTCCTCGGGTACATGGTATCCGAAAGAGGCATCGATGCTAACCCTAAGAAGATTAAGGCTCTGCTTGAATTCCAAACACCTACCACAGTCAAAGACGTGCAGAGACTCACCGGAAGAATAACCTCTCTGAGCAGGTTTATTTCCAGGTACGGAGATAGGTGTCGACCCTTCTTCAAAGTCCTCACAAAAGCGGCAAAAATGGAAGGCGACCTCGGAAGGGATGGCCATCCTTGGGCTGAAGATTGCCAAAAAGCCTGGGAAGAACTCAAAGTCTACTTGGCCAGACTGCCGACTCTACGGCAACCTCGGGAGGGAGAGCCCCTGGCACTATACCTCGCCGTCACGGAAAAAGCTGTGAGTTCGGTCCTCGTGAAAGAAGAAGGACTGAAATAGTGGCCGGTTTACTATGTCAGCAAGTCCTTGCATGGCGCCGAAGTCAGGTACCCTTTGCTTCAAAAAGCTATATATGCCTTAGTGCTTGCAGGGAGAAGGCTGCGGCCATACTTTCAGGCTCACCCCATCATTGTCCGAAGTAGTCTGCCACTACGGGATGTCATGAAGAGAGTTGATCATTCGGGAAGGCTCTCCAAGTGGTGCATAGAGCTGGGCGAACACGAGATCACGTATGAGCCTCGGAAATCCATAAAAGCTCAAGCACTGGCAGATTTTATCGCCGAAATACCCACCACTAAGGAGAGCCATTCAGATCCAAAAGAGGGTGAGCCAGAATGGACCTTGCACGTTGACGGGGCCTCAGGATCCGAACACCAGGGAGCTGGAGTGATTATCAAAGGCCTCGAAGGCCTAGAAGTAATGAAGGCCATCAAGTTCAGTTTCAATGCCACCAACAATATGGCCGAGTATGAGGCCCTCATAGCAGGATTACGCCTGGCCAGAAAAATTGGCGTGAGAAACTTGAAAGCCCATAGTGATTCCCAGCTGGTGGTCCGACAAATGGTAGGGGACTATGGCACGAAAGACCCGACCTTGGCAAAATACCATGAGTTGGTAACAAAGCTTATTCGGGAGTTCGACGTCGTGAAAATCGAGAACGTACCCCGACGAGAAAATGCTGAGGCAGACTGTCTGGCGAAGTCCAAAACTTGCACCGAAGTGCTAAGCCATCCCAGCATCGCGGTGTTAAGCATACAGACCTCGGGGAAAGGATGGAAAGAACCAATCAAAACGTATCTCGCAACCAACACACTCCCCGAAGACCCCAGCGAAGCCGCAAAAGTGCGAAGGCGCTCCGGACGTTTCTTCTTAATTGGAGAAGAACTATATCAGCAAGGATATGCAAATCCACTACAGAGGTGTGTTAGTGAAGAGGATACCGAAATGATCCTCGAAGAACTTCACGAAGGTGCCTGTGGTTCGCACATCGGAACCGACGCCCTAGCAGCAGTGATACTCCGCCAAGGATACTTCTGGCCTACCCTGAGAAGGGACGCCAAGCAGTTCGTCCAGAAATGTGGTAGTTGCCAGAGACATGCGAACATCCAAAGAACACCCTCAGAGTTCGTGAGTTCGGCAGACTATCCTTGGCCCTTCGCAGTTTGGGGCATAGATCTAATTGGGCCACTCCCAACGGCGCCTGGAGGCGTAAAGTTCTGTGTGGTAGCAGTAGACTATTTCTCTAAATGGGTCGAGGCAGAACCCCTGACAACTATCTCGGCAAAAGAAGTGCAGAAGTTCGTATGGAAAAACATCGTATGCAGATTTGGCATACCGAGGGTACTCGTAGCGGACAATGGATCCCAGTTTGTAGACAAAGGATTCCGAGAATTCATTAGCGACCTTGGGACAAAAATGCACTTCGCCCCAGTAGCTCACCCCCAGAGTAATGGGCAGGTGGAAGTATCTAACAGGACCATAAAAGATGGTCTGAAAAAGAGATTGGGAGAAGCAAAAGGGAAATGGCCAGGAGAACTCCAAAGCGTGTTATGGAGCTACCGAACGACACCCCGAAGAGCCACAGGGGAAACGCCCTTTTCACTTGTCTTCGGCACAGAGGCCATCATCCCCGTCGAGATAGTACAACCGTCAATACGAGTCCAAGTGTTCGATGAAAAAGGAAATGACCTCGGCCTGAGAACCAAGCTCGACCTCGTCAGCGAACACAGAGAAATAGCCGAGCTGAGAAGAAAAGCTTTCCAGCAAAGAGTGGCAGCAGCCATAAACCTACGCGCCAGGCCAAAGGGAATAAAGCAGGGAGACCTCGTTCTCCGAAAGGCTGAATTTGCACCCCGAAAGCCGTCCCACGGGGTACTTCGCGCAAATTGGGAAGGACCCTACCTGGTACTTGCCGAAGTACGAAAAGGAGTATATAAGCTCGGTGATGCCGAAGGCATAGAATTAAAAAATACTTGGCACTCAGAGGCCTTGAAAAAATTCTATGCCTAAAAAGTTCGGTGGGAAAGTTGTATTCCACAAGTTGGAAAAATTTGTCTAAGTAAAAAGTTCTGAAGAAGCACAAGGCAAGAGTCTCACGAAAGCAATCGCCGAGTAAAGCAAGAGTAAGGCTTTCCAAAGTCTCTTGAGTGAATATGTTCGGGACAAAGGAAAGCAAGAGTAAGGCTTTCCAAAGTCTCTTGAGCGAATATGTTCGGGACAAAGGAAAGCAAGAGTAAGGCTTTCCCAAGTCTCTTGAGCGAATATGTTCGGGACAAAAGGAAAGCAAGAGTAAGGTTTTCCGAAGTCTCTCGAGCGAATATGTTTAGGACAAAGGAAAGCAACAACATGGTTCTCCGAAGTCTCTCGAGTGAATCTCGAGCGAATATGTTCAGGACAAAGGAAAGCAACAGCATGGTTCTCCGAAGTCTCTCGAGCGAATTATTTTCGGGACAGGGAGAAACAAAAGAACCTGGCAAAAAAAACACTTAGCCGAAGTTGTATCTATTAAGCCAAAGAGCGCTTACAGAGAAGAAAGTTGCTGAAAGACTACAAAAAAGAAGAAGAAAATGAAGACAATGGGCCCTAGTACAAGCTAAGGAACCTCGGCATCCTGAGAACTGCCAGCCCCCGTGCTTTTGTCAGTAGCCTTCGGCGCCGGGAGAGAAGGAGGCAGTCTCAAATGCTCGATCTTGGACCAAGTCCACCGAGGCTCCTTGGGGATGTTCATTGCTTCCAGGAAGGAGAGGTCGAAGTCTGGGAACTTCTGCAGAATCTGGTGCCGAGCGAGACAGAAGCCGTCTTGAAAGCCCAACTTCGTCATATTATCGGACTCCTGCTTCTTGACCTCCAAATCCTCATAGTCCTTCTCCAGATCAGCGTAATCCTTCTCCAAATCCTTGACCTTTTTCTTCAGTGACTTCACCTTCTTCTTCTCTTCTGAAGGCTCCTTCAGAGATGCGACCTCGGCTTCGAGTTGAGCCTTCTCCTCGAGCGCCTTCGCAAGGATTGCGTCACTTTCTGACTTACCCTTTTGAATCGCCTCGACGGTCGAAGTCAGCTCCGCCATTCGAGAGCCGAGGTCGGAAAGCTTCTGGGAGGTGTCTTTCTGAAGTTCCTCTTTCTCTTTTTTGAACCCCTCCCGAAGTTCAGCAACCTCCTTCTCCGCAGACTGCTTGAGATGAGCATTTTCGGCTACCAGGGCCGAACACTTGTCCTTCGCCTTGGTATAATAATCCCAAAGTGCCGCCTTCTTCTCTGCCTCTCGCGCCACCCGAACACGGAGACACCCGGCATACCCCATTAGCTGCAAAAAAGAGAGAGAAAAGCAAACAGAGGGAAAATAATGCTAAGTACTTGGACAAAAAGTCAAAGACAAATTTGCCACTGAGGAAAATAATGCTAAGCACCTGGGCAGCATGTTCAGTGATTTTGGCGGCCAAGGAGTTATCGCCTGGGTAAGCCGCCGTAATGGCCTTGTAAGATGCCTCAGTAAGCACCCCTTTGCACATTTGCCTGGCCATCTCGGGACAGTCCTCGGAGTACATATTCATGTCCTCCGTGAACGTCCAAAAGGGCTCTTTCGGCACTTTCCCTTCAGGAATTTTCGCATCCCGAAGGGCCCTCTTGCGGGCATGTTCGGTAACCCAGCCAGGAGAGGCCACCTCCGCTGCACAACAAGGCAAAAAAAAAAAAAAAATGGTTAAGACCAGAAAAGTCTTAATGGTTTGCAAGACACAAAAGGATGTTTGACAAAATGCAAACCTGCTGGCACCTCGGTAACGTCGTCATCAGGAACCGTCGTCGCCTCAATAGAGATCCCCTTGCCTTTTATTTGGCGCCGCTCCTCGGCAGAAGGGGTCTCCTCCCCATCGCCCTGCAGAAGAGCATGCGAAGGCGTGGGGCTTTGAGGTGGGACGTCGGCAAAAGGTACCTCGGGCAAAGGGACAGCGTGGTCTTCGGCTTCCTCACTTGCCTCCTCCGGAATTTGCGGAAGAGAGGAAGGACCAGCCTTCCTGGCCCGTTTGGAAGGAGGGCCTGCCGAAGTGTGCTTCCGCCTCCGGGAGGCGGCCTTCTTTGTCTGCTCGCCCCTCTCGGCCTGGCCCGTAAAAAGAGCCTTGTAGAAGGCAGCCGCGTCGTCGCCCATCTCTGGAGAAAGAAAAAGAAGATCAGTGTAAGTCCAAGATGAAGTTATGAAGGAAAAAATGAGAAAGTAACTTACTCTCGTAAAAAGACTCATAAGTCTCTTTCCCCCGAAGGAGTTTCACGAGCCAGGAGTCCTTCCCCGAAGAAGCCGGTTTCGGCATATTGAGGTTTGTCACATGCTCCTTTACCACCTTCAGTTCCCGAAGGACCTCTTCGGTCATGAGCCTCCAGTTGATCGGAAAGGGGTAAAGGGCACGAGGAGGGACCTCGGCAGCCCAGTCAGAGACGGCCCGGATGCGCCTGTCGAAGTCCTCAAAGATAGGTGCTACATCGGCGTCTAGCAGTATCTTCGGGTCAACAACATCCATCTTGAGCCTCCCCTGAGCCCATTTGGTCGGGACGTGCGACCAAGCCTCCGACTTCTTCAGGAAAAAGAATTTTTGTTGCCACCCTCGCTAGCTGTCTTTGGTGGCGAAGGTGAACGTATACTTTTTGCTCCCGGATCCCCGAGGCAGCATAAAGTAGAAGCCACCCTTTGGGACCACGAAGAGCTTGTAGTACTGAAGAAAAACTACAAAGTGAGGTTTTATTTTGAAAACGCCGCACATACAGAGGAAGGCGTTGAAATAACAGTACGAGTTCGGTGGGAGTTGGTTAACGGCAATGCCATGGAAGTTGCAGAACGCGCTAACCATCTCCGAGGGGGGATACCGAAGTCTGGCCTTCAGTTGGGCTCGGAAAACGGTGATTTCATCACTACGGTTGGAGAAAGCAAATTGGTCAGGACGGGGCAACCTCGTCACAGAGTAAGAGGGTAAGAAAAACTTTTTCTTCCACTTCACTAGCTTTGTCGCAGTAGTGCAGCAGGGGTGAGAAAGAAGAGGTTGCCAACTCTCAGGAACAGGCATGATGAAAACGAGTTTGGGAAAAACAAAGAAGAAGCTTTGAAAAAAACAAAAAGGACTAAAACCCTTCAAAGGTCTTGCCGGAATCTGGATTCCTGGAAGCCGTCGTGAAAAGTGGTCGGAAAAACACCTGAAAAATGAGAACCACCGCGGAAAATCGGGAGAGAATTAGAAGGCAAAAGAAAGCAAAAGTAGAAGAAGAAAGAGGGTTATGACAGGACTGATATATATAGGCCGAGAAGGCCAGAACAACCGTTGCCATTAGTACCCCTTGGAAGGCGAAGCGTCGTCATAACTGCTAAGAGCACCTGAAAAGTCGCGCCTGTTGTACTCAGTGCATTCTTACCCAATAAAAAAGTGCCATGTGTCGGTCATCGCGCAGCAAACGTGCCACGTGTCGTCCATCACATCGAGCACGCCCTCTAACACCATTTGGTCTAGAGGCGCCGCCCTAGACTGACTCTGCTCGATACAGGACGCGACGCATGAGCAGACCTACAAAGGCAAAAAAGTAGGTTACCTCGAAGACACCAAAAGACAGCCTGTGACTTCGGGCAAAAGGTCTATCTTCGGTACAAGGTTATCCTATTTCCCCTTGCCACGAAGACACCAAGAGATAGCCTGTGACTTCGAGCAGAAGGTGTATCTTCGGCGCACGGACAGCCTATCTTCTCGTGCCTCGAGGACGCAAAAAGGACTGCCCATCGCTTCAGGCAGAAGAAGGCGTCTTCGGCGCAGATATCACAACCACAGGACCCGAAAACCGATGAACCGAAGTTTCTCACTTCAGCTTTTCGTAGGGGGGCCTGTGATAGCCAAAGGCTAACGCCTCCTCGGTAGTAACTCTGTGCCAGAATATTGGCCGAGGAGTCTGACGTCACCCAAGAGAGGATCTTTTTACTGACCTCGGAAGGTGCGAAGTCAACCACTATGAGCTCGAGACTTCGATAGCTCGTCAAGAATTTCGAGGACAACACCGTCTCCATCGAGGGGCTAAACTGACCGTCTTCGTGTAAGAGAGCCATCTCCCCGAAGCAAGGGAGAATCTCCCCGAAGGAAGAGGCCCCAAAGAGGTCTTCCCCGAAGAAGAAACACCTGAACAAGGGAATCCCCGAACTATGGATGTGAGTCCCGAAGAAGGTGTCCATCAAGGGCGCTCCCAGAATTATGGGATAGATCCCGAAGGAGGTGCTCGCACCGAAGGACGGATAGAATCCGAAGAGGGTGCACACACCGAAGGGCGACCTCGCCCAGGGGACCTCGGGAGTACGGTATGAGCATTTAAGGAGCCTCTGACATGTCGCCCACAAGCCCTACATGTCACATCTGAACGGCGAAATGACACGCCACAGCCGCCCCAGTCCTGACACAACCCGTCCGGGTCCAGGGCTAAAAGAGGCTGCAAACGGCTGCCTGTCCCCTAGGTCCAAAGAGACAGATCAAATCCGACCGAACACGTGTCATGATCTGAACGGACCAGCTACTCCTATAAATACTAGGAAATGGGACTAGGCAAAGGATGGGGCATTTTCCTCTCTCTGAGAAAACACAAAACAGGCAAGACACTTGATCCCTTAGTGTTCTTCCTCCACCTTCACTCAGAAAACTGACTTGGGCGTCGGAGGGTCCTCCCCGGAAAAGCAAACCGGGGACCTCCTAACCTCTTCTTTGAGCTTTTCAGGCACACTCAGCTGGGAAACCTGAGCTCCAGGCACTCGCCTCCCCAGGAAGTCTCTCCACCTGTCAACATGACAGCAAACGAAGATGCCTTGGGGCATCACACACATTGGAACCGACGCCCTTGCAGGAGTAATACTCCGCCAAGGATACTTCTGGCCTACCCTGAGAAAGGACGCAAGGCAGTTCGTTCAGAAATGTGGTAGTTGCCAGAGACACGCGAACATCCAGAGGGCACCCTCGGAAATGGTAACTTCGGCCGACTACCCCTGGCCCTTCACGGTCTGGGGTATAGACCTTATTGGGCCATTACCCACAGCGCCCGGAGGCACGAAGTTCTGCGTAGTAGCAGTAGATTATTTCTCCAAATGGGTTGAGGCGGAACCCTTGGCAACTATCTCGGCAAGGGAAGTGCAGAAGTTCGTATGGAAAAACATTGTCTGCAGATTCGGTATACCGAGGGTGCTAGTAGCTGATAATGGTTCCCAGTTCATAGACAAAGGATTCCAGGAATTTATCAGCAACCTCGAAATAAAGATGCATTTCGCCCCAATAGCTCACCCCCAAAGCAACGGGCAGGTGGAAGTATCTAACAGGACCATAACAGATGGCCTGAAAAAGAGATTAGGGGAAGCAAAAGGAAAATGGCAGGGAGAACTCCAAAGCGTATTATGGAGCTACCGAACGACGCCCCGAAGAGCCACAGGGGAGACTCCCTTCTCGCTCATCTTCGGTACAGACGCCATTATCCCAATCGAGATAGTCCGACCATCAGTACGGGTGCAAGTATTTGATGAAGAGGGAAACAACCTCGGCTTAAGAACCAAGCTTGACCTCGTCAGTGAACACAGAGAAATAGCCGAATTAAGAAGAAAAGCTTTTCAGCAAAGAGTGGCCACGGCTATAAACTTACGAGCCAGGCCAAAAGAAATCAAGAAGGGCGACCTCGTTCTCCGAAAGGCTGATTTTGCACCTCAAAGGCCATCCCACAGAGTACTTCGCGCGTACTGGGAAGGACCTTATCTGGTTCTTGCCAAAGTACGAAAGGGCGTGTACAGACTTGGCAACGCCGAAGGCATAGAATTGAAAAATACTTGGCACTCAGATGCCTTGAAAAAATTTTACGCTTAAGGCCCCACGGAAGAATTCTGCCGTACAAAAAATATATTCTAAGTACAATAAAATTCTCAAGTATACCGAATTGTGCAAGTCAGAATTCCGCAAAGGTACCCACCACAAAAAGCCCAAAGCAGAATTTCCGAAGTTCCTTGAACGAACGTGTTCGGAAAAAAAGGAAAAGGACCCGCAAAAAAGACTTAGATGCATTTTTTGCTGGCTTTCCAAAAAAGTCTCTTGAAGCAAACATACTCGGGACAATGGAAACGCAAAATCATACGAAAGAAGCTTAACCAAGAAAGATCTTCCATTAAAAATAAACTTACAAAGGCAATATGCCCGAAGAAGCAGCACAGAAAGATGAAAGGGAAAAAAGGCAAAGCCCTTCGAACACCCTAAGAGTCTTCGGCAGCCCGAGAGGCACCAGTTTCTGCTCCCTTTTTTGGCGCAGTAATCGAAGGAGGCAGCTTCAGGTACTCGATCTTCGTCCAAGACCACCAAGGACCCTCGGGAATGTTCAAAGCTTCGAAAAAAGAGAGGTCCAGATCTGGGAACCTCTGAAGGACTTGATGCCGAACAAGGCAAAAGCCATCCTGGAAGGCGACCTTCGACATTTGATCAGATTCATTTTTCTTGATCTCAAGATCCTCGAGCTCGTTCCTTAGATCAGCAACCTCCTTCTTCAGCGCCTTCCGCTTTTTCTTTTTCTCAGGCTCCTTCTTCAAAGACTCTATCTGGGCGAGCAGCGCGCTTTTCTCAGCCACCAACAACAGGATAAGACTGTCAGATTTTGACTTATCTTGTAGAAGCGCTTCCTCGGCAGCAAGCGTTCCCTCCACGTGCTCGCCGAGCTCAGAAATCTTCTGGGAGGAGTCCCTTGAAAGATCTTCCTTTTCCTTTCGGAACTCCTCCCGAAGGGCAGCAACTTCTCTCTCGGCAGCATCTGCCAGCTGTTGGTTTTTGAGGGCCAACTCCGAGCACATGGCCTTTGATCAGTAAGAGTCAAAAACACTCAGGAATAATGGGGAAAAGGTGTTAAGCATAACTGAGCAGCATGCTCGGTAACTTTCGCAGCAAGGGTGTCATCACCCGGGTGGGCTGTCGCAATAGCCCTGAATAAGGCATCAGTGAGCACCCCCTTTGAGATCTCCTTCGCCATTTGGGGACAGTCCTCAGAGAACAAGTTCATGTCCTCCGTGAACGTCCAAAAAGGCTCTTTGGGGATTTTCCCTTGCGGGACTTTGGCATCACGGAGGTAAGTAACTGGTCAAAACAAAGGAGATTTCGGCAAAGTAAAAAGCATTATTACACTTCGTCCGAAAGAAACGAACCTGGCGGTACCTCGGCAACTGTATCCTTGAAGTCCTGGGGCTCCTTAATGGAAATATCCTTGCCTTTCCTTTTACGCCGCTCCTCGGCAAAAGGAACCTCTACCGCGGCATCAAGAGGGGCCTGTGAGGCGGTAGGACTCTCAGGAGGCACTTCGGTAGGGACTTCGGGCGCCGAAACTTCGGCAACCTCAGGCTCCTCACTTACCTCCTCAGGAGTTTCCAATTGAGGAGGAAGATTGGTCTTTTTTGCCCTTTTAGCCGAAGGCCCAGCACTAGTGGACTTCCGTCTTCGGGAAACCGCTTTCTTTGTCTGTTCGCCCTTCTCCACCTGGCTGGAGAAAAGGGACTTGTAGAACGCAGCAGTCTCGTCGCCCATCTCTGAAAAAAAAAAGACATCAGCGTAAGTCCGAGGAAAAAACTACGAGGGAGTAGAAGACAACTTACTTTCAAAAAATGTTTCAAAAGAGATTTCCTCCCGAAGGACCTGCACCAACCAGGAATCCTCCGCGGCGATGGCAGGAGCCGGCATCTCGAGGTCTGTCTCGTGTTCATTCACCACCCCTAACTCCCGAAGGACCTCTTCGGTCATCGACCTCCAGTTAATGGGGAAGGGGTAGAGAGAACGCGAGGAGACCTCGGGACCCCAGTCGGAGATGGCGCGAATACGCCCGTCGAAGTCCGCGAATACGGGAGCCAACTCTGGAGTCAGCAGTATCCTCAGATCAACGACGTCCACATCCAGCCTCCCCCGAGCCCATTGGTCGGAACATGCGACCAGGCGTCATCCATCTTCAGGAAGAAAAATTTCTGTTGCCACCCTCGCCAACTGTCCTTTTGTGGCAAAGGTGAACATATATTTTTTGCTCCCGGATCCCCGAGGTACCATGAAATAGAAGCCACCCTTCGGGACCACAAAGAGCTTATAGTACTGCATAAAAATCACAAAATGGGGTTTTATCCCGAACACGCCACACATACAGAGAAAGGCGTTAAAGTAGCAGTACGAGTTCGGTGGAAGACGGTTCACGCCAATACCATGAAATTGGCAAAAGTCGCAAACCATCTTCGGAGGAGGGTACCAAAGTCCGGCCTTCAGCTGGGCTCGGAAAACGGTAACCTCATTACTATGGTTTGAAAAAGCATAGTGGTCAGCCCGTGGTAGCCTGGTGATGGCATATGAGGGAAGAAAGAATTTTTTCTTCCACTTCTCTAGTTCTTCGGGGGTGGTGCAACAGGGATGAGATAAAAGAGGCTGCCAACTCTCAGGGATAGGCATTTTTTGGACAGAAAAATGAGTTTGAAGAAAGGCAAGAAACCAACTTCCAGGAAAAACTTGAGGAATCAAGAAAACTCTTGAAAAATAGAAAACCCACCAAACGACTTGCCAAAATCGGAGGACGCCGTCGTGAAAGGTTGCCGGAAAAAGCTCTGATAAAAAAAGCCCCGCCGCAAAAAGCAAGAAAAAGCACAAAAAATAGTGGTAGAACAGGGAAGAGAGCAGAAGCAAAAACAAAAGGGACTTATGGTGAAAATGCCTATTTATAGGACGAGGGTGGGTAACCGAAACATTGTCATAAGTACCCTTTGAAGGCAAACCATCGCCATAACTGCTCCCGGAACCCAAAAAGACGTGCTCTCTGAAACCGACGCGACTCTCCTCCAATGACAGCATGCCACGTGTCAGCCTCCTCCCGAAAATAGGGGACACATCGCCTGACATCCCTAAAAAGCTGGGACACGCCGCTCGGACTGACACGTCTGGTCATAAGGCTCGACGCTGTGCAGACCTGCACAAGGTAAGAAGCAGGTTGTCTCGAAGACACCAAAAGACAGCCTATGGCCGAACAGCCCATGAGTTCGGGCAAGAAGTGTGTCTTCGGCACAGGTGTTATTCCCTATGGACTCCCAATGAGCATCCTCGGAAAGAGTGCAAAACCGAAGTCGTCACTTTGGCTTTCCAAACGGGAGCATGTGATAGCCAAAGGGCTACCGCCTCTTTTGGCCAAACTCCCTGCCGAAAGAACGGCCAGGAAACCTGACGCTGCCCGGGAAAAGGTGGGATTACACACCTCGGGAGTGAAGCCGAAGAACTCGAGGTCGGCACGCCAGGAAACTTGAGGATACTACTAACCCCCCGAGGTATTAAGCAGATCACCTTTGGAAAAGAGGCACCAGCTATAGCGGGCCGAACACGATCTCTCCGAAGGCGGAACTCCTGAATATAGGAACCCCCGAACTACGAGCATGTTTCCCGAAGAGGCATCATCCGTACCTGAAGACGACCTCGCCCAGGGATCTCAGGAGTACGGCAGGAACATTTAAGGAGCCTCTGACATGTCGCCCACTAACACTATAGACCGCCCCAAATGGCGGTCTGACACGCTGACACCATTCAGGTCACGTCACTGCCTGTCTTGGTTCAGGGCTCAAGGAGACTGCCACCGGCTACTTGTCCCCTATGTCCAGAAATTCAGAGAACATCTGACCGAACACGTGTCACGATCTGAACGGGCTAGACATTCCTATAAACACCAGGAAACAAGCCTTGGCGGGGGGACACAGACAATCCGACTCTCCCCCTCTGAGAAAGCACTACCCGGCGAGTCCACTAAGCCTCTTAGTGCTATTTCCTTCATCTTCCTTCAGCATTACTGACATGGGCGTCGGAGGCTCCTCCCCGGAACAACACCCCGGGGACCTCCTGACCCACTTTTTCTGAGTCTCTCAGGCACGCTTCCGTCGTCGATCTGGCCTCTAGGCGTTCTTCCTCGCAGGAAGTCTCTCCACCATTCAACATGACCCTCAACGATGAAGCCACCGGGCATCATTTGGCGCCGTATGTGGGAAACCGCTCTGAGATCACCGTCGTTGAAACTCGGCGTTCTAAGGACAAGGGACTCCCGAGGTCCCCGCCCGCGCCTGAGAACCAACCGGCTCCTGAGCAAACACCCCCAGGGACTTCTGCGCTCGAAGAAGACCGACCCCTAGTCATCAGTATGAGCTTCCTACAGGACTTTCAACGTTCTGTTATAGCAGGGACTTCACCGGGAATGTTCCTTCCCTTCCTTCTTCCGCTCTCTTCAAGATCCTGAGAAGATCTTTGCTCGAAAGAAGGCTCGGCGGGAAGAATGGGGCTCAGTGCTACCCCAAGAAGGGCAGAGTCCGAAGGGAGGTCCGCCGGCATTGAAGGAAAAGCAGGAGATTGGTCCTGCACCTCCACAACGACTTCGGGGGAGGGAGGAGTAACAGCCCTAGTCTTCTTGGCCCGTGAAGGCCCACTGCCGCTCGTCTTCTTCCTCTTAGCAGGTGCCTTCTTGCGCATCTGCTCCCCCCTTTAGGCCTGGCCAAGGAAAAGCAACCTATAGTAATCGGCAGATTGATCACCCATCTCTGTAAAATGAAAAGATATCAGCGTAAGTCCAAAAGGAAAAAAACATATCGAAACCAGGGAAGAGAGTTACTCTTAGAAAAATACTCATATGTGATCTCCCCTCGAAGAAGCATGACTATTCAAGCCTTCTTCCCCGGAAAAACGGGCACGTGTAAATTGAAGTCACTCTTGTGCGCGTTCACCACTCCCATCTCCCGAAGAACCTCCTCGGTCATAAGGTCCCACTTGATGGGAAAAGGGTAAGGTGAACGCGGAGGGACCTCTGGGTCCCAGTCGACCATGACCCGGATGAGCCTATCAAATTGATCAAACTCGCCAACCAGCTCCCGAGTTAGGAGCCTACGGGGGTGAACGACATCCATCTTCAGGGTCACCGAAGCCTATTTGGTGGGCACATGATGCCATAGCTCGGGGACCGGCAGGAAGAAAAACTTCTTCTGCCACCCCCGCCAGCTGCCCTTGTTGTCAAAGGTGAAGGTGAACTTTTTGCTCCCAGACCCTCGGGGAAGCAGGAAGTAAAAGCCGCCCTTCGGGACCGGGTGGAGTTTGTAGTACTGCATGAAGAAAAGGAAGTGGGGCTTTATCTTAAAAACCCCACACATGCAGAGAAAAGAGTTGAAGTAGGAGTAAGAATTTGGGGGAAGTTGGTTCACGACGATCCCGTGGAAATCAAAAAATTCACAGATCATACGGTGAGGAGGGTACCGAAGACCGGCTTTCAGTTGAGCTCGATAAACGGTAACCTCATGCAAACCCGGCATAAAGCCGTAGGTACCCGGGATGGGCAACCTCTAGGCAAGGTAAGAAGGAAGGTAATACTTGGCCATCCACTTCTTCACCTTCTCCGGAGTGGTAGTGCAAGGATGAGATTCGAGAGGAATAAAACTCTCGGGGAGAGGTCGAACAACTGGCAATGGGACATTTCTCACAAAAGGAAGGATGACACCGGAAAGGTAAGGGAGCAAAGAGACCTAGGAAAAATGGCCTCAAAATAAAGAAGAGAAAAGAATTACAGAAGGGAGCACCCACCAAAGGTCTTGCTAAAATTACTGAACGCCACTGCAAAAATTGCCAAAAATCGATCCGCTAAAGAAACCGCCGCTAAAAAGAAGGGGAAAGGCAAGAAAATGCTCTAGAGCAAATGAGAGCAAAAGTAAAGAGTGAGGCAAAGAATGAGCCAAAAGGCACTTTTATAGACCAAGGAGGATAAATGAAATGTTGTCATTATTATCCCTCGGAAACGCAACAGACTCATGACTACTCCTCAAAGGCGAAGAGACGTGATTAAGCGTGACTGGCATAACTACCCCGCCATCCACAAGCGGCCACGTGTCATCCAACGCGAAGAACTAGGGCATGCCTCTCTGACATCGTGAAAACCCAGGCACGCTTATCCATAATTGACACGTTTGACCAAAGGGTGCGACGGTTCATGAACCTCAGAGAAGAAAGCAAAAGCCAAAGCCGCGCGTACCTTGAGACCACAGAACTAGGGAAAGGTACCTCGGCTATGAAGGAATGCCTTATGAAAAAGATCAACTTCTTGAGTAAAACTCCAACCACAAGTTTGGTAAAGAAGCCTTCCTAAAAGCATGAAGCCGAAGACTCCGCTTTAACTTCCTAGGGGGGGCATGTGATAGCCAAGGTGCTGATCACCCTTCAAAGGCACGGGTTCAGGGAAAGCACCAACATCGGAATAGAGATCACCCACCACAGAAGGAAGGATGTTCGACCTCTAGAAATCCAGTCTCGGTGTTTCTCCATGCCAGGAAGCGACAATGCAGACCTCGGGGGATGGATAGGCTATGCCCGGAAGTGGGGGTGCCCCGGGAAAGGTCATCTTCAGGAGGTACATTCCTGCAATATCAAAAGTGATCTTGGGAGACAAGTTCTCCAAAAAGGTGTCTTCTACCGAAAGAGACTTCGGGAGTACGGCAGGAGCATTTATGGAGCATTTAAGGAGCCTCTGACGTATCCCTGATAATCCGCCCCCCAGACGCATCCTGACACGCCGCCTGCAAGGACACCCCAGCACGCCACTTTCAGGTCATCTCAGAGCCTTAGCCTGGCAGCCCATGCCGACTAGGAGTCCTTTAATTGCCCAGAAGACGTGGAACGCATCTTGCCGAACATGTTTCATGATCTAGGCCGACCAACCGAGAAGGACTACTACTATTCATCCCCCTATAAGTACTTGGTAGTTATTCCAGGTAAGGGGGGAACATTAATTTGAGATAAAATACATCTATGCTCTTTAATCGTCTGATGACCTCAAAAATACTCACTTGGGCGTCGGAGACTCCTCCCCGGAAAAACACTCCGGGGACCTCCTAACCCTTGCTTCCTGTCATTTTCAGGTGATATTTTCAACTGCGTTCGCCCCGAGCTTCACACCATTTCTACAGGTTCCTGCCGCCTTCACCATGACACACGAAGGAGATGCCGAAGGGCATCAATGGTCTTGATGGAGAAAATCTTGGAGAGGTTGGAAAAGGTGGAATAATATGTATCTCGAAAGCCTATTTGGTCGAGGCTATTGGAGACCTTCACCGGAGAGGAGTCCCCCTTCATCCATACCACTGTAGAGGCACCAATGCCTAGCGATTTTTTAGTACCACATCTGGAGACATATGATAGGCACAGCAACCCTGAGGCCCATTCAATGCAGTGTAGGCAGAGCATGCTATTGCATGGTACCGATGATGCTACCCTTTGCAAATGTTTTGAAGTCACTCTATCGGGAGCAATGACTATGTGGTACAACTTTCTGGAACCCGGAACCATAATGGGTTTCCGGGAGTTATCCGCCACCTTCACCCAGTAGTTCATTGGAAGCAGATCAATGACGAAGAAGCCAGTCCAAATGTTTGACATAGCCCAAAACAATTGGGAGCTCATTTAGGACTATGTCGAGAGGTTTAACTGAGAAGCCCTCAATGTTTCGGACTTCCGCCCTGAAATCTGAATCCTCGCTATAGTTAGAGGACTAAGGAGAGACTCACAACTCTTCTATGAGTTCTCTAAGGATCTCCCTGACACCCTCAGAGAATTCTACCAAAGGGCTGAGCAACACATGATAGCTGAGGATGTTACCACATCACAAAATGGGAGAATTACAAGTATGTCATAATGGCTAAGAACCATTATATTGCGTAATTCTTACTATAGTGATTGAAGTGTGAGGGGTAAAAGGCATGATCAACACCTCCTTAAAAGTGTTCCAAGTTGATAACTTGGCCCCCAAGAAAAGCCTAAAGGATTGCTTGTTTGTCAAGCAACCTATGGACTTTTTTGTAAGGTTTTAGAAATTCGGCTACTCAATTTCAAAACTCTCAAGAAAAAGACTTGGAGAGTTATGGGAAGGATATAAATGGTATGAAAGTGCTATTGGAGGACCAAATTAGTCATGGAAGACAAGTTTGGACAAAGGAAACACTAAAGGCAATATGGACACGCATCTGTCGGGACGTGGTGGAAGCGTGGTGATCCCGAGAGGCTCATGTGGATACCATAGGGAGCTTGAACAAGTCAACTGTTCAGGTTTTGTGGTTTGACTCTATAGTTGAGTGAGAGATCTCAACTGAAAATTAGGTATGAAAATTTTCGAACACCCGGTTTACCCCGTTTCACTTGGATCCTGGAAGGTTTCGGTTAAATTTCACGGCGCTATTTGGCACCCGAAACCTAACACTTTGCCCCTTCGGGGAGTTGTGCGATAACTATTAGTGTTGTACCCAAAAGCCAATCATGAGATGATTGTAATTTTGCACATTTAGTCATGATATTTTATTAAGGCATTAATCCAGCAATTATGTTTGTTGTTTTGTTTCTACGTAACTTAACAAACATAATTGTAACCCTAGAATAATGATATTCTTAAATGTCCCTGGTCTAGTATTATTGTGGAGCGGGTTGCAATAATACATAATGACTAGCATATGTGGAGACTAATATGAGATATGTAGTCTACATATAGGTACAAGCTGGAGAACTTGTGTATTGGACCGACCCACCATGAGAACACTACATGGATCGTTATATGAGTGTCATAAGTGATTCTCATAGTGATCATGGTATATGTAGTCCTCCAACCTAAGATCATCAAGGTTCCCTACATGTGAGTCACATACTTTGATACTTTCCTTTGTTGCTCGTAACTGAGTGAACTTGAAGGAGGTCATTGGGTATGTCACACATCATGCCGAGGGATTTGTATGATCAAGATGGGATTTGTCCCACCTATGTAACGGGAGTGATATCTTCGGGCACCTTGATAGAGTAAGACTTAGAAAAATGCATGGCCATGCTCGGATGAGTTGATATACGATATCAATGTCATCAGTTTAAGTTGGTCTACTCGGTAATCAAGAAACCAAAGATTGGGCTATACGAGAGTGACACATTCCATGTCTTGTGCTTAGTCTTGATATCTTGGACAAAGGGACAATGGCATATATCAGTGATGATCATAAAGGTTTAGTCGAATCATCGACAATCTTGTCACTTGGGTAGCAATGATGTGTTGCTAGACACCGCTCATTGCTTATGATCATAAATGTGATTTATGATCAGTGCCAACGTGGTAAGAGCCTATTGGGTCGCACACATAGAGCTATTTGGATCATTAGAGTGCATGGGCTAAAAATTTGGGTTTTGGTTTCGCAATAATTTCGTATTAATAATAGGCCCAACAGTTGAGCAATTATTAAGCCCGAAATTAAAGCCTAATTGGATTAGGGCTTTGAAACCCATTAGGCCTGGAGGTTGAGTCTCACTATAGATACAACTTTTAGTGAGAAATTTGCAGGTCTCATTGCCCTAGCCTTCCAAAAGGACAGCCACACTCTTCTCTTGCAATTCCTTGGAGGACGAAAGCTAGCACTGCGAGCGCAAGAGAAACGCATCTGCCGGGACGTGGTGGAAGCGTGGTGATCCTGAGAGGCTCATGTGGATACCTTAGAGAGCCTGAACACATCAACTGTTCAGGTTTTGTGATTCGACTCTACAGTTGAGTGAGAGATCTCAACCGAAATTTAGGTATGAAAATTTTCAAACACCCAATTTGTCCCATTTCACTTGGATCCTGGAGGGTTTCGGTTAAATTCCGCTGTGCTCTTTGGCTCCTGAAACCCATCAATAACTCCATAGCACACTTGGGAGTTCCCTTAGCCATTTTCCCTTTGCCTCTTTTAGCTTCTTCTTCAGGCCATATTTTATTGTCCTGTTGGGCACTTCGACTTGCCCATTAGTTTGAGGATGGGCTACCAGGGTGAAGTGTAGTTTTATGCCGAGGTTAGTCACGAATTCTCGAACCCTTTGTCAGTAAACTGGGTACCATTGTCGTCCACTATTACCCTTGGTATGCCAAATCGGCATATGATGTTCTTCCAAACGAACTTCTGGGTATCCTTCACCGAGATCGATGCCAAAGGCTCTGCTTCGATCCACTTAGTGAAGTAGTCTACTGCAACTACGCAGAACTTCGCCCCTCCGGGGGCACTTGGGAGAGGTCTGATGAGGTCAATACCCCAGACGGTGAAAGGGCAAGGGTAATTTGCCGAAGTTATCTTCTCTAAGGGTAACCTCTGGATGTTGGCGTGTCTTTGGCAATTGTCACTTTTTTGAATAAATTGCCTTGCATCCTTTCTTAGAGTAGGCCAAAAGTAACCTTGGTGAAGTAGTACTCCGACGAGGGTGTCTGTTCCCATGTGGGAACCATACACCCCATCGTGAACTTCTTCGAGGATTGTTCTGACATCCCCTTCACTTATGCACCTCTACAAGGGACTTGCATACCCTCGTCTGTATAGTTCCTCCCCGATGAGGAAGTATCTCCTGGAGCGTTTTCACACTTTTGCTGCCTGGGCAAGGCCTTCGGGGAGTGACAAAGTTGCAAGGGATTTCTTGATGGAATCTTGCCATCCTTCTCCCGAGGTTGCTACGCACATTAGCTCTGTGCTGGGTTGAAACAGCACCTCGGCAGGTTCCTTGGACTTGGCCAAGGTGTCAGCTTCAGTATTATCTCTATGAGGCACGTTTTCTATATGTACCGAATCAAATTCCTTAATGAGTTTCTTGACGAGGTCATGATATTTGCCAACGTTGGATCCTTTCTAGCTTAATCTCCTGTCATTTGCCGGACTACTAGCTGTGAGCCGCTGTGGGCCTTAAGGTTTCTCACACCAACTTTTCTGGCCAGTTTTAATCCTGCTATGAAGGCCTTATATTTGGCGATGTTATTGGTGACCTCAAAACCGAATTTGATGGCTTTGGTGGCTTCCATAGCTTCGGGCCCCCGAAGAACCACTACAGTGCCTTGGTGTTCGGCACCTGACGCTCCATCGAGAAAGAGTTTTCACTCTAGTTCAATCTTTATCAGGTCTTCTGAGGTAACTTCATCACTCTCAATTTCTAGAACTTCGGCGATGAAGTCTGCCAATGCTTGGGCTTTTATTGCCCTTCTTGGCTCGTAAGTGATGTCATATTCTCCGAGCTAGATGCACCATTTTGACAGCTTTCCACTTTCTTCATTATGTCATGAAGAGGTAAATTACTTCAGACAATGATGGCGTGTCTTTGAAAGTATGGCCGCAACCTTCTACCTGCGAGTACTAAGGCATAAATGGCTTTTTGGAGCAATGGGTACCTGACCTCAGCGCTGTGCAGGTATTTGCTTACATAATATACTGGCCACTGCCTCCCACCCTCTTCTTTCACTAGGACTGAACTCATAGCTTTTTTAGTGACGGCAAGGTAGAGGATGAGAGGCTCTCCTTCCCGAGGTTGCTGAAGTGTTGGCAGACGGGTTAGGTAGCTCTTAAGCTCATCCTAAGCTTTCTGACATTCATGGTTCCATGGGGGCTCCTTGGTTCCAGAGTTGCCTTCGCTTTTGGTTGCTTTGGTAAGCACCTTGAAGAATAGTCGACATCGGTTACCGTACCTGGAAATGAATCTACTAAGGGAAGTGATTCTTCCGGTAAGCCTTTGTATATCTTTAGTGGTTATAGGTGTTCGGAATCCTAACAAGGCTTTGACCTTTTCGAGATTGGCGTCTATTCCCCTTTCTAACACCATGAACCCGAGGAACTTGCTTGCGCTTACTCCAAACACGCATTTCTCGGGGTTAAGGCGAATGCCATATTCCCGAAGTCATTAGAAGGTTTCGTCTAAGTCCAAGGTATAATTACTAGGCATTCTGCTCTTAACTATCATATCATTGACATACGCTTCTATGTTACTCCCAGTCTGGGAGTTGAACACTTTATTCATCAACCTCTGATAGGTAGCCCCTGCGTTCTTAAGCCTGAAGAGCATTCTGACGTAGTAGTAGCTACCAACTTTGGTGATGAAGGCGGTTTTTTCTTCATCTTCGGGGTTCATCCGAATTTGATGATACCTGCTGAAGGCATCGAGGAAACTGAGAAGACCGTATTCTGTGGTTGAATCCACCAATTAGTCTATAGCTGGCAAAGGGTAGGAGTCCTTTGGACAGGCATCATTCAGGTTTCGAAAATCGATGCACATTCGGAGCTTTTTGCTCCCTTCTTTTGTGGTGATAACCATTGATGCCCCAAAGCATCTTTGTTTGCTGTCATGTTGACAGGTGGAGAGACTTCCTGAGGAGGCGAGCGCCTGGAGCTCTGGTTTCCCAGCTGAGTGTGCCTGAAAAGCTCAAAGAAGAGGTTAGGAGGTCCCCGGTTTGCTTTTCCAGGGAGGACCCTCCGACGCCCAAGTCAGTTTTCTGAGTGAAAGTGGAGGAAGAACGCTAAGGGATCAAGTGTCTTGCCTGTTTTGTGTTTTCTCAGAGGGAGGAAAAATGCCCATCCTTTGCCCAGTCCCCTTTCCTAGTATTTATAGGAGTAGATGGTCCGTTCAGCTCATGACACGTGTTTGGTCGGATTTGATCTGTGCTTTTGGACCTAGGGGACAGGCAGCCGTTTCCAGCCTCCTTTAGTCCTGGACCCGGACAGGTTGTGTCAGGACTGGGGCGGCTGCGGCGTGTCAGTTCGCCATTCTGATGTGACGTGTAGGGCTTGTGGGCGACATGTCAGAGGCTCCTTAAATGCTCATACCGTACTCCCGAGGTCCCCTGGGCGAGGTCGCCCTTCGGTGCGTGCACCCTCTTCGGATTCTATCCGTCCTTCGGTGCGAGCACCTCCTTCGGGATCTATCCCATAGTTCTGGGAGTTCCCTTGATGAACACCTTCTTCGGGACTCACACCCATAGTTCGGGGACTCCCTTGTTCAGGTGTTTCTTGTTCAGGGAAGATCCTCTTCGGGGCCTCTGCCTTCGGGGAGATTCTTCCTTGCTTCAGAGAGATGGCTCTCTTACCCGAAGACGGTCAGTTTGGCCCCTCGATGGAGACGGTGTTGTCCTCGGAATTCCTGACGAGCTAACCAAAGTCTCGAGCTCATAGTGTTTGACTTCGCACCTTCCGAGGTCAGTGAAAAGATCCTCTCTTGGGTGACGTCAGACTCCTCGGCCAATATTCTGGCAGGGAGTTACTACCGAGGAGGCAATAGCCTTTGGCTATCACAGGCCCCCCTCCGAAAAGCCGAAGTGAGAAACTTCGGTTCATCAGTTTTCGGGTCCTGTGGTTATGATATCTGTGCCGAAGACGCCTTCTTCTGCTTGTAGCGATGGGCAGCATTTTTACGTCCTCGAGGTGCGAGAAGATAGGTTGTCCCTGTGCCGAAGATACACCCTCTGCCCGAAGTCACAGGCTGTCTCTTGGTATCCTCGTGGCGAGGGAAGATAGGATAACCTTGTACCGAAGATAGACCTTTTGCCCGAAGTCACAGGCTGTCTTTTGGTGTCTTCGAGGTAACCTACTTTTTTGCCTTTATAGGTCTGCTCATGCGTCGCATCCTGTGTCTAGCGGAGTCAGTATAGGGCGGCGCCTCTAGACCAAACGATGTCAGAGGGCGCGCTCGACGTGATGGGCGACACGTGGCACGTTCACTGCGTGATGACCGACACGCGGCACGTTTGTTGCGCGATGGCTGACACGTGGCGCACTATTACTAGTAAGAATGCACTAAGTACGGCAGGTGCGACTTTTCAGGCGCACTTAGCAGTTATGGCGACGCTTCGCCTTCCGAGGGGTACTAATGACGACGGTTCTCCTGGCCTTCTCGGCCTATATATACCAGTCCTGTCATAACCCTCTTTTTGCTTCTGCTATTGCTTTCTTCTGCCCTCTAATTCTCTCCCGATTTTCCGCGGCGGTTCTCTTTTTTCAGGCGTTTTTCCGACCACTTTTCACGACGGCTTCCAGAAATCCAAATTCCGGCAAGACCTTTGGTGGGTTTTAGTCCTTCTGCTTTTTTCAAAGATTCTTCTTTGTTTTTCCCGAACTCGTTTTCCTTGTTTTTCCCGAACTCGTTTTTATCATGCCTGTTCCCTAGAGTTGGCAACCTCTTCTTTCTCACCCCTGCTGCACTACTCCGGCAAAACTAGCGAAGTGGAAGAAAAAGTTTTTCTTACCCTCTTACTCTGTGACGAGGTTGCCCCGTCCTGACCAATTTCCTTTCTCCAACCGAAGTGATGAAATCACCGTTTTTCGAGCCCAACTGAAGGCTGGACTTCGGTATCCCCCCCCGGAGATGGTTAGCGCGTTCTGCAACTTCCATGGCATTGCCGTTAACAAACTCCCACCGAACTCGTACTGCTATTTCAACGCCTTCCTCTGTATGTGCGGCGTTTTCAAAATAAAACCTCACTTTGTAGTTTTTCTTCAGTACTACAAGCTCTTCGTGGTCCCAAAGGGTGGCTTCTACTTTATGCTACCTCGGGGATCTGGGAGCAAAAAGTATACGTTCACCTTCGCCACCAAAGACAGCTGGCGAGGGTGGCAACAATAATTCTTTTTCCTGAAGAAGTCGGAGACTTGGTCGAACGTCCCGACCAAGTGGGCTCAGGGGAGGCTCAAGATGGATGTTGTTGACCCGACGATACTGCTAGACGCCGACGTAGCACCTATCTTTGAGGATTTCGACAGGCGCATCCGGGCCGTCTCTGACTGGGCTGTCGAGGTCTCTCCTCGTGCCCTTTACCCCTTTCCGATCAACTGGAGGCTCATGACCGAAGAGGTCCTTCGGGAATTCAAGGTGGTAAAGGAGCATGAGACAGACCTCAACATGCAGAAACCGGCTTCTTCGGGGAAGGACTCCTGGCTCGTGAAACTCCTTCGGGGGAATGAGACTTATGAGTCTTTTTATGAGAGTAAGTTACTTTCCAATTTTTCCCTTCATAACTTCATCTTGGACTTACACTGATCTTCTTTTTCTTTTTTCAGAGATGGGCGACAACGCGGCTGCCTTCTACAAGGTGATAGCCAAAGGCTGTCGCCTCAATCTGGCCGAATACCCTGCCACAACAACGGCCAGAAGAACTGGCGCTTCCCGGGAATAGGTGGAATCATGCACCTCGGGAGATAGCCTGAAAGCTCCGAGCCTCGGCACGCCAGTAAAACTTGAGGACTCCATTCGCCCCCCAAGGTTGTGAACAACGCACCTTCAGAAAAGTGGCACCAGACATTGCTGCCCGAATATGATATCCCCGAAGGCGGAACCCCCTGGAACTGGGAACCCCCGAACTGAGGGTAGGCTTCCCGAAGAGGCTCTGTCCGAACTAGAGGACGACCTCGCCCAGGGACCTCGGGAGTACGGCAGGCGCATTTAAGGAAGCATTTAAGGAAGCCTCTGACACGTCCCACCACAGACGTAAAAAGTCGCCCTGACGCGCAGACGCCATCAGAATCATATCATGGCCCGTCTCAGCACAAGGCTCGAGGCCATCTAGTTACCAACTATCTGTCCCCTACGCCCAGACGTTCAGGAGCATCCGACCGCACACGTGTCATGATCTGAACGGGCTAGGTATTCCTATATATACAGGAAATAAATACTTGACAGGAAGTTGGCAGGCCGGATATACAGCTCCCACACCCTGAGAAAATACCAGGCGAGACTTTTCTGCCTTTCTCTTTGAGCTAGTGACTTTCTCCTTCTTCCGGCCACCACTGACTTGGGCGTCGGAGGCTCCCCCCCCCGGAAAAACACTCCGGGGGCCTCCTAACCCTGTTTACCAGCTTTTCAGGTACTCTCCTTGGGGCGATCCACCTTCCAGGCGTTCTTCCTCCTAGAAGTCTCCTCAACAGTCATCATGACTCACAACGATGAGGCCTTAAGCCATCATTTGGCGCCGTCTGTGGGAACCCGCTCGCAGATTGCCATCGTTGAGACTCGGCGTTCTAAGGACAAGGGACTCCCAAGGTCCTCGTCCGCGCCTGAGATACAACCGGCTGCTGAGCAGACACTCCCAGAGACTTCTACGCCCGAGGAGGACCGCCCTCTGGTAATCACCATGAGCTTCTTGAGGGACTTTCAGCGCTCGGTCGTTGCTGAAATGACTCAGCAGATCGACCGAAGATGGCCACAGCAGTCACAGGCCCAGAAACCCTCCTCATCAACACGCCCTCGGGAGAGAAGCCCCAAGTCTACACACCGCAGTTCAGAAAGTAGAGATCCTCACGGAGAATCATCCACAGAAGATATAGCCCTCGGGAAACGGCCTGTGGGACAAACCGGGTCCAAGCGACCGAGAGTCTCACAGCGAAGCAGTTCGTCGCCCGAGGCGAGGGCCCTGACCCCTCCGCGCCGAACTCGCTCCCCGAAAAGGCGCCGGCGATCTCCCTCCCGCGAAAATGGTCCTAGCGCCACTGCGCTTATGGAAAGGATATTGGCACGGCTGGACAGAGTGGAGAAGCAAGTGACCAGAAAACCCGTTTGGGACAGGCTGTCGGGGGCATTATGCGAAGATGGCTCCCCGTTTATTCGCACCGTCGTTGAGGCAGCTATGCCAGGTGACATCAGAGTGCCTAGGCTGGAGATCTATGATGGCCGGACTAATCCACAGGCCCATCTGACGAAGTACAGGCGGAGCATGATAATGCACGGAGCTGATGACGCTACCATGTGCAAATGCTTTGAAGTCACCCTCACGGGCCCAGCAACAGCATGGTACAATTCGTTGCCCCCAGGGACTATCACTGAGTTTCAGGAGTTGTCCACAGCCTTTACCCAGCAGTTCATTGGGAGCAGGCCGACGGCCAAAATGCCTGTACAGATGTTCGACATAGAGCAGAGAAACGGAGAGACGATCCGAGACTATGTCGAACGATTCAACAGGGAAGCACTCAGCGTCCCGGACTTCCGGCCCGAAATCCGCATCCTCGCTATGACACGGGGCCTTCGGCGTGACTCACAGCTGTTCTACGAGTTCTCAAAGGACCCCCCGGAGACCCTCGGAGAATTTTACCGAAGGGCAGAGCAGCACATGACAGCCGAGGAATTGAGGATGGCGGGGCCGAAGTCTGATCATCACCGCGCCGAAGGGTCCAGCCAGCAAGCTCGGCATCTTTCTGAACATACAGGTCGACCACGGCGAATGCGAGGAAAGAAACCTCAAAGTTTCACACCCTTGAGCACGACACGGACCAACATTCTCATGGCGCTGGAAAGGCAAGGGACGCAGATTCGGCGGCCAAAGGCCATGGCCGCCGATAATAAGAAGAATGCCAAGAAGTTCTGCCAGTTTCATCGCGACCACGGTCATGACACCGAAGACTGCTTCCAGCTGAAGAAGTACATAGAGTCGCTGATCAAACAAGGCCAACTTCGCAAGTACCTGCGGATGCCCTCCCCAAAGGGCAGAAAAGAGGAGGAAGAGAGGGCCGAAAATGAGGACTATGACTCCGACAGGCGGAGAAACAGAAGTCCAAAAAGGCGCCTTCCACCTCCAGTAGGGGTCATCCAAACCATCACCACGGGGCTCCCATCCTCGGAAAGAAAGCGGAAGGCCAGAGAAATTGCGGTTATGGAGTATCAAAGTCCATCAAAGAAATTGGCTCGCAAAGATGGCTCCACTGTCGTCTTCCCCCACGACGACCCGCTGCTGATAATGGCGAGAATAGGGAACTGGGACGTCAAGAGAGTGTTGCTTGATGATGGCTCAAATGCTGACGTCCTATTCTCGCACTTACTGCCGAGCTTGGGCATCTCCAGCAGCGAGCTGAAACCTGTCACCACGCCCACCTTCGGCGTTGGGCCATCCGAACTACCCGTCCTCGGATGGATCGACCTCCCTTTGATGATGAAAGGCACTTCGGTAGACGGAGCAGCTGAGTTGTACGCGTCCACAATGGCAAGATTCATCGTCATGGATGTCCCGTCTTCGTACAACGCCATCCTTGGAAGGCGGACTCAGGGGAACCTGCACATTCGCCCCGATGTGAAGTACTTGACTGTCACATTCGCCACCAAGGATGGAGATGCAGAGGTCTTCATCGACCAAGCCGAGGTAAGAAAGGTGTTTGTAAAAACACGAAAGGCTCCGGCAAACAGCTCTACACAAACGGTGGAGGCAAAGGCGCAGGAGAAAGGCAAAGAAAGAGATCCCGCAGAAGCAGAAATGGAAGCAGTAGATCTTGTCCCAGGACAATCTACCCGAATAGGGAAGAGCTTGGCCAAAGGTGATAAGGAAAATCTTGTATCCTTTCTGCTGAAAAATAAAGATCTGTTTGCCTACTCGCCGAAAGACATGCCAGGAGTGAACCCTGGCATAATACAGCACAGCCTCAAAGTAAGCCCAGAAGCAAAACCTATCAGGCAAAAGAAACGAAGCATCTCAGCCCACAAAAGCAACTTCGTGAAAACCGAAGTCCAGCGCCTATTGGATGCTGAAGTTATCAGGGAGGTAAAATACCCCGAATGGTTAAGCAACGTGGTCATAGCCACAAAAGAAGGTAGCAGCAAACTCCGGATGTGCATTGATTTTAGAAACTTGAACGATGCTTGCCCGAAAGACTCATTTCCCCTCCCGCCAATAGATCAACTGGTAGATTCAACGGCCGAATACGGGCTCCTGAGCTTCCTAGATGCCTTCAGCGGCTACCATCAGATAAGGATGGACCCCGAAGATGAAGAGAAAACTGCCTTCATCACCGAGGGAGGAACGTACTGCTATATCAGAATGCCCTTCGGGCTGAAAAATGCAGGAGCCACCTACCAGAGACTGATGAACAAGGTCTTTAAAGACCAAATGGGGAGAAACATGGAAGTATATGTTGATGATATGATAGTAAAAAGCAAGCTGCCCGGCTACCACGTTGCAGATTTGGAGGAAACCTTCCAAAAGCTCAGAGCCTTCGGGATTCTCCTTAACCCCGAGAAGTGTATCTTCGGGGTGACGTCGGGAAAATTCCTTGGGTACATGGTATCCGAAAGAGGCATCGACGCCAATCCTGAGAAGATTAAGGCTCTGCTTGAGTTCCGAACTCCTGCCACAGTCAAAGACGTGCAGAGACTAACCGAAAGAATAACCTCTCTGAGCAGGTTTATTTCCAGGTACGGAGATAGGTGTAGACCTTTCTTCAAAGTCCTCACAAAGGCAGCAAAGATGGAAGGCGACCTCGGAAGAAACAATCATCCCTGGGATGAAGATTGCCAAAAGGCCTGGGAAGAACTCAAAGTCTACCTGGCCAGCCTGCCGACTCTGCGACAACCTCGGGAGGGAGAACCCCTCATACTGTACCTCGCCGTCACAGAAAAGGCCGTGAGCTCGGTCCTGATAAAAGAAGAAGGGCCGAAACAATGGCCGGTCTACTACGTCAGCAAGTCCCTGCATGGCGCTGAAGTCAGGTACCCTTTGCTTCAAAAAGCTATATACGCCTTGGTGCTTGCAGGAAGAAGACTGCGACCATATTTCCAGGCTCACCCCATCATCGTCCGAAGTAGTCTACCACTACGGGATGTTATGAAGAGAGTTGATCATTCGGGAAGGCTCTCCAAGTGGTGCAAAGAGCTTGGCGAACACGAAATCACGTATGAGCCTCAGAAGGCCATAAAAGCCCAAGCATTGGCAGATTTTATCGCCGAAATACCCACCACTGAGGAGAACCACTCAGATCCAAAAGAAGGTGAGCCAGAATGGACCTTGCATGTTGACGGAGCCTCGGGGTCCGTACACCAGGGAGCTGGAATAGTTATCAGAGGACCCGAACGCCTAGAGGTGATGAAGGCTATCAAGTTCAGCTTCAACGTCACCAATAATGTGGCTGAGTATGAAGCCCTCATAGCGGGATTACGCTTGGCCAGAAAGATTGGCGTGAGAAACTTAAGGGCTCACAGCGATTCCCAGCTGGTAGTTCGGCAGACGGTAGGAGATTATGGGGCGAAGGACCCAATCTTGGCAAAATACCATGAGCTGGTAAGAAAACTCATCCAAGAGTTTGACGCCGTGCGGATCGAAAATGTACCCCGGCGGAATAACACTGAGGCAGATTGCTTAGCGAAGTCCAAAACATACACCGAGGTGCTAGACCATCCAAGCATCTCCGTGCTAAGCGTAACGACCTCGGGAATGGGGTGGAAGGACCCCATAAAAAGATACCTCGCAGAGAATGAGCTTCCCGAAGACGCCGGCAATGCTGCAAGACTGCGAAGACGCGCCAGAAGGTTCTTCCTGATTGGTGAAGAGTTATATCGGCAAGGATATGCAAATCCGCTGCAGAGATGTGTGGGCGAAGAGGATACTGAGATGGTCCTCGAAGAAGTCCACGAAGGCATGTGCGGCTCGCACATTGGAACTGATGCCCTTGCAGCAGTGATACTCCGCCAAGGATACTTCTGGCCTACCCTGAGAAAGGACGCAAGGCAGTTCGTCCAGAAGTGCGGTAGTTGCCAGAGACATGCAAAAATCCAGAGGATACCCTTGGAAATGGTAATGTCGGCAGACTATCCTTGGCCCTTCGCAGTCTGGGGTATAGACCTCATTGGGCCACTCCCCACAGCGCCCGGAGGCGTGAAATTCTGCGTGGTAGCGGTGGACTATTTCTCAAAGTGGGTAGAGGCAGAACCACTAGCAACTATCTCGGCAAAAGAAGTGCAGAAGTTCGTATGGAAGAACATCGTATGCAGATTTGGCATACCGAGGGTACTAGTAACTGATAATGGATCCCAGTTCATAGACAAAGGATTCCAGGAATTCATCAGCGACCTCGGAATAAAGATGCACTTCGCCCCAGTAGCTCACCCCCAAAGCAATGGGCAGGTGGAAGTATCAAACAGGACCATAAAAGATGGCCTGAAAAAGAGACTTGGGGAAGCCAAGGGGAAATGGCCAGGAGAACTCCAAAGTGTATTGTGGAGCTACCGAACGACGCCACGAAGAGCCACAGGGGAAACTCCCGTCTCACTCGTCTTCGGAACAGAGGCCATTATCCCAATAGAGATAGTTCAGCCTTCAATACGGGTGCAAGTATTTGATGAAGGCGGAAACGACCTCGGTCTGAGAACTAAGCTCGACCTTGTGGCCGAACACAGAGAAATAGCCGAGCTGAGAAGAAAAGCTTTCCAGCAAAGAGTGGCCGCGGCTATCAACTTAAAAGCCAGGCCAAAAGAAATCAAAAAAGGAGACCTCGTTCTCCGAAAGGCCGACTTCGCACCCCGAAGGCCATCTCATGGAGTACTTCGCGCAAATTGGGAAGGACCTTATCTGGTTCTCGCCGAAGTACGAAAAGGCGTGTACAAGCTTGGCGACGCCGAAGGCGTAGAATTGAAAAACACTTGGCATTCAGACGCCCTGAAAAAATTCTACGCCTAAGGTTGAGCGGAAGAAATATATTGTACAAAAAATATTCTAAGTACAGGATGGTCCGGAGAAGAATGGTCTTGAGAAAATTTTTAAGTATACCAAATTGTCCAGGACAAAATTCCGCGAAGGTGCTCGCCACGAAAAAAGCAGATATGACTTCCCGAAGTCCGTTGAGCCACTATGCTCGGGAAAAATGGGAAACAAGAATCTTGCAAAAGTACTCGGCATAATCAGTGCAGAGAAAATTTTCCGAACACCCTTGAGCGAACATGCTCGGGAAAAAGGGAAAGCAAGAATCTCGCAAAAGTACACGCCAAAACAAAAGCAGAGGTAATTTCCGAACACCCTTGAGCGAACGTGCTCGGGAAAAAGGGAATGAGCAATCTCGTGAAAACTTTCCTAAGTCCCTTGAGCAAATATGCTCGGGACAATAGGAAGACAGAAAAATTTGGCTGAAGGTTTTTCGAAGGCCCTTGAGCGAACATGTTCGGGATAAAAGGAAACAAAAAGCCTGCAAAAGACTTAGCCAAATTTTTACAAACTTTCCAGAAAGTCTCTTGAGCGAGGACGCTCGGGACAAAGGAAGGTAAAAAGTTTCTTTGGTTGCAGGTTTTCCGAAAGTCTCTTGAAGCAAACGTGTTCGGGACAGTGGAAATGAAGAAACTTGCAAGAAAGGACTTAGCCAAAAGATTGTTCATTTAGAGCAAATCGCCTTACAAAAGAAGTGCCCAAAGAAGGAGCACAAAGGAGAAAAATAAGAGGAGCCCTAAAACAAACTAGGGAGAGCCGGGCGGACGAAGACCAGGAAGCTTCAGATGCTCGACCTTGGACCACTGCCACCGAGGTCCCTCAGGAATATTTAGGCCCTCCAGAAAAGAGAGGTCCAAATCTGGGAACCTCTGCAGCACCTGGTGCCGAGCAAGGTAGAAGCCGTCCTGAAAGGCGACCTTGGCCATGTCATCAGAAGTACATTTTTGAACGCCAAGGACATTGACCTCGTCCCTCAGCTCAGCAACCTCCTCTTCAAGCTCGCTTATCCCCAGCGTCTCTCCGGACTCCTTCTTCAGAGCCTCGACCTCGGCTTGAAGAGCATTGTTCTCGTCCGTCAACGTCGACGCAAGACTGTCGGAAACAGCCTTGTCCTTGACAAGATCTTCGTTGGCGGCGAGCAGCCCCTTTACTTGGTCGCCGAGGTCGGCAATCTTCCGGGAGGAGTCCTTTTCAAGTTCTTCTCTTTTCTTCGAGAACTCCTCCCGAACGGCAGCAAGTTGCTGAGAACAATCCGCTGTCAGCTGCTGGTTGCTGGCGATCACCTTCGCAAGCGAAGCCTTCGCTTCACTGAGTTCCCGCGAAGTCGCATCCTTGGAGGCAGCCTGTCTGGCCACCCGAACTCGGAGATAACCAGCGTACTCCAGCAGCTACGGCAAGGCAAAAGTCCAGGTTAGTACAAGTCTAAACACTTAGAAAATTGAGGAAAAAAGTGTAAAGACTATACCTGAGCAGCATGCTCGGTGACTTTTGCGGCGAGGGTATTATCCCCCGGGTGAGCCGCCGCAATGGCCCGGAAGGAGGCGTCAGTGGTCATCCCCTTCCAAATCTCTTTTTTCATCTTCGGACAATCGTCGGAGAACAAATTCATATCCTCCGTGATTGACCAAAAGGGCTCCAAGGGGATCTTCCCCTCAGGGATTGTGGCATCGCGCAGGGCCCGTTTCCTCTCATGAATGGCCCTCCAGCCAGCAGTAAGAGGCTCCCCTGAAAGTGAGAAGGAAGTTAGGAGCAGAAGAAAAATTCACGAAAGGAAAAGGAGCTGAACTTTGCCTAAAGGCATACCTGGAGGAACCTCGGAGACAGTGTCCTCGGGATCCTCGGGCCCCTCGGAAGAAAGACCCTTACCCTTCTGCCGGTACCGCTCCTCGGCGGTGGGTACTTCTACCACTACAGTGTTTCTGGGGGCGTCGAGGTCGAGAGGAGGCACCTCGGCGGAAGTAGCGGGGACCTCGGCCGGTGGAATTTCAACAAGACCAGCGTCTTCGCCAGCTTCTTCTTCCAAAAGCTCTGGCTGAGAAGGCTGGAGAGCCTTCCTAGCTCGCTTCGCCGAGGGTCCCGCCCCTGTCGTCTTCCTTCTTCGGGAAGCCGCCTTCTTTGTCTGCTCCCCCTTCTCCACTTGGCCAGAAAAGAGGGCCTTGTAATAAGCGGCAGCCCCATCGCCCATCTCTGAAAAAGAGAAGAAATATCAGCGGTAAGTCCGAGGAAAAAGTATAAAGGGATGGAAGATTACTCACTTTCGGCAAAAGTTTCGAAAGAAGTCTCCCCCTTAAGGAGCTTGACCAGCCAGGAGTCTTTCCCGGCGATGGCGGGAGCGGGCATATTGAGGTCAGTCACGTGCTCCTTAACCACTTTCAGCTCCGGAAGGACTTCTTCGGTCATCAACCTCCAGTTGATAGGAAAGGGGTAAAGAGCACGAGGAGAGACCTCGGGAGCCCAGTCAGCGACTGCCCGAATGCGGGCGTCGAAATCCGCGAACACGGAAGCCAACGGTGGGGTCAGTAGCATCCTCGGATCAACGACGTCTGCGTTCAGCACTCCCTGAGCCCACCTGGTCGGGACATCAGACCAGTTCTTATCCACCTTGAGGAAAAAGAACTTAGGCTGCCACCCCCGCCAGCTATCCTTCGTGTCGAAGGTGAAGGTGAATTTTTTGCTCCCGGATCCCCGAGGCAGCAGGAAATAGAAGCCACCCTTCGGGACCACATAGCGCTTGTAGTACTGCATGAAAATGATGAAGTGGGGCTCTATCCCGAACACGCCACACATGCAGAGGTAGGCGTTAAAATAGCAGTACGCGTTCGGGGGAAGCTGGTTCACAGCAATGCCATGGAATTGGCAGAACTCGCAAACCACCTTCGGGGGAGGATACCGAAGACCGGCCTTCAGTTGGGCTCGGAAGATGGTAACCTCGTCGCCATGGTTTGAAAAAGCAAAATGGCTAGAACGAGGCAGTCTGGTCACAGCGTAAGACGGAAGAAAGAATTTTTTCTTCCACCTCTCTAGTTTTTCGGGGGTGGTACAGCAAGGATGGGCCAGAAGAGGTTTCCAGCTCTCGGGAACAGGCATCGCAGACATGAAAAAGAGTTTGAGATGGAAAAGAAAATAGTTTCCAGAAAAAACTCAGAAGACGAGTTTGGAAAAAACAACAGTTTTCCAGAAAAACTCAGAAAAACAGAGGAATCAAGTACTCTGGAAATCAAAACCCACCAAAAGATTTGCCTGAGGACGCCGTCGTGAAAGTTGGTAGGAAAAAGCTCTGATTAAAGAAGCTCCGCCACAGAAAGCAAGATAAAACGCAAGAACAGAGGGCAGAGCAGAAAAAGAGCAGAAAAACAGTAAGTGGGACTTATGATGGAATGGGCTATTTATAGGCCAAAGGTGGGTAACCGAAAGAACATCATAAGTACCCATTGGAGGCGAACCGTCGCCGTAACTGCCCGCTGCACCCGAAAAGGCGCGCCCTCTGTAAATGACGCGCCTCTCCTCCAATGGCAAGAAGCCACGTGTCAACCGCTGCGCAGAAATGGGGGACGTGCCTCCCCAAACGTGCCTGGAACACCGGGACACGCCTCCTGATTGGGACACGTCGTTTGACATCCCTGAGAAATGGAGACGCGCCGCTCAGTCTGACACACTTGGCCATCAGACCTGCAGAAATAAAAAAGCAGGCCACCTCGAGGACACCAAGAGACAGGCTATGGCTGAACAGCCCATGACTTTTGGGCAAGAGGTGTATCTTCGGTACAGGCTTTGCCTCGGAGACACCAAAGAATAGGCCAAGGCCGAACAGCCCAAACCCTCGGGCAAAAGGTGCGACCTCGGAAAAGGTTATGCTTCCCAACAAGACTCCCAACGGCAACCTCGGAAAGAGATGCAAACCGAAGTCTTCACTTCGGCTTTCCAGAGGGGGGCATGTGATAGCCAAAGGCTGTCGCCTCAATCTGGCCGAATACCCTGCCACAACAACGGCCAGAAGAACTGGCGCTTCCCGGGAATAGGTGGAATCATGCACCTCGGGAGATAGCCTGAGAGCTCCGAGCCTCGGCACGCCAGTAAAACTTGAGGACTCCATTCGCCCCCCAAGGTTGTGAACAACGCGCCTTCGGAAAAGTGGCACCAGACATTGCTGCCCGAATATGATATCCCCGAAGGCGGAACCCCCTGGAACTGGGAACCCCCGAACTGAGGGTAGGCTTCCCGAAGAGGCTCTGTCCGAACTAGAGGACGACCTCGCCCAGGGACCTCGGGAGTACGGCAGGCGCATTTAAGGAAGCATTTAAGGAAGCCTCTGACACGTCCCACCACAGACGTAAAAAGTCGCCCTGACGTGCAGACGCCATCAGAATCATATCATGGCCCGTCTCAGCACAAGGCTCGAGGCCATCTAGTTACCAACTATCTGTCCCCTACGCCCAGACGTTCAGGAGCATCCGACCGCACACGTGTCATGATCTGAACGGGCTAGGTATTCCTATATATACAGGAAATAAATACTTGACAGGAAGTTGGCAGGCCGGATATACAGCTCCCACACCCTGAGAAAATACCAGGCGAGACTTTTCTGCCTTTCTCTTTGAGCTAGTGACTTTCTCCTTCTTCCGGCCACCACTGACTTGGGCGTCGGAGGCTCCCCCCCCCGGAAAAACACTTCGGGGGCCTCCTAACCCTGTTTACCAGCTTTTCAGGTACTCTCCTTGGGGCGATCCACCTTCCAGGCGTTCTTCCTCCTAGAAGTCTCCTCAACAGTCATCATGACTCACAACGATGAGGCCTTAGGCCATCACAAGGCACTTTTTACCGGGCAGGCCGAGAGGGGCGAACAGACAAAGAAGGCCCCCCTCTCGGAGGCGGAAGCAGACTTCGGCCGGCCCTCCTTCCAAACGGGCAAAGAAAGCTGCTCCTTCCTCTCTTCCGCAAATTCCGGAGGAGGTAGGCAACGAGCCCGAAGACCCTGCTGCCCCTTTGCCCGAGGTTCCTTCTGTCGACGTCCCTTCTTCCGACGTCCTTCCTCAAAGACCCACCCCTTCGCATGCTCTTCTGGAGGGTGATGGGGAGGAGACCCCTTCTGCCGAGGAACGGTGCCAAATAAAAGGCAAGGGGATCTCTACTGAGGCGACGTCGATTCTTGACGATGACGTTACCGAGGTGCCAGCAAGTTTGTACTTTGTCGAAGAACCTTTTTTCTCTTGTAAATCCTTAAGAGTTTTCTGGCCTTAACCAATTTTTCTGCCTTGTTGTGCAGCGGAGGTGGCCGCTCCTGACTGGGTTGCCGAACACGCCCGCAAGGGGGCCCTTCGGGATGCCAAAGTCCCAGCAGGGAAAGTTCCGAAGGAGCCCTTCTGGACGTTCACGGAGGACATGAATATGTACTCCGAGGACTGTCCCAAGATGGCCAGGCAGATGTGCAAAGGGGTGTTTACTGAGGCCTCTTAAAAGGCTCTTACGGCGGATTACCCAGGCGACAACTCTTTGGCCGCCAAACTCACTGAACATGCCGCCCAGGTACGCTTCACTGTTTCCTCAGTGCCAATTTTGCCTTCACTTTTTACTTAGCATCTTTTTCCCTTTGTTTGCTTTTTTGCAGCTGATGGGGTATGCCGGGTTGCTCCGTGTTCGGGTGGCGTGAGAGTCAGATAGGAGGGCGTCACTCTGGGACCTTTACACCAAGACGAACGCCCAGTGTTCGGCGTTGGCTGCTGACAATGCTCAGCTGAAGCAGTCTTCAGAGAAGGAAATTGCTGAACTTCGGGAGGGGTTCATAAAAGAGAAAGAGGAACTTGAGAAAGGCACCTCCCAGAAACTTTCCGACATCGGCTCTCGGATGGCGGAGCTGACTTCGATCGTAGAAACGATTCAAAAGAATAAGTCAGAAAGTGACGCAATCCTTGCGAAGACGCTCGAGGAAAAGGCCCAGCTCGAAGCCGAGGTCGCATCTCTGAAGAAGCCTTCAGAAGAGAAGAAGAAGATGAAGGCATTGAAGAGAAAGCTCAAGGATCTGGAGAAGGATTATGCGGATCTGGAGAAGGACTATGCAGATTTGGCGGTCAAGAAGCGGGAGTCCGATGATATGACGAAGTTGGGCTTTCAAGACGGCTTCTGTCTTGTTCGGCACCAAATTCTGCAGAAGTTCCCAGATTTTGACCTCTCCTTCCTAGAAGGCATGAACATCCCCAAGGAGCCTCGGTGGACTTGGTCCAAGATCGAGCACTTGAAACTGCCTCCTTCTCTCCCGGCGCCTAAGGCTACCGACAAAAGCACAGAGGCTGGCAGTTCTCAAGACGCCGAGGTTCCTTAGTTTATACTAGGGCCTTTTGTCTTCATTTTCTTCTTCTTTTTTGTAGTCTTTCAGCAACTTTCTTCTCTGTAAGCACTCTTTGGCTCAATAGATAAAAATTTGGCTAAGTATTTTTTGTCAGATTCCTTTGTTTCCCTCTGTCCCGAACATAATTCGCTCGAGAGACTTCAGAAAATCATACTTTTGCTTTCCTTTTTCCCGAACATATTCGCTCAAGAGACTTCGGAAAACCATACTCTTGCTTTCCTTTGTCCCGAACATATTCGCTCAAGAGACTTCGGAAAACCTTACTTTTGCTTTCCCTTGTCCTGAACATATTCGCTCAAGAGACTTTGGAAAAACTTACTTTTGCTTTCCTCGGTGATTTCTTTCGTGAGACTCTTGTTTTGTACTTCTTCAGAACTTTTTACTTTAGACAAATTTTTCCAACTTGTGCAATACAACTTTCCCACCGAATTTTTTAGGCATAGAATTTTTTCAAGGCCTCTGAGTGCCAAGTATTTTTTAATTCTATGCCTTCGGCATCACCGAGCTTATAAACTCCTTTTCATACTTCGGCAAGTACCAGGTAGGGTCCTTACCAATTTTCGGGAAGTACCCCGTGGGACGGCTTTCGGGGTGCAAATTCAGCCTTTCGGAGAACGAGGTCTCCCTTCTTTATTCCTTTTGGCCTGGCGCGTAGGTTTATGGCTGCTGCCACTCTTTGCTGGAAAGCTTTTCTTCTCAGCTCGGCTACTTCTCTGTGTTCGCTGACGAGGTCGAGCTTGGTTCTCAGGCCGAGGTCATTTCCTTTTTCATCGAACACTTGGACTCGTATTGACGGTTGTACTACCTCGACAGGGATGATGGCCTCTGTACCGAAGACGAGTGAAAAGGGCGTTTCCCCTGTGGCTCTTCGGGGTGTTGTTCGGTAACTCCATAACACGCTTTGGAGTTCTCCCGGCCATTTCCATTTTACTTCCCTTAGTCTCTTTTTCAGACCATCTTTTATGGTCCTGTTAGATACTTCCACCTGCCCATTACTTTGGGGGTGAGCTACTGGGGCGAAGTGCATTTTTGTCCTGAGGTCCCTAATGAACTCTTGGAATCCTTTGTCTATGAACTGGGATCCATTGTCCGCTACGAGTACCCTCGGTATGCCAAATCTGCATACGATGTTTTTCCATACGAACTTCTGCACTTCTTTTGCCGAGATAGTTGTCAGAGGTTCTGCCTCGACCCACTTAGAGAAATAGTCTACTGCTACTACGCAGAACTTTACGCCTCCAGGCGCCGTTGGGAGTGGCCCAATGAGATCTATGGCCCAAACTGCGAAGGGCCAAGGATAGTCTGCCGAAGTCTTGAACTCTGAGGGTGTTCTTTGGATGTTTGCATGTCTCTGGCAACTAGCACATTTCTGGACGAACTGCTTGGCCTCCTTTCTCAGGGTAGGCCAGAAGTATCCTTGGCGAAGTATCACTGCTGCCAGGGCGTCGGTTTCGATGTGCGAACCGCAGGCACCTTCGTGAACTTCTTCGAGGATCATTTCAGTATCCTCTTCACTAACACACCTCTGTAGTGGATTTGCATATCCTTGCCGATATAGTTCTTCTCCAATTAAGAAGAAATGTCCGGAGCGCCTTCGCACTTTTGCGGCTTCGCTGGGGTCTTCGGGGAGTGTGTTGGTTGCGAGATATGTTTTGATTGGTTCTTTCCATCCTTTCCCCGAGGTCGCTATGCTTAACACCGCGATGCTGGGGTGGCTTAGCACTTCGGTGCAAGTTTTGGACTTTGCCAAACAGTCTGCCTCAGCATTTTCTCGTCGGGGTACGTTCTCGATTTTCACGACGTCAAACTCCCGAGTAAGCTTTGTTACCAACTCATGGTATTTCACCAAGGTCGGGTCTTTCGCGCCAAAGTCCCCTGCCATTTGCCGGACCACCAGCTGGGAATCACTATGGGCTTTCAAGTTTGTCACGCCAATTTTTCTGGCCAGGCGTAATCCTACTATGAGGGCCTCATACTCGGCCATATTGTTGGTGGCGTTGAAACTGAACTTGAAGGCCTTCATTACTTCTAGGCCTTCGGGGCCTCTGATAATCACTCCAGCTCCCTGGTGTTCGGATCCTGAGGCCCCGTCAACATATAACGTCCATTCTGGCTCGTCTTCGCCCGAAAACAAATGTCCCTCCTCGGTGTTTGGTACTTCGGCGATGAAGTCTGCCAAAGCTTGAGCTTTTATAGCTTTCCGGGGTTCATACGTGATGTCATGTTCGCCAAGCTCTATACACCACTTGGAAAGCCTTCCCGAGTGATCAACTTTCCTCATAACATCCCGTAGAGGCAGGGTACTTCGGACGATAATGGGGTGAGCCTGAAAGTATGGCCGCAGCCTTCTCCCTGCAAGCACTAAGGCATATATAGCTTTTTGAAGCAAAGGGTACCTGACTTCGGCGCCATGCAGGGACTTGCTCACATAGTAGACCGGCCATTGCTTTGGCCCTCCTTCTTTCACCAGGACCGAGCTCACTGTTTTTTTCGTGACGGCGAGGTATAATACGAGGGGCTCTCCCTCCTGAGGTTGCCGCAGAGTCGGCAGGCTGGCCAAGTAGACTTTCAGTTCTTCCTAGGCTTTTTGGCAATCTTCATCCCAAGGGTGACCATTCCTTCCGAGGTCGCCTTCCATCTTTGCTGCCTTTGTGAGGACTTTGAAGAAGGGTGGACACCTGTCTCCGTACCTGGAAATAAACCTGCTCAGAGAGGTTATTCTTCCGGTGAGTCTCTGCACGTCTTTGACTGTGGTGGGAGTTCGAAATTCAAGCAGAGCCTTAATCTTCTCGGGGTTAGCATCGATGCCTCTTTCGGATACCATGTACCCAAGGAACTTTCCCGAGGTCACCCCGAAGATGCACTTCTCAGGATTAAGGCGAATCCTGAAGGCTCTGAGTTTTTGGAAGGTTTCCTCTAAATCTGCAACGTGGTAGCCAGGCAGTTTGCTCTTGACTATCATATCATCAACATACACCTCCATGTTCCTCCCCATTTGGTCTTTGAAGACCTTGTTCATCAGCCTCTGGTAGGTGGCTCCTGCATTCTTGAGCACGAAGGGCATCCTGATATAGCAATATGTTCCTCCCTCGGTGATGAAGGCAGTCTTCTCTTCATCTTCGGGGTCCATCCTTATCTGATGGTAGCCACTGAAAGCGTCCAGGAAACTTAGGAGCCCGTACTCGGCAGTTGAGTCTACCAGTTGGTTTATTGGCGGAAGAGGATATGAATCTTTCGGGCAAGCATCGTTCAAATTTGTGAAGTCGATGCACATCCGGAGCTTACTACTTCCTTCTTTTGTGGTAATTACCACGTTGCTTAGCCATTCGGGGTAGTTTACCTCCCGGATAACGCTAGCATCTATCAGACGCTGGACTTCGGTCTTGACGAAGTCAGTTTTGTGAGCTGAGATGCTCCGTTTCTTTTGCCGGACAGGTTTTACTTTCGGACTCGCTTTGAGGCTATGCTGGATTACGCGAGGGTTTACCCCTGGCATGTCCTTCGGCGAGTAGGCGAACAGATCTTTATTTGTAAGCAGAAAAGATACAAGTTTTTCCTTGTCTCCATCGGCCATGCTTTTCCCTATTCGGGTACTACGGCCTGGGACAAGCTCTACTTTTTCTGTTTCCGCTTTTGTGCGATCTTCTGCCTCGCCCCTTTCCAGCTCTTTTGCTTCTACAACATGTGCTAAGTTGCTTGCTGGAGCCTTTCGTGCTCTGACGAACACCTTTCTCACCTCGCCTTGATCAATGAAGATCTTTGTGTCTCCTTCTTTGGTGGCGAAGGTGACGGTCAAGTACTTTACATCAGGGCGAATGTGCAAATTTCCCTGTGTCTGTCTGCCGAGGATGGCGTTGTATGACGAAGGAACGTCCATGACTATGAATCTTGCCATGGTAGAGGCGAACAACTCAGCAGTTCCTTTCTCCGAAGTTCCGAGGACAGGTAGCTCAGATGGTCATACGCCGAACGTGGGTGAAGTAACAGCCTTGAGGTCACTCCTGAATACGCCCAAGCTTGGCAGCAAATGTGAGAACAAGACGTCTGCGTTTGACCCATTGTCCAGCAGTACCCTCTTGACGTCCCAGTTTCCTATCCTCGCCATTATCAGCAATGGATCGTCGTGGGGAAATACGATGGTAGAGCCATCCTCGCGGGCCAATTTTTTCGTTGGGCTATGATATTCCATCACCACTATCTCTCTGGCCCTTCTTTTCCTTTCCGAGGATGGAAGCCCAATTGTCATCGTCTGTATTACTCCTGCCGAAGGTGGAGGACGCCTTCTCGGACTTCGGTTCCTTCGCCTGTCTGAATCGTAATCCTCATCATCGGGCTTTCCTTCTTCCTCTTTTTTCCCCTTCGGGGAAGGCATTCTCAAATAACGCCGAAGCTGGCCCTGCATTATCAGTGATTCAATGTACTTTTTCAACTGAAAGCAGTCTTCGGTGTCATGACCGTGATCACGGTGGAACTGACAGAACTTCTTCATGTTCCTTCTGTTGTCAGCAGTCATGCCCCTCGGTCGTTGGATTTGAGCCCCCTATTTTTCCAACGCCATGAGGACATTAGCCCTCGTGGTGCTTAGAGGTGTAAAGTTTTGGGGCTTCCTTCCTCCTACTCACATTCTCCGAGGTCGGCCTAACTGTTCCGTTGGACACCGGGCTTGCTGGCTGGACCCTTCGCCACGAGCGTGAATATGGTCAGCCTTCGGTCCAGTCATTCTCAGCTCTTCGGCTGTCATATGTTGTTCAGGCCTTCGGTAGAATTCTCCCAGCGTGTCCAGGGGATCTTTGGAGAATTCATAAAACAAGTGCGAATCCCTCCGGAGGCCCCTCGTCATGGCGAGGATGCGGATTTCGGGATGAAAGTCCGGAACACTGAGGTACTCTCTGTTGAACCTCTCGACATAGTCACGGATGGTCTCCCCGTTTCTTTGTGCTATGTCAAACATCTGGACGGGCATCTTCGCCGTCGGCTTGCTCCCAATGAACTGTTGGGTGAACGCTATGGACAGCTCCTGGAACCCCCTGATGTTTCCGGGAGGCAGGGAATTGTACCAGGCAGTTGATGGTCCTGCGAGGGTGACTTCAAAGCACTTGCAGAGTGTAGCATCATCAGCCCCGTGTAGCACCATGCTGCATTTGTACTTTGTTAGGTGGGCCTCGGGATCAGTCCGACCCTCATAGGTCTCTAGCCGAGGTAGCCTGAAGTCACTTGGCATGGCCGCCTCGACCACTGTTCGGACGAAAGGAGTTTCATCTCCAGACACGGTTTCAGTTAGCCTGGCCCAAACAGGCTTGCATGCCACCTGCTGTTCCACTCTCTCCAGTCTTGCCAAGACTTTCTCCGGGAGAAGCGTAGCATTGGGCTCCTCTTGCTAGTGCTTGGAGGTTCTTGGGTAAAAGGGCTGTTGTCGTCTCTTCGGGGAGCGACTTCGGTACCGAGGTGAGGGGGACCTTGCCTCTGGCGAGAAACTTCTTCTGGACGGGACTTCGGGTCGTTCAGACCTCGCTCTTTCCGCCAATCGTGCTCCGAGGGGCAAGTTATCTGTCGAGGACTCTTCTTGTGGCTCCCCACTTCCCGAGCTATGATGGGTTGCCCTTGGGCTTTTCTCCCGAGGTCGTGCTGGCGAAGTGGGTTTTTGCGCCTCGGCTGGTTGCGGGCACCTTCGGTCTATTTGTTGTGTCATTTCAGCCACAACAGACCTCTGAAAGTCTCTTAAAAAACCCATGGTGATGACAAAAGGGCTTTCCTCTTCAGGCAAGGAAGTCTCTGGGGGACTTTGTTCGGTAGCTGGTTGGGTCTCAGGCGCGGACGGGGACTTCGGGAGTCCTTTGTCCTTCGAACGCCGAGTTTCGACAACAGCTACCTGGGAGTGGGTTCCCACAGACGGCGCCAAATGATGCCCCAAAGCATCTTTGTTTGCTGTCATGTTGACAGGTGGAGAGACTTCCTGAGGAGGCGAGCGCCTGGAGCTCTGGTTTCCCAGCTGAGTGTGCCTGAAAAGCTCAAAGAAGAGGTTAGGAGGTCCCCGGTTTGCTTTTCCGGGGAGGACCCTCCGACGCCCAAGTTAGTTTTCTGAGTGAAAGTGGAGGAAGAACACTAAGGGATCAAGTGTCTTGCCTGTTTTTTGTTTTCTCAGAGGGAGGAAAAATGCCCATCCTTTGCTCAGTCCCCTTTCCTAGTATTTATAGGAGTAGATGGTCCGTTCAGATCATGACACGTGTTTGGTCAGATTTGATCTGTGCTTTTGGACCTAGGGGACAGGCAGCCGTTTGCAGCCTCCTTTAGCCCTGGACCCGGACAGGTTGTGTCAGGACTGGGGCGGCTGCGGCGTGTCAGTTCGCCGTTCTAATGTGACTGTAGGGCTTGTGGGCGACATGTCAGAGGCTCCTTAAATGCTCATACCGTACTCCCGAGGTCCCCTGGGCGAGGTCGCCCTTCGGTGCGTGCACCCTCTTCGGATTCTATCCGTCATTCGGTGCGAGCACCTCCTTCAGGATCTATCCCATAGTTCTGGGAGTTCCCTTGATGAACACCTTCTTCAGGACTCACACCCATAGTTCGGGGATTCCCTTGTTCAGGTGTTTCTTGTTCGGGGAAGATCCTCTTCGGGGCCTCTGCCTTCGGGGAGATTCTTCCTTGCTTCAGAGAGATGGCTCTCTTACCCGAAGATGGTCAATTTGGCCCCTCGATGGAGACGGTGTTGTCCTCGGAATTCCTGACGAGCTAACCAAAGTCTCGAGCTCATAGTGTTTGACTTTGAACCTTCCGAGGTCAGTGAAAAGATCCTCTCTTGGGTGACGTCAGACTCCTCGGCCAATATTCTGGCAGGGAGTTACTACCGAGGAGGCAATAGCCTTTGGCTATCAACCATGTTGCTAAGCCATTCAGGGTATTTAACTTCTCTTATTACCCAGCCTTAATTAGGCGCTTAACTTCAGTTTTAACAAAGGAGTTCTTATGAACCGATAGGTTTCATTTTTTTTGCCGAACCAGCCTTGCGTTAGGGCATACTTTGAGACTATGGTGGATTATGCCGAGGTCGACCCCAGGCATGTCTTTCGAAGAGTAGGCAAATAGATCTTTGTTCATTAACAAGAAAGATACAAGCCTATCGTTGTCACCCTTGGCCAATTTTTTCCCCACTCGAGTGTTCTGGCTGGGGACTAGCTCTACATCTTCTGTTTCTACTTTTTCCAACTCCTCTACTCCCTCCTTTGCTGTTTCTTCGTCTGTCATGACGACTCCTTCAGTAGTTGAAATCTATACTTGGACCTTCACTAAGCGTTGTCTAGCCTTGGTGAAGACCCTCCTGACCTCGGATTGGTCAATGAAGATCTCTACATCTCGTTCTTTAGTTGTGAAGGTGACTGTTAAGTACTTTACATGCAGGTGGATGTGGAGATTGCCTTGAGTTTTCCTTCCAAGGATTACATTGTATGATAAGGGCACATCAATGATGATGAACTTCATCATAATGGAGGCGAACAGCTCCTCCTGACTCTAAGGTGAGGTCCCCTTCAGCATTAGGGGAAGATCGATGTATCCAAGGACGGGGAGCTCGGATGGCCTAACCCCGAAGGTGGGGGAATTGACTGTGTTGAAGTTGCCTTTTGAAATGCCTAAGTTAGGCAGTAGGTGAGAAAAGATGACATCGGTGTTGGAGCGATCGCCCAGAAGTACTCTTTTGACGTCCCAACTCCCTATCCTTGCCATGACAAGGAGTGGGTCATCGTGGGGGAACTTCAGAGTGGACCCGTTGTTGCAAACAAGCCTGTTCGGCACGTTCCCATACTCCATCATGGAGATTTCTCTTATATTTCTTTTCCTTTCAGCTGAGGGTATCCCTGTAGTGATGGTTTGGATGACCCCTGCTAATGGTGGCGGATTCTTTTGAGGACTTCGATCACGACGTCTATCGGAATCATAGTCCTCCTCGTCCCCCCTTCTTTGTTCTTCCTTTCTCACCTTCGGAGAAGGCATACGTAAGTACCGGCAAAGTTGGCCTCGCTTTATCAGAGACTCAATGTACTTCCTCAGCTGGAAGTAGTCTTCAGTGTCATGGCCATGATCTCGGTAGAATGGACAGAACTTCTTCATGTTTTTCTTGTTTTCCGAAGTCATGGCCTTTGGCCTTGGAACTGTAGTCCCTTGCCTTTCTAAGGCCATGAGAACACTGGCCCTCATGGCGTTCAGGGGAGTGAACGTCATTGGCCTTTTACCCCTTTGTTTTCGGGGCCTTCATCCAAGCTGGTGGCTTGGTCGTTTGGGCCGAGTGTGTTCCACCTTTGGTCCCCCCATTCTGAGTTCTTCGGCCATCATGTGCAGTTCGACCCTTCGGTAGAACTCCCTGAAGGTGGCTGGGGGGTCATTGGAGAACTCATAAAAGAGGTGGGAGTCTCTCCGAAGTCCTCTTATCATTGCGAGGATGCAATTCTTGGGCCAAAAGTCAGGCACGCTTAGTGCTTCTCGGTTGAACCTTTTGACATTGTCGCGAATGGTTTCCCCACTTCGCTGTGCTATGTCGAACATCTGCACCGCCATCTTGGCCGTTCGCTTGCTACCAATGAACTGCTGGGTAAAGGCAGTAAACAGCTCCTGGAAACTCAGCCAGGATCCATGGGCCAGGGAGTTATACCACGCTGCTGTTGGACCGGAGAAGGTCACCTCGAAACACTTACAGAGGGTAGCGTCATCTGTGCCATGGAGCACCATGCTTTGCTTGTACTTTGTCAGGTGTGCTTGGGGGTCACTACACCCATCGTAGGTTTCCAAGTGTGGCATCCTAAAGTCACTGAGCATGGGCGCCTCCACCACTTCCCGTACAAAGGGTGACTCGTCTCCGGTATATGCGTCGGACAATCACACTACACTAGTTTTCGGGAGATCTGCCTCTCAACCTTTTCCAGTCTTCCAAGGATATTCTCCATGGGGGTAGCTGTGTTAGCTTCCTCTTACTACCTGGTAGTCACCGGCAATGGCGAACTTCTTCTTCTTCTCGGAGAGTAACTTTGGTGGCGAAGAGACTGGGACCTTCAGTACGGGGATGGACTCCGCCGACAGGAGGTCCTAGTTTCTTTTGGGGCCCTTTCTCTGGTGGGTCATGCCCTATGGTGCACATCCTCCGTCAAAGATGCGTCATGAGAACCCTTACTCCTGGAACTCTGGTGGGTGGACCTTAAGCTTCTCTCCCGCCGATTTGCCAAGGGGGAGGCCCTTCGGACTGAAGGAGGCTGGGGCCACCTCTGGCCGCATTGCTGAGTCAGTTCAGCGATGATGGAGCGTTGGACGTCTCATGAGAAGCCTAACGTTACTGTTAGAGGGCTGTCGTCCTACGACGTGGAAGTCTCTGCAATGGGCTTCTTGGTCGCCGACTATGCCTCTGGCGCAGATGTGGACCTCGAGAGCCCCTTGTCTTTGGAATGCCGGGTCTTTACGACGGTGACCTGGGAAGGGATTCCCACAGATGGCAGCAAATGATGCCTTTTCGCACCTTCGTTGTGCAACATGGTGAGCCTGGAGCAGGAACTTTTGGTGAGGGAACGGCTGGATGAAGGGTCTCCGATGGGAGGAGGGTTGCAAGGACTCAGAAAAGCAGGGGTTAGGAGCTCTCTGTAGTATTTTCCGAGGGAGGACCCTCCGACGCCCAAGTCAATACTTTGTAGAGAAAGAGAGTAGTAAGTAGAGTATAGTAAGAGTTCCTTGTTACCTCTTCGTTGTCATTATGCAAGTATTTATAGGAGGGCACAGGGAGAAGGGAGTTTGACATAGCCTACTGAGATGGTGACACTGTTCGGCCCGATTTAGTCCGTACCTCTGCAGATGGCTCCTCCAGCTAGCCTTAGACCGTTCTAACCAAGGGTGCCGACGGGGGTGCTGTGACAGGGGTGCCCGTGTTAGGGTCATGTGCGAGGCTTTTGTGTCAAAGGCTCCATAGCCATTTTGTCATATGTCTGCGTGCCCTTTTCGGGGGACCGAACTCCTTCGAAATACAGAACTCATTCGGGGAGGTGAGCTCCTTCGAAGGGAGGTCCCTTGTTCATACGAGGCACCTTTGGATGGGCTCTCCCGAGGCCAGGCTCGGGTACCTGATGATGGCACTACATGAGCACGCTCCAAGGGTAGCCCAAAGAGCATCCGAAGGTGGTTTTGGGCTAGTGAGATCGGCGTGAGGTCAACCTCGGGAAGGGTGGTGACACCTTTTGACCGAAGTTGGTCCCATGGGTTTCCTGAGGGTAGCGCCTTTCCGGCTTGTCCGAGGGTGCTGAGGCCCTCTCTTTGCCGGGGTTTTGCCGTGTCTGTTTTGACCGGAGGTGGTGCGCTCGCCAAGGGTGGTGCTCACATGTGAAGTCCTTCAGGGGGCGATAACCCTTTGGCTATCACATGCAAATGGTATTCTTTCCTTTCAACTTCATGTGGAAACTTGAATTGCCTCAAACATAAACCCGAGTGAAAAGTTATGAAGAAAATACCATTGGGTGTGAAAGTTGGTGAAATCGCTTTTGGTCCTATAGCCCAACAAGCTTAGCATTTTGGCCACCCTTGGTGCACTCTGGGCACTATAGTACAAGTAGTACCATCGCACCTGAGCCCTATGTCTATACTTTCCCAAATCGTACACAAAATGCCTTGGGAGGCATCCAATGGCTCCCAAACAAGTTTACGATGCCTTCCCACTTAAAAAACCTGAAAAACACACTTCTTAGGCCTCAATGCACCATTCATTCCAAGCTTGCAACACACACAAATAGGACACTAAGCTTGGAAACTAAACTAGTCCACCATGTCCATACCATCCACCAACTAATACCATTCATCATACTACATGGATTATACTTCAAATCAGCTATGAATGGCATTAATTATGCTTGAATCATAAATCCCTTACCTCAATTAACCATGAATTAGCTTAATTAAGCAACCAAATCACAAGCATTCACAATCCATGGGTTCCCCTAGGATTCCTAGGTTCCAAGCAAAATGCAAGGCCCATGGCACCAAAATTATCACAAACCCAACAAAACCCAAGCTCAAAATAGCTCAAGAAACATGAAATCATCAAGAACAAAGAGTTACCTCACAAACTCAACATTGCCAAGGTGAAAAATGCCCATCCAAGCTTTAAACACATGGAAAAAAAGTGCAAAGCAAGCATCCATCCACTTGGGCAATGAGAAAAGCTCTTCAATTTTGCCTTGAAATCATGAATTTTGAAGGATTTAGGCAAGACATGGAGAGGGACAAAAAAGGAAAATGGAATGAAGAAAATGAAGGAGTACTAACATCCTCATTTCCTCCAACCTTCTTTAAAATAACAAAAGCTTCAGCCCCCAAACTTCTTTAACAATTGCAAAAATACCCCTTCTCAAAATAGTACCTAGGTAAACAAGCACCTAGGTAACATTTGCTAACTTGGGCTTTAGTATTTTAAAACACCATTTTTACTTTGGCACATGCCCCGACCCTCTGAGGTGCAAAATGACCATGTTGCTCCCAGGTGAACTGATGCTCTAAGACATCTTTGATGTAGGACATGTTGGCCTTTAGAGATGCTTTACCTGAATAGCGCCTGTAACTCTAGAAAACAAGGGTCAAGGGGTCCCTAGAGTATTTTCTAAAGAAAGGACCTTTGACACCCAAGTTAATGTAAAAGGGAGAGATTGCTAGGAGTATAAAGTAAAAAAGGGGTCTCTCATGTGTATTACGTGGGAGCCTGCTATGTATTTATAGGAGGCTTGGAGGAGAAGGCCATTATACTCGAGTTGAGCAAATTAGAACACATGGTTGGCCAGATTTCCTGGACATTTGGTCCGTACCTTGGAGAGAGGTGTGTCCAGCTGTCCATAGGTTGTTATGCTCAGAGGGTAGGGGCATGTGCGAGGTTCTTGTCAGTAGTCCTCCAGAGTTGTGTGTTTGTCGTCTTCCCTTAGAACCCCTCAGGGACTTAGGAACCCTTTTGGAAGTAGTGTCTTTTCCTGAAGGTGTTTTAGTGAGCCCATTTGGGGTTCAAACCGTGTTTGCAAGACATCTCCCCTGCTGAGGGTGGTAGATCTCCATTTTTGGGGTTGGTTAGGTTATTATGTGAATGTGGTGGTTCACCTTTGCCAAGGTTGGTTATGTTAACATCCAAGGGTGGCATTAAGCCTTTTTCCAAGGTTAGTCAAATGGCTTTCTTAGGGTGATGATATTTCCATCTGTCCAAAGATCCCATAGGTGATAACCCTTCAACTATCACATGCCCCCTTCCTAGAGAATAAAAGTTGTATTTTTGGCTCAACTTTATTGTCTGTTTCATAAAATTTTGATGTCGAGGTTGTACTTTTGGTAACCATGGGCCAAATTTGGAAGAGGTTTAAATTCATTTTGCAAAATTACACTCTCGGCAACTGTAGGCTTATTTTTATCTCTCATTTCTCTAATTTGCACCTTTTGCAGGCCTGGCCTGGTTCTATCCAAGGTTTGAGCTTTATTCTGGCAAAATTACACCCTTGGCATTACTCTTATGGCATAAGTATGTTAGTTTCCCTCTTAGGGTTTTTATTTCCCACCTATTATGATTTCCAATGATCATTTCATTCTTTAAGGGTGAGTAGGCTTTACTCCTAGATCCATTTGTTATAGGCTCAGTAGCTAGAGAGGCGTGTCCTCATTTTACACATCAGATGACACATGTTTGTATTTTAGTGGCTACTTTTCCCATCCATTACTTTGGTTACATCTCTTTGCCAGTGATAAGTTATTATGGTGTCCCTTCACTTCCCTCATTAGGGCTATATATTCCCCACTTGGTTCAAAAGTTCTTCACTTGTAACTTGTGCTCTCTTGTTTTCCCTCTTTCTTTCTCAAGCTTCTTATCTTTCTTGGTGGTTTTCTTACGGTGGAGCGATTTCTGGCAGTCTTGTGCAGTAATTGCAAGTATCTTTAGAAAATGCAGAGGTGGGTGTTTTTCTCGAGGTTCTCTTTTTGTTTCGTCCTTCTTCCAAATTTGAATCTTTAGGCTAGTGAGATGGAAGTTTGGTATGACGAAGTTGGTTTTGTCGAAGAGAGTTGGCACTCTTTTGATTATCTTTTGAGCTGCTTTACTTTCGACAAACTGAAGAAGTGGTGGGTAAAGTTCTTCCTCCATTCTTATGTTAAAACTAGGATACCAAAATTTGGTGAGCCAAGCTATTTTTCTTGGGAAAAGGTGTTACCCACTTTGGGGTAGCCTAATTATGGTGCCAAAATTGTGCATTTAGACTTCTAGGATTGGTAATGTTCTGTAGGCCATCATAACACTACCCTTAGTGTGCATACCCAAGTGGCCCTCATGGGCACCATGTAAACATAGGCATATTAGTCCAACCATCACACACATATTCACATTTCATGCACACCATGGCAGCAAAGAAGGAAAACACTAGCACAAGTCTTAATCTTGGCTACCACACAATAGGCAATCTTGTTAAGTTCTAGTGACCAGCAACTGTACCTGTAACTTTCACTAATAAACTATATCATTCTAGCCATGTACCTTTATTTTATTTGCTCCATTATCAAGTAAAGACTTATAGAAAACCAAGGAATCTTATTTTACATCAATAGCTCACCTATGGACCAAGTTATGGATTTTTTAAGTTGGTCACAAAATTTTAAACAATTGAACAGTAACTTAGCCAACTTTGCAACATCATATCTTTGGTTACAGTGCTCAAAATTCAGAAATTCAAAATCCCAATTGAACCTCTAGATGCTCTATAGGTGTGATCAAAATTCCATACTACGATTCTTCTACACAGGGAGATATAGAACTTTAAGTGCAGAGTTAAAATTCTGGTCACTTTATAACCATTTTGCCCATATAAAATTTCATAAGTATGCAAACACTTCATTCACATGGGGAAAACCATCCAAGGTTATCCCATATATGTCCATTAAATTTAGGAAATACATTCTCTTGCATTTAACAACCATATGTGGCTAAAACATAATTTACAAGCAAGCAGCCAATCATTCACACTTAGGCAGCTTTGCACCACATCACTTATATAGCCAAAAAATTACTCAAATGTTCACAGACTTGTCTCATTTTACATACACTACATGCACATGCATACATACGCTACAAAATGGTCTTAACTCAGCTAAATATGCACCCTAGGTTACAGGAGTGCCTGAGACACAATGGACTCCAAAACAAGATGCTGGACAGCTGCTGCACAATAAAATAAGTACTACCATTAAAAATACCAAATGTGCTCCTAAAATGCCCAAAATTTCCAGATCATAACTAGACATACGGAAGTTCATGTACCTAAAATTTTAGATCAAAACTCAAACAAAAAATGTCAGTTTAAATGTGATCTTTTCTGCTGGACCTGAAATGATAGAATAGAGGGGACTAAGTTTCATTGAGAAACTTAGTAAGGGTAGAACTTGGATTCAATAGGAAATGTAACCATCATTAAAAATTGCATCCAAAGAAACTAAAACACAAAAATGACAATGCATATATACAATATATAGCAACCAAATGCGGCAGCCATTCACAACCAACAAACACATGAAATGCAGCAACAACAATAACCATAGATTAGTCAATAAAACATGTTATAAACTCAAATAAATCACTATGGCTGCCCTCCTCAAGCTAATTCTTGGTCTTAGGAGGCTTTTAACAGTAGTTAGTACTAACTTTGGGTACTATAAACTATCATTTCATTGCCATCTTTGTGCACTTTACACTAGGTCACAAAATCTTCAATAAGTGTACTGCCCTCACTAAGCTTAGTTCATCAAGCTCATGGCTCTCTTCCAAGCTTAGCCCTTGCTCCGTGGTTGCTTGAAAATATAGAAAACAACCCATGAGAGCAATAGAACCCTTACCAAAGTGCGTAGGCCAAAAATCAAGCTTGATCCTTGAAGCATCCAAGCAATAGCTCTACTTTACTTCCGATTGCTTCCTTTTGCGTTCAATTTCAGTCAGTTACAAGTTTGAAGGTGTGGTAGCTATGGAGGAAGTGTGGCTGTGTTCTTGGGTTAGAGGAGGCCGAAAATGAGAGAGGGATAAGTGATTTGGCCACTTAGATTGCCTTAAATGAGCTTAAGGGCACAAAACACACTTAAACAAGCTTAACCTTGCTTTTTGTCATTTTCCTTCTCACTAATTATGTTTTCTTTGTCGTAAACTCATTGGTACACAAGTGGCCAATATTTTTTACTATTTATCAAGCCTTGACTGCCCACCCCATGGTGGGATAATTCTACAATTCCACCATTTGACTCAAGTGAAAAGCTTGAACACCTTAAGGTTTATACTAGGACATTTATGTCCTTATTGCCTTTAGTGTCTCCTTTGTCCAAACTTGTCTTCCATAATAAATTTGGTTCTAGAATAGCAGTTTTGTTACCCACTCTGGGGTAGTCTAGTTATGGTGGCAAAACTGTGCATTTAAACTCCCAAGATTGGTAATGTTCTATAGGCCATCAGAACACTACCCTTAGTGTGCATACCCAAGTGGCCCTCTTGGGCACTGTGTAAACACATGCATATTGGTCCAACCATCACACACATATTCACATTTCATGCACAGCATGGTAACAAAGAAGGAAAACACTAGCACAAGTGTCACACCTCACATAGGCCCTGGCCTGTAAGTCCCCAACCTGACTCACAAGCCCAAACTAAAAACTGGGTAACTAGCCCTCGGCCATACCACATGGACTGTCTTTAAGTCTTATTTTCTTAAGGTAATGGGCCTGGGAGGTGGCCCAGGTGGCTTCCAAACCAAACTAGTAATTACTTGCAGTGTAAGTAAGGCCGAAACCACTTTCTTGCATGACAAGCAAGGCAACAAATAATGCAACTTCCAGTTCATACTTGGTGTGCAATCAAGTGTGCTACCTATATGGCAACCAAGAAGCCCACAATGTTGGTTTAAGTTTGGAAAACCACAAGGAACAATGCATGTAGCTCTCGGCCATCAAACATACATACAATGGTGCACCATACAACTTGCAAGATCATGCCATCCATATCATATAAAAGTGCCAAACCTTGGCCCATAACACTCATAACACATATCCATACACATAACCATCCATACTCTCATACATAACTTGGCATACAAGGTTCTCAAAATAACACCATCTAGGTATCCGAGACTACAAATATACACAACCAAAAGTGTAGTCTACCTAGCAAATAACATGGCTAATAATGCCAAGCACCCATAAGTTGTTCATGCCAAGTTATATACAGACCGAGACCAAACTCCTAATGCTCAAACATCACCTTAAGGATCCCATACAAAAGCACACACTGCAACACCAAGCCCGTGGCCATGTTCATGGTCATAAAGGTGAAAAGCAAAACCAGAGCTAAAGTCCAGGTATCCATGCTCCCCTAGACAGTTCCCACTCTACAGCCTGCAAGCTTAAACCATAAGTCTCGGCCAACTCACAATAAGACTTGCAAATAATTCTAAAGTGTCAAGCCAAGCACACATTGGCACATACCTTAGCAACAAAGCAAATAAACACTAAGTGTACATACAAGGCAGCTTAGCACTACTCAGGCTGAATATCCTTGCCTGAAAAAATGGAGAATGGGCAGTGAGTTTAACTCAGTAGGATTCACTTCATTATACCCAACTCTTAAAGAGTTTATTTAGTTAAGCCGAGTGAACACTCAAGGCTTAACCTCCAATTAGTTAGCTCAACCTGCAAAACAAACACAAAGACAAGAAAAGCAGGTGTATCCATATACAATAACAATAATGGGGGTTAGCATGCACAAGAAATCACCAAGGCACACAAGTACTCACACACACTTCACATTGTTGCTCTCGGCCATATAAGCCATACATGTACTCGTGTGCAATCCTTGCACATAATCTTACCAATAACATTCCATTTGGAGCTCCCAAAATGCCAAGCAAATAGGACACATTCACTTGCATTTTTAGTACATGTACCATAGTCAATTAGCTAATCAACATTGCAATCAAATATAACCAATAAGCCCATCAAGCAACTAAGATCACATGGCAAATTTTAACCATCACTTAGCCACCCTAACACTTGAACCATGGCATATATTACCAAGCGAACTCAAGTGCAGTGAACCCTACCTCAAGCTCTCGACCTCCAACAAAACTTCAAGTGTCCAAGTGCCCTTCAACCACAATGCCTACCATAACAAGGCATAACCATTAACAACATATTCCATGGATCAAATACCATGCTTTCAATGAAGGACACTACCATACAACACTTTGAAGCTCTCGGCCATATGGCCTAAAATACCCAAACATGAGCTGCCCATTAATCTCACATACCATAAGCTATTATAATCACCAATAAAAATCAACCATGGCATTGATGCCAAGTAACCAAGTGAAATGTACCATTTCACTCTAATTCAAGCTTTCGGCCCAAGCACACATTTTCATCTCATTGTACTACTCAACATTCCATTACACCAAATGAGTAGCCAAACAACCAATAAGCTTACTCATGGCACAATTACCATGTAACTAAGCAAAATACATGTAAACACCATTTCCACTCTTTCGGCCATAGTACCCATTTCACATACACATGTTCTTCATTCAATCCAATCCAACACACATATACCAATGCATCAATAAGCATGGTTCATGGCATTAATGCCATGTAAACAAAGATTAAACATGGGTTACCTCAAAATGCACTTTCGGCCAAAGTACTAACTTGCACAATCTTGGTGTTCTTCACCCAAACAACCTATCACAAGGTTAAATAATCATCAACAAGCATCACACATGGATTAATTTCCATGAACTCCAAGAAGAACACCAAGAACACATGTTCATCACATTCGGCCATAGCTAGGTTTTCCACATAATATTTCAATTGCTCTATTCTCCAAGCTTAGCAACATATGAGCATTCAAAATTCCTTGTTCATGGAAATAAATACCATGGATTCAAGGAAATTCCAAGGTTACCTCAAGAACCCTAGCTCAAATGGCTCGGCCCTTCACCATTTCTTCATAAACAAAGCTTGAATCCAAGCAAGCACAAGCCGAATCCACTTCTCCAAGCTTGAATTTGCCAAGTACTTCAAGAACTTTGGATGTCAAGGCAAGATTGTGAAGGAGCTCTCAAAACACTCTCGGTTTAGCAAGGACAAGGAAGCCCGAAATGAAGCAAATGGACTTAGGCTAGTTTCGGCCGAAAGTCATTTGCTTTAGTTAGCTAAAATGCCAACTTCCACTTCCATTTCTTTGCATCGCGCAATATAGCCCTTAAGTCCACTTATGCACAAGGCCGCCACTCAAACTTGTGTCTAAATGGGCACTTAAGTCCACACATGGCTCAAAGTGCCAAGCAAGTAAACAACACAAGTACCAAGGTGTCATAAGCACCCATGCATGACCGGCCATGTAACTAAAATAAAGACTAGTTAGTTTAACTAGTAACTAGTGAATAGTACACTAGTGGTAGACAAGATTTTGACTAGTAATCATTGTTGTCTCCCACAAATGGTCTAGTCTTGCACTAGCCATTATAGAAATTTGCATGGCCAACAATGCCATCTTTAAACTTGTGGTTTCACTTATACCACTTAACTTAGTGCACAGTTTGGTCCCCTTTCTCAGTTTTCTGTCAGCTTTCCCATAGTACATTTTCCATGTGCAACTAAGTCCTGATAGTTTCCAGTTTTGCACATAAGTCATTGTGCCAGTCTCCATGGCTCCTCTTTCTTCCCTTTCTGTTTTCTCTCATTTTTCCTTGGTTCTCCTTGGCCTAAGCCAAGCACATAGGAGGTGCCTAACAACAAGTCTTAATCTTGGCTACCACACATTAGGCAATCTTATTAAATTCTAATGACCAGCTACTGCACCTGTAACTTCCACTAACAAACTGTATCATTCTAGCCACATACCACCCTATTTTCCTTGCTCCATTATCAATTAACAACTTAGAGAAAACCAAGGAACTTTTTTTTACATTAATAGCCCACCTATGGACCAAGTTATGGATTTTTTGAAGTTGGTTACAAAATTCTGACCAAATGAACAGTAACTTAGCCAACTTTGCATCGTCGTATCATTGGCTACAGGGCTCTAAATCCAGAAATTCCAAAGCTCAGTTAACCCTATAGATGTCCTCTAGCTGTGGTCAAAAATTTGATACCAAGATTCGTTGTACACAGGGAGATATTAAAATTTAGGTCCAGAGTCGAAATTCTGGTAACTTTTGGACCATTTTGCGCATACAATTTTTCCAAGCCATGCAAACACTTCATTCACAAGGAATAATCCCTCCAAGGATATCCCATATATGTCCATTACACATAGAAATTACATTGCCTTGCTTTTGAATAACTTTATGAGGCCAAAACAGAATTTACAAGTAAGCAGCCCATCATTCACACTTAGGCAGCTTTGCACCACATCACTTACATAGCCAAAAAATTACTCAAATATTCACATACTTGTCTCATTTTACTTACACTAGATGTACATGCATACATGCACTAAAATATGGTCTTAACTCAGCTAAATACACAGCCTAGGTTATAGGAGGTCCTGAGACACAATGGACTCCAAAAATAGGATGCTGGACAGCTGCTGCACAACACAGTAAGCACCATCACTAAAAATACCAAATGTGCTCCTAAAATCACCAAAATTTCCAGATCATAACTAGACATATGGTAGTTCATGTACCTGAAATTGCACAGAGAAATTCAAACGAAAACTATTAATTTGAATGTTCTCTTTTAGGTGCTCCTGAAATCGACAGAAAGGGGGTAAGTTTCTTGAATGAATCCTAGTAAGCGCTTACCAATAAAATCTTCAAACTCCACCCATATACCTGAAATCCAAAGACACTAAAACACAAAAATACAATACAAACACGCAAATATACACATCCAAAGGCACAAACAAACACAGCAACCAACATAGGAAATGCTGGCAGCAATAACACATTAAGATTTGTCCATAATCATGCAATTAAACATTAAAAAGCCACTATGGCAGCCCTCTTCAAGCTATTGCGTGGTCCTATGAGGTCATTAGGTCTTAGTTAGTACTAACTTGGGCTCTAGAAACCCTAAATTTCAATGCCATAACAGATCACCAAAGCTGTGGGGTTGAAACCCTTGGTGCAATTTCCCCCTTAACCTAAACTTGGTTCATCAAGCTCTTGGCTCTCTTCCAAGATTAGGGTCTTAGGTTCATGGATGTTTGGGCATCTGTATTGAACAATAAATAGCCATGAAACCCAGATAAAACTCTTACCTTTTTCTGGAAATTTGATGAACCTTAATAGAACCAAAAATAGGTTTTCTTACACTCTTTGATGTCTTCTTTGCTTTCTCTTGCTTTCTCTTGATTTCTTAGGGTATGGTGGCTATGGAGGATGGTGGAAAAGGTTAAGGAAGAGTTCTTAGCTTCTGGAAACCAAAATTTATGGAAAATGCCAATGAAATTAAGATTTTTCTTCATTTATACATCATTTTGACCTTGGTGGCATATATGGAAATTTTTTTGAAACTTTGGCCAACACTTGGACAGATTCTTTTCAGCCATTTTGCCTGGGAAAATGACATATTTTGACCTCTTTTAACCTTTGTCAACAGTCATTTTCACCTTAGAAAAATCTAGGACACTTAAGCACCTTAGTTGTCATTATGCCATAAATGGCAAAGTTTGCCTCTTTGAGCACTTTGGTCCCCAACAATATATTTAATTCCTTCCATGTTCTTTCCTCATAATTCCATCAATATCATTTCTTCATAATTCCATCCATGTCCTTTCCATAGCCATATTTAGAAATTTGTGGAATTGAGTACCCAATCTTTGTAACCTTACAATTTAGTCCATAGGTTACTTGAAAATCAGGCAATATACCAATGCTTTCTTAAGGGCCAAGCTATCATTGTTTTTGTCATTTTATGGACTGTATATTGAATACTTTACAGTTCACAATTCATACATTATGGTGAAAATTAAAGCATATAAGTTTAAGTCCTTATGCTGTAATTTTCCTATTTTGTGAAGGTGGTAACATTCTCCCCCCCCTTAAAAATTTTGGTCCTCCAAAATTGCCTTTAGCTTGGGGTACTCTTCTGGGCATCTCTCTTGCATTTCTTTCTTAGTTTCCTAGGTCGGTTCTCTTTCAGAATGGTGTGACCATTGAACTTTGACCATGGGAATAAGCTTGCTCATTAACCTTTTGGTATCCTTTGCTAAAATAGTTATAGGCTTCTCTTCATATGTCAAGTTTGGTTCTAACTGTATGTCTTCCACTATAATAGCATGATTTGTGTCCAATAGACACTTCTTAAGCATACCGATGTGAAAAACATTATGAACACTTGACATGTGTAGCGGTAGAGCTAACCTATATGCTACCTTGCCAACTCTGTCCAAGATCTCATAAGGATTGATGTATCTTGGAGCTAACTTGGTTCTTCTGCCAAATCCGACAGTGCCTTTGGTTGATGAAGCTTTCAGCCAAACATTGTCACCAACCTCAAATTCTAAGTCTCTCCTTCTTTTGTTGACATAGGCTGTGGTCCTTTCATTGGCTACCTTTAATCTCTCTTGAATCTTCTTGATTTTGGCAGTAGTCTCTTCAACAATTTCAGGACCCAACTCTAGCTTGTCTGAGGCTTTCACCCAACAGTGGGGTGTCATGCACCTTCTTCCATATAATGCTGCATAAGGTGCCACGCCAATGGTGCTTTGGTAACTATTGTTATATGAGAATTCCACCAATGGCAAGTGTTGGTCCCATTCACCTTTGAAATCCAACACACAGCTCCTAAGCATGTCTTCCAATATTTGTATCACCCTTTCAGATTGCCCATTTGTCTAAGGATGATAAGCAGTACTTAGGTGGATTTTAGTTCCTAGTGCTTTATGAAAAGCACTCCATGTAGTCTCACTATTTCCTGAACATACATCTGGGCTAACTTCTCCAAGGAGTCTGTGAGTTTCACAGGTAAGAGGTGGGCACATTAGGTTAGCCTATCCACAATGACCCAGATTGTATCATGTCTTAATCTGGTCATAGGCAACCCAGTCAAAAAGTCCATGGTTATGTTGCCCCACTTCCTCACTGGTATAGGTAGAGTCTATAAAGTACCAACTAGCTTCTGGTGCTCTACTTTCACCCTCTGGCATGTGGCACATTTGGAGACATAAGTAGCTATGTCTCTCTTCATATGTGGCCACCAGAAGTGAGGCTTCAAATCTTTATACATTTTCTCACTTCCTGGATGGATGTTCATCTTGTTTGTGTGAGCTTCTTCAAGTATTTCATCTCTGAGCTTTGCTCCTTTAGGCACATAGATTTGGTCCTTGAAATATAGTAATCCTTGCTTGTAGGCAAAAGATTGATACAAGGAACCTTTTTCTTCTCCTGAAGTCTTTTTGGGATCAGGATCTATCTCTTGTGCCTTTCTGGCTTCTTCAACCCACCTGGACTGAATTGTAACGTGTAAATTTGGGCTTCCTCCCACTTATGCCATTTATGCCGTAGGCATAGCAGACTATTCTTCTCATCATGATCAGCTATGAACCCTCATTTCAAAAGTCCTATGTACTTCCTGCTCAAGGCATCTGCTTCTACATTGCCTTTGCCTTCTGTGTATTCCATATTGCAGTCATAGTCCTTGATGTACTCCAACCACCTCCTTTGCCTCATGTTCAAATCTTTCTGAGTGAACAAGTACTTTAGGCTCTTACGATCAGTATAGATCACAAAGGAACTACCCATCAAGTAATGTCTCCATTGCTTCAGAGCGAAAATCACTGCTCCCAGTTCTGGGTCATGGGTAGGATAATTTTGCTCATGGGGTCTTAACTACCTTGACCCATAAGCAATGACATTTCTGTCTTGCATGAGCAGACAACCTAAGCCCAATCTAGATGCTTCTGTATATATGATGTAGGGCTTACTTGGATCAGGAGGAATCAACACTGGAGCTTTAATCAACCTCTGCTTCACCTCCTGGAAACTCTTTTCACACTTTTCAGTCCACTCAAATCTTGGACCCTTGTTGGTCAAAAGAGTAAGAACTAAGGCAATCATGGAAAAGCCTGATACAAATCTCCTGTAGTGTCCAGCTAATCCCAGAAAACTTCTAATTTCCTTCAAAGTCTTTGGCCTATCCCACTCTTGCACTGCCTTGACCTTTTCAGGGTCTGCCTTAAGGCCTTGTGCATCTATGATGTGTCCTAGGAAAGACACCTCCCTTATCCATAATTCACACTTGGATAATTTGGCATAAAGCTGATGTTCCAACAAGGTCTTTAAGACAATCTTCAGATGATGTCCATGTTCATTTTCATCCTTGGAATACACTAGGATGTCATCAATGAACACAATTGTTAGTGTTGTGCCCAAAAGCCAATCATGAGATGATTGTATTTTTGCACATTGAGTCATTATATTTTATTAAGACATTAATCCAACAATTATGTTTGTTGTTTTGTTTCTGCGTAACTTAAAAAACATAATCGTAACCCTAGAATAATGATATTCTTAAACATCCCTGGTCTAGTATTATTGTGGAGTGGGTTGCAATAATACATAATGACTAGCATATGTGGAAACTAATATGACATATGTAGTCTACATATGGGTACAAGTTGGAGAACTAGTGTACTGGACCGACCCACCATGAGAACACTACATGGATCGTTATATGAGTGTCATAAGTGATTCTCATTGTGATCATGGTATATGTAGTCCTTCGACCTAAGATCATCAAGGTTCCCTACATGTGAGTCACATACTTTGATACTTTCCTCTGTTGCTCGTAACTGAGTGAACTTGAAGGAGGTCATTGGGTATGTCACATATCATGTGGAGGGATTTGTATGATCAAGATGGGATTTGTCCCTCCTATGTAAGAGGAGTGATATCTTCGGGCCCCTTGATAGAGTGAGACTTAGAAAATGCATGGCCATGCTCGGATGAGTTGATATATGATATCAATGTCATCAGTTTAAGTTGGTCTACTCGGTAATCAACAAACCAAATATTGGGCTATATGAGAGTGACACATTCCAAGTCTCGTGGTTAGTCTTGATATCTTGGACAAAGGGACAATGGCATATATCGGTGATGATCATAAAGGTTTAGTCGATTCACCGACAATCTCGTCACTTGGGTAGCAATGATGTGTTGCTAGACACCGCTCATTGCTTATGATCATAAATGTGATTTATGATCATTGCCAACATGGCAAGAGCCTATTGGGTCGCACACATAGAGCTATTTGGATCATTAGAGTGCATGGGCTAATTATTTGGGTTATGGTTTCACTTTAATTTTGTATTAATAATGGGCCCAAGAGTTGAGCCATTATTAAGCCCGAAATTAAATGCTAATTGGATTAGGGGTTTGAAACCCATTAGGCCTGGAAGTTGAGTCTCACTATAAATACAACTTTTATGTGAAAAATTCAGAGGTCTCCTTGCCCTAGCCTCCCAAAAGGACAGCTGCACTATTCTCTTGCAATTCCTTGGAGGACGCAAGCTAGCACTACGAGCGCAAGAGAAACGCATCTGCCGGGACGTGGTGGAAGCATGGTGATCTCGAGAGGCTCGTGTGGATACTATAGAGAGCCTGAACACGTCAACTGTTCAGGTTTTGTGATTCGACTCCATAGTTGAGTGAGAGATCTCAACCGAAAATTAGGTATGAAAATTTTTGAACACCCGGTTTACCCCATTTCACTTGGATCCTGGAGGGTTTCGGTTAAATTCCACTGCGCTGTTTGGCTCCCGAAACCCATCAACAATGACAAATTTGTCCAGATGTGGCTGAACACCTTGTTCATAAGGTCCATGAAAGCAGCTGGGGCATTAGTCAAACCAAATGGCATGACTGTGTACTCATAATGCCCATATCTAGTCCTTATTGCAGTCTTAGGAAAGTCATCTTCCTTTACTCTCAATTGGAAGTATCCAGATCTCAAATCTATCTTGGAGAAGATCTTAGCTCCCTTGAATTGATCAAATAGATCCTCAATCCTAGGGAGTGGATACTTGTTCTTAATAGTCACTGCATTGAGCTTTCTGTAGCCAGTGCATAGTCTCAGAGATCCATCCTTCTTTTTCACAAAGAGACCAGGAGCTCCGCATGGTGAAACACTTGGCCTTATGAACCCTTTTTCAAGAAGTTCATCAAGTTTTTTCTGGAGCTCATTCATTTCTGTGATTGGCATTCTCTAAGGAGGTATGGATATTGGACTAGCTTCTGGTTGCAACTTGATTTCAAATTCAATCTCCCTTTGTGGAGGAATACCTGGTTGGTCTTTAGGAAAGACTTGTGGAAAGTCTCTCACTATAGGTGTTCTGTTCACTTACTCATCACAGTGCAATTCATTCACTCTTAGTGCTCCTCCTTACTCTGATGTCTCTGGCCTCTCCACTTGGAAGACTCTACCAGCTCTCTGCACTGGAGGCTGAGGTACTAGAGCAACTAGCCTCTGTTGTCCCTCCCTTGGTGCTCCTCCTCTAGGTCCTGCCCCAATAGGCCTTACTGGACCCTGGTCGTCTGGCCTCCTTTGAGCCTCTGGGTAGTCTTTGATCCAATGATCCATGGATCCACATCTTAGACACGTTTGGCTGTCAAAATAGCAAGGTTTCTTTCCATGAAACCTCCTGCACTTAGGGCACCTCAGGCCAGGGAACTTCCTCTTCACCTTGCCCTCACCACCAAAATGGGAATTCTTGGCAATTCCCTTGCCATGTGGTGGCTTTTTCTGCTTGCCTCCTGCCTGGCTACTTTCCCCTAGTCACTAGGAAAGTACCTAGTCTCATACTCCTCTTGCTCTACTAATAGAGCTTTCTACATTGCTTCATAGTATGTGACTGCTCCAAAAGGTCTTACAGCCTTTCTAATGCCTGACTTTAGGCCTCTGACAAATCTTTTGGCCTTCAACTCGTCCAATCCATGATACTGATGAGCATACCTCACCAACTGATTGAATTTGTGCTCATACTCTAGGACACTAAGGTTGTCTTGCTTTAAAGCATCAAATTTAGCTTGCTTCATATCCTTGATGGCATCACTGATGTACTATTCTCGAAACAACTGAGTGAACTCTGGCCAACTCATCTTGATATCTCTTCCTGGCCTTCTGCCCTTCTGGACAGCATACCTATCTTTGGTGTTTCTCCACCACATTTCTGCACTGCCTACCAAGTTGTAAATGGCCAATGACATCTTCTTGGTGGAGCTAAGTGGCATTCTCTCAAACATCTTCTCGATGAAGATTAACCATTCCTCAGCTTTCTTAAGCTCAGCTCTTCCATCAAATTGTGGAGGTCTTAGGCCTTGGAACCTCTCCAACAGTCTGACTTCATCTAGCCCATCTAGATCCTCTGGTCTATGTCTCCTGGATCTATGGGAGTCCCCCGTATGGTGATGCTCTTTATGATCTCTTTGCCTTCTCCTGGATCTTCTCTCATGGCCATCCTCAATCTCATTCCTAGTGGAGGAATGGTCATAGACTGAGGGATTGGTCCTGGATACCTGACCAATCCCAGACCCTAGTCTTGTTCCACTTGGATTTCTCCTATCTTCATCTTCCTCCTCAACAATTTCATCATTTGTGTCTTTTAAGCTTCCAGAAGGAACATATTCAGATGTGTTCCTAGTATTCTCTTTTGGTTGCTGTTGCGTATCTTGAACTGGTTCCACTGGAGCTACTTGGAGTCCCTGCTGTTGTCCTTGAATCAGCCTCATTAAGTTTTCATTGATAAGTCCTAAATTTCTCTGAAGCTCTAACCAAACCTGACGCAATTTAGGGTTTGGTACCCCCTGTTGCCCGTAATTTCCTCTATTCTGCCTATTTCCTTGTTCCCTACAATCAGCAGGAGGCCTTCGGGGTGGTTCCCCTCTCCTTGTGGCAACCATTCTTACTTCCTACATTGATGATCCATCATAGAGCACATGTAAAGTGTTAGTGTTGTGCCCAAAAGCCAATCATGAGATGATTGTATTCTTGCACATTGAGTCATGATATTTTATTAAGGCATTAATCTAGCAATTATGTTTGTTGTTTTGTTCCTGCGTAACTTAACAAACATAATTGTAACCCTAGAATAATGATATTCTTAAAAGTCCCTGGTCTAGTATTATTGTGGAGTGGGTTGCAATAATACATAACGACTAGCATATGTGGAGACTAATATGAGATATGTAGTCTACATATGGGTACAAGTTGGAGAACTTGTGTCAGGACCACCAGTTAGCACTTGGCTATGGCCAAGAAGAGAATGATGAAGACATGAAATTAAATACAAGAGGGACTTGTTTGAACATGGTCTTAGTGATGAGAATACAAGACTATGTGAATTATGTGTTTTAATTACACATACAAAAGTTCTATGTGAACTATGCCATGAAATAAAGTTCTAGTACCAAACTGGACTGGTAACTAGTGACTAACATGGAACTATGCAATACTATGGGCCAAATTGCACATACATGAAAAACTATGTATGACTTGGCAAGAAATAAAGTTTGAAGACTCAATTGAAAACCTTGGACTAGTGCTGGAATTAAAACTACAAACCAAGGATGGACAAATTTAGCCATGCAATTTTGTGAGATGGCTAAAGAGGAGGTAAGCCAATATTGTGGCTCTTGGTCAATGGGCAGCCAACTTGACTTGAATTAATTAATTGGAAGTGTTAGTGGAGCTATTAAAATATTGGAAGTTGCCTAGTGGAGCCATTAAAATAAGGTAAACCTTGGACAAAGAAATGAATTGTTTATTCATGGTGGAGCATGATTGATTTGTTTATTGGTGATGATGGAAGATGGAATTAATTATTGCTAAAAGAATGGTGTGATGGACGAATTTTATATGGTATAATAATGCAATTATGTCCACATTTTGTGTACTTGGCATGTGGGCCAACAATTTAAAAAGAAATGCTGGAAATTGCATTGAATTTGGTGGCTAGAATGGAAGTATGGAGACATGGAGGGTTGGAGGCGCCATGCAATTTAGTTGGGGCATTTTCTTGGCATTTAAGCCAACTTGGGTAAATTAATTGAAGGCTGGAAGCCTTTGTCCGCCACCCAAATTGCAGCTCCCATTCTTTGACCAAATATTATATGGAAGGGTTTTTGGTGCTTGGGAGAATATTGCATTGTACAATGCTGAAATTTATTGTTTAATGGGCACTTGAGTGGGCGGCCTTCTTATGCAGCAAACATTCCTTGGAGTTGTCATTTAGTTGCTGCCTTTGTTGGTTTTGGAGAGCACTTGGCCGAAACACAAAGCTCTTCCATGTTCTTCCATGTTCTTGCTTGTTCTTCACTTGTTCATCTTGATTCTTGGCCGAAACTTGAGTGTTCTTGAGTGTACATCCAAATTTCCAGCAAAACTCTTGAAGATACCTTGTTGAGCGTCAAGATTTGAGCTTGTTCTTGAAGGAACAAGGCATGGCCGAATATGTTCATGCATGTTCATGAAGTTCTCTTGAAGTTTACTTGGTGTTCTTGGTGTTGCATGTTGGTTTGGAGCTCGGTTGTGCAAGTCCAGAATTTTCAGCCTTGTTCTTGAGGTAAAAGCTCAAGATTACTTAAATCCATGGTATGTTTTCCATGAATAAGAGTTATATTGACTAAAGGAAGGCTGTATTGTGTTAGGAGAACCTTGGACCGAAAGTTTGAAGCTAAACCACCAAAGAACACTAGTTGGCCGAATGGTGTGCATGTTTGTTCTTGAGTGTTCTTGGTGAGTTCATGGTGTTTTGGCATGGAAATGATGATTTCATGAGTTTATGTGAATGATATGTGAAACTCATGGTGGCTGTGTTTATGGCCGAAAATGAAAGGTAACTTGGACTTGGAGATTGAAGCTTGGATTAAGACATTCAAGCTTGTGTTGGACAAACTAACCAAAACACCATTGAAGTTGAAGTTTCAAACTTAACTTGGAAGAAATCCAACAAGGCCGAATTTACTCAAGCTAAAAAGTGTGGTAAGGATTCATGAATTACTTGTGCTTGGTATATTTTCCATGATTAATGACAAGTAATTGAAGCTACTAATTGATGGTCAAGATTTGCCAAGTGATGTTAGTATGCTTGAAGGGCAATATGGAATTAATGGTTCCATGGGTTGATTAGCTAATCAATGAATGGCAAGTGTAAAGTTCTTGGTGGGTTTGGCCAATCCATCAAGCACTTGAGAGCTCGAGGGGAATGGAGATGATTTCATGAAGAAATGGTGTGCAAAATTGTACATGAGCACTTGCTAGTGGCTATGGCCGAATTGAAGAAGTGGTGTGTGTGTGAGTTTGTGTGCTTTTGTTGATTGATTGTGCATGCTAACCAACTTATTATTGATATATGTTGAATATAGGCTTCGGCCAAATTGTATTTTCCTTGTCTTTGTGTCTTTGGATGTAGGTACTAGCTTGATTATGGAGGTTAAGCTTATGCTTAACAATATGAACTCCTTTGGAGTTGTGTGAATCCTTACTGAGTTTTAAACTCACTGCCCTTATTGGTTGAATTTTCAGGAAAGGGTAAAGAGCTTGAGTAATTGTGCTTCTGTTTGGACTTCTTGGTTTTTGTGTACCAAGTTTACTTATTGTCCAAGGTATGTGTGCCAACAAATTCTTGGCTTGAAATGTGCATTTTATTCCATGGTCTTATGTAGGCCGAATTTAATGGATTAAGTTTTGCAGGAGATTAGCTGTGGGACTTGAGCTAGGAGGTGTTGGTTGAGTGGGCTTTTGGCATTTGAGACTTGGTGGGCTTTGGAGACCAATAACTTGGTCTTTTGGACTTGTACCTATAGTGCACATTTTGTAGTACCCTTTGAGCATTATGGGTAGTTGTGTACATATGGGCTATGTGAGAATTGGGCTGCAAGTTTTGGGCCCATTTGCATCCTTGGCATGATTGCCATGTAGTTGTTGTTGAGTTGTGGACTTAAGCACTTTTGGGCCCATGTTGGACTTATGCATTTTGGGCCTTAGTGGACTTTGTATGTTGGACTTGTTGGCTGTATGTTAGCCAAGTTTCTTTGGACTTTATGACTATCAGCATGATGTTTTGATGTTGGCTTCCTTGTGTACTATACTTGGCCGAATGCTCATCATCATATATGTATGTGTTTTCAAGCTTGAAAATGGATATGTGCTTCTTTGTTGCCATGCATAAGACTAGTACACTTGATTGCACACAAGTTAAGCACTTAAAGGAAAAAGTGCAAGTGTTGCTTGTTTTGCAAGTAATGGGTTGGGCTTGCTTAAGCTGCAAGGTCTTGGTCTAAAATAAGCAGGGACATCCTGGGCCACCTCCCAGGCCAATAAAAAGAATGCCCAATAATCTACTTAATGAAGGTTAGGTAACTAAACTCTGATGATAACTCTTAAAGACCCAAGTATTCTGGACCTTCAGGGTAGTGGTTGGTGAGAGGCACAGAGTGTGCATGGGCTGGGGCCTGTGTGGGGTGTGACAGAGCAGACCTGCTGCGGTGGTATCAGAGCAGGATTTGAGAAGTAGTTAGCCTAGTCAAGTTCCCACATAGGGTCACATAAGACATGCATATGCATACATGGATATATATAAATGGCTGCAATTTTAAAGTGCAGGAATGAGAACTAGAGCCAGGGAAAGAAATACCCTGAGACAAGTTGCTCAAAAAGAGCATACCTTGGCCAGAGAGCCAAGTGCCAGGCAAGAGATGCCTGATGAAACTGCCCAAAGGCAGGATGCACAAGAAAATCATAACTTGGCAAGACAGCCAAATACCAGGTCCCAGATACCTGAACCCAGCAGAAACAGAGAAGACAGGATGGAACAGATGATGGAAAACTTACAGGTAACAATGACACAGATAGTGACTGGAATGCAACTCTTGGCTAGAGGCCAACCTCCAGTACAGGAAAACCCAGAACAGGTGCAAACAGGAGAAAATTCTAAAACAGAAGGTAGAAGAGTGGGAAGGAGACCTGGCAAAGAGCCAGTGGATTTGGATCAGCACAGCAATAATGGAGGTATTCTAGAAGAGGAAACTGATGAAGAGAAAAGACATCCCAGATCAAGGAGGATGAGGTCTGAAATCAGGCAGGAGCATAAAACTGAAGAGGAAAGTGATAGCCCAGACCTTGAGGAGTTAGATGCATATATATACAGCAGGAGGACTGAGCCTCTCCCTGAACACCCAGCCAGAGGAAGAACATATAGAGAAAGGACCAGAAATTCAACTGCCAACAGAGGAAGGCATAGAAGGAGTGAATTAAAGGAGGGCCAGCTGGAGGGATTCCTGGCATTGAAACCTCCTATCTACAGAGGTGGTTGTGAACCAGATGAGGCGGAGTTCTGGATTTATCAGTTAGAAAAGATCTTTGAAAGAATGGAGGTGACAGCCACTCAGAAGGTACTTCTGGCTACATTCAGGCTGGAAGGGCATGTAGAGCTGTGGTGGAGAACAGTTCAGAGGACACACCAGGAGAGGAACCGCAGGAAACCACTTTTGATGAGAAGATCCATGAGGTGGCCAGACTTTCTCAGAGTCTTCCACCAACAGTATGTGAGCGAGGCTCAAAAGGATAAGAAACAGGTAGAATTTGATCAGTTAAAGCAAGGAAATCTCAGTGTTCTTGAGTATGAGCAGAGGTTTAATAGCCTGATCAGATATGCACCCCAATACAATGGTGAGGAGGAGCTGAAGACAAAGAGATTTGTGAGGGGTCTAAGACCTGAACTGAGGCAGATCCTCAGAGCAGTTGGAGCCAGAGACTATTACTCTGTGATGCAAAGTGCACTAGCATTGGAGCAAGAATTTCAGGAGCAGTACAGAAGTGGCCCTGGGAGTAGCAGCAGAGTTCAGAAAGGCCAGTTTCAGAAGAGGCCAAGAGAAGAGGCTGAGCATAATGGGAGCAGAAAAGGATTTAAGCAGGAGAAGGGACCACAGACACCTGGTCCCCAATGCTCCAAGTGTGGGAAGTTCCATGGCTATAAGCCATGCTATAAAGCTTCCAGTGGTTGCCACAAGTGTGGGGCCCAAGACCATTGGGTCAAGGATTGCCCAAAAAGAATTGGAGATAGAAGTATGCTGGGAAGGTATAATCCCAGAGTTCCATTTGGACAAGCTTCCATGCCCCAGAAAAGGGCACCTGTGCCACTTCAGGATGGAAGGCAGGCACAGAGAGCAGCACAGGACCAGAGAAGGACACATGTACCTCCTGGTAGGATATTCCAGTTGGAGACTTCCAGGAAAATACCTGGTACTCATGATGCTGATACAGGATCTATGGACAAGGAAACTAGCCAGCAGAAGGCTAGAAGGGCCTTAAAAGGTACCATTTACCTTAATGGCCAGTTAACTATTGCCTTGTTCGATACTGGAGCTTCATTATCTGTGATATCTGCTAGCTTGGCTAAAGTCATGAACTTAGAAGTAAAACATATGACTGATGTGTATGTGGTTAGAACTGCTGGAAAAGAAGTATTATTTACATACCAGATGGTGGAAAATTGTGAAGTCCAGATAGACAAGCAGAAACTAAAAGCAAAATTTTTAGTACTGGACACCAATGAATATGGTGTAATACTGGGCATGGATTGGCTCAGTGAAAATAAAGCAGTTATAGACTGTCATGCTAGGCAGTTAGTGATACCTGGTTGCAAACCATACCAGCTAGATAAATCACTAGAGTTGCCTATGGATCACCAAATTGAAGTAGTGAAACTAATAACTCTGGATAATGAACATGAGTGCCTGGAACTTAATGACCAGGAAGCAGCTGATGAACTTAGACAAATTCCTATAGTCCAGAATTTTCCAGGAGTGTTTCCTACTGACTTACCTGGATTACCACCCAAAAGAGAAGTAGAATTTGAGATTAAACTGGTACCTGGATCAACTCCAGCATTCGCTGCCCCATATAGGATGGCAGTGCCAGAAATGGTCGAATTGAAGAAGCAGTTGGATGAACTGCTTGAGAAAGGGTTCATCAGACCCAGTGTGTCTCCTTGGGGAGCACCTGTACTGTTTGTGAAGAAAAAGGATGGAACCCTTAGGCTCTGTATAGATTACAGAAAACTTAATGCCTTGACCATTAAGAACAAGTATCCTCTCCCCAGGATTGAGGACTTGTTTGACCAGTTGAAAGGAGCCAAGGTCTTTTCTAAAATAGACCTAAGATCTAGATATTTCCAGCTAAGAGTCAAGGAAGAGGACATACCTAAGACTGCATTCAGGACTAGGTATGGACACTTTGAATATACAGTAATGCCATTCGGGCTTACAAATGCACCTGCATTCTTTATGGATTTAATGCAGAGGGTGTTTAGAGCACACCTGGACCACTTTGTGGTTGTATTCATTGATGACATCTTGGTATATTCCAAGGACGAAGAAACTCACAAAGAACATCTGAGTATAGTGCTTGGTTTGCTCCAAGAGAATGAGCTTTATGGAAAGCTAAGTAAATGCAAATTTTGGACAAAGGAGATTGCATTTTTAGGTCACATAATTAATGACCAAGGGTTGGCTGTAGATCCTGAAAAGGTGAGCTCAATCCTGAATTGGAAACAACCTCAGAATGTGAGGGAAATTAGAAGTTTCCTTGGGTTGGCTGGCTATTACAGAAGGTTTGTGCCAAAGTTTTCTGTTATAGCAGCACCCATGACTCAATTAATCAGGAAGAACCAGAAATTTATCTGGGAAACAAAGTGTGAAGAAAGCTTCCAAGAGCTTAAAAGAAGGCTGACAACAGCCCCTGTACTAGTCCTCCCAGACCCTGAAAAGGAATATGAGGTGTATGCTGATGCATCTCATATAGGACTAGGATGTGTCCTGATGCAGGACAAGCAAGCCATATCTTTTGGCTCTAGACAGTTAAGATCCCATGAAAGGAAATATCCAGTACATGACCTGGAATTGGCAGCAGTAGTCTTTGCCTTGAAACAATGGAGGCACTATCTTCTTGGTAATAAATTCCAAGTTTTTACAGACCACAAAAGTCTCAAGTACTTGTTCACTCAGAAGGACCTAAACATGAGGCAAAGAAGATGGTTAGAGTACTTGAAAGACTTTGACTGTGTGATTGAATACACAGCAGGAAAGGCCAATGTTGTGGCAGATGCCCTGAGCAGGAATTATACAGGAGTGCTCAAGGGTGGAGAAATAGAACAAAAGGCAGAAATTCTTAGCCTTACTTGTTTAGCAAGTCAATGGCTAACCTGGGAAGGTGACCTACTTAAGGTACTCACCATTACCCCAGAATGGAAGGAGTTCATTAAAGAAGCTCAGGCCAAAGATGAAAACCTGGGATTAATATCTGGGCAAAGTAAAGGAGAACTTTTCCAAGGGTTTTCTTACAAGCATGGAATGTTGCATTTCCAGGGAAGATTATATGTACCTGAAAAGGAAAATCTGAGAATTCAGATCCTGGAGGAGGCACATTCCAGTAAACTAAGTATGCACCCAGGGGCTACCAAAATGTACCATGCCCTCAAAGCTTACTTTTGGTGGCCATACTTGAAGAAGGATATAAGTGCTCATGTAGCCAAATGTGAGGTGTGTCAGCAAGTAAAGGTTGAACACCAAAAGCCAGGGGGAAAGCTTCAAAGCTTACCCATACCTGAGAGAAAGTGGGGATCCATATCAATGGATTTTGTGGTAGGAATGCCACTGACAAGGAGAAAACATAATGCCATTTGGGTCATAGTGGACAGGTTGACCAAGGCAGCCCACTTTCTTCCCATGAATCTCACTGACTCCCTGGACAAGTTAGCCCAGCTTTATGTCAGAGAGATAGTCAGACTGCATGGGGTACCTGATGATATTGTGTCTGATAGAGACCCTAGATTTGTCTCTAGGTTTTGGAAATCTTTACATCAGGCACTGGGGACTGAGCTTAAATTTAGCTCTGCTTACCATCCACAAACAGATGGGCAGACCGAGAGAACTATCCAAACTCTGGAAGACATGTTAAGGTGTTGTGTCATAGATTTCCAGGGTGAATGGGATGTACATCTTCCACTTGTGGAGTTCTCATATAACAATAGCTATCACTCAGTGATAGGGATGGCCCCTTATGAAGCCTTGTATGGCAGGAAGTGTATAACTCCCCATTGCTGGCATCAGCCAGAGGATAAACTGGAATTGGGACCAGAAATTATCCAAGAAACCACTCAAAATATCAAATTAATCCAAGCTAGGATCAAAGCTGCAAATGACAGACAGCAATCCTATGCTAACCTGAAAAGGAGGAGAGACCTGGAATTCCAGGAAGGTGACTGGGTGTGGCTTAAAGTTTCTCCTATGAAAGGAGTGATAAGATTTGGGAAGAAAGGGAAACTGGCACCCAGATATATTGGGCCATTTCAAATACTGGCCAGAGTGGGAAATGTGGCATATCAGCTGGAATTGCCACCAGAGCTTGGACACATACATGATGTGTTTCATGTGAGCCTACTTAAGAAATATGTTCCCAGCTCTAAGCAGATAGAAATGCCTGCTAGTGTGCCTGTGGCACCAAACCTCTCTTATGAGGAAGAACCAACTCAATTCCTGGCCAGAGATACCAGAAAGTTGAGAAGCAGGTGGATCTCTATGATTAAAGTTCAGTGGAGTAACCACACTCCTGAAGAGGCAACCTGGGAAGTTGAACCAGAAATTGCCCAAAAGTACCCTCAATTGTATGAAAGACTGGTGAGGAATTTGGAGGACCAAATTCTTTAAGGAGGGAGGAATTGTCAGGACCACCAGTTAGCACTTGGCTATGGCCAAGAAGAGAATGATGAAGACATGAAATTAAATACAAGAGGGACTTGTTTGAACATGGTCTTAGTGATGAGAATACAAGACTATGTGAATTATGTGTTTTAATTACACATACAAAAGTTCTATGTGAACTATGCCATGAAATAAAGTTCTAGTACCAAACTGGACTGGTAACTAGTGACTAACATGGAACTATGCAATACTATGGGCCAAATTGCACATACATGAAAAACTATGTATGACTTGGCAAGAAATAAAGTTTGAAGACTCAATTGAAAACCTTGGACTAGTGCTGGAATTAAAACTACAAACCAAGGATGGACAAATTTAGCCATGCAATTTTGTGAGATGGCTAAAGAGGAGGTAAGCCAATATTGTGGCTCTTGGTCAATGGGCAGCCAACTTGACTTGAATTAATTAATTGGAAGTGTTAGTGGAGCTATTAAAATATTGGAAGTTGCCTAGTGGAGCCATTAAAATAAGGTAAACCTTGGACAAAGAAATGAATTGTTTATTCATGGTGGAGCATGATTGATTTGTTTATTGGTGATGATGGAAGATGGAATTAATTATTGCTAAAAGAATGGTGTGATGGACGAATTTTATATGGTATAATAATGCAATTATGTCCACATTTTGTGTACTTGGCATGTGGGCCAACAATTTAAAAAGAAATGCTGGAAATTGCATTGAATTTGGTGGCTAGAATGGAAGTATGGAGACATGGAGGGTTGGAGGAGCCATGCAATTTAGTTGGGGCATTTTCTTGGCATTTAAGCCAACTTGGGTAAATTAATTGAAGGCTGGAAGCCTTTGTCCGCCACCCAAATTGCAGCTCCCATTCTTTGACCAAATATTATATGGAAGGGTTTTTGGTGTTTGGGAGAATATTGCATTGTACAATGCTGAAATTTATTGTTTAATGGGCACTTGAGTGGGCGGCCTTCTTATGCAGCAAACATTCCTTGGAGTTGTCATTTAGTTGCTGCCTTTGTTGGTTTTGGAGAGCACTTGGCCGAAACACAAAGCTCTTCCATGTTCTTCCATGTTCTTGCTTGTTCTTCACTTGTTCATCTTGATTCTTGGCCGAAACTTGAGTGTTCTTGAGTGTACATCCAAATTTCCAGCAAAACTCCTGAAGATACCTTGTTGAGCGTCAAGATTTGAGCTTGTTCTTGAAGGAACAAGGCATGGCCGAATATGTTCATGCATGTTCATGAAGTTCTCTTGAAGTTTACTTGGTGTTCTTGGTGTTGCATGTTGGTTTGGAGCTCGGTTGTGCAAGTCCAGAATTTTCAGCCTTGTTCTTGAGGTAAAAGCTCAAGATTACTTAAATCCATGGTATGTTTTCCATGAATAAGAGTTATATTGACTAAAGGAAGGCTGTATTGTGTTAGGAGAACCTTGGACCGAAAGTTTGAAGCTAAACCACCAAAGAACACTAGTTGGCCGAATGGTGTGCATGTTTGTTCTTGAGTGTTCTTGGTGAGTTCATGGTGTTTTGGCATGGAAATGATGATTTCATGAGTTTATGTGAATGATATGTGAAACTCATGGTGGCTGTGTTTATGGCCGAAAATGAAAGGTAACTTGGACTTGGAGATTGAAGCTTGGATTAAGACATTCAAGCTTGTGTTGGACAAACTAACCAAAACACCATTGAAGTTGAAGTTTCAAACTTAACTTGGAAGAAATCCAACAAGGCCGAATTTACTCAAGCTAAAAAGTGTGGTAAGGATTCATGAATTACTTGTGCTTGGTATATTTTCCATGATTAATGACAAGTAATTGAAGCTACTAATTGATGGTCAAGATTTGCCAAGTGATGTTAGTATGCTTGAAGGGCAATATGGAATTAATGGTTCCATGGGTTGATTAGCTAATCAATGAATGGCAAGTGTAAAGTTCTTGGTGGGTTTGGCCAATCCATCAAGCACTTGAGAGCTCGAGGGGAATGGAGATGATTTCATGAAGAAATGGTGTGCAAAATTGTACATGAGCACTTGCTAGTGGCTATGGCCGAATTGAAGAAGTGGTGTGTGTGTGAGTTTGTGTGCTTTTGTTGATTGATTGTGCATGCTAACCAACTTATTATTGATATATGTTGAATATAGGCTTCGGCCAAATTGTATTTTCCTTGTCTTTGTGTCTTTGGATGTAGGTACTAGCTTGATTATGGAGGTTAAGCTTATGCTTAACAATATGAACTCCTTTGGAGTTGTGTGAATCCTTACTGAGTTTTAAACTCACTGCCCTTATTGGTTGAATTTTCAGGAAAGGGTAAAGAGCTTGAGTAATTGTGCTTCTGTTTGGACTTCTTGGTTTTTGTGTACCAAGTTTACTTATTGTCCAAGGTATGTGTGCCAACAAATTCTTGGCTTGAAATGTGCATTTTATTCCATGGTCTTATGTAGGCCGAATTTAATGGATTAAGTTTTGCAGGAGATTAGCTGTGGGACTTGAGCTAGGAGGTGTTGGTTGAGTGGGCTTTTGGCATTTGAGACTTGGTGGGCTTTGGAGACCAATAACTTGGTCTTTTGGACTTGTACCTATAGTGCACATTTTGTAGTACCCTTTGAGCATTATGGGTAGTTGTGTACATATGGGCTATGTGAGAATTGGGCTGCAAGTTTTGGGCCCATTTGCATCCTTGGCATGATTGCCATGTAGTTGTTGTTGAGTTGTGGACTTAAGCACTTTTGGGCCCATGTTGGACTTATGCATTTTGGGCCTTAGTGGACTTTGTATGTTGGACTTGTTGGCTGTATGTTAGCCAAGTTTCTTTGGACTTTATGACTATCAGCATGATGTTTTGATGTTGGCTTCCTTGTGTACTATACTTGGCCGAATGCTCATCATCATATATGTATGTGTTTTCAAGCTTGAAAATGGATATGGGCTTCTTTGTTGCCATGCATAAGACTAGTACACTTGATTGCACACAAGTTAAGCACTTAAAGGAAAAAGTGCAAGTGTTGCTTGTTTTGCATGTAATGGGTTGGGCTTGCTTAAGCTGCAAGGTCTTGGTCTAAAATAAGCAGGGACATCCTGGGCCACCTCTCAGGCCAATAAAAAGAATGCCCAATAATCTACTTAATGAAGGTTAGGTAACTAAACTCTGATGATAACTCTTAAAGACCCAAGTATTCTGGACCTTCAGGGTAGTGGTTGGTGAGAGGCACAGAGTGTGCATGGGCTGGGGCCTGTGTGGGGTGTGACAACTTGTGTACTGGACCGACCCACGATGAGAACACTACATGGATCATTATATGAGTGTCATACGTGATCCATGTAGTGTATATGTAGTCCTTCGACCTAAGATCATCAAGGTTCCCTACATGTGAGTCACGTACTTTGATACTTTCCTTTGTTGCTCGTAACTGAGTGAACTTGAAGGAGGTCATTGGGTATGTCACATTTCATGCGGAGGGATTTGTATGATCAAGATGGGATTTGTCCCTCCCATGTAACGGGAGCGATATCTTCAGGCCCGTTGATAGAGTGAGACTTAGAAAATGCATGGCCATGCTCGGATGAGTTGATATGCGATATCAATGTCATCAGTTTAAGTTAGTCTACTCAGTAATCAAGAAACCAAAGATTGGGCTATACGAGAGTGACACATTCCATGTCTCGTGCTTAGTCTTGATATCTTGGACAAAGGGACAATGGCATATATCGGTGATGATCATAAAGGTATAGTCGAATCATCGACAATCTTGTCACTTGGGTAGCAATGATGTGTTGCTAGACACCGCTCATTGCTTATGATCATAAATGTGATTTATGATCATTGCCAACGTGATAAGAGCCTATTGGGTCCCACACAGAGAGCAATTTGGATCATAGAGTGCATGGGCTAATTATTTGGGTTATGGTTTCATTTTAATTTCGTATTAATAATGGGCCCAAGAGTTGAGCCATTATTAAGCCCGAAATTAAATCCTAATTGGATTAGGGCTTTGAAACCCATTAGGCCTGGAAGTTGAGTCTCACTATAAATACAACTTTTAAGTGAGAAATTTGCAGGTCTCCTTGCCCTAGCCTCCAAAAAGGACAGCCGCACTCTTCTCTTGCAATTCCTTGGAGGACGCAAGCTAGCACTGCGAGCGCAAGAGAAATGCATCTGCCGGGACGTGGTGGAAGCGTGGTGATCTCGAGAGGCTCGTGTGGATACCATAGAGAGCTTGAACACGTCAACTGTTCAGGTTTTGTGATTCGACTCTACAGCTGAGTGAGAGATCTCAACCGAAAATTAGGTATGAAAATTTTCGAACACCCGGTTTACCCCGTTTCACTTGGATCCTGGAGGGTTTCGGTTAAATTCCGTTGCGCTGTTTGGCTCCCGAAACCCAACATAAAGATCATAGGTATTTCAACTTTACTTGACACTAGCAGCTGACCAAACTGAGTTCATATATGTAGATGCATGCAATGCAACTATATGCCATGTACATGTATAAACCATGCTCTGATACCAACTTCTGTTACCCACTCCAGGGTAGTCTAGTTATGGTGGCAAAACTGTGCATTTAAACTCCCAGGATTGGTAATGTTCTGTAGGCCATCAGAACACTACCCTTATTGTGCAAACCCAAGTGGCCCTTTTGGGCACTATGTAAACACATGCATATTGGTCCAACCATCACACACACATTCACATTTCATGCACACCATGGCAGCAAAGAAGGAAAACACTAGCACAAGCGTTAATCTTGCCTACCACACATTAGGCAATCTTATTAAATTCTAGTGACCAGCTACTGCACCTGTAACTTCCACTAATAAACTGTATCATTCTAGCCACATCCCACCATATTTTCCTTGCTTCATTATCAAGTAAAGACTTAGAGAAAACCAAGTAACTTTGTTTTACATCAATAGCGCACCTATGGACCATGTTATGGATTTTTTGAAGTTGGTTACAAAATTCTGACCAAATAAACAGCAACTCAGCCAACTTTGCATCGTCATATCTTTGGCTACAGGGCTCTACATCCAGAAATTACAAAACCCAGTTAACCCTCTAGATGTCCTCTAGCTATGGGAAAATGTTCATACCAAGATTCATTCTACACAAGGAGCTATTAAACTTTAGGTCCATAGTCAAAATTCTGGCAACTTTTTTACCATTTTGCCCATACAATTTTTCCAAACCATGCAAACACTTCATTCACAAGGGGGAAGCCCTCAAAGGATATCCCATATATGTCCATTACACATAGGAATTACATTGCCTTGCTTTTAACATCTTTATGAGGCCAAAACAGAATTTACAAGTAAGCAGCCCATCATTCACACTTAGGCAGCTTTGCACCACATCACTTACATAGCCAAAACATTACTCAAATGTTCGCATACTTGTCTCATTTTACATACACTACATGTACATGCATACATGCACTAAAATATGGTCTTAACTCAGCTAAATACGCACCCTAGGTTGTAAGAGGTCCTAAGACACTATGGACTCCAAAAATAGGATGCTGGACAGTTGCTGCACAACACAGTAAGCACCGTCACTAAAAATACCAAATTTGCTCCTAAAATCACAAAAATTTCCCGATCATAACTAGACATGCGAAAGTTCATGTACCTGAAATTTCACATAGAAATTCAAACGAAAACTATTAATTTGAATGTTCTCTTTCAGGTGCTCCTGAAATCGACAGAAAGGGGGTAAGTTTCTTGAATGAAATTTAGTAAGGGCTTATCAATAAAATATTCAAACTCCAGCCATATACCTGAAATCCAAAGACACTAAAACACAAAAATACAATACAAACACACAAATATACACATCCAAATGAACAAACAAACACAGCAACAAACATATGAAATGTTGGCAGCAATAACACATTAAGATTAGTCCATAATCATGCAATTAAACATGAAGAACCCACTATGGCAGCCTTCTTCAAGCTATTGCTTGGTCATAAGAGGTCATTAGGTCTTAGTTAGTATTAACTTGGGCTCTAGAAACCCAGAATCTCACCACCATAACAGAGCACCAAAGCTATAGGGTTGAAACCCTTGGTGATATTTCCCCCTTAACCTAAACTTGGTTCATCAAGCTCTTGGCTCTCTTCCAAGCTTAGGGTCTTAGGTTCATGCATGTTTGGGCATCTGTATTGAAAAATAAATAGCCATGAAACCAAGATAAAACCCTTACCTTTTTTTGGAAATTTGATGAACCTTAATAGAACCGAAAATAGGTTTTCTTGCACTCTTTGATGTCTTCTTTGCTTTCTCTTGCTTTCTCTTGATTTCTTAAGGTATGGTGGCTATGGAGGATGGTGGAAAAGGTTAAGGAAGAATTCTTAGCTACTGGAAACTGAAATTTAGGGAAAATTCCAATGAAATGAAGATTCTTCTTCATTTATACATCATTTTGACCTTGGTGGCATATATGTAAATTTTTTTGAAACTTTGGCCAACACTTGGATATATTCTTTCCAGCCATTTTGCCTGGGAAAATGACATATTTTGACCTCTTTTAACCTTGGTCAATAGTCATTTTCACCTTAGAAAAATCTAGGACACTTAAGCACCTTAGTTGTCATAATGCCATAAATGGCAAACTTTGCCTCTTTGAGCACTTTGGTCCCCAACAATATATTTAATTCCTTCCATGTTCTTTCCTCATAATTCCATCATGTCCTTTCCATAGCCACATTTAGAAATTTATGCAATTGAGTACCCAATGTTTGTGACCTTAAAATTTAGTCCATAGGTTACTTGAAAATCAGGCAATATACCAATGCTTTCTTAAGGACGAAGTTGATAGCCGAAGTGTTATCGCCCTCTGAGCTTATGAATTGTGGTCAGATACCACATTTGGAAAGTTGAGCACCACCCGTAAGGAGTACCAGTACCGAACCGGGGAAGAGGGAGTCTCACTCCTTGGGCACACGACCTAGGAAGCCCGCCAGCACTCCCAAGGATGATAGTACCTACCTCGGGAAACTAGCGCGTTACCTCCCTTGGAAAGGCAGCCGAACCAGCTTCGAGATAAGGACCAGCCACCTTCGGAAGGAGAAAACCCTCCCGAAGGAGGAGCTTCAGTGCTGAGAAAACCGCCAAATGTGGACATACGACTTCGGGAGGAGGGTCCTCATTCCGAAGAGCGACCTCAACCGAAGGGAGCTCGAGAGTACGGAAGAAGCCATTAAGGAGCCTCTGACATGTCGCCCGCACACGTTACATGCCACCCTTATATGCGCTCTGACATGCCGACACCATCTATGTCTTGTCATGTAAGGCTATTTCTACCCTAGCCCGTGGCCAAAGGAGCTTGCAGGCGGCTAGAGGCCCCCACGCCCAAAAGCACAGATTACATCCGACCGAACACGTGTCGCTATCTGAACGGGCCATACCCTCTTATGTATACTTAGGAAACGGCCTCAACAAGGTATCTCTTCTCCCTGAAAGATACATAACAGGCAAGAATCTTTGGCCCTTAATACTTCCCCTCCACCTCCAAAAAAACTAACTTGGGTGTCGGAGGTTCTTCCCCGGAAAAAGACTCCGGGGACCTCCTAACCTCTGTTTTCTGAGTGTTTCAGGCAGTTTCTCCTGGGAAATCTCCCCTTTAGACATTCTCCTTCACTAGAAGTCCCCCTCGCCCTCACTATGTCATACAACGAAGATGCTACTGGGCATCATATGGCGCCGTCTGTGGGAACTCGCCCGTAGGTCGCCGTCGTTGAAACTCGGCGTTCCAAGGACAAGGGACTTCCAAAGTCCCCATCCGCGCCAGAAAATCAACCGGCAACCAAGCAAACTATAGCTAGGACTTCCTTGCCTGAGGATGAACGTCCTCTGACTATTACCATGAGCTTCCTGTGTGAGTTCCAACATTCTGTCATGGCCGAAATGATGCAGCAGTTAGATCAAAGATGGCCACAGCCAACTCCGGGTCGAAGGCCCTCTTCACCAATACCTCACTGGGAGAAGAGTCCCAAATCAACTCAATGGAGTTCGGGAAGCAGGGATCAATGTGATGAGTCCTTGATGGAGAACATACCCCTCAGGACGTGACCTACGGGAGAAAGGGGGCCAAGACAACCCAGAACTCCCTGCCGAAGAAGTTCTTCACCTGAAGAAACATCACCATCTCCTCGGTGCCGAAGTCACTCCCCAAAGAGGAGACACCAGTCTCTGTTCCCGGAGGCCTATAGACAGCAGGAAGAAGAGCCCAATGCCACACTCCTCATGGAGAAAATCTTAAAGAGGCTAGAAAGAGTAGAGAGGCAGGTAGCTCGGAAGCCCGTCTGGGCTAGGTTGTCAGAAACCTTCAATGGAGACAAATCACCATTCACCCGAGCAGTGGTCGAAGCACCTATGCCGAGTGACTTTCGAGTACCTTGGTTGGAGACCTACGATGGCGGAACTGACCCCCAGGGTCATCTGACCAAATACAAGCGCAGCATGGTGTTGCACGGTGCTGATGACACCACCCTGTGCAAGTGTTTTGAGGTCACCTTTGCCGGGCCAGCAACGGTATGGTGCAACTCACTGGCTCCTAGAACCATCATGGAGTTCCAAGAATTGTCTATTGCGTTCACACAGCAGTTCATTGAGAGCCGGCCAAAGGGGAAGATGCCAATCCAAATGTTTGACATAGCGCAGAGAAATGGAGAAACCATTCGTGACTATGTCGAAAGGTTCAACAGGGAAGCCTTAAGTGTCCCAGACTTTAGGCCAGAAATACGTATTCTGGCCATGACACGAGGACTTCGGAGAGACTCCCAGCTGTTCTATGAATTCTCCAAGGATCCCCCCGACACAGTCAGTGAATTTTACCGAAGGGCTGAGTAGCACATGACTGCTAAAAAACTGAGAATGGGAGGTCCAAAATTTGACCACATTCGCACCGAGGGGTCGAGCCAGCAAACTCGCTATCCAGCCAAAGCAGGGGGATGACCTCGGAAGCTTAAGGGAAGGAAGCCATTGGCTTTCACTCCTCTGAACACCACAAGGACGAACATCCTCATGGGTATGGAAAGGTAGGGAACTCAGATCCAGTGACCGAAGGCCATGACCTCAGACAATAAAAAGAACATGAGAAAATTCTGCCAATTCGATCGGGACCACGGGCAGGATACCGAGGACTGCTTCCAGCTGATGAAGTACATTGAATCCCTGATAAAGCAAGGTCAACTTCGATGTTACCTGCGGATGCCCTCCCTGAAGGGAAGAAGAGAAGAGGAGGGGAAAGGAGATGATGAGGAGTATGACTTCGACAGACGCAAGAACCGAAGTCCAAAAGGGCGCCCGCCACCTCCACCAGGAGTGATACAAATGATCACAACAGGACTGCCATTGGCAGAGAGGAAAATAAAGGCCAGGGAAATTTCAGTGATGGAATTTGGGAACCCATAAAAAAAGCTTGTTCGGAAAGATGGGTCCACTATCATATTTCCTCATGATGATCCACTGTTGATTATGGCAAGGTTTTTCACAATTTGCCCGAAGTACACCATGAGATGGTTTTTAGGCTTCTAGCTTAGCCTTCCGGACCATAAGGTCTCCTACCTTGATCTTTTTAGGATTGACTTTCAAGTTCATAGCGATGGCAACTCATTGTTGGAAATCCTTTCTTCTAAGTTCAGCCATCTCCATATGTTCGTCAACCATGTCAAGATTCGCTCTTAACCCAAGGTTATTCTCTTCCTTGTCAAATACATGCATTATTATGGAAGGCTTTATAGCTTCAATAAGGATCAAATCCTCTATTCTAAACAAGAGCAAAAAAGGAGTTTCCCCAGTAGCTCTCCTAAGGGTTATTCGGTAACTCAATAGTACATTGGGTAGCTCACTAGGCCATTTTCCTTTCTCTTCACCCAGCATTTTATTCAAACCATTTCTCAAGGTCTTATTGGATACTTCAACTTGTCCGTTGTTTTGAGGATGAGCAACTGGTGTGAAGTGCAATCTTATTATGAGGTTGGTGGTAAATTCTTGTAACCCTTTATCAATGAATTAGGAGCCATTGTCTGCCACTATCAGCCTCGGACAACTGAATCTGCATATGATGCTTTTCTAAACAAACTTCTGGATGTCTTTGGCCAAAATTGTTGCCAAGGGTTCTATGTTGATCCAATTTGTAAAGTAGTCTACTACAAAGACATAGTACTTGACACCTCCTAGGGCCGTAGGGAGTGGACCTATGAGGTCGATTCCCCATAAGGCAAAGGGACATGGGTAGTTTGCTAGAGTTTTCAACCCTAAAGGTGTTCATTGGATGGGTGCATGTTGTTGGCACTTGGTGCTTCTTTTGATGAACCACCGAGCATCTTTCCTTATGGTTGGCCAAAAATATTCTTCCCCAAGTAGTACTCCGGCTCAGGCATCTGTCCTGATGTGGGATCCACATATTCCTTCATGAATTTCTTGTAGCACAACTTTGGCATACTTTTCACTAACACACCTTTGTAAGGGATTTCAGTACCCTTACCTATACAACTAATGTCTAATCAAGAAGTATATTCTTGATCACCTTCACACCTTTGCTACCTCTCAAAGGTCTTCAAGTGATGAGGGGTTTGTCAAATATTACTTTATTGACTCTTTCCATCCTTTTCCTTTTACCGTGATAGCCATCATGGCTATAGTTGGGGAATCAAGCACTTTGGTAAACTATCTTGACTTGGCCAATGTATTTGCTTCCAGCTTTTCTTTCTTATGTACCTTTTTTATTCGTAACTTGTCAAATCCCTCGATCAATTCTTTGAGGAGGTTTTTGATATTTGGAAAATTTTAGGTCTTTGGATTCGTATTCCCCTATCGTTTGCTGAACTACTAGTTGCAAGTCATTGTAAGCATTAAGATTTTTTGTACCGACTCTTTTTGCCAACTGTAGGCCTATTATGAGGGCTTCATATTTAGTAATGTTGTTAGTAACATCAAATCTGAACCTGACAGCCTTCGTTGATTCCATACCTTCAAGTCTTCTCAATATTATGCTGTCACCTTGGTGTTTTGAGCCTGATGCACCATCTACAAAAAAGTACCCACTCAGGATCCTCGTCTCTGAGGTTCCACGGGGTATCCTCATTTTTTGGTAATTTAGCTATGAAGTTGGCCAATGCTTGAGCTTTTATCGGCTTCCTTGGTTCATATGTCATTTTATATTCACCAAGCTTAACACCACTTTGACAATGAACCTGAATGATTTAACCTATTCATGATTTCCAAAAGGTGTAGATTAGATTGCATTGTAATAGAATGTGCTTCAAAATATGATCGAAGTCTTCTAATTGCCATTACTAAGTTATAGATTACCTTTTACAATGTTGGGTACATTACTTCAACTCCATATAAGGACTTATTAACATAATACACTGGTCATTACTTTATCTTATCCTTACTAACAAGTAGCAAACTCACTGCCTTTTTGCTTGGGTTGCCAAAGTGTCAGTAGGTGGGAAAAGTTGTCTTTTAGTTCATCCCAAGCTTGTTGGCACTCTCCATTCCATGGGTGATCTTTAGAACCGTTATAGATGTCACATTAGGATGCTTTGTTAGTACCTTGAAGAAGGGTCAGCAACAATATCTACAGCTGGATTTGAATCTGTTAAGTGTAATTATCCTCTTAGTGAGCCTTTGGATTATGGGATTTTAGGATTGGAGCAAGGTCTTTACCTTTTCAGGGTTGGTGTCTAGGCCTCTTTTGGAAACCATGAAGCCAAGGAACTTACTAGTCGTTACTCCAAACACACATTTTTCAGGGTTTAGCTGAATTCTATCGAAGCTGCTGGAAGGTTTCTTGTAGGATTGTGATATGGTATTGTGATAGTTTACTTTTAACTATCATGCCATCGATGAAGACGTCCATGTTCCATCTAATTTGGGAATCAAATTCCTTGTTCATCAACCTCTGATATGTGGCTCCCATGTTATCTGTAACAATATGTTCCTATGTTAGTTATGAATGCCATTTTTTCCTCATCCTCGGGGTTCATTCCAATTTTGTGATGCCCACTAAATGCATCAAGGAAGCTCAATGGCTCGTATTCAGTTGTTGAATCTACTAATTGGTTAATCAAAGGTAGAGGATACAAGTCCTTGGGATGAGCATCATTGACAAGCCTGAGGTCGATACACATTCAGAGTTTATCACTCCCTTCTGTGGTGGCAAGGATGATGTTACTAAGCTAGTTAGTGTATTTGGCTTCCCTTATTATTTTGACTTCCAAGAGTTCTGTTTTTTTTTTTATGAAGTTGTTCTTATGTGCTAAGATGTTGTGCTTTTTTTGTCAAATTGGCTTTGCCTCAGGGCGTATTTTTACATTATGCTAGATTATGTCCAAATTTATTTCAGGCATATCCTTCAGGGAGTACATAAATTTATCTTTGTTCATTGATAAAAGGGGTATAAGTCTTTTTTTCTTCACTTTTGGCTAGTTGTTTACCAATTCGGGTGCTTTGCCCAGTGACTAACTCTATATCCTCGATTTCTATTTTACCATTATCACCCTTTTCTCCCTCTAGCCTATCTTCAACAAACATGCCTTCCTTCCCTAAAGTTTGCATATGAACTTTAGCAAGATTCTGCCTTGTTTTGAATAACACCTTGCTCACTTTGGCTTGATCGATGTATATTTTGATGCCCTTCAGCATGTCCTTCGTGTGTCATGGTGAAGGCGGCAGAGGCTTATGGAAATAGAGAGAGGTCCAGGACGAACGCATTCTGAGAAGATGACCTGAAAGTCACAGGAAGTAAGGGTTAGGAGGTCCCCGGAGTGTTTTTCCGGGGAGGAGCCTCCGACGCCCAAGTGAGTATTTTGGAGGTAATGAGATAATCCAGAGTAAAGAAGTATCTTATCTCAAATAAATGTCCTTCCCCCTCTTCTGGAATAATTACCAAGATTAGTAGAAGGGTGAATAGTAATAGTCCTTCTCAAATGGCTGGCCCAGATCATGACACGTGTTCGGCGGGATGCGTTCCACGTCTTTTGGGCAATAGAGGACCCCTAGTCGGCATGGGCTGCCAGTCTAGGGCTCTGGGTAACCCGAGAGTGGCGTGCTAGAGTATCCTTGCAGGCATGTCAAGACGTGACTGGGGGCGGATTATCGAGGATATGTCAAAGGCTCCTTAAATCCTTATGTCGTATTCCCGAGGCCCCTTTTTGGTAGAAGAGATCTTTTCGGAGAACTTGTCTTCCGAGGTCGCTTTTGGTATTGCAGGAGTATATTTCCCGAAGGTGACCTTTCTCAGAGACACCCCCACTTCTGAGGATGGCTTACTCGTCCCCCCAAGGATGGCATTGTCATTTCCTGGAATGGAGAAACACCGAGGCTGGATTTCGGGGAGGTTGAACATCCTTCCTTCTGTGGTGGGTGATTTCTCTTACGAGGTTGGTGCTTTGTCCGAACCCATGCCTTCGAGGGGTGATCGACACCTTGGCTATCACATGCCCCCGCCCGAGAAGTCGAAGCGGAGACTTTGGCTTTATCCTTTTGGGAAGGCTTCCTTCATAGCTCAGGTACCCTTCCCTAGTTCTTTCTGTGACCTCAAGGCGCGTGCTGGCTTTGCTTTTGCTTTCTTTTGCTGCAGGTTCGTGAACCGTCGTATCCTTTGGTCAAACAAGTCAGTTATGGATAAGCAGGCCTAGGTTTTCATGACGTCTAAGGGGCGTACCCTAGTTCTTCGTGTTGGATGACACGTAACTATCCAACGCCGATCACACTAGTTGTGTCTCTTCGCCTTTGAGGGGTAATAATGAGTCTGTTGCGCTTCCAAGGGATAATAATGATGACGTTTTGCTTACCCTCTTCAGTCTGTATAAGCGCTTTTTGCCTCATTTTTTGCCTCATTCATTGCTTTCGCTCTCCTCTGCTCTAGAGCCTTTTCTTGCCTTTCTTCTTCTTTCCAGCGGCGGTTTTTGCGGCGGAGCGATTTCCGGCAATTTTCATGATTGCGTTTCAGTTTGTTGGGAAAATCTTTGGTGGGTGCTCCCTTCTATAATTCTTTTCTCTTCTCTATTTCGAGGTCATTTTTCTGAGGTCCTTTTGTTTCCTTACCCTTTTCGGAGTCATCCTTTTTCTTCTGTAAAAAATGTCAAATCTGGCCCCGTTGAATCTGACCCCGTTGCTAACTGTTCGACCTCTCCCTGAGAGCTTTCTTCCTCTCAAATCTCATCCTTGTACTACCACCCCGGAGAAGGTGAGGAAGTGGATGGCCAAGTATTACCTTACTTCTTATCTCATCTCGAGGTTGCCCATCCCGGGCACTTATGACTTTATGTCAGATTCACATGAGGTTACTGTTTACCGAGCTCAGTTGAAAGCCGGTGTTCGGTACCCTCCTCACCGCGTAATCTATGAATTTTGCAATTTCCACAGGATCACCGTGAACTAACTTCCCTAAATTCTTACTCATACTTCAACTCTTTTCTCTGCATGTGTGGGGTGTTTAAGATAAAGCCCCACTTTCTTTTCTTCATGCAGTACTACAAACTCCATCCGGTCCTGAAGGGCGGCTTTTATTTCCTGCTTCCCCGAGGGTCCGGGAGCAAAAAGTTTACCTTCACCTTCGACAATAAGGACAGCTGGCGGGGGTGGCAGAAGAAGTTTTTCTTCCTGCCGGTCCCCGAGTTATGGCACCATGTGCCCACCAGATGGGCTTCGGGCACCCTGAAGATGGACGTCGTTGACCCCCGGAGACTCCTGACTCGGTAGCTGGTTGGCGAGTTCGATCAATCTGATAGGCTCATTCGGGCCGTGGCAGACTGGGACCCCAAGGTCCCTCCGCGTTCACTTTACCCTTTTCCCATCAAGTGGGACCTTATGACCAAGGAGGTTCTTAGGGAAATGGGAGTGGTGGACGCGCACAAGAGTGACTTCGGTCTGCCCATGCCCGTTTTTCCGGGGAAGAAGGCCTAGATAGTCATGCTCCTTCGGGGGGAGATCACTTATGAGTATTTTGCTGAGAGTAAGTCTCTTTCCTGGCTTTGATACCTTTTTTCCTTTTGGACTTATGCTGATACTTTTCCTTTTGCAGAGATGGGCGATCAATCTGCTGATTTTTACAAGTCGCTCCTCCTCGGGCAGGCCGAAAGGGGGTAGCAGACGTGTAAGAAGGCACCTGCTAAGCGGAAGAACACGAGCAGCAGCAAGCCTTCTAGGGCCAAGAAGACTAGGGCTGTTACTCCTCCCTTTCCTGAAGTCATTGTGGAGGTGGAAGATCAATCTCCTGCTCTTTGTTCAATGCCGGCGGACCTTCCTTCGGACTCTGCCCTTCTTGGGGCAATACCGAGCCCCATTCTGCCCACCGAGCCTTCTTCTGAGCAAAGATCCACTCAGGAACTTGAAGAGAGCAGAAGAAGGAAGGGGAAGAACATTCCCGATGAAGTCCGGGAGGGCGAGTCTGAAGATGACGTCACCAAAGTTCTACCAGGTTGGTTCCTTAGCCATTCTCCTGCAAACCTTAGTATTTTTTGTATCTACGATTTTTTGGATGAATGGCTAAGGGATGACGTACTGATGGAACTTCGGCGTAAACTTGCAGAGGATATGCCTGCGGCGCTTGGATGGACGCTCACGCCCGGCGAAGGGCTCTTCGGGACAAGCGAATCCCTCATGGCAAGGTGCTGAGGGAGCCCTTCTGGACGTTCATAGAGGACATGAATTTGTTCTCTGAGTATAGCCAGTTGATGGCTCCTCAAATGGCGACGGGGGTGATGATAGGCGCCACCTTCCAGTCGCTCATTAATGAATGTCCCAACGAGGAGATCCTTGCGGCAAGGATGACTGAGCACGCCGCCCAGGTAGTTTTCTCCTCTTTGTTTACTTATAGATTTTTCTTCTAAGCTTTCATCATTCTTTTGATACTCATTCGGGGCCTCCTTTTTTACTGCTTTTGGCATACAGCGGGTATTTCCGCACTTGGGCGTCAAAGCAAATAGAGGCCCATTCTCGGTCCGAAGATTCTTTGAGCAAAATGAAGGAGTTTTGCGCCAGGCACGTCCTCAAATATGATGAGCTCAAGATTGTGAAGGAGGACGTTGTGAATCTTCGGGTCGAGCTCATGACGAGCAAGTAGGAACATCTCCTAGATTTCACTGCCAAGGTTGAAGACCTTGGCTCAAAATGTGCCGTTCTCTCTTAAGAGAACAAGGCTCTTTGTGATGGCCTGGGGCCTCATCGTTATGAGTCATGATGACTGTTGAGGAGACTTCTAGGAGGAAGAACGCCTGGAAGGTTGATCGCCCCAAGGAGAGTACCTGAAAAGCTGGTAAACAGGGTTAGGAGGCCCCCGGAGTGTTTTTCCGGGGGGGGAGCCTCCGACGCCCAAGTCAGTGGTGGCCGGAAAAAGGAGAAAGTCACTAGCTCAAAGAGAAAGGCAGAAAAGTCTCGCCTGGTATTTTCCCAGAGTGTGGGAGCTGTATCTCCGGCCAACCAACCTCCTGTCAAGTATTTATTTCCTGTATATATAGGAATACCTAGCCCGTTCAGATCATGACACATGTGCGGTCGGATGCTCCTGAACTTTTGGGCGTAGGGGACAGATAGTTGGTAACCAGATGGCCTCGAGCCTTGTGCTGAGACGGGCCATGATGTGATTCTGATGGCGTCTGCGCGTCAGGGCGACTTTTTACGTCTGTGGTGGGACGTGTCAGAGGCTTCCTTAAATGCTTCCTTAAATGCTCCTGCCGTACTCCCGAGGTCCCTGGGTGAGGTCGTCCTCTAGTTCGGACAGAGCCTCTTCGGGAAGCATACCCTCAGTTCGGGGGTTCCTAGTTCCAGGGGGTTCCGCCTTCGGGGATATCATGTTCGGGCAGCAATGTCTGGTGCCACTTTTCCGAAGGCGCGCTGTTCACAACCTTGGGGGGCGAATGGAGTCCTCAAGTTTTACTGGCGTGCCGAGGCTCGGAGATCTTCGGCTATCTCCCGAGGTGCATGATTCCACCTGTTCCCGGGAAGCGCCAGTTCTTCTGGCCATTGTTGTGGCAGGGTGTTCGGCCAGATTGAGGTGATAGCCTTTGGCTATCACATGCCCCCCTCTGGAAAGCCGAAGTGAAGACTTCGGTTTGCATCTCTTTCCGAGGTTGTCGTTGGGAGTCTTGTTGGGAAGCATAACCTGTTCCGAGGTCGCACCTTTTGCCCGAGGGTCTGGGCTGTTTGGCCTTGGCCTATTCTTTGGTGTCTCCGAGGCAAAGCCTGTACCGAAGATACACCTCTTGCCCAAAAGTCATGGGCTGTTCAGCCATAGCCTGTCTCTTGGTGTCCTCGAGGTGGCCTGCTTTTTATTTCTGCAGGTCTGATGGCCAAGCGTGTCAGACTGAGCGCGCGTCTCCACTTTTCAGGGATGTCAAACGACGTGTCCCAATCAGGAGGTGTGTCCCGGTTTTCCAGGGACATTTGGGGAGGCATGTCCCCTATTTCTGCACAGCGGTTCACACGCGGCTTCTTGCCATTGGAAGAGAGACGCGTCATTTACAGAGGGCGCGCCTTTTCGGGTGCAGTGGGCAGTTACGGCGACGGTTCGCCTCCAATGGGTACTTATGATTTCTTTTCGGCTACCCACCTTTGGCCTATAAATAGCCCATTCCATCATAAGTCCCACTTACTGTTTTTCTACTCTCTCTCTGGTTTGCCCTCTGTTCTTGCGTTTTATCTTGCTTTCTGTGGCGGAGCTTCTTTAATCAGAGCTTTTCCTACCAACTTTCACGACGGCATCCTCAGGCAAATCTTTTGGTGGGTTTTGATTTCCAGAGTACTCTGATTCCTCTGGTTTTTTGAGTTTTTCTGGAAAACTGTTGTTTTTTTCCAAACTCGTCTTCTGAGTTTTTTCTGGAAACTATTTTCTTTTCCATCTCAAACTCTTTTTCATGTCTACGATGCCTGTTCCCGAGAGCTGGAAACCTCTTCTGGCCCATCCTTGCTGTACCACCCCTGAAAAACTAGAGAGGTGGAAGAAAAAATTCTTTCTTCCCTCTTACGCTGTGACCAGGCTACCTCGTTCTAGCCATTTTTCTTTTTCAAACCGTGGCGACGAGGTTACCGTCTTCCGAGCCCAACTGAAGGCCGGATTTCGGTATCCTCCCCTGAAGGTGGTTTGCGAGTTCTGCCAATTCCATGGCATTGCTGTGAACCAGCTTCCCCCGAACGTGTACTGCTATTTTAATGCCTACCTCTGCATGTGTGGCGTGTTCGGGATAGAGCCCCACTTCATCATTTTCATGCAGTACTACAAGCTCTACGTGGTCCCAAAGGGTGGCTTCTATTTTCTGCTGCCTCGGGGATCCGGGAGCAAAAAATTCACCTTCACCTTCGACACGAAGGATAGCTGGCGGGGGTGGCAGCCTAAGTTCTTTTTCCTGAAGGTGGATAAGAACTGGTCTGGTGTCCCGACCAGATGGGCTCAGGGAGTGCTGAACGCAGACGTCGTTGATCCGAGGATGCTGCTGACCCCACCGTTGGCTTCCGTGTTCGCGGATTTCGACGCCCGCATTCGGGCAGTCGCTGACTGGGCTCCCGAGGTCTCTCCTCGTGCTCTTTACCCCTTTCCTATCAACTGGAGGTTGATGACCGAAGAAGTCCTTCGGGAGCTGAAAGTGGTTAAGGAGCACGTGACTGACCTCAATATGCCCGCTCCCGCCATCGCCGGGAAGGACTCCTGGCTGGTCAAGCTCCTTAAGGGGGAGACTTCTTTCGAAACTTTTGCCAAAAGTGAGTAATCTTCCACCCCTTTATACTTTTTCCTCGGACTTACGCTGATATTTCTTCTCTTTTTCAGAGATGGGCGATGGGGCTGCCGCCTATTACAAGGCCCTCTTTTCTGGCCAAGTGGAGAAGGGGGAGCAGACAAAGAAGGCGGCTTCCCGAAGAAGGAAGTTGACAGGGGCGGGGCCCTCGGCGAAGCGAGCTAGGAAGGCTATCCAGCCTCCTCAGCCAGAGCTTTCGGAAGAAGAAGCTGGCGAAGAGGCTGGTCTTGTTGAAATTTCACCGGCCGAGGTCCCCGCTACTTCCGCCGAGGTTCCTACTCTCGACCTCGAGGCCCCCAGAAACACTGTAGTGGTAGAAGTACCTACTGCCGAGGAGCGGTACCGGCAGAAGGGTAAGGGTCTTTCTACCGAGGGGCCCGAGGATCCCGAGGACACTATCTTCGAGGTTCCTCCAGGTACGCCTTCAGGCAAAGTTCAGCTCCTTTGCTTTTCGCAAATTTTTCTTCTACTCCTAACTTCCTTCTCACTTTCAGAGGAGCCTCTTACTGCTGGCTGGAGGGCCATTCATGAGAGGAAACGGGCCCTTCGCGATGCCAAAATCCCTGAGGGGAAGATCCCCTTGGAGCCCTTTTGGACAATCACGGAGGATATGAATTTGTTCTCCGATGATTGTCCAAAAATGACAAAGGAGATTTGGAAGGGGATGACGGCTGACGCCTCCTTCTGGGCCATTGCGGTGGCTCACCCGAGGGATAATACCCTCGCCGCAAAAGTCACCGAGCATGCTGCTCAGGTATAGTCTTTACACTCTTTTTCCTCAATTTTCTAAGTGTTTAGACTTGTACTAACTTGGACTTTTGCCTTGCCGTAGCTGCTGGAGTACGCTGGTTACCTCCGAGTTCGGGTGGCCAGAGAGGCTGCCTCCAAAGATGCGACTTCGCGGGAACTCAGTGAAGCGAAGGCTTCGCTTGCGAACCTGGTCGCCAGCAACCAGCAGCTCGCAGCGGATTGTTCTCAGCAAATCGCCGCCGTTCGGGAGGAGTTCTCGAAGAAGAGAGAAGAACTTGAAAAGGACTCCTCCCGGAAGATTGCCGACCTCGGCGACCAAGTAAAGGGGCTGCTTGCCGCCAACGGAGATCTTGTCAAGGACAAGGCTGTTTCTGACAGTCTTGCGGCGAGGTTGACGGATGAGAACAATGCTCTCCGAGCCGAGGTCGAGGCTCTGAAGAAGGAGTCCGGAGGGATGCTGGAGATAAGCGAGCTGGAGGAGGAGATTGCTGAGCTGAGGGACGAGCTCAACGACCTTGGCGTTAAAAAACATACTTCTGATCAAATGGCCAAGGTCACCTTTCAGGACGGCTTCTGCCTTGTTCGGCACCAAGTCCTGCAGAGGTTCCCAGATTTGGACCTCTCTTTTTTGGAGGGCCTAAATATTCCTGAGGGACCTCGGTGGCAGTGATCCAAGGTCGAGCATCTGAAGCTTCCTGCTCTTCGTCCGCCCGGCTCTCCCTAGTTTGCTTTAGGGCTCCTCTTATTTTTCTCCTTTGTGCTCCTTCTTTGGGCATTTCTTTTGTAAGGCAGCGTTTGCTCTGAATGAACAATCTTTTGTCTAAGTCCTTTCTTGCAAGTTTCTTCATTTCTGCTGTCCCGAACACGTTTGCTCAAGAGACTTTCGGAAAACCTGCAACCAAAGAAACTTTTTACCTTCCTTTGTCCCGAGTGTGCTCGCTCAAGAGACTTTCTGGAAAGTTTGTAAAAATTTGGCTAAGTCTTTTGCAGGCTTTTTGTTCCCTTTTATCCCGAACATGTTCGTTCAAGGGACTTCGGTAAACCAAATTTTTCTGTCTTCCTATTGTCCCGAGCATATTTGCTCAAGGGACTTAGGAAAATTTTCACGAGATTGCTCATTTCCCTTTTTCTCGAGCACGTTCGCTCAAGGGTGTTCGGAAATTAGTTCAGCTTTTGTTTTGGCGTGTACTTTTGCGAGATTCTTGCTTTCCCTTTTTCCCGAGCATGTTCGCTCAAGGGTGTTCGGAAAATTTTCTCTGCACTGATTATGCCGAGTACATTTGCAAGATTCTTGTTTCCCATTTTTCCCGAGCATAGTGGCTCAAGGGACTTCGGGAAGTCACATCTGCTTTTTTCGTGGTGAGCACCTTCGTGGAATTCTGTCTTGGACAATTTGGTATACTTAAAAAATTTTTCTCAAGACCATTCTTCTCCAGACCATTCTGTACTTAGAATATTTCTTGTACAACATATCTCCTCCGCTCAACCTTAGGCGTAGAATTTTTTCAAGGCGTCTGAATGCCAAGTGTTTTTCAATTCTATGCCTTCGGTGTCGCCAAGCTTGTACACGCCTTTTCGTACTTTGGTGAGAACCAGATAAGGTCCTTCCCAATTTGCGCGAAGTACTCCGTGAGATGGCCTTCGGGGTGCAAAGTCGGCCTTTCGGAGAACGAGGTCTCCTTTTTTGATTTCTTTTGGCCTGGCTTTTAAGTTGATAGCCGCGGCCACTCTTTGCTGGAAAGGTTTTCTTCTCAGCTCGGCTATTTCTCTGTGTTCGGCCACAAGGTCGAGCTTAGTTCTCAGACCGAGGTCATTTCCGCCTTCATCAAATACTTGCACCCGTATTGAAGGCTGAACTATCTCTATTGGGATAATGGCCTCTGTTCCGAAGACGAGTGAGAAGGGAGTTTCCCCTGTGGCTCTTCGTGGCGTCGTTCGGTAGCTCCACAATACACTTTGGAGTTCTCCTGGCCATTTCCCCTTGGCTTCCCCAAGTCTCTTTCTCAGGCCATCTTTTATGGTCCTGTTTGATACTTCCACCTGCGCATTGCTTTGGGGGTGAGCTACTGGGGCGAAGTGCATCTTTATTCCGAGGTCACTGATGAATTCCTGGAATCCTTTTTCTATGAACTGGGATCCATTATCAGCTACTAGTACCCTCCGTATGCCAAATCTGCATATGATGTTCTTCCATACGAACTTCTGCACTTCTTTTGCCGAGATAGTTGCTAGTGGTTCTGCCTCCACCCACTTTGAGAAATAGTCCACTGCTACCACGCAGAATTTCACGCCTCCGGGCGCTGTGGGGAGTGGCCCAATAAGGTCTATACCCCAGACTGCGAAGGGCCAAGGATAGTCTGCCGACGTTACCATTTCCGAGGGTATCCTCTGGATTTTTGCATGTCTCTGGCAACTACCGCACTTCTGGACGAACTGCCTTGCGTCCTTTCTCAGGGTAGGCCAGAAGTATCCTTGGCAGAGTATCACTGCTGCAAGGGCATCAGTTCCAATGTGCGAGCCGCACATGCCTTCATGAACTTCTTCGAGGACCATCTCAGTATCCTCTTCGCCCACACATCTCTGCAGCGGATTTGCATATCCTTGCTGATATAACTCTTCACCAATCAGGAAGAATCTTCCGGCGCGTCTTCGCAGTCTTGCCGCATTGCCGGCGTCTTCGGGAAGCTCATTCTCTGCGAGGTATCTCTTTATGGGGTCCTTCCACCCTGTTCCCGAGGTCGTTACGCTTAGCACGGAGATGCTTGGATGGTCTAACACCTCGCTGTATGTTTTGGACTTCGCTAAGCAATCTGCCTCAGTATTATTCTGCCGGGGTACATTTTTGATCCGCACGGCGTCAAACTCTTGGATGAGTTTTGTTACCAGCTCGTGGTATTTTGCCAAGATTGGGTCCTTTGCCCCATAATCTCCTGCCGTCTGCCGAACTACCAGCTGGGAATCGCTGTGAGCCCTTAAATTTCTCACGCCAATCTTTCTGGCCAAGAGTAATCCCGCTATGAGGGCTTCATACTCGGCCACATTATTGGTGACGTTGAAGCTGAACTTGATAGCCTTCATCACCTCTAGGCCTTCGGGTCCTCTGATAACTATTCCAGCTCCCCGGTGTTCGGACCCCGAGGCTCCGTCAACATGCAAGGTCCATTCTGGGTCACCTTCTTTCGGATCTGAGTGGTTTTCCTCAGTGGTGGGTATTTCGGCGATAAAATCTGCCAATGCTTGGGCTTTTATGGCCTTCCGAGGCTCAGACGTGATTTCGTGTTCGCCAAGCTCTATGCACCACTTGGAGAGCCTTCCCGAATGATCCACTCTCTTCATAACATCCCGTAGTGGTAGACTACTTCGGACGATGATGGGGTGAGCCTGGAAATATGGTCGCAGTCTTCTTCCTGCAAGCACCAAGGCGTATATAGCTTTTTGAAGCAAAGGGTACCTGACTTCGGCGCCATGCAGGGACTTGCTGACGTAGTAGACCGGCCATTGTTTCGGCCCTTCTTCTTTCACCAGAACCGAGCTCACGGCCTTTTCTGTGACGGCGAGGTACAGTACGAGGGGTTCTCCCTCCCGAGGTTGTCGCAGAGTCGGCAGGCTGGCCAGGTAGACTTTGAGTTCTTCCTAGGCCTTTTGGCAATCTTCATCCCAAGGATGATTGTTTCTTCCGAGGTCGCCTTCCATCTTTGCTGCCTTTGTGAGGACTTTCAAGAAAGGTCTACACCTATCTCCGTACCTGGAAATAAACCTGCTCAGAGAGGTTATTCTTCCGGTTAGTCTCTGCATGTCTTTGACTGTGGCAGGAGTTCGGAACTCAAGCGGAGCCTTAATCTTCTCAGGATTGGCGTCGATGCCTCTTTCGGATACCATGTACCCAAGGAATTTTCCCGAGGTCACGCCGAAGATACACTTATTGGGATTAAGGCGAATCCCGAAGGCTCTGAGCTTTCAGAAGGTTTCCTCCAAATCTGCAACGTGGTAGCCGGGCAGCTTGCTTTTGACTATCATATCATCAACATATACCTCCATGTTTCTCCCCATTTGGTCCTTGAAGACCTTGTTCATCAGTCTCTGGTAGGTGGCTCCTGCATTTTTGAGCCCGAAGGGCATTCTGACATAGCAGTACGTTCCTCCCTCGGTGATGAAGGCAGTTTTCTCTTCATCTTCGGGGTCCATCCTTATCTAATGGTAGCCGCTGAAGGCATCTAGGAAGCTCAGGAGCCCGTATTCGGCCGTTGAATCTACCAGTTGATCTATTGGCGGGAGGGGAAATGAGTCTTTCGGGCAAGCATCGTTCAAGTTTCTGAAATCAATGCACATCCGGAGTTTGCTGCTGCCTTCTTTTATGGCGATGACCACATTGCTTAACCATTCGGGGTATTTTACCTCCCTGATAACTTCAGCATCCAATAGGCGCTGGACTTCGGTTTTCATGAAGTTGCTTTTGTGGGCTAAGATGCTTCGTTTCTTTTGCCTGATAGGTTTTGCTTCCGGGCTTACTTTGAGGCTGTGCTGTATTATGCCAAGGTTCACTCCTGGCATGTCTTTCGGCGAGTAGGCAAACAGATCTTTATTTTTCAGTAGAAAGGATACAAGATTTTCCTTATCACTTTTGGCCAAGCTCTTCCCTATTGGGGTAGATTGCCCTGGGACAAGATATACTGCTTCCGTTTCTGCTTCTGCGGGATCTCCTTCTTTGCCTTTCTCCTGTGCCTTTGCCTCCACCGTTTGTGTAGAGTTGTTTGCCGGAGCCTTTCGTGCTTTTACAAACACCCTTCTTACCTCGGCTTGGTCGATGAAGACCTCTGCATCTCCATCCTTGGTGGCGAATGTGATAGTCAAGTACTTAACATCGGGGCGAATGTGCAGGTTCCCCTGAGTCTGCCTTCCAAGGATGGCATTGTACGAAGACTGGACGTCCATGACGATAAATCTTGCCATTGTGGACGCGTACAACTCAGCTGCTCTGTCTACCGAAGTGCCTTTCATCATCAAGGGGAGGTCGATCCATCCGAGGACGGGTAGTTCGGATGGCCCAATGCCGAAGGTGGGCGTGGTGACAGGTTTAAGCTCGCTACTGGAGATGCCCAAGCTCGGCAGTAAGTGCGAGAATAGGACGTCAGCATTTGAGCCATCATCAAGCAACACTCTCTTGACGTCCCAGTTCCCTATTCTCGCCATTATCAGCAGCGGGTCGTCGTGGGGGAAGACGACGGTGGAGCCATCTTTGCGAGCCAGTTTCTATGATGGACTTTGATACTCCATAACTGCAATTTCTCTGGCCTTCCGCTTTCTTTCCGAGGATGGGAGCCCCGTGGTGATGGTTTGGATGACCCCTACTGGAGGTGGAAGGCGCCTTTTTGGACTTCTGTTTCTCCGCCTATCGGAGTCATAGTCCTCATTTTCGGCCCTCTCTTCCTCATCTTTTCTGCCTTTTGGGGAGGGCATCCGCAAGTATTTGCGAAGTTGGCCCTGTTTGATCAGCGACTCTATGTACTTCTTCAGCTGGAAGCAGTCTTCGGTGTCATGACCGTGGTCGCGATGAAACTAGCAGAACTTCTTGGCATTCTTCTTATTATCGGCAGCCATGGCCTTTGGTCGCCGAATCTGCGTCCCTTGCCTTTCCAGCGCCATGAGAATGTTGGTCCGTGTCGTGCTCAAGGGCGTGAAACTCTGAGGTTTCCTTCCTCGCATTCGTCATGGTCGGCCTGTGTGTTCAGATAGATGCCGAGTTGGCTGACTGGACCCTTCGGCGCGGTGATGATCAGACTTCGGCCCCGGCATCCTCAATTCCTCGGCTGTCATGTGCTGCTCTGCCCTTCGGTAAAATTCTCCGAGGGTCTCCGGGGGGTCCTTTGAGAACTCATAGAACAGCTGTGAGTCACGCCGAAGGCCCCGTGTCATAGCGAGGATGCGGATTTCGGGCCGGAAGTCCGGGACGCTGAGTGCTTCCCTGTTGAATATTTCGACATAGTCTCGGATTGTCTCTCCGTTTCTCTGCTCTATGTCGAACATCTGCACAGGCATTTTGGCCGTCGGCCTGCTCCCAATGAACTGCTGGGTGAAGGCTGTGGACAACTCTTGGAACTCAGTGATAGTCCCTGGGGGCAAGGAATTGTACCATGCTGTTGCTGGGCCCGTGAGGGTGACTTCGAAGCATTTGCACATGGTAGCGTCATCAGCTCCGTGCATTATCATGCTCCGTCTGTACTTCGTCAGATGGGCCTGTGGATCAGTCCGGCCATCATAGATCTCCAGCCTAGGCACTCTGAAGTCGCCTGGCATAGCTGCCGCAACGACGGCGTGAATAAACGGGGAGTCATCTTCGCATAATGCCCCCGACAGCCTGTCCCAAACGAGTTTTCTGGCCACTTGCTTCTCCACTCTGTCCAGCCGTGCCAATATCCTTTCCATAAGCGCAGTGGCGCTTGGACCATTCTCGCGGGAGGGAGATCGATGGCGCCTTTTCGGGGACCGAGTTCGGCGCGGAGGGGTCAGGGACCTCGCCTCGGGCGACGAACTGCTTCGCTGTGAGACTCTTGGTCGCTTGGACCCGGTTTGTCCCACTGGCCGTTTCCCGAGGGCTATATCTTCTGTGGATGATTCTCCGCGAGGCTCTCCACTTCCTGAACTGCGGTATGTAGACTTGGGGCTTCTCTCCCGAGGGCGTGCTGATGAGGAGGGTTTCTGGGCCTGTGACTGCTGTGGCCATCTTCGGTCGATCTGCTGAGTCATTTCAGCAACAACCGAGCACTGAAAGTCCCTCAAGAAGCTCATGGTGATTACCAGAGGGCGGTCTTGCTCGGGCGTAGAAGTCTCTGGGAGTGTCTGCTCAGCGGCCGGTTGTATCTCAGGCGCGGACGAGGACCTTGGGAGTCCCTTGTCCTTAGAACGCCGAGTCTCAACGACGGCGATTTGCGAGCGGGTTCCCACAGACGGCGCCAAATGATGGCCTGGGGCCTCATCGTTATGAGTCATGATGACTGTTGAGGAGACTTCTAGGAGGAAGAATGCCTGGAAGGTTGATCGCCCCAAGGAGAGTACCTGAAAAGCTGGTAAACATGGTTAGGAGGCCCCCGGAGTGTTTTTCCGGGGGGGGAGCCTCCGACGCCCAAGTCAGTGGTGGCCGGAAAAAGGAGAAAGTCACTAGCTCAAAGAGAAAGGCAGAAAAGTCTCGCCTGGTATTTTCTCAGAGTGTGGGAGCTGTATCTCCGGCCAACCAACCTCCTGTCAAGTATTTATTTCCTGTATATATAGTGATAGCCAAAGGCTATCGCCTCAATCTGGCCGAACACCCTGCCACAACAATGGCCAGAAGAACTGGCGCTTCCCGGGAACAGGTGGAATCATGCACCTCGGGAGATAGCCGGAGAGCTCCGAGCCTCGGCACGCCAGTAAAACTTGAGGACTCCATTCGCCCCCCAAGGTTATGAACAGCGCGGCTTCGGAAAAGTGGCACCAGACATTGCTGCCCGAACATGATATCCCGAAGGCGGAACCCCCTGGAACTGGGAACCCCCGAACTGAGGGTATGCTTCCCGAAGAGGCTCTGTCCGAACTAGAGGACGACCTCGCCCAGGGACCTCGGGAGTACGGCAGGAGCATTTAAGGAAGCATTTAATGAAGCCTCTGACACGTCCCACCACAGACGTAAAAAGTCGCCCTGACGCGCAGACGCCATCAGAATCACATCATGGCCCGTCTCAGCACAAGGCTCGAGGCCATCTGGTTACCAACTATCTGTCCCCTACGCCCAGAAGTTCAGGAGCATCCGACCGCACACGTGTCATGATCTGAACGGGCTAGGTATTCCTATATATACAGGAAATAAATACTTGACAGGAGGTTGGTAGGCCGGAGATATAGCTCCCACACTCTGAGAAAATACCAGGCGAGACTTTTCTGCCTTTCTCTTTGAGCTAGTGACTTTCTCCTTTTTTCGGCCACCACTGACTTGGGCGTCGGAGGCTCCCCCCCCGAAAAAACACTCCGGGGGCCTCCTAACCCTGTTTACCAGCTTTTCAGGTACTCTCCTTGGGGCGATCCACCTTCCAGGCGTTCTTCCTCCTAGAAGTCTCCTCAACAGTCATCATGACTCACAACGATGAGGCCCCAGGCCATCATTTGGCGCCGTCTGTGGGAACCCGCTCGCAAATCACCGTCGTTGAGACTCGGAGTTCTAAGGACAAGGGACTCCCAAGGTCCTCGTCTGCGCCTGAGATACAACCGGCCGCTGAGCAGAAACTCCCAGAGACTTCTACGCCCGAGGAGGACCGCCCTCTGGTAATCACCATGAGCTTCTTGATGGACTTTCAGCGCTCGGTCGTTGCTGAAATGACTCAGCAGATGGACCGAAGATGGCCACAGCAGTCACAGGCCCAGAAACCCTCCTCATCAGCACGCCCTCGGGAGAGAAGCCCCAAGTCTACACACCGCAGTTCAGGAAGTGGAGAGCCTCGCGGAGAATCATCCACAGAAGATATAGCCCTCTGGAAACGGCCTGTGGGACAAACCGTGTCCAAGCGACCAAGAGCCTCACAGCGAAGCAGTTCGTCGCCCGACGCGAGGTCCCTGACCCCTCCGCGCCGAACTCGCTCACCGAAGAGGCGTCGTCGATCTCCCTCCCGCGAAAATGGTCCTAGCTCCACTGCGCTTATGGAAAGGATATTGGCACGGCTGGACAGAGTGGAGAAGCAAGTGACCAGAAAACCCGTTTGGGACAGGCTGTCGGGGGCATTATGCGAAGATGGCTCCCCTTTTATTCGCGCCGTCGTTGAGGCAGCTATGCCAGGCGACTTCAGAGTGCCTAGGCTGGAGATCTATGATGGCCGGACTGATCCACAGGCCCATCTGACGAAGTACAGACGGAGCCTGATAATGCACGGAGCTGATGACGCTACCATGTGCAAATGCTTCGATGTCACCCTCATGGGCCCAGCAACAGCATGGTACAATTCCTTGCCCCCAGGGACTATCACTGAGTTCCAGGAGTTGTCCACAGCCTTCACCCAACAGTTCATTGGGAGCAGGCCGACGGCCAAAATGCCTGTGCAGATGTTCGACATAGAGCAGAGAAACGGAGAGACAATCCGAGACTATGTCGAACGATTCAACAGGGAAGCACTCAGCGTCCCGGACTTCCGGCCCGAAATCCGCATCCTCGCTATTACACGGGGCCTTCGGCGTGACTCACAGCTGTTCTACGAGTTCTCAAAGGACCCCCCGGAGACCCTCGGAGAATTTTACCGGAGGGCAGAGCAGCACATGACAGCCGAGGAATTGAGGATGGTGGGGCCGAAGTCTGATCATCACCGCGCCGAAGGGTCCAGTCAGCAAGCTCGGCATCTTTCTGAACACACAGGCCGACCACGACGAATGCGAGGAAGGAAACCTCAGAGTTTCACGCCCTTGAGCACGATGCGGACCAACATTCTCATGGCGCTGGAAAGGCAAAGGACGCAGATTCGGCGGCCAAAGGCCATGGCCGCCGATAATAAGAAGAATGCCAAGAAGTTCTGCCAGTTTCATCGCGACCACGGTCATGACACCGAAGACTGCTTCCAGCTGAAGAAGTACATAGAGTCGCTGATCAAACAGGGCCAACTTCGCAAATACCTGCGGATGCCCTCCCCAAAAGGCAGAAAAGAGGAGGAAGAGAGGGCCGAAAACGAGGACTATGGCTCCGACAGGCGGAGAAACAGAAGTCCAAAAAGGGGCCTTCCACCTCCAGTAGGGGTCATCCAAACGATCACCACGGGGCTCCCATCCTCGGAAAGAAAGCGGAAGGCCAGAGAAATTGCAGTTATGGAGTATCAAAGTCCATCGAAGAAACTGGCTCGCAAAGATGGCTCCACCGTCGTCTTCCCCCACGACGACCCGCTGCTGATAATGGCGAGAATAGGGAACTGGGACGTCAAGAGAGTGTTGCTTGATGATGGCTCAAATGCTAACGTCCTATTCTCGCACTTACTGCCGAGCTTGGGCATCTCCAGCAGCGAGCTTAAACCTGTCACCACGCCCACCTTCGGCGTTGGGCCATCCGAACTACCCGTCCTCGGATGGATCGACCTCCCTCTGATGATGAAAGGCACTTCGGTAGACGGAGCAGCTGAGTTGTACGCATCCACAATGGCAAGATTCATCGTCATGGACGTCCCGTCTTCGTACAACGCCATCCTTGGAAGGCAGACTCAGGGGAACCTGCACATTCGCCCCGATGTGAAGTACTTGACTGTCACATTCGCCACCAAGGATGGAGATGCAGAGGTCTTCATCGACCAAGCCGAGGTAAGAAAGGTGTTTGTAAAAGCACGAAAGGCTCCGGCAAACAACTCTACACAAACGATGGAGGCAAAGGCGCAGGTGAAAGGCAAAGAAGGAGATCCCGCAGAAGCGGAAACGGAAGCAGTAGATCTTGTCCCAGGACAATCTACCCGAATAGGGAAGAGCTTGGCCAAAGGTGATAAGGAAAATCTTGTATCCTTTCTGCTGAAAAATAAAGATCTGTTTGCCTACTCGCCGAAAGACATGCCAGGAGTAAACCCTGGCATAATACAGCACAGCCTCAAAGTAAGCCCGCAAGCAAAACCTATCAGGCAAAAGAAACGAAGCATCTCAGCCCACAAAAGCAACTTCGTGAAAACCGAAGTCCAGCGCCTATTGGATGCTGAAGTTATCAGGGAGGTAAAATACCCCGAATGGTTAAGCAACGTGGTCATCGCCACAAAAGAAGGCAGCAGCAAACTCCGGATGTGCATTGATTTCAGAAACTTGAACGATGCTTGCCCGAAAGACTCATTTCCCCTCCCGCCAATAGATCAACTGGTAGATTCAACGGCCGAATACGGGCTCCTGAGCTTCCTAGATGCCTTCAGCGGCTACCATCAGATAAGGATGGGCCCCGAAGATGAAGAGAAAACTGCCTTCATCACCGAGGGAGGAACGTACTGCTATGTCAGAATGCCCTTCGGGCTCAAAAATGCAGGAGCCACCTACCAGAGACTGATGAACAAGGTCTTCAAGGACCAGATGGGGAGAAACATGGAGGTATATGTTGATGATATGATAGTCAAAAGCAAGCTGCCCAGCTACCATGTTGCAGATTTGAAGGAAACCTTCCAAAAGCTCAGAGCCTTCGGGATTCGCCTTAATCCCGAGAAGTGTATCTTCGGCATGACCTCAGGAAAATTCCTTGGGTACATGGTATTTGAAAGAGGCATCGACGCCAACCCTGAGAAGATTAAGGCTCTGCTTGAGATCCGAACTCCTGCCACAGTCAAAGACGTGCAGAGACTAACCGGAAGAATAACCTCTCTGAGCAGGTTTATTTCCAGGTACGGAGATAGGTGTAGACCTTTCTTCAAAGTCCTCACAAAGGCAGCAAAGATGGAAGGCGACCTCGGAAGAAACAATCATCCTTAGGATGAAGATTGCCAAAAGGCCTGGGAAGAACTCAAAGTCTACCTGGCCAGCTTGCCGACTCTGCGACAACCTCGGGTGGGAGAACCCCTCGTACTGTACCTCGCCGTCACAGAAAAGGCCGTGAGCTCGGTCCTGGTTAAAGAAGAAGGGCCGAAACAATGGCTGGTCTACTACGTCAGCAAGTCCCTGCATGGCGCCGAAGTCAGGTACCCCTTGCTTCAAAAAGCTATATACGCCTTGGTGCTTGCAGGAAGGAGACTGCGACCATATTTCCAGGCTCACCCCATCATCGTCCGAAGTAGTCTACCACTACGGGATGTCATGAAGAGAGTTGATCATTCGGGAAGGCTCTCCAAGTGGTGCATAGAGCTTGGCGAACACGAAATCACGTATGAGCCTCGGAAGGCCATAAAAGCCCAAGCATTGGCAGATTTTATCGCCGAAATACCCACCACTGAGGAGAACCACTCAGATCCGAAAGAAGGTGAGCCAGAATGGACCTTGCATGTTGACGGAGCCTTGGGGTCCGAACACCAGGGAGCTGGAATAGTTATCAGAGGACCCGAAGGCCTAGAGGTGATGAAGGCTATCAAGTTCAGCTTCAACGTCACCAATAATGTGGCTGAATATGAAGCCCTCATAGCGGGATTACGCTTGGCCAAAAAGATTGGCGTGAGAAACTTAAGGGCTCACAGCGATTCCCAGCTGGTAGTTTGGCAGACGGCAGGAGATTATGGGGCGAAGGACCCAATCTTGGCAAAATACCACGAGCTGGTAACAAAACTCATCCAAGAGTTTGACGCCGTGTGGATCGAAAATGTACCCCGGCGGAATAACACGGAGGCAGATTGCTTAGCGAAGTCCAAAACATACACCGAGGTGCTAGACCATCCAAGCATCTCCGTGCTAAGCGTAACGACCTCGGGAACAGGGTGGAAGGACCCCATAAAGAGATACCTCGTAGAGAATGAGCTTCCCGAAGACGCCGACAATGCTGCAAGACTACGAAGACGCGCCGGAAGATTCTTCCTGATTGGTGAAGAGTTATATCGGCAAGGATATGCAAATCCGCTATAGAGATGTGTGGGCGAAGAGGATACTGAGATGGTCCTCGAAGAAGTTCACGAAGGCATGTGCGGCTCGCACATTGGAACTGATGCCCTTGCAGCAGTGATACTCCGCCAAGGATACTTCTGGCCTACCCTGAGAAAGGACGCAAGGTAGTTCGTCCAGAAATGCGGTAGTTGCCAGAGACATGCAAAAATCCAGAGGATACCCTCGGAAATGGTAACGTCGGCAGACTATCCTTGGCCCTTCGCAGTCTAGGGTATAGACCTTATTGGGCCACTCCCCACAGCGCCCGGAGGCGTGAAATTCTGCGTGGTAGCAGTGGACTATTTCTCAAAGTGGGTAGAGGCAGAACCACTAGCAACTATCTCTGCAAAAGAAGTGCAGAAGTTCGTATGGAAGAACATCGTATGCAGATTTGGCATACCGAGGGTACTAGTAGCTGATAATGGGTCCCAGTTCATAGACAAAGGATTCCAGGAATTCATCAGCGACCTCGGAGTAAAGATGCACTTCGCCCCAGTAGCTCACCCCCAAAGCAATGGGCAGGTGGAAGTATCAAACAGGACCATAAAAGATGGCCTGAAAAAGGGACTTGGGGAAGCCAAGGGGAAATGGCCAGGAGAACTCCCAAGTGTATTGTGGAGCTACCGAACGACGCCACGAAGAGCCACAGGGGAAACTCCCTTCTCACTCGTCTTCGGAACAGAGGCCATTATCCCGATAGAGATAGTTCAGCCTTCAGTACGGGTGCAAGTATTTGATGATGGCGGAAACGACCCCGGTCTGAGAACTAAGCTCGACCTTGTGGCCGAACACAGAGAAATAGCCGAGCTAAGAAGAAAAGCTTTCCAGCAAAGAGTGGCTGCGGCTATCAACTTAAAAGCCAGGCCAAAAGAAATCAAAAAAGGAGACCTTGTTCTCCGAAAGGCCGACTTTGCACCCCGAAGGCCATCTCATGGAGTACTTCGTGCAAATTGGGAAGGACCTTATCTGGTTCTCGCCGAAGTACGAAAAGGCGTGTACAAGCTTGGCGACGCCGAAGGCGTAGAATTGAAAAACACTTGGCATTCAGACGCCTTGAAAAAATTCTACGCCTAAGGTTGAGCGGAAGAGATATATTGTACAAGAAATATTCTAAGTACAGAATGGTCTGGAGAAGAATGGTCTTGAGAAAAATTTTCAAGTATACCAAATTGTCCAAGACAGAATTCCGCGAAGGTGTTCGCTACAAAAAAAGCAGATATGACTTCCCGAAGTCCCTTGAGCCACTATGCTCGGGAAAAATGGGAAACAAGAATCTTGCAAAGGTACTCGGCATAATCAGTGCAGAGAAAATTTCTGAACACCCTTGAGCGAACATGCTCGGGAAAAAGGGAAAGCAAGAATCTCGCAAAAGTACACGCCAAAACAAGACCAGAGGTAATTTCCGAACAGCCTTGAGCGAACGTGCTCGGGAAAGAGGGAAATGAGCAATCTCGTGAAAATTTTGCTAAGTCCCTTGAGCAAATATGCTCAGGACAATAGGAAGACAGAAAAATTTGGCTGAAGGTTTCCCGAAGTCCCTTGAGCGAACATGTTCGGGATAAAAGGGAACAAAAAGCCTGCAAAAGACTTAGCCAAATTTTTACAAACTTTCCAGAAAGTCTCTTGAGCGAGCACACTCGGGACAAAGGAAGGTAAAAAGTTTCTTTGGTTGCAGGTTTTCCGAAAGTCTCTTGAGCAAACGCGTTCGGGATAGTGGAAATGAAGAAACTTGCAAGAAAGGACTTAGCCAAAAGACTGTTCATTAAGAGCAAACGCTGCCTTACAAAAGAAGTGCCCAAAGAAGGAGCACAAAGGAGAAAAATGAGAGGAGCCCTAAAGCAAACTAGGGAGAACCAGGCGGACGAAGAGCAGGAAGCTTCAGATGCTCGACCTTGGACCACTGCCACCGAGGTCCCTCAGGAATATTTAGGCCCTCCAGAAAAGAGAGGTCCAAATCTGGGAACCTCTGCAGGACTTGGTGCCGAACAAGGCAGAAGCCGTCTTGAAAGGCGACCTTGGCCATTTGATCAGAAGTATGTTTTTGAACGCCAAGGTCGTTGAGCTCGTCCCTCAGCTCAGCAATCTCCTCCTCCAGCTTGCTTATCCCCAGCGTCTCTTCGGACTCCTTCTTTAGTGCCTCGACCTCGGCCCAGAGAGCATTGTTCTCATCCGTCAACCTCGCCGCAAGACTGTCAGAAGCAGCCTTGTCCTTGACAAGATCTCCGTTGGCGGCGAGCAGCCCCTTTACTTGGTCGCCAAGGTCGGCAATCTTCCGGGAGGAGTCCTTTTCAAGTTCTTCTCTCTTCTTCGAGAACTCCTCCCGAACGGCGGCGATTTGCTGAGAACAATCCGCTGTCAACTGCTGGTTGCTGGCAACCGCCTTCGCAAGCGAAGCCTTCGCTTCACTGAGTTCCCGCGAAGTCGCATCCTTGGAGGTAGCCTCTCTGGCCACCCGAACTCGGAGGTAACCAGCGTACTCCAGCAGCTACGGCAAGGCAAAAGTCCAGGTTAGTACAAGTCTAAACACTTAGAAAATTGAGGAAAAGTGTAAAGACTATACCTGAGCAGCGTGCTCGGTGACTTTTGCGGCGAGGGTAAGATCCCTCGGGTGAGCCGCCGCAATGGCCCGGAAGGAGGCGTCAGTGGTCATCCCCTTCCAAATCTCCTTCGTCATTTTCGGACAATCGTCGGAGAACAAATTCATATCCTCCGTGATTGTCCAAAAGGGCTCCAAGGGGATCTTCCCCTCAGGGATTGTGGCATCGCGAAGGGCCTGTTTCCTCTCATGAATGGCCCTCCAGCCGGCAGTAAGAGGCTCATCTGAAAGTGAGAAGGAAGTTAGGAGTAGAAGAAAAATTGGCGAAAAGTAAAGGAGCTGAACTTCGCCTGAAGGCATACCTGGAGGAACCTCGGAGATAGTGTCCTCGGGATCCTCGGGCCCCTCGAAAGAAAGACCCTTACCCTTCAGCCGGTACCGCTCCTCGGCAGTGGGTACTTCTACCACTACAGTGTTTCTGGGGGCCTCGAGGTCGAGAGGAGGCACCTCGGCGGAAGTAGCGGGGACCTCGGTCAGTGGAATTTCAACAAGACCAGCCTCTTCGCCAGCTTCTCCTTCCGAAAGCTCTGGCTGAGGAGGCTGGACAGCCTTCCTAGCTCGCTTCGCCGAGGGCCCTACCCCTGTCGTCTTCCTTCTTCGGGAAGCCGCCTTCTTTGTCTGCTCCCCCTTCTCCACTTGGCCAGAAAAGAGGGCCTTGTAATAGGCGGCAGCCCCATCGCCCATCTCTGAAAAAGAGAAGAAATATCAGCGTAAGTCCGAGGAAAAAGTATAAAGGGGTGGAAGATTACTCACTTTCGGCAAAAGTTTCGAAAGAAGTCTCCCCCTTAAGGAGCTTGACCAGCCAGGAGTCCTTCCCGGCGATGGCGGGAGCGGGCATATTGAGGTCAGTCACGTGCTCCTTAACCACTTTCAGCTCCCGAAGGACTTCTTCGGTCATCAACCTCCAGTTGATAGGAAAGGGGTAAAGAGCACGAGGAGAGACCTCGGGAGCCCAGTCAGCGACTGCCCGAATGCGGGCGTCGAAATCCGCGAACACGGAAGCCAACGGTGGGGTCAGCAGCATCCTTGGATCAACGACGTCTGCGTTCAGCACTCCCTGAGCCCATCTGGTCGGGACACCAGACCAGTTCTTATCCACTTTCAGGAAAAAGAACTTAGGCTGCCACCCCCGCCAGCTATCCTTCGTGTCGAAGGTGAAGGTGAATTTTTTGGTCCCGGATCCCCGAGGCAGCAGGAAATAGAAGCCACCCTTCGGGACCACGTAGAGCTTGTAGTACTGCATGAAAATGATGAAGTGGGGCTCTATCCCGAACACGCCACACATGCAGAAGTAGGCGTTAAAATAGCAGTACGCGTTCGGGGGAAGCTGGTTCACAGCAATGCCATGGAATTGGCAGAACTCGCAAACCACCTTCGGGGGAGGATACCGAAGTCCGGCCTTCAGTTGGGCTCAGAAGACGGTAACCTCGTCGCCGCGGTTTGAAAAAGCAAAATGGCTAGAACGAGGCAGCCTGGTCACAGCGTAAGAGGGAAGAAAGAATTTTTTCTTCCACCTCTCTAGTTTTTCGGGGGTGGTACAGCAAGGATGGGCCAGAAGAGGTTTCCAGCTCTCGGGAACAGGCATCGTAGACATGAAAAAGAGTTTGAGATGGAAAAGAAAATAGTTTCCAGAAAAAACTCAGAAGACGAGTTTGGAAAAAAAAAAACAGTTTTCCAGAAAAACTCAGAAAAACAGAGGAATCAGAGTGCTCTGGAAATCAAAACCCACCAAAAGATTTGCCTGAGGACGCCGTCGTGAAAGTTGGTAGGAAAAGCTCTGATTAAAGAAGCTCCGCCACAAAAAGCAAGATAAAACGCAAGAACAGAGGGCAAAGCAGAGAGAGAGCAGTAAGTGGGACTTATGATAGGATGGGCTATTTATAGGCCAAAGGTGGGTAGCCGAAAGGAGATCATAAGTACCCATTGGAGGTGAACCATCGCCGTAACTGCCCACTGCACCCGAAAAGGCGCGCCCTCTGTAAATGACGTGTCTCTCTTCCAATGGCAAGAAGCCGCGTGTCAACCGCTGCGCAGAAATAGGGGACACGCCTCCCCAAACATCCCTGGAAAAGCGGGACACACCTCCTGAGTGGGACACATCGTTTGACATCCCTGAAAAGTGGAGACGCGCCGCTCAGTCTGACACGCTTGGCCATCAGACCTGCAGAAATAAAAAGCAGGCCACCTCGAGGACACCAAGAGACAGGCTATGGCTGAACAGCCCATGACTTTTGGGCAAGAGGTGTACCTTCGGTACAGGCTTTGCCTCGGAGACACCAAAGAATAGGCCAAGGCCGAATAGCCCAGACCCTCGGGCAAAAGGTGCGACCTCGGAACAGGTTATGCTTCCCAACAAAACTCCCAACAACAACCTCGGAAAGAGATGCAAACCGAAGTCTTCACTTCGGCTTTCCAGAGGGGGGCATGTGATAGCCAAAGGCTATCGCCTCAATCTGGCCGAACACCCTGCCACAACAATGGCCAGAAGAACTGGCGCTTCCCGGGAATAGGTGGAATCATGCACCTCGGGAGATAGCCGGAGAGCTCCGAGCCTCGGCACGCCAGTAAAACTTGAGGACTCCATTCGCCCCCCAAGGTTGTGAACAGCGTGCCTTCGGAAAAGTGGCACCAGACATTGCTGCCCGAACATGATATCCCCGAAGGCGGAACTCCCTGGAACTGGGAACCCCCGAACTGAGGGTATGCTTCCCGAAGAGGCTCTGTCCGAACTAGAGGATGACCTCGCCCAGGGACCTCGGGAGTACGGCAGGAGCATTTATGGAAGCATTTAAGGAAGCCTTTGACACGTCCCACCACAAACGTAAAAAGTCGCCCTGACGCGCAGACGCCATCAGAATCACATCATGGCCCATCTCAGCACAAGGCTCGAGGCCATCTGGTTACCAACTATCTGTCCCCTACGCCCAAAAGTTCAGGAGCATCCGACCGCACACGTGTCATGATCTGAACGGGCTAGGTATTCCTATATATACAGGAAATAAATACTTGACAGGAGGTTGGTAGGCGGGAGATACAGCTCCCACACTCTGAGAAATTACCAGGCGAGACTTTTCTGCCTTTCTCTTTGAGCTAGTGACATTCTCCTTTTTCCGGCCACCACTGACTTGGGCGTCGGAAGCTCCCCCCCGGAAAAACACTCCGGGGGCCTCCTAACCCTGTTTTCCAGCTTTTCAGGTACTCTCCTTGGGGCGATCAACCTTCCAGGCGTTCTTCCTCCTAGAAGTCTCCTCAACAGTCATCATGACTCAAAACGATGAGGCCCAAGGCCATCACCTTCAGTGGATACCACCAAATTTGGATGGATCCGAAACCACCTTCATCACCAAAGTTGGGACCTACTGCTATGTCAGAATGCCCTTCAATTTGAAGAATGTAGGGGCCACGAACCAAAGGCTGATGAACAGGGTGTTTGACAACCAAATCGGGAGGAATATGGAAGTATATATTGATGATATGATAGTTAAGAAAAAACTGCCGAGTAGTAATATCTTAGACTTAAAGGAAACATTCCACCGACTTCAGGAATTCGGAATCCATCTTAACTCGGAGAAATGCATGTTCGATGCCAACCTAGAAAAAGTTAAGGCCCTGCTAGGATTCTGAACTCCCATAACAATTAAGGACGTGCAAAGGCTGACTAGGAGAATCACTTCCCTCAATAGATTCATCTCCAGATATGGGGATTGGTGCTGATCGTTCTTCAAAGTGCTCACCAAAGCAGCAAAAAATGAAGGTACCTTCAGCTCCGAGTGTTACCACCTCACAAAATGGGAGAATTACAAGTGTGTCATAATGGCTAAAAACCATTATATTGTGTAATTCTCATCATAGTGATTGAAGTGTGGGGGGAAGAAGATATGATTTACCCCTCCTTAAAAGTGTTCCAAGTTGGTAACTTGGTCCCCAGGAAAAGCCTTAAGGATTGCTCGTTTGTCAAGCAACCTATGGACTGTTTTGTAAGGTTTTGGAAATTCGGGTACTCAATTGCAAAACTCTCAAGAAAGAGACTTGGAGAGTTATGGGAAGGATATAAATGGTATGAAGACAAGTTTGGACAAAGGAAACACTAAAGGCAATAAGGACCTAAATGTCCTGGTGTTCAAGCTTTTGACTTAAGACTAAGGGTGGAATTGTGGGCTATCCCACCATGGGGGAGGCTGCCAAGACTTGATAATTAGTCAAAAATGTTGGGCACATGTGTACCAATCAGTTTAAGACAAAGAAACCATAATTAGTGAGAAAGAAAATGACATAAAGCAAGGTTAAGCTTGTTAAGTGTGTTTTGTGCGCTTAAGCTCAGTTAATGCCATTTAAGTGGCCAAATCACTTATCCCTCTCTCATTTTCATCCTGCCCCAGCCCAAGAACACAGCCATACTTCCTCCGTAGCCACCACACCTTCAAACTTGCAATTGATTGAAATTGAAGGCAAAAGGAAGCAATTGGAAGCAAACTAAAGCTATTGCTTGGATGCTTCAAGGATCAAGATTGATTTTTGGCCTACCCACTTTGGTAAAGGTTCTCTTGCTTTTATGGGTTGTTTTTTGTATTTTCAAACATCCATGGAGCTATGGCTAAGCTTGGAAGAGAGTCATGAGCTTGATGAACCAAGCTTATTGAGGGGAGTGCACTTATTGAATGTTTTGTGACCCATTGTCAAGTGCACAAAGATGGCAGTAAAATGAGGGTTTCTAGAGCCCAAAGTCAGTACTAACTATTTTTAAAATGTTCCTAAGACCAAGCATTAGCTGGAGGAGGGCTTCCATAGTGATTTGCTTATGCTTACTACATGTTTTACAGACTAACCCGTGGTACATGTTGCTGCCACATTTCATGTGTTTGTTTCTTGTGAATTGCTGCTGCATTAAGTTGCTATATCTTGTATATATGCATTGTGGTTTTTGTGTTTTGCTGTGTTTCAATGCAGGTTTTCATGATGGTTACATTGCCTATTGAATCCAAGTGCTACCCTTACTAAGTTTCACAACGAAACTTACTCCCCTCAATTCTGTCATTTCAGGTCCAGCAGAAAGATCACATTCAAACTGACCTTTGTGGTTTGAGTTTTGATTTAAAACATCAAGTAAATGAACTTCCATGTGTCTAGTTATGATCTGGAAAGTTTAGTGATTTTGGAAGCACATTTGGTATTTTTAATGGTGGTACTTATTGTGTTGTGCAGCAGCTGTCCAGCATCCTATTTTTGGAGTACATTGTGTCTCAGGACCTCCTGTAACCTAGCATGCGTATTTAGCTGAGTTAAGACCATATTGTAGTGTATGTATGCATTTGCATGTAGTGTATGTAAAATGAGTCAAGTATGAGAACATCTGAGTAATGTTTTGCCTATGTAAGTGATGTGGTGCAAAGCTGCCTAACTGTGAATGATGGGCTGCTTACTTGTAAATTCTGTTTTGGCCACATAAAGTTTTTAAAATAAAGGTAATGTAATTTCTATGTGTAATGGACATATATGGGATAGCCTTGGAGGGCTTTCCCCTGGTGGATGAAGTGTTTGTGTGGTTTGGAAAAATTGTATGGGCAAAATGGTCCAAAAGTTACCAGAATTTCGACTCTGGACCTAAAGTTTAATATCTCCCTGTGTAGATTGAATCTTTCTATGAAATTTTGACCACAGATAGGGGACATCTATAGGGTTAACTGGAATTTATAATTTATGGATTTAGAGTCCTGTAGCCAAAGATATGATGTTGCAAAATTGGCTGAGTTACTGTTCATTTGGTCAGAATTTTGTAACCAAATTAAAAAATCCATAACTTGGTCCATAGGTGGGCTATTGATGTAAAAAAAAATTCCTTGGTTTTCCCAAAGTATCTACTTGATAATGGAGAAAATAAAATAGGGGGTATGTGGCTAGAATGATACATTTAATTAGTGGAAGTTACAGGTGCAGTAGCTGGTCACTATAACTTAACAAGATTCCCTAATGTGTGGAAGCCAAGATTAAGACTTGTGCTACTGTTTTCCTTCTTTGTTGCCATGGTGTGCATGAAATGTGAATATGTGTGTGATGGTTGGACCAATATACATGTGTTTACATAGTGCCCAAGAGGGCCACTTGGGTATGCACAGTAAGGGTAGTGTTCTGATGGCCTACAGAACATTACCAATCCTGGGAGTCTAAATGCACAATTTTGGCACCATAATTGGACTACCCCGGAGTGGGTAACAGAAGTTGGTATCATAGCATGGTTTGTACATGTACATAGGATATAGTTTCATTGCATACATCTACAAACATGAACTCATTTTGGTCAGCTGCTAGTGTCAAGTACCATTTAAATACCTATGATCTTTATATGTGCTCTATGATGAATCATCAATTCAATAAGTAATCATGGTTGCCACAAGGAGAGGAGAACCACCCCGAAGGCCTCATACTAATTTTAGGCAAGAAAGAAATGGATAGAATAGAGGGAGTCAAGGCCAACAGGGGGCACCAAACCCTGAAGTGTCTCAAGTATGGTTAAAGCTTCAAAGGAACTTAGCTCTAATCAATGTGAACTTAGTAAGGTTGATTCAAGCACAATAGCAAGGAGTCCAAGTAGCTCCAGTAGAACCAGTTCAGGATGCACAGTAGCAACTAGAAGAGGAAACTATGAACACATCTGAATATGTTCCTTCTGGAACCTTAGAAGATATAATGATGAAAGTGTTGAGGAGGAAGATGAAGATAGGAGAAATCCAAGAGGAAGAATGAGATTGAAGATGGCCATGAGATTGGTCAGGTATCAGGACCAATCCCTCAGTCTATGACCATTCCTCCCCTAAGAATGAGATTAAGGATGGTCATGAGAGAAGATCCAGGAAGAGGCAAAGGTATCATAGAGAGCATCACCATACAGAGGACTCTCACAGGTCCAGAAGACATAGATCAGAGGATCTAGAAGGCCTAGATGAAGTCAAATTGTTGGATAGGTTCCAAGGCCTAAGACCTCCACACTTTGATGGAAGAGCTTGGCCAGAGAGAGTTGGGGAGTGGTTAATCTTCATTGAAAAAATGTTTGAGAGGAAGCCACTCAGCTCCACCAGAAGTGTGTCACTAGCTACCTACAATCTGGTAGGCAATGCAAAGATGTGGTGGAGAAACACCAGAGATAGGTATGCTTTCCAGAAGGGGAGAAGGCCAGGAAGAGATATTGAGATGAGCTGGCTAAAGTTCACATAGCTATTCCAGGAGTAGTACATCGGTGATGCTATCAAGGATATGAAGCAAACTGAATTTGATGCTCTAAGGCAGGACAACCTCAATCTCCTAAAGTATGAGCATAAATTCAATCAGTTGGTGAGGTATGCTCCTCAGTATCATGGATTGGAGGAATTGAAGGCCAAAAGATTTGTTAGAGGCCTAAAGTCAGACATTAGAAAGGCTGTTAGACCTTTTGGAGCAGTTACATACTATGAAGCAGTGCAGAAAGCTCTATTAGTAGAGCAAGAGGAGTGTGAGACTAAGTACTTTCCCAGTGGACCAGGGGAAAGTAGTCAGGCAGGAGGCAAATAAAAGAAGCCACCACATGGCTAGGGAGTTGCCAAGAGTTCCCATTTTGGTGGTGAGGGCAAGGTCAAGGGAAGTTCTCTGGCCTAAGGTGCCCTAAGTGTAGGAGGTTTCATGGAAAGAAACCTTGCTACTTTGATACCCAAGCGTGTCTAAGATGTGGATCCATGGATCATGGGATCAAAGACTGCCCACAGGCTCAAAGGAGGCCAAAAGACCAAGGTCCAGTAAGACCTATTGGGGTAGGAGCTAGAGGACGAGCACCAAGGGGGGGACAGCTGAGGCCAGTTCCTCTAGTGCCTCGGCCTCTAGTGCAGAGAGCTGGCAGAGTCATCCAAGTGGAGAGGCCAGAGACATCAGAGCAAGGATGAGCACTAAGAGGTAACATTTACCTTAATGGTATGTTTGTTAGTGTTCTGTTTGATACTAGTGCATCTATGTCTATAGTGGCTAGTAAATTTGTTAATGCCATGAAATTGCCTACTAAAATCATGCCTAGGATATCCTTAGTGAAAACAATAGGTAGTCAATGTCTTTTCACTAATGACCTAGCTAAGGATTGTGAGCTAGTAGTAAGAAAGACGAAGGTTATGACTAATCTGCTAGTGTTGGACATTCCTAAGTATGATTTAGTGCTGGGTATGAATTGGCTTGCTATGCATAACATAAGAATTGATTGTGCTAAGAGGGAAATCACATTGCCTGATGGTGAAGTACATGCATTAGTGAATTCTAAGGAATTAGTGTATCAAATGCATGGCATACAGCTAGTGGTATTAGATGAGATACCTGTGATTTCTGAGCATGATTACTGTTATGCATTGAATGAATTGCACTATGATAAGGAAGTCAACAGAATACCTATAGTGAGACACTTTCCACAAGTTTTTCCTAAAGACCTGCCAGGTATTCCTCCCCTAAGGGAGATTGAATTTGAAATCAAGCTGCAACCAGATGATAGTCCAATATCCATACCTCCTTATAGAATGCCAATCACAGAGATGAATGTGCTTAAGAAACAACTTGATGAACTTTTGGAAAAAGGGTTCATAAGGCCAATTGTTTCACCATGGGGAGCTTCTGTCCTCTTTGTGAAGAAGAAGGATGGATCGTTGAGACTATGCATTGACTACAGAAAGCTTAATGCAATGACTATCAAGAACAAGTATCCACTCCTTAGGTTGAGGATCTGTTTCATCAACTCAAGGGAGCTAAGATCTTCTCCAAGATAGATTTAAGATCTAGATGCTTCCAGTTGAGAGTAAAGGAAGAGGACATTCCTAAGACTGCATTTAGGACCATATATGGGCATTATGAGTACACAATCATGCCATTTGGTTTGACTAATGCCCCAACTGCTTTCATGGACCTGATGAACAGGTTGTTCAAACCACATTTGGACAAATTTGAGGTTGTTTTCATTGATGACATCCCAGTGTATTCCAAGGATGAAAATGAACATGAACATCATCTAAAGATTTTCCTAAAGACTCTATTGGAACATCAGCTTTATGCCAAATTATCCAAGTGTGAATTTTGGATAAAGGAAGTGTCTTTCCTACGACACATCATAGATGCACAAGGCCTTAAGGTAGACCCTGAAAAGGTCAAGGCAGTGCAAGAATGGGAAAGACCAAAGACTGTAAAGGATTTTAAGAGAGGAAAAAGGTTCCTTGTATGAATCCTTAGCCTACCAGCAAGGATTACTGTACTTCAAGGACCGAATCTATGTGCCTAAAGGACCACAACCTTTGTGAACAAAAGAAGGAGAGAGTTGGAATTTGAGGTTGGTGGCAATGTTTGGCGGAAAGTTGGACCAACCAAAGGCACTTTCAAATTTGGCAGAAGAACCAAGTTAGCTCCAAGATACATCAGTCCTTATGAGATCTTGGACAGAGTTGGCAAGGTAGCATACAGGTTAGCTCTACCGCCAACCATGTCAAGTGTTCATAATGTTTTTCACATCAGTATGCTTAAGAAGTGTCTATTGAACACAAAGCATGCTATTGTAGTGGAGGACATACAGTTGGAACCTAACTTGACATATGAAGAGAAACCTATATCTATCTTAGCCAAGGATACTAGAAGGTTAAGAAACAAACATATTCCCATGGTTAAAGTTCAGTGGCCATACCACTATAAAAGAGAAGCAACCTCGGAAACTGAAAAAGCCCTTACGGAAAGGTATCCGGAAGAATACCAGAAGGTAAAGGCTATTTTGGAGGACCAAAATTTTTAAGGGGGGGAGGATTGTTACCACCTCACAAAATGGGAGATAAGTGTGTCACAATGGCTAAAAACCATTGTATTGTGTAATTCTCACCATAGTGATTGAAGTGTGGGGGGAAAAAGGCATTATCAACACCTCCTCAAAAGTGTTCCAAGTTTGTAACTTGGTGCCTAAGAAAAGCCTTAAGGATTACTTTTTTGTCAAGCAACCTATGGACTTTTTTGTAAGGTTTTGGAAATTCAGATACTCAATTGCAAAACTCTCAAGAAAGAGACTTGGAGAGTTATGGTAAGGATATAAATGGTATGAAAGTGCTATTGGAGGACCAAATTATTCATGGAAGACAAGTTTGGACAAAGGAAACACTAAAGGCAATAAGGACCTAAATGTCCTAGTGTAAACCTTAAGGTGTTCAAGCTTTTGACTTAAGTCTAAGGGTGGAATTGTGGGGTTATCACACCATGGGGGAGGCAGCCAAGACTTGATAATTAGTAAAAAACATTGGGCACATGTGTACCAATCAGTTTAAGACAAAAAACACCATAATTAGTGAGAAAGAAAATGACATAAAGCAAGGTTAATCTTGTTAAGTGTGTTTTGTGCGCTTAAGCTCATTTAAGGCCATTTAAGTGGCCAAATCACTTATCCTTCTCTCATTTTCATCCTACCCCAGCCCAAGAACTCAGCCATACTTCCTCCATAGCCACCACACCTTCAAACTTGCAATTGATTGAAATTGAAGGCAAAAGGAAACAATTGGAAGCAAACTAGAGCTATTGATTGGATACTTCAAGGATCAAGCTTGATTTTTGGACTACCCACTCTGGTAAGGGTTCTCTTGCTCTCTTGGGTTGTTTTCTATATTTTCAAATATCCATCGAGCTATGGCTAAGCTTGGAAGAGAGCCATGAGCTTGATGAACCAAGCTTATTGAGGGGAGTGCACTTATTGAAGGTTTTGTGACCTATTGTCAAGTGCACAAAGATGGCAGTGAAATGAGGGTTTCTAGAGCCCAAAGTTGGTCCTAAGTAGTGTTAAAATCCTCCTAAGACCAAGAACTAGCTTGAGGATGGCTTCCATAGTGATTTATTTATGTTTATTGCATGTTTTATGGACTAACCTATGGTACATGTTATTGCTGCATTTCATGTGTTTGTTGGTTGTGCATGGCTGCTGCATTTGGCTGCTATATCTTGTATATATGCATTGTGGTTTTTTCGTTTTAGTGTCTTTGGACACAGGTTTTAATGATGGTTACATTATCTATTGAATACAAGTGCTACCCTTACTCAGTTTCTCAATGAAACCTACTCCCCTCAATTCTGTCATTTCAGGTCCAGCAGAAAGATCGCCTTCAAACTGACCTTTTTGGTTTGAGTTTTGATTTAAAATTTTAGGTACATGAACTTACTCCTAAGACCAAGCATTAGCTTGAGGATGGCTGCCATAGTGATTTATTTATGTTTATTGCATGTTTTATGGACTAACCTATGGTACATGTTGCTGCTGCATTTCATGTGTTTGTTGGTTGTGCATGGCTGCTGCATTTGGTTGCTATATCTTGTATATATGCATTTTCATTTTTTTGTTTTAGTTTCTTTGGATGCAGGTTTTAATGATGGTTACATTGCCTATTGAATCCAAGTGCTACCCTTACTAAGTTTCTCAATGAAACTTACTCCCCTCAATTCTGTCATTTCAGGTCCAGCAGAAAGATCACCTTCAAACTGACCCTTTTGGTTTGAGTTTTGATTTAATATTTCAGGTACATGAACTTCCATGTGTCTAGTTATGATATGGAAATTTTGGTGATTTTAGGAGCACATTTGGTATTTTTAATGGTGGTACTCATTGTGTTCTGCAGCAGCTGTCCAGCATCCTGTTTTTGGAGTACATTGTGTCTCAGGGTCTCCTGTAACCTAGGGTGCGTATTTGGCTGAGTTAAGACCATATTATAGTGCATGTATGCATGTACATGTATTGTATGTAAAATGATTCAAGTATGTGAACATCTGAGTAATGTTTTGGCTATGTAAGTGATGTGGTGCAAAGCTGCCTAACTGTGAATGATGGGCTGCTTACTTGTAAATTCTATTTTGGCCACATAAAGTTGTTAAAATAAAGGGAATGTGATTTCTATGTGTAATGGACATATACAGGATATCCTTGGAGGGCTTTCCCCTTGTGAATGAAGTGTTTGCATGGTTTGGAAAAATTGTATGGGCAAAATGGTCCGAAAGTTGCCAGAATTTTGACTCTGGACCTAAAGTTTAATATCTCCCTGTGTAGAGTGAATTTTACTATTAAATTTTGACCACACCTAGAGGACATCTAGAGGGTTAACTGGACTTTGGAATTTCTGGATTTAGAGCCCTGTAGAGAAAGATATGACGTTGAAAAGTTGGATGAGTTACTGTTCATTTGGTCAGAATTTTGTAACCAACTTAAAAAATCCATAACTTGGTCCATAGGTGGGCTATTGATGTAAAAAAAAATTCCTTGGTTTTCCCTAAGGATATAATTGATAATGAAGTGAAGAAAATTAGGGGGGTATGAGGCTAGAATGATCCAGTTTATTAGTGGAAGTTACAGGTGCAGTAGCTGGTCACTAGAACTTAACAAGATTGCCTAATGTCTGGAAGCCAAGATTAAGACTTGTGCTACTGTTTTCCTTCTTTGCTGCCATGGTGTGCATGAAATGTGAATATGTGTGTGATGGTTGGACCATTATGCATGTGTTTACATAGTGCCCAAGAGGGTCACTTGGGTATGCACACTAAGGGTAGTGTTCTGATGGCCTACAGAACATTACCAATCCTGGGAGTCTAAATGCACAATTTTGGCACCATAATTGGACTACCCTAGAGTGGGTAATGCCAGGGAACATCCTTGGAATGAAGACTGCTAAAAGGCCTGGGATGCACTCAAAAGCTACGTAACCCGTCTGCTGACACTTCGGCAACCGAAGGAAAAAGAACCTCTCATCTTTTACCTCACCGTCAGCGAACAAGCCGTGAGTTCAGTGCTTGTAAAGGAAGAGGGAGGAAAGGAATAGCCAGTGTATTATATGAGTAAGTCCCTGCATGGTGCCGAAGTCAGGTACCCTCTTCTACAAAAGGCCGTCTATGCCCTAGTGCTGGCAAGTAGGAGGTTGCGACCTTACTTCCAAGGGTACCCCATCATGGTCAGAAGTAACCTACCTCTTTGAGATGTCATGAGAAATGTGGACCACTCAGGAAGTTTTTCAAAATGGTGCATTGAGCTCAGTGAATACAACATTACCTATGAGTCGAGAAGGGCAATAAAGGCCCAAGCATTGGTAGACTTCATTGTCGAAGTCCAAAAAACTGAGGATACGCTGGAAAACCTCAGAAAAGATGAACTTGAGTGGACACTATTTTTTCATGGAGCCTCCGGTTTCGAACACCAAGGAGTTAGAGTAATCCTCCATTGTCCTGAAGGTGTGTAACCGAGGAAGGCCATCAAATTCAGATTCAATGTCACCAACAATGTCGCAGAATATGAAGCCCTTATAGCAGGCTTGAGGCTGGCAAAAAGAGTTGGTGTAAAGAATCTCAAGGCCCACAATAATTCTCAGCTAGTGGTACGACAGACGGCGGGGGACTACAGGGTAAAGGACCCAAACTTGGCAAAGTACCATGATCTCATGAAAAAACTCATCCAGGAGTTCGACATGGTACATATAGAAAATGTACCTCGGCAAGACAATATGGAAGCCGATACTCTGGCCAAATCAAAAGAGTCCACTGAGGTACTGTATCAGCCAACTGTGGCAGTAATGTGCATAGCAGCCTCGAGAAGAGGGTGGAAAGACCCTATCAAGAAATACCTCACAATGTCAAAACTTCCTGAAGACCCTGTCAAAGTCGTGAGAGTGCGAAAATGCTCGGGAAGATACTTCCTGATTGAGGAAGAATTGTACTGACAAGGGTACGCAAGTCCGTTACAGAGGTGTGTTAGCGAAGATGACATTGAAGCTGTCCTGAAAGATGTCCATGAGGGGGCTTGCAATTCTCACGTTGCAGCTGACTCCCTGGCCGGAGTACTACTTCCGCAATGATATTTCTGGCCCACCTTGAGGAAGGATGCAAGGCAGTTCGTCCATAAATGCGACAAATGCCAAGGGCACGCACCTATCCAAAGACTACCCTTAGAAAGATAACTTCGGCAAATTACCCTTGTACCTTCACCGTTTGGGGTATTGACCTTATTGGACCCCTCCCAATAGCTCCAGGAGGAGTGAAGTTCTGCGTAGTCATTGTAGATTATTCCACCAAGTGGATCAAGGTAGAGCCTTTAGTGGCAATCTCGATGAAGGACATACAGAGATTTGTCTGGAAGAACATGATATGCAGATTCAGCATACTGAGGGTGATAGTAGCTGAAAATGGTTCCCAGTTTACCAATAAAGGTTTCCAGGAATTCATAGTCAACCTCGGGACAAAGTTGCACTTCGCCCCGGTGGCCCATCCCCAGAGCAATGGACAAGATGAAGTGTCCAACATAACAACAAAGATGGCCTGAAGAAAAGGTTGAAGGAAGCAAAGGGAAGATGGCCAGGAGAGCTTCCGAGTGTCCTATGGAGCTATCAAACAACCCCTAGAAGAGCCATGGGTGAGATGCTCTTCTCACTCGTCTTCGGCGTAAAGGCCATTATCCTTGTCGAGGTCGTACAACCTTGGTTTAAGAACCAAGTTGGACCTCATTGACGAGCATAGAGAGATGGCCGAGCTCAAAGGAAAAGCTTTCCAGCAGAGAGTAGTCATCGCTACCAACGTTCACGTCAAGTGAAAAGGAATCAAGAAAGGGGACCTCGTCCTCCGAAAAGCCAAATTTCAAGCCCGAAGACCATCTCACGGAGTACTTTGAGTGAACTGAGATGGACCTTATTTGATCCTCGATGAAGTTTGGCTAGGAGTCTACAAGCTCGGTGACACCGAAGGTGGAGAATTGAAAAATACATGCCATTCAGATTCCTTGAAAAAATTCTATACTTAGAAATTTTTTCTACGGAAAAATTGTACAATTCTCACCAAGGGTGATTGACCGAACATGGTGTAAAAATCGAATGAATTTTTTCCTGAAAATGCCTATGTGCAAGATTATAAATTTTTTCTGAAGGCATAATGACCGAACATGTTGGCCTCCAAAGGAGAAAATGAAACATGTTCGCCTCTGAGGGGGAAAAGTGAACATGGTCACTGCCGAAGAAGTACTCATGAAAATAAATAGTTTTTTGCTTAAGAATATCAACCGAACATGGTTGAAAAAGACACTTAGCTACTTCATGGAATGTTAAGTTTAGTCGAAGATGTGCAACTAAACATGGTTGCCTCCGATCGATGACAACCAAAGATGGTCATTTTTTAAAAGTGCCTCAGTAAATTTGCACACTTAGAAAAATTTTCAAGAAGAAAGTTGCACAAAAACACCAAAGAGGCATAACCGAAGATGGTTATATCCGAAGGTGAATATTTCCTTTAGCTGAACATGGTTTTCAAAGGAGAGCATTTCATGTGACCAAACATGGTCGTACCCAAAGCAGGAAAGCCAAAATGAGCTACTTCCTGAAGTTCATAAGTGAAGAACTTAGAAAAATTTTCAAGAATGAAATGGTTCGAACGTGGAGATGTCTGAAGGGTCACTTTTTCGAAAAAATGTTAGCCGAATGTGGTTGGCAAAAAAGGGACTTAACTAATTGTACATGCGTTAAGTTTCACGGAAGATGGTCTTTTTCCAATGGATGATGACCGAACATGGTCGCGACACCCTTCAACGTCGAAGATAGTTCAGTAAGGAACTTAGCCAAAATTTTGAAGAAAGAAGTTTCATTGAAATTTTGTTACAAAGTACAAATAGAGAAAATTACAAGGGAAAGAAGCAAAAGGAAGCCTATTCGGGGTCCTGGACACCTGCTGGCTCCTCGGCATCTTTAGTTACCTCACCTTCGATGTCATCTTCTTCGGCAGCAACTATTGGGCCCGAAGGTGGATTAGGTGGGACATTGAGGAACTCTTTCCTTGACCACTCCCAATATGGTCCTTTCAGGATGTCCAAGGTCACCAGAAAGGAAAGGTCGAGGTTGGGAAATTTGGACAGAACTTGGTGACGGGCCAGGCAAAAACCATCCTGAAAAGAGTACTTAGTTGCCTGGTCAGACTTATTCTTCTCCACATGCAAGTCCTCCAGTTCATTATTGAGGACCACGACCTCCCTCTCCAACTTCTTCCTTTTCTTCTTCTCCTTCTTCAACTTGTCGACCTCGGCCTGAAGTTTGGAGTTAAGAGCTAATGCCATTGTAAGGTCAGCAACGGTACCCTTCTTCTCCATTTGGAAAGCCTCATTCACCGAGGCCAAAGATATCACCTTCGACCCGAGGTCTGACATCTTCACCGAAAAGTCTTGAATGAGCTTCCCCCTGACTCTTCAAAAACTCTTCCCGAAGGTTGGCCAGCTATTCCTTGGCTATTTTATTAAGCTCGCTGTACTTGACGACAGAGCTGGCAAGGAGGTCCTTTGCCTTTGCCGAGGACTCCTCGGACCAACCTCAGACCGAAGATTATTTGGCTGCCCAAGCTCTAAAGTATCCACAATATGCCAAGAGCTGCAAAAGAAAAGGAAAAATGAGGATCAGAAATGGGCAAAAACTTAGGAAATTTCACTAAGTCCAAAAAGGTTCAAAAGCTTACTTGGGCAGCGTGTTCACTCATCCTCGCGGTGAGGACCTCCTCATTTGGACACTCCTCCCTGAGGGACTGCAAAGTTGCATTTTTTAGGATGCCCTTTGCCATCTGATGAGCCATTTTTTGGCTATCCTTAAAGAACAAGTCCATGTCCTCCGTGAAAGTCCAGAAAGGCTCCCTCAGGATCTTATCCTTCAGAATCTTGGTATCCTAAAGGGTCCTTGATGTGGTTCGGTTGTGCGGGACCGGCATCTCCACTGTGTGCGGTGATTAAGGCAGTAGGGGGTCCTGGAGAAAAATTGGCGTCCTGGGTGGATCGCCTCAAGTGATGGCCGGAGCTCCTTGGTCCCGTGGCGAGGAGGTGATGGGAAGTTCCTACAGCGTGGTAAAGGGGCCGGAACAAAGATCCTCCAGGGATGCCTGGCTAGAACATTCAGAAAATAGTGGTTAGGAGGTCCCCGGAATCTTTTTCCGCGGAGGAGCCTCCAACGCCCAAGTCAGTGCCTTTTTTCAGAGGGAAACACCATAATAAGTACAAGAGACGTGTACCTGGCATGTCTTTCTGCGGGTTGGAGGGAGAATATTCAGGCGGAGAGGAGAGAGTGTCCTCTGTTTTTCAGCCTCTCTCTGTCCCTCTTTTCTCCAGCCGGTGCCCCCTTTATGGCCACGTGCCTGGCATATTTAAAGGAGGAAATGAGCTTTTAAGATTGTGGCACATGTATGGTTGGATGGTGCCTGTACTGCTGGGCGTTTCCTTGGCCGCTTGCAGGCTCCTCGAGCCATGAGCTGCAACAATCATACCCTGATATGACAAGACGGGGGGTGTGTCACTTTGTCAGAGTACATGTGAGGGCGCCGTGTAGGACGTACGGGCGAAGTGTCAGAGACTCTTGGATGACTTCTGCCACACCTCTAAGGTCCCTTAGGTCGAAGTTCGTCTTCATAGTGGGGGCCTTTCCCGGAGTCAGGCTGGTACCTCGGGGCTGATGGGTTTCGGGAGCCAAACAGCGCAGCAGAATTTAACCGAAACCCTCCAGGATCCAAGTGAAACGGGGTAAACCGGGTGTTCAAAAATTTTCATACGTAATTTTCGATTGAGATCTCTCACTCAACTGTAGAGTCGAATCACAAAACCTGAACAGTTGACGTGTTCAGGCTCTCTATGGTTGTTGCCCCAAAGCATCTTCGTTTGCTGTCATGTTGACAGGTGGAGAGACTTCCTGAGGAGGCGAATGCCTGGAGCTCTGGTTTCCCAGCTGAGTGTGCCTGAGAAGCTCAAAGAAGAGGTTAGGAGGTCCCCGGTTTGCTTTTCCGGGGAGGACCCTCCGATGCCCAAGTCAGTTTTCTGAGTGAAAGTGGAGGAAGAACACTAAGGGATCAAGTGTCTTGCCTGTTTTGTGTTTTCTCAGAGGGAGGAAAAATGCCCATCCTTTGCCCAGTCCCCTTTCCTAGTATTTATAGGAGTAGATGGTCCGTTCAGATCATGACACGTGTTCGGTCAGATTTGATTTGTGCTTTTGGACCTAGGGGACTGGCAGCCGTTTGCAGCCTCCTTTAGCCCTGGACCCGGACAGGTTGTGTCAGGACTGGGGCGGCTGCGGCGTGTCAGTTCGCCGTTCTGATGTGACGTGTAGGGCTTGTGGGCGACATGTCAGAGGCTCCTTAAATGCTCATACCGTACTCCCGAGGTCCCCTGGGCGAGGTCGCCCTTCGGTGCGTGCACCCTCTTCAGATTCTATCCGTCCTTCGGTGCGAGCACCTCCTTCGGGATCTATCCCATAGTTCTGGGAGTTCCCTTGATGAACACCTTCTTCGGGACTCACACCCATAGTTCGGGGATTCCCTTGTTCAGGTGTTTCTTGTTCGGGGAAGATCCTCTTCGGGGCCTCTGCCTTCGGGGAGATTCTTCCTTGCTTCAGAGAGATGGCTCTCTTACCTGAAGACAGTTAGTTTGGCCGCTCGATGGAGACGGTGTTGTCCTCGGAATTCCTGACGAGCTAACCAAAGTCTCGAGCTCATAGTGTTTGACTTTGCACCTTCCAAGGTCAGTGAAAAGATCCTCTCTTGGGTGACGTCAGACTCCTCGGCCAATATTATGGCAGAGAGTTACTACCGAAGAGGCAATAGCCTTTGGCTATCACAGGCCCCCCTCCGAAAAGCCGAAGTGAGAAACTTCGGTTCATCGGTTTTCGGGTCCTGTGGTTGTGATATCTGCGCCGAAGATGCCTTCTTCTGCTTGTAGCGATGGGCAGCATTTTTGCGTCCTCGAGGCGCGAGAAGATAGGTTGTCCCTGTGCCGAAGATACACCCTCTGCCCGAAGTCACAGGCTGTCTCTTGGTATCCTCGTGGTGAGGGAAGATAGGATAACCTTGTACCGAAGATAGGTCTTTTGCCCGAAGTCACAGGCTGTCTTTTGGTGTCTTCGAGGTAACCTACTTTTTTGCCTTTATAGGTCTGCTCATGCGTCGCATCCTGTGTCTAGTGGAGTCAGTCTAGGGCGGCGCCTCTAGATCAAATGATGTCAGAGGGCACGCTCGACGTGATGGGCGACACATGGCACGTTCACTGCGCGATGACCGACACGCGGCACGTTTGCTGCGTGATGGCTGACACGTGGCGCACTATTACTGGGTGACAATGCACTGAGTACGATAGGCGCGACTTTTCAGGCGCACTTAGCAGTTATGGCGACGCTTCACCTTCCGAGGGGTACTAATGACGATGGTTCTCCTGGCCTTCTCGGCCTATATATACCAGTCCTGTCATAACCCTCTTTTTGCTTCTGCTTTTGCTTTCTTCTACCTTCTAATTCTCTCCCGATTTTGCGCAGCGGTTCTCCTTTTTCAGGCATTTTTCTGACCACTTTTCACGACGGCTTCCAGAAATCCAGATTCCGGCAAGACCTTTAGTGGGTTTTAGTCCTTCTGCTTTTTTCAAAGATTCTTCTTTGTTTTTCCCGAACTCGTTTTCATCATGCCTGTTCCCGAGAGTTGGCAAGCTCTTCTTTCTCACCCCTGCTGCACTACTCCGACAAAACTAGCGAAGTGGAAGAAAAAGTTTTTCTTACCCTCTTACTCTGTGACGAGGTTGCCCCGTCCTGACCAATTTCCTTTCTCCAACCGAAGTGATGAAATCACCGTTTTCCGAGCCCAACTGAAGGCCGGACTTCGGTATCCCCCCCGGAGATGGTTAGCGCATTCTGCAACTTCCATGGCATTGCCGTTAACCAACTCCCACCAAACTCGTACAGCTATTTCAACGCCTTCCTCTGTATGTGCGGCGTTTTCAAAATAAAACCTCACTTTGTAGTTTTTCTTCAGTACTACAAGCTCTTCGTGGTCCCGAAGGGTGGCTTCTACTTTATGCTACCTCAGGGATCCGGGAGCAAAAAGTATATGTTCACCTTCGCCACCAAAGACAGCTGGCGAGGGTGGCAACAAAAATTCTTTTTCCTGAAGAAGTCGGAGACTTGGTCGCACGTCCCGACCAAGTGGGCTCAGGGGAGGCTCAAGATGGATGTTGTTGACCCGAAGATACTGCTAGACGCTGATGTAGCTCCTATCTTTGAGGATTTCGACAGGCGCATCCGGGCCGTCTCTGACTGGGCTGTCGAGGTCTCTCCTCGTGCCCTTTACCCATTTCCGATCAACTAGAGGCTCATGACTGAAGAGGTCCTTCATGAATTCAAGGTGGTAAAGGAGCATGAGACAGACCTCAACATGCAGAAACCGGCTTCTTCGGGGAAGGACTCCTGGCTCGTGAAACTCCTTCGGGGGAATGAGACTTATGAGTCTTTTTATGAGAGTAAGTTACTTTCTCTTTTTTCCCTTCATAACTTCATCTTGGACTTACACTGATCTTCTTTTTCTTTTTTCAGAGATGGGCGACAACGCGGCTGCCTTCTACAAGGCTCTTTTTACCGGGCAGGCCGAGAGGTGAGAATAGACAAAGAAGGCCGCCTCTCGGAGGCAGAAGCAGACTTCGGCCGGCCCTCCTTCCAAACGGGCAAAGAAAGCTGCTCCTTCCTCTCTCTCGACGTCCCTTCTTCCGACGTCCTTCCTCAAAGCCCCACGCCTTCGCATGCTCTTCTGGAGGGCGATGGGGAGGAGACCCCTTCTGCCGAGGAACGGCGCCAAATAAAAGGCAAGGGGATCTCTACTGAGGCGACGTCGATTCTTGACGACGACGTTACCGAGGTGCCAGCAGGTTTGTACTTTGTCGAAGAACCTTTTTTCTCTTGTAAATCCTTAAGAGTTTTCTGGCCTTAACCAATTTTTCTGCCTTGTTGTGCAGCGGAGGTGGCCGCTCCTGACTGGGTTGCGGAACACGCCCTCCAGAGGGCCCTTCGGGATGCCAAAGTCCAAGCAGGGAAAGTTCCGAAGGAGCCCTTCTGGACGTTCACGGAGGACATGAATATGTACTCCGAGGACTGTCCCGAGATGGCCAGGCAGATGTGCAAAGGGGTGCTTACTGAGGCCTCTTACAAGGCTCTTATGGCGGCTTACCCAGGCGACAACTCTTTGGCCGCCAAACTCACTGAACATGTCGCCCAGGTACGCTTCACTGTTTCCTCAGTGCCAATTTTGCCTTTGCTTTTTACTTAGCATCTTTTTCCCTTTGTTTGATTTTTTTGCAGCTGATGGGGTATGCCGGGTTGCTCCGTGTTCGGGTGGCGTGAGAATCAGAAAGGAGGGCGTCACTCTGGGACCTTTACACCAAGACGAAGGCGCAGTGTTCGGCGTTGGCTGCTGACAATGCTCAGCTAAAGCAGTCTTCAGAGAAGGAAATTGCTGAACTTCGGGAGGGGTTCATAAAAGAGAAAGAGGAACTTGAGAAAGGCACCTCCCAGAAACTTTCCGACATCGGCTCTCGGATGGCGGAGCTGACTTCGATCGTAGAAATGATTCAAAAGGATAAGTCAGAAAGTGACGCAATCCTTGCGAAGACGCTCGAGGAAAAGGCCCAGCTCGAAGCCGAGGTCGCATCTCTGAAGAAGCCTTCAGAAGAGAAGAAGAAGATGAAGGCATTGAAGAGAAAGCTCAAGGATCTGGAGAAGGATTACGTGGATCTGGAGAAGGACTATGCAGATTTGGCGGTCAAGAAGCGGGAGTCCGATGATATGACGAAGTTGGGCTTTCAAGACGGCTTCTGTCTTGTTCGGCACCAAATTCTGCAGAAGTTCCCAGATTTTGACCTCTCCTTCCTGGAAGGCATGAACATCCCCAAGGAGCCTCGGTGGACTTGGTCCAAGATCGAGCACTTGAAACTGCCTCCTTCTCTCCCGGCGCCTAAGGCTACCGACAAAAGCACAGAGGCTGGCAGTTCTCAAGACGTCGAGGTTCCTTAGTTTGTACTAGGGCCTTTTGTCTTCATTTTCTTCTTCTTTTTTGTAGTCTTTCAGCAACTTTCTTCTCTGTAAGCACTCTTTGGCTCAATAGATAAAAATTTGGCTAAGTATTTTTTGCCAGATTCCTTTGTTTCCCTCTGTCCCGAACATAATTCGCTCGAGAGACTTCGGAAAACCATACTTTTGCTTTCCTTTGTCCCGAACATATTCGCTCAAGAGACTTCGAAAAACCTTACTTTTGCTTTCCCTTGTCCCGAACATATTCGCGCAAGAGACTTTGGAAAAACTTACTTTTGCTTTCCTCGGCGATTTCTTTCGTGAGACTCTTGTTTTGTACTTCTTCAGAACTTTTTACTTTAGACAAATTTTTCCAATTTGTTCAATACAACTTTCCCACCGAAGTTTTTAGGCATAGAATGTTTTCAAGGCCTCTGAGTGCCAAGTATTTTTTAATTCTATGCCTTCGACATCACCGAGCTTATAAACTCCTTTTCGTACTTCGGCAAGTACCAGGTAGGGTCCTTCCCAATTTGTGCGAAGTACCCCGTGGGACGGCTTTCGGGGTGCAAATTCAACCTTTCGGAGAACGAGGTCTCCCTTCTTTATTCCTTTTGGCCTAGCGCGTAGGTTTATGGCTGCTACCACTATTTGCTGGAAAGCTTTTCTTCTCAGCTCGGCTACTTCTCTGTGTTCGCCGACGAGGTCGACCTTGGTTCTCAGGCCGAGGTCATTTCCTTTTTCATCGAACACTTGGACTCGTATTGACGGTTGTACTACCTCGACAGGGATGATGGCCTCTGTACCGAAGACGAGTGAAAAGGGCGTTTCCCCTGTGGCTCTTCGGGGTGTTGTTCGGCAACTCCATAACACGCTTTGGAGTTCTCCCGGCCATTTCCCTTTTGCTTCCCTCAGTCACTTTTTCAGACCATCTTTTATGGTCTTGTTAGATACTTCCACCTGCCCATTACTTTGGGGTTGAGCTACTGGGGCGAAGTGCATTTTTGTCCCGAGGTCGCTAATGAACTCTTGGAATCCTTTGTCTATGAACTGGAATCCATTGTCCGCTACGAGTACCCTCGGTATGCCAAATCTGCATACGATGTTTTTCCATACGAACTTCTGCACTTCTTTTGCCGAGATAGTTGTCAGAGGTTCTTCCTCGACCCACTTAGAGAAATAGTCTACTCCTACTACGCAGAACTTTACGCCTCCAGGCGCCGTTGGGAGTGGCCCAATGAGATCTATGCCCCAAACTGCAAAGGGCCAAGGATAGTCTGCCGAAGTCACGAACTCTGAGGGTGTTCTTTGGATGTTCGCATGTCTCTGGCAACTACCACATTTCTGGACGAACTGCTTGGCGTCCTTTCTCAGGGTAGGCCAGAAGTATCCTTGGCGAAGTATCACTGCTGCCAGGGCGTCGGTTCCGATGTGCAAACCACAGGCACCTTCGTGAACTTCTTCGAGGATCATTTCAGTATCCTCTTCACTAACACACCTCTGTAGTGGATTTGCATATCCTTGCCAATATAGTTCTTCTCCAATTAAGAAGAAACGTCCGGAGCGCCTTCGCACTTTTACGGCTTCGCTGGGGTCTTCGGGGAGTGTGTTGGTTGCGAGATACGTTTTGATTGGTTCTTTCCATCCTTTCCCCGAGGTCGCTATGCTTAACACCGCGACGCTGGGGTGGCTTAGCACTTCGGTGCAAGTTTTGGACTTCGCCAAGCAGTCTGCCTCAGCATTTTCTCGTCGGGGTACGTTCTCGATTTTCACGACATCGAACTCCTGAATAAGCTTTGTTACCAACTCATGGTATTTCGCCAAGGTCGGGTCTTTCGCGCCATAGTCCCCTGCCATTTGCCGGACCACCAGCTGGGAATCACTATGGGCTTTCAAGTTTCTCACGCCAATTTTTCTGGCCAGGCGTAATCCTGCTATCAGGGCCTCATACTCGGCCATGTTGTTCGTGGCGTTCAAACTGAACTTGATGGCCTTCATTACTTCTAGGCCTTCGGGGCCTCTGATAACCACTCCAGCTCCCTGGTGTTCGGATCCTGAGGCCCCGTCAACATATAACGTCCATTCTGGCTCGTCTTCGCCCGAAAACGAATGTCCCTCCTCGGTGTTTGGTACTTCGGCGATGAAGTCTGCCAAAGCTTGAGCTTTTGTAGCTTTCCGGGGTTTATACGTGATGTCGTGTTTGCCAAGCTCTATACACCACTTGGAAAGCCTTCCCGAGTGATCAACTTTCCTCATAACATCCCGTAGAGGCAGGGTACTTCGGACGATAATGGGGTGAGCCTGAAAGTATGGCCGTAGCCTCCTTCCTGCAACTACCAAGGCATATATAGCTTTTTGAAGCAAAGGGTACCTGACTTCGGTGCCATGCAGGGACTTGCTGACATAGTAGACCGGCCATTGCTTTGGCCCTTGTTCTTTCACGAGGACCGAGCTCACAGCTTTTTTCGTGACGGCGAGGTATAATACGAGGGGCTCTCCCTCCCGAGGTTGTCGCAGGGTCGGCAGGCTGGCCAAGTAGACTTTGAGTTCTTCCCAGGCTTTTTGGCAATCTACATCCCAAGGATGACCATTCCTTCCGAGGTCGCCTTCCATCTTTGCTGCCTTTGTGAGGACTTTGAAGAAGGGTCGACACCTATCTCCGTACCTGGAAATAAACCTGCTCAGAGAGGTTATTCTTCCGGTGAGTCTTTGCACATCTTTGACTGTGGCAGGAGTTTGGAATTCAAGCAGAGCCTTAATCTTCTCGGGGTTAGCATCGATGCCTCTTTCGGATACCATGTACCCAAGGAACTTTCCCGAGGTCACCCCGAAGATGCATTTCTCAGGATTAAGGCAGATCCCGAAGGCTCTGAGTTTTTGGAAGGTTTCCTCTAAATCTGCAACGTGGTAGCCAGGCAGTTTGCTTTTGACTATCATATCATCAACATACACCTCCATGTTCCTCCCCATTTGGTCTTTGAAGACTTTGTTCATCAGCCTCTGGTAGGTGGCTCCTGCATTTTTGAGTCCGAAGGGCATCCTGATATAGCAACATGTTCCTCCCTCAGTGATGAAGGCAGTCTTCTCTTCATCTTCTGGGTCCATCCTTATCTGATGATACCCACTGAAAGCATCCAGGAAACTTAGGAGCCTGTACTCGGCAGTTGAGTCTACCGGTTGGTCTATTGGCGGAAGAGGATATGAATCTTTCGGGCAAGCATCGTTCAAATTTCTGAAGTCGATGCACATCCGGAGCTTACTACTTCCTTCTTTTGTGGCAATTACCACGTTGCTTAGCCATTCGGGGTAGTTTACCTCCCGGATAAAGCTAGCGTCTATCAGACGCTGGACTTCGGTCTTGACGAAGTCACTTTTGTGAGCTGAGATGCTCCGTTTCTTTTGCCGGACAGGTTTTACTTCCGGACTCGCTTTGTGGCTATGCTGGATTACGCGAGGGTTTACCCCTGGCATGTCCTTCGGCGAGTAGGCGAACAGATCTTTATTTGCAAGCAGAAAAGATACAAGTTTTTCCTTGTCTCCTTCGGCCATGCTTTTCCCTATTCGGGTACTATGGCCTGGGACAAGCTCTACTTCTTCTGTTTCCACTTTTGTGGGATCTTCTGCCTCGCCCCTTTCCAGCTCTTTTGCTTCTACAGCATGTGCTAAGTTGCTTGCTGGAGCCTTTCATGCTCTGACGAACACCTTTCTCACCTCGCCTTGATCAATGAAGATCTTTGCGTCTCCTTCTTTGGTGGCGAAGGTGACGGTCAAGTACTTTACATCAGGGCGAATGTGCAAATTTCCCTGTGTCTGTCTGCCGAGGATGGCGTTGTATGACGAAGGAACGTCCGTGACTATGAATCTTGCCATGGTAGAGGCGAACAACTCAGCAGTTCCTTTCTCCGAAGTTTCTTTCATCATCAAGGGGAGGTTGATCCACCCGAGGACAGGTAGCTCAGATGGTCCTACGCCGAACGTGGGTGAAGTAATAGCCTTGAGGTCACTCCTGGATACGCCCAAGCTTGGCAGCAAATGTGAGAACAAGACGTCTGCGTTCGACCCATCGTCCAGCAGTACCCTCTTGACGTCCCAGTTTCCTATCCTCGTCATTATCAGCAATGGATCGTCATGGGGAAATACGATGGTGGAGCCATCCTCGTGGGCCAATTTTGTCATTGGGCTCTGATATTCCATCACCGCTATCTCTCTGGCCCTTCTTTTTCTTTCCGAGAATGGAAGTCCGGTTGTGATCGTCTGTATTACTCCTGCCGAAGGTGGAGGACGCCTTCTCGGACTTCGGTTCCTTCGCCTGTCTGAATCGTAATCCTCGTCATCGGGCTTTCCTTCTTCCTCTTTTTTCCCTTTCGGGGAAGGCATTCTCAAATAACGCCGAAGCTGGCCCTGCTTTATCAGTGATTCAATGTACTTTTTCAACTGAAAGCAGTCTTCGGTGTCATGACCGTGATCACGGTGGAACTGACAGAACTTCTTCATGTTCCTTCTGTTGTCAGCAGTCATGCCCCTCGGTCGTTGGATTTGAGCCCCCTGTTATTCCAACGCCATGAGGACGTTAGCCCTCGTGGTGCTCAGAGGTGTAAAGTTTTGGGGCTTCCTTCCTCCTACTCGCATTCTCCGAGGTCGGCCTAACTGTTCCGTTGGACACCGGGCTTGCTGGCTGGACCCTTCGCCACGAGTGTGAATATGGTCAGCCTTTGGTCCAGTCATTCTCAGCTCTTCGGCTGTCATATGTTGTTCAGCCCTTCGGTAGAATTCTCCCAGCGTGTCCGGGGGATCTTTGGAGAATTCATAAAACAAGTGCGAATCCCTCCGGAGGCCCCTCGTCATGGCGAGGATGCGGATTTCGGGACGAAAGTCCGGAACACTGAGGGCCTCTCTGTTGAACCTCTCGACATAGTCACGGATGGTCTCCCCGTTTCTTTGTGCTATGTCAAACATCTGGACGGGCATCTTTGCCGTCGGCTTGCTCCCAATGAACTGTTGGGTGAACGCTGTGGACAGCTCCTGGAACCCCCTGATGTTTCCGGGAGGCAGGGAATTGTACCAGGCAGTTGCTGGTCCTGCGAGGGTGACATCAAAGCACTTGCAGAGTGTAGCATCATCAGCCCCGTGTAGCACCATGCTGCATTTGTACTTTGTTAGGTGGGCCTGGGGATCAGTCCGACCCTCATAGGTCTCTAGCCGAGGTAGCCTGAAGTCACTTGGCATGGCCGCCTCGACCACTGTTCAGGCGAAAGGAGTTTCATCTCCAGAGACGGTTTCAGTTAGCCTGGCCCAAACAGGCTTGCGTGCCACCTGCTGTTCCACTCTCTCCAGTCTTGCCAAGACTTTCTCCAGGAGGACCGTAGCACTGGGCTCCTCTTCCTGGTGCTTGGAGGTTCTTCGGTAAAAGGACTGTTGCCGTCTCTTCGGGGAGCGACTTCGGTACCGAGGTGAGGGGGACCTTGCCTCTGGCGACAAACTTCTTCTGGACAGGACTTCGGGTCGTTCAGACCTCGCTCTTTCCGCCAGCCGTGCTCCGAGGGGCAAGTTATCTGTCGAGGACCCTTCCCGTGGCTCCCCACTTCCCGAGCTATGATGGGTTGCCCTTGGGCTTTTCTCCCGAGGTCGTGCTGGCGAAGTGGGTTTTTGCGCCTGGGTTGGTTGCGGCCACCTTCGATCTATTTGTTGTGTCATTTCAGCCACAACAGACCTCTGAAAGTCTTGTAAAAAACCCATGGTGATGACAAGAGGACGTTCCTCTTCAGGCAAGGAAGTCTCTGGGGGACTTTGTTCGGTAGCTGGTTGGGTCTCAGGCGCGGACGGGGACTTCGGGAGTCCTTTGTCCTTCGAACGCCTAGTTTTGACAACAGCTACCTGGGAGTAGTTTCCCACAGATGGTGCCAAATGATGCCCCAAAGCATCTTCGTTTGCTGTCATGTTGACAGGTGGAAAAACTTCCTGAGGAGGTGAGCGCCTGGAGCTCTGGTTTCCCAGCTGAGTGTGCCTGAAAAGCTCAAAGAATAGGTTAGGAGGTTCCCGGTTTGCTTTTCCGGGGAGGACCCTCCGACGCCCAAGTCAGTTTTCTGAGTGAAAGTAGAGGAAGACCACTAAGGGAGCAAGTGTCTTGCCTGTTTTGTGTTTTCACAGAGGGAGGAAAATGCCCCATCCTTTGCCCAGTCCCGTTTCCTAGTATTTATAGGAGTAGATGGTCCGTTCAGATCATGACACGTGTTCGGTCGGATTTGATCCGTGCTTTTGGACCTATGGGACAGGTAGCCGTTTGCAGCCTCCTTTAGCCCTGGACCCGGACAGGTTGTGTCAGGACTGGGGCGGCTGCGGCGCGTCAGTTTGCCATTCTGATGTGACGTGTAGGGCTTGTGGGTGACATGTTAGAGGCTCCTTAAATGCTCATACTGTACTCCCGAGGTCCCTTGGGCGAGGTCGCCCTTCGGTGCGTGCACCCTCTTCGGATTCTATCCGTCCTTCGGTGCGAGCACCTCCTTCGGGATCTATCCCATAGTTCTGGGAGTTCCCTTGATGAACACCTTCTTCAGGACTCACACCCATAGTTCAGGGATTCCCTTGTTCAGGTGTTTCTTCTTCGGGGAAGATCCTCTTCGGGGCCTCTGCCTTCGGGGAGATTCTTCCTTGCTTCAGAGAGATGGCTCTCTTACCCGAAGACGGTCAGTTTGGCCCCTCGATGGAGATGGTGTTGTCCTCGAAATTCCTGACTAGCTAACCAAAGTCTCGAGCTCATAGTGTTTGACTTCGCACCTTCCGAGGTCAGTGAAAAGATCCTCTCTTGGGTGACGTCAGACTCCTCGGCCAATATTCTGGCAGGGAGTTACTACCGAGGAGGCAATAGCCTTTGGCTATCACATGGCATGTAGCCATATATGTGTACTAGGTAGACTACTTTTGTATGTACATAATGTGTAGTCTTGGGTGCCTAGTTCTTTTGTGGTACATGGAGTACCTTTGTAGCCAAGTTATGTTTGCACTTATGGTGGTTTTGGACTTGTGTATGTAATGGATGCTATGGATCAATGGATAGCATGTTTATGTGAATGGAAGTTGTGTTTATATTGTGAACCTCCCTTGTATCTTTTATGGCCGAGAGGCACATGTGCACAGAAACTTCAGTTTTCAAAATAAAGTGACTACCATGGGCTTCTTGGTTGCCATTTAGGTTGCACACTTGATTGCACACAACCTAAGCACTTAAAGTACTTTAAGTGTTGCCTTGCTCGTCTTGCAATTAACTTGTTAAAGCTTTGGTTGTTCTGCAAGTAACTAGTGTTGGCCTTACATCTGCTACAAGTGATTAATTGGAATCACTCATAAGCCTCCTGGGCCACCTCCCAGGCTAAATACCTTAAGAAAATAAGACCTAAGGTTAGGTTTTGGTTAGTTGGCCGAATTGAAAGGATTAAGAAGAAACTTCAGTTTTGGGAATTAAACCTTAGAACCTGGGCCAGGGCCTGTGTAAGGTGTGACACCCCGTGCCCTAACAGTGCGCTCACCGTGCCCCAACGTGCCCCAGGGTGCCCTTACCATGCCCCAATGTGCTATCACCATGGCCTCACCATGCCCCCAGCATGCCCCTGCGTGCCCATACCTACCCCCTACACGACCAACATGTATTCCCTCCATCCCACAGCATTTCCCCATGGGAAATACGCCTTCCCCCCACATTTCTCCCAGGGGACATGGGGGAAATGTGGGGAAACAAAGGGGAATGTGGGGGAGCATCACCCACAGCCCCCACCAACCATTTCTTGGTCATAGCCCCCCAACACATTCCCCTTGTATTCCACACTTCCCCCGCATTTTCCAAGAGGGATTCCCCCTTCCCCCATATTTTCCTTGTTTGGTAACCCTCTTTCCCC